>OZ014524.1:511592183-513036054 GCA_963966055.1 Lathyrus aphaca | reverse complement strand
CTCGAGATTAAATATTATTAAAAATATATATTTATAAATCATTAGTTTTATTAATTTATTGTGGTTAGTTTTTGAATTTTTTTCTATTAATTTAGTTAAAAATAATAAATAAAAATTTATATTTATAAATCACCAGAAACCGTGGAGATCCGCGGGTATGGGGTTGGGGACAAAATTCGTCGTAGCGGAGATTCGAGACGGGGATAAGGAGTAAATTCGAGGGTGAAGATTGAGATGGGATGGTATCACCTGTTATCCTCCATTGACATCCCTATATCATTTAGATTTCAAAACTACTCTGACATTTTGAATTGTTTTTTTTTTTATATTCTCATAGGTCAACTTTCACCTAGTTGCAAAAATTTGGATACTTTAACATCTTTCTTCAATATCTTTATGTCATTTTCTACAAACGAGATATTTTTTTCTTCCGATTTATCTCCAATGACATTTTAAAATCTCAATTTGGACTTAGAGATGGTTTTGGATATTTACCTGATCTTAATGAAGAAGCAAAATGATTTTGGATATTCACGTCGATTTATCTTTTTCAAATAATGATATGTATCATCTCCTTGATTTCAGAGCTTATTTTAAACCTCATTTTCATAAGACGGCTATCAATACATTTAGGTATACGCTTGATAATTTCAACCACCAAGTACTAAAAAAATGCATTGTTAGTCTTTGTGATTGGACTAAGTGAAAGAGAAGAATTGAGGATTTTGTAAAGGTATGGATATTTTTGATATCATGATGCTAAATAATATCATATTAGTTTTTGTAATTTACCCTAAATCTTTAGTGTTATTTACCTCAGGATCCTTCCAACTACACCTTAAACAAACCATTTGTCATGGTATCGTGTCGCGGAACAATAATATGGAATGTTTGCATATTCAAGATGATAACAGAGTCGCCACCGAATTTTATTTATTTCAAAAGAAAAAGGAAAATATTGACAAAATCCTTAAAATAAAAAAGAAAATCTGTGTCGTAACCAAATTCGAATTCGGTAGTTGATTATGCAAGTGGAAGATATTAATTAACACCCCTAACATCGGTTGTACTCAACGAGAACAATTTAATTAGATTTGCAAATAGAATGTTAGCTTTTGTTTACATTTTACTTTTGATTATTTAAAAAGTTTAAAAGGAAAAAGAAAATGTCATTAAAAGGTTATTTACAATGATGCTTGACGAGATTGCAGGTATTGCTCCTACGCATTCTCAGGTGCGATGAAGAATTCAAAGCTACGTAGTTCTTTATAGAAAACCATGTATTTGTTGGTTAATTTTATTGAACGAATATCTAGCTCACATTCTAGCTATTAAATGTTACTTGTAAGCTCACAATTGGAGGCTTAAGTGTTTGTTTGTATCTTGGAAGAACAAACTAAGCAGTGTTTGTTTAGGAAAAGGACTTCAATTGCTCAGGAGAAAGAAGGAAAATGTTTAATTGGTTAGAGTTTGTTTTTGAGGAGATGACGATTGCTCGGATGATCGAGTTATATGGCTCGTAACCAAATAATCGGTGAAAATAGTGATATACACCAAGTCGTTCCTTTTTCACCCAATTAATTATGAAAAGGGCTAGACGTGATTAAGGTTTTTTTATGGAACACAAATACTCAAATGGTTGAGCTATACAAATCGTATCCAAGTATATGGGGAAGAAAGAGGTATACACCCATTTATTCCTTTTTCCTCTTATTTATTATATAAATGAGATTTCCCAATATTTGATTATTAAATAGGTTCAATATGAATCAGATTAAAAAAAATAAGCGGATGACGAGTGCTCGGATGGTCGAGCTATACGGCTCGTATCCAAACAAACGTGGAAAAAAGTGGTAGATACCAAACTGTTCCTTTTTCATTTTATTTGTGAAAAGAGGTTTGAAAATGATTAGGTATTTTATTTTGAATTAGAAAATGCACTTGATATGGATCAATGTTTGGTTTGTGTTGATTCGAAATCGATCGAAATATGATGAGTTTTGAAAAGGACATTTGACTATGGATCGAGATTTTATAGTTAAAAAGTTTATTTTAATTACCAAAAATTAATATAATTGCTTAACATAATTAATAAAATAGATTAATGGTAAAATAAATGAATAAAAGTGAGGAAGGGTGCAATATATTAAAAGGAGTACATGCAAGTAAAGAAAGAATGGGTCCAAGATGTTAACGGATAGAATGCACATCATATCCTTGTATAAGGGGGTTTATAGGCATAACCTTCTAAAAGATATCAGCTATAGTGGATACTCTCAAGAATAATGATTCATGATAGGATTAAGTCTTCTTGGCCGAACCTGTCTGTATAGTTCTCCGGTGTTATTTCACTTCCATTATCTCTTTTATTTTCAGTTATTTTCTTTACTTTGAATTTTCGCTGCATATTTAATCAACTATTTTATAAAATAATTTTAAACTTTGATTTCTAAAATGATTTTGTTTATAACTAAAGTTTTTCAAACCTCCATAATTTAACCCCCCCACCCCCCCACCCCCTTATGTGTATGGAGTCATAACGCTCAATTCCTTCGAAAGATCTTGATGATCTACATGATCTTCTTCTTCCTGGTCTTAAACTATATCTTAATCTTGATCGTGTTATACTTTTTAATTTGTATCTTAATTCTCTAGTTGTGTATTTTCCATAATTTGTACACAGTCAACAAAGGTAATACATATGAGTTCTTTTTATAGTCATGGTCTTTTCGAAAAGAGGTTTTAAAAGGATTTTATTCTCAGGATATTAAAGACCATGCATATATAAGAATTACAAGATGGACTATTACATTTTCAAACAACTTACTTAAAATTTAATTATTATATAAAAATTTAATTAATTAGAACAAATCAAATGTGAGATTAGGTATCTTACCAAAAGCCACAAATTCACGATTTTGACTTGTTTTTATACAAAGAAACTTGTCTTCTCGTAGGAGTGAAATAAGAGAACATATTTATTTCTTCAGTCATATGATTCAAATAACCATACTGATATGGTCTTTTGAATTCAAGTTGTCAAACATATATGCTTCACAATTAATTTTTTTTACCTTTGGTACCCAATTCTTTTAGGGTCCTTTTATGTTAGTTGAATACATATTATGAGAAGGTGTATTTCTCATTTTACATTCACAATGCTCTTTATAAAAATACCAAGGAGGATATCAATGTTTGCTTTCATGACTTTTTATAATAAAACATAACATATCAATATGTTCATATTTATTACAGTAATTACATTTTAGGGTTTCACATTTTAAAGTAGGCTGAGCATTGTAAATATTACTAAAGTTTTTGTTATTGTTCTTAGGTTCATAACCAAGACAGACCTTATTGAAATAATTTATTTGCTTTCCAAACAAAATATTCAAGTTATCTCTTCCTTTAGTGAAGTTATCTAATGTATTTTAAAGATAACTAATTTCATTTTTTAAAACGTCACATTTATCACATTTGATATATTCATCTAATTCATTGTAATAAGAGGACGAGTTTTGAATTAGGGTATCTTATCCCTCTCTAAGAGATTCTATTTCTTCCAAAAGGTTTTTATTTTCAAGTTTGAGGGGAAAATAATGTCTTTGGAGGTAGAATTTTTTTTCTAATTTACTTTTTTCTTTTGTTAGCTTCATAAAATTGCAAAACAAATATTGATAAGAAAAATAAAAGGTTACCTCATATTCTCCATAATTTTCCATGAGACATGTGTTTGCTTTTTCCTTATCGAAGGATTCCACATTATTGTCATCCCATGATATATAGGCCCTCTTAACTTCTCTTTGTTATTTCTTGGATCTTCTCTGATTTTAGTTTCTTCTCAGGTTTTAAGGGAAATTTGGTCTTATGTGTCCTTCCTTTTTGCATTGGTGGAATATATGAATAAAACAGGATCTTTCTTCGTTTTTTCCTGGAAACTTGAAGTTTGTTATTCATGCCTTAGGAACTCCTTGAATATTTTAAATATGAGTTCCATATATTTATTAATCTAGCTTTAACAATATTTATCTTCTTGTTACATATATTTAGTGTTAGTAGCTTTTGGTGTAATACTTTCCCTCTACTTATTGTCACCTTCTTCGTCTTTAGCAAGTCTCCTCACTTCCATCTCAGGTTCCTGCAATTTATCAATAATAATATACATGTCTATGGTTGATAAATTCCTAGATTCATAAATCGTAGTGACTTTAGGTTGCCAGAGTTCTCATATGATTCACGGTGTGGGTGAATCGTGTTTGCACCTTATTAATGTTCTCTTCAGGTTTGATTTTGAAAACTTCATAATCATGGGTTAATATTCCCAACCTTTCCATATTTACCTCAATAATTTAGTCATGGTTAATTGGAGTATGTCCCATATTTTTTTGTAGTTTCGCAGTGAGAAACACACAAAGTATTAAAGCAACCTGCCCCTGGCTGGCTAAGTATTCAAACAACATGCCCTTGTCCAGCATAGTCTTCAAGAAATTTGCCCCTGTCTGGCAAGGTTTTCAAGCAACATGCCCCTGGGGGTGATCATTCTCTGAAATGGTTGTTCAACTACTCATCAGAGTTTCAAATCTCAAGAGATTAAGCTCATCACTGGTGCTCATACATAGGTTTCTATGATATCAAGCAAATGCTAACAAGCAAAAAGGCTAATGTCAAGACTGCCAATGCAACACACGTGTTTGTCTCGAAGATTTATTTTGAAAAGATTTTCACAATAGCCTGTGACCGAATCACTAGCTAGGAGGTGATATTCATTTTTTTTATAAAGCCAACGCAAATTTTTGAGCCAAGCTCATGGGAGTCGGGAAACACTTTCTCATCGAGTGTGCTTTCGAAATAAACCCTACTTCAATTAGGACTTTTGAGGGTTGTAATGGGGTTTGGTTCACGGTTTTAGAAACAAAGGATAAAGGCTCAAAGTTTATTTGGTGCCCACCCACTCTCCGTGATATTCTTCAATCCTAGGTTCAGCTAAATTGACACATACATTTGTCTTGATAGCGTAGAGATGATGCTCCAAGGTCCGCTTGAAATGACAGTCATCTTATTTATTCTTCGTGGATATTGGTGACCCTTTGATTTTGGTATGGTGGTCACTAAATCTTATGCTTTTAGGTTGAGGATTTAAAGGCCTCTTCTAACTCGAATTTCTCTTTGGTCCCTGATTTTTGCCTAAGTCTCCTTTTGGGTGCTTGACTTAGCGGGATTTTATTTTCTCTTTTTTTAAAATCAATGGAAGGCTGAAAGTTGTGACTGTCAAGTCATTTATTGTAGTGGATTCCCTGATGGGATGTTTCATCTTATGATTTGAATGTGTAACCAGATTAACTGAACACTACCCTGCCCCAGGTTAAGCATAAGGGTTTTGAAATATCTGAAAGAAACTCCTACTTCTAAGCTCGAAGTGGTTGACTAGGGATTAACTCCTTATTTCTCCAGTGTTTGGGAATTTGAAACAATGCCTATACATCGTCAGTAGGGTTTTATTCAAAAGCATTCGACTAGAGAATTTGTGTTTTAATTTCGTCATCCTCCCTCCAATCCTCTGCCTAGGCAAGAGATGGGATAATATTGGCATTATAAAGTTGAAGAAAAACATTATGAGTGAATACGAATGGATTACTTCAAGACAAACATATTCATTGCATTAATCATTCAAAACAAATAAGTTCTTACATGCCAAAACAAATGCATTAACAAAACATAGCAAAATACATATGAAAAGCAGTAAACGAGCTAAACATATGAGAGGATAGCTCCAAAGCGTCGAAACGATCGCGTGCATTCAGGAACTTGTCCTATGCTCCAGCAACAGATTGATTTGGAAAGGACTTTCTTGAGTTTTCTATCAGCACAAAGGCACTCCGTCCACAGATGGGATTCCTCCATTGAAGGTCAACACCCCGTAGTCGATCATCTCTTGAACCTTTTCCTGGAAGACTTTGCACTCTTCAATCGGATGCCCCAGTACTCCATCATGAAACTCACAACTGGTATTTGGATTGATCCCACGGGGCCGAGACCTCGTGGCTCTAGTCTTTCTGGGTGTCATTATTGAGTTCTGGGCAAAATGAGACCATAATTGACTGTAAGTCATTGGGATTGGGTCAAACTGATGGGCCGCTCCTTCAGGACTGTTTGGAGACCTCCACTGATTCTGACGCCGCTGACGAGTAGAAGTAGAATTTGACCGACGCTGAGAAATGACCAGATTTTTGGCCAAAGAAATCAGTCGCCCTCTATCAATCTTCAAGATGTGAATCTCTTCCTGGAGTTCAGTGTTCTCTTGCACAAGGCTGACTATTAGAGTCTTCATTGTAGTTGAGAATATTCCCATATGATTTCTCAAAATCATGACTTCATTTCTAAGCTCCCTGTTTTCCTGCTCAAGTTGGTCTATCTTTCTCTGGTGACTGGTCGAGTACAGTTGACTGACGGAGAATAAGACATGGGTGAGTTGGATTGTTGGAAGATGATATGCAATGCAAATGCTAATAAAAATGAGATGTGAATGAATGCAATACTCAAAAAGCTCAAAATCACAAACATAAACAGCTCCAGAATTGGTTATAAAGGCAAGGTGTTGGATCCAAGGTACAAGTAACTCGGAATCTCTTAACTGGTAAGCCTTAAGTGGAGAGTTCTAAATTCTTTACCCATAAAGCCCACTCACAGGGTAGTTTTTATGGTGATGGTATAAGGATACTCAAGGTCACGGACGTTTATCGTACTAACGCCCCGCCACAGGCTAGCTGCATTGTGACGATAATAACGATAAGGTCTACCTTGAGTGGAGTTCTCATGCTAGGCGTGCAAGGAGCGAGTCCTTGGAGCCTAACATTACACAACTACCAAAATTGAAACAGGTTCTAGGGGGTCCCAGAATCACATCCCTTTCGTGAATCAGGTCACGCGACAGGCTAGCTGCGTTGCAACAAGATCTACGAAAAGTCTAACTATCTGGGGGAACTTTCATGTTAGGCGTGCAAGGAACGAGTCCTTGGAGACTAACACTAATAGCATCCAAATCTAAACTTAGGTGTTCCCTCTTCTTTTTCAAAACTCAGATTTCAAGATCCAAATACACATTCACTCGTGACATAATCCCGAGATCCAAATAATGAATAATATAAGGAAAGCAATAAACGTAAATAAAGAGGACAAACAAATAAACCAAACAAACGCAAACTATCCTAAGCTAGGCTTGACTCTCTTATGCATAAAGCATCGATTCCCCAGCAGAGTCGCCAGCTGTCGCACCTCAAAAAATACGATCCTAAAATAAACAATAGAGTCGCCACCTAATTCTATTTATTCTAATTAAAGAAAAGGGAGATATAGACACAACCTAAATAAAGGATAAGAATGGTCAACAAAACCACTAATCTAAGTTCGGGAGTCAGTTACGCAAAGGGAAGGTGTTAGGCACCCCTCACGTCCGTTGTACTCAACGGGAACCTCTTAGTCTAGTTTGCGCTTAAAATGTTAACTTGTTATTATTGTCTTCTTTTACTGATTAAAGTTTGTTAAGATTACTTTTAAAGAAATATATTAATTATTATTACAAGGGAAAGATTAGAGTTTTTTATTATTGTGCCGGAGAGATAGTTAATTTTTTTTATTATTGTGATGGAGAGATAGTTAATTTTTTTGTTATTGTGTTTTATGGCGGAGAAATGAATAAGTTTTTTATTATTATGCTCGCGAAGGATTAAAATCCCCGTGCCTACGTATTCCCCTGTGCAATGGGAAAGTCAGAGCTTCGTAGTTCGTGCTACTACGATTTGTGTTTTTTATAGAACAACCGTTTGAAAATGATTTCTACCGCTAAGCGTTGGCTTACTTGCGAAATAGAAAGATTTAAACAACGTTCGTTTTGAGAAAAGATATTTGATCTTTGTTAAGGGTGTTTTAAGACGAGAGGGCGAATGAACCACGCGTGGGGCTAGCCCATGTTGCGGTTGCATTCAAGAACGTGCGGAGTGCGAGACTCCGGAGTTCAGTTACTCGCTAATTAATTATAAAAATGATTTAAATTTGTTGGTGAGTTTTAATTGTATTTGAAAGAAAGAGACAAGTCGTCATCTTTAAGAGAAGTATCTCACCTATTCCACCACAAACATTTGAGAAATGAGAAATCGAAAGAAGCTTTAAACTTGGATATAAGATCGACAAGCAATGCCACATTCTTTCTTTGAAAAATAAATAAAATCGGAAGAAGCTTTAAACTTGGATATAAGATCGACAAGCAATGCCACGTTCTTCCTTTGAAAGTAATTGTTTTGTAAGATTTTTGTTTGTGTTTGTGGGGATATGAGTAATAACTTTCCTATGGAGATGAATCATGCCTGATCCTTTAAGATTATTGAATTGTTTTGAATACGAATGGTGATTGAACCAACGCGTGAGGCTAGCCCATTTGCGATTCAATCCAGAACGTGCGGAATGCTAGACTCCGGAGTTCCTTTTTTCGTAAATTAATTAAGATGAGCGATAAGTCGTGCAGACGGCGATCACTCGGTAATCGACTTACGTGTGCGCAAATGTGAGCATATGAATCGTTTTAATTGATTATGTGAATTGATTTCTAGTTTTTATGGGTATTCCAAGCAATAAAACTAGAAAAATAAAGGCGGAAAGATAAATTGCATACAAAATAAATTGGAGAGGGATACATGATAATTTACAAGGGATTGCGATTAAATAAAGGGTCTCGTTGTAATTTGCCCAAGAGAAAGCGTGTGTGCAGTGTATGATTTAATCGAACCGTTAGAATTTGATTTTGTACAAAAAGTATGAGACATAAACAAAATAAATAAATAAGCTAACACAATGAAATAAATTGTAAAACAAATTGTGAAATAAAATAAATTGTGAAATAAAATAAATTGTGAAATAAAATAGATTAGATAAAATGATAATAAAATAAACAAATGGCCTCATATCGGCCACGATTAATCGGAAACGATTTAATCGTGGCTTTGTAATATCATCGGCCCGAGAATAATTAAACAAGAATCAATAAGCAACAAAACTATAAATATAAGAAAAACTGAAATAATCTAACAAAATAATAATAAAGTTTTATGAAATATCTATAAGAAGAAAAAGGTTAGAATAAAATAAAAACAAGGAAATGGTAAAGGGTATACGTGCTGGTGTTTAGTGTGTGCATGGCAGTAAATCGATGGTGGGCCTTACGAACATATTTTTCGCCCAACAAGAGACAAATAAATAAAATAACAAAAAAATAAATAAATAAATAATAATAACAAAAAAGGGACACGTGCATCTGTGAACCATAGAGTTAAATTAGGAATCACGGTGGGCTTTCATCAAACCCAAAGAAAAAAAATTTGAAACAAAATAACTCATAGAAGAAAAAAAAAGAAGTGCTGATAAAATTTGAATCCACAATGGGCTTAGCCCAAATCTGCATTTTATGAGAAAATAAAATAATAACAAAAGAAATAGACAATAATTAAAAAGAAAAAGGAGGCATTAGCTTTTAAATAAAATAAATAAAAAAAGGGAAGAAAACACATTCGTAAACCTCTTCAGCTTTTCTCCAGAAAACACGATCCACAAAGAAAAAAACAGAAGAAACCCACTCTCAGTTCTTTAGCGCCGCGATTCACGACGGCGAACAATTTCGACCTTCTCGCTTCTCGGCCGCCTCGCTTCAAAACTCATTCGTCTCTCTTCATCTCTTTGTCTCGCCGCGTTTTCTCAACTCGCTCGGAGTTCAGATCTCTGTTCGGCGGTGGGTGTTGGCCGAAGGTTCGAAGTTTGGTGTTAAGGTTTGTGCGGCTGAGTTATGCGGTGGTGTTTCTGTGTTCTTTTGGTTGGGTGGTGATTTTTTGTGACGAAGAGTGATTCAGATCTCGAAACGGTTTGTGAGCGATTTCGAAATTGGTTTCGTTCATAGTTTCAGATTTGGATAAAGGGGGCTTTGGGGTTGATGCGTTTTTCGGCGATGGTGGCGGTGGTGAGACGGTTTTGGGTTGGCCTGTTCGTGAAGGGTCGAAGGATTCGAATTGATTATGGAGGTTAGTGATGAGGTTTGAAGGTGATGGAAGACAGGTTGTTTTCGGTGATGAGTGCGGTTTGGAGCAAAACACGAAGGTCGTGTTGGTGAAGACGAAGACGAAGGGAGGTTTTATGATTTCTTTTCTGTGTTGGTTGTTGTTGCGCGGAAGTCTGAAAAAATGGTTTTTTCGTCAGTTTTTGTTACTGAGTATGCTGTTTTGTGTTGTTGATGTAATTTGAAAAGGTTTTCTGTGTGTTTGGCTGGGTATCAGAGTTCCCGTCCCTTTTTTTTTCTGTTGTTGCTCTCTGTTTCTGTTTTTGAAGAAAAGAAGGCTCTCCCAAAACCATGAGGGTTCGTTGGCTGAGCTGCTGTTGATGTTGATTTTTTTTCTTCTTTTTCAGGTTTCGGTCATGATCCCTGGGTTAATGGAAGGCTCCCCCCGTCTAAGTCAGTTTCTTGCTGTCCTTTTCAAGTGGTCCTCCTTTTTTTGACAGCCTGGTGTTCCCCTTTCCATCACCTTTCTGTCTCAACCTTTTTTCTGTTATGATAAAAGGCTTCCTATTGTTATTGTGTAGTCATTTTCATGTGATAGCAGAGCATTGACTAGCGTAACAATTGCTTTATGGCACTGTTGCCAATGAACTAGTGCACAGCATGCTAGTGTATAGACACTTTTTGGACTGGTTATAAAGTAAATTAACACACTAAATAGAAATAATAAAACCTACATAAAATTATGCTAACTAAATTAGACTAATAATTAAAATATTTAAAAAGCTAATTAATTAATTAATTAAAATATAATTAACACAAATTAAAACTAATTTAGATAAATCTAATCAACTTAAATTTAACTAAAATAATAATAAACTAGTGAAATTAATCTAATTAAAATTGAACAAAACATTTTCAAAATTGGGTAAAAATATTATTTTTCTCATTATCTTTTAAAAGGAAATAAAATAAGTTCATTCGAAGAAGTAAAACTAATTAATTAAATTAATACAACTATTTTTAAATCGACCTAAATCAAATTTAAAATTATATTAACTTGAATAAATAAAATAATTAAACTTAAATAATTACTAAATTAAAATAAACTAAAATGCATGATTAATGAATAATGAGATGTTTTATCTTAAAAACGCAAAAAAAATGATTTTCGATATCATGACAAAAAATGCGTTGAAAAACGCAATGATTAATGATTAATGATACGTTTAATCTAAAAATGCAAAAATGCCCGATTTTCCATATATCAACAAAATGCGTCAGAAGATGAACAAAAATTTGAAAATTTCCGGTCAAAATTTAGGGTATGACAGCTGCCCCTATTTAATCATCTAGAACCTGAATGTGCGAGTAACAAAGTTTTTTTTTGGACATTCAGGGTGGAAGAGGATTAAATATCAGAATACCTAAAATTTTGACTGAAAATGCAAATGAAAATGATATGATGTGCAATGTAAAAAATGCAAAACAAGAGCTATCACGCTGTTGGGTAGAAAACTAACACTATTGGGGATTAGACACACATGACTGGAGTACAATCCACACGAGAGATTTTCTCTCGAGGGAAGCCAGACGACAACTGTCTACAGGTCCTAAGATGACTCGAAATCTTTGAACAAAATTCTACTTTGAGGAAATCTACTGCCGAGATTTGAAACCTCATTTGGAAAAAACCTTTTGTTGGTGCATCGAAACAGAAATCTACTGCCGAGATTCTGGAACGAAAACCAAATCTTCCGAAGTCTACTGGAGATCTAACTGCCGAGATGACCAGAGATTCTAAGAATGAGATACCTCCTGCCGAGGTATCAAAATGAACCAAAAATCTACTGCTGAGTTTCTGAAACGAAAACCAATTCTTCCGAAGTCTACTGGAGATCTAACTGCCGAGATTAACAGCGAATCCAAAAATGGAATACCTTCTGCCGAGGTATAATAAATGAACCAAAAATCTACTGCCGAGATTTTGGAACGCAAACCACTTCTTCCAAAGTCTACTGGGAATCTACTGCCGAGATTACCAGCAAATCTAAGAATGAGATACCTTCTGCCGAGGTATATTAAATGAACCAAAAATCTACTGCCGAGATCTTGGAACGAAAACCACTTCTTCCGAAGTCTACTGGGAATCTACTGCCGAGATTACCAGCGAATCTAAGAATGAGATACCTTCTGCCGAGATATATTAAATGAACCAAAAATCTACTGCCGAGATCTTGGAATGAAAACAAATTCTGTTGAAGTCTGCTGGAGATCTACTGCCGAGATTACCAGAGATTCTAAGAATTGAATACCTTCTGCCGAGGTATATTAAATGAACCAAAAATCAACTGCCGAGATCTTGGAACGAAAACCACTTCTTCCGAAGTCTACTGGGAATCTACTGCCGAGATTACCAGCGAATCTAAGAATGAGATACCTTCTGCCGAGATATATTAAATGAACCAAAAATCTACTGCCGAGATCTTGGAATGAAAACAAATTCTGTTGAAGTCTGCTGGAGATCTACTGCCGAGATTACCAGAGATTCTAAGAATTGAATACCTTCTGCCGAGGTATTTTAAATGAACCAAAAATCTACTGCCGAGATCTTGGAACGAAAACCACTTCTTCCGAAGTCTACTGGAGATCTACTGCCGAGATTACCAGAGAATCTAAGAAAGAGATACCTTCTGCCGAGGTATCAAGATAAAATTCCTACTGCCGAGGATTAACTGAGGATACACCTATTGCCAAATCTTCTGCCGAGATTTAACTAAGGATGTCATCGTCGAGCTTATAAAAGTAAATACCTTCTGCCGAGGTAGACTGAAAATTTCCTGCCGAGACTTGCCAGAAATAAAAGGAATCACCTGTTGTCAAATCTTCTGCCGAGATTTAACTAAGGATGTCATCGTCGAACTTATAAAAGTAAATACCTTCTGCCGAGGTAGACTGAAAATTTCCTGCCGAGACTTGCCAGAAATAAAAGGAATCACCTGTTGTCAAATCTTCTGCCGAGACTTAACTAAGGATGCCAATGAATAGAACTCTCACCATACTTCCCTTCTTCTGAAAGAGACAGCCATATGATGGACGAACAACTTCACGCTCAAACTTCTCAACTTGTCTGAAAGAGATAGCCATTTGACGGAAATTGGAAAATTCACAACAAACTTCTCAACTTATCTGGGAGAGATAGCCATTTGTTGGAAAAATAAAAGAGATTCATATCAAACTTCTCGACTTGTATGGAAGAGATAGCCATTTGATAGAACATTCATCATACTTCCCTTCTTCTGAAAGAGACAGCCATATGATGAAGAACAAATTCACGCTCAAACTTCTCGACTTGTATGGAAGAGATAGCCATTTGACGGAAATTGGAAAAATTCACAACAAACTTCTCAACTTGTCTGGAAGAGATAGCCATTTGTTGGAAAAATAAAAGAGATTTATATCAAACTTCTCGACTTGTATGGAAGAGATAGCCATTTGATAGAACATTCATCATACTTCCCTTCTTCTGAAAGAGACAGCCATATGATGAAGAACAACTTCACGCTCAAACTTCTCGACTTGTATGGAAGAGATGGCCATTTGACGGAAATTGGAAAATTCACAACAAACTTCTCAACTTGTCTGGAAGAGATAGCCATTTGTTGGAAAAATAAAAAAGATTCATATCAAACTTCTCAACTTGTATGGAAGAGATAGCCATTTGATAGAACATTCATCATACTTCCCTTCTTCTGAAAGAGACAGCCATATGATGAAGAACAACTTCACGCTCAAACTTCTCGACTTGTCTGGAAGAGATAGCCATTTGACGGAAATTGGAAAATTCTCAACAAACTTCTCAACTTGTCTGGGAGAGATAGCCATTTGACGGAAATTGGAAAATTCTCAACAAACTTCTCAACTTGTCTGGGAGAGATAGCCATTTGTTGGAAAAATTGGAATCACGACAAACTTCCCACCTTATCTGGATGAGATGCCATTTGCCGAACAAACTTCTCACCTTGTCTGGATGAGATGCCATTTGTTGAAAATTGAAGAATCACGACAAACTTCCCACCTTGTCTGGATGAGATGCCATTTGCCGAACAAACTTCCCACCTTGTCTAGATGAGATGCCATTTGTTGAAAATAGGATCACGACAAACTTCCCACCTTGTCTAGATGAGATGCCATTTGTTAGAACATAAACCTTGCTGAGGATGGACAAACTGCTCGAAAAGAGCATGCCATCTATTGATTTTCTGGGAAATCTATGGATAAGAAACAAGCTTCTCAACTAAGGAGACGGCCACTTGTTGATTCCGATTAGAGATCCAGGAATAGGAACAAGCTTCTCCAATAAAGAGACTGCCACTTGTTGTCAGGTGTAAGTATTCCAAGAGAATGTTGCAATAACATTGCTGGAGAGCAAAATTTGTCTTCAATGGAAGTCTTCAATAAATTTCTTCTGAGAAACTAAGCATCCGAAGGTGCAAAATGAATTCACTTTCCATCTGGAATTGCTGGGGATGGAACGCCTGCTCGGAAAGAGACAGTCATCCGTTGATTTACTAAAAAGTTCCAAGACAAAAACAAGCTTCTCAAATAAAGAGACTGCCACTTGTTGTCGGGTATAAGTAATCCAAGGGAATATTGTAGTAACACTGCTGGAGAGCAAAATTTGTTCTCAATGGAAGCCTCCAACAAATTCCTTCTGGGAAACTAAGCATCCAAAGGTGCAAAATAAATGCACTTTCCAATTGGTAGTTCAATTATCAAAAATTGCCAACGACCAAAATTCAATCCAGGAACGAGCTGGAAAGAAACTGTCAAGCAAGACACTAACCCATGAGGAATAAACTCAATTGGGGATTAATCCTATCCAAGTGTGGAAAGGGGAACTAAAGCAAAAATCTTCCACGAGGGTAAGAACTCAGTGGGGAATTAGAAAGAATGTACATTTTCTGCCTAAGGCTGAGAACTCTATTTGGAGAGAGACACTTCACTTGGGGATAAACACAACTAAGGTGAAGGAGGTATGCATTAATGTGTGCGACATGAATATGCATATGAATCAATTCATTTATGATGTACATGTATGTATATGCGTTATGTTTATGCTGACAAACAGACAAAACAGACACAAGAGATAAACTGGTGATGAAATAAACATCAGAACAAAGGGATACTCGACCAATCTCGTCCAAGTGTACGCAATCACTGAAGATAGGGTAATGAGCCATCCATGGAACAAAGTCATGATACAAAGTGCAAATCTCTTTAAGGATAGAAAGATACTTCAATCGGGAAATAAGACTCAAGCAATTCTTCTAACTTTAATGTCCATTAGAGGGAAACAAACATACAAACAATGTTTACTTAAGATGAAGTAAATTTGTACTCCGTAGGGAGAGATTATCAGATTCAGCTGGAGAAGCTTGAATTGATGCTCAATTAGGGATACTAGACTTAGTATCTTACTGGAAGCACTAAGTAGTAAAAACATCCACGAAAGTACTAAGTCATGCCCCTGACATATCAAAGCAACTTAGTGTGAGGACCCCGTTGTCTGGAGGTACTTGCAAGGTATATCCCAAGAGCATCTTGCTTTGGGGAACACGTGGTCATGCGTCCACAAAATGGTTTGTGAGAAGAGATCATCTCAAGAGGATTTTATAGAAGGCTTGGCATTCAAGATGCCCCATTGTCTTCAAACTCTTGTAGAGATTCGTCGAATCTCGACGTCACTGCCTCAGATTAACTGTGTTTGGCACAAACGAGTCTTCAATGTTTGCCTTTTAGGGATGGTCAGATTAGGAAACGACTTGCCCCTGTTTAGCAAAGTCTTCATGCAACATGCCCCTAGCTGACAAAGTATTAAAGCAACCTGCCCCTGGCTGGCTATGTTTTTCAAGTAACTTGCCTCCGACTGGCAAAGTATTAAAGCAACCTGCCCCTGGCTGGCTATGTTTTTCAAGTAACTTGCCTCTGACTGGAAAAGTATTAAAGCAACCTGCCCCTGGCTGGCTAAGTATTCAAACAACATGCCCTTGTCCAGCATAGTCTTCAAGAAATTTGCCCCTGTCTGGCAAGGTTTTCAAGCATCATGCCCCTGGGGGTGATCATTCTCTGAAATGGTTGTTCAACTACTCATCAGAGTTTCAAATCTCAAGAGATTAAGCTCATCACTGGTGCTCATACATAGGTTTCTATGATATCAAGCAAATGCTAACAAGCAAAAAGGCTAATGTCAAGACTGCCAATGCAACACACGTGTTTGTCTCGAAGATTTTTTTTGAAAAGATTTTCACAATAGCCTGTGACCGAATCACTAGCTAGGAGGTGATATTCATTTTTTTTATAAAGCCAACGCAAATTTTTGAGCCAAGCTCATGGGAGTCGGGAAACACTTTCTCATCGAGTGTGCTTTCGAAATAAACCCTACTTCAATTAGGACTTTTGAGGGTTGTAATGGGGTTTGGTTCACGGTTTTAGAAACAAAGGATAAAGGCTCAAAGTTTATTTGGTGCCCACCCACTCTCCGTGATATTCTTCAATCCTAGGTTCAGCTAAATTGACACATACATTTGTCTTGATAGCGTAGAGATGATGCTCCAAGGTCCGCTTGAAATGACAGTCATCTTATTTATTCTTCGTGGATATTGGTGACCCTTTGATTTTGGTATGGTGGTCACTAAATCTTATGATTTTAGGTTGAGGATTTAAAGGCCTCTTCTAACTCGAATTTCTCTTTGGTCCCTGATTTTTGCCTAAGTCTCCTTTTGGGTGCTTGACTTAGCGGGATTTTATTTTCTCTTTTTTTAAAATCAATGGAAGGCTGAAAGTTGTGACTGTCAAGTCATTTATTGTAGTGGATTCCCTGATGGGATGTTTCATCTTATGATTTGAATGTGTAACCAGATTAACTGAACACTACCCTGCCCCAGGTTAAGCGTAAGGGTTTTGAAATATCTGAAAGAAACTCCTACTTCTAAGCTCGAAGTGGTTGACTAGGGATTAACTCCTTATTTCTCCAGTGTTTGGGAATTTGAAACAATGCTTATACATCGTCAGTAGGGTTTTATTCAAAAGCATTCGACTAGAGAATTTGTGTTTTAATTTCGTCATCCTCCCTCCAATCCTCTGCCTAGGCAAGAGATGGGATAATATTGGCATTATAAAGTTGAAGAAAAACATTATGAGTGAATACGAATGGATTACTTCAAGACAAACATATTCATTGCATTAATCATTCAAAACAAATAAGTTCTTACATGCCAAAACAAATGCATTAACAAAACATAGCAAAATACATATGAAAAGCAGTAAACGAGCTAAACATATGAGAGGATAGCTCCAAAGCGTCGAAACGATCGCGTGCATTCAGGAACTTGTCCTATGCTCCAGCAACAGATTGATTTGGAAAGGACTTTCTTGAGTTTTCTATCAGCACAAAGGCACTCCGTCCACAGATGGGATTCCTCCATTGAAGGTCAACACCCCGTAGTCGATCATCTCTTGAACCTTTTCCTGGAAGACTTTGCACTCTTCAATCGGATGCCCCAGTACTCCATCATGAAACTCACAACTGGTATTTGGATTGATCCCACGGGGCCGAGACCTCGTGGCTCTAGTCTTTCTGGGTGTCATTATTGAGTTATGGGCAAAATGAGACCATAATTGACTGTAAGTCATTGGGATTGGGTCAAACTGATGGGCCGCTCCTTCAGGACTGTTTGGAGACCTCCACTGATTCTGACGCCGCTGACGAGTAGAAGTAGAATTTGACCGACGCTGAGAAATGACCAGATTTTTGGCCAAAGAAATCAGTCGCCCTCTATCAATCTTCAAGATGTGAATCTCTTCCTGGAGTTCAGTGTTCTCTTGCACAAGGCTGTCTATTAGAGTCTTCATTGTAGTTGAGAATATTCCCATATGATTTCTCAAAATCATGACTTCATTTCTAAGCTCCCTGTTTTCCTGCTCAAGTTGGTCTATCTTTCTCTGGTGACTGGTCGAGTACAGTTGACTGACGGAGAATAAGACATGGGTGAGTTGGATTGTTGGAAGATGATATGCAATGCAAATGCTAATACAAATGAGATGTGAATGAATGCAATACTCAGAAAGCTCAAAATCACAAACATAAACAGCTCCAGAATTGGTTATAAAGGCAAGGTGTTGGATCCAAGGTACAAGTAACTCGGAATCTCTTAACTGGTAAGCCTTAAGTGGAGAGTTCTAAATTCTTTACCCATAAAGCCCACTCACAGGGTAGTTTTTATGGTGATGGTATAAGGATACTCAAGGTCACGAACGTTTATCGTACTAACGCCCCGCCGCAGGCTAGCTGCATTGTGACGATAATAACGATAAGGTCTACCTTGAGTGGAGTTCTCATGCTAGGCGTGCAAGGAGAGAGTCCTTGGAGCCTAACATTACACAACTACCAAAATTGAAACAGGTTCTAGGGGGTCCCAGAATCACAGCCCTTTCGTGAATCAGGTCACGCGACAGGCTAGCTGCGTTGCAACAAGATCTACGAAAAGTCTAACTATCTGGGGGAGCTTTCATGTTAGGCGTGCAAGGAGTGAGTCCTTGGAGACTAACACTAATAACATCCAAATCTAAACTTAGGTGTTCCCTCTTCTTTTTCAAAACTCAGATTTCAAGATCCAATTACACATTCACCCGTGACATAATCCCGAGATCCAACAGGCAGATATAAATAATGAATAATATAAGGAAAGCAATAAACGTAAATAAAGAGGACAAACAAATAAACCAAACAAACGCAAACTATCCTAAGCTAGGCTCGACTCTCTTATGCATAAAGCATCGATTCCCCAGCAGAGTCGCCAGCTGTCGCACCTCAAAAAATACGATCCTAAAATAAACAATAGAGTCGCCACCTAATTCTATTTATTCTAATTAAAGAAAAGGGAGATATAGACACAACCTAAATAAAGGATAAGAATGGTCAACAAAACCACTAATCTAAGTTCGGGAGTCAGTTACGCAAAGGGAAGGTGTTAGGCACCCCTCACGTCCGTTGTACTCAACGGGAACCTCTTAGTCTAGTTTGCGCTTAAAATGTTAACTTGTTATTATTGTCTTCTTTTACTGATTAAAGTTTGTTAAGATTACTTTTAAAGAAATATATTAATTATTATTACAAGGGAAAGATTAGAGTTTTTTATTATTGTGTCGGAGAGATAGTTAATTTTTTTATTATTGTGATGGAGAGATAGTTAATTTTTTTATTATTGTGTTTTATGGCGGAGAAATGAATAAGTTTTTTATTATTATGCTCGCGAAGGATTAAAATCCCCGTGCCTACGTATCCCCTGTGCAATGGGAAAGTCAGAGCTTCGTAGTTCGTGCTACTACGATTTGTGTTTTTTATAGAACAACCGTTTGAAAATGATTTCTACCGCTAAGCGTTGGCTTACTTGCGAAATAGAAAGATTTAAACAGCGTTCGTTTTGAGAAAAGATATTTGATCTTTGTTAAGGGTGTTTTAAGACGAGAGGGCGAATGAACCACGCGTGGGGCTAGCCCATGTTGCGGTTGCATTCAAGAACGTGCGGAGTGCGAGACTCCGGAGTTCAGTTACTCGCTAATTAATTATAAAAATGATTTAAATTTGTTGGTGAGTTTTAATTGTATTTGAAAGAAAGAGACAAGTCGTCATCTTTAAGAGAAGTATCTCACCTATTCCACCACAAACATTTGAGAAATGAGAAATCGAAAGAAGCTTTAAACTTGGATATAAGATCGACAAGCAATGCCACATTCTTTCTTTGAAAAATAAATAAAATCGGAAGAAGCTTTAAACTTGGATATAAGATCGACAAGCAATGCCACGTTCTTCCTTTGAAAGTAATTGTTTTGTAAGATTTTTGTTTGTGTTTGTGGGGATAGGAGTAATAACTTTCCTATGGAGATGAATCATGCCTGATCCTTTAAGATTATTGAATTGTTTTGAATACGAATGGTGATTGAACCAACGCGTGAGGCTAGCCCATTTGCGATTCAATCCAGAACGTGCGGAATGCTAGACTCCGGAGTTCCTTTTTTCGTAAATTAATTAAGATGAGCGATAAGTCGTGCAGACGGCGATCACTCGGTAATCGACTTACGTGTGCGCAAATGTGAGCATATGAATCGTTTTAATTGATTATGTGAATTGATTTCTAGTTTTTATGGGTATTCCAAGCAATAAAACTAGAAAAATAAAGGCGGAAAGATAAATTGCATACAAAATAAATTGGAGAGGGATACATGATAATTTACAAGGGATTGCGATTAAATAAGGGTCTCGTTGTAATTTGCCCAAGAGAAAGCGTGTGTGCAGTGTATGATTTAATCGAACCGTTAGAATTTGATTTTGTACAAAAAGTATGAGACATAAACAAAATAAATAAATAAGCTAACACAATGAAATAAATTGTAAAACAAATTGTGAAATAAAATAAATTGTGAAATAAAATAGATTAGATAAAATGATAATAAAATAAACAAATGGCCTCATATCGGCCACGATTAATCGGAAACGATTTAATCGTGGCTTTGTAATATCATCGGCCCGAGAATAATTAAACAAGAATCAATAAGCAACAAAACTATAAATATAAGAAAAACTGAAATAATCTAACAAAATAATAATAAAGTTTTATGAAATATCTATAAGAAGAAAAAGGTTAGAATAAAATAAAAACAAGGAAATGGTAAAGGGTATACGTGCTGGTGTTTAGTGTGTGCATGGCAGTAAATCGATGGTGGGCCTTACGAACATATTTTTCGCCCAACAAGAGACAAATAAATAAAATAACAAATAAATAAATAATAATAACAAAAAAGGGACACGTGCATCTGTGAACCATAGAGTTAAATTAGGAATCACGGTGGGCTTTCATCAAACCCAAAGAAAAAAAATTTGAAACAAAATAACTCATAGAAGAAAAAAAAAGAAGTGCTGATAAAATTTGAATCCACAATGGGCTTAGCCCAAATCTGCATTTTATGAGAAAATAAAATAATAACAAAAGAAATAGACAATAATTAAAAAGAAAAAGGAGGCATTAGCTTTTAAATAAAATAAATAAAAAAAGGGAAGAAAACACATTCGTAAACCTCTTCAGCTTTTCTCCAGAAAACACGATCCACAAAGAAAAAAACAGAAGAAACCCACTCTCAGTTCTTTAGCGCCGCGATTCACGACGGCGAACAATTTCGACCTTCTCGCTTCTCGGCCGCCTCGCTTCAAAACTCATTCGTCTCTCTTCATCTCTTTGTCTCGCCGCGTTTTCTCAACTCGCTCGGAGTTCAGATCTCCGTTCGGCGGTGGGTGTTGGCCGAAGGTTCGAAGTTTGGTGTTAAGGTTTGTGCGGCTGAGTTATGCGGTGGTGTTTCTGTGTTCTTTTGGTTGGGTGGTGATTTTTTGTGACGAAGAGTGATTCAGATCTCGAAACGGTTTGTGAGCGATTTCGAAATTGGTTTCGTTCATAGTTTCAGATTTGGATAAAGGGGGCTTTGGGGTTGATGCGTTTTTCGGCGATGGTGGCGGTGGTGAGACGGTTCTGGGTTGGCCTGTTCGTGAAGGGTCGAAGGATTCGAATTGATTATGGAGGTTAGTGATGAGGTTTGAAGGTGATGGAAGACAGGTTGTTTTCGGTGATGAGTGCGGTTTGGAGCAAAACACGAAGGTCGTGTTGGTGAAGACGAAGACGAAGGGAGGTTTTATGATTTCTTTTCTGTGTTGGTTGTTGTTGCGCGGAAGTCTGAAAAAATGGTTTTTTCGACAGTTTTTGTTACTGAGTATGCTGTTTTGTGTTGTTGATGTAATTTGAAAAGGTTTTCTGTGTGTTTGGCTGGGTATCAGAGTTCCCATCCCTTTTTTTTTCTGTTGTTGCTCTTTGTTTCTGTTTTTGAAGAAAAGAAGGCTCTCCCAAAACCATGAGGGTTCGTTGGCTGAGCTGCTGTTGATGTTGATTTTTTTTCTTCTTTTTCAGGTTTCGGTCATGATCTCTGGGTTAATGGAAGGCTCCCCCCGTCTAAGTCAGTTTCTTGCTGTCCTTTTCAAGTGGTCCTCCTTTTTTTGACAGCCTGGTGTTCCCCTTTCCATCACCTTTCTGTCTCAACCTTTTTTCTGTTATGATAAAAGGCTTCCTATTGTTATTGTGTAGTCATTTTCATGTGATAGCAGAGCATTGATTAGCGTAACAATTGCTTTATGGCATTGTTGCCAATGAACTAGTGCACAGCATGCTAATGTATAGACACTTTTTGGACTGGTTATAAAGTAAATTAACACACTAAATAGAAATAATAAAACCTACATAAAATTATGCTAACTAAATTAGCCTAATAATTAAAATATTTAAAAAGCTAATTAATTAATTAATTAATTAAAATATAATTAACACTAATTAAAACTAATTTAGATAAATCTAATCAACTTAAATTTAACTAAAATAATAATAAACTAGTGAAATTAATCTAATTAAAATTGAACAAAACATTTTCAAAATTGGGTAAAAATATTATTTTTCTCATTATCTTTTAAAAGGAAATAAAATAAGTTCATTCGAAGAAGTAAAACTAATTAATTAAATTAATACAACTATTTTTAAATCGACCTAAATCAAATTTAAAATTATATTAACTTGAATAAATAAAATAATTAAACTTAAATAATTACTAAATTAAAATAAACTAAAATGCATGATTAATGAATAATGAGATGTTTTATCTTAAAAACGCAAAAAAATGATTTTCGATATCATGACAAAAAATGCGTTGAAAAACGCAATGATTAATGATACGTTTAATCTAAAAATGCAAAAATGCCCGATTTTCCATATATCAACAAAATGCGTCAGAAGATGAACAAAAATTTGAAAATTTCCGGTCAAAATTTAGGGTATGACAGCTGCCCCTATTTAATCATCTAGAACCTGAATGTGCGAGTAACAAAGTTTTTTTTTTTTGGACATTCAGGGTGGAAGAGGATTAAATATCAGAATACCTAAAATTTTGACTAAAAATGCAAATGAAAATGATATGATGTGCAATGTAAAAAATGCAAAACAAGAGCTATCACACCGCTGGGCAGAAAACTAACACTATTGGGGATTAGACACACATGACTGGAGTACAATCCACACGAGAGATTTTATCTCGAGGGAAGCCAAACGACAACTGTCTACAGGTCCTAAGATGACTCGAAATCTTTGAACAAAATTCTACTTTGAGGAAATCTACTGCCGATATTTGAAACCTCATTTGGAAAAAACCTTCTGTTGGTGCATCGAAACAGAAATCTACTGCCGAGATTCTGGAACGAAAACCAAATCTTCCGATATTTGAGGAAGGAGTGTGGGACCCACAAAACGTGGACAGCTGGAAATGAGAAAGAGGTGTGTAGTTGTTGTTAACGTATGAATGGTTGTCTTGTCTGGTTGGTGCCGTTAGTAGATGTTTCTTTACGTTACTTTGTTGTGATGCTTTTCGGTTTTGTTAGGTAAACAGCTAATGTTGATTGGTAGAGTAAAGGTACTTTAATCTCTTTTTCCTTCAAGAATTCAACTTTTCAACATGACACATGTGAGTCATACAATAAAAACAAAACCTACATTACATTAAGTATCCAAGTTTATTGATCGACTAATAAGAGAACCGTGTTTCAATACGAATAAAATTATTTGATATAATATAAAATATGTTTAAATTTATATATATATATATATATATATATATATATATATATATATATATATATATATATAGGAAATGCTAATATGTGTCTGGGCATATATAAATACTTATTTATAGAAATATTTTCTTGAAATGCGTGTGTTTAATTTTTTAAAATTTTAAATATAATTTCATCGTATTTAATATTTATTAATTATAGTATTTTTAATATGTGCCTTTAGGGTACATGTAAGCATGACCCTATATAAATTTAAAATTTATTATTAATTTTAAAATAAAAATATAATTATATAAATTAATTTTTATTAAAATACAAAGAAAAAAAAAGGAGTAATGTGATGAAAAAAGAATATTTAATATTTGAAATAGTTATTGATTAAAATAAAATATGTATTAGGTTTTATTGTGACCCCTGAAATATAAAGTTTATGGACTAAATATGTATTTGGTCCCTATAAATATCTCACTGTTGTACCCCATAATTTGCCCTCTATTTTTTAACTCTAATCGGCTTTTTGTTTCGCATTCATTTGCATCATCTTCATAACATAACATGTATTTCGTCTTAATATTAGCCGGAATAATTTCTCAGAATTTACAGACAGACTGGTCAAATTAATTTTCAACTGTGTATAAAATCAGTAAGCGAAAAAATGTCAAGTTTAAGTTTGCAAATGTCGGTAACATTAATCTACGATTCACGTAATTTAATTTGACATGTTAAAAATATTTTTACGACTATTTTTGGTCATATGTTGATCAGTCTGAGTATCTTAAACGGTCATAATTTTTATTTCAAAATCCGACCAAACGCTGTATTTTTCGAGTCATTTATTTCACGCTGATTATTTTGATATGTTCATTTTATTTTTTCGAGCACTTTGGCGTCCGACTTTTATTTTTTGAGTCTCTTTATTTTTTATATTGGGTCTAAAATAAATAAATAGGATTATTAGTTTCTATTTTAATTTTAACTATTATTATTAAACTTTATTTAATTTTTAAATTAATATTTTATTGGATCTCAAAATAAACACTTAAGCCCATTATCACTAACCCTAACTGATCCCTATATGCTGGAAAAAACCGGAAAAAGAAAAAAAGAGATACATAAAGTACAACGTTGTTTCTTTTTACATATGCATTTTGGTATTTGTTTCTAGGGTTAAATATGTTTTTGTTCCCTCTAAATATCTCAAACTTCAGTTTTAGTCCCTATAAAAAAAGTCGAGTTTTAATCCCTATAAAATTACTTTTCCATGCAGTTTTAGTCCCTGTAGAAAGACTAAAACTACATGCAAAAGTAATTTTATAAGGACTAAAACTCGACTTTTTTTTATAGGAACTAAAAAAGTCAAATTTGAAATATTTATAGGAACCAAAAAATTATATTAACCGATGCTTCTATTACCATGTTGTACTAACCTTTTTGCATATACATATGTTCTATTATCATAATTATGAATATACAGTGTGTGCATCTCAATTCTCCTAAAAATATATATTTCTAAAATTTTCATGGTAGTGTACGTACATAGGGTTCTATTTTTCTTATTCTTCTTTCCATCTAAATGTTGTTGCAGGATACACACATATTTGTTATTTACATATAGTATGTTATGATCTTTTTTTATTTATTATTTAATTTTTGTACCGTTTACTTTTTCGTTCTTTCTTATGTACATATCTTAATATAATATATAATATTTATAATATATATAACACATATAATAGCTAATATATATAATATATAAATATTTTATTAAATGAGTTTTTATTGTATTTTATAATTTGATTATATTATTCAGATCAGATCGTGTCGATATGCCGTTTGCACATCTATGTATATAAGGTGTGGTACTTTTATTGATCTGATTCAGTTGCGATGATCACAATTTTGCGTTAGCAACATCGTTTTTTTATTTTTTTTTATTTTACAAATTTAGATCCATACAATTTTTAATCCCTATTGCGATGATCACTTTGGGTGTAGCAAGGTAGTATTGGATTTTATCAGTTTATGTGCAATGTTATATATTTATTCTTGTATTTCGATTTTGCACGCGTCTGACGGTTTTGCACGGTGACAATTCACCTTTAGTGCTTATCGATTCGTATTTCGATTTACTTTTTTTTTCTATTTAATTTAATTTAATTTTATCATGTCATTATTATTATTATTTATTCGATTTGTGATGACCGTTTACGCGGTAGCAATTTGTATGTTATTTTAATTTTTGTTAATTTTCAACGATCCAACGTCGTTATTGTAATTGTATTTTATTTCTTATTTATTTATGATTTAGGTAGAAACTAATTAATTAAAAAAATAAAAAATGTTATTAGATGTGTTGTTTGTCATGGTAATATACATTAAAAGATGATGGAGATATTAGTATCATTAAACATATTCAATTAGGCATTTAATTAAATATGCTCCCACTATTTTACTCAAAAACAAATGACCTTCATCATTTGATTCGGAAAATCCCGTTGAAAGATTTTCTAGTGGATCGAGATCTATATTTCGCTTTGTTTTAAGTCAACGTTAGGCTGATTACATAAAACTCGACTATTTAGGTAGGAACTCCTTCCAATTGCATCCAATACAATTCTCGAATATTTCAGTTGGGTGAATAACTCCTTATTCCAATCCATCATATGAATCATTCTCAACTCTTGCTTCTAAACATATATAATCTTATTAAATTTTGTTTAGTTAAGTTTGACCCATTATTTTAGAAATTGGATATTACATTTATCTCATCTCACCTTACCAATATAGAATATGTACCTCGCGTTAGGCGAAACCTACATAATTCGATAATAGTCTTGATGAGTTCTAAAATTTGGAAAGCAAAAACTTAATATTTAGTTTTGAGGGATTTTTAATTAATTTGATCTCACAACTTATTTATCATATAAATCGTTCCTCACACATGCATTAACATACATACAATTTTTATATCAACATACAAACAAATGAAACAGTTATGGCCCCTAGCGCAATTGTTCTCCCAATCCAATGAGAGAACTTAGCTAAACCTAATAACGATCTTCACTTCACCAAGCAAGATCTCCAAGGTTGTCCTTCTTTATTTTGTAGTATTCTCTTTCTTCATAATAATTTATTACATCAAAGAAACTCGTTTTACATACGAGAGAGTGAGATGAGAATAGATATTACATGAAGAGAATAGGAGAGAGGCATGACACGCAAGTCGTATTTATAAAATCCAAAAAACAAAACAAAATATAAACTAAGGCCATAATTGATCACCACACACAAAATTAATAAAATAATTTTATTATTATTATTAATTTAAGTTTGGTTAATAAAACAAATCAAATTAAATTTCAGCAAAAAAATAATAATAAACTCTTTTATTATTATTGCAGAATTTTTCGTAACCCTTGCGCTGCACGTCACGACCGTTATTCATGTGACGACCGTCACACCTTGCATGACGACCGTCTCACCTTGCGTGACGACCGTCACTTTCTCAATGGTGACCGTCACAACGTTGTTTTAATTGCAGACGGCGCAACCTTTATACCGTCACTCTCTAATGCAAAATTTTATATCATCAATGCAGCATGATCAACAATTCAATATGATTGATCCGTATGTTATTGCTTCACCATACTAAAGTCGGATTCCGAAGCATATAACCACAGATCGCACAACCGAATGATAATCATTACTCTAATTGAACTGATGAAATAAAATAGTATATCAAATATACCATCTTTGCATCAAAGTTATTCATATCATATATGAATTAGAGCGATCATATATGTGTAACTTATGGACGATTGACATATCGCTACTTCACCATACTATTGTCGGATATCGAAGCATAATCGATATCAATCATCCAAACCGTACATAATCTGATGTCAAAATTTAATATCTGAGTTTGATTTAATTTTTGTTTATGTGTTTTAATCCAATTAAAACAAAATTTACAATTTTACGTGTTTTAATCCAATTAAAACAAAATTGACATATTACGATTACCAGATTCATGGTTTCATAAGTGGCTCTGATACCACTGAAGAGAAATTGTCGATAAAATTGCAGCGGAAAACAAAATTTTTCCTTTAGAGATCCTTACGAAAGGGCATGATCTATGATAAAATATTTACCTCTTGTCGTTAAAACCTTTGATTCTGATTTGATCACGAGCGTTGTACGACGAACAGCGCCTCTACTCAGTCCACACGAACAACTCCCTTCAATCACAGTGCTAGCTGGTTACGAATGAAGGTTTGGAGTGAAAGGAGAGGAAAAAGGAATACAGTCAGGGTTTCAAAAACAACAACTTATGAACTTCTTCACAAGGGCTCTATTTATAGAACTAATTGCGTGGGCTTTAACCTGAAATCCCAACTTAATAATAATAAAATTATTATATTATTATAATAACTATTATTATAATAACCATAATTTTATTATTATTATTATTATATTTTATAACTATTATAAAATTAATAATAAATATTATTATTATTATTATATCATATGGTACCTTACCATATTTCATATTCCATTCTAGTGCATCATACCTTACGGTGTACCTTATTTATTTCACCTTTTCTCTAACTGTCCTTATGTGTGTGACCCTGTAAGATTTTGCGACGTTGACAATTATATTAAATCATGTATTTAACATAATAAACAGTGAGCGGTATCTAGCAACACATCACTGCTACCCAAGTCACAAAATTGTCATGTGATCTGACAAAACCTTTTGTGATAGTATTTGTGTATACAATTACCCTTTTGCCCTTATATTGAACACAAGGCATATATCGTGTCATCCTTGTCCAGTTCAATATTGGACCCTTAGACATTTATCATGTTATGCAGGATGAACAAATTCCATCTAGGCTACTCATGTTCCCCAACATGCTTTGTGAAGTACCCATCAACTGTCTTTATGATCATCCAGTTACGAACAACGTTTGATCAGCAATAAAGTACTTTACTCTACATCTAAGGTCCATAGTAGTTTCAGGTCGAAGGGTGGTATACACCATTATCACCATAAGAGTAACTTATGACACTTTTCATAACATTTTATGTAGTACTCTCATAGTGGGTCAAACCAGTATAAGTATTACTCATAATATTCATACTTATGTCAAGACTTGATAACTTCTTATCCATGATCCATGAGATGTGATCATCAGTCTATCTACATAATAGTCTTAATTCTTTAAGGCTATCCTATTTCACATTAAAGCTCGACTATGGATGCTTTAAGAATAATGTCCTTATGTTTAATAGAATCTCATGATTAAGTCACACTTAATATTTCATTAAAAGAACTAGCTATTTTAGGGACTTTATCATTCTGGAAAAACAAACATAATAAAGAAATGTATTTTATTATTAATAAATAATTCGATACAAGTACCAAAAGTATTGGCCTCTAAGGCTTACACCAACACGAATGACATTTCTTTATTAGATATGTTTATGTCGAAACAGCCTATGCCCAAAACACCTTCTCCAATCCAGCACTAACCAACATGCATCTAACCCTTTCAAGAATTGTTTAATTGAATCTCTCAGCTAGACCATTTTGCTGAGGAGTACCTGCTACAGTCTTATGCCTAGCAATACTAGACTCGACACAATAACTATCGAAAGTTTCGTTGCAGAATTCAAGGTCATTATAAGTTCTCAACCTCTTGATTTTTCTTCTAGTTTGAGTTTCGACCAGAACCTTCCAACTCTTGAAATTCTCAAAAGTTTCATCCTTCGTCTTCTGAATGAATACCCACAACTTTATGGAATAATCATCAACTACAGATAGAAAATATCTTGCACCTGAATGTGAGGGATTCCTAGTAGGCCCCCAAATATCAGCATGGATGTAATCAAGGGATCCATGTGTTCTTTGTTTATCTTTATTAAACTTCACCCTACAGGATTTACAAAATATACAAGGTTCACAAAACTCCAACTTCTCGACTTTGTTACCACCTAGCAGGTTTTGTTTCCCTAGTTCGACCAGGTCTCTCTCACTGACATGGCCCAATCTCATGTGCCATAATTGTGTCTTCGACAACACTTTCATGGATGCAACATTTGTCGAACCACTTACAGTTTCAGCCTCAAAGGTATACAAGTATTGTTTCTTCGCGCCTCTCAAGACTTCCTTCGACCCTTTCATGACTCTAAGAGAATACTTTTCTGTCCTTGAAAAACATATCCCTTTTTGTCGAATTCACCTAGAGAAATCAAATTTTCTTTAATTCAGGTACATACCTAACTTCAGTCAATAACTTTATTGACTCATCATGGAGCTTGAATCTCACAGATATAATACTTGCAATTTTGCAAGCTTTGTTGTTTCCCAGCAGCACCGATCCACCATCTTGATAACGTATCTCCTCGAACAAATATTTATTTGGAGTCATGTGAAAAGTGCAAAATTTTCTTGAGTCGCCGCTTGAAACCACAAGAACATCAGATGAGTCAAAATCATCTTGAACAATGATAGCATCGAACACCAGATGCTTCACCACCATAAGACTTCTGCTGACTTTTACCCTTCTTCTTGTCGAACTTATCATCCATTTGCAAGAATTTCGCCTTAACAGTCAAACCTTCACCAACCATCAAAGATTTATGCTCCTTTCTTTCATTTAAGTCCTTAGAGTACAAGGCAGATTGAACATCTTCAAAGGTCAGGGACTCTCTTTCATAAAAGAGATTTTCTATGAAGTGAGCATGTGTTCTGGGCAAAGCGCATAACAACAATAACGATTGATCTTCATCATCGATCTTCACATCAATATTTTCAAGATCAAGAATTAACTTGTTGAACATATCCAACTTCTCCGCCAACACTTTGTCTTCACTCATCTTAAATGAATACAAGGCTTGCTTCAAGTAGAGTCGATTCACCAACGACTTGGTCATGTACAAACCTTCAAGTTTCAACCATAACTCTGACGTCGTCGTCTCCTTTGATACTTGTCGAAGAACCTTATCACCAAGGCTCAATAATATTGTGTTGTGTGCTTTCTCAATCATGATCGTCTTTTCAGCTACCGTCAATGCAACATTCATGGTCGTCTCTCCCTTCAACGCTTCCAAACAACCCTGCTGAACAAGCCAGATACCGAAGTCGTTCACACCGGTGAACTTTTCAATCTCATACTTTGTTGAAAGCATCTTCTCCACGCTCACCGCACCAATTTGTTGTGAATCAGATACCTTAGAAACAAAGTATAATTAGGGTAACCAAAGATAACAACAATGATTGGTTATATACTATTATTCTTTCCTTTCTCTTTAAACAAGATTACAAGTATACAAGAATAACAAATAACCTCTCTCACTTTTAAATTAGAGTTTCGTCTTCCTATTTTCTCTTATTATAAAAGATGAGAGATTGATATGCTATTTATAATAAAACTAACACACTAATCTAATGGACCTTTTAACAATTACCTATTACAAGTTAACATATGGTACAAGTTAACTTAAACAATTGGATCATAACACAAGCCCAATAAAATAACATGTAATCGAACTTCGACGACATACTATTCGTATTATGATTTGTTCAAATATTCCACAACATTATACACTATTTCCAATACTATATACACTACTTCCAATACTTTTATAAAATTAATTTAGTAAAAATGTAATATTTTATGTCAACACTAATATATTTTTTAATTTGTGTGAAAAAACCTTAAACTATAATCATTTCAAATGAAAGGATTACAAATTATAGGTAACATTAACAAACTGACCACCATATACAGTAATTAATAACATATTATTCATATAATTTTAATTTATTATAAATGAATTGATTTTATTTTAATTTAAATAACTTTAAACAAGTCTTATTATAATTATTTAATAAACTATTTCTTTATTTTGTAAATTAAAATTTTAATAAAATTATAATTGTTAACAAATAAATATTTTATTATAAAATTAGTCTTGAATCTTAATATTTATTGGATTAGTCCTATGCAATATATATATATATATATATATATATATATATATATATATATATATATATATATATATATATATATATATATATATATATATATATATATATATATATATATATATATATATATATATATATATATATATATATATTAATATATTAACAGAGGATGACATTCCTAATTAGTCAGGAGTTTGAATATTTTATTTTAAAATTAGTCTTGAATCTTAATATTTATTGGGTTAGTCCTATGAAAAAAAAAAGAGTTAACAGAGGATGACATTCCTAATTAGTCTGTTTTTGGCCACCCCTAACTCTAGTAATAAGCACTAAAAATATTATTGTAAATTTTATTGTTAATGTTCATTAAATTTTAAAAATAAAGTAAATAGATAAAACAATTATGAAAATGCAAAGTAAAAATGAAAAGAGTATTTAGAATATAGGGGAGTAATAATAATCTATCATATAAGAAAATCAGATCCATTTCTTTGAAAAAAATTGTGCCACTTGTCTTGGGTAACTATAAATTGTGCCACGTGGATTGAATTGTATAAACAAAAATTAATTTGTTTGGTTGTTCTTTCTTTCTCCCATTTTTAATTGTTATTCCCAAATCTTCCGTTATTCCCAAATCTTCCGTTATTGATGACTATTTTTTATGAACGTTTATGGTTTTCAGTAATCAATTCCATAATGTTTGGAGGCACCTATTCCTAAATTGTAACGCATCTATTTCCACAAATTATAACGCTATATCTATCATATAAGAAAACCAGATTCATTTCTTCAATAACTATTTTTTATGAACGTTTATGGTATTCAGTAATCAATTCATAATGGATTTATAACATTAATGGTCAAATCTCTCATTTTTAATTGTTATTCCCAAATCTTCCGTTATTCCCATATAAAATGAAATTAATAGATTAAGATTTTATAAAATCAAAACATAAAAAATGTATTGATTTAAGGGTCCATATTATAAATTTTAAGAGATTATATTAAAAAAAATTATCATTAAAAATATAATTAACATTTAATGTATTTTGAAAAATTATAAAATCAAATTATAAAATTAAAATTAATGTATTTTGTAAAATAATAAAATTAAATTGTAAAAATATATATAACATTAATGGTCAAATCTATAATCAAAGTAAAAAAATTAAATTTGAAATGATTAAATAAAATAAATCATGTGTCATTTAAAACATAAAATAAAATTAATGAATTAAAATTCTATATAAATCAAGTGTCATTTAAAACATAAAATAAAATAAAATTCATGAAATTAAAAAAATATAAAAAATTTAATATAAATTTAAAGCATTTTTTAAAGATTATAAAATAGAATTTTAAATATTTTGTAACATATTATATTTAAATTCTATAACAGACGTTTCTAATGTTAACTACTTCTAATGAATAATTAATAATTAAATACTTTTAAAACTTACTTTATAATTATAATGAATAATTAATTACGGTTTCTACTATTTTTAAATGTACTTTTCCTATTCCCATGTAAAGTCCCATAAAATTTTATAAAATTATAAAATCAAAACTTAAGAGTATATTGACTGAGCCGTATATTGACTGAGACTATATTAAATTTTAAACGATTGAATTAAAAAAATTGTATTAAAAATATAATATTTATAACTGATGATTTTGAAACGTCCCATAAATGATGATTTTGGTGGTATTTATAAATTGTCTCATCTTTGTTTGTGTCTCATTGTCATATTCATCCTATCCATATCCATCGCTATTACATGGCGAGGCAAAAATCAGCGACATCAATGAGAGTTGTGGAAGGTGGATGTCAGAGTCCATCATAAGTGGAAAGTTGTCTCTAACAACAAAGAGCATTTTGAGATGATATTTGTTGACAAATCCGTAAATTTGTGTTACTTTTTGTTGTTTCATTTGTACGTTCATTTATTTTTGTGTTGCAAGGTTAAGTTTGTTTTAATGTTTTCATTACAGGCTGGTGATATACATGTTGTTGTCCCAGCAGCACATATGCCACAAAAAATTAGCATTGGATCATACTTACACGTTATCCAACTTTAAGGTTCAGAGTAATGTTTTGCCTTTCAAACCTTCATCGCACAAATATATGCTCAAGTTTTTACAAGTTTTTCTGATATAATCAGTGGCAATTTTAAGAACGATGTGCTCATAGGTGAAATTTGTTTTCCATGTTTTTTTTCTTCATATTTGGTCTATCATATGTTGTTTTACTATGTGGATAATATCTTTTTTGTAGACATCATTGGAATGGTTGAGAGTATTGGATTTTCTCAGATGCAGTTAGGTGCTAAAAAAAACAGCAGGTTAATATGGTATTGAGGGATCACAGGTTTGTATATATGCAGTTTCGACGATAGTCTTAAAATATAGAATGTCTTTTAATGTAAATTCCCTGTAAATTTTAAATCACTGTTATGTAATTTTGTTTAGCAACAACATCGTTAACTGCACCCTTTGGGAATCGTATGCCGAGCAATTCATGAAGTTCAACCAGGATCGGGTTAATGAGTCTACTCCAATTGTTGTTCTGCTTCAGTATGCAAAAGTCAAGAAAGAGGGTTAGTTGGTTTACGTTGTTATTGAGTTATAATTATTTAATGACTACTGAAAGTTGTGTTACTATGTTAATGTAGGCAAGTTTCCGTTGTCAGTGGCAAACACCTACAATGTCACCACACTCTGCCTGGATGTTTCTTTCCCACCAATCAAACATTTTATGGACAGGTACATTTATTAAATGTATTGTGTGTCATTTTATATGTTGGATTAGTCATTATGTTAGGTGAACAATTTATGAATTTGGTTGTCTATGCAGCATGCCTAAGGATACTATGGTTATTGTATCTGGTCAGCTAGGCTCTAATTCTTAACTTTCATCCCAAACCTCTGAGAATACCCAAATGACTCCGGTGCAAAAGCTACTTTCTAAGGCTGTGGTTATGCCTATCAGTGATATGATTAACCTCTGTGATGTATGTACTAATTTGGTTGCATTTTTTGCATTTTCATGGTATTTGTTGTGGTGAATCATTTTGGTTTTTTCGATGTTTATGTTTTTTGCTATTTATATAGATCACGTTTTGTGCTACTGTTGCCACAACAAAAATATTGGTGGCGTCTCCCTTTGGCTGGTACTATCGTGCCTGCCATGTATGCCCCTACATTGCACGTGGTGAAAATCCTCCGTTTGAGTGTGATGCAGGTCATTCAACCGAGGCGGAAATCTTTAGGTCTTATTCCTTCTCATCTAATATATGTTATTGCCATGAAAATTTTAGTGTTCATGGTATATGTATTTGATTGAATTTAATATGACTATTATTTAATGTATTGTAGGTATAAGATTGAGATCAAAGTTGATTATGCGGGGAATAGTTGTAACTTTGTATTTTGGAACAGAGAATGCGAGTACCTTTTGGGGTTATCTGCTTCTCAGATGCGTCATACTATGATACAAGTTAATACATTTCTTAACATAGGATTAACATGTGCGGTTTTACGAACACTAATACTAATTGTTTTACTTACTTATATAGGCTGGAATTAATGATCCACTGGAATTCCCATTGGCACTCGATCAAATGTTAGATAGATGGCTTTTAAGGTTAAGTGACACTCACGTTGGAAGAATGGGTCGGTTGTTATGCTACTAAAGAATGACCCTTTCATCAAACAACTTAAAGCTCAATGGGAATCAATAGAGGTCCGCTACATCAACATTGCTTTTGTATTTTAGGGTGTTTTTTAGTATAGTATATCTACAACGTTTCTGCTAAGTGTATGTGGCTGCTACGGCCCCATCTGTAAAACGTCAGATCCACTGCAGGTATTTGGCTAATTGAAATGATTTGCAATATGTTATATTTTGATAGTTGTGGTATTTATATATGTTAAACATTGAAAAAAATGTTATTATCTTTAGATTAAAGAGATTTTTGATGAAGCAAAAACAGATGTCCGGGAAGATGCTGGTTTGGTTACGGTATCATCCATTTCATTCCAATTTATTAATGGAGGATCTTGAAATCACTTCTAAGCATAACCCGGATCCTATAACTCATCTTGGGAAAAGACACTTACCAGATGGATCAAGTGAATCATCAACCTCTGAAGGATTATATGATGGAGAATTGTCATCTAACAAGCTTAAGAAGATTATCAAATTAGAGAAGATTGATTAGTTGTGACTATAGTTTGTTAGCTATGTTTGTTGCTTTTTTTTCCGATTGTTGTTATTTTCATTTTGGGTCTCTTTTGAGTGTGAAATTGGAAATGTCAAATTAGACTTGTGTTACTTTCATTATTTACAAATTATTAATTCCTACTTAAGAACTCTTTGGTAACATACTAGAATCAACATTAAAATATTATAGTGTTGTTTTGTTCAAAATATAAAATGAAATTAATGAATTAAGATTTTATAAAATTATAAAATCAAAACATAAAAAAAGTATTGATTTGAGAGTCCATATTGTAAATTTTAAGAGATATTAATGAAAGGTATTAATGCATTTTGTAAGAATATAAAATACAAATTAATACATTTGGTAAGATATTAAAATTAAATTCTTTAATTGTACAACATGCATTAAATTACTTTTAAAACTTACCAAATTCTATAACTGATCACGTGAAAATACTATTATTTGGTTTAGTGAAAATATTATTAAAACAATATATATATATATATATATATATATATATATATATATATATATATATATATATATATATATATATATAATGAGAAAAACTATATGTAATTATTATTTGTGTTAAATATATGACATACACAGTCATGACATACAAACCATACATTAATTTTTCACTTAAATCCATAACTTTCATTCTTTTGATATTCCACTCCAACTTGCAATATATATATATATATATATATATATATATATATATATATATATATATATATATATATATATATATATATATATATATATATATATATATATATATATATATAAAATAAATATCCGGATGATTATATAAAATAAATTATGTTTCTTTCAAAATATAAAAGGAAAATTAATGTATTAAGATTTTATAAAATTATAAAATCAAAACATAATGTATTGATTTGAGGTTCCATATTGTAAATTTTAAGATATTACATTAAAAAAAAAATATCATTGAAAATATAATATACATTTAATGTATTTTATAAAATTATAAAACAAAATTATAAAATTAAAATTAATGTATTTTGTAAAATAATAAAAGTAAATGTAAAAATCTATAACATTAATGGTCAAATCTATAATCAAAGTAAAACACTTAAATTTCAAATGATTAAATAAAATAAATCACAGGTCATTTAAAACATAAAATAGAATTAATGAATTAAAATTTTATAAAATTATAAAATCAAAACTGAAAAATGTATTGATTTGAAAATAATAAATAAATTATATATATAAAATAAATTATGTTTCGTTCAAAATATAAAATGAAATTAATGAATTAAGATTTTATAAAATTATAAAATTAAAATATAAAAATGTATTGATTTGAGGGTCCACATTTTAAATTTTAAGAGATTATATTAAAAAAAATATCATTAAAAATATAATATGGATTTAATGTATTTAGTAAAATTTTAAATTTTAAATTATTAGGAATTAAAATTTAAAACGTAAAATAAAATTTGTGAATTAAAATTTTTTAAAATTATAAAATCAAAACTTAAGAGTATATTGACTGAGCATATTTTAAATTTTAAACGATTATATTAAAAAAATTGTATAATATAATATAAATTTAATGCATTTTGTAAGATTATAAAATAAAAATTTCTACATTAGAAAAGATATTAAATTTAAATTCTATAACTGTACAACAAGCATTAAATTAGTTTTAAAACTTACCAAATTCTATAACTAATAATGGTTTAGTGAAAATACTATTATTAGGTTTAGTGAAAATATTATTAAAACACTATAAAATGAGAAAAACTAAAACTCTACACACATGTAACTATTATTATTTATATAAAATAAATTATGTTTCATTCAAAATATAAAATGAAATTAATAAATTAAGATTTTATAAAATCAAAACATAAAATATGTATTGATTTAAGGGTCCATATTATAAATTTTAAGAGATTATATTAAAAAAAATTATCATTAAAAATATAATTAACATTTAATGTATTTTGAAAAATTATAAAATCAAATTATAAAATTATTATTATTTATATAAAATTTTAAAAATATAATTAACATTTAATGTATTTTGTTGTAAAATAATAAAATTAAATTGTAAAAATATATAACATTAATGGTCAAATCTATAATCAAAGTAAAAAATTTAAATTTCAAATGATTAAATAAAATAAATCATGTGTCATTTAAAACATAAAATAAAATTAATGAATTAAAATTCTATATAAATCAAGTGTCATTTAAAACATAAAATAAAATAAAATTAATGAAATTAAATAAGTATTAAAATTTTAATATAAATTTAAAGCATTTTTTAAAGATTATAAAATTGAACTTTATATATTTTGTAACATATTACATTTAAATTCTATAACAGACGTTTCTAATGTTAACTACTTCTAATGAATAATTAATAATTAATAATTAAATACTTTTAAAACTTACTTTATAATTATAATGAATAATTAAATACTTTTAAAATTACTTTTTCCCATCAATACATAACTGATTACGGTTTCTACTATTTTTAAATGTACTTTTCCTATTCCCATGTAAAGTCCCATAAAATTTTATAAAATTATAAAATCAAAACTTAAGAGTATATTGACCGAGGCTATCTTAAATTTTAAACGATTGTATTAAAAAAATTGTATTAAAAATATAATATAAATTTAATACATTTTGTAAGACTATAAAATAGAAATTTATACATTAGATGAGATATTAAATTTAAATTCTATAACTGTACAACATGCATTAAATTACTTTTAAAACTTATCAAATTCGATAACTGATAACGGTTTAGTGAAAATACTATTATTAGGTTTAGTGAAAATATTATTAAAACACTATAAAATGAGAAAAACTAAAACTCTATACACATGTAACTATTATTATTTATATAAAATAAATTTTGTTTCGTTCAAAATATAAAATGAAATTAATAGATTAAGATTTTATAAAATCAAAACATAAAAAATGTATTGATTTAAGGGTCCATATTATAAATTTTAAGAGATTATATTAAAAAAAATTATCATTAAAAATATAATTAACATTTAATGTATTTTGAAAAATTATAAAATCAAATTATAAAATTAAAATTAATATATTTTGTAAAATAATAAAATTAAATTGTAAAAATATATATAACATTAATGGTCAAATATATAATCAAAGTAAAAAATTTAAATTTCAAATGATTAAATAAAATAAATCATGTGTCATTTAAAACATAAAATAAAATTAATGAATTAAAATTCTATATAAATCAAGTGTCATTTAAAACATAAAATAAAATAAAATTAATGAAATTAAAAAAAAGTATTAAAAATTTAATATAAATTTAAAGCATTTTTTAAAGATTATAAAATAGAACTTTATATATTTTGTAACATATTACATTTAAATTCTATAACAGACGTTTCTAATATTAACTATTTCTAATGAATAATTAATAATTAATAATTAAATACTTTTAAAACTTACTTTATAATTATAATGAATAATTAAATACTTTTAAAATTACTTTTTCCCATCAACATATAACTGATTACGGTTTCTACTATTTTTAAATGTATTTTTCCTATTCCCATGTAAAGTCCCATAAAATTTTATAAAATTATAAAATCAAAACTTAAGAGTATATTGATTGAGCCTATCTTAAATTTTAAACGATTGTATTAAGAAAATTGTATTAAAATATAATATAAATTTAATGCATTTTGTAAGAGTATAAAATAGAAATTTATACATTAGATAAAATATTAAATTTAAATTCTATAACTGTACAACATGCATTAAATTACTTTTAAAACTTACCAAATTCTATAACTGATAACGGTTTAGTGAAAATATTATTATTAAGTTTAGTGAAAATATTATTAAAACACTATAAAATGAGAAAAACTAAAACTCTATACTCATGTAACTATTATTATTTATATAAAATAAATTATGTTTCGTTCAAAATACAAAATGAAATTAATAGATTAAGATGCTATAAAATCAAAACTTAAAAAATGTATTGATTTAAGGGTTCATATTATAAATTTTAAGAGATTATATTAAAAAACAATTATCATTAAAAATATAATTAACATTTAATGTATTTTGAAAAATTATAAAATCAAATTATAAAATTAAAATTAATGTATTTTGTTAAATAATAAAATTAAATTGTAAAAATATATATAATATTAATGGTCAAATCTATAATCAAAGTAAAAAATTTAAATTTCAAATGATTAAATAAAATAAATCATGTGTCATTTAAAACATAAAATAAAATTAATGAATTAAAATTCTATATAAATCAAGTGTCATTTAAAACATAAAATAAAATAAAATTAATGAAATTAAATAAGTATTAAAAATTTAATATAAATTTAAAGCATTTTTTAAAGATTATAAAATTGAACTTTATATATTTTGTAACATATTACATTTAAATTCTATAACAGACGTTTCTAATGTTAACTAGTTCTAATAAATAATTAATAATTAATAATTAAATACTTTTAAAACTTACTTTATAATTATAATGAATAATTAAATACTTTTAAAATTAGTTTTTCCCATCAACATTACGGTTTCTACTCTTTTTAAATGTATTTTTCCTATTCTCATATAAAGTCCCATATAATTTTATAAAATTATAAAACCAAAACTTAAGAATATATTGACTGAGCCTATATTAAATTTTAAACGATTGTATTAAAAAAATTGTATTAAAAATATAATATAAATTTAATGCATTTTGTAAGACTGTAAAATAGAAATTTATACATTACATATGATATTAAACTTAAATTCTATAACTGTACAACATGCATTAAATTACTTTTAAAACTTAACAAATTTTATAACTGATAACGGTTTAGTGAAAATACAATTATTAGGTTTAGTGAAAATATTATTAAAACACTATAAAATGAGAAAAACTGAAACTCTATACATATGTAACTATTATTATTTATATAAAATAAATTATGTTTTGTTCAAAATATAAAATGAAATTAATAAATTAAAATTTTATAAAACCCTAAACATAAAAAATATATTGATTTAAGGGTCCATATTATAAATGTTAATAGATTATATTAAAAAAAATTATCATTAAAAATATAATTAACATTTAATGTATTTTGAAAAATTATAAAATCAAATTATAAAATTAAAATTAATGTATTTTGTAAAATAATAAAATTAAATTGTAAAAATATATAACATTAATGGTCAAATCTATAATCAAAGTAAAAAATTTAAATTTCAAATGATTAAATAAAAATAAATCATGTGTCATTTAAAACATAAAATAAAATTAATGAATTAAAATTCTATATAAATCATGTGTCATTTAAAACATAAAATAAAATAAAATTAATGAAATAAAAAAAAAAGTATTAAAAATTTAATATAAATTTAAAGCATTTTTTAAACATTATAAAATAGAACTTTATATATTTTGTAACATATTACATTTAAATTCTATAACAGACGTTTCTAATGTTAACTACTTCTAATGAATAATTAATAATTAAATACTTTTAAAACTTACTTTATAATTATAATTATAATTATAATTATAATGAATAATTAAATACTTTTAAAATTACTTTTTCCCATCAACACATAACTGATCACGGTTTCTACTATTTTTAAATGTACTTTTCCTATTCCTATGTAAAGTCCCATTTTTTCACAAACCACACAATCTTTCCATGATTTTTTACATTTCTTACTTTATCTAGAAACAATGATAACAAATTACCCTGAAAAAGATCAAACCGTATCAGCTATTGCTAGACATAGAAGGAGACTTATTTTGAAAACCCGAAGAAATTCACGTAATGATGTCAAAGCGCATGAACCTACTTCTTCTAATTTCCTTGATTCTATATCATTTCAAACATCTGTTGTTTCCCCCTTAACATCCAATGTAATAACTTCAAATTCTTCTACTGATACATATCAATATTTTGAAAAGAGTTATAATTCAACTATTGCGAGAAAGAGAAGGAAGCTACTCTTGGATAACAAGAAAAGGGTCCGTAATGACTCTAACTTCCCTAAGAATGTGGCTTCCCTAACACTGAAGCACCGACATCGAGTTAATAACAATATTTCACAACTGCATAATGAACATCCATTGCCCAAAAATTCAGTTCATTTTGTTAAACACAACTGTAACAGAAGTCACGCATCTACTTCTACCGCACATCATATACCAACTGAGTCACACTATTCAGACGATGCGGAATCAAATTCTGACAACGATTTATGTTTGCCTAATAGCTCTGACACAGATGCCGACACAGATCATGAATCATTAATAGATTCTTATTTGCAAGGTATGTTCCATTACTGAAATTAATTTCTAAAATCATAAAAATAGTTTACTTATATTAATAACTTTTTTATCTGGTTTGTCGTTTATAGAATATTCTGATATAGGAGACCAAACATCACTGTGTCTATATTGTAATTCATGTATGTGGTATCAAGAACGTATTGACAAACCAAAAAAACCAACTAATCCAAAGTTCCATCGTTGCTGCCGGGGTGGAAAAATTGTATTACCCTTACTAGAGGAACCGCCACAACTATTGCAACATCTTCTGTATAATAGAACATGTCTGGAGAGTAAAAACTACCAGAATAATATTCGAACATACAATGCTATGTTTTCTTTCACTTCTCCTGGTATGAAATTTGACACAACATACTCAAAAATAGGAGGCCCACCTACTTTAAGACTACACGGTCAACCCTGTCATCGAATAGGTACCCTACTCCCAGAAGACGGACAACCTCCACAATATGCTCAGCTATATATTTATGACACCAACAATGAAATTGATAACAGAATGGAATGTTTCAGGTTAGGATTATTACAAATGAATAGATAGTTTTAATTTCTTACCAAATATCCTCTCTGAATTTTTCACTTATTGTCTAATCTACAGGGACAATAAAGTAATCCAACGGGATATTGTAAACAAGCTCAAGCTAATGTTAGATGAGTTTAATGTTCATGCAAAGGCTTTTAGGATGGCAAGAGATGTTTTGAAGTCTAATTGTTACTTATATTTAAAACTCAGACTTATTTCTGATAGACCTGAGGATGGGCGATTGTACAACAGACCTACGGTCTCAGAGGTTGCTGCGCTGATAGTTGGAGATATTGATTCTGCTTCTAAAAGAGATATCATCATTCAACCACACAATGGTGGTTTGCAACGAATAGATGAGTTTCATCCTGCATATTTGGCATATCAATATCCTCTTATATTTACGTATGGTGAAGATGGTTATAGAAAAAATATACTTCACAGGTATAGGCATGAAAATGAGATTACCAAAAAAAATTGTCAAACCATCAAAGACTGGCTTTCTTACCGTTTGCAACAACGCCACAACGAGGCCAAAAATTTGCTTCACTCCAGACGTCTCTTTCAACAATTCTTGGTTGACGGTTATGCAATGATGGAATCTGAACGACTAAATTGGTTAAGGGATAATCAATCAAAGTTAAGCGTTGGAAAATATAATCAGTTGAATGATCAATATGTTGGAAGTGCTCTCAATCAACCATCGAAGCGAGGAAAACGCGTAGTCTTGCCATCGACATTTGTGGGTAGTAAGAGATACATGGATCAACTTTATTTTGATGGTATGGCCATATCAAGTAGGTTGGGATTTCCAGATTTATTTGTTACATTTACTTGCAATCCCGCTTGGCCAGAAATCACGCGTGCATTATTTGGTACTGGATTACAGCCACACGATCGGCCTGATATCATTGCCAAAGTTTTCAAAATCAAGTTTGATGAACTAATGGATGATATTACAAAACACCATGTTCTGGGTGAAGTCTTGGCATGTAAGTTATATTTTTCATATTATATTTCAATTTTTCTATTTTAATAAATATTACAACATTATTTCTTTGATAACTAACGAATTTACAGTTATGTACACAATTGAATTTCAAAAACGAGGATTGCCCCATGCACACATATTGATTTTCCTGCACCCTCACAGCAAATATCCAACACCTTCAGACATAGACAAAATCATTTGCGCAGAAATTCCTGACCCTGTTGCTCAACCAAATTTATACAATTTAGTTAAGAGTCACATGATGCATGGACCGTGTGGCCTTTCACAGATGAACTCACCGTGTATGAAAAATAGAAAATGCTCAAAATACTTCCCCAAGAAATTCATTGAACAGACTGTTGTTGATGCTGAAGGTTACCCACTTTACAGAAGAAGATCGAAATCACAAATCATTCAAAAAAATGGGATCACATTGGACAATAGACATGTTGTACCTTATAATACAAGATTTCTTTTGAAGTACCATGCACATATAAACATTGAATGGTGCAACCAAAGTGCATCCATCAAATATCTTTTCAAATATATAAACAAGGGGTTTGATAGAATAACAGCGGCTGTTTCAAATAATGACAAAGAACATGTGGATGAAATCAAGCAATATCTAGATTGCAGGTATGTCTCCCCGAGCGAAGCGTGTTGGCGAATTTACTCCTACAATATTCATGGGAGAAACCTGCGGTCGAGCGTATGTTCTATCATTTAATAGGTGAGAAATCTATTTATTATACCGATCACGATCGAATGGAGAATATATTGGAAAATGCAAGTGTCACAGAGTCAATGTTCACTGCTTGGTTGGTCGCAAATGCAAAATACGAAGAAGCCCAATCACTGACTTACGGTCAGTTTGTCTCAAAGTTTGTTTATGACAAGAAAAATAGACTGTGGAAGCCACGCAAAAAGGGGTTTACCATTGGCCGTTTGATATGGGTTCCCCCAACAACAGGAGAACTATTTTATCTTCGAATGATGTTAACAGTAGTCAAAGGACCTACGACATATGAGGAAATTTGCAAAATCGGTGATGAACAATTTCAAACCTTTAGGGATGCATGCTTTGCAATGGGTTTTCTTCAGGATGATAATGAATACATTGGTGCTATCAAAGAGGCAAGTCAATGGGGTACAGGTCATTTCCTCAGAAAACTTTTCGTTGTTATGCTTCTGTCAGATGCTGTTAATCGTCCTGCCCATGTTTGGAAACAATCATGGATGATATTATCTGATGGTGTGTTACACAACCAAAGATTGTTGGCCCTAAATCCAGGTTTCGTTATTATCTCACTGTCTTGTATTTCACCACAAATAATATTTCATGGTATTGCTAACATTTCTACCTATTATTTCTTAAATTTAATTTACTTATCTTATGCCTCTTATATTGTATATAAATTATTGATTATTTTAAACATATTAATAAACCATACATATATTTGTTGCTTCCATTACTTCACTTTTATTTTCATATTGAATTATCTTATATTCTACGTAAATTACTAATTACTTAAAATATATTTACAACCCATAAATTGGTGCTTTATAATTTAATATCATTTATTCCAATGGCTTAAAAAAATTTGTCATGTTAATCCTTACAGATTTGATTTTGACGGAAGGAGAATTGCAGAATTTGACTTTAATAGAAATTGAAAAGCTTCTTCAGGCAAATAGAAGGACTCTCAAAGATTTTGCTCCGATTCCATATCCAGATGGGTATGTTTTGCAACAGTTAGGCAACCGACTCATATATGATGAACGTAATTATAATGTCTCCATAATGAAATCAGAATTTGAAAATCTCTTCAGTGCTCTTACAGGTTACTCATTAGAATTATTAACTTCATTTTTAAATTATTATTCTTCTTTTCAATTCTTATTTTGTTAGGCATTTTCAATAATGATTTATTTACATTTTGTGTTATTATATATTTCTCAGACGAACAAACAACTATCTATGAAAGAATTATGTCAGCTGTTCGGTCAGACACTGGTGGCGTCTTCTTTCTACATGGTTACGGGGGTACCGGTAAGACATATATGTGGAGAACCCTAGCAGCATCATTAAGGTCCAAACATGATATATGTTTAACGGTTGCAACAAGTGGTATAGCTGCTCTGTTATTGCCCGGAGGTAGAACTGCCCATTCTAAGTTCAAGATACCTGTACCAACTCTTGATAATTCTACCTGCAAAGTAGAATATAATGATGATGTTGCAGACCTTCTAAGGCAGACAAAGTTAATTATATAGGATGAAGCACCGATGGCGCACAAGCATGCTTTCAAAGCACTTGATAAAACTTTGAAAGACGTCATGAGTACGTATAGTGATTCAAAGAATGTATTCGGTGGAAAGGTTGTTGTTTTTGGTGGTGATTTTCGACAGATTTTGCCCGTTGTCCCAAGAGGCACCCGTTCTGATATTGTGCATTCTGCCATAAATGCATCTTACATATGGCATTTCGTTCAAGTTTTAACATTAACTAAAAACATGTGGCTGCATTCAGGACCAACTGACCATGATAAAAAGGAAATTGCAGACTTTTCTGACTGGCTTTTGAAAATTGGTGAAGGGAAACTATCTGAGCCGAATGACGGTGTTGCCGACATTGACATACCCGCTGAATTTTTGATAACAGATTTCGAAGATCCTATTGTTGGAATTGTCAATAGTACATATCCTCAATTCATTCATAATTATAAATCCACTGATTACCTTAAAGGTCGAGCAATTCTTGCTTCTACCTTAGAAGTAGTTGATGACATAAATGACCATGTTCTTGCCTTAATGCCAGGTTCTTATACGCAACCATATAATCTACATGTTATATACATTACATTCTTGCCCGTGTTATATACATTCATTCATTTTATACAAAATGATATTTCGTACTGGTACAGGCGAGATTCAAGATTACTACAGCTCAAATACAATTGATAAGTCAAAAATGCATGATCCGGCAGTCATTGACATCCTCACACCAGAATTTCTTAGTACGCTACGTACGTCGGGTTTGCCTAACCATCACTTAAAATTAAAAGTTGGAACACCGGTAATGCAAATGCGAAACATAGATCAATCTGAAGGTCTGTGTAACGGAACAAGACTTATCATAACCAACATGGGAAAACATGTCCTCGAAGCTACAATAATGACTGGAAAGGGATTCAGAAATTTAGTTTACATCCCTCGAATGGATATGTCCCCCTCACAATCACCCTGACCATTCAAACTAAATAGACGACAATTCCCAATTATAGTCTCATATGCCATGACCATTAACAAATCGCAGGGACAGTCTTTGGATAATGTAGGTCTATATTTGCCAAGAGATGTATTTACCCATGGTCAAATTTATGTTGCACTATCAAGAGTCACAACTAAACAAGGAATCAAAATACTCATACACGATGAAAACGGAAAGTTCAAAGGAACAACTACAAATGTTGTTTACAAAGAAATTTTCAACAATATATGATTGTTTAGAAAATTAGCTAAACATTCCCAAAAATTTATGTGAATTATTTATTTTAAATATTTCATGACATGAATTTTAAATAATTTCTTATCTTATATACATAAAATACATTTCAACACCATATGTCATATTGCATGGGATGCACGTTTAATATTTACAAACACATTCTAACATTGCTCACATATTATATGATATTTCCTGTTATACAATATATAAAAATAGAATATACTACTTATAATTAAACTATAAATATTTTGTTTAAATTATAAAAAAATAAATTAAAATATTATATCCTTTTTAAATAACTAACAACACATATTTTAAATTTCACATAACCACAAAATCCTACCACAGTCAATAAATCCGTCATATGTTATATTAATATTAATTGTCACAAAAAAACTAAATACATATATATCAAACATTATATTTAAATATAATATTTATAAATTTATTAAGATTCAATATTAAATATAATTATAATATTATTCGTAATACAACAATATAATTAGACAAATAAAATTACTAAAATAAATTGCAACAAATAAAACTTCAACCATGACCTAAACTTATAAAAACAATTTTTTTTTTCGTTATAGAAAAATAGAGACGATCGCCCAAATTCGTCATGCTAAACTCAAGCTTATCTCCTTTCTTTAATTCCTTATTTTTGACATTCGCCATTCTTACTCACGGAATATGAATACTCTTCAACTATTCAATCTATAACTAATAATCCACATTTAATTTATTTCCAAATTAAATTGTTTTAAAATTAATTTTCATAACTATAACTAATATTTATTTATTAAATTAATAAATATTTACAAATACTATGATATTATTTGATATTTATAAAACTAAATTATTCCATAAATATTTTTATAAAAAAATATTTTTTAATACTAAATGTTATTATTCAATACTAAATTAAAGTTATTATTCAAAACTAAATTAAATGTTATTATTTGGGATTTTCCACTTCCAATCTTTTCATCTTCATCTATTATATTATAAAATATCAATAAATTAAATAAATATAATAAGTTTATTAAATATTTTTTTAAATATATAAACAGAAATTAAGTGATGCTTAAAATTTGGTTGAATATATATTTTAAATACTCTTTATTTTAAAATAATTGGTTTTAAGTAGAAAATACTAAAAGAAATTATTCATTTAATATAATATTAAATATATTTTTTTCTTTTGATATGCATCACATAACTATCATTGAATGCATTTCATTAAGAATTAAATAAAATGAGTCAAATATAATAATGAATAAAATGGGTCAAATACTAAAATGAGTCATTTAGCATTTTTGTTATTATAATAGCGTTATTACACATCACATAAGAGATTAATTGGATTACACAGTCAGTAAAATATTTTTACACTATCATCCATTTAAAATAAATCATTTTGACACATAATTATAGTGTATTCCAATTAATATCATTTTCTAATGTATATTTTATTTTTCAATTTTAAAATATTAAATGTTACCTTCAATTAAAAATAAATTATAAAATATTAGTGATTTAGTATAAAAAATAGACAATATTACTTTTATAAACGTGTAACAAATATTTTTATAAAAAAATTAAGTGATTCAAATATTATATATCATGTAAATGAAAACTCACTCTTTGGGTGTAAACATGTGACACTCGAATCTAAAAGCAAATCATTTTTTTCTCTTCTCCCAATTTTCAATCTTCTCCCAAATTTCAATCAACTTTCAATTGTTAATTTGTTTTATCTTCTTCCAACTTTCAATAGTTTTTCCCACCTATTCCCAAATTGTAACCATGGCCTTATTTGTTTTTTTTTTATCATACCCATAGAGTTAACATCAATCACAACAAAATATGGAAGGTTGTCTCCAACAACAAAATGCAAGATTGTCTCCAACAACAATGACTATTTTGAGATGATATTGATAATATTTGTTGATAAAGTGTTAATTTAATTTTTTTGTGTGCATCATTGTAATATTTGACGAAAAATTATATTGCAATGTGAGAATTAATTCTAATTTTTTAAAATATAATTTTTTTCTTATATTTATTGATTTTTATTAATTCTATTTCTTTTTCAAAATTTTAAATAAAAACAAAAAAAAACTAATTTTTTGTAAATAAAAAATTTATTAATTTTTATTACCTATATTTTCTTTATTTTTTTTTCAAATTTTAAATATAATTAAATACATTCTAAAATCAAACACATGAAGAAAAAAAATATATTATGAGAACAAATACACTTTGAAAACAAATGAGCGTCAACGACGTGTATACCCGTGCGAACGCACGGGTATCATACTAGTTGAATGATAACAAATTTGCTCTTTTATTTTCCAGTAACATCTACAATAAATAATCAAATACATAAAAAAAAATAGTGTAAAAATCTCTCTCACCCTCCACTATACATAGATGAACTCGTAGTATCAATCAGATCCATGTCTGTTACAAAACGGTACTAATAAGAATCATGCATCAAAAAATTAATCATGTTCCCACAAAATAGAGTCATAGTGTTTTTCTCAGTTTTTGAAGATAGCTAGCATAGACAGGACAACTGAAGCTCCGATGATAGCCACAGAATTTGTAACAGATCCGGCAGCTCCGGCGTCGGGACCTGGTGCTGGAGCCAATGAAGGGCTGAGGTCTTGAGCGGAGGCAACGGCGGCGAAAACAACGACGAAAAGGAAGGAGAAGATGTTGACAGTGGTAGCTGATGATGCCATTGTAGAATTTCTTAGCAGAGAAGAAAACGTGTGATTTAAAAAGTAGTGGAAAATGTGAATTAAGGAGAAGCTTTTGTGTTTGAAGAGATTGTGATTTATGATGATGGAAGAGAGTGGGAAGTATTTATAGGTAGATTGGGGAAGGAGCGTGGGACCCACAAAAACGTGGACAGCTGGAAATGAGAAACAGCTGTGTTAACACATAACGTATGAATGGCTGTTTGGTTGGTGCCGTTACATGTTTCTTCACATTACTTTGTTTTGTATGTTTTTCGGTATTGTTAATTGTACAGCTCATGTTGAATGGTAAAGATTTTTTAACCTTTTTTCTTCAAGAATTCAAATTTTCAACATGACACATGTTGAGTCACACAAAATAAAAACATGACTTACACTATATTCGGTCTCAATTCGTTTAACCATTCAAAGTTTGGTGATATTTATGTGAAAATTGAATACTATAAAAGTAGGTGGATTATTGAATATTAATTTCTAATATTAATGTTATAAGTGGTGTATCAATCTTACACAAATGTACTACCTTGCATACTACACACTATGCATCCCCAAAAAAAATACTATTAATATCTATCTTGCAATAAACTTTGAAGATAAATTTAAAATATGGTAGTTTATTGAAATACACTAAGATGATGCATATTGTATATATTATTATAACATAATACTTTACAGATTAGAAAGATTAGAAAAAAAGTGAAAGGTTTCGAGTTCATCTTAGAGATATAAATAACTTTTATAATCAAGCATAGAGAAAATGTCAAGCTCTAATTAAACAAAAGCAACACGTTGAAAGTATCTTGTGTAAACAATTTATTCAAGTTAAAGAGGACCATCAAATTCATTTGACAGATATAATTGATTGTATTCGATATTTATTAACAGAATGTGTTAGCTTTATGTGGAATGATGAGTCATCTTCATCATGAAATAAGGGGAATTTTTTTGAACTTATGGATTTTCTTGTTAAACACAATGAAGATATTTATCAAGTGTGGAAAAATAATTGTCGTAAAAATCATAAGTTAACATCTCATATGATATTCAAAAAGATATTGTTAAAGTTGTTGCAACTGTCACAACTCAAGTTTTACTTGATGATCTTGGAGAAGATTTATTTTCTATTTTGCTTGATGAATCTCGTGATATCTCTATGAAGGAGAAAATAGTTGGGGTTATATGTTATGTAAATAATGAAGGAAAAGTTATTGAGTGTTTCCTTGGTGTTATTCATGTTTCAAATACTAGTGCTCTAACACTAAAACCGCCTTTGGAGTCATTATTTGCAAAATATGAATTAAGTTTGTCAAGGATACATGGATAAGGATTTGATGGAGTACGTAATACGAAAGGTGGATACAATTGATCTTTCCGGTTGATCAGAACCTTGAAAGGGCCACAGGCTGCGTTGTCGGTGTTGGATTATCAAGGAGAGGAAAAGGTGTACATGCAAGACACTCTAATACCAAAGTAAGTAACAAGCAGAAGAGTGGGAAAATACAATAGTGAGTATTCTTAGAGTGAATATTTGATACTTGACCCTCTCGTATGATATGGTTTATATAATTTCCCCAGCGCTTGGCTATTATTGGTCCCTATTTTGGGTATGGTTCGTGGATCCCTCAAAAATATGTAATTGTCATAAATTAGTCGTCGGAGTCTTTCCCGGTCTACCCGTTACATCGGGCAGGGGAAGATACCGAACAGGAGCAAGAACGCAGAGGAGGACATAGAGGGCCAGGCATCTCTTCCCAGTTGAGGGGCAGAGGAAAATTGTTCCCATTGGTCTTAATGGGTTGGATTTGAGCTATCGGGTTGTTCTGGATGCAGTAGTGGATTGGGCCATGTTTAGTCATTGGGTCAGTCCGGAACAATAATTATCTAAAAAACTTGATTTTAAAAGAAAACTGTTCTACATTTTTTATTCATTGCTTCGCCCATCAACTTCAATTAGCTCTCGTGACATTAGTAAGAAAACATTCTACAATTACTTTATTTTTTAATTTGGTTGCTAATTGTATAATGTTGTTGGAGCATCATGTAAGTGCTAAGATATTATAAGCGAAAAATGTAATTAACAACTATAGCATATTTAAATCATATATAAATGTCATGTTAGATATTTACAAAGGAAGTTTTAACGAATGCTTCTAGAGCACTGGCTAATAAATTAAAATGATAAATTAAATATTATTTAAGAGATTAAAAAATATATATTTTTAAAATATATATGTGAATTCAATGGACTAAAAAGAGAAATAATCAATTTTAAAAAAAATATTATATATATAAAATAAACTGAACATAAGATATATTTTTTATTTAAAATTCTTAACAAATATTTGGGAGATACTAGTTAACATGACCCATTTACAAATGATATGAGAGAGTAGCATTTCGATCAATAATGTGGAAAAAACGGCGGATACTTTTAATCTTGGCTTAAAGAATGGTCAATGAAAGGTAAAAATCAAAGTTAATTAAAGTCTCAGGGAATAGTCTTTAATCTTGATAATGTGTTATCAATAAAAAGATATTTAAGATTAAAATGGTTATATCATTGGGACTAATCCAGCAAAGAATTTTGAAATCTCAAATAATATGCAGATTGCGTAGTATTGTCGAGTTATCCGAGTTTTGTATAAGGAATGAATAATTTTTAAAGAACTAAGACAACTCACACCCAAATCTTCAAAATATTTTTCAAATTCTTTTATTATATAAAAATTATTTTTAATTGGAATTCTTTTGTGTCTCATATTTATAGAGAAGAAAATAGTTGTACAGATATCCTTGTTAATATAGATCTCTCTAAGCCTCATTTTAACTTTATTATGGCTGATTTTGTAAAGAATATACTTGATCTGTTTTTCTTTAGATTTAGTTAATTTTGAGTGGATTTTGGTCTAATCCCCCTCTATTTTTTGTGTTCGGTTTATTTTTCTATATATCATCCTTGTTTAAAAAATAAAAAGTGTTTAAGAAGTTTCCAATCTCCTTCTAAAATTTTTTGATACCCTTATTTTTCCATACCATACGAATATATCCACAGGTTATGAGATTATGCATATAACTTTTTAAAAAAACACAATAAAAACAAAAGAAGATGGGGTTTTAAGTGAAAAAGAGATTATCAAATTAAATGATGGGTTTTATAGATAAATAACCATTAAACAATAAAATCCGTGTCTGTGATGGGTTTTACTTCCTGTATCTATAAATACTTTTTTTTCATCCCTAAATTTAATTAACTTATGACTAAATAAGTACTAATTAAGATTGTAAAATTTTAATATTAATATTTCTATAATTCTTCTAATAATTTTAACTATTTATTAATTAATTTATTTTATCTGATTTTTAGGTAATAAGTAACGAAAACTATTATTGTAAAATTATAATTAATGTTCATTTAATTTTAAAATTGAAAAAAATAGATAAAACAATTCCGCAAATGCAAAGTAAAAATGAAAAGAGTATCTAGAATAGAGGGGAGTAACAATAATATAAGAATGAATATGCTCTTTTATTTTTCACTAACCTCTACAATAAATAATTAAATACATAAATAAATAAATAAATACTGTAAAAACCTCTCTCACTCTCAGCTATACATAGATGAACTCGTAGAAGTGATCAATCAGATCCACAAAATGGACTCATAGTGTTTTTCTTAGTTCTTGAAGATGGCTAGTATTGACAGCACAACTGAAGCTCCGATCATAGCCACAGAATTTGTTACAGATCCGGCAACTCCGGCGTCGGGACCTGGTGCTGGAGCCAACGAAGGACTGAGATCTTGAGCGGAGGCAACGGCGGCGAAAACAACGACGAAAAGGAAGGAAAAGATTTGGATAGTGGTAACAGATGATGCCATTGTAAAATTTCTTAACAGAGAGGAGGAAAAAGCCGAATTGAAAAAACAGTGGAAAATGTGAATTGAGGAGAAGTTTTTGTGTTGCAGAGAGATTTTGATTTATTGTGATGAAAGGGAATGGGAAGTATTTATAGGTAGATTGGAGAAGGAGCGTGGGACCCACAAAAACGTGGACAGCTGGAAATGAGAAACAGCTGTGTTAATGTATGAATGGCTTTTTGGTTGGTGCCGTTATATGTTTCCTTACTTTATTTTGTTTTGTATGCTTTTCAGTTTTGTTAAGTAAACAGCTCATTTTGAATGGTACTAAAGTTTTTTTTGTTTTTTTTATTTCTTTGTCTTGAAGAATTCAACATCTCAACAGAACACATGTTGAGTCACACAGAAAATAAAAACAAGACTTACACTTACACACCTTTGGTTTCAGTTCGTTTAACCATTCAAAGTTTGGTGATATTTATGTGAATGAACTAGTTATAATGCCGGATCAAGCAAATCATAATAATCCATTTTACAGGCAAGCCACAATAATCCATTTCACAACTAACCACAAAAAAAATTTAAAAAATTGTATATTTTATTATTTAAATATAAGTATAACTTTTTATACTTAATTCATATTAATTATTTCAATTAAATACCAACAACCTCACAACCATGTGTACTCACAATAAAACCCAAACTTCTATTCATATTGAAAAACTCGTAAGATGTTTTAATCTCGATTTTTTCGCTCTCAAGGCGTGCATAATCTTGTACAAACACTGACATCAAATCAATTTTCTTTTTTGAATTCATCATATTTTATAGTGGGAGTAGACATTTCCACCATCTTTTCTTTCTCCTTCCTTTTGGCTGCCTTTTGACCGATTGGACGACGTAACATGGTAGGTGATGGTGGATTGTATTCGCTGCTCGTTGGTGTCGGTGGGTTAGAAGACGGAGAATATGTTCCACAAGCTGATTTTTTTTGTTCTTTTGGCAGAAACTTCTGATGTACCTGCGAGCCATTTAGGTTCATCTTTCAATAATCTCCAAGCAGACTCAAATGTAAACTTTTCACCTTCATTTTGAAAATAGATTCTATATGCAGCTTGCATGATATTGTTCTCAGAGCTCCCGCTTTTCTGTGTAGATACAACTTGTTTGTAGCATCCAACAAACTTTTGAACAAATGGATTAATTTTGTGCCATCTACCTTTTAGTGTTGTCGGTTTCCTCTCTTTGTAATTCATGTCACGATGCTTGTTAAAAGCTTCTCCGATTCTCTTCCAGAAACTATCTCCTTTTTTATCAACCCCAATAATTGAATCCTTTGAAATGTTGAGCCATGATTTAATGAGAATTTCATCTTCTTTCGGTTTGAATCTTTGTTTAGGCGTATTCACAACTGGTCCAGACGCAACTTCTTCACTAAGGTTAGTATTTTCCAAGCTAACTTGAGTGCAAAATTGTGGTGTTTCATGTTCTTGATCATTTGATTGCACACCACTTGTACCTATTTGAATTACATGAGGCATATTGTGGTTAATTGGTTGAGATGAAATTGGTTGATACTGATATGGATAAGGTGATGTATGATATGAGTAATTTCCAATGGGTGGATTAGGGATAAATAGAGAGTTTTGAAAATTTGGATTATGGTGTGGATTTGGAATTAGAGGTGGATTTCCAAAATATGGGTTGTTTTGTTGATTTGGAATACAAGGAGGACTTCCATCATTTTGCATAAAATTGGACCATGTGTTATGTTGATTGGGGTTCATTTTCAAATAAAATGTGTATATGTGAATGAAAAATATGTAGATGTGAATGAAAAATATAATAAAATAAATTGTCTATTTATACTAATAGAAAAATTACCGCTGCAATGGCCATTCAAAAATTACTATTGCAATAAATTGGCCATTCAAAAATATAATAAAATAAATTGCTTATTTATATTAAAGAAAAATGTGATAACATAAATGTATGCCAATGTAATAAAAAAAATTATCTATTCTTACGGTTACTTGATTTTTTTTGCATTAGTAAAATGATTTTTTAATTAATAAAGTTGAGCCACTTTATATGTAGTAGCGTGTCTCTCTTTATGAACGTTGTGACTTTGGAAACGTTTGCAAAATTCAATTATTCATCTGCCTCTGACACATGAGCATTAATATATGTGTAGAAACTTTCTACAACTGCAGATAATCATGTTCTTAGTTAACCAATGTGATGTTTTAGTCTGATTTTAACGGTACTGCAATATATAGAAAATTAAAATTTTTATTTTAATTGTTTAAATATTATTATATGGAAGTTGATGCACTTGTCATTGCCATTAAAATTTTCATGTGCCATAATTGTGGTAACATTGTTTAATCATATATGATGTTGGGTAAATTGTTGTATTGTATATAGAATTTCAAATCATCATTATATTTTTGGCAAATGCAACGAAATTTCAAATTTATTCTTCAACCTTTAACGCTGAATTTTGCTGATCAATTTTATACTTACCACTGTTTAAATAAATTGTATTTTGAAATTATTATCAAAGCGGAGTTTATTAATCACCAAAATACTCAATTTAATTAAAGTTTCGATTCCAATTTATGCAACTGAACCTGGATTGAGATGCTATATAAATAATATGTTTGGGCTCAGTAAAATTTATTATTATAAGACATATATAAGATCATTCAAAGATGAATCATGACTTATATAGACATATGAATTTTGAGTGTAATGTAACTATTGAATCCTGAGATGTAGAATTTTGAGATCCTTATCACAGAGGATAAGAAATTAGAGATTCCTACAAATGAAGAACTTCGTGAGGAAGATTCTCCGCGGATTGTTGAATCACAACCCGAACATAAAATAAGCAAGAGAGTCCAAAAGGCTAAGGATCTAGGACCAAAAAAAATTGATAGTCAATTTATTTCTTCTATCTAATAGAAGAGAATAGAAAGAACTTTGTTTGTAATATTCTTATTATTCTTCAAGTGGAAGATTTCCTAAAGACTTATAAGTAAGCAATGATTTCAAATCCTCATGTTTAGAAGTGAATATCATAGTGTGATGATACAATAAGCACCTATGTGTCGAGATTAATGACCAAGGGTTTTAAACAAAATGAATGTGCTGATTATTTTGACACATATGTGCTAGTAGCAAGCACAACAGAAATTAGAGTTTCGTTTACATTAGCTTTCGTGCATGGCCTTATAGTTCCTGAAATGGATGTATAAACGACATTGCAAAATAGAGATCTTGATGAGGAGATCGACATGGAACAACTAGAAGGTTGTGTGGAAATGAACAAAAGGTGTGCAAGTTTGAAAAATCCTGTAAGGATTAAAATAGGCACCAAAACAATGACATCAAAAATTGGATTTTGTAATTGCTAAATTCAAAAATTAAAGGGGAGACACACAATTAGGGGGGGATTTTTCAATCATTATCAAAACATGAATTAAAAGATTTTATCGTCATCAAAAAGGGAGATTGTGAGGAATACATCATATATCTAGTTCTATTTTGATAAAGACAAATATTATCAAAGAAGAAAAAGTTCTAAAGTGTCATGCACATCAATGATGAAGTTGATCAAGAAGGTTTATCATATAAATTAAAGTGAAGATTTGAGACAAGTGAAAATAACTAAGGTACTCATCGCAATTTATACTATATTAATTTAAATTGCTCATAATTTTATCTATCACTTCATCTAAAACCTTCTTGCATCATCATGCATGATTATCTAAATATCTTCTTCATCTGATTCTTATCACAAGTGCTTGTACACAAATTTGTGTGAGAATATTGTGATATTCATTTGTCTTTATGTTGATTATAGGATTGATCATTAACAATGAAATGAATAGAATTTTAGAAACGAAGAGGTTTCTAATTTCCACATTCAAGATGAATGATCTTGGACTAGTTAACACACTTTTGGAGATCACAGTGAAGTGAAATAGTGGGGGTTATGAACTTATTCAAACACACTATATTGAGAAAGTGCTTGATAAGTTCAAACACTTACGGAAGAGTTATAACTCAATTGGAATATGCAAGTATATGCAATGTACTGGAACCGTCATAGTATTTGCAATTAGTAAAATGGGTATATTTTACCAGCAATCCAAATTGTGAGAACTTAAAGGTCATCATTAGGATTTTCGGCTATTTTATAAAATAAAATAAAAATAAAAATCTTGACCTCCATTATAGTAGATTTTCTGCCGTATTAGAAGGATATATCAATGCGAGTTGGATATCGAGTGTTAAATATCATAAATTTGCTTTTAAGTTTAAATTTACACTAGTCAAGGGTGAAATTTATTGGAAGAGCAAGAAATAAATGTGGAACACTCTTCAAACCATTGAATTAGAGTTCAATGCTCTTACTTCCGCTAGTGAAGAAGTTGAATGGTTGAGGGATCTTCTGTTGAAAGTTCCATTGGCTAAAGAAAATGTTTCAAAGATATTGATACATTGCGGTAGTCAAAGCACTTTAACTAAAACATACAAATGTGTATAACAAAAGGTCTAGTCAAGTAGGATTTAGACATTCTTTCGTGAGAAAATTAATTAAGGATGTAACCATCCACATATATATGATCGAGCTATAATTTTCTTGATCCATTTACTAAGCCACTGGCCAATGACTTAGTAAAAACAACCTCGAGAGGCAGGAGGTTGAAACTCCTTGAGTAAGAGTTCCGATAACAGCGACAACCCAATCTTACGTTAATAGAAAATTAACCTCAAGATTCAATGGTTAACAACAAGTCGTTGATTTGGATGTTTGTCGAACATTTCGTGATAATGTTGACCTTTTAAAATGAGGGTTGAGTTTTATTTTAACTCTTAATGAAGTTCAATACCGAGAGTATGTGTCTCATGAAAAATGATACAATATGAACTTCACCTATGTGAATTTTGAGATGGTGTCGTCTCAAAGTGAGAGTTGGAGTTTCTCTCATGGAAAGTTCATGAAAACAGGAAAAGCACATGGCCATAAATAATGCTAAGCGGGAGATGTAGGCTAAGAACCATTAAAGAGTGTGTGTATGGTAATGTCGGTCTAATCACATGGGATAACGGTTCAAAGCATAGCTACCTAACGTCCCGATTAGACTTTGTGTTATTCTTACTAAGTTTAAGTTCAAATCAAAAGATACTTAATTGTATTAACATTCTTTGTTTCTCGTTTTGGAATTGGTCTTGTCATTATTAGAACAAGGGGGGATTGTTAGAATTTATGAGAATTAAAATTGGTGTGTTTCAAAATGACAAGAAAAGTGAAAGAGAAGCAACATTTCGTGAAGTGTTATTGCGGAATGAAAATAGGTAATGGTTGAAAACATGACAACTTTTGGTTAAAAAATATTGTTTCATCAAGGGCCGCAACCTTGTGAAACAACACATGCATATCTATAAATACCTCATTCCGAAATTTAGAAAATATTATTACAAACCAAATATTCTCTTATACAAAATTCCAAACACTCTTCGCTACATAATCAAGTTTTCGTCGGTCTTGCGCAGACTCGATAAAAGACTGAATTATCATGTGTATTCTTGCATTCCAACTCTAAGACAATTTTGAAAATACTTAAAATACTTTTAAAAAAATAATTTCGTTCACGATTTCAGCTTGGATCCATTTGATTTATATTAAATTTCCTAACACCAAAATCATGAGAACTTGCAAAATATAAATGGGATAACCGAGAATGCCCATAGTAATCCTTAAATCTCAAGAAGTATCTAAAACTATTATTGTAAAATTATAATTAATGTTAATTAAATAGTAAAAATGAAGTAAATAGATAAAGCAATTCTGCAAAAGCAAAGTAAAAATGAAAAGAGTATCTAGAATAGAGGGGAGTAACAATAATATAAGAATGAATATGCTCTTTTATTTTCACTAACGTCTACAATAAATAATTAAATACATAAATAAATACTGTAAAAAATGTCTCACTCTCAGCTATACATAGATGAACTCGTAGAAGTAATCAATCAGATACATATTATGGTATAAAACGGTAACAAGAATCATACGCCTTCCTACAAACTGGAATCATTGTGTATTTTTCAGTTCTTGAAGATAGCTAGCATTGACAGCACAATTGAAGCTGCAATCATTGCCACGGAATTTGTAACAGATCCGGCAGCTCCGGCGTCGGGACCTGGTGCTGGAGCCAAAGAGGGAGTGAGATCTTGAGCGGAGGCAACGACGGCGAAAACAACGACGAAAAGGAAGGAAAAGATGTTGACAGTGGTAGCTGATGATGCCATTGTAGAATTTCTTAACAGAGAAGAACAAAAAGCGGAATAGAAAAGACAGTTGAAAATGTGAATTAATTTGAAGTTTTTGTGTTCCGAGAGATTTTAATTTATGATGTTCAAGAGAGTGGGAAGTATTTATAGCTAGATTGAGGAAGGAGGGTGGGACCCACAAAAACGTGGACAGCTGGAAATGTAGGTGTTGTTAACGTATGAATGGTTGTCTTGTCTGGTTGGTGCCGTTAGTAGATGTTTCTTTACGTTACTTTGTTGTGATGCTTTTCGGTTTTGTTAGGTAAACAGCTAATGTTGATTGGTAGAGTAAAGGTACTTTAATCTCTCTTTCCTTCAAGAATTCAAGGTTTCAACATGACACATGTTGTGTCACACAGAAAATAAAATTACTTTGATTTCTTTGAAATTTGAACACAACTAGTGAGGTTGATTATTGAATATTATTTTTTTTAAAAAGAAAATTAATATTTTCTGAATATTAATGTTATAAGATATGTATCTAGGCTGAGGTTCCAGAGTGTGTTTGGGAGGAGTGGTGGCATAGGGTTCCAATTTTTTAAGGATATTAAATTTTTTTAATATATATATTTATAGATGAATATTCTGGTGTCCTTGAATTTAGTTAGATATTAATATTTTCAGTCAATCAAAATCTATTATTCAATGTCATGTCATTTTATTATTTTATTTAATTTTAAATAAATTAAAATTTTATCATAATTTATACTAAAAGTACTAGTACTCAATTACTTATCATGGGTACGTAAGATTTGTTATATTTATATACAATTAATATGGAAAATAGTGTTTCATATAATTATGTATATTTATTAGATATAATTAGTCAATATTCAGGAAAATTACAAATATTTATAAATATGACTAGTATAATTAATTTGCATCCTTATCTTGGGAATTCAAAACACTTAAATAAAATATATATATATATATATATATATATATATATATATATATATATATATATATATATATATATATATATATATATATATATATATATATATATATATATATAATTTGTATTTGGAGGAATAGTGATACAATATAAACATTAAAAGTAGCCTCCCACTCTTTAAATAAAATAGAGTTGTTGGTAATAATGGTGAAATATATACATTTATGTTTTTCATTCAAAGCGACCTCTCACTCTTTAAAAAAATCTTGGTCTTGATATTAATAATGTGAGAGGGAAGGATATGATAATGGATCAAACATGAAAGAAAAACATCCAGCTGTACAAAAAAAGTTAAGATATAAATCCTAGAACATTGTACACGCTATGTGGTTGTCATAGTCTTAACTTGACACTATGTAATATTGCAAATTCTTGTTCAAAAGCTAGAGATTTTTTTGGAGTACTACAACGTATTTAAACTATATTCTCTCATTCCAGAAATCGTTGGAAAATTTTAAGAGATAATGTGAAAGGTTTAACTCTCAAATAATTGTCACAAATACGTTGGAAAAGCCACGTGAATAGTGTAAATGCAATTAAAACTTAAGCTTCAGACATAAGAGAACATTTGCTTCAACTAGTTGAACAAGATAATGATCCAAAGATTAAGAGTGAAGTTGAATCTTTAGCACATCATAGAATTGAGAACTTTGAGTTTTTACTAGCTATGACTATATGGTTTGAGTTGTTATTTGTTGTTAATGAAATTATCAAAAGTTTACAAAAAAAAAAAAGACATGTGAATTGTCGTACCTCGAAAAATACGATAGTTGAAACAAACAACAGAGTCGCCACCTAATTCTATTTAATCTAATTAAAGAAAAGGAAGATATAGATACAACCTAATAAAGGATAAGAAATGGTATACGAAACCAAATTCTAAGTTCGGGAGTCGGTTACGCGAGGGGAAGGTATTAACACCCCTCACGTCCGTTGTACTCAACGGGAACCTCTTAGCTAATTATGCGATTAAATGTTTGATCTTAAGTTTTTGTCTTCTAAATGATTGTTAATATGTTTGTTTAAAGTTTTAAATTATTATTATTATGACGGAGAAAAGATTAAATGTTTATTAGGGTGATTTAAACAGAGAAATAATTAAATTTTTTATTAGGGTGCTCGCGAAGGATTAAAATCCCCGTGCCTACGTATTCCCTTGTGCAATGGAAAATTCAGAGCTTCGTAGTTCGTGCGACTACGATTTGTGATTTTTAATTGAACGATTGTTTGAAATGCTTTCTACTGCTAAGCGTTGGCTTATACTCGCGGTGGAGGTTGAAGCGCTAGCTTGTTTGCGAAATAGAATGATTTAAACAATGTTCGTTTTTGAGAAAAGTATTTGACTTTGGTTAAGATATTTTAAACGAAAGGGCGAATGAACCACGTCGCGTGGGGCTAGCCCAGGAGCGTTTCATTCCAAAACGTGCGGAGTGCTAGACTCCGAAGTTCCGTCTTTCGCTGATTAATTATAAAAGTAATTTAAATTGGTTGGTGAGTTTTTAAGTTGTTTTTAAGAGACGAAAGAGTGAATGGACCACGTTGCGTGGGGCTAGCCCAGTTGCAGTCCATTTTAGAACGTGCGGAATGCTAGACTCCGGAGTTCTGTTTTCGTATGTTTAATTTATAAAATGGATGAAATATTTTGATATACGAATGATGATTGATCACATCGCGTGGGGCTAGCCCAGTAGCGGTCCAATCCAGAACGTGCGGAATGCTAGACTCCGGAGTTCTGTTTTCGTATGTTTAACTTATGCGATTATTTATTTCGAAATGCGGAAGGCGAATGGACCACGTTGCGTGTGGCTAACCCAGTTGCAGTCCATTTTAGAACGTGCGGAGTGCTAGACTCCGGAGTTTTGTTTTTCTTAATTTAATTTATAAAATGGATGGGATATATTTTTTAGACGTTTTAGAATTAACGTGATTTAATAACGAAGGAGATGAACAAAGCACTACGCGTGGGGCTAGCCCAGTTGCAGTTCGTTCTAGAACGTGCGGAGTGCTAGGCCCCGGAGCTCTGTTCCTTGCTAAAGTAAATTAAGAATACGCAACAAAGTCGTGCAGACGGCGACCACTCAGTAATCGACTTACGTGTGTGCAGTAATGTATACGAGAATTGCTTACTTGGCGTTGGACCAAAATACTTACTATATTTTTCCTATCAATTTGATTATTTATTTGAAGTATTATGCTCATATCCTGCTTAACAAATTATGATCGGAAAAAAATCGGAAACGAGACCCGTTATACCGGTCAAACACTATCACTGTGCGACTAAAGAAAATAAGCAAACGCCTTAAAAAATAAAATAAGAAACCAAACTAATCTACATAATTATTTACCAAAGTTGTCTAATAAATTAATTAAAATAGAAAAAAGTTAATATAAATGACTAACATAAATTATTTTTTAAAGTTTGCCTTTTTTAAAAAGAAAAAGAAAAGAAATTTGAAAGAAATTCAAAGAAATAAAATCATAAAAAATAAAATATATGCAAGAAAGAACAATGTTGGTGAAAAAACAAATAACAAAAAAAGAAAAGAAAAGGGGAGAAGGCAGCCTAACAGGCCCATGGGGGGGGGGGAACCGGCCGGTTCACTGGCCGACCTGGATCCGGTCTGGTTGGCTCATTAAAAAAAAGATAAAAGGAAAACTAGGGTTTTCCATGAGATCAAAGCCTCACTGTGAGCGATAACACACGAAGGAAGATGCAAGAATCTGTAACGACAAAAACTTCAAATCCTCATCACCTTCTCAAATTCGAATCCAAACATCTACACCATTCACTAGATATGAAAACGGAAATGCTGTGAAGAAAGAAAAAAAGGAGAGACTTACAACCTCGGATCCAAATCCAAGAAAAAAGCAACTTCGCAGCGGTGGGTTGTCTTCGGCGGTGGTGTAACACGGTGGGAGAACTGACTTTAGTTATGTTGGGGATAACAAGAGTCGCCACCGACTTTTATTTTATCCAAAGGAAAGGCATAAAAGAACAGGAAAGACCTTTTAAAAGATTTTTGGGTCCGGGGGGTAGGTTATGTAAAGGGAAGGTGTTAGCACCCTTTACATCCATGGTTATCCATGGGCTCTTAGTTACTTAGCTCACTTTAAAATGTTTTTGAAATGTGCAGTGTGTGAATAAAAATTTTCTTAAGAGTTTTATAATGATCCATGTATGGATGCGTAAAAAACCTTTGTTTTGAAAATTGTTTGAAATGTGTGAAGTGTTTGAAATGTTTTTGAAAAGTGAGCAAGTATCTAAGAGGAACCTACCCTAAGTTTAAGTCTTTTCTGTTCTTGAATCCTTTAAATGGTAAGACTATCCCTATTATTAAGGAATAGGTAGTCATTACCTTGGATGTGAGGGACAAGTGAAGGGTCATCTGTTATTTAGGCAACTGTGGGGTGTATAAGCAATTCGAAGGGACTTATCATCTTTATTCAAAAGGGACAAGATCATTACGAAGGCAACATTCGAAAGGGACTTGATCTTTTATTTGTTAAGGGACTAGATGATGTGAAATTGGGGGACTTTGCTTTATACACCCTACTTGACCTTTTTGTTTAGGCAACATGAGAGGTATCCTTAAGGAAGTGAGATGGCGATCAAAGATCGACTTACGTGTGTGAGTGTACAATTTTAAATATTTATCTTTTTAAATTAGTAATCTAAATTGATTTTACATTACAAACATATTTTTCACTCCCTATTTTTTACTAACCATAGCATAAAATAAATATTAAAATATTATAATATTACATCCAGGAGACAATTACATAATAATAATAAAAGCAAATTAAATATAATAAGCAAAATATTAAATAATAATAATAATTGAGTTAGTAGAAAATAATAAAAATAATACAAAGTTAAATGGGGTTAGTAATGATAAATATCACATAAATATAATTAGTAATAATAATAATGAAATAAACAAGCATATTATAATAATTAAAAGTTCAATTTTATAAACAATTATTATTTAAGATTAATAAGAAAATATGAGCAATTATACTAATTATTATCAAGTTTTAAGTTATTTACGAATTATAAAAATTAAGTTAATTATAAACCTATTATGAAAAATAAAATTGTAATTACAAAATTAAATTAACAATTTTTAACTATTTTTAAACATATACCAAGAATTATTTATATACAAAAATTAAATTATAAACAAATTATAAAATATGTACATATTATGAAAATAAATTAATTATAATTAACTAATCATACTATTATATTAACAAAATTAAGTTAAGAATTTAAACATAAATTAAAATTATTTACATTATTTTAATAAGATTGTAATAATATTAATAAAAATATGGAAACATAATTAACATTTATATGAAAATAATTAGTTTTTTAGAAAAATATATTTTTTTAGGGTTAATCTAGGTTTATGAAAATGTTTTAGGATTTATTAAATTAGGGTTATAGTTTTAATTAAAATTAATAATAATAATAAACAAACAAAACAAAGAATGGAGAAAAAGAGAAAAAAGAACTTACCTTGGCTGGGAATTGAACCCAGCCCCTCTGCTTTTCACAAACTCCAGCCAACAAGATCAACCACTGGGCCAGCGCGCGCTTGATGATAAGGAAAGGAGTTCACTTGGTTTAGTTGCTTAATCCTGAAAAAATCATGAAAAAATAAAAACAACACAAAAGGCCTGGGGGGGATTCGTACCCAGGACCTTTAAGCAATACGCAGGCAAACTTTCCATCCAGCCGGGAGGGCGCTTCTGATATTAAGTTCACCACAATACATAATATATTAAACCTGCTAATTAAATGGAAAAAACAAGAAAAAAGTGGTTTGGTCCAGGAATCAAACCAAGACCTTCAAGCAATACGCGTGCGTTCACAACCAACTGAGCTAACCATCCATTCTGATAAAATACCAATAACATAACATAAAATATTATAATGAATTTTTAAAAATAAAACTTGGCGCGCTGACTTCATCTTCTTCCTTGGATTTTCGCAGGTTTTCCTGCGAAATTTCCTGGGAAATTTCCTACGATTTCTCCTGCGTTCAAAACCTGCCAATCTCATACACTCATCAATATGCAACGATTCGTTAAACTGGTTACATGGTTGTGATTAGAATCAATTTAAATTAAGTAAATCACAAAATCCCAATTTAGAGTTCCAAACCCTAACTATGGTGTTTTCATGATTCGGCCATAATCCTTCACCAAACTGTCCAGAAACCATCTATAGTCAACAACAAACATCAATACATCTTTAAAATTCATTATAAACAAGTAAATGCAGTGAATCGAAAAAAAAATATATGAAGAACATGTATGTTTCGGTTCATGCATTATAGGGTGTCTTGGATGCAAATGAGCATTGGTACATGATCAGTGAAGTCCAAGGATCATTCTCATGTCCTTAAAATACCTTAACAAGCCTTGTAATATGGAAACCGAATTGGAGTTTTTGTAAGATTTTTTGAAAATTGCAACTTACTCTTGGAGGCCAGAATTTCGTGTCCAATGCATAGGGTTGTGTTGTATACTTATAGTGCAATGGAACTAGGTCAAAAAAATTGATTGTTGTGTGGAAAATTTGATTGAAAAAGATTGAAAAAGATTAAGACTTAAAATTCAAATATTTGTGAATTCAACCTTTCTATTTCAAGCCAATCTTCATAATTCTCATATCAATTTGATCCAAATCACCTTTATGACTTTCTAGAAACAAAATCCCATTTAAATATTTGACTTTTCTATTTTATTTTAATTTAAAATGATTTTAAATGAATAAAATCAAAATAAATAAAATAAAATAATAAAAAAATCTGAATATTTGATGGTTGGGTCGTGCATGAAGTATTGGTATGGATTGGATCATCATATGGCAAGCCCATTTAGAAAAATTTGGTTTTAAACCTCCATTTTCTTCATAAACCAACCAAAAATTTCCCAACTTTGCAAGGGCACACATCCTTCAATTTTAATGCTATGAGGGTGTTCTTGGACATTTTGGAAAGCTTGAAGATTCCTCTAACCAACCCCACTGGTTTCATGTCCATATCATTTACCATTCTCAAGTTATGCCCTTTTGAAGTTGTTGACTTTTTGTTGACTTTCAAAAGGACCTATAATGTCTTAGCTCATACCTTCCAAATGAAGCATTTTTGGGCTTGGCTTGTGATACACAAAGTTGTAGAGAATTTAATTTCCTTCAAAATGAGCTTTGGATGGAAAATTGGTGATGAAGCATGTGAAAGTTATGGCTGGTCAAAGTTCAGTTGACTTTTCCTGAGAAAACCCTAATTTAGAAACCTCTGATTCTTGATGATCTGAAATCTCCTTGATGAATCATGATCAACCCTTGATCAAATGATGAATTTTACTTCATATAATTGATGTTGGAAAAAAATCATGAAGTTTGACTTTGGTTTGACCACAGTTGACCTCAGTTTGACTTTTTAACTGCTTTGTCTGATTTTGACTTATCTGATCATCTGACTGAGTAAACCTTTGAGAAAAGTCTTGAAACTTGTCATGGGGATTCTTAGACACATATAAGATCTTATGAAGCTCACTTGAAGTCTTGGAAGTCCATTTAGCCTGATTAAAGTCAAAACCCTAGTTTTGGATGCCCTGCTTAGGAGGAGGCATTGCCTGAGGGAATTGTCAAATCTTCTGACTATTTGTGAACTTTGTGAATTTTGTGAACCTCATAGGATGTCTTATGAACCTTGTGAACTTCATGGGAGGTCTTGTGAACCCTGTGAACTTCATAAAGTGTCTTGTAGACTTTATGAACCTCATGAAAGGTCTTGTGAACCTTGTGAACCTCATGGGAGGTCTTGTAAACCTTGTGAACCTCATAAAGTGTCTTGTAAACTTCATGAACTTCATGAAAGGTTTTGTGAACCTTGTGAACCTTCTTAGCACACAAAGTCTTGTATTGTGAGGGCAAATTTTGGGGTTCAACAGCTGCCCCTGTTCAATTTTCTGAAACCTGAGGGGTTAGATTGATATATTTTCCAGTCATGACCTGGAAGGTTGAAGGGGATTGAACACAAAAGCCCAAAAATTTGCACTCACCGGTGCGTAGAGTGATACTGATGACTAGTTGAATATGCTTGAGTGGGCTTAAAGATGCCACTTGGAGAAAAGTTCTTCAGATATATTTCTTGGAGGATATAGCATTCCAAAATATGAAGATATAATGATAGCTTTCAGGAGGATGAACAACGTCCTGAGGTGAGGAAATGATATGCTTTCAGGAGGATAAACAACGTCCTGAGGTAGTAGTATGCTTTCAGAAGGATAAACAACATTCTGAGGTATAAGTATAACTTTTTGGGAGGATAAACAACTGCCCAATAGTCGTGATATGCTTTCAGGAAGATAAACAACATCCTGAGGAAATTATATGCTTTCAGGAGGATAAACAACGTCCTGAGGTGATGATATGCTTTCAGAAGGATAAACAACATTCTGAGGTATAAGTATAACTTTTTGGGAGGATAAACAACGGCCCAATAGTCGTGATATGCTTTCAGGAAGATAAACAACATCCTGAGGAAATGATATGCTTTCAGGAGGATAAACAACGTCCTGAGGTGATGATATGCTTTCAGAAGGATGAACAACATTCTGAGGTATAAGTATAACTTTTGGGAGGATAAACAACGGCCCAATAGTCATGATATGCTTTCAGGAGGATAAACAACATCCTGAGGAAATGATATGCTTTCAGGAGGATAAACAACGCCCTGAGGTGATGATATGCTTTCAGAAGGATGAACAACGTTCTGAGGTATAAGTATAACTTTTGGGAGGATAAACAACGGCCCAGTAGTCATGATATGCTTTCAGGAGGATAAACAACATCCTGAGGAAATGGTAACCTTTGGGATGATAAACAACGACCCAAGGTCATGATTTGTTGATGAAATTTGTCTGCTGGAGAATTAACCTGAAAACAAGGTAGCATTCTGTATGATAATATTAGTCTATGCATTATGTATGCATGTATAACATGATGCACTTAAGTAATGTATTATGTATCTATGTATATGTATGTTATGATGTAAATGATGTATGTATGCATCATGCAGCCTGAAGCGTATGGATATCTTCGTATAACAACTGCTGGCCAGGGAAAATAAATCATGATTTGTTGTTGGAGAATATGAGGAACTCGCTTCCGCCTTGTTTGATAATATAGTATATATAACCTCCCGTCTTCGTTTGATAGTAGGGTATACATAACCTCCCGTCTTCGTTCGTCGTACTCCTATTGGAAAAATAAATTCCCGAATATCCGTATGAGGATAAAAGAGATGGATATAAATTCCAGGGGATATGTGACTTGAAGTACTTATGAAGATGGATTTGCCCTACTGGGGATTTGTAACTATCTTGTAGAGATGAACCGGCGAAGCTTCGTTGAAATCCTTCCCTCGTTCGTCCTTAGTAAATACTATTACTGCATTTTCATGCATTTCTGGTAAACATCAATCATATTATGCATCTATGCATTTCTGGTAAACATCAATCATATTCAAAAGCATACATACATTCAAACACAACCAATGGACGTTTCGCTTATGTAAATAGGGTAAAAGTAAATCTGGATTCAAAGATGGAATTTTATTTATATCAAAAAGTGACCTATACATAGGTAAGTTTGTACAAGGAGACAGAAATCCTAGTAAGAGGAATTTGTCATAAAGTTTTACAAAACAAAGAAAATCAGCTATGTGAAAAATAATTCTATTGAGTTTCAATTCTACTATTGCCATTATCTTCAAGTATCTCATCTTCTGCTGTTGAGACGGAAACGATTGGATTGGGCTTTATCTGTTCGAGCTTGAATAAGTGACACAACTGGTTGCAGTTTCATGGGTGATCCAAACGAGACATAGTCATACGCTTTAATCCCTAACTTTTGCCTGGATTGCCCTTTCAGGTTTTCAATCCACCGGGATACCCTTTTTTTCCCAAGCCTCCTTTTCAGGTTTTCGACTTGCCGGGTGTACATTTTTTATATATATCCCTAATTTTTGCCCGAACCCTTTTGGTTCGCCGGGATGCCCTTATTTTTGCCTAGGCCAGTCAACCTAGCGGGTCTTTTTTTTATGCGTAGTATTTTTTAACTATGTCTGCGTTTACAGGCTGTGGGAAGTCTTCACCATCCATAGTAGTAAGTATCATGGCACCTCCTGAAAATACTGTCTTGACTACAAATGGTCCTTCATATGTAGGAGTCCATTTGCCCCTAGGATCATCCTGTGGTAATATGATACGCTTAATTACCAAGTCACCAGCCTGATATACCTTTGGCTTAACCTTCTTATTAAAAGCTTTGATCATTCGCTTCTGGTACATCTGGCCATGACAAACTGCTGCTAACCTCTTCTCATCAATCAAATTTATCTGGTCAAGTCGAGTCTGAATCCACTCATCTTCATCCAAGCCTGCATCCTTCATAATTCTTAAGGAGGGAATCTGAACTTCAATGGGCAGAACTGCTTCCATACCATAGACTAAGGAGAATGGAGTTGCCCCTGTTGAAGTGCGTATTGTAGTACGATAACCATGAAGAGCAAATGGTAACATCTCATGCCAATCCTTATAAGTCACAGTCATCTTCTGTATAATCTTCTTAATGTTCTTATTAGCAGCTTCAACTGCCCCATTCATCTTCGGACGATACGAAGAAGAGTTGTGATGCTTAATCTTGAACTTCGTGCAGAGATCAGTAATCATAGTGTTGTTCAGATTAGTGCCATTGTCAGTAATAATCCTTTCAGGGATGCCATACCTACATATGAGATTATTTTTAATGAGTTGAGCCACAACATTCCTGGTAACAGATGCAAATGAAGCTGCCTCTACCCATTTCGTGAAGTAATCAATAGCAACCAGGATGAAACGATGCCCATTAGAAGCAGTAGGTTTGATCTCACCAATCATATCAATGCCCCACATGGCAAAAGGCCAAGGAGCAGTCAACACATTCAATGGTGATGGAGGTATATGTACTTTATCAGCATAGATTTGACACTTGTGACATGTTCTGGAGTGTTGATAGCAATCAGCTTCCATGGTAGACCAATAGTAACCTGCTCTCAATATCTTCTTTGCCATGGTATGACCACTAGAATGAGTGCCAAAGATCCCATCATGCATGTCTTCCATAATCTCTATTGCTTCCTTCTTATCCACACAACGAAGCATAGTTGAATCATGATTGCGCTTGTACAAAATCCCATTACTCAGAAAGAACTTAGCAGAAAACCTCCTCAGAAACTTCCTATCTTTGACAAATGCCCCTTCAGGGAACTCCTGAGCTTCAAGATATCTTTTCACTTCATAAAACCAAGGTTTTTCCTCTGCTTCTTCTGTGCCAATCTCATTGCAGTATGCAGGCTTTTCAAATCTATCAATAGTAATCTTGGGAGCTTCATCATCCCAACTGATCTCAAACATGGATGCCATGGTGGCCAAGGCATCTGCCAACTGATTTTCTCTTCGTGGAATATGTCCAAAGGTAATCTCTTTGAAATGTGGGATCAAAGACAACACATGCTCTCTGTAAGGAATGAGGTTATCATGCTTGGTATCCCAATCTCCTTTAATCTGACTTACTACCAGGGCTGAATCTCCATACACATCAAGGAACTGAATCTTCATATCAATAGCAGCTTTAATACCCAGGATACATGCCTCATACTCAGCCATGTTATTAGTACAATAGGAACAAAGTCTGGCAGTAATCGGGGTATGACAACCTTCAGGGGAACTAATCACAACACCAACACCATTACCAAGTGCATTGGAAGCACCATCAAAAACCATAGTCCATTGGGATCCTTGTTCAGGTCCGTCATATTGTCCAGGTTCTTTGGTAATAATCATAATGTCTTCATCAGGGAACTCAAAACTCATTGACTGATAATCATCCACTGCTTGATGAGCCAAATGATCAGCCACAACACTTCCTTTAATGGCCTTCTGAGTAGTATACTGTATATCATATTCTGTCAATATCATTTGCCATCTTGCAATTCTTCCGGAGAGAGCAGGTTTCTCAAATATGTACTTGATTGGGTCCATCTTCGAAATCAACAAGGTAGTATGGGTCAACATATACTGTCTTAGTCGGCGAGCAGCCCATGCCAAAGCGCAACAAGTTTTCTCGAGCAGTGAGTATCTTGTTTCACAGTCGGTAAACTTTTTGCTAAGGTAATATATTGCCTGCTCTTTTCGACCAGACTCGTCATGTTGCCCCAACACACACCCCATTGAATTGTCTAACACTGTTAAGTACATAATCAAGGGTCTTCCATCAACTGGTGGCATCAAAATTGGAGGTTCTAGCAAATATTTCTTGATTTCATCAAAAGCAGTCTGACACTCATCATTCCACTCCATTACCTGATCTTTCTTCAACAGCTTGAAGATTGGCTCACAGGTAGCTGTTAATTGGGAAATAAATCTTGCAATGTAATTCAAACGTCCCAAGAAACCTCTAACTTCCTTCTCAGTGCGGGGAGCTGGCATCTCTCGTATAGCTTTCACTTTTGCAGGGTCTACTTCAATACCTTTTTCACTGACAATGAAACCCAGGAGTTTACCAGACCTAACTCCAAAAGTACACTTGTTTGGGTTCAATCTCAACTTGTATTTCTTCAACCTCTCAAACAATTTATGCAAATGATCAAGATGTTACTCTTCATTCTGGGACCTGGCTATCATATCATCCACATATACCTCTATCTCATGATGAATCATATCATGAAACAAAGCCACCATAGCACGCTGATATGTTTCCCCTGCATTCTTCAAACCAAATGGCATCACCTTATAACAAAAAGTGCCCCACTGTGTAACAAATGTTGTCTTCTCCATATCCTCAGGTGCCATCTTGATTTGATTGTAACCAGAGAAACCATCCATAAAAGAGAATACTTTATGTTGAGCAGTGTTGTCTACCAGAACATCAATATGAGGAAGTGGAAAATCATCTTTGGGGCTAGCCTTGTTCAAATCCCTGTAGTCTACACACATACGTACCTTACCATCTTTCTTAGGTACCGACACCACATTTGCAACCCACTGAGGATAAGAAGTCACAGCTAAGAACCCTGCATCAAACTGTTTCATTACCTCTGCTTTGATCTTCTCTGACATTTCAGGACGCATACGACGAACCTTCTGCTTCTTTGGACGACAATCTTCTTTCACTGGTAAACGGTGAACCACAATGTCTGTATCCAACCCTGGCATATCTTCGTAAGACCAAGCAAAGATCTCCACATAGTCACGTAACATCTGAATCAATCTGCTCTTGACACTATCCTCTAATTCAGCCCCTATCTTGACTTCTTTCCTTTTTTCTTCAGTTCCTAGATTCACAACTTCGACTGGCTCTTCATGTGGCTGTATAGCTTTCTCTTCTTGTTGTAACAACCTAGCAAGCTCTACAGGTACTTCACAATCGTCCTTATTTCCGTCTTCAGTTTGATAGATCGGATTCTCGAAATCATAATTGGCAATAGTAGAACTGTTATCAACAGGATCCAGAGTGGATGAGGATCTGCATTTTAGTGATGTGGGTGTGTGTAAGAACACATAGCTGATAAAACAAAAATAAAATAAAAGAAAGAAAAGGAACACAATATTTACGAAAACGAAACGTCCACTGATTTTTATTGAATGAAGTATGCAAATGAAATGACAGCCCGTAACAAGCACACCATTATGCCCCGGGTAAGGCACAAGGCTTGAGAGTTTTAATTGTTCAAGAAATTACAAACTTAAAAGTAACAACACAGTAATAGTATTTACTCCTGACTAAAGGAGATAGGAATAACATCTTCAGCTTTCCAGTTATTGAGTCCAGCACCCACAGTAGGAAAAATCCAAGCATCCAAGTTGTAGTCTTCATCATTGTCACCCACAACATTGATCTGGTTCTTCATAATCCCCTGATTGGTGATACGAACAGCACGAGCACGACGAACAGTCTTTTGGGACTCTGCAGTTAAACCCAAACCAAATTTGTCAGACTTGTATGGGATATCAGGAAGCTGACCCCAAATAGTACAACCACCTTCATCCACCACAGCTCTAGCATCTTTGAGGGAGGCCATTGTTGGAGGTACTCTGGTGACCATAAGAATTTTCTTGACAACAGAAGGAGCTTCATAATCATTAACAACCCAAGGAACCACTTCAAATGTCTGACACGGAGTTTCAACATATTCACCTTCCACTTCTAGATACTTAAAAGTGTTCACATGGCTAACAACATATCCTTCCTCCCCGTAGACAGTAACAACTTTTCCTTCTACCGGATATCTCAGCTTCTGATGTAATGTAGAGGTTACAGCACCTGCCCCATGGATCCAGGGACGCCCAAGCAAACAAGAATATGACGGACAAATATCCATAACATAAAAGGTAGCATTGAAAACCTGAGAACCAACTTTGATTGGGAGATCAATTTCTCCATGCACCACTCTTCTCGAACCATCAAAAGCCTTCACCACTATATTACTGGGCTTTAGCACAGCATCTTCTGGACTAAGCTTATTCAGGACTTCTTTGGGCAACACATTCAGAGAGGAACCATTGTCTATCAATACATGTGACAGGGTAGTGCCCCTGCATTCAATTGAGATATGCAGAGCCCTGTTATGATCCCTCTTGGCAGGAGTCAAATCAGCATCAGAGAAACCTAACCCATTATCATAGGTCAAGTATGCAACACAATTTTCAAACTGGTCAACAGAAATTTCGTTGGGTACATGAGCAGTCTTCAGAAACTTAATCAAGGCCTTGGCATGAGCCTCAGAACATAACAACAAAGACAACATAGAAATCTTGGAGGGAGTATGCCCCAATTGATCAACAATGTCATAATCACTCTTGCGAATGATTTTCAATACTTCTTCCATCTGCTTAGCAAGATCATCAGCAGCTGGCACATCATTTGGTATAGATTCAATAACAAGACCTTTGCCTCGAGCATCAGTGGTGGAGGTAGCAACTGGAGTAACTGCATTCTTAGAGGTAACTGGAGGAGAGAAAACTCTTCCGCTTCGTGTGATCTTACTAGATCCAGCAATATTATCAACATCAACAGGTATATCAGCTAAGGGTTCCTGCTTAACACCATGGATATAAACATCAGACCCATAATGCCAAGGCATAGCTTTGTCAGAAGTATACGGAGTATGACCAGGAGTGGTAATGACCATAGGAGCCACTCTAGCTTCAGCAACAATCTTTACAGGGCCTTCAGCAGTAATCTTAATTGGACCCTTATGAGTGATTTTGACAGGTCTCTTGGAAGTAATCCTTACCGGCACTTTATCGACCATATCTACCTCTTCAATCTTCTTACCTTGCGTTATATGATCCACCATACTCTCCACAGAAGGTGGAGTCCTCTCAAACACTATGGTATATTTATCCATGAGACGTTGAATTCCATCTTTCAATCTCCAGCAACTATCCGGCTTATAGGTACAATACAAACAATCTTCACGACAACCTGGAAAGAACCCAACTTGTACTAGCTTCTTCTTGATAACAGACAATGGTGTGGTCAACTCTGCAACTGAATAAATATGTAAATCTTCATCAATGGCATTGACAGTCTTCTCATGATTTGGCATGGGAGCAGTAATCACATTTGGAGTACCCGGAGGGTCAAACTCAATCTCTCCAGTCTCAATCATATCTTGAATTTTGTTCTTCAACACCCAGCAACTATTGGTATCATGTCCCTGACAATTCGAATGATATGCACATCGTGCATTGGGATTGTACCTGGGAGAGGTAACATTAGGATTCTGAGGAGCATCTTTCAGAGTGATAAGTTCAGCCTTCAACAAGTGTTGCAATGCTTGAGCCATTGACATGTTGATCTTAGTGAACTGCCTTATAGCCCTCTGTTGATTCCCCTGTGGCTGCTCTGGTGTTGTAGGAGTTGGATTTGAAATATGAACTGCACTCACAGACTGATGCCTTCTATTACGATCAGGTTGACCATAAACAACATTTGACTCTTTCTTCCCAGTGAGAGGCTTCTTTGCAACACCTGATGAAGAAGCACCCACTTGAATCTTGCCACTCCTGATACCACTCTCTACACGTTCTCCAGTCATTATCAACTCAATGAAGCCAGATGATGAGCTTCCAATGAGATGACTGTAAAATGGACCATTCAACGTACACATGAACATATCAACCAACTCCCTGTCGGTTAAAGGTGGTTGCACTCTTCCAGCCAAGTCTCTCCACTTTTGAGCATACTCCTTGAAGCTCTCTTTAGCACCCATAGACATGCTCTGAAGTTGCATGCGAGTAGGAGCTAAGTCAGCATTGTATTGATACTGCTTATAGAAGGCTTCAGCAAGATCATTCCAATCACGGATGTTGACACTCTCCAACTGATAGTACCATTCCAATTGAGCTCCAAATAAGCTCTCTTGGAAGAAATGGATCCATAACTTCTTATCAGCAGTATGGGGTTGGATCCTCCTGACATAAGACCTCAGATGCAGCTTGGGACAAGAGACACCATCATAAACAACAAAAGTAGGAACCTTGAAACCAATGGGTATAACCACCCCAGATATCAAACTTAGATCTTCAAAATCCAACCCAGAAGATTTCTGTAATTCCATAGCATCCATTCTATCCACCAGCATCTTGAACTTATCTTCATTAGGCTCATGGTAGTAGTTAGCCTTAGAATCAGAGTCACCCATAGTGTTGTGGAGACTGCGTCCCTCTTTCTCAGACTCTTCAGACTCATAATCTTCAACCTGTTCTTTGGTTTTGACAGGACCTCTGAACCTTCTTCCCATGTTGATCAGGCCACCTGACCTCCTGGTCTTCTTAGTCTTCTTGGCCACCAGTGTCTTCAATTCATCTTGCCCCTTGGACAAGTTCAGGATCAGCTCTTGGAACTGTGCATTCTGTGCCTGGAGATCCTTAACTGTTTGTTCAAGAGCCATTGCTGAAATAAACAGCGAGAAGGTGAGAAACCTGTACACAAGAAACCTGTGATGCAATGATATGGAATGTAAATGCGTATGCAATGTTTTCAAGGACCGCAGGATTTAAATTTGCTTAAACAGACAAGAAGGTAAACTTTTATTAGTAATAAATTTGTTTTGCCTCTTGGGCTTACAACAAAAATGAAATGAATACAAAAGATGGGGTTTTAAGTCTCCCATGGACGTTTCCTCTTTGTGTTGAGGTATGAGTTGAGATTCCGCTCCTCGTGAAGTTGCTTTGTTAACTCCAGGATTCTTTCTTGACTTGCTTTGTAATGAGTCTCAAAAGTATCCCTTTGCTCCTTCAACTGGATCCAAGATCTCTGTAAGTCTTCCATGTCAGTGGGCATGTGTGGGTGAAGGATGGTATAAGAGGTATCCCCTTCAGCAACATGCTCCATAGTAACTGGTAGGATGGCAGGATATGGCATCATGAGAGTCTGAGCACGAGATTGCACCCATCTGAGGTAAGCTTCCATAGGAATAGTGTACTTGGGCTCCAGAGTCTTGCTGTCAACCTTGTTCACTTTTCCCCATGCTCGTACGAACCTTTGACGGTAACCTTGCAGATCGTTGTCGTAGTCAAATACAATGCCCTGAATCAACATGTCATGTGGACCATCACTCCGAGCGTAACCAAACTGTCGTAGAGCTAGAGAGGGGTTGTAGGTAATGCCTCCTCTTATGCCTAGAAGTGGCACATTAGGAAACTCCCCACAACGGTCAATGATAGTGACATTCTCCATAGATCTGGAGCACCAATGGATATCTGAATGAGAGAGAGACATAATCCTCTTGGACCATCTGAACACCTGTTCATTCTTCATCACTGATCGAGGAAGGTGAGAAATAAACCACCTAGATAGTAAAGGTATACAACACATCAGAGTTCCTCGTGCCTTTGTAGTACGAGTATGAAGAGAGTGCAAGATGTCTCCAAGTAATGTTGGCACTGGATTGCGAGTCAGAAATATGTTGATGGCGTGTACGTCTATGAACTGATCTGGATTGGGGAACAACACTAAGCCATAGATCAACAAGGCTAAGATCTCCTCAAAAGCATCATAACTCATAGCCTTCAAGAACATTTGAGATTTCTCTATCAACACCTTGGCAAGAATACCCTTAACTCCGCTTCTCGTTTCTAGAACAATGTCAGACTTCTTCAGATGTAGAGCTGCAGCAATAACCTCAGGTTTAGGCTCTTTTTCCAAGCCTGTGAATGGTTTTTGGTCAAGTACAAGTATACCCAGAAGTTTAGAGAACTCTTCCATTGTAGGAACCAGCTGATAGTCAGGGAATGTGAAGCAATGGTGCTTAGGGTCAAAGAACTGAAACAGAACACTCATCATATCTTCATTGAACCCTGAAGTGACTAGATCCAATAGGTGACCATGTCTCTTGATGAACTGGGAGTGATCAGACACTTGAGAAACCAACTCTTTAAGCTTAGCAGGTATGCCCACAAAGTTGATCCTGATAGTGTTTCTACGAGCAGAAGCCATGACCTGCAACAAAGAACAAAGATAAATCCTTTGGTCCTTGAAATGGTTAGAGAAAATGCTATGCTTATGATGCATGATGATGCATGATGTGGCACACACAAACAAGTCACACCATAGCCCTAGGTTTAAAGGCTTGCATGAGGTTTAAAGGTAAGTACCCCCCCTGAAGTTAGATGGTTCATCCTGTCCTATAAAAGTAACCATGTTCTAAGGGATCTCAATATCATTGATCCTTCACAAGGGTGGTTGTTCAGTAGGCAACTTACTTGCCAACCAAAACCCTCCAAGTTTAGAATCTCAATGAGCGTAGTATCGAGTATCAACCAACTTCAGTCTTCACCAAAGCCGGTTATCTCACTACTTTCTAAAGGCCAAGATGGGATAACTAGGGTTCTAAAAGTTAGTTAGTGCATTGACAACATATGGCAGCCTCATATTATCCTCAACTTGACTTAAGGAACATAAGCACCAACCAAGAAGTCACACTAACTATGGCCACCAGATCAACCATATCGGTATACGCCGTATAGTTTCCTTGGTCTATTGCCATTTACCTAAGGTACACTAGATCCGGGTTAGGATCTTTCACACATAAGAGCACCCAACAATATAAGTATAAAGCAAACAAGGCAAACAATTTTAAAGTGATCTAATTCCTAAGGGTACCCCTCTTTTATTAAATCCCCAGCAGAGTCGCCAGTTCTGTAACACGGTGGGAGAACTGACTTTAGTTATGTTGCGGATAGCAAGAGTCGCCACCGACTTTTATTTTATCCAAAGGAAAGGCATAAAAGAACAGGAAAGACCTTTTAAAAGATTTTTGGGTCCGGGGGGTAGGTTATGTAAAGGGAAGGTGTTAGCACCCTTTACATCCATGGTTATCCATGGGCTCTTAGTTACTTAGCTCACTTTAAAATGTTTTTGAAATGTGCAGTGTGTGAATAAAAATTTTCTTAAGAGTTTTATAATGATCCATGTATGGATGCGTAAAAAACCTTTGTTTTGAAAATTGTTTGAAATGTGTGAAGTGTTTGAAATGTTTTTGAAAAGTGAGCAAGTATCTAAGAGGAACCTACCCTAAGTTTAAGTCTTTTCTGTTCTTGAATCCTTTAAATGGTAAGACTATCCCTATTATTAAGGAATAGGTAGTCATTACCTTGGATGTGAGGGACAAGTGAAGGGTCATCTGTTATTTAGGCAACTGTGGGGTGTATAAGCAATTCGAAGGGACTTATCATCTTTATTCGAAAGGGACAAGATCATTACGAAGGCAACATTCGAAAGGGACTTGATCTTTTATTTGTTAAGGGACTAGATGATGTGAAATTGGGGGACTTTGCTTTATACACCCTACTTGACCTTTTTGTTTAGGCAACATGAGAGGTATCCTTAAGGAAGTGAGATGGCGATCAAAGATCGACTTACGTGTGTGAGTGTACAATTTTAAATATTTATCTTTTTAAATTAGTAATCTAAATTGATTTTACATTACAAACATATTTTTCACTCCCTATTTTTTACTAACCATAGCATAAAATAAATATTAAAATATTATAATATTACATCCAGGAGACAATTACATAATAATAATAAAAGCAAATTAAATATAATAAGCAAAATATTAAATAATAATAATAATTGAGTTAGTAGAAAATAATAAAATAATACAAAGTTAAATGGGGTTAGTAATGATAAATATCACATAAATATAATTAGTAATAATAATAATGAAATAAACAAGCATATTATAATAATTAAAAGTTCAATTTTATAAACAATTATTATTTAAGATTAATAAGAAAATATGAGCAATTATACTAATTATTATCAAGTTTTAAGTTATTTACGAATTATAAAAATTAAGTTAATTATAAACCTATTATGAAAAATAAAATTGTAATTACAAAATTAAATTAACAATTTTTAACTATTTTTAAACATATACCAAGAATTATTTATATACAAAAATTAAATTATAAACAAATTATAAAATATGTACATATTATGAAAATAAATTAATTATAATTAACTAATCATACTATTATATTAACAAAATTAAGTTAAGAATTTAAACATAAATTAAAATTATTTACATTATTTTAATAAGATTGTAATAATATTAATAAAAATATGGAAACATAATTAACATTTATATGAAAATAATTAGTTTTTTAGAAAAATATATTTTTTTAGGGTTAATCTAGGTTTATGAAAATGTTTTAGGATTTATTAAATTAGGGTTATAGTTTTAATTAAAATTAATAATAATAATAAACAAACAAAACAAAGAATGGAGAAAAAGAGAAAAAAGAACTTACCTTGGCTGGGAATTGAACCCAGCCCCTCTGCTTTTCACAAACTCCAGCCAACAAGATCAACCACTGGGCCAGCGCGCGCTTGATGATAAGGAAAGGAGTTCACTTGGTTTAGTTGCTTAATCCTGGAAAAATCATGAAAAAATAAAAACAACACAAAAGGCCTGGGGGGGATTCGTACCCAGGACCTTTAAGCAATACGCAGGCAAACTTTCCATCCAACCGGGAGGGCGCTTTTGATATTAAGTTCACCACAATACATAATATATTAAACCTGCTAATTAAATGGAAAAAACAAGAAAAAAGTGGTTTGGTCCAGGAATCAAACCAAGACCTTCAAGCAATACGCGTGCGTTCACAACCAACTGAGCTAACCATCCATTCTGATAAAATACCAATAACATAACATAAAATATTATAATGAATTTTTAAAAATAAAACTTGGCGCGCTGACTTCATCTTCTTCATTGGATTTTCGCAGGTTTTCCTGCGAAATTTCCTGGGAAATTTCCTACGATTTCTCCTGCGTTCAAAACCTGCCAATCTCATACACTCATCAATATGCAACGATTCGTTAAACTGGTTACATGGTTGTGATTAGAATCAATTTAAATTAAGTAAATCACAAAATCCCAATTTAGAGTTCCAAACCCTAACTATGGTGTTTTCATGATTCGGCCATAATCCTTCACCAAACTGTCCAGAAGCCATCTATAGTCAACAACAAACATCAATACATCTTTAAAATTCATTATAAACAAGTAAATGCAGTGAATCGAAAAAAAATATATGAAGAACATGTATGTTTCGGTTCATGCATTATAGGGTGTCTTGGATGCAAATGAGCATTGGTACATGATCAGTGAAGTCCAAGGATCATTCTCATGTCCTTAAAATACCTTAACAAGCCTTGTAATATGGAAACCGAATTGGAGTTTTTGTGAGATTTTTTGAAAATTGCAACTTACTCTTGGAGGCCAGAATTTCGTGTCCAATGCATAGGGTTGTGTTGTATACTTATAGTGCAATGGAACTAGGTCAAAAAAATTGATTGTTGTGTGGAAAATTTGATTGAAAAAGATTGAAAAAGATTAAGACTTAAAATTCAAATATTTGTGAATTCAACCTTTCTATTTCAAGCCAATCTTCATAATTCTCATATCAATTTGATCCAAATCACCTTTATGACTTTCTAGAAACAAAATCCCAATTAAATATTTGACTTTTCTATTTTATTTTAATTTAAAATGATTTTAAATGAATAAAATCAAAATAAATAAAATAAAATAATAAAAAAATCTGAATATTTGATGGTTGGGTCGTGCATGAAGTATTGGCATGGATTGGATCATCATATGGCAAGCCCATTTAGAAAATTTTGGTTTTAAACCTCCATTTTCTTCATAAACCAACCAAAAATTTCCCAACTTTGCAAGGGCACACATCCTTCAATTTTAATGCTATGAGGGTGTTCTTGTACATTTTGGAAAGCTTGAAGATTCCTCTAACCAACCCCACTGGTTTCATGTCCATATCATTTACCATTCTCAAGTTATGCCCTTTTGAAGTTGTTGACTTTCAAAAGGACCTATAATGTCTTAGCTCATACCTTCCAAATGAAGCATTTTTGGGCTTGGCTTGTGAGACACAAAGTTGTAGAGAATTTAATTTCCTTCAAAATGAGCTTTGGATGGAAAATTGGTGATGAAGCATGTGAAAGTTATGGCTGGTCAAAGTTCAGTTGACTTTTCCTAAGAAAACCCTAATTTAGAAACCTCTGATTCTTGATGATCTGAAATCTCCTTGATGAATCATGATCAACCCTTGATCAAATGATGAATTTTACTTCATATACTTGATGTTGGCAAAAAATCATGAAGTTTGACTTTGGTTTGACCACAGTTGACCTCAGTTTGACTTTTTAACTGCTTTGACTGATTTTGACTTATCTGATCATCTGACTGAGTAAACCTTTGAGAAAAGTCTTGAAACTTGTCATGGGGATTCTTAGACACATATAAGATGTTATGAAGCTCACTTGAAGTCTTGGAAGTCCATTTAGCCTGATTAAAGTCAAAACCCTAGTTTTGGATGCCCTGCTTAGGAGGAGGCATTGCTTGAGGGAATTGTCAAATCTTCTGACTATTTGTGAACTTTGTGAACCTCATAGGATGTCTTATGAACCTTGTGAACTTCATGGGAGGTCTTGTGAACCCTGTGAACCTCATAAAGTGTCTTGTAGACTTTATGAACCTCATGAAAGGTCTTGTGAACCTTGTGAACCTCATGGGAGGTCTTGTGAACCTTGTGAACCTCATAAAGTGTCTTGTAAACTTCATGAACTTCATGAAAGGTTTTGTGAACCTTGTGAACCTTCTTAGCACACAAAGTCTTGTATTGTGAGGGCAAATTTTGGGGTGTAACAGGTGGCTATTAACGAAGATGGTCGGAGGCGAGGTCGCGGTGGCGGCTCCTGGATCAGTCTCTTCAAGCTTTTTGTTGTTGCTTCGGAGAAAGGTTTCCTCGCGGCGGCTGTTCTTCCTTTCTTATTCCGTGTTCTCGGTTGTTTTTTGATGGCGGCGGAAGTGCTGTGAAGGTGAGGGTTTGGAGTCCGAAGCGGTGGAAGTAAGCTTGAGCGACTTCAGGGCGGGGGGAGAGAAAGGGTTGAGGATGATGTTTCTGAGATTGATGGTAGGTTCTTTATATTTTTGTTAAGTTTCTGGTTCTAGTATAGAAATCTTTGTAGCTGCCATTTGCTACCTCCCCTGAGAGATCTCCTCGGCCCCCCCTTTTTTGCTGCTCATGAGCTTTCTTTTATATCAATAGATTAGGGTTTTTTAATCTGTATTTTGTTGGATATTGAGGCATCGTCCCTTTCAGTGCAGGTCCTGCTTGTGGAACAGAGTTCTTTCACATTCTGGTATAAGCAAAATGCAGGTCATTGTGGTTGACTCAAAAAGAGATTGTTTTCATGTTAACTGCAAACTGCGACCCTGCTTTTGCAGCAGCAGGTCTGTACTTTCTCTTTTTAGTTTTGTCTGCTTTGGTGAGGGAAAAAAACTTACAAATTAGCTGTATTAATCTTGGTGATCCTTGGTTTTCATCTGTTTTCTTATTACCTCGAAAACTGATTTTTACCACAGTGAAACAAACATTGTTTGCTGCATAACCTTATTATAACCTTATTTTTACTGGTGCATTAAAAAAACAGTTCCTATTATTTGTTCTGACTCTGTTTTTGTTTACTTCTTGTTCTTTTTTTCATGGCAATGACTTGAGGGAGAGTATCGCATCCATTCCACATTGGCACGTACTGCATCAAGTCGGATGATCCGTTGTCACATGGCAAAGTCTTCACTACTTCGTAGTTTTGAAGTGTCATTCATTTGTGAGGGAGAAGAAGAGTAATCGTTATTGAGAAGCTTCTCCGTTGAGAACGCGTTGTTGCCGAGCTGCTGAGGTTGATGTTGTGGCATAGGAAGCTGTGGCAATTGCTGGAAGAAATGATGGCAGGATGGTGACGAGCGAATCGGTAAATTATCCTTGTGTGAGATTTTTATTCAACCGTATTCAGGCTGCTCCTTTTGCTATGATTAATGCAGTCCAAAACATATATTGATGGAGATTGACTTTGGGTGATGATCCAATTGGCCTAACAATTGTTTTCTTATGATTGACACAGCTACACTTCAATTGGTGCCGTCCCCCCAGAGTTGTTTTGACGAGGAACTCCCTATCCATGTTGTCATGTGACTGTAGTATTTATCTTAGGTTTATAGTTCTTGGAAATTATGTATATATCCACCTTAAACATTACCTTGCGTTGTATGCTGTGATAAATTTAATATGGTATAACTTGTAATGGGAATTGGGAAAAGAAAAACAAAAATGTTGAATGTATTATGATTTTTTTGTGGAACTTTGAAATATATATATATATATATATATATATATATATATATATATATATATATATATATATATATATATATATATATATATATATATATATATATATATATATATATATATATATATATATATATATATGAATGTATTATGATTTTTTTGTGGAACTTTGAAATATATATATATATATATATATATATATATATATATATATATATATATATATATATATATATATATATATATATATATATATATATATATATATATATATATATATATATATATGCAACTCAAATATAAATTGGACTTAAATTCAAAAGTGAATGATGATATGAATGGTAATGAGATGGTATGAATGATTTAATGTGATAACATGTATTCGAAAAGATAGAAATGCAAGATGAATAGATATGAGCATGAATACTAAAAAAAATTAGACAAAGTTGAAAATGATGAATAAGTATTGAGAAAGAACAAAAGAACTTGACTTGTAATCTTAAGTTAACACAAAGCTTGGAATTGATATTGAATAGGAAAAAGAATTGCATGATAATTGAAAAAAAATAGAAAGAAACTTGAATTGAAAATAAAGTTGAAACATGAATGCGAATTTAAAGTCGGAAATTGGATGCATATATGAGGATTGAAAATGGGAAAGAAATCTAGACCTTGAATTAGATAGAAATAACACTTTGAACATTTGAATTTGGGATAGAGTAGGTTTTGAAGTGAAGCTTGGAAATAGAAATTGTAATATAAAAATGAAATAGAAATTTGGAACTTGAAAATAAATTTGAACTTGAAATTGGCATTGGATTTAAACTTATAATAAAAAAAAGGAATTGAAATTTAGAAGTAGAAATTGAAATTAAAATTTAAAATTTAAAAAGCTTGAAAATGAAATATAAATTAAAAAAATAGAGAATAGAAAATAAATATAAAACTTGAAAAATGAAATAAAATAGAATTAAATTCATAAATAAAAGCTTGACAATAAATAAAAATAAAAATCTGTTGCAAAAAGTAAGGTGACTAATAAGCATCTTGGTATACTAATGATGGTATGAATGTATGAATAAAAAATATTAGGGGTAAAATTTGGGGTGTGACATGAATTGATGTGACTATACAATTAGTAAGAGGTTTGATTACTCACTTGAAAAAATAGAGAATCTGGTTTTTCAAAGGCTATTACTAGTGTTGAATTAATTGCAAATGAAATAGACATTGAATGTGTGTTTACTCAAAAGCCTCAGATTCGTAGAAAGAAACACTATGATGAAAATTCATCTTAATATAAACAATCAAATCTTGAGTCTGCAGAGGAGTCTTTTAGGATTAATTATTTTTTATACATTATAGATCAAGCAATTGGCTCACTTAATAGAAGATTTGAGCAATATAGCACATATGAAAATATTTTTGAATTTTTCTTAAATATTGAAAACTTAAGTCATATTCAGATGAGAACTTCAAATTATCTTGCATAAATCTTGAAACATATTTGAAACATGGAGATTCTTATGATCTTGATGGTGAAATTTTATATGAAGAATTAAAAGTTATCAGAGAGATTTTAACAGTTGAATCAAAATCTACTTTTATGATATTGAGTTCTCTTAAGACATTCAATTGTTTTTCTAATGCATGCATAGCTTATAGAATAATATTAACTATTCATGTTACCGTTGCATTTGCTGAGAGGAGTTTTTCAAAATTAAAATTGCTAAAATCTTATTTGCGATCGACAATGTCGCAGATTAGATTAAATAGTCTTACTTTGATTTCAATTTAAGATGATTTTTTTAAAGAATCTTGATTTTGATCAGATTATTAGTGATTTTGCAGTAAAAAAAATGCTATGAGGGTGATATTCAAATTGGAGGTTGCAGCTAGTGTCAAATTGTCAAATTGGAATGCTAGTTCGGATTGATAATACATTATTTTGTCATAATTTTATTGTAGTTTTGATTTGGTGTAAACTTTTCAATACTAATTTATTTATTTATTTTACTTTTTTTATAATTATATATAGGGTTAAATAAGGTTTAGGTCCTTAAAAATATCTCACCTTTTAAGATTGGCCCCTCTAATTTTTTTCTTCAAACATTGCTCATCTTAAATTTTTTTGTTTCCAAATGTAGTCCCTCCCATTAGTTTCAACTAACGGAGGGTGATGTGGATGCCAAGTGTGTATAATTCATTTGTTGAAGTGTTTTACTTATGCCACATTAGAATATATGTAAGGAAAAAAATGTTAAAAGTCAATGGTAATTCAAAGAGACATTTCATCCCTTTTTCACTCGTGCCCTAGTTCTGAACCAAGCATTTCTATTATTCTACTTGGTCTCGCTTAATTTAAGGAAGACAACAACTGGTGAAGTGGTCCCAAGGAAGCATCGTTCGTATCGTAGAAGTGGTTGTCCCAGGTTAGTAAATTTGTCTGCCATTGTTGTACTCCTTAACTGTGGTCCCAAATGTTGTATTCTTTAATTGTGTGTTTGTTATTTATTTGGTACGAAGCTTTAACATAATGTGTTTTGTTACTGTGAGTAAAAAATTAGGGCAAGTATGCCTTTTGTGGGTTTTGATGTTGAATTGGTAAAAACTTAGGGTTAATGTTATGTTTGATCCTGAAATGGTAAATGATATTAAAGTTAGGTTAATTTATGTCTACATGGTAATGGATATGTTCAAGATAGTATTTTACACAAAGGTCATTTTGTAAAAGACAATAACCTAAAATACGAGGGTGAGGATATATATGCCTTTAGTGGCCAAGATCCAGATTATTGGAGTTTCTTTGAGGCACTTGACTTAGTGAAAGTGCTTGAACTAGAGTTTGATTATACTTCTGTTAAGATGTGGTGGAAGCACGAAGGATGATTGCTTGAAGAAGACTTAAAAAATTTAGGGATGATGGAGATGCACATGATTTAGCCTTGTATGCTATTTTATATAAGTGTGATGTTGAGATTTATTGTGAGCCTAAGGTTGAGGGAGAGGATACTATGGTCTTCTATGGTCTTCTATGGTCTTATGGTGCTGAATTGAGAAGGGCATCAGTTGGTAACACTTTTAAAATAAATACTACTGGTAACACTTTTAAAATAAATACAATGATGTTAACTTATGTGTTGTAGAGGAGACCTAAGGGCTCCACAAACAAAGATCCAAAAAAGGCAAAGACTTTTGAAATCTCAAATGCCAAGGGAGCACCAACTAGCAAATGAGCATCAAAAGATTCTGTTAAGGGAGCATCAGCTAGCAAAGGAGCATCAAATGAAACAAAAGACAAAGTTTCTATCAAAAAATTAAGACCAAACATGGAAGGATTCAACAACTATCAATGAAGGAGTAACAAAAAAGTCATCAACCGAAGGAAACACCAATTGTGAAGGAAACACCAATTCTGAAGGAAACTGTCATTGAGAATGAAACCCCAACTATGAAAGAAACTGTCATTGTGAAGGAAATCCCAATTGTGAAAGAAACTGTCTTTGAGAAGGAAACCCCAATTCTGCAGGAAATTGTCTTTGAGAATGAAACAACTATTGAGCCAAAGCCAATTGTCATGGAGAACTCTACAACTTTGGATGAGACCTTAGCGACTATACAAACTGGTGGTGATGTATTGGACATTCAACCCCTGAGAGTTGATAAGTCATCTCTCAAGTTATCTCTCAAAACACCCTCTAAGTCAAGTGGAGCAAGAGTCTTTTTTGGGAAGCAACCAAAATTGTTTAGGACCACTCCTTTTAAACCACCAGGAATAAGAACTACTTTGTCAAGGCCAAACAACAGTGAACCAATCAGGCATATGACACAATGAAGGTACAAATCCACAAGTCATGTCTTACCTGAAAAAAGACACAGTGAGAGGTTGAGGATATTGAAGTCCAAGAACATACCAGGTCCAGGCAAACAGCCTGATGATCCATTGGTGATACAAGAGGATAATTGCACTAGTAAGGGTCAAACTGAATGAAGTTACAATCTTATGAGCAATTTTTGTTTGTTTAAGTATTTAAGTTATAATGCTGGTGTAATGTACTTATTTATTTTTTTGGATGTAATGTACTGATATACAATATGATATTTTGATGTATTGTTCTTACATTTTGGTATGCAAAAAAATGAAAATTGTTTTGGTCTTCTTACTTATTATTGACCATTAATATAGGCCTTTTTATGTTCACATCATTGTTAGTATTTTATATAAGTGTAAAGAATAAAACAATTTAATACAATCTGTATCAACAAATGGTATGGAATGATAGGATATTTCAAATCAACAACAACTTAACTTAAATTTATGGATCATAACAAAACAAATATTACAAAAGGAAGTACTTATTCATAGCAAAAGGATTTTTTAATAACAAACCAAAATCAATATAGCTTAACCAAATTCATAGCAAATTATATTTCATAACACCTAAATATTACAAAAGGACTTGTTCAAAACAAAACAACATTAACATATCAATTCAACAGTTACATCTAACAACAAAATACATGTTGACCAACACTGAAATTACAACGCATATGGTCTTCAACTTTCCATAAAATTCCTCCTTTTTTAACTTCATCTTCAACATACTGTTCTTATTCATTAATGCTTCATAAAGCTCCTTAAATGTAGCCACAAATTACATATCCCTCTCATCCTTGCTGCATTCAAATTTCAACAATTTAACATCTTCCTTCCTTAAAGCATACTCATCATCCTAAACGAACATATTACAATTACCCACGTTCTTACAAAAAGGGCATCTCCAAAACAATCTCCCTTGGTTTTTTCCCTTCTTGCACATGTATGCAATCAAGGTACCCTTGCACCCACACTTTTTCCCTTCATTGTTGGTAGCAATCATGGAATGTTGTGACACGAAATTGCTACCCCTAAATGAAAAAGACATGATGAAATGGAAAGAGTTGAATGATTTGGGGAATAAGAGACGAGATCAGGTGACACTATAGAATAGAAAAGATGAAGAGAGAAACACGATTTGGGGAGGAAGAGAAGATTTAGGGTTTGGGCCAAGATATAAATAGTGACTATAAATATTATGCAAAATTTATTTCACGCGTGGATCAGTAACATTACACCGTTGGCAAATGATTTCTACATACATGGCTTGCCACATGACCCTCCGTTAGTTGAAACTAACGGCAGCGACTACATTTGGAAATATAAAACTTTAGGAGGACCAATGTTTGAAGTAAATACTTTGAGGGACTAATCCTAAAAGTTGGGATATTTATAGGGACCTTAAACATATTTAACCCTTATATATATAATTATATGATTTATAAATTTGGTAAAAAAATTATGAATCAAGAAAAAGGGCACTAAATTCATAATTTCGACAGGGCACTAAAAATATCGGGGATGATCCTGTATCTAGGGGTGGAAATGGAGTGTTTTCTAGACAAAGTAAGCAAGAAAATGGAATGAAGCAGATTTTGTGTTAGGCGCGGACATAAAACTTTGATACGGTGTGGAGCAGGCAGATATTTGGACACTACATTTTTTAGTCAAAATTTTATAAATTTAAATTAATGTCTGTGTTTACAAAAAAAAATTATGAGACGAAACGAACATATTAAAAAATACATGCTTAAAGCCTTAAACAATTTTATTAAAAAATACATACTTAAAGCCTTAAACAATTTCGTATAAAAATACGAGCAAAACTGATATATTCAATGAATCAGATCCATTTTACTATTCTATATGTTTTTATTTGAGGATGGTCCCTCGAGTCCACAAGACCCTATGTGATGGTATCCCATTGTTATGAGCAAAATTAGGACATTGTTCTTTATTTGGTGCATTGTTGACACTACTAGAAATACATTGTTTTCCTGGGAATTTTGGTAAAATATCCACAAGAAATGTCTTACCTGCGATTTTTCCTGTCATTTCCTATTCAAGCTAAAACCTTTGTAGGTGATTATTTTAGCAGGTAAAGTCGCAGGAAAAAGTCATTGTAGAAATCCTCAAATTCGCAGATAAAACCGCATGTAATTGATGTATTTGCAAGAAAAGTAGCAGCAAATTTTAAATCTACTGGTAAATTCGCAGGTAATTTCTTTCTCAAATTTTTAATTTAATTTTTATTTGTGTTTAATTCATTTTTAAATCATTATAATTAATGTTAAATATCAAAATAACAATAATATAAAATAAATCTCTAATTTGAATAAGACAATTCAAAACTAATCACATTCAAAAACTTATGAACACCGACACAAACATGAAAATCACACATGACAAAGGTTTATGGAACCCCTCATATCATAACTTAATACCAGACTAAGAAGTGGAATTTAGTTAGATATATAAATCTATAAATAAATATAAATAATTCACAAGCTACATTGTTAGGTTGGCTAAGAAAACAAATTTAATTTGAGTTTATCATAGTGAGAAAGTTATAAATTATCAATGTTAATATAGTATTTTTCTAAGTATTAATTAAGATACAACAATACTTTCAAAACTAGCATATCAGTTGAAGAGATGTGAAGGCAAGAGGGAGGGATTTGGATTTCATATAGTTTTAAAATCTGCATTCAAACAATCTGAATTATCCAATGAAGAATAGAGAACTCTCCTATTGAGCTCATATTTTGAATCTAATTTACATAGTCATATCATGAGCCATCGAATCATCATTTATTAATTTTTTGATTGTTTGATTATGGCTGATGCAAAATCTCATAATTATCTTATCAAGATTAAACACCTCAAAATTTGACTGCATATTTTAAATCTAATTTCCTTCACCACATCAAGGCTACCAGAAAACAGAGCCTCCATAGAACCATCCCTCTTGTTTCAAACCCATCCCTTTGTATTATCCACTATCCAATTCCTGTAAAATATTCTCTGCCCGTTCAGTACATTAGTATTACTATTATTATATCCTATCTTGCTCAGTCGAAAAATATGACAAATGAAGTTTTGTTTCAGTTGTGCATTTCATCAAACAGCTAGAAGTCATAAAAAAAACTAATTAAAGACATTGATAACGTTTTCTGATGCCAAGCAAATCAATAGCTAAGAAATCAAAAAGCACAAACACTAATACTACAATTTTGAAGAACAAGTGAAAAGTGAAAACGATGAAGAAATTTAGATTCTATAACAAGCTAAGGAAAATCAATGAAGAAATAAAGAGACAAAGGATCGAACTCAGATGGATCTTGTATACATTCTTCTCTCTGATGTGACGGTAAAGATGAACGACGAAGGTTTTGACGAAATCAGGAACGAAGTTGGGATCGAAACCCAAATCTAGGGATTGAAGTTCAAAGTTCGCCATTATAGAGAGGTGGGTTATGGTTTGACCGCACAGTGTGCTCAGATTACAACTAGGTTTGAAGAGTTACTCTATTCTACTCTATCCACGAGAGTAACTGTTTAACAAAATAAAATAAAAATATTTTGTCTTTTCTTTTAATGTCTTTTTTCTATTTTAATTTTAATAATTTGATATTCAATTCTAAAATTTTCTTACTAAAATTAACTCAAAAAAATTATGACTAAAACAATCACATAAATTATATAAAAAAAAATATATGATTAAATTAAATATTTTGAAATATAAATAAATAAATAAAGTTAAATGAAATTGAAGCATTTGATAAAATAGAATATAGGTAAAATTAATTAATTTTTATTATATATTAATTTTGGTTATAATTAGACTCTATAGTCATTATGGTATTAACTAATCCATTATTGGTTCGTTGGTTCAGCTGTATAATTCAATTATTCTTTGGTATATATTTTTAATTTTTCATAATAATAATAAAATTATTAAATAAATAAATTATCTTTAAGAAATAATTAAAAATTCCAATTAATATAATAAAAAAATTAGAAAAATAATATTTAATACAAAATTAAAATATCTCAAAAACATATCATTGATATGGAATCAATGTCAATTGTATTTTATAATTTTATTTATTAATATTCAAAATACTATTAAATTTAAAATAAAATAAAAATAGTATTAATATTTCGCAGCAAAAATCACGGTAAGTAAAAGTTGCTGCAAAAGTCGCAACAATTCCTGCAACATTTTCAGAAGATTTTGAGCTTTCCATTAATAATCAATCCCTGTATAACAGTAAAACAAGTTGCAGTAAAATCTGCAAAAATAAATAAAATTATTTTTTAAAATAAAAATCGTAAGTAATGTTTCAAGAACTCCTATAAAATTTGTTGCGACTTTAGTTTTCACAGGAAAAATGTTTCTGTAACGTAGCTAAATTCGCAGGTATAGCTGCGAATAGTTTTTCTAAAAACAATTCTGCAAATAATTCTTGTATTTCTAGTGTAAGTTTAATTTTATCTTCTGTTTCTATTATATAGAGAAAATATTTACTTTTTTTTAGATTCTTAAAATGGATTATATCTCAAGGTTATCGCAAATCAAGCCTCTTACATGGTATCATTTTTTTATACCAATTGAGTTTTACTTTGGTTCAAAAGAATTAAAGAAAATAGTCGCTCCCTATTTTTCATGATCCAACAAAGTGAATTCGTAATTGAAGAATTCTTTATTATTCTTATCATCACAAATCCAATAGCGCCCTATATTTAAAGCGGTTAGATGTCAAACAACAAGGACAATCTGTTTTAACTTTAAAAACAAAATAATTTTTTTTTTTATACTTTCGAAAATAAATTTTGTAAAATTATTTTTAAAATATTATAAATTTTTCAATATTCATTTTTTTTTTAAATTCGAAGACTAATTTTGATATCGTAAAAAATAAATATACATTATTGATGATCAAACTATAATTGAAATCATAATTTTTTAAAAAAGTTTATCTCAAAAATGATTTTTATGAAAATCTATTTAAAATAACTTTAAAATTAAATGATTTTTTGAAATTTTGATGTCTAATTTTTTTTCCGATAAAATGATGAAATATCTAAAATAACATTTTAAGAATAACTATTCAAAAAAAAATTTATTTAAAATTTTTATGAAAATTTTATTTGTAAATCTTTTTTTCACAAAATTTTGATACACTAAAAAAATCATTTAAAAAAAAAACGGTATATCTTTTAAAAATTAAGATTAATAATCATTCACAACTTGTGTTTAGTTAAAACACTCATGAATCATGAATGTATGAAGCATTAACAACAAACTATGTTAAACAATATATTCATAAATATATATGTTGAATACAAGTTTATAAATAATTTCTATAGCTCATTTCTTAAGAATTAAAGGTTATGAAGCTTTTTTCAATTAAAGAAAAAAGGTTATGAAGCTTTTTATTACAAATTAAAACCACAAACCATTCTTTATTCTTAGACAAACAATATATATTACTTTCTCCGTCGCACAATAAGTAATCCATTTGAAATAAATTAATATTTCAAAATAAATAATTTAATTTTTAATACAATTTTTTCAATTTTATCCTCTAATTAATATTATTTTTATCATTTTCAATAAATAACTATAATAAAAAAATCATTTTCTTTTCTTATTATATTTCTTTATCTTAATTTACATTTAAAAAAATCAACATTTAAAAAAATCAACTGAATAACTTCTTATAAATATATATTTTTAATAACAAACAAATAAAATTATAGACTAAATTACAGTTTTGGTCTCCCTGTTTTATCAAATACACGGTTTTAGTCCTTTTAATTTCTTTTTAAACACTTTTGGTCCCCCATCTCAATTTTGGTCTAAAAAAATGATGATTGTTCATGTACTGTTCATGATCCGAACATAAACAGTGCATGAATAATACATGAACAATGAACCAATATTTAGATTGAAGATCAAAACTGTTTAAAAAAAAAATAGGAGGACTAAAACTTTGATTTGATAAAATAGGGGGACAAAAACTGTAATATAACCAAAATTATATTGTGAAATGAGGACGGATCCATGAAAACGTGGACAATTATGTATGTCATTGTAATTAACCTATGAATTGTTGTTTCTCGTTGGTGTCATTAGATATTTCTTTATGTTACTTTTGATGTGTGTACTGCTCTGTTCGATTTAGTTAACTAAACAGCCTATGATAATTGGTGATGCTTTTTAAATATTTTTTTCCTTGAAGAATTCAACTCCCAAAATGACCCATGTTACATCCATGTTTAATACTAGTACTCTGTTTGTTTTATTGGGTTGATAGAATGCATAATATCATTGTAGTAGATTCACTCAATCTCAATTGGTTGACAATAATATTGTCATAGATACTAACAAATGATCATGTGTGAAATTGCAATCAAAAGAGCTTATTATTGATTAAGTATAAAAAGACATTAAGTATCTTGTATTAAATGGTGCTTTGAATAAGAAATTGTATACTCAATGATGATGACAAATTGGTGGAAGAAATATTCTTCCCATTGTGATGGTTTGGTGGGATTCCTTGACAAATTTGATGCACAATGGTAAAATACATGTTCGAATATTCGGACAATCAAATTAATTAATTGTTTGGAGTGGGGAGAGATTTAGAATTATGCATACGTTCTAGTGCCCTTTCTTTGACATTTTTTTTAGTTGCATTATTCTCCCATCATATACCGCCTCCTCGTTTGTAAAATGACGATCGTTTTAATAAATAAAATTTGTTTTAAAATGATTGTCATTTTTATTTTACTATGTTAAAATAACGACTAATTTAGTAAATGTGTACAATATTTTATGATAATATCATTGCATTTTTTAATCTGTGTGCAAAATCCTTAAACGATGATCATTTTGAAATGTAGGTAGTAGCATTCAACACATTTTATTACTTCTTACATGCTGGGGATTAGTTTTTACGCCAAAGATTAATTGAAATGTTTGACCTTCAATATGTTCTATAAAGCTCATATGATCATCTCGATTATTCGTATATCCACTTCTTTGAAATAGACGGGATAGTCTTTGAGGTTTTCAGATTTACCTTGATAAACATTGAACAAACTCTTTGCGGTAATCTTTTGGTGTTTAAAAAATGGTTAACAAATTTTCAAGAAAGATTAATATATCATATAACAGAATGTCAAAATAGATTTTTGTCTCATTGAAGTGTAGCATCCTTCAGAGTGCCTCATAAGAACTTACACTTCAATTATTTTGTTGTTGTGATGATGGCCATATTTGTGTTTATAGCGTCACAATATTTTTTTGAGGTATCCTCATTATTCATCGACAGTCTCTACATGAGAAGGTGTTTATCTAGAAAAATGATAAACAATAGTTGATCCTCTAAAAACACTAAAAAGTTCTTAGTTGTTCACGGTATTAACCAGATTGATCCTATGACATGTGTTATAAATCATTTTATTTAGTGTCTGGTGAACTATCATAAATGCTTCGACATAATTCATGAAAATATTTGGTATCAAAGGATAAAATAAAAGTAAAATAAGACTCAAAGTGTTTTAAAGTCAAAATAAACGGGACAGGTAGATTAATAAATATACGTGGATAAAATAAATGGATATTTAAATACACGTTTAATAATGAATATGGATATGAGTTTAATGATACCATACCCACGAATATATGTATCCGTTAATAAATTATAATTATGATTTAAATTGACTCTTTATTTTCATCTTCTAAAAAACTAGTATTCTCATATATATTTTTTGAAGTTTTCTTTGAAGAAAACCTTTTATATTTCATACAAATCATATTGGTCATTTCATATTTATTTAAGTTTTATCTTTATTTCATACCTCACTTCAACAATTCAATTCCACTGTCCAACCAACCACTTTCTATGTCCTACTGGTGCCTTCCTTTCAACTCCCTTGTCATCCGCTCTTTCACCATAACACAATCACAATATCTATAATTTTTTTTGTTAAAAATGAAATGTATGAATCTTATGTTTTGATGAAAATGAAAGAAATTAATGTGATAACATTTTGTTGTTAAAATAAGAGAGATTTGTATGGATGTTATGTGATAATAACTTCTTGTGTCTTTAAAAGAAGTTGGAAAAAAAATTCAAAAAAATAAAAATATTGCCCATGGATATCTGTAAATATCTGCGGATACTTTAAAATCCACGAATTATCTGTTTAGAGGATATTCGCACGGATATGAGGCGAATATGGATATCATATTTATCCAATGGGACGGACACGGATATCATACTATTCGTCCCCATAGATATCCATTTACATCCCTACTGACCACCCCATGATCAAGTAACTATTCAGTTTCTCTTTTAGCCACGTGTATGATGTCATGTCATAATGGTTGATTCTCAAACGTCTCTTCAAAGCACACTATACCATTAGCCATGTGATCGGAAAATAGCAAGTGCACTATTTCTACCGATGTAGTAATAAAAGGGAATAACCCCAAATATCGATCTCAAGGACTGCGTACTAAAATAAGTTCTTAGTGATTGATTTCAATTGGATAAAATTCATGGTTTAAAGGTTTTGATTTAAATTAAATAAACTAAAGAGATTAAAACGTACTAAAACAAATAATTTCACTAATATGAAAGTAATGCCAGGGACAGTGTATGATTCGCAGTGCAATGACTCAAATGTTCCTTAATTTTAGAGATATGCTTTAGAAAGTGTCTTTCCTAAGTCTATAATGTTTTTCCAAAATTCCTTCAAAGAAAAACCTTTGGTATTCTTCGTTGACCGTGATTCCTCAATGGTCAGAGAAGAATATCAAGCAATAATTCTGACATAAAAGGTTTTCACAAAATATCCCAATTCCTCAGTAATATTTATCGCGATAAAATTTATGCAACAAGGTTAGGATGGTTGGTCAGACCAAATCCTAACCACGATCAATTATCCCATTTTCCAACAAAGATAAAGCGTTAAGGACGTTGCAATAAAATAAAGAAACAAAATTAAAAACATAATCCCAAATTGAAGAATTCAAATAGTCATTACATAAAGCAAATGAGTGACACCCCCTGGCATTGGGGGGTTTAGCCACTCATGTTCATACTGGAAATAAAAACAGAGCAAGAAAATTGAGACATTACAATTAACGTCGGATTCGTTGGATCGTCAATCGCTTCCGCTCTTGATCAATCCTCTTTCTCCCGTATTCGTTCAATCCCCAAAATCCCCAAATCAAAAAGTGTTTCTTACAGTAATAATTGTCAAATATAAATCAGTCTTCAAAAACACCGCGAAAAGTCCGGAATACCCTTGAAGCAGCAAAACATAAGATTTTTCTCTGGTCTTCACAACACGGGCCGTGTTGTGTAACACGGGCACCCGTGTTGTGCCCCTGGTTCACCACAAAACCTTTTCTTCAACAGCTGCTATGACACGGGCCGTGTTGTACAACACGGGCACCCGTGTCACAACTCTGACTTCTTCCTTTTCTTTGGCAAATCTCAGTTTCTTCTGGTATTCACAACACGGGCCGTGTTTTGTAACACTGGCACCCGTGTTGTGCCTCTGAAATCCCATTTTTCTGTCGTCTTTCATGCTTGGATCATCTTTCGGACGCATCGAACAACCGATTACATATTTACCTGAAACACAACAAAAAAAACAACCACATAACCCATTCCACGGATAAAAACAAAGTAAAACGATTAAAACTAACTTGCACGCAATATTGAGAAAACTATGACGAAACATGAACGAAATACTACAAACAAACAAAATTAGACTCAAAGGACACTGAAAACTGGCTTGAACATTACCACTAAATATCACTGATCACCATGATTACTTTTTTTCCTTGAAACTAGGATATTGTGCTCTGAACATAAATGCCACCGCCCAAGCTATCACCCTGAGAGGACACGTGTCCCACTAGCCGTATTGCTTAATGGTGATTTGAAACCCATTACTCTTCCAACAAGTTATAAATATCTCCATTCATAATACTTCCATTTTTTTACGCTCTCAGAATGTTCATAAGCAAATTTCTTCCTTATTCCAAACTCTCCAACTTCTAAACCCAGAAACTTATTTTCTCTTCTAACCTTCTACAATGGCATCATTCCAAAATGTTACCCAAGAAAAGAAGAATCAGAAAGGCAAGGGTTCTCAAAGCAACACACCACTTACACCCTTCACTAAGATTTCTGGATCCAAGATGGTCAAAAACCAACAATTCATGCTTGAACCACTTAAAGAAGATAAGAGGCATATCTACGAATCTCAGGTAATGATTCCTCTCATAGTCTCTGAAAAACCTTATGCTTTGTCTGGTCCTTTATCTGTTGTTGACGATGGTTGTGATAAACTTAGTGAGTTCTTCCCTTCATACCGTAGAACCAAACCCCTAAGGCAGAAAAACAAATCTAGGGTAGAAGGTTTTTCCCCTAACAATGTTACCTTAAGTAACATGAATTTAAAGTATCTGCATGATGGCTCTACGCTTGTTAGGGTAGTTCCTTCTTTCAAGGACTTCAACCTTTGGTTAACCAAAATGGAGAAAGTCAAGGCTGAAACTTGGAAGAAAATAGGGATTTATGACTTAATAATATTGTCAAAACCAACCTCCCTTATTGTTCGACCTTATTACCATCCTCCCTTTACTTCTAGCATATCACACATTACATTTTCCACCTCCCTTGTGGGATGATAACACCCACATTGTTTGATGTGGCTGCTATCACAGGGCTCAAACCCACTGGTCTTACCTATGACCCAGAGATCGACGCCCAAGATACCATAGGCTTCTCCAAATCCAAACCTACCTACACCAACTTCATGAACTACCATTTCGACCGCAAAACAAATGAAGTAACGGACAAAAAGCATATTGCATTTCTGATAATGTGGCTATCTAGATATGTTTTTTGATCCAAGTCTCTTCAGATGGCTAAGAAGTACCTGGCCCTAGCCAACCAACTCCACCTGAATAGGGGAGTTTTACTTAGTGAGTTAATCCTGGCAAACCTCTATGAGCATTAGTGAGGGAGAGACACGCATCAAATACTTAGAAGCTAATGGTAATTTGCAGCTATCTGGACCCTTCTGGCTGCTCCAATTATAACTTAATGCTACGTTCAAAGCTAGCCTTCCAAACAAAGGAATAATTGATGAAGAATCGACTGAAATCAAGGAGACGGGGGGTCGAAGGGACTCACCTGGTACAACTTACTCCTAGTGACGAAGGACAGACCCTTCAAGAAGCTTTCTCTAGCTATATCAAGATGTTTGCCAAGCGTTATGAATTCACTCCTAACATAGCACCCTATGCTGAAAGGAAGTATATGCCAGAATGGTTTAGAAGGCCATTCCCTATTTCATTCAAAAAAAACATCAAGTTGAGTCTGAGATAATCTGGGAATCTTTCTTGGTTCCTCGACTGATAGTCCAGAAGTTGAACGTGGGAAGAGGCTTGGAAGCTCTGATTGCTTACCAGCCGAATCTTGTCTCTCGACAATTTGACTTGGCTCAAACCTTTCCCAGATGTCTTTATGAAAATAAGGGGCGTGTCATTATTTACAATGCCAGCTTTGATGACGAAGGAGTTTCATCTCAACTTGCTCGACATGCTCATAGAGCTCGACTCTCTCTTGTGTACTTTGAACCTAGTTTCCTATGTACTTAAGAGTTTCACAATTGGTGGTGTAACACGGTGGGATAACTGACTTTTCTATAAATGTTGCGGATAGCAAGAGTCGCCACCGACTTTTATTTTATCCAAAAAGAAAGGACATAAAAGAACAGGAAAGACCTTAAAAAGATTTTGAGTTCGGGGGGTAGGTTATATAAAGGGAAGGTGTTAGCACCCTTTATATCCATGGTTATCCATGGGCTCTTAGTTACTTAGCTCACTTAAATTGTTTTTGAAGAGTGTAGTGTGTGATTAGAAATTTTCTAAGTACTTTGTAATGATCCTCGTATGGATGTATACAAAGCCTTGTTTTGAAAATGTTTTGAAAATATTGTGAGGTGTGAAAAGTATTTTGAAATGTGAGCAAGTAACTAAGATGTACCTACCCTAAATTAAGTCTTTCATGTTCTTGTATGTTCTTTTAATGGTAAGACTATCCCTATTATTAAGGAATAGGTAGTCATTACCTTGGATGTGATAAGGGATATGTATAGGGATATCTGAATTTAGGCAACTGCAAGGTGTCTTTAGCAATTCGTAGGGACTTATCATCTTTTATTCGAAGGGACGAGATCATTTATCGTAGGCAACCTCGAAGGGACTTGATCTTATAATTTGAAGGGACTTAATGATATTTTATGAAGGGACTTTGCTTAAGACACCTTACTTGACCTTAAAAATAGGCAACATGAGAGGTAACCTTAGAAAGTGTAGGATGGCGATCAAAGATCGACTTACGTGTGTGAGTGTTCATGTTCAAGTATTTATCTTATTTAATTAATTTTCTAAATTAATTTTAATCACAAACATGTTATGCACACCCTATAGTTACTAACCACACAGTTAATATATTTACAATAAAAATAAAGCAAAAATATGAACTTAAACTATTACAAAGTTTTGGGATAATTACAATATAATCAAGAAATATAAACAATAATAAATAAGCAATAATTTAAATGGTTAGTAATAATGAAATAATAATAATAAAAGGGTTAGCAAAAATATAAAGAAAAATAACAATCTAAGAGAAAATATTATTTTTTAAGTTAAATAAATGATTTAGAAAATTTTTAGAAGAAAATTATAACAATTATAATAATAAACAAATAATAATTACTTATAATAAAAAATGATTAATTATTTAATTAAGTTAAATATTAAAGTTAATAAAAATTAGGGTTAATAAAATTAGGGTTTAGGGAAAAAATTAAGGTTTATGAAAAAAAATTAAGGTTTATAATAAAAATGTAAGTTTTAAAAATAAAAAAAAAGATTATGTTTTATCTTTTAGAAATTAGTTTAATAATAATAATAAGGAAATTCAAAGAAAATACATAATTTGATGAAAAAGGGAAAAATAAAGTTAGAGATACCCAAAATATTGGGGGTTTGCCATTTTTGCTTCATTGAGTTCTTTGTCACTGGGACGCCCATGTGTTCTTCATCAAAATGCTCAAATCTCAGTTCCTTGCCACTAGGTTGTGGGCCTGTATATGAATAAGTGTAACAAATACCTATTATATAATAAAAATGAAAAAAAAACATGTTAGTAAAACAAAATTTTCCAAGGTTGAGTTTTACAAAAGAAAATATATAAACAGTTTATATTAAAATAGCCTAATAATTAAATAAATCTAAGAAAAATGAATTATGAGAATTAATTAAATTAAAAAACATTTAAAGGTTGATTAAGGTTTTTATAAAAAAAAAAGTTTGAGGTTTTAGTAAACCTAAATATAAAAGTAATAATACTAATAAAAAAATGCTAACCTAAATTTAATTAAAAAAAAGATTTGTTAAAAAAAGTTAATTAAAAAATAATAGATTAACCATGTTTGAAAGATAAATTAAGGAAAAGAAAGAAAATGATGAAGAACCCATGTTTCTTTGCCAAAATGTTATGTCTAGGGTTTGAACCCAAGCCCTTTTAATTCCAACCTCTAGAGAACCTTTACCATTGGGTCATGCGTGCCTGTGTTACTAAACATGGAAAACATATATTATATGATAAGGCGGATAAAGAATAACATAAAAACGAGTGAAAATAGGAAAATATTTACTTTAGAGAAAATTTTTGAGGTTAATCATGGTTAAAAGGATAAATCAATTAGAAAATGTGTTAATTAGAGAAATTAAAGGAAAATATGAAAGAAAAGCAGGTTTTTGCCTAAAATGTTGTGAGTGGGAATTGAACTCACGCCCTTGACCTTCCAGTTTCCAACCTTAGCCACTAGGTTATACGCAGTCCTCATGAATAAACCTATTGACCTCTGAAATTTCCTGCGAAATTTGTAAAAACCCCAAATTTGAGCTTGAAACCCTAACTATGGTAGGATTCGGTTTTGGTCATGAAGCTTCGAATAATCAACCCAGAAAGCTTCTATAACATGAGACAAACAACGTTAGATAAACAAAATTGATTAAAATATCAAGAATAAATGGAATTAAAAAAACTAAAGAAAGCTTCAAAATTTCAATTCAGTTCATGCATTTTTGTATGAACTTGATAATGATGATGATGGGGATAACTTTTTTTCTGAATTTCTTGAAATTTGGTTCTTGCTCTTGGAGGCTAAATTTTTTTTTTTTGTGTTTGTATGAGTTCTCTATATGTAGTAGAACAAAATTAGGTTGAAAAACCACATCATATTTTGGACTTTTGGATAGTTAGAGATTGAAAAAGATATGCCTTTAAAATATTGAAAATTTGGATATATCATTGCTATTTTTGGATGATCTGAATTTGTATAGTTTCAATCACTTCTAAATAATCATTAAGACCTTCTAGAACCAAAATCAAATAAAATATTCACACTTTTATATTTTATTTTGATTTAAAATGATTTTTAATGTAAAAAATCATAATAAATAAAATAAAATGAATAAAAATATGAATAAATAATTTTTAATTCGTGCATGATGTCATGGAAGTGTTTGGATCATAAAAAAGCAAGCCCATTTGGTGAATTATGGTTTTAAGACCCCATTTGCTTCATAAACCTCTCAAAAATTTCCCAACTTTGCAAGGGCACAAATCCCTCAATTTTAATGCTATGAAGGTGTTATTGGATATTTTGGAAAGCTTAAAGAGTCATATAACCAAACTATTTGGTCTCATGTCCATATCTTTTACCATTCTCAAGTTATGCTCTTTGGAAGTTGTTGACTTTTTGTTGACTTTTAAAAGGACCTATAATGTCTTAGCTCATACCTTCCAAATGAAGCATTTTTGGGCTTGGCTTGTGAGACACAAAGTTGTATAGAATTCAATTTCCTTCAAAATGAGCTTTAGATGGAAAAATTTTGATGAAGCATGTGAAAGTTATGGCTGGTCAAAGTTCAGTTGACTTTTCCTATGAAAACCCTAATTTAGAAACTCCTGATTCTTGATGATCTGAAATCTCCTTGATGAATCATGATCAACCCTTGATCAAATGATGAATTTTACCTCATATAATTGATGTTGGCAAAAAATCATGAAGTTTGACTTTGGTTTGACCACAGTTGACCTCAGTTTGACTTTTTAACTACTTTGACTGATTTTAACCTATCTGATCATCTGACTGAGCAAATCTTTTGGGAAAGTCTTGAAACTTGACATGGGGATTCTTGAACGCATATAGGATACTATGAAGCTCACTTGAAGTCTTGGAAGTCCACTTAGCCTGATGAAAGTCAAAACCCTAGTTTAAGATGCATTGCTTAGGAGAATGCATTGTCTGAGGGAATTGTCAAACTTTCTGACTAATTGTGAATCTTGTGAACCTTGTGAACCTCATGAGATGTCTTGTGAAACTTGTGAACCTTGTGAGCCTATTAGTACACAATGTCTTGTCTTGTGGAGGGCAAATATTGGGGTGCAACAGCTGCCCCTGTTTCTTTTTTCTGAAACCTGAGGGGTTAGATTGGTGTATGTGCCAGTCGTGACCTGGAAGGTTGAAGGGGATTGAACACAAAAGCCCAAAAATTTGCACTCGCCGGTGCATAAAGTAAAGCTAATGATTAATTGTATATGCTCGAGTGGGCTTGAAGATGCCACTTGGAAGAACTGGAGATGGGCTTATAGATGCCATCCATAATATCAGGAGATGATAATATCTTTATGTTGATACTGGATATCAGTACTAGGTATTCGTATAGGCCGTCTCTAAATCGTTTATGCAACATGATTTGAATAGACCAGTGGAAATAAATTTTCGTGACGATTATCTCTTCTGGAAATATCCTGGATTAGGGAATAGATCTTCGTATAGACCGTTTGCCTACTCTCCAAGAACGAAAGAATATGAAAATATCTTGAACTAGGGAATGGATCTTTGTACAGACCGTTTGCCTACTATTCAAGACCAAATAGATGAAATCTTCTGGAAGTATCCTGGACTAGGGAATGGATCTTTGTACAAACCGTTTGCCTACTATCCGAGGACAAATAGATTAAATCTTCTGAAAATATCCTGGATTAGGGAATGGATCTTTATACAGACCGTTTGCCTACTCTCCGAGGACAAAAGAGTGTCAGGATTAAATCTCCTGAAAATATCCTGGATTAGGGAATGGATCTTTGTACAGACCGTTTGCATATTCTCCGAGGACAAAAGAGTGTCAGGATTAAATCTCCTGAAAATATCCTGGACTAGGGAATAGATCTTCGTATAGACCGTTTGCCTACTCTCCGAGGACAAAAGAGTGTTAGGATTAAATCTTCTGAAAATATCCTGGATTAGGGAATGGATCTTTGTACAGACCGTTTGCCTACTCTCCGAGGACAAAAGAGTGTCAGGATTAATTCTCCTGAAAATATCCTGGATTAGGGAATGGATCTTTGTACAGATCGTTTGCCTACTCTCCGAGGACAAAAGAGTGTCAGGATTAAATCTCCTGAAAATATCCTGGACTAGGGAATGGATCTTTGTACAGACCGTTTGCCTACTCTCCGAGGACATCTTGAGTAATGTATAGATCTTTTCTGACTTGTTGTGGATTGTTGATAGTTTTTCATCTGCATATAACCATCCTGCAAGGAAAATGTTAGTTTATGCAATATGTATGCATGCAGGGCATGGTGCATCTATGTAAATGTATTATGCATCTATGGATATGTTATGGTATGATGTAAATGATGTATGTATGAATCATGCCGCCTGTAGCGTCTAGATATCTTTGTATAACAACTGCTGACTAGGGAAAATAAATCCCGATTTGTTGCTGAAGAATATGAGGACCTTGGTCCCGTTTCTTTGTACTTCTATTGAAAGAATAAGTTCCTGAGTATCCTTACTGAGGATAAAAGAGATGGACACAAATTCAAGGGGAGATGTGACTCTAAGTATCTATAAATATGGATTTGCTCTACTGGGGATTTGTAGTTGTCTTGTGGGGATGAACTGGCGAAGCTTCGTTGAATTCCTACCTTCGTTCGTCCTTAGTAAATACTATTTCTGAATTTTATGCATTTCTGGTAAACATCAATCGTATTCAAAAGCATACATACATTCAAACACAACCAATGGACGTTTTTCGCTTTAGTAAAAGAGGAAAAGTAATCCTGTATAAAGAGGGAAAAGTAAAGCTGAACTCGAAAACAGAATCGTTTCAACTTTGAGAGTGTATAACCAATTGGATTTAGAGCTCTTGAGATTCTTAACTTTCCTGAATACCTTCCCAGAAATCCTCATAGCTGGATCTGAAGACATGATACTGACACCATCTGATTATACTGGCGTAGACAATTAATTTCCACAATGGCTTCTGCTGAGAATCCAATATCAAGGTAATACAATGAGAGGAACGTGTCTTCAAATTGTGATGGACCATATACGCTCCGGGTATTAGATTTGAAAAGAAAGCATTGCCCCTTGGTTGAGGATGAATTGTCCCATAATGGAAGTATCTGAATGTAGTTACCTCAAGAGAAATAAGCAGAATGCCCCACAATAATATGCCCTTGACATCATGAACTTTGTAATGTTACCCTTGGTAATTAAAATATATGAGGAGAGCTGCCCCTGGCTATTTAAACATAGTTGAATCCTGTCCTGATTGCCCCAAATGAGTTAGGCAATATTATGGCATGCCCCCTTGATTGGGAGATAATGATTATGCCCCTTTGTATACATGGACTTTGATCCAGGAAGCAACTTTGTTTATTGGAAGGACTTTGGTTTATTGAACATTCATCCTATAAGTTTCTCTATTTATCAAACACTCAGGTATATGCAAACAAATATATTCAAAAATGCAATGCTTATGTCTGTCTTGAAGTTTTGAAAAAGAGTTATTTTAGAAAAACAGTTTTTGTGAAAACTGTGATATTAACTCAAGTTTTATAATAAGTGTAAACACCCCAAATTTGCCCTCACCCATTCACACCATGTCTTGTGATCTCCTCATATTCATAAGTTCAATCATAGCATCTCATATTGCACTTTTGATTCATTGCATTGGTTCACAGTCATCTGCATCTAGGGTTTGTGATCTGAGCAATCCAAGAGCCATTTGAGCCACTCCAAAGGCCATCAATCACTTCAAAGGGGTCCATGTATGTTCAAGCATCATATTATATCTTCACAAAGTCAATAATGTCAAAGAATCACAAGAACTGAGGTTGGTATGGAAGCAGAGCCAGGTTTGACTGCACAGATGACCTAGAATTAGGGTTTTGGTTTCAGAGACCATAACTCCAAATTTTTTGGTCATTCTTGTTTCTATTGGTCTCTATATGGTATAGGGAGCATGCATATCAATTTTCATGAAGAAATTCAATGGGGAAGTCATCTGATCAAGAGTTGACTTTCTGAGCAAGTCAGTGTAAAATCAGGGCATCTGAGGCCCCCAATGACCCAACCAAAGGGTGTTCATCATCATTTTGATTATGTATGATCTTTATTTGATCATAGAAGATGTTGGAAGTTCACAAAATTGGAGAATTTCAAGTCATTTGCAAAGTTGACTTTTTGGGAAAGTTGACTTATGTTAAAAATTGCCATTTTGGGAAACTTTTTCAACCCTTGCTTTTTGATTCAAGAATGCTTCAAATGGAAAAACTTTGGTCATGAAAGTTATAGAATGGATCATTCCCTTTTTAAAAAGTACAAGAACATGACCTAATTCATTTTGGATCAAAAGTTATGGCTTGTCAAAGTTGGCAAAAATCACAAAATTTGAAGTTTTCTACCAAAGAGGCAAAGTTGCAAAATCACTTGTCAAGGCAAATTGTGCTATCAAATGGACTTCTAATCTTCATACAAGCATGTACCAAGACCTAAAAGTCAGATTGCATCAAAAGATCACTCACTTTTATGACTTATGGAGCAAGAAATGTCAAAGGGGGCAAACATGAACCAACTTGCAAAACTTATCACAAATTACAAACCACTTGCTGCATTGCCTCTAGACTTTTTCCATAGCATTCCTTGATTCAAGCTGAGCCAAAGCAAGCCAAAAAGCAAGTTGTACCATTGCCCATACCTCAAGTACAAATCAAGTTGACATTTTGGCCAAAGACCCATACCAATCACCATAGGCCACCAACAACTTTCTGACCTATCACCTTTTGATACATGGACCAAACCCAGCATAACACACCACTCACTTCAAGCTGAAACACACACAAGCCATAATTATCACTTTTTGCTCCAACTTGCAAAAACATTCGAAACACTCTCCACAAGTTGCAAACACATAAACAAACTTCACAAACAAACTCAGCATGCTTCACTGATCAAAAACCACCCATCACCATAGCCTGAAAGTCACTGAAACAGAAACACGATCACCACCCTCCCTTGAACAGAACTTCTGCCACCTCTCAAACCAGCCATCCTCAAAGCTTTCTAAGCCTCATTTCATCATCAGAGGGTTCAAAGGAGTGGGCTTGCAGCAAAGGAAAGGCCAGAAAGCTCAGGACCAGGAGTTTCCATCTCAGGTAGCCATCTCAAACTTGTTTCCAGAAACTCCATTTTAAGTTCTTAAATGATTCTATGTGTTCCCCTGGTCATGGGGATGTGATTATTTTTGAAAATGGTTGAGAAACCAGGATGTATGATTGCTCTGAAACTTTTCTGCCCTAAATTTGTTTTGCTTCGATTTGCATGATTGATGATGAAAAAATGATTTTTGTTTGGGGGTTTTGATTCAGTGTTGAATGGGGATGGATTCTGGGCAATTAGATTTCATTTTCATGGCGTTTTGAGAAAGTTAGCAACTTTCAGGTGAGAGTCTCGCCGGAGAAGACGACCGGAAGTCTTCTCCGGCCACCTGAAAGTGTTTAGGGTTAATCTGTGTAATTAAATGAAGTTTGAACGTGGGCCTTTGATCTGGCTGACTTTTGTTGACTCCCGCGCGTTCCAATGGCCAGGATGCTTTCATTAAACCCTAATCCACGTCATTAATCCTTTTAATTTAGTTTATGAATTAATCTGGTCAGTTTGAATCTCAACCCTTAGATCTGGCGCCAGTCAATTCGCGCGTTCCTTGTTTAAACCTCAGCCACTGGATCAGCATACTTTTCATTTAATTCAATTTTATTTGCATTTAAATTCATTTGTTTTCTACAATTTATTAAAAATAGTAAAAATCATTGAAAAATTCTGAAATTTTTTGTCCAAGCTTTTATTAATTTTCAGAAACCAAAAACATTTTTATTTTTATTTTTTGCATTAAAAATTATTTTTAAATTATTTAAATGTTTATTTTTAATTAGTTAATGAAAATTAATTAATTAAAAATACATTTAAGTATTTAAAAATCACAAAAAAATTCATGAAACATTTAAAATCATTTAGAAACATTGTCCAACTCTCAAACCAAATTTCTTTTTTGATCTTGATGTCTTTTGACAATTTTCCATGGAATTAATTTCATTTTAAGGCATTATTTTGACCCAATCTTCAAAAATTCATTTCTGCCTAGCCTTTAAGAGTTGGACCTTGATTCTTTTTGCATTGCATCTTGTTTAGCATGTAGTTTATAGGATTAAATTGGCATGAATTGATCTTGCATTTCCTATTTGTTTGACATTTTTCTTGACAAGGTACCTTAAAAACCCTAGCAATCTTAAGAAATTCATAACCCTCATTAGGTTAAGAGTTAGAACCCCTCCTTTGGGCAGTGAGTTTGTATAGGTCTAGGGTTCCTTTGAATGCATTTTCAATTTTTTATCTTGATGTTTGCTTCTGGTTTTTGATTTTTGTTTTGTGCATTGATCATGAACCCTAATTTGGGCTTCCATCTGCATCCATCTTCCATTTGCTTGCATACCAGGACTTGCCATGACATTTTGTGCATCCATTTGATTCATAATACATCTTAGGACATATTAGAATCATGTTTGATCATTTCATCTTTCATTTGCCATGTTGTATGTCATTTGCATTTCATAACTTTTCATGTATGTTCATGATTCTAAGCATGCTTCTCTTGCATCCATATGTTTGTTTGAGCATTCTCATGCCTTGCCTCATGTATGCATCATCTCTTAGCATCATTAGCATCATGTTCATGCTTCTGGTTTTGATTTGCATCATGTCATTTCATCTCATTTTACATTGCATTGCATTTCTTTCACTAACTTTTCAGGTGGTAAGTAACTTTGAGAAGTGAATTTGCCTTCACTTCTCACAATCTCTTTTCATCCCTCTTATGCATCATTGCTGCATTTTGTCTTGTGTTTGAGATTGAGCTTGCTCATTCTTCTTCATCTTACTTTCTTTCTTCAAGTGACTTGTCTTCTTAAATGAGGCAAGTTACTTTGTTTCTCTTTGCTCCTTTCATCTGTTTCTTGGTAATTTCTCTGAAGATCTTCTTGTAAACCTCACAAACCTTAGGAACAACCAAGCATGACAATGATTAGGGTTTTGATTAGTCCCCCATTTAGATTTTACCTTTGTGTCTCATTGAGTCTTCTCTTCTCATCTCATAATCAGGGACTAAACCCTAAAGGCTTTAAGGCTTTGTGATTAAGCTTATGCCTGCATCCTTCTATTAGGATGGAGTGTATAACTTTAATCCTAAGTGTTAAACCCTTAATGTGTTTAAATCCTTTAATCAATTTACTTAATAATCATCAAGACATCAAGCTTGTAACTTGGGCCTTGCATTAGGGTTCTAATTCTTCCTTAATTGGTTAAGAAGGACTAACCCTAGTGTTAATGGACAAGTCCCCCTCAAGTTGTCTTACAAACCCTAAAACTTACTTCATCATCTAATCATCAACTAAAATCCATTTAATAAAGGCTTTGTTTTGTCATGAAGTTAATCCCTAATCAAGGATTAAGTTGAGGAGCTTTCCTCAGCTTAAACATTCTCATCTATTATCCTTCTATTAGGATGGTGTAATGAGTCTGTTTAATCCCTGATTATGGCTTAATCTCATTACTTAACACTAAACAAAAACCACAAAAACATATAAATAATCATAAGTAGGTTAATGATCTTAATCCTACACCATGGTGATTAAGTGTGAGAAGCTGACTTCACACTTAAGGTACTCTCATTACCCCTAATCAGAGGGAAGATGTGATGAGTTTACTAAATCCATTGGTTTAGGCTTCAGCTCATTAATCCATGACAAACTTTCAAAAGCAATAAAAGACTGAAAATACAAAAACAAGCAATAATCGTCTCCTCCGGGATTCTTTTCTCATCTAATTCACTCATAAACGAGAACTTGCTTCTTCCGTCTAATGCAAGACAGTTTGCACCTGAGCCAGACAGGTCATACACTTGAGCATAGGCAAGCAAGCAGTCCACAAGTCAATTTATCTTTCAGTCTCTTTGGGTCGAACTACGGTGTTCTGACTTCCTCATTGCACGAGAGGATACGTAGGCATAACTTAACAGTTATCGAACAAAAGTCTCTGTATATTCCCCCTCCTTCTAGCCTTATTCTTTAGCCTCATTATCATGAGCATTTCACTTTATTCTTGCACTGACACTCCATTTATACACTTCACACTTCTTTTTACACTGACACTTGCATTCTTTCCAGCTATGATACACTTTTTGGCACTGACACTACCCCTTTAAAACACAAATCTTTTAGGCGTGGATCCCGTCGAGTACGGCGGACAATCTGGGTGCTAATACCTTCCCAGGTTGTAACCAACCCCCTTTCTCAGTCTCTCTGGTTCACAACCGTCTTATCCATATCTTTTCTAGGTCTATGCAACATTGCATTTCCTCCGGGATAAAAATGCCTAGCTGGCGACTCTTTTCTTTCTCTTGAGTTCACTCCTGTGTGTTCTCCTTTCATCCTTTCGCCGACCGTTCGCGTCTGTACCTTTATCTGAGCTAGTCTCATTTATTGGGAGCGACAACTTGGCGACTCTGCTGGGGAATCTTATACTGTAACCAGGGCTTCTGGTTCTTTTTGTGGGTTCTTCCTAGCGCTTGTTTGGTTTGTGTTTACTGGGGTGTTATGTGCTATTTGTGTTTGTATATTTTCTTTATTTACTACTTTATTGTACAATTATTTATTGCTTCCTTTACAGCTTTATATACATCATACTGTCATATTGTTCTGGCTGGATCTGGTTTTGTTGCTTTGGTGGGTGGGTGTTCTATTGAGAGTTCAAGGTCCTATACCTGGGACCTGAGTGACACCTAGGCTAGAGTGGTTCATGTTCTTTCCCATTCCATTTCGGTCTGATGCGGGTGTCGCTCCCGATAAATGGGAATGGCCCAAATAAAGGTACAGACGCGAACGGTCGGCGAAGGGAACAATGAGAACACACAGCAGTGAACTCACTGGAGATGAATAGAGTCGCCAGCTAGGCATTTTTATCCCGGAGGAAAGGCAATGCTGCATAAACCTAGAAAGATATGGATAAGACGGTTGCGAACCAGAGAGACTGAGAAAGGGGGTTGGTTACAACCTGGGAAGGTATTAGCACCTAGATTGTCCGCCGTAATCGACGGGATCCACGCTTAAAAGATTTGTGTTTTAAAGGGGTAGTGTCAGTGCAATCTGTGTATAAAATAGCTGGAAAACAATATGTACAGGTGTCAGTGTAAAGGAAGTGAAAGTGTGTAAATGATGTGTCAGTGTAGGAATGAGAGTGAAATGCTCAAGATCATGAGGATAAAAGAATGAGGCTAGAAAGAGGGGGAATATACAGAGACTTTTGTTCGATAACTGTTAAGTTATGCCTACGTATCCTCTCGTGCAATGAGGAAGTCAGAACACCGTAGTTCGACCCAAAGAGACTGAAAGATGAATTGACTTGTGAACTGCTTACTTGTCTATGCTCAAGTGTATGACCTGTCTGGCTCAGGTGCAAACTGTCTTGCATTAGACGGAAGAAGCAAGTTCTCGTTTATGAGTGAAAGAGATGAGAAAAGAATCCCGGAGGAGACGATTATTGTTTGTTTTTTATGTTTTCAGTCTTTTATTGCTTTTGAAAATTTGTCATAAGTTAATGAGCTTATGCCTAAACCAATGGATTTAGTAAACTCATCACATCTTCCCTCTGATTAGGGGTAATGAGAATACCTTAAGTGTGAAGTCAGCTTCTCACACTTAATCACCATGGTGTAGGATTAAGATCATTAACCTACTTGTTGTTTATTTAGATGTTTTTGTGTTTTTGTTTAGTGTTGAGTAATGAGATTAAGCCATAATCAGGGATTAAACAGACTCATTACACCATCCTAATAGAAGGATAATAGATGAGAATGTTTAAGCTGAGGAAAGCTCCTCAACTTAATCCATGATTAGGGATTAAACTCATGACAAAACAAACCTTTATTAAGTGGATTTTAGTTAATGGTATGATGATGAAGTGGATTTTATGATTTATAAGACAACTTGAGAGGGACTTGTCCATTAACACTGGGGTTAGTCCTTCTTAACCAATTAAGGAAGAATTAGAACCCTAATGCAAGGCCCAAGTTACAAGCTTGATGTCTTGATGATTATTAGATGGATTGATTAAAGGAGTTAAACACATTAAGGGTTTAACACTTAGGATTAAAGTTATACACTCCATCCTAATAGAAGGATGCAGGCATAAGCTTAATCTCAAAGTCTTAAAGCCTTTAGGGTTTAATCCCTGATTATGAGGTGAGAAGAGAAGACTCAATGAGACACAAAGGTAAAAACTAAGTAGGGAGACTAATCAAAACCCTAATCATTGTCATGCTTGGTTGTTCCTAAGGTTTGTGAGGTTTACAAGAGCAATCTTCAATGGAACCACCAGGAAGCAGATGAAAGGATCAGGGGAAGCAAAGTAACTTGCTTCATTCAAGAAGTCAAGTCACTTGAGGAAAGAAAGTAAGAAGAAGAAGAATGAGCAAGCTCAATCTCAAACACATATTAAAATGCAGCATGGATGCAAGAGAGAGATAAAAAGAAATCATGAGAAGTGAAGGCAAATTCACTTCTCAAATCCACTTACCACCTGAAAAGTTAGAAAAGAAATGCAATGCAATGCAAAATGGGATGGAATGGCAAGATGAGAAACAAAACCAGAAGCACATACATGATGTTAATGATGCTATGGGATGCTACAAACATGAAACAACTCATGAGGATGATCATACAAGCTTATGGATGCAAATGAAGCAAGTTAAGACACATGAACATACATGAAAAGTTATGACATGCAAATGGCATACAACATGGCAAATGCAAGATGCAATGATCAAACATGCTTTCAATATGTCTTATGATGTTAAATGAATCACATGGATGTATAAAATGTCATGGCAAGCCAAGGTATGAATGCAAATGCAAGATGAGTGCATATGGAAGCCCAAATTAGGGTTTATGATCAAAGCATCAAACACAAACCAAAATCAGAAGCAAACATCAATACAAAAAATTGAAAATTCACTCAAAGGACCCCTAATCCTATACTAACTCACTTCCCAAAGGAGAAGTTCCAACTCTTAACCTAATTCAAGTTATGATTTTCCTAAGTTTTCTAGGGTTTTAGGGTTCCTTAACAAGAAAATTACCAAACAAATTGAAAATGAAAGATCAAATCATGGCCATTTAATCTCACAAACTACATGCTAAACACAATGCAATGCAAAAAGAATCAAAGTCCAACTCTCTTGGGTTAGGCAGAAATGATTTTGGGAAGTTTGGATCAAAATAATGCATTAAAATGGTTTTAATTCCATGGAAAATTCTCAAAATGCATCAAGATCAAAAAAGAAATTTGGTTTGAGGGTTGGACAATGTTTCTAAATGTTTTTAAATGTTTCATGAATTTTTTTGTGATTTTTAAATACCTAAAAGTATTTTTAATTAATTAATTCTCATTAATTAATTAAAAAGAAACTTTTAAATATTTAAAAATACTTTTTTTAATGCTAAAAATAAAAATAAAAATATTTTTGTGTTCTGAAATTAAATAATAACTTGTGTAAAAAATTTCAGAATTTTTAAATTAGTTTTACTATTTTAAAATAAATGGACAAATTAAATGGAATAAAAAGAAAAGAAAATAAAATAAATGGGAAGTATGCAGGATGGAAGGCCAGGATTGAAACTGGGTTTGAAACGTTTGACTGGGCGCGCATCTGGACGGCCCAAGTTCAAACCAGCCTAATTCTAATTAATTAAATATTAATCCATAATTAAAAGTTAATGAAGTGATCCAGGCCCTCCATACACGCGCGGGAAACAGCATCCAATGGCTCACATTTAAACTTGGTGCCCTAACCCTAATTACCAGCTAATCACTCTCAGGTCACCGGAGACGAGCTCCGGTCGTCTTCTCCGGTGACCCCCCTCCCTGAGAAACTCCAAATCATTCCCTAGGTCATTTCTGGAGCTCTAAAGCTCCAGATTTGTTCCTTTCACTCTCCTAAACTCAACCCTAACCTCATTTCTCATTTATTTCCAGCCATAATCATGAATCGAAGCTAAGAACAAAAACTGCCAAAATTTCAGACAAGCAATACAGTCTCATTTCTCAACCATTTTCAATAATTTCAAGTTCAGTGTGATCAGTGAAGCAAGCTTAATCATTTTGTAACATGAAATAGAGGTCCTGGAAAAGTTAATTCGAAAGGCTACCTGAGATGGAGCTTTCACCCTTTGAGCTTTCTGGCTGCTTTCTTGGTGCAAAAAGCTTCTAATGACCTTCCTCAGGAGTTTGCAGTGCTTGGACAACTTTGAAAGTGGCTGGTTTGGGAGTCTGCACTCCAACTGGTCAGAAATCGTATCTGGCTTGTGGTGTGTTCTTGGTTGTTTTGATGGGTGGTTTTGGGTCAATGGATGATCCAGAAATGAATGGTGGTGTTTGTTTGAAGATTGAGTGATTGAGTTGGGAGAATCGAAAGCTTTTGCAAGAGGGAGAGATTTTGTGAATGGTGAGTTGTGGTGAGTTTCAGCCTTGCCTCTTGTTGTGTTTTGCTGGCATTTGATCCACATAAACAAAATCTCATTGGTCAGATGACATGACATGTGCTTTATTGATTGGTATGGTGCTTTTTGCAAATTGTCAACTTTGTGTAAGGAGGGCATGGGCTACTTTGCTAGCTTGGTACAAAGGGCTTGTCTTGCGCATCATGGTGAGGGGAAAGGGCTAGTGTGGTTCAGCATCCAAGGCAGCAAGTGGATGAAGTGTTATGATGGTTTTTGCAACTTGGTTCCTTTTAGTTCTCATTGAAAAATCTTGTCTCACAAACCATGAAACATGTGATCTCTTTGGTTCAATCTTAACTTTAAGACTTGTATGATGCTTGTGTAATGGTTTGACACCAATTAGAAGTCACAAATTGCCTTGGTATAAGATTTTGCAAATTTCTCATTTGGTGCATAACTTGAAATTTAGTGATTTTTGCCAACTTTGACAAACCATAACTTTTGATCCAAAATGAATTAGGTCATGTTCTTGTACTTTTTGAAAAGGGAAAGGTCTAATCTACAACTTTCATGACCAAAGTTTTTCCATTTGAAGCATTTTTGGATCAAAAAGTAAGGGTTGAAAAAGTTGCATAAAATGACATTTCATTAAAAGTCAACCTTGCCCAAAAAGGTCAACTTTGCAAAAACTTCAAATTATTGAATTTTGTGAACTTTAAACCTCTTCCATGATCAAATAAAGATCATATACACTCAAAATGATGAAGATCACCCCTTGGTTGGGTCATTGGGGGCCTCAGATGCCCTGATTTTGCACTGACTTGTCTGTAAAGTCAACTCTTGATCAGATGACTTCCCCATGGAATTTCTTCATGAAAATTGATATGCATACTCCCTATACCATATAGAGACCAATAGAAACAAGAATGACCAAAAAATTTGGAGTTATGGCCTCTGAAACCAAAACCCTAATTTTAGGTCATCTGTGCAGTCAAACCTGGCTCTGCATCCATGCCATTTCCAGTTCTTGTGATTCTTTGCCATTCTTGACTTTGAGAGGATGTAATATGATACAAGAACACACATGGACCCCTTTTAAGTGATTGGTGACCTTTGGAGTGGCTCAAGAAGCTCTTGGATTGCTCAGATCACAAACCCTATGTGCAGATGACTTAGAATCTATGCAGTGAATCAAAAATGTGATATGAGCTGGTATGATTGTGTTTATGCATATGAAATGATCACAAGACATGGTTTGAATGGGTGAGGGCAAATTTGGGGTGTTTACAGCTGCCCCTATTCAAACATGAGTTAGCTGTGCAGGATGTAAGCAACGGCTTAACAGGCAAACAAGATAACTCGTGGTTGAATACCAAAGACAGTCCAAAATTTGCACTCGCAGAATGAAGAAGAAAAGGGATATAGATTGTAAAAGGAAAATAAAGTATATTGTAAAGTATGAGCGACGGAGGACGACCGCCGAGCAGAGGACGACTGCTGGGTAAAGAAGCAATGACGGGGACGGCCGACATGCTGGGAAAAGTGCGGGAAATAAAGCAATGACGGGGACGGCCGACATGCTGGGGATAAAAGGGATTATGATGGGGACGACCATCAAGTAAAGCTGTAAGATTCTCTGGGGATTAATGAAAAATGATGGGGACGGCCATCAAGTTCAAAAAGTAAAGTAACCAACGATGGGGACGGCCATCGGGCTAAACTGAAAGAAAAAGGGACCACGACGGGGACGGCCATCAGGTTAAAGAATAAATGAAATAAACAGATGATGAGGTACGGTCATCAAAGGTGAAGGACGATCACCTAGCAGGGGACGGCTGCTCTGTTGGGGATAAGATGAGGGACGGTCATCTAAGGTGGAGGACGACCACCTGGCAGGGTACGGCTGCCGAAAATATCGCGACATAGGACGAATGCCGGATAAAAAGGTCAACGATGGGGACGGCCATCGGACGAGCATGATGGAGGACGACCATCAAGAGGTGGAGGACGACCACCTAGCAGGGGACGGCTGCTCTCAAGGTTTATCATGACATAGGACGAATGTCAGATAACCAAAATCAACAATGGGGACAGCCATTGGATAAAATGATGAGGGACGATCATCAGGAGGTGGAGGACGACCACCTAGCAGGGGACGGCTGCTAAAATATCAACGATGGGGACGGCCATCGGATGAGCATGATGGAGGACGACCATCAAGAGGTGGAGGACGACCACCTAGCAGGGTACGGCTGCTCTCAGGGTTTATCATGACATAGGACGAATGTCAGATAAAGGAAAAATTTGCTTTGTTATCGATCTACTGGGGAATAGTAAACACGGACGAGTGTTTACATCCATGAAAATAAAAGGTATAAGTGTTTGGTATTGTATAGATTAAAGATGCGGACGAGCATCCTTAAGACTGTGATACGGACGAGTATCAGGTAGAAACAAGTATTGACACATGTTCAGAGATGATGATACTGACGAGTATCAACTGGTTAACAACGAACACGGACGAGTGTTGAATCTGAGAGAACTCTTCTGGGGAATAGTAGACACAGACGAGTATCTATATTCAAGAAGACACAAGTGTTTGACGCAGTGTATGGATTAAAGATGCGGACGAGCATCCTTAAGATTATGATACGGACGAGTATCATGTAGAAACAAACGCTTGACGCATGTTCTGAGATGATGATACAGACGAGTACCAACTGGTTAACAAAGAACACGGACTAGTGTCGAATCTGCGGGGATATAAATGATGTATACGAGATACGGACGAGTATCTGTATAAGTGAAATGAGAGTGAAAAGTATGAGTGATATATAGATGAGTGTTCAATCTGCTGGGGAGAGTGTGACACGGACGAATGTCAAAAAGAGAAGAGTATAGTATGAACAAGTATCTATAAAGTGTTTACATTACTGTACTGGGAAAAGTGATATGGACAGACGTCAAGAAAATGTATATATAAGTATCTGTGAGTGCAAAGGGGATGTCTTTGGCTTTCTGTTGGGGATATGACACGGACGGGTGTCAAGGGGAGTATATGCTGGTGTTTGTGGGTGTGAGGCAACTGCTTTTGCTGGGGACTCTGGGGGATGTTTTCTGTATACTGATGGATTGTCAATATTCACAGTGTTTGATTCAAACATGGCTTATGATTATGCTATATGTTTGATTTTTGCCATAATGCTCCGTACTTAAGACGGAATGCTACGCTTTGTTTGGTGAATATGATGCGAATGCTATGATTATGCAAGAGAAAACAGATCCAAGATCCGGATCCCGTTGCCGTGAAGATTTCTGGTCGATCTGTCCGGAGTGATCATCCCAGCTGGGGGATGAGATTATTGGTAGATCTGGTGAGATGATTCCGCTTGGGGAGATAAGTCACAGATAGACCCCTCCTTGGCAATGAGGGGACCCAGCTGGGGTTTGCAGAAGCTTTCTTCACTCTGTTGTGACTCCTTCGTGTGTTGCTCTTCTGGATAGAGGCTGGAACTCTGTGGGGAGATGATTCCCTGGATTTTATTTAATGATATGATGAAGAATGATTGGCAACTCGGCTGGGAGAAGCAATAAGTGGCAACTCAGCTGGGGAGAAATTACTTGGAATGCTAAGACTGAGTAAGTGTTGATTTGCTAGTTTGCTGGGATGAAGCTTTCATGCCCTATGTTGTGCCTTTTGAATACCTGCAATCCTGCAAAGACAGAGAAACGCACAAGTAACCCCGAGGCATCCCTTACTGGATTCCGTCGTAGGAGTGAGACACTCTCAAGAGTAAGTATATTCCCTGCAAGCACGTGTTTTATTTTCTTTATTTTTAAAGATAACATCTGTATTCGTGCAATCATTTTTCTTAAGACATCAGACATTCTTTGCAAACAAAAATGTACAAGACAAAACATGACTGAAAAATCTGATTTTATTAATTCATGTGCCCTGAATTGACAAGATACAGTCAAAGAAACAAATCTCCTGAAATGAGGAGATTGTTACAAATTGAGAAACAACATGCTGGCAATGCTGACGACGCTTTAAAGGAGCTTCCCCCTGCTATGACTCGTATGACTATTGACGCTCTTCTCGTCTTGCTTCCTGAAGAAGGCTGGTTTTGACAGAAACTTGATCCTTTCGAAACTTACCAAGTTGTAGGTGACACAGACGAATTCAGCATGCAGTTGTTCGCTTATTCCCTTATTTTGCATGGATCGCCCTTTCGGGTTTTCAATCCATCGGGATACCCATTTTTGCCTGAGTTGTCCAATGTGGCTTTTCAACTCAGCGGGTGTACATTTTTTTATTTATTTTCCCTTACTTTTGCCCGAGTCTTTTATTCTGTTTTTGACTCGCCGGGATGCCCTATTTTTTCCTGGACTTACATTCTGTTTTTGTGTCCAGCGGGTCATTTTTATGCGAAGTATTTTTTAACTGCATCTGAATTCACAGGGGACGGGAAATCTTCACCATCCATGGTGCTGAGCATCAGTGCTCCACCAGAGAAAACTTTCTTTACAACAAATGGTCCTTCATAATTTGGAGTCCATTTGCCCCTGTGGTCTGTATGTGGAGGGAGGATTCTTTTCAGCACAAGATCTCCTACTTGGTACTCTCGGTGCCTGACTTTCTGATCAAAGGCTCTCTTCATTCTTTTCTGATACAACTGCCCATGACAGATTGCAGCCAATCTTTTCTCTTCAATCAGACTCAGTTGCTCGAATCGGGATTGGACCCACTCTGCTTCGCTCAGCTTAACATCCATCAGTACCCGTAGGGAGGGTAATTCAACTTCAACAGGTAGGACTGCCTCCATACCATACACAAGCTGATACGGTGTTGCCCCAGTGGACGTTCTGATTGACGTGCGGTACCCATGCAAGGCAAATGGTAGCATCTCATGCCAGTCTTTATAGGTGACTACCATCTTCTGCACAATCTTCTTGATATTCTTATTAGCTGCCTCAACAGCGCCGTTCATCTTTGGCCTGTAAGGAGAAAAATTGTGGTGTTGGATCTTGAAGTCCCGGCATAGCTCGGCCATCATTTTGTTGTTTAAGTTAGAACCATTATCAGTAATGATCCGCTCGGGAATTCCGTACCGGCAGATGATATCTCTCTTCAGAAATCTGGCTACCACTTGCCTTGTAACATTTGCATATGAGGCTGCTTCAACCCACTTGGTGAAATAATCAATGGCGACCAGGATGAATCTGTGGCCATTCGAAGCAGTCGGCTCAATCTTGCCGATCATATCAATGCCCCACATGGCAAAGGGCCAGGGTGAAGACATTATATTTAGAGGATTGGGAGGCACATGCACCTTATCCGCGTAGATCTGGCATTTATGGCATTTTCTGGCATAGGCACAACAGTCTGCATCCATTGTGATCCAGTAATAGCCTGATCTTAGCAACTTCTTGGCCATGGCATGCCCTCCAGCATGGGTACCAAAGGATCCTTCGTGCACTTCGTGCATTAACAAGTCTGCTTCTGTTCTATCAACACATCTGAGGAGTACCATATCAAAGTTTCTCTTGTATAGGGAACCGTCAGTGTTCATAAAGAAACTACCGGCAAGCCTTCTCAAAGTCTTCTTATCATTGGAGGATGCCCCAGATGGGTATGTTTGATCCTCCAAGAAGCACTTAATGTCATGGAACCAAGGCTTATCATCTTTAACAATATCTGCTGAGAATACATATGCTGGTCTGTCAAGTCTGGATACTGAGATCTGAGGTACAAAGTTGGCAGCCTGAACTTTGATCATGGATGAAATGGTAGCCAGAGCATCTGCAAATTGATTCTCGTCCCGAGGGATATACTCAAGCTTGACTGTTGTAAAGAAAGTCAATAACCTCCTTGTGTAATCCCTGTAAGGTATCAGATGGTCCTGGTGGGTGTACCATTTGCCGTTGGTTTGATTGATTACCAGAGCTGAATCTCTGAATACGGTCAATGTCTTGATCCTGAGGTCAATGGCTTCCTCAAGACCCATAATGCAAGCTTCGTATTCAGCTTCGTTGTTAGTGCAGTTGAAAGTGAGTTTTGCCGAGAAAGGCATGTGAACTCCCTTAGGTGTAATGAGTACTGCACCAACACCACGACCATTCATGTTAACAGCCCCATCAAACATCATAGTCCATTCTTCTTCCGGGTCAGGCCCTTCAGTGTGAACAGGCTCCTCATGATCTTTCGCTTTTATGAACAGGATGTCTTCATCAGGGAAGTCAAATCTCATAGGCTGGTAATCATCAATAGGTTGCTCAGCAAGATATTCAGACAGTACACTACCCTTGATGGCTTTCTGAGAGGTGTACTGGATGTCATACTCCGTGAGAATCATTTGCCATCTTGCAACCCGTCCGGTAAGAGCTGGTTTCTCGAAAATGTACTTAACTGGATCCATTTTTGAGATCAACAAGGTAGTGTGGGTCAACATATACTGTCTCAGTCGGCGAGCAGCCCACGCTAAAGCACAACAAGTTTTCTCGAGCAGTGAATAACGTTGTTCACAGTCGGTAAACTTTTTGCTCAGGTAGTAAATTGCATACTCTTTTCGACCAGACTCGTCATGCTGGCCCAACACACACCCCATTGACTCTTCTAATACTGTCAGGTACATTATCAGAGGTCTTCCCTCAACTGGAGGCATAAGGATTGGAGGTTCTTGCAGGTATTCTTTGATCTTGTCAAAAGCCTTCTGGCAGTCTTCGTTCCACCTGACCGTCTGTTCCTTTCTCAACAGCTTGAACAAGGGTTCACAGGTTGCAGTAAGGTGAGATATGAACCTTGAGATGTAGTTCAATCTACCTAGAAACCCTCGAACTTCTTTCTCAGTTTTCGGTGCAGGCATTTCTTGAATGGCTTTGACTTTATCAGGATCAACCTCAATCCCTCTTTCACTTACAATAAAGCCCAGCAGCTTACCGGATCGCACCCCGAATGTGCATTTGTTGGGGTTCAGCTTCAATTGGTACTTCCTCAGACGCTTGAATAGCTTCAGCAGATTTACCAGGTGGTCTTCCTCTATAAGGGACTTGGCAATCATGTTATCCACATAACACTCGATTTCTTTATGGATCATATCGTGGAATAATGTTACCATAGCCCGTTGATATGTTGCACCAGCATTCTTCAATCCAAATGGCATCACCTTATAACAGAAAGTGCCCCAGGGTGTGATGAAGGTTGTCTTCTCCATGTCTTCAGGTGACATCTTGATCTGATTGTATCCTGAAAATCCGTCCATGAAGGAGAATACCGAGAACTGAGCCGTATTATCGACCAATACATCAATGTGAGGTAGAGGGAAGTCATCTTTTGGGCTGGCTCTGTTCAGATCCCGGTAGTCAACACACATCCTTACCTTTCCATCTTTCTTTGGAACAGGCACAATGTTAGCAACCCACGGCGGGTAGCTAGTTACAGCAAGGAATCTGGCGTCCCACTGCTTTTGTACCTCTTCTTTGATTTTCATTGCCATGTCTGGGCGAGTACGGCGCAATTTCTGTTTAACTGGTGGGCATTCTTCTCTTAAAGGCAGCTTGTGCATAACAATGTCGGTGTCCAACCCTGGCATATCCTGGTAAGACCAAGCAAACACATCCACATATTCCTGAAGCAGGTCAATCAGTTGTTTCTTCACTGAGTTTTGTAAGCCGGCCCCGATTTTAACCTCTTTCACATCTTCATCTGTACCAAGATTAATCGTTTCCACCTCCTCCTGATGAGGAGTGATAAACTTCTGCTCTTGTCTCAACAATCTGGCTAGCTCTTCAGGAAGCTCGTAATCTTCTTCAACCCCTTCATCAGCTTGATTGATCGGATTGTCAAAGTCATACGAAGTCATAGCCGTGCTGTTGTCGGTGCGGTCTGGAAGGCACTCTCTGCAAGGGTTCAGTTTGTTCATTTTAGTGATTGATTTTAATCTTGTTTTAGAAAAGTGAAATGAAGTTATCATTTTGAAAACATTGCCATTTATTTTTGTACAAAAAGAAAAATGGAAAAACAGTGAGCGGAAAAGAAAAAAGACTTGTTTGCAAAAGATGTCTGATATTTCGTTGATTAATCTTGTTGCACAAAAATTACAGATGACCCGATTACAAAATGAGTCTTGTCATCTTGGGCAAGATGCAAGACTTGATGCATGCTAAAAATATACAGGAAATAATAATTACTCTGCATGAGTAACTCTTATAATTTCCTGGGAAGACCAGTTTGAGATACTGCTCCCCGGGATCTTTGGACGAATCCAGCTTTCCAGGTTGCGTTCTTCTTCCAACTCATCTTCCAAGTTGTTGACAGCATCAGGGGTGAGCATCCCCCCACTAACAAAGTTGGGCTTCTTAGCAGCCTCTGCTTGACCTTCTTGAGTTGGTTTGTAACCCAACCCAAATCTATCCTCTTTCTTCTCCACAGGTAACAGTTTGCCCCAGCCTTGGGCAGTTCCTTCTTCAACAACCTTCCGGGCTTGTTGGTAGGATGCCATGGAAGTCCCAAGTATAGCAGAGGTTTCATTTATATTCAAGGCCTCAAACCCTTGACTCATTGTTTCGTGGATCTCCCCATCCATCTCAATATATTTATAAGTAGCCAGATGGCTAACAAATATATCCTCCTCTCCACAGATAGTAACGACTTGACCTTCCCACTCAAATTTTAGCTTCTGGTGAAGGGTAGACGTTACTGCGCCAGCGGCGTGAATCCATGGTCTACCCAACAAACAGCTGTAGGCAGGCTGAATGTCCATCACGTAGAAGGTCGTTTTGAAAGTTTGTGGGCCAATCGTTACAGGCAACTCAATTTCTCCCAGAACTGATCTCTTAGAGCCGTCAAAAGCTCTTACTACTAAGTTATTGGGTCGCAATGCCAATCCTTCATATTCCAGCTTTACAAGGGCCTTTTTAGGTAAGACATTGAGGGATGATCCTGTGTCTACCAGCACATGGGAAAGAACTGCACCTTTACATTCCATGGTAATGTGCAAGGCCTTGTTATGATTGCGGCCTTCCAAAGTCAAATCAGTGTTGGTGAACCCTAGTCCATTGTTAGCATTAACATTTCCAACCACAGCTTCCAATTGATTGACCGTGATCTCTTCCGGCACATAAGCTGCGTGCAAGACTTTGAGTAGTGCATTCCGGTGAGCCTCGGAGCACATAAGCAATGATAGAATGGAGATCTTGGAAGGCGTCTGGTGAAGCTGGTCCACTATTTTGTAATCACTTTTCTTGATGATTCTCATGAATTCATCAACTTCCTGGTCAAAAGGTGTTTTCAAAGCTTCTCTAACAACCTGTTCTTGTTGCACCATGCTCTTCCCTTTTGCCTTGGCGGCAGTTTCTGCCTCGGCAGTGGGTCTTTGAATTTGCGGGGCAAATAGACGTCCGCTTCGAGTGAAGCCTCCGCCTCCTCCCACATTATCTATTTGTGGTGCAGAAGTTGATGATTCAAAAGTGATTTTCTGTCCTTCGCAGTATAAATCAGAGTCGTAATGCCAGGGGATGACATTACTGCTTTCATAAGGTACTGGCCCAGGCACCGTGATGGTGACTGGACTGATGGCAGCTGCAGAAGGGACTGTGATAGTCTGTGGATCATAGTATATTGTGACTGGTGCCCTGGTAGGAGTAGCACTTTGCGAGTTGTAGGCAAAATCATTTTCAGGATCATAATAAATTGTAACCGTTGAGACATTTGCTGCTGAAGTTGTAGGAGACATTGTTGGAAGGATGGGCGTTGTTGTAGGAGTTTCTGAATGAAGTGGTGCTGAAGTTGTAGAAGGGACGTTTGCTGATATCTGGTCCGTTGAAGTAACAGATGAAGCATTTGTTGATGAAATTGAAGAGTTTCTTGGAACAATGGTTGTTGTATTTGTAGAAGACTCTGGAACTATTGTTAAGGAGATTGCTGGATTGGTTGGAATTGATGTTGTGATTTGGAGCAGGCCACTCTGGATGAGACCATCTATACCATCTCTCAAGTTTTCACAACCATTCACTGAAATGTTGCAATAAGCACACCCTAGCTCACATCCCGGGAATATTTGACATTCAAGGAGTTGGGCTTTAATCTCTACCAACGGCGTCCGGATCTGACCCACACTGGTTATCAAGTAAGACGACTTGTCTTCTTCAATAGCATTGATTCTGGGACCTCCGTGGTTTGGCATAGGGTTCTTGTTGACATTTGGTGGTGGTGCAAAGTTCAGAGCTTTGGAATCCACTAAATCCTGCACCTTCATGTGCAAAGCTCTGCACTTTTCCGTACTATGACCAGGTGCATTTGAGTGAAAGGCACATCTGGCGCTGGCGTCGTAGTTTCTGGGCAGACTGTGGGGATCTGGAGGGGCCAATGTCCTTAGCTCAACTAGGTTGAGTTTCAAGAGTTGTGGCAGTAATGTGGCATAGGGCATAGGGATCGGATCGATCACCCTATTGGCCTGAGAGGGCCTCTGTTGGAATGGTCTCTGCTGATTATTGTTGTTGGTGTTGCTGTTGTTGTAATTTCTCGGAGGATACTGAGTTTGTTGCTGGTACTGAGGTTGTTGCTGATAATTTTGTTGCGGTGGTTGATAAGCTGGTTGTGGATGAGCTGGAGTGGGAATGGTGACTGCTGCCACAGACCTATGAACATATTGGGGTCTGCCCCTGTTGGTGTGGATAGCATTGGTTTCACCAGTTCTTCTTGGGCCTGCAAAAGGCTTTCTTGCATTACTGGATGAGCTTGCACCGTTGTCTGAGATCTTACCCATCTTCAATAGGCTTTCAATTCTCTCCCCGGCTATAACGACATCTGCAAAGCTGGTAGAAGAGAAAGCAGCCAGCCTGTCAATGTATGTTCCTTGGAGGGTGTTCATAAACATATCTCCCCAGAAAGGATTGCAAATGGGTCCGGGGACAGGAGGTCCCGTTATACTTCTCAAAGCATGGTGGCTTAAACTTATGGGGAATCCTGACCCCGTCCACTAAGCCCATGTCCATAACATCAAAGCCCAAAGAATTTTGGGACTCCAAGGATCTTAACTTCTCAGCTATCTCATCCAGCCTTCTGTCATAGGCTTCCTCCCCAGCTCCCATCACTGTGAACTGATCTTCCTGGGGGTCTTCTTGCATCACTCTACCTGCTGTAGCAGTCCCTTGTATATTGACAGGGATGTTGATCTCTGGATGCTGGTGGGGTCCAAAGACTGGGGGATTGACATGAGGTTGGACTCTTTCATTGTTGCTTGTCCCAGCAGTCCCTAGATGGGGATCTTCCTGATTCTGCCTTTCCACCATTGCTCTCAATCTTTCTTGGCTCTGAGCCATGTTGTTCATCACTTCCATAAACTGTGTCATCTGAGTTCTCATTTCCAATCTTTCGTTGGCCATTTGGTTTCTGACCTCTGCCAGGTCCTGTTGTACCTGATCCATTTGTATGCCCGGAAGATTGTTGCGGGTGGGATATCTGTGTGGACGGTTGAGTGGAAATACCCGACGTCGAGCAATAGTTCCTGAAGTCACAACAGAGTTAGTAACAATAAAACAAAAACCTACAAAACAAAACAATGGGTTAGTATGCAATGCAGTGTGTCTATTTGTTTCCACAGTATCCGGCTTGGTACTTGGTTTTGACCTTTCCAGACCCCTGAAGAAGATACTTGTGATGTTGCTTGAAGAATTCAGATGAAACAAACCAACACATATATTACAGAAAGGTAAATGATACATAGTTTGTTTCTTTTACAATACAAGCCCTCTGAGGGGTCAAAAATACAACATGAAGAAAAGTACATAAAAATGAAAGCAACAACAAGCAAAAAGTCAAACACCAAGGCCAAATTCATCCTCCTGAACTTCCTTGAGAAGGGTTTCGGTCACAGGATCAGCTGGACGCTCTGTAAGATTCCTGATAAGGAGATTCCTTGTAGCAATAGCTGCAGTTAGCTTCTTGTGCTGACTTTGGTCCTTTGACCTCTTTACACCAGCTCTGATCTTCAACTCTGAGATCTCCCTCTGGGCTGCTGCCAGGGCTTCCTGTTGCTCTTTTGCACTAGCTTCCATTTGTTCAATCTTATCCTGAGTCCTTTTGTCCTCCTGAGTGCGAGCTTCGGTGATCCTAACCCACCTAGCTTGACTCTCCTTCAGATACAAGTCTGTCCTGGCTTTCTGGAACTGGGCTTCCTTGCAAGCATTCTTCAGAATCTGTTCTCCAGCCCTAGACTTCTTGATATAATCCTCAGACTTCTTAATTTTAGCCAGATGCTCCACCCTCAACTTTTCCAATCTTTCAATATCCAACCTACCATCACTCCTCTCCCAGAGGGTCTCTTGCAAAGCCTGAGCCAACTTCTCATTTCTCTCTTTCAAGCTCTCAAACTCCTCTAAGCTGACAGTGGCAGGAGGTGGTGCTGAGGATGATCCAGGCATATCTTCCATGGTGAAGGGCATCCCAGAAAATTGAGCCCTGGCATGGGACCACTCATAGTACTGTGCTGAGGCCACATTGTTGCATCTCCCAAGAATGGTTACTCCTTTAGTCTGGACATTGTCCCAAGCCCAGGATGCTTGCCTAACAATAGCCAGATTAGGCTTGTTCTCACAGTAAAGAGTCTCAGCCAAGTCTTGTGCCTTAAGAGTGTGGACCAATGCATAGCCCAGTTGTCTTTTGAACAACAGAGGGTTGTAATTAATGCAACCCTTAACTCCTATCAGGGGTACATTGGGAAACTGCCCACAACTGGTAATGATATCCCTGCCCTTTGTGCTCTGAGTGCACCACCTGATATCAGCTGAAGTCAAAGCAGTGAGTCTTCTAGCCCAGTTTCTCTGCTGATGAGGATTCAAAAATGCATCTGTCTTGGGCAAATGCTTGAGAAGCCAAGTATGGAACAAAGGAGCACAACACCTCACTAATCTCCCCCTCTGCTTTTCATTCCTCTGGTGCACTGAATAGTAGAAATCCCCCAATAGAGTGGGCACTGGGTTCCTCAGGATGAAAAGATGGATTGCATTCTTGCTAATAAACCTAGGCTCATCTGCAAAAAGTATGATCCCATATATGCTTAGGGCCAACAGAGCATAGACTGCCCTCCACTCCCCCAGGGAGGCCTTCAGACTAGCCTGAGAAGTCAAGAAATCCAGATGAAAACCAGAGATTCCAGCTTTAGATGTCAGGTTCTGCCCAATCAGAACTGGTTCCAGATGTAATGCTTTGGCTATCTCCTCATTACTTGGGAAAGCCATTTCAGGGTTGAAAGGTATTCCACCCTGAATAGGTACACCAACCAATGATGAATACTCCTCTAATAAAGGTCCCAACTGAAAATTCTGAAATGTGAAGCACCTCAGAGGGGGATCATAGAACTGCAGGCAAGTATGTATCAAGCTCCTCTGTGAAGGGTCCAAATCCATAACCACATCAAGTATGCCTCCGTAGTGTTCTCTGAATAGCGGTATATGGTCTGGAGTAATCAGGGTCTGAATCTTCCTGATGCTAGCCAACTCAGGCTCAAAGAAGTGATAGGAGATGTTACTCTTCTTAGGTGCCATGTTGCTGAAAAAGAGCTGAGACAGAAGCTGAGAATAACACTGAAGATGGGCCACTGACAGGCTGAGACTGGTGATGCAGGTGACTGAAGTAGGTAGCTGATAGCTGAAGTAAGTGCTGATGAAGATAGGTCTAATGCTGAAGAAGGGGTCAAAACCAAGCCAAAACAATAGGATGGATACCCTGAAAAACAAATAAACACATGTTAGAATGATGCAATGAGAATGTATGCAAATGATATGCAAGGGTTTGTGACTGAGCTGGATCTGATCAAATGCTCTGATATAAGTCCAGGTATGTTCAAGAAATCCAGATGGAGGTCTATAAGTCCAGTAACCAAGGTGGGGGACTCAAATAAAGAGTCACATGTCCAGGGTTAAAAATCACAAGAACTGTTCCAACATGGAGTATTCTTAATCAAAATAATAGTAACAGGGTGTGTTGAGGTCAAGGGTACCTGCAAACCTGTAAACAACCCAACCCCCTCACAGGTGATGTTCTAAAACAAGGATCCTCAGACTTGGATCGGTTATGAGAAGTGTAAACATTTCTAACCCGGAGGTACAGTGTTTACAATAACCATAAAAGTTCCTCCTCTAATTCACCTCAGTTTCTGAAGGTCAAAACTAAAGGTCATCCAGACTTAGCAGGCTTCCCAGATAGCCCTAGCATTGCAGGAAATCTGCAACACAGAGTTCTCAAGAAGAAACCCATATCTGAACCGTGTTTCATATTCCCGCACCAGACCGAAATAGAATGGGAAAGAACATGAACCACTCTAGCCTAGGTGTCACTCAGGTCTCAGGTATAAGACCTCAACTCTCAATAGAACACCCACCCACCAAAGCAAACAAACAGATCCAGCCAGCACAGTATGACAATATGATATATGCAAAGCTATAAAGAAAGCAGTAAAACAACTGTACATAAAGCAATAAACAAAACAAATATACAACCACAGATAACACATAACATCCCAGTAAACACAAATCAATCAAGCGCTAGGAGGAAACCCACAAAAAGAACCAGAAGCCCTGGTTGCAGTATAAGGGTCCCCAGCAGAGTCGCCAAGCTGTCGCTCCCGATAAATGGGAATGGCCCAAATAAAGGTACAGTCGCGAACGGTCGGCGAAGGGAACAATGACAACACACAGCAGTGAACTCACTGGAGATGAATAGAGTCGCCAGCTAGGCATTTTTATCCCGGAGGAAAGGCAATGCTGCATAGACCTAGAAAGATATGGATAAGACGGTTGCGAACCAGAGAGACCGAGAAAGGGGGTTGGTTACAACCTGGGAAGGTATTAGCACCCAGATTGTCTGCCGTACTCGACGGGATCCACGCTTAAAAGATTTGTGTTTTAAAGGGGTAGTGTCAGTGCAATCTGTGTATAAAATAGCTGGAAAACAATATGTACAGGTGTCAGTGTAAAGGAAGTGAAAGTGTGTAAATGATGTGTCAGTGTAGGAATGAGAGTGAAATGCTCAAGATCATGAGGCTAAAAGAATGAGGCTAGAAAGAGGGGGAATATACAGAGACTTTTGTTCGATAACTGTTAAGTTATGCCTACGTATCCTCTCGTGCAATGAGGAAGTCAGAACACCGTAGTTCGACCCAAAGAGACTGAAAGATGAATTGACTTGTGAACTGCTTACTTGTCTATGCTCAAGTGTATGACCTGTCTGGCTCAGGTGCAAACTGTCTTGCATTAGACGGAAGAAGCAAGTTCTCGTTTATGAGTGAATGAGATGAGAAAAGAATCCCGGAGGAGACGATTATTGTTTGTTTTTTATGTTTTCAGTCTTTTATTGCTTTTGAAAATTTGTCATAAGTTAATGAGCTTATGCCTAAACCAATGGATTTAGTAAACTCATCACATCTTCCCTCTGATTAGGGGTAATGAGAATACCTTAAGTGTGAAGTCAGCTTCTCACACTTAATCACCATGGTGTAGGATTAAGATCATTAACCTACTTGTTGTTTATTTAGATGTTTTTGTGTTTTTGTTTAGTGTTGAGTAATGAGATTAAGCCATAATCAGGGATTAAACAGACTCATTACACCATCCTAATAGAAGGATAATAGATGAGAATGTTTAAGCTGAGGAAAGCTCCTCAACTTAATCCATGATTAGGGATTAAACTCATGACAAAACAAACCTTTATTAAGTGGATTTTAGTTAATGGTATGATGATGAAGTGGATTTTATGATTTATAAGACAACTTGAGAGGGACTTGTCCATTAACACTGGGGTTAGTCCTTCTTAACCAATTAAGGAAGAATTAGAACCCTAATGCAAGGCCCAAGTTACAAGCTTGATGTCTTGATGATTATTAGATGGATTGATTAAAGGAGTTAAACACATTAAGGGTTTAACACTTAGGATTAAAGTTATACACTCCATCCTAATAGAAGGATGCAGGCATAAGCTTAATCTCAAAGTCTTAAAGCCTTTAGGGTTTAATCCCTGATTATGAGGTGAGAAGAGAAGACTCAATGAGACACAAAGGTAAAAACTAAGTAGGGAGACTAATCAAAACCCTAATCATTGTCATGCTTGGTTGTTCCTAAGGTTTGTGAGGTTTACAAGAGCAATCTTCAATGGAACCACCAGGAAGCAGATGAAAGGATCAGGGGAAGCAAAGTAACTTGCTTCATTCAAGAAGTCAAGTCACTTGAGGAAAGAAAGTAAGAAGAAGAAGAATGAGCAAGCTCAATCTCAAACACATATTAAAATGCAGCATGGATGCAAGAGAGAGATAAAAAGAAATCATGAGAAGTGAAGGCAAATTCACTTCTCAAATCCACTTACCACCTGAAAAGTTAGAAAAGAAATGCAATGCAATGCAAAATGGGATGGAATGGCAAGATGAGAAACAAAACCAGAAGCACATACATGATGTTAATGATGCTATGGGATGCTACAAACATGAAATAACTCATGAGGATGATCATACAAGCTTATGGATGCAAATGAAGCAAGTTAAGACACATGAACATACATGAAAAGTTATGACATGCAAATGGCATACAACATGGCAAATGCAAGATGCAATGATCAAACATGCTTTCAATATGTCTTATGATGTTAAATGAATCACATGGATGTATAAAATGTCATGGCAAGCCAAGGTATGAATGCAAATGCAAGATGAGTGCATATGGAAGCCCAAATTAGGGTTTATGATCAAAGCATCAAACACAAACCAAAATCAGAAGCAAACATCAATACAAAAAATTGAAAATGCACTCAAAGGACCCCTAATCCTATACTAACTCACTGCCCAAAGGAGAAGTTCCAACTCTTAACCTAATTCAAGTTATGATTTTCCTAAGTTTTCTAGGGTTTTAGGGTTCCTTAACAAGAAAATTACCAAACAAATTGAAAATGAAAGATCAAATCATGGCCATTTAATCTCACAAACTACATGATAAACACAATGCAATGCAAAAAGAATCAAAGTCCAACTCTCTTGGGTTAGGCAGAAATGATTTTGGGAAGTTTGGATCAAAATAATGCATTAAAATGGTTTTAATTCCATGGAAAATTCTCAAAATGCATCAAGATCAAAAAAGAAATTTGGTTTGAGGGTTGGACAATGTTTCTAAATGTTTTTAAATGTTTCATGAATTTTTTTGTGATTTTTAAATACCTAAAAGTATTTTTAATTAATTAATTCTCATTAATTAATTAAAAAGAAACTTTTAAATATTTAAAAATACTTTTTTTAATGCTAAAAATAAAAATAAAAATATTTTTGTGTTCTGAAATTAAATAATAACTTGTGTAAAAAATTTCAGAATTTTTAAATTAGTTTTACTATTTTAAAATAAATGGACAAATTAAATGGAATAAAAAGAAAAGAAAATAAAATAAATGGGAAGTATGCAGGATGGAAGGCCAGGATTGAAACTGGGTTTGAAACGTTTGACTGGGCGCGCATCTGGACGGCCCAAGTTCAAACCAGCCTAATTCTAATTAATTAAATATTAATCCATAATTAAAAGTTAATGAAGTGATCCAGGCCCTCCATACACGCGCGGGAAACAGCATCCAATGGCTCACATTTAAACTTGGTGCCCTAACCCTAATTACCAGCTAATCACTCTCAGGTCACCGGAGACGAGCTCCGGTCGTCTTCTCCGGTGACCCCCCTCCCTGAGAAACTCCAAATCATTCCCTAGGTCATTTCTGGAGCTCTAAAGCTCCAGATTTGTTCCTTTCACTCTCCTAAACTCAACCCTAACCTCATTTCTCATTTATTTCCAGCCATAATCATGAATCGAAGCTAAGAACAAAAACTGCCAAAATTTCAGACAAGCAATACAGTCTCATTTCTCAACCATTTTCAATAATTTCAAGTTCAGTGTGATCAGTGAAGCAAGCTTAATCATTTTGTAACATGAAATAGAGGTCTTGGAAAAGTTAATTCGAAAGGCTACCTGAGATGGAGCTTTCACCCTTTGAGCTTTCTGGCTGCTTTCTTGGTGCAAAAAGCTTCTAATGACCTTCCTCAGGAGTTTGCAGTGCTTGGACAACTTTGAAAGTGGCTGGTTTGGGAGTCTGCACTCCAACTGGTCAGAAATCGTATCTGGCTTGTGGTGTGTTCTTGGTTGTTTTGATGGGTGGTTTTGGGTCAATGGATGATCCAGAAATGAATGGTGGTGTTTGTTTGAAGATTGAGTGATTGAGTTGGGAGAATCGAAAGCTTTTGCAAGAGGGAGAGATTTTGTGAATGGTGAGTTGTGGTGAGTTTCAGCCTTGCCTCTTGTTGTGTTTTGCTGGCATTTGATCCACATAAACAAAATCTCATTGGTCAGATGACATGACATGTGCTTTATTGATTGGTATGGTGCTTTTTGCAAATTGTCAACTTTGTGTAAGGAGGGCATGGGCTACTTTGCTAGCTTGGTACAAAGGGCTTGTCTTGCGCAGCATGGTGAGGGGAAAGGGCTAGTGTGGTTCAGCATCCAAGGCAGCAAGTGGATGAAGTGTTATGATGGTTTTTGCAACTTGGTTCCTTTTAGTTCTCATTGAAAAATCTTGTCTCACAAACCATGAAACATGTGATCTCTTTGGTTCAATCTGAACTTTAAGACTTGTATGATGCTTGTGTAATGGTTTGACACCAATTAGAAGTCACAAATTGCCTTGGTATAAGATTTTGCAAATTTCTCATTTGGTGCATAACTTGAAATTTAGTGATTTTTGCCAACTTTGACAAACCATAACTTTTGATCCAAAATGAATTAGGTCATGTTCTTGTACTTCTTGAAAAGGGAAAGGTCTAATCTACAACTTTCATGACCAAAGTTTTTCCATTTGAATCATTTTTGGATCAAAAAGTAAGGGTTGAAAAAGTTGCATAAAATGACATTTCATTAAAAGTCAACCTTGCCCAAAAAGGTCAACTTTGCAAAAACTTCAAATTCTTGAATTTTGTGAACTTAAAACCTCTTCCATGATCAAATAAAGATCATATACACTCAAAATGATGAAGATCACCCCTTGGTTGGGTCATTGGGGGCCTCAGATGCCCTGATTTTGCACTGACTTGTCTGTAAAGTCAACTCTTGATTAGATGACTTCCCCATGGAATTTCTTCATGAAAATTGATATGCATACTCCCTATACCATATAGAGACCAATAGAAACAAGAATGACCAAAAAATTTGGAGTTATGGCCTCTGAAACCAAAACCCTAATTTTAGGTCATCTGTGCAGTCAAACCTGGCTCTGCATCCATGCCATTTCCAGTTCTTGTGATTCTTTGCCATTCTTGACTTTGAGAGGATGTAATATGATACAAGAACACACATGGACCCCTTTGAAGTGATTGGTGACCTTTGGAGTGGCTCAAGAAGCTCTTGGATTGCTCAGATCACAAACCCTAGGTGCAGATGACTTAGAATCTATGCAGTGAATCAAAAATGTGATATGAGCTGGTATGATTGTGTTTATGCATATGAAATGATCACAAGACATGGTGTGAATGGGTGAGGGAAAATTTGGGGTGTTTACAGCGGGAATATGAAACACGGTTCAGATATGGGTTTCTTCTTGAGAACTCTGTGCTACAGATTTCCTGTAGTGCTAGGGCTATCTGGGAAGCCTGCTAAGTCTGGATGACCTTTATTATGACCTTAAGAAACTGAGGTGAATTAGAGGAGGATCTTTTATGGTTATTGTAAACACTGTACCTCCGGGTTAGAAGTGTTTACACTTCTCATAACTGATCCAAGTCTGAGGATCCTTGTTTTAGAACATCACCTGTGAGGGGGTTGGGTTGTTTACAGGTTTGCAGGAACCATTGGCCACATCATACCCTGATACTTATTGTGTTTAAGAATGCTTCACTTTGAACAGTTCTTGTGATTTAACCCAGGACATGTGACTCTTTATTTGAGTCCCCCACCTTGGTTACTGGACTTATGAACCTCCATCTGGATTTCTTGAACATACATGGACTTATATCAAGGCAGTAATCAGATCCAGCTTGATCACAAACCCTTTGCATATCATTTGCATACATCATCATTGCATCATTTAACATGTGTTTATTTGTTTTTCAGGGTATCCATATTACATTTGGCTTGGTTTTGACCCCTTCATCTGCATAGGCCCTTTGTTCACCAGCTACCTGCTTCAGCAACCTCCATCATCATCCTCAGCCTATCAGTGGCTCATCTCCAGTGTTAGTCATCATCATCAGCATCTATCTCAGCTCTTCAGCAGCAGACATGGCACCCAAGAAGAGCAACATCTCCTATCATTTCTTTGAGCCTGAGCTGGCTGGCATCAGGAAGGTCCAGACCCTGATTACTCCAGACCATATACCACTATTCAGAGAACATTATGGAGGCATCCTTGATGTGGTTATGGATTTGGACCCTTCCCAAAGGAGCTTGATTCATACTTGCCTGCAGTTCTATGATCCTCCTCTGAGGTGCTTCACCTTCCAGAATTTTCAGTTGGGACCCTTGTTGGAAGAGTATTCATCACTGATTGGAGTGCCTGTTAGGGGTGGTGTCCCCTTCAACCCTGAGATGGCTTTTCCCAGTAATGAAGAGGTGGCAAAGGCACTGTATCTGGAACCTATACTGATTGAGCAGAACATGACAGCAAAGGCTGGAATCTCTGGTCTACACTTGGATTTCTTGACCTCTCAGGCTATCCTGAAGGCCTCCTTGGGGGAATGGAAGGCAGTCTGTGCATTATTAGCCCTCAGCATATATGGGGTTATATTATTTGCAGATGAGCCTAGGTTTATTAGCAAGAATGCAATCCATCTCTTCCTCCTGAGGAACCCAGGGCCCACCTTACTGGGAGATTTCTACTACTCTGTCCACCAAAGGAATGAAAAGCAAAGAGGAAGGTTGGTGAGATGCTGTGCTCCCCTATTCCATACCTGGCTGCTCAGACACCTGCCCAAGACTGATGCATTCTTGAATCCTCACCAACAAAAGAATTGGGCCAGGAGGCTTGTTGCTTTGACCTCAGATGACATCAGGTGGTGCACCCAGAGCACCAAGGGCAGGGACATCATTACTAGTTGTGGGCAGTTCCCCAATGTACCTCTGATAGGGGTGAAGGGTTGCATCAACTACAACCCTCTGCTATTCAAAAGACAACTGGGCTATGCATTGGTCCACCCTCCTAGAGTGCAAGATCTAGCTGAGACCCTTTATTGTGAGATCAAGCCTAATCTGGCTATTGTCAGGCAAGCATCCTGGGCTTGGGACAATGTCCAGACCAAAGGGATGGCCATTCTTGGGAGATGCAACAATGTGGCCTCAGCTCAGTATTATGAGTGGTCTCATGCCAGGGCTCAAATTTCTGGGATGCCCTTCACCATTGAGGATGCACCTGGACCATCCACAACACCACCTCCAGCCACTGTCAGCCTGGAAGAGTTTGAGAAGCTGAAAGAAAGGAATGAGAATTTGTCTGAAGCCCTGAAGAGAACCCTCTGGGAGAGGAGTGATGGTCGTCTGGACATTGAAAGGTTAGAAAAGCTTAAGGTGGAGCATCTAGCCAGGATTGAAAAGTCAGAGGACTACATCAAGAAGTCAAGGGCTGGAGAACAGATTTTGAAGAATGCTTGCAAAGAGGCCCAATTCCAGAAGGCTAGGACTGATTTCTATCTGAAGGAGAGCCAAGCTAGGTGGGTCAGGATCACTGAAGCTCGCACTCAGGAGGATAAGAGAACTCAGGACAGGATTGAGCAGCTAGAGGCTAGTGCAAAGGAGCAACAGGAAGCCCTGCTAGCAGCCCAAAAGGAAATCTCAGAATTGAAGCTTAGGGCTGGTGTGAAGAGGTCAAAGGACCAGGGCAGACACAAGAAGCTAACCACTGCAATTGCCACCAGGAATCTTCTTATCAGGAACCTCACAGAGCATCCAGCTGACCCTGTGACTGAAGCACTTCTGAAGGAAGTTAGGGAGGATGAGTTTGGTCTTAGTGTCTGACTTTTGCTTGTTGTTGCTTTCATTTCATGTACTTTGCTTTTATGTTGTACTTTTGACCCTTCAGAGGGCATGTATTGTAAAAAACAAACTATGTATGATTAGCCATTTTGTAATATATTAGTTTGTTTCATTTGAATCTCTTTCTCCCAAGCAACATCAAAGCACCTTCCTCAGGGGTCTGGAAAGGTCAAAACCAAATGCCAAGCCGGATACCTTGGAAACAAATAAGCATACTGCATTGCATACTAATTTTGTTTTGTTTTGCAGGTTTTGTTTTTTTTGTTACTAACTCTGTTGTGATTCAGGAACTATTGCTCGACGTCGGGTGTTCCCACTCAACCGTCCACACAGATATCCCACTCGCAACAACCTTCCGGGTATACAAATGGACCAAGTACAGCAGGACCTTACAGAGGTCAGGACTCAAATGGCCAATGAGAGACTGGAGATGAGGAATCAGATGACCCAGTTTATGGAGGTGATGAATGGATTGGCACAGAGCCAAGAGAGATTAAGGGCGTTGGTAGAGAGGCAGACCCAGGAAGAACCCCATCTAGGGACTGGAGGGACAAGCAACAATGAGAGGGTTCAGCCTCATGTTAATCCTCCAGTGTATGGGCCCCATCTTCATCCAGAGATCAACATCCCTGCTAATGTGCAAGGGAATTCTACTACCGGAAGAGTATTACAAGAAGACCCCCAAGAGGATCAATTCACTGTGATGGGAGCTGGGGATGAAGCCTATGATAGAAGGCTAGATGAAATTACTGAGAAATTGAGATCTCTGGAGTCTCAAAACTCCCTGGGCTTTGATGTCATGGACATGGGATTAGTGGATGGGGTAAGGATTCCCCACAAGTTTAAACCCCCGTGCTTCGAGAAGTACAACGGAACTTCCTGTCCACGAACCCACTTACAATCCTTTCTAGGGAGGCTGAAGGCATACACCATGGACGAAAAGCTATGGATGTTTTATTTTGAAGATAGTTTAACTGGAGCTTCAAGGGAATGGTACTCTCACTTGACTAGAGCAACCATCAGATGCTGGAAGGACCTAGCTGAGGCCTTCATCAGACAATACCAGTACAACTTGGACATGGCTCCTAACAGAACCCTCCTGATGGGAATGTCTCAGTCATCCAGGGAAAGCTTCCGGGAATTCGCCCAGAGGTGGAGACAGCTTGCTGCTGCTGTCCAGCCACCCATGTCGGAGAGGGAAATGGCCGACATGTTCATGAACACCCTCCAAGGGACATACAATGACAGGCTAGCTGCCTTTTCTTCCACCAGCTTCGCTGACGTAGTCATAGCTGGAGAAAGAATTGAAAGCCTATTAAAGATGGGCAAAATTTCTGATAACGGTGCGAGCTCGTCCAGCAACCCCAGAAAGCCTTTTGTAGGTCCAAGAAGAACCGGTGAGACTAATGTTATTCAGGCCAACAGGGGCAGACCATAATATGTTCATAGGTCAGTGGCAGCCGTCACTATTCCCGCTCCAATTCCTCAGCAACCAGCATATCAACAACAACAGCAACCCCACTACCAGCAACAAGTTCAATATCCGCCTCAGAGAAACTACAACAACAACAACAACAACAATCAACAAAGACCATTTCAACAGAGACCATCTCAGGCCAATAGGGTGATTGATCCAATCCCTATGCCTTATGCCGCTCTATTTCCACAGCTCCTGAAGCTCAACTTGGTTGAGTTAAGGACGTTGGCACCACCAGATCCTTCCAGTCTGCCAAGAAATTATGACGCCAACGCCAGATGTGCCTTTCACTCTAATGCACCTGGCCACAGTACAGAGAAATGTAGGGCTCTACAAATGAAAGTACAGGACTTGGTAGATTCTAAAGCTTTAAACTTTGCACCCCCGCCAAATGTTAACAAGAACCCCATGCCCAACCACAGAGGACCAAGAATTAATGCTATTGAGGAAGATAAGCCGTCTTTCTTAATAACCAGTGTTGGGCAGATCCGGACACCCCTGGTAGAGATTAAAGCTCAACTCCTAGAATGCCAGATATTCCCCGGGTGTGAGCTCGGGTGCGGTTATTGCAACATTTCGGTAAATGGGTGTGATAACTTGAGAAGCGATATAGATGGTCTTATCCAGAGTGGCCTACTTCAAATCACAACATCAATACCTTCAAATCCAGCAATCTCTCTGACAACAGTTCCCGAGTCTCCTACAACTGCAACAACAATTATTCCAAACAATTCTTCAGTTTCATCAACAATTGCTTCAAATATCATTTCAACAAACCAGATATCAACCACCATCTCTTCTACAACATCAACACCCCTTTATTCAAAATCTTCTACAAAATCAACATCCATTCATCCAGCAAGATCTTCTACAACATCAACAGATATATCAGCAGTCACTATTTATTATGATCTGTCAAGTATTCCTCCGAACAACAATTTTCAAACACAAGCAGTGGCATCTCCTGCCATATCACCAGTTACTATCTACTACGATCCACACACTATTTCAACACCCTCCTCTGCTGCAGTCAGTCCGGTTACCATCACAGTACCTGGGCCCGTTCCATATGAAAGCACTAATGCCATCCCTTGGCATTATGGCTCTGACCTGTACTGCAATGGGGAGAAAATCACTCTTGACTCTTCAACCTCTTCTCCACAGATTGATAATGCCGGGGGAGGCGGAGGCTTCACCAGAAGCGGACGCCTTTTTGCCTCGCAATCACAAAGACCTAATGCCGAAGCAGAAGCTGCTGCCAAAGCAAAGGGAAAGAGTGTAATAGCTGAAGAACCCATTCTCAAAGAAACACATAAGACATCTTTTGAACAAGATGTAGACGAGTTTATGAGAATCATCAAGAGGAGTGATTACAAGGTGGTGGATCAGCTTCACCAAACTCCCTCAAAAATCTCCATTCTGTCCTTGCTGATGTGTTCCGAAGCTCACCAGAATGCATTACTAAAAGTCTTGCACGCAACATATATGCCGGAGGAGATCACCGTTAATCAGCTGGAGACCGTGGTAGCGAATGTCAATACCAGCTATGGATTGGGTTTTACCAATGCTGATCTAACAACTGAGGGATGTAATCACAACAAGGCTTTACACATCACTCTTGAATGCAAGGGTGCTGTTCTATCACATGTACTGGTAGACACTGGGTCTTCACTCAATGTGTTACCAAAGAAAGCCTTGGTGAAGCTGGAGTATGATGGCTTGGCATTGCGTCCAAGTAATTTGGTAGTGAGAGCATTTGACGGCTCTAAGAGATCAGTGCTAGGAGAGATTGATCTACCTGTGATGATTGGCCCACAGACGTTTAAAATTACCTTCTATGTGATGGACATTCAGCCGGCCTACAGCTGTTTGTTGGGTAGACCTTGGATCCATGCCGCTGGCGCAGTTACGTCTACCCTTCACCAGAAGTTAAAATTCGAGTGGGAGGGCCAGATCATCACCATTTGTGGTGAAGAAGATATTTTTGTTAGCCATCTGGCTACATACAAATATATTGAGATGGATGGAGAAATCCATGAAACCATGAGCCAGGGATTTGAAGCCCTGAACATTAATGAAGCATCTGCTGTACTTGGAACCTCCATGACATCTTATCAGCAAGCCAGGAAGGTTGTTGAAGAGGGGAATGCCCAGGGCTGGGGCAAGTTGTTGCCTGTGGAGAAGAAAGAGGACAGATTTGGGTTGGGTTACAAACCAACTCAATGAGATCAATCAGAGGCTGCTAAGAGGCCCAGTTTTGTTAGTGGGGGGATGCTCACCCCTGATGCTGTAAACAACTTGGAAGATGAGTCGGAAGATGAGCGCAACCTGGAGAGCTGGATACGTCCAAGGATCCCGGGGAGCCGTATCTCAAACTAGTCTTCCCAGGAAATTATAAGGGTTACTCCTGCAGAGTAATTATTATTTCCTGTATTTTTAAAGCATGCATCAAGTCTTGCATCTTTCCCAAGATGACAAGACTCATTTTGTAATCGGGCCATCTTGTAATTTTGTGCAAACAGATCAATCAATGAATATCGGACGTCTTTTGCAAATGAGTATTTTTCTTTTCTGCTCACTGTTTTTCATTTTTCTTTTTGTACAAAAATAAAATGGCAATGTTTTCCAAAATGATAAACTTCATTTCACTTTTCCTAAACAAGATTAAAATCAATCACTAAAATGAACAATCTAAACCCTTGCAGAGAGTGCCTCTCAGACCGCACCGACAACAACACTGCTATGACATCGTATGACTTTGACAATCCAATCAATCAAGCTGATGAAGGGGTTAAAGAAGATTACGAGCTTCCTGAAGAGCTAGCCAGGTTGTTAAGGCAAGAGGAGAAGGTTATCACTCCTCATCAGGAGGAGATTGAAACGATTAATCTTGGTTCGGATGAAGACTTGAAAGAGGTTAAGATCGGGGCCTGCCTACAAAACTCAGTGAAAGAACAACTGATTGATTTGCTTCGGGAGTATGCAGATGTATTTGCTTGGTCTTACCAGGATATGCCAGGGTTGGACACCGATATCGTCATGCACAAGCTGCCTTTGAAAGAGGACTGCCCGCCAGTAAAACAGAAACTGCGCCGTACTCGCCCTGATATGGCAATGAAGATAAAGGAAGAGGTACAAAAGCAGTGGGACGCCGGGTTCCTTGCTGTAACTAGCTATCCGCCGTGGGTTGCTAATATAGTACCTGTGCCTAAGAAAGACGGCAAAGTAAGGATGTGTGTTGACTACCGGGATCTGAACAGAGCCAGCCCGAAAGATGACTTCCCATTACCTCACATTGATGTATTGGTGGATAATACGGCTCAGTTCTCGGTATTCTCCTTCATGGACGGATTTTCAGGATACAACCAAATCAAGATGTCACCTGAAGACATGGAGAAGACAACTTTCATCACACCCTGGGGCACTTTCTGTTATAAGGTGATGCCGTTCGGACTGAAGAATGCTGGTGCAACCTATCAACGGGCTATGGTAACATTATTCCACGACATGATCCATAAAGAAATTGAGTGTTATGTGGATGACATGATTGCCAAGTCCCTCACAGAAGAAGATCACCTGGTAAATCTGCTGAAACTATTCAAGCGTCTGAGGAAATACCAACTAAAATTGAACCCCAACAAGTGCACATTCGGGGTGCGGTCTGGTAAGCTGCTGGGATTTATTGTAAGCGAGAAAGGGATTGAAGTTGACCCTGATAAAGTCAAAGCCATTCAAGAAATGCCTGCACCGAAGTCTGAAAAAGAAGTCCGGGGGTTTCTAGGTAGATTGAACTACATTTCAAGGTTCATATCTCACCTCACTGCAACCTGTGAACCTTTGTTCAAGCTGTTAAGAAAAGAACAAACGGTCAGGTGGAACGAAGACTGCCAGAGGGCTTTTGACAAGATCAAGGAGTACTTGCAAGAACCTCCAATCCTCATGCCTCCAGTTGAAGGAAGACCTCTGATAATGTACTTAACAGTATTAGAAGAGTCAATGGGGTGTGTGTTGGGCCAGCATGACGAGTCTGGTCGAAAAGAGTATGCAATTTACTACCTGAGCAAAAAGTTTACCGACTGAGACAATATATGTTGACCCACACTACTTTATTGATATAAAAAATGGACCCAGTTAAGTACATTTTTGAGAAGCCAGCTCTTACCGGACGGGTTGCAAGATGGCAAATGATCCTCACAGAATATGACATCCAGTACACATCTCAGAAAGCCATCAAGGGCAGTGTATTGTCTGATTATCTTGCTGAGAAACCTATTGATGATTACCAGCCTATGAGATTTGACTTCCCTGATGAAGACATCATGTTCATAAAAGCAAAAGATCATGAAGAACCTATTCACACTGAAGGGCCCGACCCGGAATAAGAATGGACTATGATGTTTGATGGGGCTGTTAATATGAATGGTCGTGGTGTTGGTGCAGTACTCATTACACCTAAGGGAGTTCACATGCCTTTCTCGGCAAAACTCACCTTTAACTGCACTAACAACGAAGTTGAATACGAAGCTTGCATTATGGGTCTTGAGGAAGCCATTGACCTCAGGATCAAAACATTGACTGTATTCGGAGATTCAGCTCTGGTAGTTAATCAAACCAACGGCAAATGGTACACACACCAGGATCATCTGATACCTTACAGGGATTATACAAGGAGGTTATTGACTTTCTTCATAACAGTCAAGCTTGAGTATATCCCTCGCGATGAGAATCAATTTGCAGATGCTCTTGCCACCATTTCATCCATGATCAAAGTTCAAGCGGCCAACTTTGTGCCTCGGATTTCAGTGTCCAGACTTGACAGACCAGCATATGTATTCTCAGCAGATGTTGTTAAGGATGATAAGCCTTGGTTCCATGACATTAAGTGCTTCTTGGAGGACCAAACATACCCACCTGGGGCATCTTCCAATGATAAGAAGACTTTAAGAAGGCTTGCTGGTAGTTTCTTCCTGAATACTGATGGTTCCCTGTACAAGAGAAACTTTGATATGGTACTTCTCAGATGCGTTGATAGAACAGAAGCAGACTTGTTGATGCACGAGGTGCACGAAGGATCCTTTGGTACCCATGCGGGAGGGCATGCCATGGCTAAAAAGTTGTTAAGATCAGGCTATTACTGGATCACAATGGATGCCGACTGCTGTGCCTATGCCAGAAAATGCCATAAATGCCAGATCTATGCGGATAAGGTGCATGTGCCTCCCAATCCTCTGAATGTGATGTCTTCACCCTGGCCCTTTGCTATGTGGGGGCATTGATATGATTGGCAAGATTGAACCGACTGCCTCAAATGGCCACAGATTCATCCTGGTAGCCATTGACTATTTTACCAAGTGTGTCGAAGCAGCTTCCTATGCAAATGTTACAAGGCAAGTGGTAGCCCGATTTCTGAAAAGAGACATCATCTGTCGGTATGGAGTTCCCGAGCGAATCATTACTGAAAATGGTTCCAACTTAAACAACAAAATGATGGCAGAGTTATGCCGGGACTTCAAGATCCAACACCACAATTCTTCTCCTTACAGGCCAAAGATGAACGGCGCTGTTGAGGCAGCTAATAAGAATATCAAGAAGATTGTGCAGAAGATGGTAGTCACCTACAAAGACTGGCATGAAATGCTACCATTTGCCTTGCATGGGTACCGCACGTCGATCAGAACATCCACTGGGGCAACACCGTATCAGCTTGTGTATGGTATGGAGGCAGTCCTACCTGTTGAAGTTGAATTACCCTCCCTGCGGGTACTGATGGATGTTAAGCTGAACGAAGCAGAGTGGGTCCGATCCCGATACGAACAACTGAGTCTGATCGAAGAGGAAAGATTAGCTGCAATCTGTCATGGGCAGTTGTATCAGAAAAGAATGAAGAAAGCCTTCGATCAGAAAGTCAGGCTCCGAGAGTACCAAGTAGGGGATCTTATGCTTAAAAGACTCCTCCCTCCTCATACAGACCACAGGGGCAAGTGGACTCCAAACTATGAAGGACCATTCGTAGTAAAGAAAGTTTTCTCTGGTGGAGCACTGATGCTCAGCACTATGGATGGTGAAGACTTCCCGTCCCCTGTGAATTCAGATGCAGTTAAAAAATACTTCGCATAAAAAATGACCCGCTGGACATAAAAACTGAATGTAAGTCCAGGCAAAAATAGGGCATCCCGGCGAGTCAAAAACAGAATAAAAGACTCGGGCAAAAATAAGGGAAAATAAACAAAAAAATGTACACCCGCTGAGTTGAAAAGCCGCATTGGATAACTCAGGCAAAAAATGGGTATCCCGATGGATTGAAAACCCGAAAGGGCGATCCATGCAAAATAAGGGAATAAGCGAACAACTGCATTCTGAATTCGTCTGTATCATTTACAACTTGGTAAGCTTCAGAAGGATCAAGCTTCTTTCAGAACCAGCCTTTTTCAGAAAGCAAGACGAGAAGAACGTCAAATGTCATACGAGTCATAGCAAAGAGGAAGCTCCCTGAAGCGTCGTCAACATTGCCAGCATCTCTTTGTTTCTCAATTTGTAACAATCTCCTCATTTTAGGGGATATGTTTCTTTGCCTGTATCTTGCCAATTCAGGGCATATGAATTAATAAAATCAGATTTTCAGTCATGTCTCGTCTCGTACATTTTATTTCCATTTGCAAAATGTCCGATGTCTTTAAGATACTGTTTGCATAAATACAGATGCTTCTAAAGAATACGTGCTCGCAGGAAATATATTCACTCCCGGGAGTGTCTGAACTCTTACGACGGAATCCGGTAGGGGATACCTCGGGATTACTTGTGCGTTTCTCTGTCTTTGCAGGATTGCAGGTATTCAAAACACGACATGGGGGATGTAAACTTCATCCCAGCAAGCTGGCAAATCAATGCTCACTCATCCTTAGCACCAGAAGTGTTTTCTCCCCAACTGAGTTGCCACTTGTTATTTCTCCCCAGCCGAGGTGCCAATCATTCTTCCTCCTCAGCCAAGTACAAAAGCCAGGGAACCATCTCCCCACAGAGTGTCAACCTCTATCCAGAAGAGCAATGTCTGAAGAAATCACAACAGAGTGACGAAGGCTTCTACAAACCCCAGCTAGGTCCTTCATTACCAAGGATGAGTCTATCAGTGACCTTTTCCCCAAGCAGATACATCTCATCAGATCTACCAACGATCTCGTCCCCAGCTGGGATGTCCACTTCAAGCAGATCAACCAGGGATCTTTGCGGCAACGGGATCCGAATCCCGGATCGTTATCTTTTGCATAAACATAGCATTCGCATCATATCCACCCCACAAAGCGTAGCATTCCGTCTAATACGGAGCATTACGGCAAAAAAATCAAAAATATTGCATAATCATAAGCCGTGTTCTGAATCAAACACTTGTGAATAGTGACTATCCATCAACCATATACAGAATGCTCCCCAGATTCCCCAGCGGAGAGCTAAGGCTAAAGCAGTTGCCTTACACTCACAAACACCAGTACATACTCCTTGTGGCACCCGTCCGTATCATATCCCCAATAGAAAGCCAAAACGTCCCCTTTGCATTCACAAATACTTATATATAACCCTTGACACTCGTCCGTGTCACTCTCCCCAGCAGATTGAACACTCAACTATACATCACTCATACTTATTTCACTTATACAGATACTCGTCCATATCTTCTATACACCACTTAAATCCTCTCAGATTCGACACTGGTCCATGTTCTTTGTTAACCAGTTGGTACTCGTCCGTACCATCATCTCAGAGCATGCGTCATGCGTTTGTTTCTACCTGATACTCGTCCGTATCATAGTCTTAGGGATGCTCGTCCGCATCTTTAATCCATACACCGTGTCAAACACTTATGTCTTCTCGAATATAAGACACTTGTCTGTGTCTATTATTCCCCAGAAGAGTCCCCTCAGAATCAACACTCGTCCGTGTTCCTTGTTAACCAGTTGATACTCGTCCGTATCATCATCTCTGAACGCGTTTCATTATTTGTTTCTACCCGATACTCGTCTGTATCATAGTCTTAAGGATGCTCGTCCGCATCTTTAATCTATACATAACGCCAAAACACTAACACACTTTTTCTTGGATATAAACACTCGTCCGTGTTTACTATCCCCCAGTAGGTCGCCAGCAAAGCAAAATTTCTTTTCTATCTGACATTCGTCCTATGTTATGATAAACCCTGAGAGCAGCCGTACCCTGCTAGGTGATCGTCCTTCACCTCTTGATGATCGTCCTTCATCATTTTATCCGATGGCCGTCCCCATCGTTGATATTGTTATCTGACATTCGTCCTATGTCATGATGAACCTTGAGAGCAGCCGTCCCCTGTTAGGTGATCGTCCTTCACCTCTTGATGATCGTCCTTCATCATGCTCATCCGATGGCTGTCCCCATCGTTGATCTTTTCTATCCGGCATTCGTCCTATGCCGTGATATTTAGCAGCCGTCCCCTGCTAGGTGATCGTCCTTCACCTCTTGATGATCGTCCTTCATCATACTCGTCCGATGGCCGTCCCCATCGTCGACTCTTTATCTGGCATTCGTCCTATGTCGCGATGCTTTCGGCAGCCGTACCCTGCCAGGTGATCGTCCTTCACCTTAGATGACCGTCCCTCATCTTATCCCTTTGAGCAGCCGTCCCCTGCTAGGTGATCGTCCTTCACCTTTGATGACCGTCCCTCATCATTATTTCATTTATTCTTTAACCCGATGGCCGTCCCCGTCGTGGTCCCTTTTCCTTTTCCTGATGATCGCCCTTCATCAGTTTAGCCCGATGGCCGTCCCCATCATTGTTTGCATTACTTTATGAACCTGATAACCGTACCTCATCATTTACTTTTTACATATTCCCCAGAGAATCTTACAGCTTTACTTGATGGCCGTCCCCATCATAATCTCTTATATCCCCAGCATGTCGGCCGTCACCGTCATTGCTTTATTTCACACTTTCTCCCCAGCATGTCGGCCGTCCCCGCCATTGCTCTTTCCCCAGCAGTCGCCCTCTGCTCGACGGTCGTCCTCCGTCGCCCGCACTTTATATTATACTTTATTTTTCCTTCACAATCTATATCCCTTTTCTTCTTCATTCTGTGAGTGCAAATTTCAGACTGTCTTTGGTATTCAACCACAAGTTATCTTGTTTGCCTGATAAGCCGTTGCTTACATCCTGCACAGCTAACTCATGTTTGAATAGGGGCATCTGTAAACACCCCAAATTTGCCCTCACCCATTCACACCATGGCTTGTGATCTCCTCATATGCATAAGTTCAATCATAGCATCTCATATTGCACTTTTGATTCATTGCATTGGTTCACAGTCATCTGCATCTAGGGTTTGTGATCTGAGCAATCCAAGAGCCATTTGAGCCACTCCAAAGGCCAGCAATCACTTCAAAGGGGTCCATGTATGTTCAAGCATCATATTATATCTTCACAAAGTCAAGAATGTCAAAGAATCACAAGAACTGAGGTTGGTATGGAAGCAGAGCCAGGTTTGACTGCACAGATGACCTAGAATTAGGGTTTTGGTTTCAGAGACCATAACTCCAAATTTTTTGGTCATTCTTGTTTCTATTGGTCTCTATATGGTATAGGGAGCATGCATATCAATTTTCATGAAGAAATTCAATGGGGAAGTCATCTGATCAAGAGTTGACTTTCTGAGCAAGTCAGTGTAAAATCAGGGCATCTGAGGCCCCCAATGACCCAACCAAAGGGTGTTCATCATCATTTTGATTATGTATGATCTTTATTTGATCATAGAAGATGTTGGAAGTTCACAAAATTGGATAATTTCAAGTCATTTGCAAAGTTGACTTTTTGGGAAAGTTGACTTATGTTGAAAATTGCCATTTTGGGAAACTTTTTCAACCCTTGCTTTTTGATTCAAGAATGCTTCAAATGGAAAAACTTTGGTCATGAAAGTTATAGAATGGATCATTCCCTTTTCAAAAAGTACAAGAACATGACCTAATTCATTTTGGATCAAAAGTTATGGCTTGTCAAAGTTGGCAAAAATCACAAAATTTGAAGTTTTCTACCAAAGAGGCAAAGTTGCAAAATCACTTGTCAAGGAAAATTGTGCTATCAAATGGACTTCTAATCTTCATACAAGCATGTACCAAGACCTAAAAGTCAGATTGCATCAAAAGATCACTCATTTTTATGACTTATGGAGCAAGAAATGTCAAAGGGGGCAAACATGAACCAACTTGCAAAACCTATCACAAATTACAAACCACTTGCTGCATTGCCTCTAGACTTTTTCCATAGCATTCCTTGATTCAAGCTGAGCCAAAGCAAGCCAAAAAGCAAGTTGTACCATTGCCCATACCTCAAGTACAAATCAAGTTGACATTTTGGCCAAAGACCCATACCAATCACCATAGGCCACCAACAACTTTATGACCTATCACCTTTTGATACATGGACCAAACCCAGCATAACACACCACTCACTTCAAGCTGAAACACACACAAGCCATAGTTATCACTTTTTGCTCCAACTTGCAAAAACATTCGAAACACTCTCCACAAGTTGCAAACACATAAACAAACTTCACAAACAAACTCAGCATGCTTCACTGATCAAAAACCACCCATCACCATAGCCTGAAAGTCACTGAAACAGAAACACGATCACCACCCTCCCTTGAACAGAACTTCTGCCACCTCTCAAACCAGCCATCCTCAAAGCTTTCTAAGCCTCATTTCATCATCAGAGGGTTCAAAGGAGTGGGCTTGCGGCAAAGGAAAGGCCAGAAAGCTCAGGACCAGGAGTTTCCATCTCAGGTAGCCATCTCAAACTTGTTTCCAGAAACTCCATTTTAAGTTCTTAAATGATTCTATGTGTTCCCCTGGTCATGGGGATGTGATTATTTTTGAAAATGGTTGAGAAACCAGGATGTATGATTGCTCTGAAACTTTTCTGCCCTAAATTTGTTTTGCTTCGATTTGCATGATTGATGATGAAAAAATGATTTTTGTTTGGGGGTTTTGATTCAGTGTTGAATGGGGATGGATTCTGGGCAATTAGATTTCATTTTCATGGCGTTTTGAGAAAGTTAGCAACTTTCAGGTGAGAGTCTCGCCGGAGAAGACGACCGGAAGTCTTCTCCGGCCACCTGAAAGTGTTTCGGGTTAATCTGTGTAATTAAATGAAGTTTGAACGTGGGCCTTTGAGCTGGCTGACTTTTGTTGACTCCCGCGCGTTCCAATGGCCAGGATGCTTTCATTAAACCCTAATCCACGTCATTAATCCTTTTAATTTAGTTTATGAATTAATCTGGTCAGTTTGAATCTCAACCCTTAGATCTGGCGCCAGTCAATTCGCGCGTTCCTTGTTTAAACCTCAGCCACTGGATCAGCATACTTTTCATTTAATTCAATTTTATTTGCATTTAAATTCATTTGTTTTCTACAATTTATTAAAAATAGTAAAAATCATTGAAAAATTCTGAAATTTTTTGTCCAAGCTTTTATTAATTTTCAGAAACCAAAAACATTTTTATTTTTATTTTTTGCATTAAAAATTATTTTTAAATTATTTAAATGTTTATTTTTAATTAGTTAATGAAAATTAATTAATTAAAAATACATTTAAGTATTTAAAAATCACAAAAAAATTCATGAAACATTTAAAATCATTTAGAAACATTGTCCAACTCTCAAACCAAATTTCTTTTTTGATCTTGATGTCTTTTGACAATTTTCCATGGAATTAATTTCATTTTAAGGCATTATTTTGACCCAATCTTCAAAAATTCATTTCTGCCTAGCCTTTAAGAGTTGGACCTTGATTCTTTTTGCATTGCATATTGTTTAGCATGTAGTTTATAGGATTAAATTGGCATGAATTGATCTTGCATTTCCTATTTGTTTGACATTTTTCTTGACAAGGTACCTTAAAAACCCTAGCAATCTTAAGAAATTCATAACCCTCATTAGGTTAAGAGTTAGAACCCCTCCTTTGGTCAGTGAGTTTGTATAGGTCTAGGGTTCCTTTGAATGCATTTTCAATTTTTTATCTTGATGTTTGCTTCTGGTTTTTGATTTTTGTTTTGTGCATTGATCATGAACCCTAATTTGGGCTTCCATCTGCATCCATCTTCCATTTGCTTGCATACCATGACTTGCCATGACATTTTGTGCATCCATTTGATTCATAATACATCTTAGGACATATTAGAATCATGTTTGATCATTGCATCTTTCATTTGCCATGTTGTATGTCATTTGCATTTCATAACTTTTCATGTATGTTCATGATTCTAAGCATGCTTCTCTTGCATCCATATGTTTGTTTGAGCATTCTCATGCCTTGCCTCATGTATGCATCATCTCTTAGCATCATTAGCATCATGTTCATGCTTCTGGTTTTGATTTGCATCATGTCATTTCATCTCATTTTACATTGCATTGCATTTCTTTCACTAACTTTTCAGGTGGTAAGTAACTTTGAGAAGTGAATTTGCCTTCACTTCTCACAATCTCTTTTCATCCCTCTTATGCATCATTGCTGCATTTTGTCTTGTGTTTGAGATTGAGCTTGCTCATTCTTCTTCATCTTACTTTCTTTCTTCAAGTGACTTGTCTTCTTAAATGAGGCAAGTTACTTTGCTTCTCTTTGCTCCTTTCATCTGTTTCTTGGTAATTTCTCTGAAGATCTTCTTGTAAACCTCACAAACCTTAGGAACAACCAAGCATGACAATGATTAGGGTTTTGATTAGTCCCCCATTTAGATTTTACCTTTGTGTCTCATTGAGTCTTCTCTTCTCATCTCATAATCAGGGACTAAACCCTAAAGGCTTTAAGGCTTTGTGATTAAGCTTATGCCTGCATCCTTCTATTAGGATGGAGTGTATAACTTTAATCCTAAGTGTTAAACCCTTAATGTGTTTAAATCCTTTAATCAATTTACTTAATAATCATCAAGACATCAAGCTTGTAACTTGGGCCTTGCATTAGGGTTCTAATTCTTCCTTAATTGGTTAAGAAGGACTAACCCTAGTGTTAATGGACAAGTCCCCCTCAAGTTGTCTTACAAACCCTAAAACTTACTTCATCATCTAATCATCAACTAAAATCCATTTAATAAAGGCTTTGTTTTGTCATGAAGTTAATCCCTAATCAAGGATTAAGTTGAGGAGCTTTCCTCAGCTTAAACATTCTCATCTATTATCCTTCTATTAGGATGGTGTAATGAGTCTGTTTAATCCCTGATTATGGCTTAATCTCATTACTTAACACTAAACAAAAACCACAAAAACATATAAATAATCATAAGTAGGTTAATGATCTTAATCCTACACCATGGTGATTAAGTGTGAGAAGCTGACTTCACACTTAAGGTACTCTCATTACCCCTAATCAGAGGGAAGATGTGATGAGTTTACTAAATCCATTGGTTTAGGCTTCAGCTCATTAATCTATGACAAACTTTCAAAAGCAATAAAAGACTGAAAATACAAAAACAAGCAATAATCGTCTCCTCCGGGATTCTTTTCTCATCTAATTCACTCATAAACGAGAACTTGCTTCTTCCGTCTAATGCAAGACAGTTTGCACCTGAGCCAGACAGGTCATACACTTGAGCATAGGCAAGCAAGCAGTCCACAAGTCAATTTATCTTTCAGTCTCTTTGGGTCGAACTACGGTGTTCTGACTTCCTCATTGCACGAGAGGATACGTAGGCATAACTTAACAGTTATCGAACAAAAGTCTCTGTATATTCCCCCTCCTTCTAGCCTTATTCTTTAGCCTCATTATCATGAGCATTTCACTTTATTCTTGCACTGACACTCCATTTATACACTTCACACTTCTTTTTACACTGCCACTTGCATTCTTTCCAGCTATGATACACTTTTTGGCACTGACACTACCCCTTTAAAACACAAATCTTTTAGGCGTGGATCCCGTCGAGTACGGCGGACAATCTGGGTGCTAATACCTTCCCAGGTTGTAACCAACCCCCTTTCTCAGTCTCTCTGGTTCGCAACCGTCTTATCCATATCTTTTCTAGGTCTATGCAGCATTGCCTTTCCTCCGGGATAAAAATGCCTAGCTGGCGACTCTTTTCTCTCTCTTGATTTCACTCCTGTGTGTTCTCCTTTCATCCTTTCGCCGACCGTTCGCGTCTGTACCTTTATCTAAAGCAGTACGCTTTCGAACTAACCATGCTTCAGTTAGGACTTTTAAAGGGTTGTAACGTGGCCTGGTTCACGGTTTAAGAAACAAAGGATAAAGGCTCAAATTTTATTTGTACCCAACCCAATCTCCATGATGTTCTTCAGTCCTATGCTCAGTTAACTTATGCATTGAGGCTCAAAGGAGTTTGGAATTGTAACACTGACATTTGTGATGGTTCAGAAACCAAAAATTTATTTGAACATTCAGTCATCTTTCTTTGTTGAGGATTCATATTGACCTTTTTTTCCTTTTGACTTTGTTATATCTTCTTTTTGCCTGAACTGTTTGTTTCAAAATTACAGTCAGCGGAATTTCTCAATTTTGTTTTTACTAAGTCTCCTTCATAGGTTTTGACTTAGTGGGTTTTTCTTTTGCTGGATATTGACTATCAGGTTTAATGATTACAGAGAACCATCATTAGTTGTGTACAACACTGATAATTGGCATATTTGAGTTAACCGAGTAACAAACCTGCCCCGGGTTATGAATAAGGGTTTTAATCTGTGCGAGAATAAAAACTCCTACTTCATAGGCTCAAAAGGGTTGACTAGGGATTAACTTCCTTATATCTCCACTGTTTAGGAATTGAAACAATGCCTGTACATCGTCAGCATAGTCTGTTCAAAAGCATACTGCCTAATATTATGGTATTGTTTTCGTCATCCTCCCTCTACAGGCTTATAGCTTTATCAGGAGTTAAATATCACAAAATAGAAATATGAAGCATAGTTCAAAATATAGTGAAACGAATGGATTAATTCAAGACAAACATATGCAATGCATTAATGAAAACAAAAGTTTGACATAATAGTAAGTGTTTAAACAAACAAAAGAAATTACAAATGAAAATTCAAATGTTCTCAAAGTCTCTTCCTCTAAACTTGTCACTCCAGTTATCTGGAAACTTTGATGCTTGATGGACGATAGAAGAACTCAACCTGGCCTTCTGGCGTAACCTCGAGTATTCCTTTGTCAATTAGGTCTTGAATCTTATTCTTCAATGCCCAACATTTATTTGTGTCGTGTCCGGGACTGTCGGAGTGGTACATACACCTTGCTTTGGGATTATAGCGAGGAGAAGAGGTATTATGATTTTTAGGAGAATTTTCCAAGGAAATCAGCTTCATCTCCAACAGGCATTTCAAAACTTGTGACATTGGTGTGCTGAACCAGATGAATTGTCTTCTACATTCCTTGTATCGAAGTGGATTAACCTTACAATGTCTTCTTTCTTCAATTGAAGGATGACCAGGAGTAGCCTGCCTCTTTCCTTCTTTTATCATTATCTTCCTTTCAACCAAGTCGGCTTGTTTCAACGGAGGTTGACTGATGATTAGATTCCTAACTCCGTTATGTCGAAGCTTATTGACAAAGCTTCTCAACTCTTCTTTCCCCTGGGCCAAACTCTGGATAAGAGCCATTTGGACATTCATCTGGATCCTCATCTCTTCCATCTCAGCTTGTAGTTGTTTCAGCTGATCATCCTTGTTGTCCTCAGGATTCTTCTTCTTCATGTCCTTAGAGAGGAGTGCTTTCAACTCTTCTTGCCCCTTAGACAAATTCAGAATCACTTCTTGAAACTGAGCATTCTGAGCTTGGAGATTTTTGACAGATTGTTCGAGAGCCATTTCTGCTGAAATAAACAGCGAGAAGATGAGAAACCTGTTGTGACAACCTGTCATGCAATGATATAGTATGTAGATGCCTATGCAATGTTTTCAAGGACCGCAGGATTTAAATTTGTTAAACAAACGGAAATAAAACTTTTATTAGTAAATGTTAAAATTATTTTGCCCCTTGGGCTTATAATGAAGGGAAATAAGTACAAAAATGGGGTTTTAAGTCTCCCATGGACGTTTCCTCTTTGTGTTGAGGTATGAGTTGAGATTCCGCTCCTCGTGAAGTTATTTTGTTAGCTCCAGGATTCTTTTACTTTGTAATGAGTCTCAAAAGTATCTCTTTGCTCCTTCAACTGGATCCAGGACCTCTGTAACTCTTCCATGTCAGTGGGCATGTCTGGATGAAGAATGATATAAGAAGTATATCCTTCAGCAACAAGCTCCATGGTAACTGGCAGGATAGCAGGATATGGCATCATAAGAGTCTGAGCACGAGATCGCACCCATCTGAGATAAGGTTCCATAGGAATGGTGTACTTGGGTTCTAGAGTCTTGTTGTCAACCTTGTTCACTTTACCCCATGCTCGTATAAACCTTTGACGATAACCTTGCAGATAGTTGTCGTGGTCGAACACAATACCCTGAATAAGCATGTCATGAGGACCATCACTCCGAGCGTAACCAAACAAACGTAGAGCTAAAGAAGGATTGTAGGTAATGCCCCCTCTTATGCCAAGGAGTGGCACATTAGGGAACTCCCCACAACGGTCAATGATAGTAACATTCTCCATAGATCTAGAGCACCAATGAATATCTGAATGAGAAAGTGACATAATCCTCTTGGACCACCTGAACCCTTGTTCATTCTTCATCACTGATCGAGGAAGGTGAGAAATAAACCACCTAGATAGTAAAGGTATACAACACATCAGAGTTCCTCGTGCCTTTGTAGTACGGGTATGAAGAGAGTGTAAGATGTCTCCAAGTAATATAGGCACTAGGTTATGAGTCAGAAATAGGTTGATGACGTGTACGTCTATGAACTGGTCTGGATTGGGGAACAATACTAAGCCATAGATCAATAGGGCTAAGATCTCCTCAAAAGCATCATAACTCATAGCTTTCAGGAACACTTGAGCTTTCTCCATTAATACCTTAGCAAGAATACCCTTAACTCCACTCCTTATTTCTAGGACAATGTCTGATTTTTTTAGATGTAGGGCTGCAACAATGACTTCAGGTTTAGGCTCATTCTCTAAGCCTGTGAAAGGTCTCTGATCAAGGATAGGTATACCCAGTAGTTTAGAGAACTCTTCCATTGTAGGAACCAACTGATAATCGCGGAATGTGAAACAGTGATGTTTAGGGTCAAAGAACTGCAACAGGACACTCATCATGTCTTCATCAAATCCTGAAGTAACCAAGTCAAGTAGGTGACCATGCTTCTTGATGAACTGGGATCTTTCAGAAGCTTGAGAGATTAATTCCTTAAGCTTAGGAGGTATCCCTACAAAGTTGATCCGGATAGTATTCCGACGAGTAGAAGCCATGACCTGCAACAAAGAACAAAGATAAATCCTTTGGTCCTTGAAATGGTTAGTGAAAATGCTATTCTTATGATGCATGATGATGTCATGATGTTATGCTCAATCACAAAGATGTGGCACACACAAACAAGTCACACAATAGCCCTAGGTTTGAAGGCTTGCATGAGGTTTAAAGGTAAGTACCCTCCCCTGAAGTTTAGTTGGTTCATCCTGTCCTATAAAAGTAACCGGGTTCTAAGGGATCTCAATATCATTGATCCTTCACAAGGGTGGTTGTTCAGTGGGCAACTTACTTGCCAACGAAAACCCTCAGAGTTTAGGATCTCAATGAGTGTAGCATCGAGTATCAACCAACTTTAGTCTTCACCAAATCCGGCTATCTCACTACTTTCTAAAGGCCAAGATGGGATGACTAGGGTTCTAAAAGTTAGTTAGTGCATTGACAACATATGGTAGCCTCATATTATCCTCAACTTGCTTAAGGAACATAAGCACCAACCAAGAAGTCACACTAACTATGGCCACCAGATCAACCATATCGGTATACGCCGTACAATTTCCTTGGTCTATTGCCATTTACCTAAGGTTCACTAGATCCGGGTTAGGATCTTTCACACATAAGAGCACCCTTCCTTGGAGAAAGTCAAGGCTGAAACTTGGAAGAAAATAGGGATTTATGAATTAATAATATTGTCAAAACCAACCTCCCTTATTGTTCGACCTTATTACCATCCTCCCTTTACTTCTTGCATATCACACATTACATTTTCCACCTCCCTTGTGGGATGATAACACCCACATTGTTTGATGTGGATGCTATCACAGGGCTCAAACCCACTGGTCTTACCTATGACCCAGAGATCGACGCCCAAGATACCATAGGCTTCTCCAAATCCAAACCTACCTACACCAACTTCATGAACTACCATTTCAACAGCAAAACAAATGAAGTAACGGACAAAAAGCATATTGCATTTCTTATAATGTGGCTATCTAGATATGTTTTTTGATCCAAGTCTCTTCAGATGGCTAAGAAGTACCTGGCCATAGCCAACCAACTCCACCTGAATAGGGGAGTTTTACTTAGTAAGTTAATCCTAGCAAACCTCTATGAGCATTAGTGAGGGAGCGAAAAGCATCAAATACTTAGAAGATAATGGTAATTTGCAGCTATCTGGACCCTTCTGGCTGCTCCAATTATAACTTAATGCTACGTTCAAAGCCAGCCTTCCAAACAAAGGAATAATTGATGAAGAATCGACTGAAATCAAGGAGACGGGGGGTCGAAGGGACTCACCTGGTACAACTTACTCCTAGTGACGAAGGACAGACCCTTCAAGAAGCTTTCTCTAGCTATATCAAGATGTTTGCCAAGCGTTATGAATTCACTCCTAACATAGCACCCTATGCTGAAAGGAAGTATATGCCAGAATGGTTTAGAAGGCCATTCCCTATTTCATTCAAAAAAAACATCAAGTTGAGTCTGAGATAATCTGGGAATCTTTCTTGGTTCCTCGACTGATAGTCCAGAAGTTGAACGTGGGAAGAGGCTTGGAAGCTCTGATTGCTTACCAGCCGAATCTTGTCTCTCGACAATTTGACTTGGCTCAAACCTTTCCCAGATGTCTTTATGAAAATAAGGGGCGTGTCATTATTTACAATGCCAGCTTTAATGACGAAGGAGTTTCATCTCAACTTGCTCGACATGCTCATAGAGCTCGACTCTCTCTTGTGTACTTTGAACCTAGTTTCCTATGTACTTAAGAGTTTCACAATTGGTGGTGTAACACGGTGGGATAACTGACTTTTCTATAAATGTTGCGGATAGCAAGAGTCGCCACCGACTTTTATTTTATCCAAAAAGAAAGGACATAAAAGAACAGGAAAGACCTTAAAAAGATTTTGAGTTCGGGGGGTAGGTTATATAAAGGGAAGGTGTTAGCACCCTTTATATCCATGGTTATCCATGGGCTCTTAGTTACTTAGCTCACTTAAATTGTTTTTGAAGAGTGTAGTGTGTGATTAGAAATTTTCTAAGTACTTTGTAATGATCCTCGTATGGATGTATACAAAGCCTTGTTTTGAAAATATTGTGAGGTGTGAAAAGTATTTTGAAATGTGAGCAAGTAACTAAGATGTACCTACCCTAAATTAAGTCTTTCATGTTCTCGTATGTTCTTTCAATGGTAAGACTATCCCTATTATTAAGGAATAGGTAGTCATTACCTTGGATGTGATAAGGGGCATGTATAGGGATATCTAAATTTAGGCAACTGCAAGGTGTCTTTAGCAATTCGTAGGGACTTATCATCTTTTATTCGAAGGGACGAGATCATTTATCGTAGGCAACCTCGAAGGGACTTAATCTTATAATTTGAAGGGACTTGATGATATTTTATGAAGGGACTTTGCTTAAGACACCTTACTTGACCTTAAAAATAGGCAACATGAGAGGTAACCTTAGAAAGTGTAGGATGGCGATCAAAGATCGACTTACGTGTGTGAGTGTTCATGTTCAAGTATTTATCTTATTTAATTAATTTTCTAAATTAATTTTAATCACAAACATGTTATGCACACCCTATAGTTACTAACCACACAATTAATATATTTATAATAAAAATAAAGCAAAAATATGAAACTATTACAATGCTTTGGGATAGTTACAATATAATCGAGAAATATAAACAATGATAAATAATAATAATAATAAATAAGCAATAATTTAAATGGTTAGTAATAATGAAATAATAATAATAAAAGGGTTAGCAAAAATATAAAGAAAAATAACAATCTAAGAGAAAATATTATTTTTTAAGTTAAATAAATGATTTAGAAAATTTTTAGAAGAAAATTATAACAATTATAATAATAAACAAATAATAATTACTTATAATAAAAAATGATTAATTATTTAATTAAGTTAAATATTAAAGTTAATAAAAATTAGGGTTAATAAAATTAGGATTTAGGGAAAAAATTAAGGTTTATGAAAAAAATTAAGGTTTATAATAAAAATGCAAGTTTTAAAAATAAAAAAAAAGATTATGTTTTATCTTTTAGAAATTAGTTTAATAATAATAATAAGGAAATTCAAAGAAAATACATAATTTGATGAAAAAGGGAAAAATAAAGTTAGAGATACCCAAAATATTGGGGGTTTGCCCTTTTTGCTTCATTGAGTTCTTTGTCACTGGGACGCCCATGTTTCTTCATCAAAATGCTCAAACCTCAGTTCCTTGCCACTAGGTTGTGGGCCTGCATATGAATAAGTGTAACAAATACCTATTATATAATAAAAATGAAAAAAACATGTTAGTAAAACAAAATTTTCCAAGGTTGAGTTTTACAAAAGAAAATATATAAACAGTTTATATTAAAATAGCCTAATAATTAAATAAATCTAAGAAAAATGAATTATGAGAATTAATTAAATTAAAAAACATTTAAAGGTTGATTAAGGTTTTTATAAAAAAAAAAGTTTGAGGTTTTAATAAACCTAAATATAAAAGTAATAATACTAATAAAAAAAGGCTAACCTAAATTTAATAAAAAAAAAGATTTGTTAAAAAAAGTTAATTATAAAATAATAGATTAACCATGTTTAAAAGATAAATTAAGGAAAAGAAAGAAAATGATGAAGAACCCATGTTTCTTTTCCAAAATGTTATGTCCAGGGTTTGAACCCAAGCCCTTTTAATTCCAACCTCTAGAGAACCTTTACCATTGGGTCATGCGTGCCTGTGTTACTAGACATGGAAAACATATATTATATGATAAGGCGGAAAATATTTACTTTAGAGAAAATTTTTGAGGTTAATCATGGTTAAAAGGATAAATCAATTAGAAAATGTGTTAATTAGAGAAAATAAAGGAAAATATGAAAGAAAAGCAGGTTTTTGCCTAAAATGTTGTGAGTGGGAATTGAACTCACGCCCTTGACCTTCCAGTTTCCAACCTTAGCCACTAGGTTATACGCAATCCTCATGAATAAACCTCTTGACCTCTGAAATTTCCTGCGAAATTTGTAAAAACCCCAAATTTGAGCTTGAAACCCTAACTATGGTAGGATTCGGTTTTGGTCATGAAGCTTCGAATAATCAACCCAGAAAGCTTCTATAACATGAGACAGACAACGTTAGATAAACAAAATTGATTAAAATATCAAGAATAAATGGAATTAATAAAACTAAAGAAAGCTTCAAAATTTCAATTCAGTTCATGCATTTTTGTATGAACTTGATAATGATGATGATGGGGATAGCTTTTTTTTTTTTTCTTTTCTGAATTTCTTGAAATTTGGTTCTTGCTCTTGGAGGCTAAATTTTTTTTTTTGTGTTTGTATGAGTTCTCTATATGTAGTAGAACAAAATTAGGTTGAAAAACCACATCATATTTTGGACTTTTGGATAGTTAGAGATTGAAAAAGATATGCCTTTAAAATATTGAAAATTTGGATATATCATTGCTATTTTTGGATGATCTGAATTTGTATAGTTTCAATCACTTCTAAATAATCATTAAGACCTTCTAGAACCAAAATCAAATAAAATATTCACACTTTTATATTTTATTTTGATTTAAAATGATTTTTAATGTAAAAAATCATAATAAATAAAATAAAATGAATAAAAATATGAATAAATAATTTTTAATTCGTGCATGATGTCATGGAAGTGTTTGGATCATAAAAAAGCAAGCCCATTTGGTGAATTATGGTTTTAAGACCCCATTTGCTTCATAAACCTCTCAAAAATTTCCCAACTTTGCAAGGGCACAAATCCCTCAATATTAATGCTATGAAGGTGTTCTTGGATACTTTGGAAAGCTTAAAGAGTCCTCTAACCAACCTATTTGGGCTCATGTCCATATCTTTTACCATTCTCAAGTTATGCTCTTTGGAAGTTGTTGACTTTTTGTTGACTTTTAAAAGGACCTATAATGTCTTAGCTCATACCTTCCAAATGAAGCATTTTTGGGCTTGGCTTGTGAGACACAAAGTTGTAGAGAATTCAATTTACTTCAAAATGAGCTTTAGATGGAAAATTTTTGATTAAGCATGTGAAAGTTATGGCTGGTCAAAGTTCAGTTGACTTTTCTTGTGAAAACCCTAATTTAGAAACTCCTGATTCTTGATGATCTGAAATCTCCTTGATGAATCATGATCAACCCTTGATCAAATGATGAATTTTACCTCATATAATTGATGTTGGCAAAAAATCATGAAGTTTGACTTTGGTTTGACCACAGTTGACCTCAGTTTGACTTTTTAACTGCTTTGACTGATTTTAACCTATCTGATCATCTGACTGAGCAAATCTTTTGGGAAAGTCTTGAAACTTGACATGGGGATTATTGAACACATATAGGATGATATGAAGCTCACTTGAAGTCTTGGAAGTCCACTTAGCCTGATGAAAGTCAAAACCCTAGTTTAAGATGCATTGCTTAGGAGAATGCATTGTCTGAGGGAATTGTCAAACTTTCTGACTAATTGTGAATCTTGTGAACCTTTTGAACCTCATGAGATGTCTTGTGAACCTTGTGATCCTCTTAGTACACAATGTCTTTTCTTGTGGAGGGCAAATTTTGGGGTGCAACAGGTGGTCAAAGTACTACCCAGAGAAATTCCTTGATGTCTCTGCCTTCACATAATTAATTGACCAAGTTTTTGTTGATGTGTAGGAAAAGATCAAAAAAGGTAAATCTACCCACATCAAAGATAATGAAGCATTTCAGAAGTACTTTGAAACTATTTATCGACCATGTGATGTTAGTCGAACTATTCGTGAGCTGTTGTTACCTTGAAGGATTTTTTTTAAAGAAAATGGAGAAGTTGAAAATCCCTTCAAACGTTCCCATTGAGAGGCGTTATGAAATGGCTTTCGAAATTTTTCCTCCCAAGATCCCTCAGCTACCTATTGTTGATTTTAGAGTGGCTCTTGCCCCTCCATTTCCAGATTGATCTGTCTGTATGGATTCTATAAAAATCCTTTGATAGTAATCTCAACCCAAAGCTTAGAGGGTGGTTGCGATTAAACATACGTTGTAAAGTTTCAAAGGAAACCTTCATATAGGGATCGAAGATGTTCGCATCGAATCCGAAATATATGAAGGTTTAAGGCCTTTGATTTGTGTTCTTTATCTGACCACTTCATTATTAACTTATAAAATTGTGTTTATCTTTTCAGTTGCGCCTAAGAAGCGTAACCCTCAGAAGGCGACTACTGAAAAGGTCGAGAAGGACCCTGAAGGCACAAAGGTAACTTTGAACACTTTTGCCTGAATTTTTCTCTGTATAATTTCCCTCTAATATTTGTATTATTTCCAGGCTGCTCGAAAACCGCCTTTGACGCCTCAAAAGAAATCAAAAAGAGGTACTCAGCTAATCCTCGACTCAGATGAGGATAACCAATCTCCTCCTGAGGAGACTAGGATGAAGAGGAAAAGGAAGCCTACTCAAGCTTTAGAAACCCCTGTCCATCCTTCATCGAAGGTGGCTAAAGTTTTAGAGAAGACACCCATTGTTGGTGGTGTCGAGAAACATTCCTTTGGGGTTTCATTGAAGTCGATTATTGGAAACCTCGAGACTGATAATTCAAGCCCATGTGCCGAAGACACCCAGGTAACTAAGTCTTCAATTTCTTATTACTTGTATTATTTACCTCATTTGTTTTCGACCTCACTTGCTTCAATTGTTGTTTCAGGCTAATGTAGGTGGTTCCAATCCACCAGAAACCAAATCCAATTCCCCAGCCACTCGTCTGAACAACAAAGGTGAGCTTACTTACCATCCTACTTCCAACCTTGGTTAAGGGAGAAGTTTAATGAGTGAAATTAACAAACCTACTAATGTGATAGTTCCTCATTCACCTGTGGCTGAGACCAACTAAGCTTCGTCTATAAAGACCATTACTCAGTAATCCCAGACTGATAGTTCTGACCATGATAAAGAGGATGACCAGAACAAACAGGATCCAGAGGACCTGGAGTCAGTTAAGATGGAGGATGATCATACTTTGGATGAAGAGGAAGGTTCTCCCAACATCAACCCAGGTAATGATCTTATCAATCCAATTTAAGATGAAGACATAGAGGATGAGGGAGGACCTCAACTACAGTCTGAGCTTAGAGGTGAAAATGAGCAAGAGGATGATGTCGATGATGACGAGAAGGAACAGGGCGAAGATGAAGAGGGCGATGATGATGATGAAGATAAGAAAGACCTAGATGAAACTGAGAAGAGTCCCACCAAAAACCCAACTCCTCCTAAGAATACTACTTTTTCGACCTATGAAGGTCCCCTTACTGATGCTCAACTGAATGAACCCAAGTGGACTAATCCACGTAAGTATATCAAGATTATACTTAGGAAGAAAATCAGCTCTTATGAAAAAAGTCTGAGTGTTTCAACCACCTCTGGAGGCCAATCCTCAACTACCCTTCCTGACCATGTACTTCAACAGATTAAGGCTAAGTTTTTTAAAGGTTGCATCCTTGGTCTTTTAGATTCAGATCGAACTGCCCCTTTTTATCTGAAGGACCTTCTCCAAAAACTAAACCTCTTAACTCTTGCGCCAGAAGTCTCAGACTTTATCATGAAGCTAACTTCCTTGATGAATCAAATGTCCGACGACCTCAAATAGCTCCCCAAATTCCAAATGTAATTGAAAGGAAATGTGGGAGTGAAGTTGCTGCTTGGTCGAATGCTACTATGTCGGAGGCCAAGGTAGGACAACTAGAAAAGGTTAGGGAGGATAAGAAGCTTGAAGTGTCATCCAATAAGAAGGACATTTCCATTTGGAAGAAGCGGATCAAAGAATTGGGGGTTAAGATCTCCAATGCTAAGAAACACAATAGTGAGTTGCTGGCTTTCGACGACACTGAGCTTGATCGAGAGCTGAAATGCACCATGGACTTCCTTGATGACGCTCGACGCCTGGAAACAGAAGTTGCAGCAACCAAAATTGATAAGGTCTTGTGCGAGAAGCCCATCGAGACTCAAAAAGCCAGTTTCCTTCAGCTAAAAATGAGGCTCCCTTTCTGATTTGTGATTGCATTTGGTCGACATTCTCGTAATAGTTTTTTTCCCAGTACAATGTTTATTAGTCCTTTGAAGCCTTTATGTAATGAATATTAAGCCATCTTGGCATCTTGTATATATCCATGTTGGCTTCAATTTTATTCTCTAGCAATTAATATTTAATAATTTTAATTTCTTGAAGCACTGGTCTATATCTTCAAATATTTACCATTAACTTTCAAGACTCTTCTATCCTCATCCAACTCTTCTACCTCATAAGCTCCATTAGAAAAAAAAACATTTGTAATCTGAAAAGGGCCTCCATACTTAGGGGACCATTTACCTAAGTCTCTAACCTTTCGATCCATAGGTGAAATTACTTTCCAAATTAAGTCTCCAGACAAAAAGGTTTAAACTTTAACTTTCTTATTGTAAGCTTTTTCAACCCTTTTCTTTTTCCTTTTTAATATTTCCAAAGAAATTAACCTCCCCTCATCTAAATCTACCAACTCATCCAATATCATATTCCAATATGACTCAGAAGGAATTTCATGATGCCTTTGGATTCTCGTTGATTGTAGATAGATCTCGATAGGTAACACTGCATCATGACCAAAGGTCGGTCGAAAAGGAGTAGTGTTGGTTTCTTCTCTGGGGAAGTTCGACATGCCCAAAGGATATGGTCCAAAGTTTTATGCCAATTCCTAGGCTTCGTTCCCACATGTTTTTTAATTAACCCAATCACTACCTTATTTAAATGCTTTGACGTAACCATTGGCTTAAGCATAATAAGGTGTAGAAGTTAAAAGTTTGAATCCCATCTTTTTAGCAAAATCTTGCATTTCTCAACCAGTGGAAACTAATCCTTAATCTGTCGTAATGGTTTCAACGATTCCAAACCTATAGATGATGTGTTTCTTAAAAGATTCAATCACATCTTCCTAATCCGCACTTGGAAAAGGTATGGTTTCGATCCATTTCGTGAAGTAGTATATAACCCCCAAGATGTATATCTGATTCTTTGAAGATGTTGGTTGAATATCACCTACCAAATCCAAAGCCCAACCTCTAAAGGGCCATGGTTTGATTATAGAATGAAGTTCGCTTGCCGGGACATGTTGTATTCCAGCATGAACTTGACAATTTTGGCAACCCTTGGCAAATTCGACATAGTCTTTCAACATAGTAGGCCAATACATGCCTATTCGAAACAAAATTCATTTCATCTTGTGGCCTACTTGATGTGCCACACATGTCCCACTATGGACAGTCGAAAGGGCTAAATATACATTTTACTCACTAAGGAACTTAAGTAGTACTCCCTCAGGAGTTTTCTTAAATAACTCATTGACCAAAATAACATAACTTAAGGCTTGACACCTAATCTTTCTCTTTGTGGACGAGGTTGGATTTTGTAAATATTCCATTATGGGCTTTATCCAGTCTTTGTTCGTCAAGCTTTCTATTGCCAGAATTTAGAAATTCTTTTGATCAGTATATCCAAGTTTTGTTGTCTTCAAACCTGATGGGCACAATCCGACAGACACTAGCCTCCCCCTAACTTCGATTGCATCTTGTAGCTTTTCCTTGGAAATTTTGTACCCAGAAGCAATCTGAGCCATGTCATTTCCTACCTGACTCTCTAGTCGAGGTATATGCCCGATGTTGACCATTTCAAACTGTTTCAGTAGTCTATTGGCAATTAATAAATACAAGATAATATTTTCTTTTAATACATTTGTATTCCTTCATAATCTGCTTTATAACCAACTCCGAGTCTCCCATTATTTCGACACGAGTTTCCCCCTATTCTAGCAAGATTTCAAGTGCAGCTATCAAGACTTCATATTCAGCCTCATTATTTGAGCAATGGCCTTTAACACTTGAATCTTGTTGGAATTTATTTGGAGAAATACTCAAAACTCCTATGCATGTTTCATCTTTATGACTAGACCCTTCGAAGTATAATTTCCAAGGTACTAGTTCGAGATAGTCCAATGCATTTTCATTTATGGCGTGGTCGATAATGAAGTCTTCTACCACTTGACCTTTAACAGTATTTAAAGGCTTATATGTCAAAGAATATTCTGTCAATGCAAGTGCCCATTTACCATCTGACTATGTAGAATAAATTTGGAAATCATATGTTTAATAATATCAAAATGAGACGAAACATAAACATCGACTGGTTTAATATATTGCTTGAGTTTTGTACAAGAAAAATATAAGCATAAACACAACTCTTGGCCCTTTCGACACCATTATCATCCTCTTGAGTCAACATGCTCTCTAAGGTTTTATCTGATGTAGCTATGTAATGTCTTATACTTCTATTCCTACAAGGAGGTGATAGAATTTGAGGGTGGCTCAGGTATTCCTTGATCTTGCCAAAGGCTTCCTATTGATTTTGCCCCCATTCGAACCCATCTTTGTTGAATCAAAGTAATGGGAGTAGGCTTGTGCCTTCCTGCTCAGGTTCGATATAAATCTTCTCAAGAAATTTATCTTGCCCAGCAGTGATTACAATTCCTTCTTTGTTGATGGAGTTTTCGCTTCCATGATGACTTTGGTCTTATTCTGGTTGATATAGATCCCTTTCTTGTGGACCACAAAGCCTAGGAAATCCCCTGCATGCACACAAAAAGCACAGTTAAGAGGATTCATTTTAAGACCGTGTATTCTTATCCTTTCAATGAATTGTCGAAGATGGTCGATATGATATTTCCATGAAATAGACTTAACAACAATATTGTCACACCTCAAATTTTACCCCTAACCTTTCATTCATGCATTCATACCGTCACAAGTACACCGGTTGTTTATTAGTCACCTTAGTTTTTTTGCAACAGTTTTTTTATTTTATTTATTGTCAAGCTTTTATTTATGAATTTAATTCTATTTTATTTTTTCAAGTTTTATATTTATTTTCTATTCTCTATATTAAGTTTTTTTTTCTAAATTTTTAAAATTTTAATTTCAGTTTCCACCTCTAAATTTCAATTCTTTTTATTATAAGTTTAAACCCAATGCCAATTGCAAGTTCAAATTTATTTTTTAGTTCCAAATTTCTATTTCATCTTTAAGTTGCAATTTTTATTCCAATTTCTTTCCCATTTCTATCTCAATTCCAAATTCCCATTTTTATTTCTTTTTCCATTTCTATCTCAATTCTCATTTCCTATTTTAAGTGTTCAATCTAATTTCCATGTTTCTAATTTCAAGTCTAAATCCCAAATATAAATGGTAAGATTATTTCTAAGGTGCAAATCCATTTTCTTATTTCCATAATCCAAAGAATCTCAATCCAATACTATTCCATTTCCAAGTTATTCCAAGTCTAATTTCAAATCCAAAGGTTTAATGTCCAAGTTTTATTCAAATTTCATGTCATTTTTCAATATTCCAATTCTATCTCCATGTTCATTTCTAGTCTTAAGGTTCATTGTTTTTTTGTTGTTGTTCAAGAACCATTTTAATTTTTCATTTCAAATTTCAAGTTTCTATTTCTATTGGAGATTTTGAGTCATGGTCCTAAGTCTAAATCACAAATTACGGATCTCGTTTAAAGCCTACATCCCTTTCAAGATAGTACATGCTTGATGTAGGGCGGGACAAAGGTTTCGGAAAGTTTTGTTTTATAATCATGCTTGATCAAGCGTACTCGTTATTCCGTCTCAACAAAGTTTTCTTTTCCCACTTCCAATCCAAGAGGAAGTTTTCAAGCCTAATTGCAAGAGCAACAAGTCACAAGTGGGTTAATATTTTTCATTACATCCAGGCATTGGAATAGTACATGATATTTAAAATTTGTTTTTTGCATTACAAGGCATAATGATACAATTGAAAAGTCATAACATGACTTAAGATAAATCAGCGTGCTTTAAGTTGGCTGCCTAAAAAAAACAATGAAAGGCAATACTATAACAACTGATGAGCAGCTGACATTCCTTCTTGTCACACCCTGCGAACACAATTGCGCCAAACCAACAAGCCCGAATTTAAAGCCATGCACGATGCACCCCTAAAAGATATTGCTTGGATTCCCGAGACGAGCTTTTTTTGGTCACAGGAAGCTGGAACAAGACTATAAGCTTGCAAAATCCTCAGGTTGAATTCAAGAGGAAGGTTTCACCATAACAGCAAACGAAAAGCAAATCAGTAGGACCCTTTTGCTCCAAGCAAGTTTACATACAAAAAAAAAACAAGAGATTGATTAGCAAAATCAGTTAATGGAAATCATTTTCTTGGGAACCAATAAAAAGTCAAGTTATGACAGCAAGATTCAAGGCCACAAGTAAAAAGCAGGGAGATCAAAGGCAAAATAATTCAGTTCAAATCTGATTTATTCAGTTTGTTCAAAACTTTTGAAAATGAACAAAAGATGCAGTGATTAAGTAGACAAAAGGAGCAGAAATGACAACAAGTTGCAGGACTAAGTTTCATGGAAAGGGTAAGGATTTGTCTTGATGCAAAAATGACCACAGTAGAAGCAAAAAAGACAGCAATCATTAACCTCTCACCAAGCCCGTAAACAACAAAAACAAGAGCAAGTTAGCATCATCCAATTCAAATCATAAACCATTTTATTCATGTTAAACTCCATTTTCACAAATCATATTACATGGGCATGATATCGCAAGGTTCAAAAAGTTTTTTTCACAATAGCAACAAAATGAAAGTTTTCGACTTAGCCCAAGTCCAAATCAGAAAGAAATTACTGAGTTATTAACAAGCAAATCAATGAGAAGTGTAGTCAGTTTACCTCTGCAGCAGGGTATATCTTCTTTTCCTCTCTCCACAAGAAGACAATGGAAGCACCAACTTAGGGCCTGTGTTCCTGAACCATAACCTGCAACTCTGAACCTTACACCAAACATTGATAAGTTCTCCTACACCAGACAGACCTGCTCACAATGAGACAAATAAAACCTGTTGCAGTGCAATGAATGCAATGTCAGCCCAAAGTCAGCATTGTTGTTCTCACCAAAAGCGTGAAAATTCCCCACACTACACCAGCAAAAAACCTGCAAACAGAGAGTGATCAAGCATCAGCTTCAATAAAAATTCAGTCAACAAGTTTAAATTGAAAACTGAAACCCTAATTTCTTTGGCTATAAAAAGGGATATCAGTCAAAAGATCAAGAGGAGGGAGATCAATAACCCTAAGCGAAAAACATAGACAGCAACGCACAAAAGCTTCAAAAAAAACCTAGAAAAAAAACCGCATCCTTTCTTTCCTTTTTCAAAAAACCAGAAAACACCGAAGAAGGCAGAGGAGACCGAAAAGGCACAAAGGGTTAGAGGACGAACCTTCAAGCATCCCCGTGACTTCGTCGGAAACTCATCAGATTTAATCTGGTTATGTAAGTTCTTCGCTTTTATCTTGTTACCGTTTTTTCTTTGCGTTGTGTTGATGCATAACCCTCTGCAATTTGGATGAATTTTATTGTTGTTTACTGGTATTTTGGCTCTATGAGTTAGGTTTTCTTACACTCTTTTGTGGGTTAGTGTTTGAGGGTTTAGAGTTCGAATCCTTAAGATTCAGATTCATGGTAAGGCGAGGTTTGAGGCAATCGGAAGTCAGGGCTGAGAGAAATTGTGGTTGAGATTCTGAGAGAAAAGCGATTGAGATGTTGAGGGAGAGTTTGAGCGTTTGAAAGGGGAAGTATTTTCTGGCTTCGTAAGAATTTCCGCCGGTCTTGATTTCTAGGTTCTCTCGTTTTTTTCCTTTTTTAGGTCATAAATCAAGCCAGGTTGAATCCGGCCCGCTCCCCCTGCCGCGGGTCCTTCCCCTTTTTGGGCTTGCTGGACCAGTTTTCACCCATTGCTTGTTACGTTTTTTTCTCAGTTTTCTTTTATATGTTTTATTTTGTTAATTATTAGTTTAGTTTGTTTAGAAATATAGTTATGTTAATTAAGTATGATAAACATTATTTTTTTTTATTTAAGTCTGTTAAATTATATTCTATTTGCTTATTTGTTTTCTTGTAAAAATATAATAATAGTAATATTAATTTTTAATTTAGTTAATTAATTAATTACTTCTTCATAATTTTTATTTCTTATTTTTTTTATATGATGTACATTTGGGTTTCTTGCTCCCTATTTAGCTATATGTTGGTAATTTATGACTGGCGCGATTTGAATTCCGCTCTCTCTTTTCGACTATAGTGCATTAATCAAGACACGAATATAACGTTTCTAAACAACAATTTAAATCTTTTCTTCAAACATAAATTTAATTTCTTGGTCCAACACCAAGTGGAGAGTTCATCGCGCCTACACTGCACACACGTAAGTCGGTCTTATGATCGCCATCTGCACAATCCTTTTCACGCGCCTAATTTAATTAACAAGGAATAGAGCTCCGGAGTCTAGCACTCCGCACGTTCTAGAACGAACTGCAACTGGGCTAGCCTCACGCGTATTGTTCGTTCAATCCTTCGTTATTAATTACACATCGATTCTAAAACGTCTAAAAACAATTAATCATTTATTAAATTACGAAAAAGGAACTCCGGAGTCTAGCATTCCGCACGTTCTGGATTGGACCGCAATTGGGCTAGCCCCACGCGAGGGTTCAATCATCATTCGTAAATTCAAATATTCCAATTTATTTAATTAATTAAAATACGAAAACAGAGCTCCGGAGTCTAGCATTCCGCACGTTCTGGATTGGACCGCAACTGGGCTAGCCCCACGCGATGGTTCAATCACCATTCGTATATCAAACTATTCAATTCATTTAAATTAACGTACGAAAACAGAACTCCGGAGTCTAGCACTCCGCACGTTCTGGATTGGACCGCAACTGGGCTAGCCCCACGCGATGGTTCAATCACCTTTCGTATATCAAAATATCCAAATCATTTATTAAATAACGTACGAAAACAGAATTCCGGAGTCTAGCATTCCGCACGTTCTGGATTGAACCGCAAATGGGCTAGCCCCACGCGATGGTTCAATCATCATTCGTATACCAATAAATTTAAATCATTTTTATAATTAATTATCGAAAGACGAAACTCCGGAGTCTAGCATTCCGCACGTTCTGGATTGGACCGCAATTGGGCTAGCCCCACGCGAGGGTTCAATCATCATTCGTAAATTCAAATATTCCAATTTATTTAATTAATTAAAATACGAAAACAGAGCTCCGGAGTCTAGCATTCCGCACGTTCTGGATTGGACCGCAACTGGGCTAGCCCCACGCGATGGTTCAATCACCATTCGTATATCAAACTATTCAATTCATTTAAATTAACGTACGAAAACAGAACTCCGGAGTCTAGCACTCTGCACGTTCTGGATTGGACCGCAACTAGGCTAGCCCCACGCGATGGTTCAATCACCTTTCGTATATCAAAATATCCAAATCATTTATTAAATAACGTACGAAAACAGAATTCCGGAGTCTAGCATTCCGCACGTTCTAGATTGAACCGCAAATGGGCTAGCCCCACGCGATGGTTCAATCATCATTCGTATACCAATAAATTTAAATCATTTTTATAATTAATTATCGAAAGACGAAACTCCGGAGTCTAGCATTCCGCACGTTCTGGATTGGACCGCAACATGGGCTAGCCCCACGCGATGTGTTCATTCGCCCTTTCGTTTAAAACATCTTAACAAAGTCAAACATTTTCTCAAACGAACATTATTTAAATCATTCTATCTCTCGAACAAGCTAGCGCTTCAGCCTCCACCGCGAGTATAAGCCAATGCTTAACAATAGAATGCGTTTTAAACAATCGTTCAATTAAAAACCACAAATCGTAGTAGCACGAACTACGGAGCTCTGACTTTCCCATTGCACAAGGGAATACGTAGGCACGGGGATTTTAATCCTTCGCGAGCACCCTAATAAAAAATTTAACTATTTCTCTGTTTAAAAACTTTAACCCTTCCTCCGTCTTAATAATAATTTAAAACTTTAGAACAAACATATTAACAATCATTTAGAAGACAAAAACTTAAGATCAAGCATTTAATCGCATAATTAGCTAAGAGGTTCCCGTTGAGTACAACGGACGTGAGGGGTGTTAATACCTTCCCCTTGCGTAACCGACTCCCGAACTTAGAATTTGGTTTCGAAAACCATTTCTTATCCTTTATTAGGTTGTATCTATATCTTCCTTTTCTCTCGTAGAATAAATAGAATTAGGTGGCGGCTCTGTTGTTTTGTTTTAGGATCGTATTTTTCAAGGTACGACAGTTGGCGACTCTGCAGGGGATATAGCTCCATGCTAGAGAGAGTCGAGCCTAACTTAGCTTTGTGTGTTTATTTGTTTGATCTTGTCTTTTCTTGTCTTCTCTATGATTATTATTTATGTTTGTTTATTTGTTCTTTTATCGCTTTCCTTTTATTGCTTATTATATTATTTGTCTGTGGGTTCTCGGGGTCACATTGCAAGAAAAATTTGAGTGGTGGAAAAAGCAGAGGGAACACCTAAGTTTAGAATTGGATGTTATTAGTGTTAGTCTCCAAGGACTCGCTCCTTGCACGCCTAACATGAAAGCTCCCCCAGATAGTTAGACTCGTAGATCTTGTCGCAACGCAGCTAGCCTGTCGCGTGACCTGATTCACGAAAGGGCTGTGATTCTGGGACCCCCTAGGACCTGTTTCAATTTTGGTAGTTGTGTAATGTTAGGCTCCAAGGACTCGCTCCTTGCACGCCTAGCATGAGAACTCCACTCAAGGTAGACCTTATCGTTATTATCGTCACAATGCAGCTAGCCTGCGGCGGGGCGTTAATACGATAAACGTCTGTGACCTTGAGTTTCCTTAAACCATCACCGTAGAAACCATCCTGTGAGTGGGACTTATCGGTAACAAAACGTAAAACCAATCTCTTACAATCCACCTGTTAGGAAGGTTCCGAATTTACCTGTGGCACCTTGCATCCTCACATCCCTGCATCTTTGCATCTTAGCATCATATGCATCATCTTAGCAAATGCTTCAAGGAACAAAGAAGTTTTGTTGCAAACCTCATAAATTTTACCTGGAATGGATTTCAGTTCATTAGTTTTGGGAAATAACAAGAAACTTTACCCAGCTTGACGTTTTGCAACAACTTCTTAAGTCCCTTGAGGCATTTACTAAATTTTTTACTCATGTTTGCATCTCTGCATCTGCATTCTGTCAAAACTCATTCTCGTCAACTCCTTTCCAGCTGTCACACTAAGGATCTCACGCAAGTATTCAACCCGAGCCCAGGCCAAGAAGAAGATGGATGACAGGGACCCCGAAATGGACAAAGTGAATGAAGAGCTTTCTGATCTTCGTGGAAATATGGGTCAGATGATGGAAATGCTGCAGGTCATCCGAGCAAAATTAGACACCCAACAGACTGTAGTGTCAGAGATTGTCACTGCAACGACTGAGCCTACGTCATCAGTCACTACTCCTGTGACCTGGCCTCCCTTTGGGCTTCCTCATGGATTCGTACCTCCTCCTCAGGGTTTCGCTTCCCAAAGTTTTATCCCTCCTTCCCAAGGACTTAGTGCTCAGGGTTTTTCCCCTCCTTCCCAAGGTTTCACTTCTCAAAGTTTTATTCCTTCTTCTCAAGGACTTGCTGCTCAGGTTCTTCCCTCCTTCCCAAGGTTTCGCTTCCCAGAGCTTCGCATCTCCTTCTCAGGGTTTTGCATTCACTTCCCAAGGTTTTGTACCTCCCCCTCAAGGATTTGCTGCTCAGCAGACTGTTCCTGTGACTAATGAAGAGAACCATGTGGTTACTAATTTTACACCAGACATTGTGCACACCCTTGCCCAACCATACTTCAATGACCCTCAGGTGTATGACGTGCCAGATATGTCGGAGAATGGAAATGAGAAACATGAGAAGATGCAAGAGAATTTTGAGACTATTGAGAAGAGGTTAAGAGCAATCGAAGGCGACCAGATCTTCGGGGCTGCTGCTAGAGAGATGTGCCTGGTGTCTGGATTGGTAATTCCTCCAAAGTTCAAGATACCCACTTTGAACATGTACGAGGGCGCGACATGTCCTAAGAACCACCTCTTGATGTATTATCGAAGAATGACTGCGCAGGTGGACAATGACAAATTAATGATCCACTGTTTCCAGGACAGTCTGAAGGGAATCTCCTCCAAGTGGTATCTAACGCTAGACCAGTCGGAGATTCGCAGTTTTCAAGACTTGACAGATGCTTTCATCCAGCAGTACAAATATAATATGGACCTTGCTCCCGATAGAAGGCAATTGTTGAGTATGTCACAGAAGGATTCTGAATCATTTAAAGAATACGCTCAGAGGTGGAGAGGGACCGCTTCTCAGGTAGATCCTCCGTTGTCTGAAAAGGAGTTAGCTGATTGGTTTGTTGACACGGTGCGACCAGAATTCTTCGAGAGAATGGTGGGAAGCGTAATGGCTAGCTTCTCTGACCTTGTAGCTGTGGGGATTAAGGTTGAACTTGGACTGAAAAGTGGAAATATGGGTGGTGCGTCTAGCAGTTCCAGCAATGGTAGTGGAAATAATGTACAGAAATTTACCAGTAACTTCCACAAGAAGAAAGAGGGTGAGACAAACGTAATTATAACAAGTCAAGGGAGAAATCCGCTTTGGCAGAGGCCTCCACCTGTGGCTCAACCCCAGTTTGTCTACCCACCGCAGTTTGTTCAACATCCTTATGTGGCGGCAGTTCAACCGTCATACAATCCACAAGTCTCGATATATCGGCCAACTCAAGCAGTATCGATATATCAGCAAGCGGCTCCAATGATTCCAGCTTATCAACCAATGCTCAACAATCCAGGCTATCAACGAGCGCCCAATGCTTCAGCTTACCAGCAGAGGACTCCAGCTCCTCATCCGAATTCCAACTTTCAGAATAGAAGACCAGGAGGAAGGTCTCCCCATCCTCGGATCCCTATGACCTATACTGAATTATATCCCTCACTACTGAAGAAAGGCTTGGTTACTCCAAGGCCTTTGGGTCCTCCACCAGATCCGCTCCCACCAGGTTACAACTCAAGTGCCCACTGTTTGTTCCATGAAGGTGCTCCGGGGCACGATTTGGAAAATTGTATTGCTTTGAGGTATGCTGTGAAGGATCTAATGGATAAGAACATTTTGTCATTTGGAGATACTGGTCCGAATGTTAAGAATAATCCTTTACCTAAGCATGGGTCCATAAATGCCATTATTGACGAGTCTGGCGAAGATTTGATTTTTAACGCCACAGAGATCAAAACCCCGCTTAGAGACTTCCATGCGAAGTTAGTAGAGGTGGGTATGTTGAAGAACTGTCATAAGAGTTGTGAAGTTTGTGAGAATAATCCAAAGGGATGTGAACTGGTCTTGAGAGATGTCCAAAGTTTGATTAATCTGGGTGTCTTACAAGTAAGCGGTCGTGTGAAGAGGAATGAAGTGGCAATGATTGAACCCATTTTCAACTTGCCAGAATCTGATTCTACCTTGGTACCAATGTTCAATCTGCCTGAGTCCTCCAGGGTTCAACCTATCTTTAATATGCCAGAACCTATGGTACCCATTTTCAATATACTTGAATCAGGGATTGAGCAAAGGAGGAACCCTTTCCTTTATGAAGATACCAAAGCAGTTCCGTGGAAGTATGATACAGGGAGAATTCATCAGAAGCTTGAACAAGCTAGTTCAAAAGTGGCAAGTGCTGACATAGCAGGTGCAGGTCGTTTAACTCGCAGTGGCCGTGTTTATACTCAGCAAGCCAATACAGTTCCACCTAAAGAAGTAATTCCCACTGTTGTCAACCAGGACAAAGGGGTGGTCTTGGAAGAAGAGGATGCGGAATTTCTCAGAATCATTAAGAATAGTGATTATAAGGTTATTGATCAGCTACATCAAACGCCTTCCAAAATATCTATCTTATCACTTCTTATGCATTCACCGGCCCATCGAGGTGCTCTCCAGAAGTTACTAGCCCAAGATCATGTTACGCGTGATATAACTGTGAATCAGTTTGACGGAGTCATTGCCAATATCACTGCATGTAACAATCTCAGCTTCAGTATGGAGGATCTTCCAAAGGATGGTTTGGACCATAACCGTGCTCTCCACATATCTGTAAAATGTCAGGAGGATACTTTAGCAAGAGTTCTTGTGGATACAGGATCTTCATTGAATGTTTTTCCGAAAAGAACGCTTGCCAAGTTATCTTATCAAGGGGCAGAGATGAGGCCCAGTGCACTGATTGTAAAAGCTTTTGATGGGTCAAGGAGGACTGTTATTGGAGAAGTCGACTTGCCAATCTTGATTGGACCACAGGTGTTCAAAATCACTTTCCAGGTTATGGACATCAATCCTAATTACAGTTGTTTGCTGGGAAGACCTTGGATCCATGCTGTTGGGGCAGTCACTTCTACCTTACACCAGAAGATGAAGTTTGTGGTCGATAATAAACTGGTAACTATGTCTGGTGAAGAAGATCTCATGGTCAGCAACCTTTCCTCCTTTAGCTACATTGAGGCTGATGAAGATGCTTGGAAACTGCTTTCCAAGCTCTAGAGATAGCCAATGTCGTCCTTATGGAAGTGGAAGAGCCAGAGGAGAAAGGCATTCCGTCATTTTCATCATTGAAGAGTACCATTTCCACTATTGAAGAAGGAAGCTACCAAGGTTGGGGTGATGTCATTGAAGTCAAGCAAAAGCTAGATCGCTACGGTTTGGGTTACAAACCAACTCATGTGAAGGAAGGATCGTCAACCTCCGTCAAAGGACGTCTAAAGACCATTCAAGAGATGTTTTCCAGTGCCGGCTATCAGATCAATGCAATTAATGGGGATACTGAAGATGAAGATGTGGATCATTTGGTTTATCAGTGTGAAGCAGCTTTGGGCAATTGGGAGGCAGTTGAGATCCCAAATTTTTTTCCATTGTCAAAGTAATTTATTGTTTTTCTTTAAGTGTTTTCAAAGTTCCCTAGCTCTGCCCAAGGCTATGGGATCATTTTGTAGGGCCGGTGTTTATCTTCCCAAAAGTCATACCCTTACCTTGGGCCGTTGTTTATCTTCCCAAGCACCCTATTATACCTCGGGACGTTGTTTATCCTCCTGAAAGCTATCATGACTTTGGGTCGTTGTTTATCTTCCCAAAAGTTATACCCTTACCTTGGGCCGTTGTTTATCTTCCCAAGTACTCTATCATGACCTCGGGACGTTGTTTATCCTCCTGAAAGCCATCATGACTTTGGGCCGTTGTTTATCTTCCCAAAAGTCATACCCTTACCTTGGGCCGTTGTTTATCTTCCCAAAGGTAATATCGGGATGTTGTTTATCTTCCCAAAAGCCATATCTTCATACTTTGGACTACCTTATTCTCCAAGAAGTATATTTGAAGAACCTTTCTCCAGATGGCATCTATAAGCCCATCTCCAGTTCATTCTGATGGCATCTCTAAGCCCATCTCCAGTTCCTCCAAGTGGCATCTTTAAGCCCACTCAAGCATATACAACATATCATCAGTATTACTCTACGCCTTGGTGAGTGCAAATTTTCGGGCTTTTGTGTTCAATCCCCTTCAACCTTCTAGGTCACGACTGGCACATATACCAGTCTAACCCCTTAGGTTTCAGAAAATTGAACAGGGGCAGCTGTTGCACCCCAAAATTTGCCCTCACAAAACAAGACTTTGTGTACTAAGAGGTTCACAAGGTTCACAAGATTCACAAGACCTCTCATGAGGTTCACAAGATTCACAAGACCTCTCATGAGGTTCACAAGGTTCACAAGACCTCCCATGAGGTTCACAAGGTTCACAAGACATCCTATGAGGTTCACAAGGTTCACAAAGTTCACAATTAGTCAGAAGATTTGACATTTCCCTCAGACAATGCATCCTCCTAAGCAATGCATCCCAAACTAGGGTTTTGACTTTAATCAGGCTAAATGGACTTCCAAGACTTCAAGTGAGCTTCATAACATCTTATATGTGTTTAAGAATCCCCATGACAAGTTTCAAGACTTTTCTCAAAAGTTTGCTCAGTCAGATGATCAGATAAGTCAAAATCAGTCAAAGCAGTTAAAAAGTCAAACTAAGGTCAACTGCGGTCAAACCAAAGTCAAACTTCATGATTTTTTGCCAACATCAAGTATATGAAGTAAAATTCATCATTTGATCAAGGGTTGATCATGATTCATCAAGGAGATTTCAGATCATCAAGAATCAGGGGTTTCTAAATTAGGGTTTCCTCAGGAAAAGTCAACTGAACTTTGACCAGCCATAACTTTCACATGCTTCATCAAATTTTTCCCATCCAAATCTCATTTTGAAGGAAATTTAATTTTCTACAACTTTGTGTCTCACAAGCCAAGCCCAAAAATGCTTCATTTGGAAGGTATGAGCTAAGACATTATAGGTCCTTTTGAAAGTCAACAAAAAGTCAACAACTTCAAAAGGGCATAACTTGAGAATGGTAAAAGGTATGGACATGAAACCAATGGGGTTGGTTAGAGGACTCTTCAAGATTTCCAAAATGTCCAAGAAAACCCTCATAGCTTTAAAATTTAAGGATTTGTGCCTTTGCAAAGTTGGGAAATTTTAGGGAGGTTTATGAAGCAAATAGGGCTTTAAAACCAATTTCTTCCAAATGGGCTTGCAATCTTGCGATCCAAACTTCAACATGACACCAAGCACGACCCAACCCATGTAATTTCTGATTTTTTTTATTTTATTTAATATTTATTTGAATTTTATTCATTTAAATACATATTAAATCAAAATAAAATCAAAAAAATCAATATTTAAGTATGATTCTTCTTCTAGAAAATCATAAAAGACATTTAACATGAATATACACTGTCCAAATTCGTGCTCACTCCTTGAAGCATGAAAAGATTTGATTTTTGGCCAAAATTGGAAAGAGTTTTCTTCATCACCAAGGTATCCAAAAAGCCCAAAGAGGAAGCATATTTTTTTGACCTAAATCAATCCACTACATATACACAAAGAGAACACAATGCAGAGGGACGATTCTTGCTGCCTCCAGAACCACTTTCAAAGTTCAAAAATTCTAATAAAAAGTTGAATTCGGATTTTAGGATTTAGGCAATTTCAAAGCTTTATTAAGGTTGCATTGGCTCTCTTGACCCTCACTGATCATGATTCCATACTTATATGCATCCATATCATGTTATAATAGTAAAACCGAATGCTTGTTCATGGCACCATGTTGATTTTTCGATTACGACCATTCATGATGTTTTGCTTGATTTTGTTTAAATAATATTGTTTGTATGATGACATAGAAGCTTTCTGGACAATTATTTTTGAGTTTCATTGCAGGAATCGTGAAAAGCCATAGTTAGGGTTTTGAAGTTAGAATTGGGGATTTGCGATTTGTGTTATATAAATGACTTTGATTATGATATTTGGATTGTATGAGACATGGGTAAGATTCTGGTAACATTAATTTGGATGATTGGTGTCTGGATTGCATGGTATCAATTTCGCAGGTTTTGCTATGAAAGTAAATTCGCAGGAAAAACCGTAAGAAATTTCGTGGATAAAATCGCAAGGCTAGAGGAAGAAGATGAAGCCCTGGCGCGCATTCTGGAATTTGAATTTATTCTTAATATTTTATGAAATTGTTTTTAATTTATTTCACAGAGGCGTGTTTGGTCCAGTGGTGAGGGATGCGTGTGTTATTGCTCAAGACCTGAGTTCGATCCTGGAGGGCAGCATTCTTTTTGCTTTATTTTCTCATTTATTCACAAGACTTAATATATTATTATTTGTAGTGGTTATATAAACAGGTGCGCCCTTCTGGCTGGATGGTTGGAGAGTGTGTTTGTTTGGTAGAGGGTCCTGGGTTCGAATCCCCCCAGGCCCTTTTTGTGCTATTTTTTGCTTTTGTTATGATTTTTACAGGATTTGAAACAAAACCATATGGAGTTCCTTCAGCGTCACCTGCATGTGCTGGCCAGAGTGGTTTTAGTGTTGCGTTTGGAGGTAAGGGACCTGGGTTCAAATCCCAGGTCCTTTCTTTTTGAGCAATTTCCTTCATTATTTTCTTATTTTACTTATTTCCATTTTATTTAAATTAGCAAACACAATTTATAAATATTATTTAAAATGCTTTTATTCAAAATTCTTAAAACTTCATATGTTCTTTTATAAAAATATTTTTATTTATAATAGGTATATATATATATATATATAATTTGTGAATAAATTAATTTGATTTAATTTGTAGAATAAATGAGTAAAACCCTAATATTCTCATAAACCCTAATTTAATATGATTAACCCTAATAATATTTTTTCTAAAACCCTAATTATTTTATATAAATGTTAATTATGTTTCTTTATTTTTATTATTTGTTTATATTATCATTATCCATAGTTTTATATAAATCATGTAAATAATTTTAGATTATGTTTAAAACAATTAAAAAAACTCCTAATTTGATCTTATAAATATAATTTACTTTTATAATATTTTTATAATTAACCTATATTTTTATAATATGTATATAAATTTAAATCATTAGAATAATCTAGTATATAATACTTATTACTTATTTCTTTTATTAAATTAAAAAATATTATTTATCTTTTGAACTTTAAATTTATTTATTTCCATTATGCTAATTCTTTATTCTTATTTATTTTTATAACTACTAACCCCTTTTATTTATTTATTTATATATTATATGATTGTTATTATTATTATTATTGTTACTAACCCAATTATTTATTATTATTTATTTGCTTATTTATTTAATTCATTTTAATTATGTAATTGCATCCAATATGTAATAGTTGTAGTAATATTTAATATTTATTTTTTAAATGCTATGGTTAGTAAAATAGGGAGTGTGAAACATACTTGTATTTAAAATTGGTTTAGATCATTAAGTTAAAGATAAATATCTGAATTGGTACACTCACACACGTAAGTCGATCCTGGATCGCCATCTCACTTCTTAAGGATTACCTCTCATGTTGCCTAAATAAAAGGTCAAGTAGGGTGTATAAAGCAAAGTCCCTCATCTTATATCATCTAGTCCCTTAACAGATAAAAAGATCAAGTCCCTTCATGGTTGCCTTCGTAATGATCTTGTCCCTTTCGAATAAAGATGATAAGTCTCTTCGAATTGCTTATACACCTTACAGTTGCCTAAATAACAGATGTCCCTTCATTTGTCCCTCACACATCCAAGGTAATGACTACCTATTCCTTAATAATAGGGATAGTCTTACCATTTAAAGGATATTTAAGAACAGAAAAGACTTAACTTAGGGTAGGTTCCTCTTATGTACTTGTTCACTTTTCAAAAACATTTCAAACACTTCATATTTTCAAAGTACTTAAAGAAAATTTTATTCACACACTACACATTTTAAAAACATTTTAAAGTAAGCTAAGTAACTAAGAGCCCATGGATAACCATGGATGTAAAGGATGCTAACACCTTCCCTTTACATAACCTACCCCCCGAACCCAAAAATCTTTTAAGGTATTTCCTGTTCTTTTATGCCCTTTCCTTTTGGATAAAATAAAAGTCGGTGGCGACTCTTGCTATCCGCAACATTTAAGTCAGTTCTCCCACCGTGTTACAGAACTGGCGACTCTGCTGGGGATTTAATAAAAGAGGGGTACCCTTAGGAATTAGATCACTTAAAATTGTTTGCCTTGTTTGCTTTATACTTACTTGTTGGGCTCTTATGTGTGAAAGATCCTAACCCGGATCTAGTGTACCTTAGGTAAATGGCAATAGACCAAGGAAACTGTACGGCGTATACCGATATGGTTGATCTGGTGGCCATAGTTAGTGTGACTTCTTGGTTGGTGCTTATGTTCCTTAAGTCAAGTTAAGGATAATATGAGGCTCCCATATGTTGTCAATACACTAACTGACTTTTAGAACCCTAGTTATCCCATCTTGGCCTTTAGAAAGTAGTGAGATAACCGGCTTTGGTGAAGACTGAAGTTGGTTGATACTCGATACTACGCTCATTGAGATTCTAAACTTGGAGGGTTTTGGTTGGCAAGTAAGTTGCCTACTGAACAACCACCCTTGTGAAGGATCAATAATATTGAGATCCCTTAGAACCTGGTTACTTTTGTAGGACAGGATGAACCATCTAAACTTCAAGGGAGGGTACTTACCTTTAAAACCTCATGCAAGCCTTCAAACCTAGGGCTATTGTGTGACTTGTTTGTGTGTGCCACATGTTTGTGATTGAGCATAACATCATAACATCATCATGCATCATAAGCATAGCATTTTCACTAACCATTTCAAGGACCAAAGGATTTATCTTTGTTCTTTGTTGCAGGTCATGGCTTCTGCTCGTAGAAACACTATCAGGATCAACTTTGTAGGGATACCTCCTAAGCTTAAAGAATTGGTTTCCCAAGTTTCTGAAAACTCTCAGTTCATTAAGAAACATGGTCACCTACTGGATCTAGTCAACTCAGGGTTTAATGAAGACATGATGAGTGTTTTGTTTCAGTTCTTTGATCCTAAGCACCATTGCTTCACATTTCCTGACTATCAGCTGGTTCCTACAATGGAAGAGTTCTCCAAACTTCTGGGTATACCTATCCTTGATCAAAAACCATTCACAGGTTTGGAAAAAGAGCCTAAACCTGAAGTCATTGTTGCAGCTCTACATCTGAAGAAATCAGACGTTGTCCTAGAAACAAGGAGTGAAGTTAAGGGTATTCTTGCTAAGGTGTTGATAGAGAAAGCTCAAGTGTTCCTGAAGGCTATGAGTTATGATGCTTTTGAGGAGATCTTATCCCTATTGATTTATGGCTTAGTATTGTTCCCTGATCCAGACCAGTTCATAGACGTTCATGCCATCAACATATTCCTGAGTCACAATCCAGTGCCCACATTGCTTGGAGACATTTTGCACTCTCTTCATACTCGTACTACAAAGGCCCGAGGAACTTTGATGTGTTGCATACCTTTGCTATCTAGGTGGTTTATTTCTCAGCTTCCTCGCTCAGTGATGAAGAATGAACAGGGGTTCAGATGGTCCAAGAGGATTATGTCACTCTCTCATTCAGATATTCATTGGTGCTCCCGGTCTATGAAGAATGTCACTATCATTGACCGTTGTGGGGAGTTTCCTAATGTGCCACTTCTAGGCATAAGAGGAGGCATTACTTACAACCCTTCTTTAGCTTTACGACAGTTTGGTTATGCTCGGAGTGATGGTCCTCATGACATGTGTAACACGGTGGGAGAACTGACTTTAGTTATGTTGCGGATAGCAAGAGTCGCCACCGACTTTTATTTTATCCAAAGGAAAGGCATAAAAGAACAGGAAAGACCTTTTAAAAGATTTTTGGGTCCGGGGGATAGGTTATGTAAAGGGAAGGTGTTAGCACCCTTTACATCCATGGTTATCCATGGGCTCTTAGTTACTTAGCTCACTTTAAAATGTTTTTTGAAATGTGAAGTGTGTGAATAAAAATTTTCTTAAGAGTTTCATAATGATCCATGTACGGATGCGTAAAAAACCTTTGTTTTGAAAATTGTTTAAAATGTGTGAAATGTTTGAAATGTTTTGAAGAGTGAGCAAGTATCTAAGAGGAACCTACCCTAAGTTTAAGTCTTTTCTGTTCTTGAATCCTTTAAATGGTAAGACTATCCCTATTATTAAGGAATAGGTAGTTAGTACCTTGGATGTGAGGGATAAGTGAAGGGACATCTGTTATTTAGGCAACTGTGGGGTGTATAAGCAATTCGAAGGGACTGATCATCTTTATTCGAAAGGGACAAGATCATTACGAAGGCAACATTCGAAGGGACTTGATCTTTTTATCTGTTTAAGGGACTAGATGATATAAGATGAGGGACTTTGCTTTATACACCCTACTTGACCTTTTGTTTAGGCAACATGAGAGGTAACCCTTAAGAAGTGAGATGGCGATCCAGGATCGACTTACGTGTGTGAGTGTACAATTTTAAATATTTATCTTTTAAGTTAATGATCTAAATCAATTTTAAATACAAATATGTTTCGCACTCCCTATTTTACTAACCACACAATGAAAATATTTATAAACATAAAGTAGAAACAAAAATAAACCTACGGCTATTACATGGCTTTAGCAGATACATAATAATCAAAATAAAATAATAATAATAAATATAATAAGAATAATAAATAAACCACAAAATCAAATATTAGTAATAATAAAATATTAACAATAATAATGGTTAGAATAATAAAGAAAATAAGAATTTAAAAAGAAAAATTATTTTTAGGTTAAATAAATATTGAAATTTTTTTAGTAGTTAATTAAGAAAATATAATAAATTTAATAATAATAAACAAAATATTAAAGTCATTTACATATTAATAAAAATAAAGATTAACGATTAGGGTTTAGAAAAATAAGTTAATTTTTAGGGTAAGAAGAAAAATTAGGGTTAGTATTTGAGAAAAAAATTTAAGGTTAAAAAAAAATTTAAGGTTTAGGAAAAATTTTAGGGTAAAAATTATGGCGAAATTTGGGTTTTAAGATAAAGATTAGGGCTAAATTTTTAGGGTTTAAAGTTTATGAAAAAAATTAAGATTTAGGTTTAAAATTAAGGTTTAGGGAAAAAATTAAGGTTTATGAAAAAAATATAAGTTTTTAAAAAAAAAGGATTTTGTTTTATCTTTTAGAAATTAGTTTAATAATAATAATAATAAGGAAATTCAAAGAAAATACATAATTTGATGAAAAAGGGAAAAATAAAGTTAGAGATACCAAAAATATTGGGGGTTTGCCCTTTTTGCTTCATTGAGTTCTTTGCCACTGGGACACCCACGTTTCTTTCCTTGCCACTAGGTTGTGGGTCTTAGGTCTTTGTCACTAGGGCAATCAGCGCATGCCACACACCATCTTTTTCCTCCCACCTGCCTATTTTTGGTATATACTGTTGGAAGAATAAAAAAAGAAATAAACAGGATCAAATAAAATTGCTGCAGATTTTAAAATAATGAAAAATAAGAAAAGCGATTAAAATAAAATCTAAAAAATATTAAAACGATGCTAAAAATCTAATAAAATCAAATAAAGAACGCACAATTCTTTTTAGATTTTTTTGAGAATATGAAAATAGAAAATAAATCAAATAAAATAGAAAAAAGAGGAATTTGCGATTTTGAGGGTCGAAATCTTTTAGAATTCTATTCTAAAAGAGTATTGTTTGTCGATATTTTTCTGAACTTCTGGAAAAAATTCGGAGTAAATCGAAACAATAGTACTTACCTGACTTACCTGTCAGCCTGTAATGCTTATCACTACTGCAGCCTTCGAAGTATCGACGAAAACAGATTACAGCAGATTAACCAATAGTTTAGTTCTCCATGGTGCCCTATGATTCCTGCATCGAAACTTAAATCCAACTATCCAAAAACCATCTACACAATCAAACAAACATATTATGTAATCAAAATCAATTAATCATGCGTAAATCATTGAAATTGAAAAAAATCAAAAGAAAGGCAAGAATATGAATTTGGTTTGTATGATTTGGCATGAATTTGATGATGAGGATGATTGGAATAGGTTCAGGAAACCTCAAGGATTCATTTGCAGCCTTTAATCAACTAGTAAAAGTGGTGGATTGTGGAAACCTAATTTTGAATTATGTGAAATTTTAAAGTATGAATATCATCCTCCTGCTCTCCATCCCTTTTTTTTTGACTTGTGATGTTGTTGTGGTTATATAGTAAAAGAAAATTAGGTCAAAAAACCAATCTATTCTTTGGACTTTTGGATAGCTTGATCATGAAGAAAGATATGATTCAAATATTGAAAAAAAATCTAATATCTCCTTGCTATTTTGGTTGATCTAATTTTATATGATTCCAATTAACTTTTAAATGAATATTAAGACCTTCTAGAACCAAAATCAAATCAAATATCCATCCTTTTATATTTTATTTTAATTTAAAATGATTTTTAACATAAAAAATCATAATAAATAAAATAAAATGAATAAAATTATGAATAAATAAATTTTAATTCGTGCATGATGTCATGGAAGTGTTTGGATCATAAAAAAGCAAGCCCATTTGGTGAATTATGGTTTTAAGACCCCATTTGCTTCATAAACCTCTCAAAAATTTCCCAACTTTGCAAGGGCACAAATCCTTCAATTTTAATGCTATGAGGGTGTTCTTGGACATTTTGGAAAGCTTGAAGAGTCCTCTAACCAACCCCATTGGTTTCATGTCCATATCATTTACCATTCTCAAGTTATGCCCTTTTGAAGTTGTTGACTTTTTGTTTACTTTTAAAAGGACCTATAATGTCTTAGCTCATACCTTCCAAATGAAGCATTTTTGGGCTTGGCTTGTGAGACACAAAGTTGTAGAGAATTCAATTTACTTCAAAATGAGCTTTGGATGGGAAAAATGTGATGAAGCATGTGAAATTTATGGCTGGTCAAAGTTCAGTTGACTTTTCCTAAGGAAACCCTAATTTAGAAACCTCTGATTCTTGATGATCTGAAATCTCCTTGATGAATCATGATCAACCCTTGATCAAATGATGAATTTTACTTCATATACTTGATGTTGGCAAAAAATCATGAAGTTTGACTTTGGTTTGACCACAGTTGACCTCAGTTTGACTTTTTAACTTCTTTGACTGATTTTGACTTATCTGATCATTTGACTGAGCAAACCTTTGAGAATAGTTCTGAAATTTGTCATTGGGATTCTTAGACACATATAAGATGTTATGAAGCTCACTTGAAGTCTTGGAAATCCATTTAGCCTGATTAAAGTCAAAACCCTAGTTTTGGATGCACTGCTTAGGAGAATGCCTTGCCTGAGGGAATTGTCAAATCTTCTGACCCATGATGAACTTTGTGAACCTTATAAGATGTCTTGTGAACCTTGTGAACCTCATGGGAGGTCTTTTGAACCTTGTGAACCTCATAAAGTGTCTTGTAAACTTCATGAACCTCATGAAAGGTCTTGTGAACCTTGTGAACCTTCTTAGCACACAAAGTCTTGTATTGTGAGGGCAAATTTTGGGGTGCAACAACATGCTGATTCAGGGTATTGTGTTTGACTACGACAACGATCTGCAAGGTTACCGTCAAAGGTTCATACGAGCATGGGGAAAAGTAAACAAGGTTGATAGCAAGACTCTGGAGCCTAAGTACACTATTCCTATGGAAGCTTACCTTAGATGGGTGCGATCTCGTGCTCAGACTCTCATGATGCCATATCCTGCCATCCTGCCAGTTACCATGGAGCCTATTGCTGAAGGAGATACTTCTTATACCATCCTTCACCTAAACATGCCCACTGACATGGAAGACTTACAGAGATCCTGGATCTAGTTGAAGGAGCAAAGGGATACTTTCGAGGCTCATTACAAAGCAAGTCAAGAAAGAATCCTGGAGCTAACCAAGCAACTTCACGAGGAGCAGAATCTCAACTCATACCTCAACACAAAGAGGAAACGTCCATGGGAGACTTAAAACCCCATCTATTGTACTTATTTCATTTCTTTTTGTAAGCCCAAGAGGCAAACAAATTTATTACTAATAAAAATTTACTTTCTTGGTTGTTTAAGCAAATTTAAATCCTGCGGTCCTTGAAAACATTGCATACGCATTTATACACCATATCATTGCATCACAGGTTTCTTGTGCACAGGTTTCTTATCTTCTCGCTGTTTATTTCAGTAATGGCTCTTGAACAAACAGTTAAGGATCTCCAGACACAAAATGCACAGTTCCAAGAGCTGATCCTGAACTTGTCCAAAGGGCAAGATGAATTGAAGACACTGCTGGCCAAGAAGACTAAGAAGACTAGAAGGTCAAGAGGCCTAATCAACATGGGAAGAAGGTTCAGAGGTCCTGTCAAGACCAAGGAACAGGTTGAAGATTATGAGTCTGAAGAGTTTGAGAAAAAGGGAGGCAGTCTCCACAACACTATGGGGGACTCTGATTCTGAAGCTAACTACTATCATGAGCCTAATGAGGATAAGTTCAAGATGCTGGTGGATAGAATGGATGCTATGGAATTGCAAAAGTCTTCTTGGCTTGATTTTGAAGACCTGAGTTTGATATCTGGGGTGGTTATACCCATTGGTTTCAAGGTTCCTACTTTCGTAGTTTATGATGGTGTCTCTTGTCCCAAGCTGCATCTGAGGTCTTATGTCCAGAGAATCCAACCCCATACTGCTGATAAGAAGTTGTGGATCCATTTCTTCCAAGAGAGCTTATCTGGAGCTCAAATGGAATGGTACTATCAGTTGGAGAGTGTCAACATCCGTGATTAGAATGATCTTGCTGAAGCCTTCTATAAGCAATATCAATACAATGCTGATCTAGCCCCTACTCGCATGCAAATACAAAGCATGTCCATGGGTGCTAAAGAAAATTTCAAGGAGTATGCTCAGAAGTGGAGAGACTTGGCTGGAAGAGTGCAACCCCCTCTAACTGACAGGGAGTTAGTTGATATGTTCATGTGTACGTTGAATGGTCCTTTTTACAGTCATCTCATTGGAAGCTCATCATCTAGCTTCACTGAGTTGATAATGACAGGAGAGCGCGTAGAAAGTGGTATAAGGAGTGGCAAGATACAAGTGGGTGCTTCTTCATCAAGTTCTGCAAAGAAGCCTCCTAGTGGGAAAAAAGAGTCAAATGCTGTTTATGGTCAACCTGATCATAATAGAAGACATCAGTCTGTGAGTGCAGTTCATATCTCCAATCCAACTCCTGCAACACCAGAGTCACCACAGGGAAATCAACAGAGGGCTAGAAGACAGTTCACTAAGCTCAACATGTCAATGGCCCAAGCCTTGCAACACTTGTTGAAGGGTGAACTTATCACTTTGAGGGATCCTCCTCAGAATCCCAATGTTACTTCTCCCAGGTACAATCCTAATGCACGATGTGCATATCATTCAAATTGTCAGGGACATGATACCAATAGTTGCTGGGTATTGAAGAATAAGATTCAGGATATGATTGATGCTGGAGAGATTGAGTTTGACCCTCCGGGTACTCCAAATGTGATTACTGATCCCATGCCAAATCATGAGAAGACTGTCAATGCCATCGATGAAGTTTCACATATCTCCTCAGTTGCAGATTTGACTACACCATTGTCTGTTATTAAGAAGAAGTTGGTACAAGCTGGGTTCTTTCCAGGTTGTCGTGAAGATTGTTTATATTGTGCCTATAAGCCGGATAGCTGCTGGAGGTTGAAGGACGGAATTCAACGCCTCATGAATAATTACACCATAGTGTTTGAGAGGACACCACCTTCTGTGGAGAGCATGGTTGAGCATATAACTAAAGGTGTGAAGGTTGAAGAGGTGGATATGGTTGATAAAGTGCCGGTGAGGATTACTTCCAAGGGTCCTATTGATGGGCTAAAGACGTGTCTAATTATGCGTCTAGCGGTATCTTAACTGCAAGTGCATAGCCTATCGAAGTAATATTTAAGATTATCGATCCACAGGGATTCTATGGTTACTTAGTGCTAGATGAACTTCTAGTTTAGCTAAGGCGAATGGTTGTCGCGATTTTTTGTTGATTTTTAAGAATATTAGAGGCGGAATTAAATTTAAGTTTTAATAAAATAATACTAAGGCGGTCGGTATGTAATTATACTAACTTAGGTGGGTCAATCTAATCTAGGCTTATAAAGGTGTTTACTTAATCTATTCGATAGAGGTTACCAGTTTAAATACCCTCAACTCACACTCTCGTGGTCTTATATCAGATCTTATCCCTAAAGCCCTATGCCTGCTCTCGCTAGCCCATAAGTGTTTAGAGATAATTTTTGGAAACTTAGTAATTCTAATTTATTTTAAAGCGCTCTCGCTGTGTTTAATTTAAATGCCTAACTTTAGCTATCTGGTTAAAATCTCACACTCTCGTGGTCTTGACCTAACCTAATACTCTTTTCTTACTCTCGTAACGAAAAGGTCGATTTTAATTAAAAAGTATCAGCCAGAATGTTAAGTTATTAATTGTTTTAAGCCTATGATTAAATTTTACCGATTAAGTTTGTTTTAACTACATACCGCCCTAAGGTATTTAGCTACTCATTGATGTTGAACCAGACAGAGACAGAAAAACAAATATTAAAATACTCATGGAAGAAAAATAAATAAACATTATAAATATTTAAATTGCAATATAATAAAAAACCTGGTTAACAAATATTAGAGCAGACTCCTTCTTCCACAAACCGGAAAGCTTGGAGTTGGCGGAAATCGAAAATAACAAAGGCTGAAGGTTTAGAAAAAATAAATGTATAACAATTTCCTGATGTTGGAAATTGTTATATGGCGGGTTTGGATACAATAAGAACGAAAAGAAAACTAAAAATAATGCAGAAATAGAAACAGGGTCGTAAAATAAATCGGCAGAGCTTCCGCAGAAAATCGAATAAAAAATGCTCTGTACATTGTTCATAAAACTTGTACTATTTATAGAATCCTTAATGGGCTGAAATTTGGACCTTTGTTGCATGGGCCTTGCTGAATTGGTGGAGGGAATGTAGGTACGTGGCAACAAAATAGGAGGAAAGTTCTTCACGTAGTGCTTTGACGTAGTCTGAGTCAAAAACCTATTTTTACCCTTGTCACGGTCGTGACAAGGTCTTCACGTTCGTGTCATGTGGCTTTTAAGTGTCACGGTCGTGACAATGCTCTCACGGTCGTGATGGATGCTTTTGGGGTGTCACGGTCGTGACACCCTGGTGACGATCGTGGCTGTAACAAATTATGCAGTTTTGCAGGCTTCTTCATTTCTTCATCTTTTTATGGTTGATTTTGTTCCTTTTTCTCTTAATTCATGATTTAGCTCCATATAATGATGTACCTGCAAAATGGTAAGAAAAACTCGAGAATTCGAGTGTTAAAACGGTGATTATGCGATAAAACGTCAATGAAACCTAGCAATATAATCGATACGTTTTCTCGTTATCAAACTTCCCCAAACTTAAACCTTTGCTTGTCCTCAAGCAAATAGTCGGTTGAAAATCGGCGGACAAGTTTTTATTCACGCATACTCATAACAAATCATACGAGGGATCGTTTTGTCGGATAATCCGGTACTTTGATAGAACACTACCGATACACTAATGACACAAGCAACAAGCTATGTCGTCGACTTCCCGTTAAACGAAACAATCGGCAATTACTTTACGATTTCACCTAGAGTTTTTCGATCTTATTTCGCCCGGTTTCATTCTAGCGCAATCACATTAAGCCCTTTGCCTTAGCACGCACGTAGTGGAGTAGCCGGTTAGCGACTTTGATCCTTTTTGAGCACGGGGTCTGGTACACGAGTGTGGTAACCCTACATATATTATCCAATTTGGAGGTTGTGGGGGATCGAGCCGTAGCACGCCCTACCAAGTTCAGAACCAGTACCTCTGAACCAACCCGCAATGGACTCCTTCTCATATTTCTCGTTTCTTGTATGCGACCGTGTACTTTGGTGCAGTTTCTTTTCATTTGCATCGAGATATGAAGGATCATTATTGATTAGGCATCAAACGCTTATATTCATCGGCTCCCCACGTGGTTTGTGTTCAGACGGTGCTGACTGCTAGTATAAACTACTAGGGGTTACTTTTGAACTGAAACTTAAAGTGTACTCGTAATGATAATCGGAATGGAGTCGCTTAAGTAGGAAGTCAAAGGCGTCAGGATTGTATTGGTTTTGTTTAATCGTTCTCAGCTTCCTAATTACGATTTCGTAGGTAAGTCGGGTAATGCGAATAATTAAAGATTTTTCGGGTATGGCTAAATAAACGGGAAAGTTTGAAACTAAAGAAAATAGCACAAAGATTTGCTCGCTTCATTAACTTACTAAAGGAAATACAACGGAATTGAAAATACAACGAAATGGAAAGTGCGAAAAGGAAAAATGCGGAAATGAAAGGTACCTCTCCCACACTATATCAGACATTGTCCTCAATGTTGTGATATAAATGCGGAAAAAGTACAGTACAAACGACAAAAACGAAAAACAAACATAAGTAAAACTAGATCTATGGCTGCTGAGGACCGCGGGGTCGGCTTCTGGTGCGGGAGCGGCGTCTGGAAGGAGTCGCTTCGGGATCAGAACCGGTGCTGGTGGTCACAGTGATGTCGATACGCAAGGCTTCTAACTCGCTGAAAATCTCTCCAAACCTCTCATTAATAGCTGCCTGGTTTGCTGCAATAGTGCCGAGTAAAGCATCATACTGCTCCTTATGCCTTCGCTCCAGTGCGGCGTTCATCTGGTTCTGCTGATGAATCGCACGGAGGACGTCCTCAAGAGTGAAATCCTGTGCAGGAGGCTGTCGGGTAGATGTATCTGGTATATCCTGGACAGGCTCAGCTGCATCCATAGCGTCATGCATCTCATCCGCTGGGAGATCTGCCTGATCATGGATAGGAGCGTGGTCGGCAGCATCAGGTAAAACAAAGAGCCAGTTGGCTCGGCTGGATGGGTCGATGCGGTCGCGGGACGGCAGAATGATATGGTGAAATATGGTGCCGTGGACAACAGGGCTATACCTGCCATCCTCTCGCTGCGCAATCAGGTGAGCGGACCTGCAATAACTCTTGGTGAGGAATTTTGCGGCTAGGTGAGGCTGATTTGCGACCAAGTCACCAAGCCCCAACTGAATGGCGAGGGTGGTGACAATGCCGCCTATGAAGAACGGGGTGGATCCTCTATGTGCAATAGCCTGGATGTGATAAAGCATGAAAGGGGCAGCGTTGATCGGCTCGTCATTTAGAGCGCAGTGTAAGAATAGAAGCTCCTTGGAATTGAGCTTATGGTTGCTTTCTCGAGCGAATATGGTGTTGCAAATGACTCGGTGGAAATAGCGGATTGCCGGGTTGTGAATGTGCGTAGCGTTGAGGCTTTGGAAGGCTGAGGCACGGGTATTGGTTATGTCGTGCCATAGAGTGAAAGCGGGTTCACTAAAATTATCGGGCACGCGGCGGTGAGCTTCAGTTCCCTGATCGAAGCCTAGCAACTCGGCTATCCTGTCTTGCGAAAGGTTGAACTCTTGGCCATGCAATCTGAATTTTGCGAAACCGGTGAGCTGACTCTGAGAACCGGCGGGGGTGATGTACTGGAATGAGCTGAGGAACTCCAATGTCAGAAGCTCGAATGTGGGCTGAGGTTGACTGCAAAGATCCCACAGACCGACTTTTTGAAGCAGGCTCGTAACACTGGCAAGCATTCCGAGTTCCCTCAAACAGACAGTGTCGATGTAACGTGTAGGTTGCACACCGCGGTTTTGGAATCGGAGAAAACGTTCTCTCTGGGTTTCTCCAGCATCACCTTCTCTAAATTGAATGGTATCCTTTGCATGCAAGAGGTAGAGTGAAAGATTGAGATTTTTGATGTTTGTGAAAAAATGGTAAAATGAAAGAAATAATGATTCGGAATAAATAAGGGAGAGTGAGAATGTGATAGGAGTGGTGATAATGGGGGGTTAATGAGTTTAAAGTTGTTAATGGGGGGTTACGAAGGTTATGGAGAAGATGGGTAGTTTTTTGGAAGTTATGGAGGAAGAAGAAGAAGAGGTCACGAAGAGAAACAGTTCTGTTTCTCACGAATCCTGTAATAGGGGTTGTCACGGTCGTGACAGGGGTGCGACGGTCGTGACACGCTAAATGAGCACGTCACGATCGTTAGGGGGTGTGACGACCGTGAGGGCTTGCTTCGTTGAATAATTTCCAGAAAACACTATCTCAATTATTTCATAAACTTTATAATAATGTATTTTCTTCACTTATCACTCATATTAAATTATAAACACCATATAATATATAATTTCAACAGAGTACTTCACTAACTTGCATGGCATGAGAGATTGTATATAATATGAATAAATGCAAGCATAACAGTACATAGAATGAAAAATATATAAATTGCTTAAAATGGAGAAATTTTGGAATTAGAAGTGCATTGCCTAAGGTAATTGAAAATGAAATTACATTAATGAAAATACGGTACGAAATTGTTTGCGAAAAATAAATCTAACTAGAAACGAAAACAATGATAAAAATAAACTAAATCACTTATAGCATTTTCAAAAGCGTTTCTTCAAATCTTCGATTGCGGAGTTCAAGTGATAGAATTGTTCGCAGGTTATGTCAGTCAAACCTATAATGTCCAATCGCATGCTCTTAATGTCTTCTTTAAATAAATTTATATCAGTTTGGTAAGCATTAAGAGTGTTCATGATGTTCTGTAAGTTGTTAGCATAATCTCCTTGATTCACTTCAGGGGTTTCAGTAACTTCATCAGTGTGGTCAATGTCATGGTAACCAGGAGGTGTCTCAGGGTCAGTTTCGACATCGGTCATTGTATCATCTTTTATCTTGTAAGACTGAGGTGTTTCGGGAGTGGATGGATAATCAGGTGGGGTTAACTCATAAAGCCAGTTATCCTTATTGTGAACACTTACTCTAGCATGGATTGGCAATGTGAACAGGGTTACTACCTCATTCCGGATTAGGTACTCAAAAGGTGGATGTCCTAAATTCCTTATGATATGTCTATTAAAGCAGAAGTTAAGATTCATAGGACGGATGTTACCTAAACGGTTGCACCTGTGCAATTAGTACCTAAGTTCTAAAGCATCAGCAATCATGGTTACAAGACCTCCTACTAATATAGGTAATTCAGGTTCTTCTTGGATACGGGTGAAGGTTTGCATCATGAAAGGTACACCATTAACAGGCTGTCCATTAGTGAAACATGACATAATAAATATCTCATCTTTAGAAACTCCGGTAATGTTTTCTTCTTTTCCAAAGAAGGTGTGGGCAAGGATTTTATGGAAGTAACGGAGAGCAGGGTTATGGATCTCATCATTATTCATGCTATTTGGTTCAGGGTGGTAGTTTCCGGTTAAAGTTCCCCAAAAGAAATCTAGCTCAATATCCATCAATTCTACCTGTGTGGTAGTAAAAGCAAATGGTCCACTAGGGAATCCTAATAAGTCAGCTACTTCTTTGTGGTTAAAGTCATATTCTATTCCAAATAGGCGGAAACTAATAAATCCTTTCCTAAATTCAAAACCGCGCTCAGGTAGGTAAATTAAGGAGCTAAGGAACTCAAGGGTGAGCTCGCGGTAAGTCACAAACTTATGTTGGATCAATGCATTCTCCCATCTGAGTCGGTTAAACAAGTACATGATGCTATCATGTATACCTAAGGTTTCCATAGTCTGATCATCCGGGTACAGGGTCAAATCCATTTGCCTCTGTGATAACTCTTCAAACTTCATTCTTTGGTTCCTACCTCTAAATTTGGTTTCCATATGGTTTATTGGTTGATTAGCCATGGTCAGTGCAAATATGGAGGAAACAAATCAGGGGAAGAAGGAAAGTGGAAAAGACTTTTAGAAAATCTGTAAAAAGTGATTTAAGATAAAAATAAGAAAATGAAATGCATAATGTAATGGCAATAATAGTAATATAAAATAAAACTATAAAATGACAAAACAAATAAACAAATAGTAAAACGATAAATAACAATATGCTAAAAAGAATAGTTTAAATAATTAAATGAGTAAATGGGTTGCCTCCCACTAAGCGCTGTTTTTATCGTCAAAAGCCTGACGTAATGCTTAGGTTTAGATTAATCAGGGGAATTAGTGGACAACTCTAAAAGCCTTAGATTATTTGCATAATCTCTATTTTCAACTTTATGATAATGTTTTAAACGTTGTCCGTTTACTATGAATGGTTCACTATTCCTACCCTTAATTTCTATTGCTCCACTCGGGAATACTTTAATTATTTCAAAGGGTCCTGACCATCTAGATTTTAATTTTCCAGGAAAGAGCCTAAGTCTTGAATTAAAGAGGAGTACAACGTCTCCCACACTAAATTCTTTCCTAGATAGGCGTTTATCATGCCATCGCTTAGTTCTTTCTTTATATATCTTAGCATTCTCATAAGCATCTAGCCTTAATTCTTCTAATTCGTTAATGTCTAGGATTCGCTTTTCTCCTGCAGCATTATAGTTTATATTGAGAGTTCTAATCGCCCAATAAGCTTTGTGTTCTAGTTCTACCGGGAGGTGACAAGATTTTCCATAAACTAGTTTGAAAGGGGTAGTACCTATGGGTGTCTTGTATGCGGTCCTATAAGCCCATAAAGCTTCATTAAGTTTAGATGACCAATCTTTCTGAGATATGGCGACAGTCTTTTCTAAGATTTGTTTAATTTCTCTGTTCGAGACTTCGACTTGTCCACTTGTTTGTGGGTGATATGGTGTAGCCACACGGTGTCTTACTCCATACTTAGATAGTAGTTTGTCAAAGATTTTTGAGATGAAGTGCGAGCCACCGTCACTTATGACGAGTCTAGGCACACCAAATCTGGGAAAGATTATATTTTTGAAAAGCTTTATTACTACTCGTGTATCGTTTGTAGGAGAAGCTATAGCTTCAATCCATTTCGAAACATAATCAACAGCTACGAGTATGTAATTATTACCGAAAGATGATGGGAATGGTCCCATGAAATCTATTCCCCAGACGTCAAAGATTTCTACTTCTAATATTCCTTTTTGAGGCATTTCATCTCTTCTTGAAATATTGCCGGTGCGTTGACACCGATCGCAATTTATAACAGCGATGTGGACATCCTTCCATAGATTAGGCCAGAATAGGCCGGCTTGCAAGATTTTTGCACAAGTCTTGGAAGTGATTGCATGTCCACCATAAGGAGATGAATGGCATTGAGCAATGACATCTTCTATTTCTTCTTCGGGAATACATCGGCGAAAGATTCCATCTGGTCCTCTTTTGAACAATAATGGTTCATCCCAATAGTAATGTTTCAGATTGTGAAAGAATTTCTTTTTCTGCTGATAGGTTAGATCGGGTGGAAGAGCTCCTGCGGCTAGGTAGTTGACAATGTCAGCGTACCATGGCAGTCCTACAGTTGTCTGGATTGTTTCCACGGATTCTGGTTCATTTATGTCTAACTGAGCTAGGTCGCTTCCTAATTGTGCTATAAGCTGTTCATACGGAAAATCATCGTTAATCGGCACTTGTTCGGGTTTAATACCTTCTATTCTAGATAAATGGTCCGCTACGACGTTTTCAGTACCTTTTTTATCTTTTATTTCTAGATCAAACTCTTGTAAGAGTAAAATCCATCTCAAGAGTCTTGGTTTAGCATCTTTCTTAGTTAATAAATATCGGATAACAGCATGGTCTGTGTAAATGATTATTTTCGCTCCAACTAGGTAAGAACGGAATTTGTCAAGCGCAAAGACAACTGCTAACAATTCTTTTTCGGTAGTGGCGTAGTTCATCTGGGCAGAATCTAAGGTTCTACTGGCATAATAAATCGCATGAAGTTTCCTTTCCTTCCTCTGGCCTAGAACTGCGCCTACAGCATAGTCACTCGCATCGCACATGATTTCAAAAGGTAATCTCCAGTCAGGGGGTTGCATGATTGGTGCGGTGATGAGGGCTGTTTTTAGAGTTTCGAACGCTTTAAGACAATCTTCATTGAATATGAACTCAGCGTCTTTCATTAATAAACCAGTAAGAGGTTTAGTGATTTTCGAGAAATCTTTGATGAATCGTCGGTAAAAACCGGCGTGTCCTAAAAAGCTTCGTATTTCTCGAACGGTTTTAGGGGGTTGAAGATCTTTTATGACTTCAATCTTAGCTTTATCAACTTCAATTCCCTTGTCGGATATTACATGACCTAATATGATTCCTTCTTTGACCATAAAATGACATTTCTCCCAGTTAAGTACGAGGTTTACTTTTACACATCTTTCTAACACCATTTCTAAGTTCGATAAGCATCCTTCAAAACTTTGCCCGCATACAGAGAAGTCGTCCATGAACACTTCCATGATGTTGTCTATAAAATCTGCGAAGATTGAAATCATACATCTTTGAAAGGTTGCAGGAGCGTTGCATAATCCAAAGGGCATTCGTCTATAGGCGAACGTTCCATATGGGCATGTGAATGTGGTCTTCTCTTGATCATCTGGATGGATAGGGATTTGGAAAAATCCTGAGTAACCGTCAAGATAACAGAAGTAAGAATGCTTGGCTAATCGTTCTAACATTTGATCTATAAAAGGTAGTGGGAAATGATCTTTTCGAGTGGCTTTGTTTAGTTTACGATAATCTATGCACACTCTATGTCCCGTCACTACTCTTTGCGATATCGATTCGCCTTGAGCGTTTTTCACTACAGTGATACCTCCTTTCTTTGGCACTACATGTATTGGACTGACCCATTCACTATCAGAGATTGGATATATTATTCCGGCATCTAGTAGTTTCTTAACTTCTTCTTTTACTACAGTGCTAAGGATTGGGTTAATTCTTCTTTGAGATTCTCTGGAGGTTCTGCAATCTTCTTCTAGCAGAATACGATGCATATAAACTGAAGGGCATATTCCCTTGAGGTCAGATATGTTATATCCTAATGCAGTTGGATATTTCTTCAAAACATCTAAAAGTTTCTTTGTTTCTATAGTTCCTAAACTGGAATTTATTATAACTGGTCTTTTACATTCAACGTCTAAGAATTCGTACCTTAGGTTATGAGGTAAAGTTTTTAATCCTAATGTAGGTTTATCTTTACTTGGCATGGGATCCGGTGTAAGTGCTAAACTTTCGCTTAGACTGTCATCCTGATATGGTTTACGCCAATTATCATCTTCGAAAATCGGAGGGATTTGAATTTTCATTATTTCAGAATAGGTAGTCTCTTTCAGTTCCATCTCTCTTACACATTCGTCAATTACGTCCAATAGATAGCATGTATCCTCTATAGCTGGTGATTGTAAGAATTGTGTTAAAATAAATTCAACTTTCTCTTCACCTACTTCAAAGGTTAGCTTTCCTCTTTTTACGTCTATTATAGCTCCGGCGGTAGCTAAGAATGGTCTTCCTAGTATGATAGGTGTAGTGGAGTCTTCAGAGATGTCCATGATTATAAAATCAGTAGGGATGTAGAATTGTCCTATACGTACTGGGACGTTTTCTAGTATGCCTACAGGATATTTAACAGAGCGATCGGCTAGTTGAACAAACATTTTAGTTGGTCTTAGGTCTCCCATGTCTAGCCTTTTGCAAATCGTTAAGGGCATAACACTGATACTGGCTCCTAAATCGCATAGAGCTTTGTCAATGACGAATTTTCCTATTACACAGGGTATAGAGAAACTTCCTGGATCTTTTAGCTTAGGAGGCATATTATTCTGAATTATGGCGCTACACTCAGCAGTAAGTGTAACTGTTCCGTTATCCTCTATCTTTTTCTTATTTGATAAGATTTCTTTTAAAAACTTAGCATACGAGGGTATTTGGGTGATAGCTTCTGTAAACGGAATAGTAATATTCAACTGTTTCAGAAGTTCAACAAATTTCTTGAATTGACCCGTCGTTTTGGAATTGGTTAATCTTTGAGGGTACGGAATTGGTGGTTTATAGGGTGGTGGAGGCACATAAGGTTGTTCTTTCTCCACTACCTCTTGATTATCATCTCCCTTTTCTTCTGGATCATTCACCACTTCAGTCGGTTTATCCGGTTTTTGGTACATGGCTGGATTGTCAAGTCTTGGATCGGTAGGTCCATCAAGTTCCTTGCCACTTCTTAATATTATGGCGTTAGAATGTCCTTTCGGATTAGGTTGAGGTTGTCCAGGGAATACTCCAGCTGGTGCAGCAGTAGGTGCTTGTTGTTGGGCTACTTGTGAAATCTGAGTTTCAAGCATTTTGTTATGTGTAGCTAATGCATCTACTTTGCTCACTAATTGTTTAATCTGCTCACTAGTGTGAATGTTTTGGTTTAAGAAGTCCTTGTTTGTTTGAGATTGGTTAGCTATAAAGTTCTCCATCATCAATTCAAGATTCGATTTTCTAGGGACATTAGGAGCAGTCTTTTGATATCCTGGTGATGTAGCTGGTGCTTGACCTGGTGCGTATAAAGCATTGTTATTCTTATAGGAGAAGTTCGGATGATTCTTCCAACCTGGGTTGTATGTGTTTGAGTAAGGGTTTCCTTGAGCATAATTCACTTGATCAGTGGGAGTTCCTGTCAATAGTTGACAATCAGAAACTTCGTGTCCTGAAACTCCACATAACTCACAGTTAGGTGTTACTGCAGCCACGTTGGCTGTTGGTGTTATGGCCAAGTTGTCGATCTTTTGGCTTAGTTGGTCGAACTTCGCATTGACTTGGTCCATACAACTTACTTCGTACATACCTCCTTTTGTTGGTTTCTCAGTTGCGACTCTCTCGCTTCCCCAAAGGTAATGATTTTGAGCCATACTTTCGATGAGTGCATAGGCATCATTATATTCTTTGTCCATCAATGCACCGCCCGCGGCAGCGTCAATTGTCATTCTTGTATTGTACAAGAGTCCATTATAGAAGGTATGGATGACCATCCATTCTATTAATCCGTGATGTGGACAAAGTCTCAGCAGATCCTTATAGCGTTCCCAAGCTTCGAATAATGATTCGCTTTCCCTTTGCTTAAATCCGTTGATCTGAGCTCTCAGCATAGCTGTCTTGCTGGGTGGAAAATATCTGTTCAAGAAAACTCTCTTAAGTTCCTCCCACGTAGTTACTGAGTTCGAAGGCAGAGATTGAAGCCAAGCTCTTGCTCTGTCTCGAAGTGAAAAAGGAAATAAACGTAATCTAATAGCTTCTTGGGTAACTCCATTGGCTTTTACGGTATCTGCATATTGCACAAAGATCGAAAGATGAAGATTTGGATCCTCGGTAGGATTTCTGGCGAATTGATTTTGTTGCACGACTGATATCAACGAAGGTTTTAGTTCGAAATCATTTCGGTTGATAGCCGGCGCGGCAATGCTTGAATGCGGTTCAGCTTGCGAAGGACTGGCGTAATACTTGAGTGGGTGATTCTGTTCTTCAGCCATCTCTGCGTCCTTTGATGTTACGACTGGTTTAGGCGGATCTAATTGAAGATCTGGAATATTGTAATTATTTTCGTAATCGAATATACGTCTTCTTACGTGTAAGAAGCGTTCCGATTCAGGGATTAGAGGTTGCAAGTCTTCGCTTTTAGAGCGAGTGCTTGGCATACACTCGGAGATTAAATTAAATTAAATAGTTGATACCTTAGTCTAGACAATGCTACCTAAATGCACTAGTAACTAAATTAAGGAATCCCCGGTAACGGCGCCAAAAACTTGATGGGCTAAAGACGTGTCTAATTATGCGTCTAGCGGTATCTTAACTGCAAGTGCACAGCCTATCGAAGTAATATTTAAGATTATCGATCCACAGGGATTCTATGGTTACTTAGTGCTAGATGAACTTCTAGTTTAGCTAAGGCGAATGGTTGTCACGATTTTTTGTTGATTTTTAAGAATATTAGAGGCGGAATTAAATTTAAGTTTTAATAAAATAATACTAAGGCGGTCGGTATGTAATTATACTAACTTAGGTGGGTCAATCTAATCTAGGCTTATAAAGGTGTTTACTTAATCTATTCGGTAGAGGTTACCAGTTTAAATACCCTCAACTCACACTCTCGTGGTCTTATATCAGATCTTATCCCTAAAGCCCTATGCCTGCTCTCGCTAGCCCATAAGTGTTTAGAGATAATTTTTGGAAACTTAGTAATTCTAATTTATTTTAAAGCGCTCTCGCTGTGTTTAATTTAAATGCCTAACTTTAGCTATCTGGTTAAAATCTCACACTCTCGTGGTCTTGACCTAACCTAATACTCTTTTCTTACTCTCGTAACGAAAAGGTCGATTTTAATTAAAAAGTATCAGCCAGAATGTTAAGTTATTAATTGTTTTAAGCCTATGATTAAATTTTACCGATTAAGTTTGTTTTAACTACATACCGCCCTAAGGTATTTAGCTACTCATTGATGTTGAACCAGACAGAGACAGAAAAACAAATATTAAAATACTCATGGCAGAAAAATAAATAAACATTATAAATATTTAAATTGCAATATAATAAAAAACCTGGTTAACAAATATTAGAGCAGACTCCTTCTTCCACAAACCGGAAAGCTTGGAGTTGGCGGAAATCGAAAATAACAAAGGCTGAAGGTTTAGAAAAAATAAATGTATAACAATTTCCTGATGTTGGAAATTGTTATATGGAGGGTTTGGATACAATAAGAACGAAAAGAAAACTAAAAATAATGCAGAAATAGAAACAGGGTCGTAAAATAAATCGGCAGAGCTTCCGCAGAAAATCGAATAAAAAATGCTCTGTACATTGTTCATAAAACTTGTACTATTTATAGAATCCTTAATGGGCTGAAATTTGGACCTTTGTTGCATGGGCCTTGCTGAATTGGTGGAGGGAATGTAGGTACGTGGCAACAAAATAGGAGGAAAGTTCTTCACGTAGTGCTTTGACGTAGTCTGAGTCAAAAACCTATTTTTACCCTTGTCACGGTCGTGACAAGGTCTTCACGTTCGTGTCATGTGGATTTTAAGTGTCACGGTCGTGACAATGCTCTCACGGTCGTGATGGATGCTTTTGGGGTGTCACGGTAGTGACACCCTGGTGACGATCGTGGCTGCAACAAATTATGCAGTTTTGCAGGCTTCTTCATTTCTTCATCTTTTTATGGTTGATTTTGTTCCTTTTTCTCTTAATTCATGATTTAGCTCCATATAATGATGTACCTGCAAAATGGTAAGAAAAACTCGAGAATTCGAGTGTTAAAACGGTGATTATGCGATAAAACGTCAATGAAACCTAGCAATATAATCGATACGTTTTCTCGTTATCACCTGTCAAAATCACTCATAAGGGTCCAATTAAGATTACAGCTGAAGGCCCTGTGAAGATTGTTGTTGAAGCTAGAGTGGCTCCTATGATCATTACCACTCCTGGTCTTATTCCATATACTTCTGATAAAGCGGTACCATGGCATTATGGTTCCGATGTTTATATTCATGGTGTTAAGCAGGAACCCTTAGCTAATACACCTGTTGTTGATGAAAACCTTGATGTTGACAATATTGCTGGATCTAGTAAGATTACACGAAGTGGAAGAGTTTTATCTTCTCCGGCTGTTTCCAAGAGTACAGCTACTCCGGTTACTACCTCCACTGCTGATGTTCGGGGCAAAGGTCCTGTTATTGAACCTATACCAACTGATGTGCCAACTACTGATGATCTTTCTAAGCAGATGGAAGAAGTATTGAAAATCATTCGCAAGAGTGATTATGACATTGTGGATCAATTGGGGCATACTCCCTCCAAGATTTCTATGTTGTCTTTATTGTTGTGTTCTGAGGCTCATGCCAAGGCCTTGATTAAATTTCTGAAGACTGCTCACGTACCAAATGAAATTTCTGTTGACCAGTTTGAAAATTGTGTTGCACACTTGACCTGTGATAATGGGTTAGGTTTCTCCGATGCTGATTTGACTCCGGCCAAAAGGGATCATAACAGGGCTCTACATATCTCTATTGAATGCAGGGGCACCACCCTGTCACATGTATTAATAGACAATGGTTCCTCTCTGAATGTGTTGCCCAAAGAAGTTCTGAATAAGCTTAGTCCTGAAGATGCTGTGTTGAAGCCCAGTAATATAGTGGTGAAAGATTTTGATGGCTCGAGAAGAGTGGTGCATGGAGAAATTGATCTTCCAATCAAAGTAGGTTCTCAGGTCTTCAATGCTACCTTTTATGTAATGGATATTCGTCCGTCGTATTCTTGTTTGCTTGGGCGTCCCTGGATCCATGGGGCAGGTGCTGTAACCTCCACCTTACATCAGAAGCTGAGATATCCAGTAGAAGGAAAAGTTGTCACTGTTTACGGAGAGGAAGGATATATAGTTAGCCATGTGAACACCTTTAAATATCTTGAAATGGAAGGTGAATATGTTGAAACTCCGTGCCAGACGTTCGAAGTGGTTCCTTGGTTTGTTAATAACTATGAAGCTCCTCCTGTTGTCAAGAAAGTTCTTGTGGTCACCAGAGTACCTCCAACAATGGCCTCCCTCAAAGATGCTAGAGCTGTGGTGGATGAAGGTGGTTGTACTATTTGGGGTCAGCTTCCTGACATTCCTTACAAGTCTGACAAATTTGGTTTGGGTTTCACTGCAGAGTCCCAGAAGGCTGTTCGTCGTGCTCGTGTTGTTCGTATCACCAATCAGGGGATTATGAAGAATCAGATCAATGTTGTGGGTGACTATGATGAAGATTACAACTTGGATGCTTGGATTTTTCCTACTGTGGGTGCCGGGCTCAATAATTGGAAGGCTGAAGATGTTATTCCTATCTCCTTTAGTCAGGAGTAAATACTATTACTGTGTTGTTACTTTTAAAGTTTGTAATTTTTGAACAATTAAACTTTTAAGCCTTGTGCCTTACCCGGGGCACAATGGTGTGTTTGTTTCGGGATGTTATTTCATTTGCATACTTCATTCAATAAAAATCAGTGGACGTTTAGTTTTCGTAAATATTGTGTTCCTTGTCTTTCTTTTCTTCTATTTTTGTTTTATCAGCTATGTGTTCTTACACACACCCACATCACTAAAATGCAGATCCTCATCCACTCTGGATCCTGTTGATAACAGTTCTACTATTGCCAATTACAATTTCGAGAATCCGATCTATCAACCGGAAGATGGAAATGAGGACGATTGTGAAGTACCTGTAGAGCTTTCTAGGTTGTTACAACAAGAAGAGAAAGCTATACAGCCACATGAAGAGCCAGTCGAAGTTGTGAATTTGGGAACTGAAGAAAACAGGAAAGAGGTCAAGATAGGAGCTGAATTAGAGAATGGTGTCAAGAGCAGATTGATTCAGATGTTACATGACTATGTGGAGATCTTTGCTTGGTCCTACGAGGATATGCCAGGGTTGGATACAAACATTGTGGTTCACCGTTTACCAGTAAAAGAAGATTGTCGTCCAAAGAAGCAGAAGGTTCGTCGCATGCGTCCTGAGATGTCAGAGAAGATTAAGGCAGAGGTAATGAAACAGTTTGATGCAGGGTTCTTAGCTGTGACTTCTTATCCTCAGTGGGTTGCAAATGTGGTGCCGGTACCTAAGAAAGATGGTAAGGTACGTATGTGTGTAGACTACAGGGATTTGAACAAGGCCAGCCCCAAAGATGACTTTCCACTTCCTCATATTGATGTTCTGGTAGACAACACTGCTCAGCATAAAGTATTCTCTTTCATGGATGGTTTCTCTGGTTACAATCAAATCAAGATGGCACCTAAAGATATGGAGAAGACAACATTTGTTACACAGTGGGGCACTTTTTGTTATAAAGTAATGCCATTTGGTTTGAAGAATGTCGGGGCAACATATCAGCGTGCTATGGTGGCTTTGTTTCATGATATGATTCATCATGAGATAGAGGTATATGTGGATGATATGATAGCCAGGTCCCAGAATGAAGAGCAACACCTTGATCATCTGCATAAGTTGTTTGAAAGGTTGAAGAAATACAAGTTGAGATTGAATCCAAACAAGTGTACTTTTGGAGTTAGGTCTGGTAAACTCCTAGGTTTCATTGTCAGTGGAAGGGGTATTGAAGTAGATCCTGCGAAAGTGAAAGTTATACAAGAGATGCCAGCTCCCCGCACTAAGAAGGAAGTTAGAGGTTTCTTGGGACGATTGAATTACATTGCAAGATTTATTTCCCAATTAACTGCTACCTGTGAGCCAATCTTCAAGTTGTTGAAGAAAGATCAGGTAATGGAATGGAATGATGAGTGCCAGACTTCCTTTGATGAAATCAAGAAATATCTTCTAGAACCTCCTATTTTGATGCCACCAGTTGATGGAAGACCCTTGATTATGTACTTAACAGTATTAGACAACTCAATGGGGTGTGTGTTGGGGCAACATGACGAGTCTGGTCGAAAAGAGCAGGCAATATATTACCTTAGCAAAAAGTTTACCGACTGTGAAACAAGATACTCACTGCTCGAGAAAACTTGCTGCGCTTTGGCATGGGCTGCTCGCCGACTAAGACAGTATATGTTGACTCATACTACCTTATTGATTTCAAAGATGGATCCAATCAAGTACATATTCGAGAAACCTGCTCTCTCCGGAAGAATTGCGAGATGGCAAATGATCTTAACAGAATATGATATACAGTATACTACTCAGAAGGCCATTAAGGGAAGTGTTGTAGCTGATCATTTGGCTCATCAAGCAGTGGATGATTATCAGTCAATGAGTTTTGAGTTCCCTGATGAAGATATTATGATTATTACCAAAGAACCTGGACAATATGACGGACTTGAACAAGGATCCCGATGGACTATGGTTTTTAATGGAGCTTCTAATGCACATGGTAATGGTGTTGGTGTTGTGATCAGTTCCCCTGAAGGTTGTCATACCCCGATTACTGCTAGACTTTGTTTCTATTGTACCAATAACATGGCTGAGTATGAGGCATGTATCCTGGGTATCAAAGCTGCCATTGATATGAAGATTCAGTTCCTTGACGTGTATGGAGATTCAACCCTGGTAGTAAGTCAGATCAAAGGAGATTGGGATACCAAACATGATAATCTCATTCCTTACAGAGAACATGTGTTGTCTTTGATCCCACATTTTAAAAAGATTACCTTTGGACACATTCCACGAAGAGAAAATCATTTGGCAGATGCATTAGCCACCATGGCATCCATGTTTGAGATCAGCTGGGATGATGAAGCTCCCAAGATTACTATTGATAGATTTGAGAAACCTGCATACTGCAATGAGATTGACACTGAAGAAACAGAGGAGAAGCCTTGGTTCTATGAAGTGAAAAGATATCTTGAAGCTCAGGAGTTCCCTGAAGGGGCATCTGTCAAAGATAGGAAGTTTCTGAGAAGGTTTTCTGCTAAGTTCTTTTTGAGTAATGGAGTTTTGTACAAGCGCAATCATGATTCAACTTTGCTTCGATGTGTGGATAAGAAGGAAGCAACAGAGATTATGGAAGATATGCATGATGGGATCTTTGGCACTCATTCTAGTGGTCATACTATGGCAAAGAAGATATTGAGAGCAGGTTACTATTGGTCTACCATGGAAGCCGACTGCTATCAACATTCCAGAACATGTCACAAGTGTCAAATTTATGCTGATAAAGTACATATACCTCCATCACCATTGAATGTGTTGACTGCTCCTTGGCCTTTTGCCATGTGGGGCATTGATATGATTGGTGAGATCAAGCCTACTGCTTCTAATGGGCATCGTTTCATCCTGGTTGCTATTGATTACTTCACGAAGTGGGTAGAGGCAGCTTCATTTGCATCTGTTACCAAGAATGTTGTGGCTCGATTCATTAAGAATAATCTTATATGTAGGTATGGCATCCCTGAAAGGATTATTACTGACAATGGCTCTAATCTGAACAATACTATAATTACTGACCTTTGCACGCAGTTCAAGATTAAGCATCACAACTCTTCTCCGTATCGTCCAAAGATGAATGGGGCAGTAGAGGCTGCTAATAAGAACATTAAGAAGATTCTACAGAAGATGACTATCACTTATAAGGATTGGCATGAGATGTTACCGTTTGCTCTTCATGGTTATCGTACTACAATACGTACTTCAACAGGGGCAACCCCATTCTCCTTAGTATATGGTATGGAAGCAGTTCTGCCCATTGAAGTTCAGATTCCCTCCTTAAGAATTATGAAGGATGCAGGCTTGGATGAAGATGAGTGGATTCAGACTCGACTTGACCAGATAAATTTGATTGAAGAAAAGAGGTTAGCAGCTGTGTGTCATGGCCAGATGTACCAGAAACGAATGATCAAAGCTTTTAATAAGAAGGTTAAGCCAAAGGTATATCAGGCTAGTGACTTGGTAATCAAGCGTATCATATTACCACAGGGTGATCCTAGGGGCAAGTGGACTCCAACATACGAAGGACCATTTGTGGTCAAGACAGTATTCTCAGGAGGTGCCATGATACTTACTACTATGGATGGTGAAGACTTCCCACAGCCTGTAAACGCAGACATAGTTAAAAAATACTACGCATAAAAAGAGACCCGCTAGGTTGACTGGCCTAGGCAAAAATAAGGGCATCCCGGCGAACCAAAAGGGTTCGGGCAAAAATTAGGGATATATATATATAAATAAAAAATGTACACCCAGCAAGTCGAAAACCTGAAAAGGCGGCTTGGGCAAAAAAGGGTATCCCGGTGGATTGAAAACCTGAAAGGGCAATCCAGGCAAAAGTTAGGGATTAAAGCGTATGACTATGTCTCGTTTGGATCACCCATGTAACTCCAACCAGTTATGCTACTTAGTTCAGACTCTAACAGATAAAGCTCAATCCAATCATTCCGTCTCAACAGTAGAAGATGAGATACTTGAAGATAATGGCAATAGTAGAATTGAAACTCAATAGGATTACTTCCCACATAGCTGATTTTCTTCGTTTTGTAAAAATTTTTATGACAAATTCCTCTTACTAGGATTTTTGTCTCCTTGTACAAACTTATCTATGAATAGGTCTCTTCGTGATATAAATAAAATTTCATCTTTGAATCCAGATTTACTTTTACCCTATTTACATAAGCGAAACGTCCATTGGTTGTGTTTGAATGTATGTATGCTTTTGAATATGATTGATGTTTACCAGAAATGCATAAAAATGCAGTAATAGTATTTACTAAAGACGAACGAGGGAAGGAATTCAACGAAGCTTCGCCGGTTAATCCCCACCAGACAGCTACAAGTCCCCTAGTAGGGCAAATCCATCTTCATAAATACTTCGAGCCACATCTCCCCTGGAATTTATATCCATCTCTTTTATCCTCAGACGGATAGTCAGGAATTTATTCTTTCAATAGGAGTACGACGAACGAAGACGGGAGGTTATGGATACCTTACTATCGAACGAAGACGGGAGGTTATGAATATTATATTATCGAACGAGATGGGAACGAGTTTCTTATATTCTTCAGCAACAAATTGGGATTTATTTTCCCAGGCCAGCAGTTGTTATACGAAGATTTTCAGACGCTTCAGGCTGCATGATTCATACATACATCATTTACATCATACCATAACATACATATCCATAAAAACATAATACATTACTTCAGCGCATCATACTATACATGCATACATAATACATAAACTAATATTATCTTGCAGAATGTTATATACATCGAACTAATCTTGTTTTTCAGATTAATTCTCCAGCAGGCAAACTACATCAACAACTTATACCTCAGGACGTTGTTTATCCTCCTGAAAGCTACCATGACTTTGGGCCGTTGTTTATCCTCCCAAAAGTCATACTCTTACCTTGGGCCATTGTTTATCTTCCCAAAGGTTATCTCATTACATTGGGACGTCGTTTATCTTCCCAAAAGCTATCTTGAGACGTTGTTTATCTTCTCAAAAGCCATACCATGACTTTGGGCCGTTGTTTATCCTCCCAAAAGTCATACTCTTACCTTGGGCCGTTGTTTATCTTCCCAAAGGTTATCTCATTACATTGGGACGTTGTTTATCTTCCCAAAAGCTATCTTGAGACGTTGTTTATCTTCTCAAAAGCCATACCATGAATTTGGGCCGTTGTTTATCCTCCCAAAAGTCATACTCTTACCTTGGGCCGTTGTTTATCTTCCCAAAGGTTATCTCATTACATTGGGACGTCATTTATCTTCCCAAAAGCTATCTTGAGACGTTGTTTATCTTCTCAAAAGCCATACCATGGCTTTGGGCCGTTGTTTATCCTCCCAAAAGTCATACTCTTACCTTGGGCCGTTGTTTATCTTCCCAAAGGTTATCTCATTACATTGGGACGTCGTTTATCTTCCCAAAAGCTATCTTGAGACGTTGTTTATCTTCTCAAAAGCCATATCATGACTTTGGGCCGTTGTTTATCTTCCCAAAAGTTATACTTATACCTTAGGACGTTGTTTATCCTCCTGAAAGCTATCATTTCTTTGGGCCGTTGTTTATCTTCCCAAAAGACAACTTATACCTCGGGACGTTGTTTATCCTCCTGAAAGCTATCATGACTTCGGGACGTTGTTTATCCTCCTGAAAACTATCATAACTTTGGGCCGTTGTTTATCTTCCCAAAAGTTATTCCATTACCTCGGGACGTTGTTTATCCTCCTGAAAGCTGTCATGACTTTGGGCCGGTGTTTATCTTCCCAAAAGTCATACCCTTACCTTGGGCCGTTGTTTATCTTCCCAAGCACCCTATTATACCTCGGGACGTTGTTTATCCTCCTGAAAGCTATCATGACTTTGGGTCGTTGTTTATCTTCCCAAAAGTTATACCCTTACCTTGGGCCGTTGTTTATCTTCCCAAGTACTCTATCATGACCTCGGGACGTTGTTTATCCTCCTGAAAGCCATCATGACTTTGGGCCGTTGTTTATCTTCCCAAAAGTCATACCCTTACCTTGGGCCGTTATTTATCTTCCCAAAGGTAATATCGGGACGTTGTTTATCTTCCCAAAAGCTATATCTTCATACTTTGGACTACCTTATTCTCCAAGAAGTATATTTGAAGAACCTTTCTCCAGATGGCATCTATAAGCCCATCTCCAGTTCATTCTGATGGCATCTCTAAGCCCATCTCCAGTTCCTCCAAGTGGCATCTTTAAGCCCACTCAAGCATATACAACATATCATCAGTATTACTCTACGCACTGGTGAGTGCAAATTTTCGGGCTTTTGTGTTCAATCCCCTTCAACCTTCCAGGTCACGACTGGCACATATACCAGTCTAACCCCTCAGGTTTCAGAAAATTGAACAGGGGCAGCTGTTGCACCCCAAAATTTGCCCTCACAAAACAAGACTTTGTGTACTAAGAGGTTCACAAGGTTCACAAGATTCACAAGACCTCTCATGAGGTTCACAAGATTCAAAAGACCTCTCATGAGGTTCACAAGGTTCACAATACCTCCCATGTGGTTCACAAGGTTCACAAGACATCCTATGAGGTTCACAAGGTTCACAAAGTTCACAATTAGTCAGAAGATTTGACATTTCCCTCAGACAATGCATCCTCCTAAGCAATGCATCCCAAACTAGGGTTTTGACTTTAATCAGGCTAAATGGACTTCCAAGACTTCAAGTGAGCTTCATAACATATTATATGTGTTTAATAATCCCCATGACAAGTTTCAAGACTTTTCTCAAAAGTTTGCTCAGTCAGATGATCAGATAAGTCAAAATCAGTCAAAGCAGTTAAAAAGTCAAACTAAGGTCAACTGCGGTCAAACCAAAGTCAAACTTCATGATTTTTTGCCAACATCAAGTATATGAAGTAAAATTAATCATTTGATCAAGGGTTGATCATGATTCATCAAGGAGATTTCAGATCATCAAGAATCAGGGGTTTCTAAATTAGGGTTTCCTCAGGAAAAGTCAACTGAACTTTGACCAGCCATAACTTTCACATGCTTCATCAAATTATTCCCATCCAAAGCTAATTTTGAAGGAAATTTAATTCTCTACAACTTTGTGTCTCACAAGCCAAGCCCAAAAATGCTTCATTTGGAAGGTATGAGCTAAGACATTATAGGTCCTTTTGAAAGTCAACAAAAAGTCAACAACTTCAAAAGGACATAACTTGAGAATGGTAAAAGGTATGGACATGAAACCAATGGGGTTGGTTAGAGGACTATTCAAGCTTTCCAAAATGTCCAAGAAAACCCTCATAGCATTAAAATTGAAGGATTTGTGCCTTTGCAAAGTTGGGAAATTTTAGGGAGGTTTATGAAGCAAATAGGGCTTTAAAACCAATTTCTTCCAAATGGGCTTGCAATCTTGTGATCCAAACTTCAACATGACACCAAGCACGACCCAACCCATGTAATTTCTGATTTTTTTTTATTTTATTTAATATTTATTTGAATTTTATTCATTTAAATACATATTAAATCAAAATAAAATCAAAAAAATCAATATTTAAGTATGATTCTTCTTCTAGAAAATCATAAAAGACATTTAACATGACTATACACTGTCCAAATTCGTGCTCACTCCTTGAAGCATGAAAGGATTTGATTTTTGGCCAAAATTGGAAAGAGTTTTCTTCATCACCAAGGTATCCAAAAAGCCCAAAGAGGAAGCATATTTTTTTACCTAAATCAATCCACTACATATACACAAAGAGAACACAATGCAGAGGGACGATTCTTGCTGCCTCCAGAACCACTTTCAAAGTTCAAAAATTCTAATAAAAAGTTGAATTCAGATTTTAGGATTTAGGCAATTTCAAAGCTTTATTAAGGTTGCATTGGCTCTCTTGACCCTCACTGATCATGATTCCATACTTATATGCATCCATATCATGTTATAATAGTAAAACCGAATGCTTGTTCATGGCACCATGTTGATTTTTCGATTACGACCATTCATGATGTTTTGCTTGATTTTGTTTAAATAATATTGTTTGTATGATGACATAGAAGCTTTCTGGACAATTATTTTTGAGTTTCATTGCAGGAATCGTGAAAAGCCATAGTTAGGGTTTTGAAGTTAGAATTGGGGATTTGCGATTTGTGTTATATAAATGACTTTGATTATGATATTTGGATTGTATGAGACATGGGTAAGATTCTAGTAACATTAATTTGGATGATTGGTGTCTGGATTGCATGGTATCAATTTCGCAGGTTTTGCTATGAAAGCAAATTCGCAGGAAAAACCGTAAGAAATTTCGTGGATAAAATCGCAAGGCTAGAGGAAGAAGATGAAGCCCTGGCGCGCATTCTGGAATTTGAATTTATTCTTAATATTTTATGAAATTGTTTTTAATTTATTTCACAGAGGCGTGTTTGGTCCAGTGGTGAGGGATGCGTGTGTTATTGCTCAAGACCTGAGTTCGATCCTGGAGGGCAGCATTCTTTTTGCTTTATTTTCTCATTTATTCACAAGACTTAATATATTATTATTTGTAGTGGTTATATAAACAGGTGCGCCCTTCTGGCTGGATGGTTGGAGAGTGTGTTTGTTTGGTAGATGGTCCTGGGTTCGAATCCCCCCCAGGCCCTTTTTGTGCTATTTTTTGCTTTTGTTATGATTTTTACAGGATTTGAAACAAAACCATATGGAGTTCCTTCAGTGTCACCTGCGTGTGCTGGCCAGAGTGGTTTTAGTGTTGCGTTTGGAGGTAAGGGACCTGGGTTCAAATCCCAGGTCCTTTCTTTTTGAGCAATTTTCTTCATTATTTTCTTATTTTACTTATTTCCATTTTATTTAAATTAGCAAACACAATTTATAAATATTATTTAAAATGCTTTTATTCAAAATTCTTAAAACTTCGTATGTTCTTTTATAAAAATATTTTTATTTATAATAGGTATATATATATATATAATTTGTGAATAAATTAATTTGATTTAATTTGTAGAATAAATGAGTAAAACCCTAATATTATCATAAACCCTAATTTAATATGATTAACCCTAATAATATTTTTTCTAAAACCCTAATTATTTTATATAAATGTTAATTATGTTTCTTTATTTTTATTATTTGTTTATATTATCATTATCCATAGTTTTATATAAATCATGTAAATAATTTTAGATTATGTTTAAAACAATTAAAAAAACTCCTAATTTGATCTTATAAATATAATTTACTTTTATAATATTTTTATAATTAACCTATATTTTTATAATATGTATATAAATTTAAATCATTAGAATAATCTAGTATATAATACTTATTACTTATTTCTTTTATTAAATTAAAAAATATTATTTATCTTTTGAACTTTAAATTTATTTATTTCCATTATGCTAATTCTTTATTCTTATTTATTTTTATAACTACTAACCCCTTTTATTTATTTATTTATATATTATATGATTGTTATTATTATTATTGTTACTAACCCAATTATTTATTATTATTTATTTGCTTATTTATTTAATTCATTTTAATTATGTAATTGTATCCAATATGTAATAGTTGTAGTAATATTTAATATTTATTTTTTAAATGCTATGGTTAGTAAAATAGGGAGTGTGAAACATACTTGTATTTAAAATTGGTTTAGATCATTAACTTAAAGATAAATATCTGAATTGGTACACTCACACACGTAAGTCGATCCTGGATCGCCATCTCACTTCTTAAGGATTACCTCTCATGTTGCCTAAATAAAAGGTCAAGTAGGGTGTATAAAGCAAAGTCCCTCATCTTATATCATCTAGTCCCTTAACAGATAAAAAGATCAAGTCCCTTCATGGTTGCCTTCGTAATGATCTTGTCCCTTTCGAATAAAGATGATAAGTCTCTTCGAATTGCTTATACACCTTACAGTTGCCTAAATAACAGATGTCCCTTCATTTGTCCCTCACACATCCAAGGTAATGACTACCTATTCCTTAATAATAGGGATAGTCTTACCATTTAAAGGATATTTAAGAACAGAAAAGACTTAACTTAGGGTAGGTTCCTCTTATGTACTTGCTCACTTTTCAAAAACATTTCAAACACTTCATATTTTCAAACAAATTTTCAAAACAAAGACTTTATATATATCCGTACATGGATCATTATAAAGTACTTAAAGAAAATTTTATTCACACACTACACATTTTAAAAACATTTTAAAGTGAGCTAAGTAACTAAGAGCCCATGGATAACCATGGATGTAAAGGATGCTAACACCTTCCCTTTACATAACCTACCCCCCGAACCCAAAAATCTTTTAAGGTCTTTCCTGTTCTTTTATGCCCTTTCCTTTTGGATAAAATAAAAGTCGGTGACGACTCTTGCTATCCGCAACATTTAAGTCAGTTCTCCCACCGTGTTACACGATCAGGAAAATTACTTGGTTTCATTGTTAGTCAGCAAGGAATTGAAGTAGATCCAGATAAGGTCAGAGCAATTCAAGAGATGCGAGCTCCAAAAACAGAAAAGCAAGTCAGAGGTTTCCTTGGAAGACTGAACTACATCTCCAGATTTATCTCCAACATGACTGCTACTTGTGAACCTCTGTTCAAGTTGCTCCGAAAGAATCAAGCAATTGAGTGGAGTCCTGATTGTCAATTGGCTTTTGAGAAAATTAAGGTTTACCTGCAGGAGCCTCCTATCTTAATCCCACCTACTCCAGGGAAGCCTCTCTTCATGTACCTAACTGTACTCGAGGGATCTATGGGTTGCATATTAGGCCAACAAGATGAAACCGGTCGTAAGGAGCATGCCATTTATTACTTAAGCAAGAAGTTCACAGATTGTGAAAGCCGATATTCACTTTTAGAGAAGACTTGATGTGCTTTGGCATGGGCGGCCAAACGTCTCACGCAGTACATGATTTGTCACACTACTTTGCTGATCTCGAAAATGGATCCAATAAAGTACATTTTTGAGAAGCCTGCCTTGACAGGAAGACTCGCCCGTTGGCACATGTTGTTATCTGAATATGACATCCAATATGTAACCCAGAAGTCTATTAAAGGCAGTGTTTTGTCTGAATACCTTGCTGATCATCCTGTCGAAGATTATGAACCTTTGAAATTCGATTTCCCGGACGAGGACATTATGTTGATAAAGGACTGTGAAGTTCCAGGTCCTGATGAAGGTCCCGAGCCAGGTTCTCGTTGGAAGATGATGTTTGATGGTTCCTCTAATTACATGGGGCATGGTGTGGGAGTTGTTTTGATGAACCCTGACAGTGGTTATACTCCCTTCACGGCCAGATTATGCTTTGAATGTACAAACAACATTGCTGAGTACGAAGCCTGCGTTTTGGGTATCGAAGCTGCAATTGATACCAGAATCAAGATTCTTGAAGTATATGGAGACTCAGCTTTGGTAATCTACCAAGTCAAAAGTGAATGGGAGACCCGTGATGAGAAGTTGATCCCTTATCGGGCCCACATTGTGGAATTGATCAAATACTTTGATGAAGTCACTTTTCGTCATGTTCCAAGGGCAGAGAATCAAATAGCAGACGCTTTAGCTATGTTGGCATCTATGTTTCAAGTCAGATTTCTTAATGAAGCTCCACTCATTACAATCGAGCGAAGAGCTGCACCAGCCTACTGTCTACTGGTCGAGGAAGAAATTGATGAGAAACCATGGTTCTATGACATCAAGAAATACTTACAAAACCAGGAGTACCCAGCGGATGCAACAACTCTGGACAAGAAGACTCTGAGAAGATTGGCGTCCAAGTTCTTCCTCAGCAACAATGTGCTTTACAAGAGAAATCATGATATGGTTCTGCTCAGATGTGTGGACAAGCGCGAAGCAGACTTATTGATCAGGGAAATCCATGAAGGATCATTCGGAACACATGCCAATGGACATGCCATGTCCAGGAAGATTTTGAGAGCTGGTTACTTCTGGTTGACCATGGAATCAGATTGTTTCAAGTATGCTAGGTAGTGTCATAAATGCCAGATTTATGCCGACAAAGTGCACGTACCTCCAACCCTTTTGAATGTGTTGTCATCACCTTGGCCTTTCTCGATGTGGGGCATCGACATGATAGGAGCAATTGAGCCTAAAGCTTCCAACAGTCACCGGTTTATCTTGGTTGCAATCGATTACTTTACCAAATGGGTAGAAGCAGCTTCCTATGCCAACGTGACGAAGCAAGTGGTTGCCCGTTTCATCAAGAACCAAATTATCTGCCGATATGGGATCCCAAGCCGAATCATCACAGATAATGGGACTAATTTGAACAACAAGACAATGAAGGAGTTGTGTGATATATTCAAGATTGAACATCATAAATCTTCTCCTTACCGTCCGAAGATGAATGGAGCTGTTGAAGTTGCGAATAAGAACATCAAAAAGATTTTGCAGAAGATGGTGAAGACTTACAAAGACTGGCATGAGATGTTACCGTATGCCTTACATGGATACAGAACATCAGTCCGCACTTCAACAGGGGCAACCCCTTTCTCTTTGGTGTATGGGATGGATGCAGTTCACCCTATCGAAGTAGAGATACCATCTTTGAGGATCTTGATGGAAACCAAACTGGAGGAAGCTGAGTGGGTCCAGAGCAGATATGACCAGCTGAACCTCATTGATGAGAAGAGAATGACCGCCATGTGCCATGGCCAGTTGTACCAGAAGCGCATCAAGAGAGCTTTTGACAAGAAAGTCCATCTCCGAGAATTCAAAGAAGGAGACCTTGTACTCAAGAAAATCTTGCCAGTCCACAAAGACGTGCGTGGGAAATGGAGTCCTAACTATGAAGGCCCATATGTTGTGAAGGTGGCATTTTCTGGAGGTTCCCTAATCCTCACAACTATGGATGGTGAACCACTAAAGCACCCGGTGAATTCTGATGCAGTCAAAAAATATTATGCCTAAATAAAGCTCAATAGGTCGAAAACCAGAAATGGCGACCTATGCAAATATGGGTATCCCGGTGGATCATAACCTATGAAGGAGATCCAGGCAAAAGTTAGGGATAAAAATAAAAAAAATAGAGCTCGCTAAGTTGAAAACCCGAAAGGGCGGCTTAGGCAAAAAAGAGCGTCCCGGTGGATTGAAAACCCGAAAGGGCGGTCCAGGCAAAAGTTATGGACAAAGGCATTTGACTGTATCAGATGGTGTTTATCATTACTGAAGATGATTACCTGAAGACAAATCCAGTCGCTCTTGTCAGAAGCAAGGTGTCGGGCGGTTTTAGTTATTAGGGATTATAGTGGTCGTTGGATTCAAATGTAGACCTTTCCCCATTGCCGTTTTCAAATTGTAATTTTCCATGGAGCTTTTGCTATTGGCAAGCTACCATTCTTGAATGAAATACAACCTTTGTCTTTAAACTCTGTCTTTCAGCTTCTTATTTTCTTTGTTATGCGAAATGTCTTTACTGAGTTACAATTTAACTTTGAAAATAAAAAAATTTTAAACTGCTTTTTGAAAACATACTGGGAACATTCAAATTTCTTTGACTTTGGGAAAATTAAAAGATTTTTCTGTCTTCTAAAAAGCCCTCTGGCTTGCAGCAACACTCCCATGCAATTATTACAAAAATCCCCACAGAGAATTATGAGCTGGTGGCACTCTTGGATGAATCCTTGGACCAAGCACCGATTTCCAAGTTTGAAGACATCTCCCCAGCATCTTTCTTATTGCTCGTCTGAGTATTTGCACTGAGATCCTACTCTTCCTGCTTTATCAAAATTCTCGGTCTCTCCATAGAGTCAGCATTTGCATATCATGGTCATCCGCATCATGTTCATTGCATAAGCATTTGACATAATCATCTGTCTAACCCCAGATCCAGATTATTGTCTTTTGTTGTTTTAAAGTCCACTGTTATTGGTACCCCGCAGTGTAGTTGACCAAGATTTCTTTTCCAGAAACGCTGGTATCCCCTGCAGAGGCCCTTCTTGATGTACCTTAATACAACCAGTACTTCTTTTTAAGCCCAATTATCATTGGCATGAATCCTTCAAGTTGTTTGCTTAAAACTTAGAACTGTCTAATTCAAATGCATCTGTGTTTCCCTGATAGTTCCTAAAAGTTCTTCGTTTTAAGAATTTCCTGAGGTTGGTCGTTTATCTCGTTGAAAACCCCAACATTTATTCTTATTTTCCAGCTTGGTCGCTTAGAGCCATTCGATTTATCTTTAAACGCTTTTCATGCTACTCCCAGTGTCAGTGTGTATGCACAGAGCCACTGCCTGAATACTATTTTCATTTTCCAATTCTTAGTTTCAACAGCTACACTTGAACCTGTTGATTTACTATTTTAGACTTATGACAGTTATTTGTTTCTCCAACCACCGTGTTGAATTTTATTTCCAGACCACCGCGTCTTTATCTGTTATTTTATTTCCGGACCACCACGTCTTTGCCTGTTATTTTCAGACCACCGCGTCTTTGTCTGTCATTTTATTTCCAGACCACCGCGTCAATGCCTGTTATTTTATTTCCAGACCACCGCGTCAATGCCTGTTATTTTATTTCCTGACCACCGTGTCGTTATCTGTTATTTTATTTCCTGACCACCGTGTCGTTGCATGTTATTTTATTTCCAGACCACCGTGTCGTTGCATGTTATTTTATTTCCAGACCACCGCGTCTTTGCCTGTCATTTTATTTTCCCGACCACCGTGTCTTTGCCTGTCATTTTATTTCTTGACCACCGCGTCTTTATCTGTTATTTTATTTCCAGACCACCGCGTCTTTGCCTGTCATTTTATTTCCAGACCACCGCGTCTTTGCCTGTCACTTTATTTTCCCGACCACCGTGTCTTTGCCTGTCATTTTATTTCCTGACCACCGCGTCTTTGTCTGTCATTTTATTTCCAGACCACCGTGTCAATGCCTGTTATTTTATTTCCAGACCACCGCGTCAATGCCTGTTATTTTATTTCCTGACCACCGTCTCGTTATCTGTTATTTTATTTCCTGACCACCGTGTCGTTGCATGTTATTTTATTTCCAGACCACCGTGTCGTTGCATGTTATTTTATTTCCAGACCACCGCGTCTTTGCCTGTCATTTTATTTTCCCGACCACCGTGTCTTTGCCTGTCATTTTATTTCTTGACCACCGCGTCTTTATCTGTTATTTTATTTCCAGACCACCGCGTCTTTGCCTGTCATTTTATTTCCAGATCACCGCGTCTTTGCCTGTCACTTTATTTTCCCGACCACCGTGTCTTTGTCTGTCATTTTATTTCCTGACCACCGCGTCTTTATCTGTTATTTTATTTCCGGACCACCGCGTCAATGTCTGTCTTTTTATTTCCAGACCACCGCGTCTTTATCTGTTATTTTATTTCCTGACCACCGCGTCTTTGTCTGTTATTCTATTTCCTGACCACCGCGTCTTTATCTGTTATTTTATTCCCTGACCACCGCGTCTTTGTCTGTTATTTTATTTCTCGATCACCGTGTCGTTATCTGTCTTTTATTTCCCTGACCACCGTGTCGACATCTGTTACTTTATTTCACGATCACTGTATCAATATTTGTTTATTCCTGACCATCGTGTCAATGTCTGTTATTTTTGTTCTCCTGACTACCAAGTCGAGATCATTTCCATTTTCTCTCAATCACCGAATCGTTGCGTTGGAACCCCCAGCAACTACCTTGAGCTTGCTAACTTATCACTTCAGATAGTCTGTCTTTAATCTTGTGCTTTGTTTTCCGTCTTCTACCATTCTTAGTGCCTGCAGTTACACTTGAACCTGCTGATTTATCACTTTGAATACTTCCTGTTTCTGTCTTGTCATCCCCGACATATTGTTATCCCCAGTGAGTCTTCACCCTTGGTTTCGTTTCTGTGGATCACCGTTTGCATTTGTCTTTATCATACCATAGCCAGCATATTCATCATTAAAAGAAATCAGCATGTTAGGTTTCATTGCATCTCGCACATCATTTCCCCAGAGAGTCCCTCATAAGTTCATAGCATGTCAATGCATTTAGGGGCAAAATTTTTCGGTTTTCTTTATTTAAATACCTTTCACTCCAATTTTATGAGGATTAACATCACTCATGCCATCTGGTGAAGTTATTTAAATATGGGCAACTGTCACACCCCAAATTTTACCCCTAACCTTTCATTCATGCATTCATACCGTCACAAGTACACCGGTTGTTTATTAGTCACCTTAGTTTTTTTGCAACAATTTTTTTATTTTATTTATTGTCAAGCTTTTATTTATGAATTTAATTCTATTTTATTTTTTCAAGTTTTATATTTATTTTCTATTCTCTATATTAAGTTTTTTTTCTAAATTTTTAAAATTTTAATTTCAGTTTCCACCTCTAAATTTCAATTCTTTTTATTATAAGTTTAAACCCAATGCCAATTGCAAGTTCAAATTTATTTTTTAGTTCCAAATTTCTATTTCATCTTTAAGTTGCAATTTTTATTCCAATTTCTTTCCCATTTCTATCTCAATTCCAAATTCCCATTTTTATTTCTTTTTCCATTTCTATCTCAATTCCCATTTCCTATTTTAAGTGTTCAATCTAATTTCCATGTTTCTAATTTCAAGTCTAAATCCCAAATATAAATGGTAAGATTATTTCTAAGGTGCAAATCCATTTTCTTATTTCCATAATCCAAAGAATCTCAATCCAATACTATTCCATTTCAAAGTTATTCCAAGTCTAATTTCAAATCCAAAGGTTTAATGTCCAAGTTTTATTCAAATTTCATGTCATTTTTCAATATTCCAATTCTATCTCCATGTTCATTTCTAGTCTTAAGGTTCATTGTTTTTTTGTTGTTGTTCAAGAACCATTTTAATTTTCATTTCAAATTTCAAGTTTCTATTTCTATTGGAGATTTCGAGTCATGGTCCTAAGTCTAAATCACAAATTACGGATCTCGTTTAAAGCCTACATCCCTTTCAAGATAGTACATGCTTGATGTAGGGCGGGACAAAGGTTTCGGAAAGTTTTGTTTTATAATCATGCTTGATCAAGCGTACTCGTTATTCCGTCTCAACAAAGTTTTCTTTTCCCACTTCCAATCCAAGAGGAAGTTTTCAAGCCTAATTGCAAGAGCAACAAGTCACAAGTGGGTTAATATTTTTCATTACATCCAGGCATTGGAATAGTACATGATATTTAAAATTTGTTTTTTTCATTACAAGGCATAATGATACAATTGAAAAGTCATAACATGACTTAAGATAAATCAGCGTGCTTTAAGTTGGCTGCCTAAAAAAAAAATGAAAGGCAATACTATAACAACTGATGAGCAGCTGACATTCCTTCTTGTCACACCCTGCGAACACAATTGTGTCAAACCAACAAGCTCGAATTTAAAGCCATGCACGACGCACCCCTAAAAGATATTGCTTGGATTCCCGAGACGATCTTTTTTTGGTCACAGGAAGCTGGAACAAGACTATAAGCTTGCAAAATCCTCAGGTTGAATTCAAGAGGAAGGTTTCACCATAACAGCAAACGAAAAGCAAATCAGTAGGACCCTTTTGCTCCAAGCAAGTTTACATACAAAAAAAAACAAGAGATTGATTAGCAAAATCAGTTAATGGAAATCATTTTCTTGGGCACCAATAAAAAGTCAAGTTATGACAGCAAGATTCAAGGCCACAAGTAAAAAGCAGGGAGATCAAAGGCAAAATAATTCAGTTCAAATATGATTTATTCAGTTTGTTCAAAACTTTTGAAAATGAACAAAAGATGCAGTGATTAAGTAGACAAAAGGAGCAGAAATGACAACAAGTTGCAGGACTAAGTTTCATGGAAAGGGTAAGGATTTGTCTTGATGCAAAAATGACCACAGCAGAAGCAAAAAAGACAGCAATCATTAACCTCTCACCAAGCCCGTAAACAACAAAAACAAGAGCAAGTTAGCATCATCCAATTCAAATCATAAACCATTTTATTCATGTTAAACTCCATTTTCACAAATCATATTACATGGGCATGATATCGCAAGGTTCAAAATTTTTTTTCACAATAGCAACAAAATGAAAGTTTTCGACTTAGCCCAAGTCCAAATCAGAAAGAAATTACTGAGTTATTAACAAGCAAATCAATGAGAAGTGTAGTCAGTTTACCTCTGCAGCAGGGTATATCTTCTTTTCCTCTCTCCACAAGAAGACAATGGAAGCACCAACTTAGGGCCTGTGTTCCTGAACCATAACCTGCAACTCTGAACCTTACACCAAACATTGATAAGTTCTCCTACACCAGACAGACCTGCTCACAATAAGACAAACAAAACCTGTTGCAGTGCAATGACTGCAATGTCAGCCCAAAGTCAGCATTGTTGTTCTCACCAAAAGCGTGAAAATTCCCCACACTACACCAGCAAAAAACCTGCAAACAGAGAGTGATCAAGCATCAGCTTCAATAAAAATTCAGTCATCAAGTTTAAATTGAAAACCGAAACCCTAATTTCTTTGGCTATAAAAAGGGATATCAGTCAAAAGATCAAGAGGAGGGAAATCAATAACCCTAAGCGAAAAACATAGACAGCAACGCACAAAAGCTTCAAAAAAACCCTAGAAAAAAAAATCGCATCCTTTCTTTCCTTTTTCAAAAAACCAGAAAACACCGAAGAAGGCAGATGAGACCGAAAAGGCACAAAGGGTTAGAGGACGAACCTTCAAGCATCCCCGTGACTTCGTCGGAAACTCATCAGATTTAATCTGGTTATGTAAGTTCTTCGCTTTTCTCTTGTTACCGTTTTTTCTTTGCGTTGTGTTGATGCATAACCCTCTGCAATTTGGATGAATTTATTGTTGTTTGCTGGTATTTTGGCTCTATGAGTTAGGTTTTCTTACACTCTTTTGTGGGTTAGTGTTTGAGGGTTTAGAGTTCGAATCCTTAAGATTCAGACTCATGGTAAGGCGAGGTTTGAGGCAATCGGAAGTCAGGGCTGAGAGAAATTGTGGTTGAGATTCTGAGAGAAAAGCGATTGAGATGTTGAGGGAGAGTTTGAGCGTTTGAAAGGGGAAGTATTTTCTGGATTCGTAAGAATTTCCGCCGGTCTTGATTTCTAGGTTCTCTCGTTTTTTTTTCCTTTTTTAGGTCATAAATCAAGCCGGGTTGAATCCGGCCCGCTCCCCCTGCCGCGGGTCCTTCCCCTTTTTGGGCTTGCTGGACCAGTTTTCACCCATTGCTTGTTACGTTTTTTTCTCAATTTTCTTTTATATGTTTTGTTTTGTTAATTATTAGTTTAGTTTGTTTAGAAATATAGTTATGTTAATTAAGTATGATAAACATTATTTTTTTTTATTTAAGTCTGTTAAATTATATTCTATTTGCTTATTTGTTTTCTTGTAAAAATATAATAATAGTAATATTAATTTTTAATTTAGTTAATTAATTAATTACTTCTCCATAATTTTTATTTCTTATTGTTTTTATATGATGTACATTTGGGTTTCTTGCTCCCTATTTAGCTATATGTTGGTAATGTATGACTGACACGATTTGAATTCCGCTCTCTCTTTTCGACTATAGTGCATTAATCAAGACACAAATATAACGTTTCTAAACAACAATTTAAATCTTTTCTTCAAACATAAATTTAATTTCTTGGTCCAACACCAAGTGGAGAGTTCATCGCGCCTACACTGCACACACGTAAGTCGGTCTTATGATCGCCATCTGCACAATCCTTTTCACGCGCCTAATTTAATTAACAAGGAATAGAGCTCCGGAGTCTAGCACTCCGCACGTTCTAGAACGAACTGCAACTGGGCTAGCCTCACGCGTATTGTTCGTTCAATCCTTCGTTATTAATTACACATCGATTCTAAAACATCTAAAAACAATTAATCATTTATTAAATTACGAAAAAGGAACTCCGGAGTCTTGCATTCCGCACGTTCTGGATTGGACCGCAATTGGGCTAGCCCCACGCGAGGGTTCAATCATCATTCGTAAATTCAAATATTCCAATTTATTTAATTAATTAAAATACGAAAACAGAGCTCCGGAGTCTAGCATTCCGCACGTTCTGGATTGGACCGCAACTGGGCTAGCCCCACGCGATGGTTCAATCACCATTCGTATATCAAACTATTCAATTCATTTAAATTAACGTACGAAAACAGAACTCCGGAGTCTAGCACTCCGCACGTTCTGGATTGGACCGCAACTGGGCTAGCCCCACGCGATGGTTCAATCACCTTTCGTATATCAAAATATCCAAATCATTTATTAAATAACGTACGAAAACAGAATTCCGGAGTCTAGCATTCCGCACGTTCTGGATTGAACCGCAAATGGGCTAGCCCCACGCGATGGTTCAATCATCATTCGTATACCAACAAATTTAAATCATTTTTATAATTAATTATCGAAAGACGGAACTCCGGAGTCTAGCATTCCGCACGTTCTGGATTGGACCGCAACATGGGCTAGCCCCACGCGATGTGTTCATTCGCCCTTTCGTTTAAAACATCTTAACAAAATCAAACATTAACTCAAACGAACATTGTTTAAATCATTCTATCTCTCGAACAAGCTAGCGCTTCAGCCTCCACCGCGAGTATAAGCCAATGCTTAACAGTAGAATGCGTTTTAAACAATCGTTCAATTAAAAACCACAAATCGTAGTAGCACGAACTACGGAGCTCTGACTTTCCCATTGCACAAGGGAATACGTAGGCACGGGGATTTTAATCCTTCGCGAGCACCCTAATAAAAAATTTAACTATTTCTCTGTTTAAAAACTTTAACCCTTCCTCCGTCTTAATAATAATTTAAAACTTTAGAACAAACATATTAACAATCATTTAGAAGACAAAAACTTAAGATCAAGCATTTAATCGCATAATTAGCTAAGAGGTTCCCGTTGAGTACAACGGACGTGAGGGGTGCTAATACCTTCCCCTTGCGTAACCGACTCCAGAACTTAGAATTTGGTTTCGAAAACCATTTCTTATCCTTTATTAGGTTGTATCTATATCTTCCTTTTCTCTCGTAGAATAAATAGAATTAGGTGGCGGCTCTGTTGTTTTGTTTTAGGATCGTATTTTTCGAGGTACGACAAATATCATCAATGTAAATTTGCATGAAAGTCTCTATAAAATCATGGAAGATCGAATTCATTGTTCGTTGGTAACTTGCCCCAACATTCTTTAGTCCAAAAGGCATCACTACCGATTCGTAGGTGCCTAAGGCTCTGGGACATCGAAATGGTGTCTTGGGAACATCTTCTTCAACAATGAATATTTGGTTACAACCAGAGTACCCATCAAGCATACTAAGGTATTCATGACCTGCGGCTGAATCGACTAACATTTCTGCCACAAACATCGAATACTCATCCTTTGGGGTTGCATAGTTTAAATCTCTAAAGTCTCTACACACCCTCAAAGTGTCATTCTTTTTTATACACAAGAACACTTGCCGAAAGTGTACCGGAACACTTAGGCCAAGACTTATGGTATTAATAATACCATTTGGATGTATTATTAAGACATCGAAATACTTTTTGAAAGTATTCCGGTGAAAAAAATTCTAATTGAGTTTCTACAACTGTTAAAAACCGTGGCCTAAAGTAACTAATATCATACCAGAACACTCTTTTAATTGATATTTGTGACTTTAGGCCACAGTTTTTAACCGTTGCAGAAACTCACTTAGAATTTCTTTTAACCGAAACACTTTCAAAAAAGTGTTCTGAAAAGATATTTGTTACTTTAGGCCACGATATTTAACCATTTCTGAAACTCATTTAGAAATTTTTTTAACCGGAACATTTTCAAAATGTATTTTGGTGTCTTAATAATACATCAAAATGGTATTATTAAGATCGGGAGTCTTGGTCTAAGTGTTCTTGTACACTTTCGGCATGTCTTCCGATGAATAAAAATTGACCCGAACAGTAAAAAGTAAAAAATAAAAAATAATAAAAAATAAATAAGGGAAAAATTGGTATTTTTAAAAAAATTGTAGGGGTATTGGTATAACTGTAGGGGTATGGGGTAAAATTTTCGTGCTCAAGCTCTGGTCCAAAAGTTTTTCGTCTTTACACGACAATTTTGAAAATTACGGCAGTTAAAAAGTACTATTACGGCGGTCAAAAAGTACTATTTTGAAGATTATAGCTATAATTAACGAAAATGCATAAATATGTAAATCTATACCAAAAATTAAATTGTAATAGTTCTATTATGGTGGTTTAAACCGCCACAAATAACAAAAATAAAGAAAAAAAAATACAAATTTAAACAAAAAGTTAAATTATTAAACTGATATTACGGCGGTTTAAAACGCCAAAATTAACGAAAATAAAGGAAATATATAAATTTAAACAAAAAATTAAATAATAAATTATAAATTAAGAAAAAAAACATGTATAATTTTGTAAATTATGGTTTAAACCAAAACAAATTATATTTATATGCATAAAAATACATGTTTAAACCCTAAAATTATAAATTATATAAAAATATATATTTTTATGCAATTAAGCATACAATACATCAAATTTTTTATATTATAATATTTAGATTCAACTAAATGTAAGAACTGAAATAAAAAATAAAGTTACAATTTAGGACTAAATTAACCAAAAATTGAAAATAAATACTTAGAAGAAACAAAAATTAACATAAAAAATGCAATTATTAAAACAAATAAGAAACATAAAAAATGAAGAAATTAATAAATTTTATCATCATATAATATAAAAAATATATTAGGATTCTATACAATTCTATAGATCAATTTTTACAATTATAAAAAAAAAATATTCGATTTAAAAAAATAATAAAAACAAAATTCACCGTAAAACAACTGACGTGACGTGTCAAAATAAAAACGGTCAAAACTATCGTTTTTCTATTAATATTATATGAATTTATAAAATCGTTATATTTTTTTGTAATTTAGTGACAGTTTTATTAAATGTCATTTTAAAACTAACATAGTTCATATAAATTTTTACAGTTTTTAAATTTTTGCTAAGACTTCAAAAAAATTCTGACTCGGCCACTACTCATTGTACTTCCATAAAATCTATAAATATTACAATATAATTATTTATAATAAAATAAGAAAAAAATTACAATATAAAAAATATGATAAAGCATAATTACAAATTACAATACAATATAATTATTTAAAAACCTTTGTACTAATAAAGCATAGCAGCAAAACTTTTTTTAAAAAGAAATTAGAATAGCAGCAAGAATAATTATAGAAAACTAGGCAAAGCTAAAAAAAATTAATTCTTTATTTTTCACTAACAACTACAATAAATGAATAAACACATAAATAAAACATGTTTATGTCTGCACTTAATACTATACAACAATGAACTCGTCACAATACATAATAATTGCATAACAAATAAATAGTGTTCTCTTTCCACCAAATTGATCTGAGGTTTGTGTTTCAGTTCTTGAAGATGGCGAAGAATGACAGCACAATCGAAGCTCCGATCATGGCGACCGAAGTTGTAACAGATCCGGCAGCTCCGGCATCTGGACCTGGTGCTGGAGCAGAGGCTAAACTGAGGTCTTCCGCGGAGGCTATAACAAAGACAAAAAGGAAACAGAAGATGTTGACAGTGGTGATTGTTGATGCCATTGAAAAATTGCTTGACAGAGAAGTATAAAAATAGTGGAAAAAGTGGATTAAGGAGAAGTTTGTGTGTTGAAGAGATTTTGATATATGATGATGCTGAGTGTGGGAAGTATTTATTATTTATAGAAGTATTGAGGACGGCGGGTGGGACCCACAACAAAGAAACAGACAGTTGTAAAGAGGAACAGCTGTGGTAAAGTAAGAATTGAATGGTTGTCAGGTTGTTGCTGTTACATTATTTAAGAACTTTTGGAGTGTGAGATGTTTGCTTTTTCTTTATGTTAATTAAACAGCCCATGATGATTGGTAAAGATTTTTTCTTGGAGAATTCATCCCCCTGCATGACTCGTGACATTCAAATCACCTTGTTTAACACTTCAATGTTTAGTCATACTTAGGGGTGGACAACTACATAAGTAATTAGAATCGGATCGGATATTAAATTGATATAGATTGAGGTTTAAGGTTTTAAGATCTCGTCGGGTCAGACCGAGGATTGAACTGTTATTTTATATGTTATATAATATATATAATTTAGTATTAGTTCTTTATCATATAGATTGACGATTTTTATTTTCTTATTTTTTTAAAACTATAATCGGATTGAGAAATAGTTAAAAATATTAGAATTTTATATTTTACGTAAAATATATTAGATAGTGCTTGATTTAAGTCAAAAAATATTAGAATTTAAAAAGAAATATGTTTCTTTTTATCGTTGTCAACTTTGTAAAAGAGTAATCATGACACTATTAATGAATTATGTCTAACGTTCAAAACTTTAAAAAATAAATTGAAGAATATTATTTATAAAAAGAATTTCATTTCTTATTATCAAGAAAATCTAAATTGTTATTCAGTGTTTTAAAAATCGGACTGGCCGGTCGAACCGGGAACCGACCAGGTAATTAGTCTGATTCGAGTGTTGGATCGCTTATGTCATTGAACCGATGTGAACCGGAAAAATCAGAAAAACCGATGGTTTAATTGTATTTTTTTTTAATTAAAAAAATAAAAAATAAAAAATAAAATAAATAAAATAAAAATAAAAATAAAAATAAAAAATAAAATAAAAAATAAAAATAAAAAATAAAAAATAAAACATAGTAATGATATTATTGACGAGGAAATTGTTACATATGCGGTTGATTTTATTGCAAATTATTTTAATATTAAAGAAGTATATCCCAATATTGAAACAATTCTCTCTCCTTTAAACTAAATTTGATACACATTTGATTTAATTGTTATAAACTATTTAATTAAATTATATTGCAATTAGACTTTGTAATTTTATCCTATTTTGTTACGTGTGATACTTTATTTAAAATTTGAATTTAAATTATGAACTTGTGAATTTATGATATGATATTTTTTAAAAAATTAAGTGTTGTTTATATTTTGTAGAGATTGAATCATCCGGTTCGACCAGTTTTATACCTATATAGTTTTCTTATAAAGATCGGTCTATTTAACCGAGTTATCCGGTTTAATCCAGTTTGGTCATGTGGTTCGACCAGTGATCCAGTGGTTCAACCAATAAACCAGTGACCCAGTACCCTCATTGGTTTGATGACCGGTCCAGATTTTAAAACATTGTTCTTAATAGGTTAACCTTCAATTATAAGACTCATTTGATTCAATAGTATTAAATTGATGTATTTTTTTTCCATCTTTTATATTTTTCTTTTCCATAAATAAAAAAACAGCCGAAAAAGTTAAAATCCGGTTCAATCCATATATTTGAACAAATCTCCGATTTTGACCGATTTTTCCAATTTTTACCCGATTTTCCGATTTTTATCCATATTCTAACAAACCGGTTTAAAAAATTTAATTGACCGGTCATAGATCCATTTCTCATTTAAGAATTAGCCGGTCCCAGTTTGCATAACCTTAGATATTCATTCTATGGATATTAGTTCATCATAATGAAACATTCATAAATTTTAGAGATACATTCTTTTTAACTAATTCAAATTAAATATTTCAGATATTTTTTGAGTGAGTAATTCAACGTTGTTCAACAATATTTTTGGAGGTATGTTTTCATATTTATTTATTATAATTGGTTATTAAAATCAATTATCATAATTGATTTATATTTTTGTAAATGATTATAAATCGGTTATTAATTGGTTATATCCGTATTCAATTTATAATTAATTTTGATTTAATTTTATTTTAAATTCATTTTTTTATAGAATTTTATATTTAATTTTTAAGAAAAATATTTATATAAATCATTGTTTTAATCAGAAACATATAACAATTTAAACTATAGTAAAAAAAATTCCAATTTTTTTTTATATAAATATTATAAGTGAAAAGTAGATCATCAGATCAATGAAAAGTAGAACTTATAAGTGGAGTGGAAAAAGATCAAATTCTAACAAAAATTAGTTATATTATGCATTACTGTGAGTCTGTGACTACGAATTAATATATATTTTAAATATGACAATTCTCTCAATTTTTTTTTTTGTATTTCATAATCAAACAATTTGATTCTTTTCATTTTTTAAGTGTCACTTTTTCTAATTATTATTTTTCATTTATAATGTTTTACAATTAAATTTCACAAATGAGAGTTTAATTATTATTTTTTAATTTTAAGAATTTTTTATATAAATATATTTTTTAATCAGAATCATATAACAGTTTAAACTATATTAAAAAAAAATCCATTTTTTTCCAAATAAAAATTATTAGTTTTATCAAAATAAATATTAATTTCTTTTCCAAAAAAAATTATTGGAAAAAAATTAAAATGAAAAAAGTATTTTTATAATATTTTTTGACTAGTTTTGTTTTTATTTTGGATATGGATGATCTAAATTATGGATTTGGTTAAAACCATCTTAATAATATATTCAATATATGGTTTTAGTTAAAACCATACTAATAATTAATCAGTTTTTAATAACCAGATTTAGATATGGATATGAATAATTTAAATAACCGATTTATTTAAGCCCCCCTATCAATAAAGGTTACATATCTATGTAAACCTAAACTGCAAACTAATAATAGATGCATGCAGAAAAATGAAGAAAAACTTACTTTAATATCAAAATATGTGGCATTACATAGATAATCGTAACATAAAAACATAACATAATTTTAACATTACATTTTATCAAGACATTGCAAAACCATTAGAATATATTTGGTCAATCTTGTAATTGTCGCATCCACTTCAACAAAACCATGTATTTCGTAACGGTGAAATGTACTCCACATAATCTCTAAATCTTCATTTGTATTCAGCTCAAACTTGTTGAACTGAATCTTCCATTCGTTGTCAATCGTAGGTCAATAGTACTTGAGCTTCACAACTCTTCGATTGTTTGAGTATTGTAGGAGATTCTCCAATATGAATTTCAGATCTACAAGAGATATGTACTTTGTGACATGTCGTTGAAGTAGACAAATGCGACTTGTAAATATATGTTCATTCTGGTGAAGTGTATTTTTGTGAACAACGTGAGTGTTGGGAATAAGCTTAATTCTCATTCAAGAATTTCACTAAACTCGATGAATTCCGAACTAAATTTTGATGAACAGGAATCAATCTTTATGATTGATTACTGCTCTTGTTCTTCACTCTTCACTCGAGTGAATCAACCACTTTTGGTTGCAAGATTATATCACTACACAATGGTGGTGAAAGAAGAAAAGAAAATTGAATTAGGGAAGAAAGAAGTTTAGGGTTTAACAAAAGAAGTAAAAAGAATAACTTGTTTCTACAGAGTTTCTCTCTAGTTCTCAAACTAAAAAATTTTATTCAACTATGCAATTGCACTTTTGTTATGTTACAATTCATAATAGGGTTACTCCCTATTTATAGATTTGGCTTGCTTGCTCTTCAAGCAAGGCCATAATTACCTAATTATGCTAACACTACAAAATTAGACCTAAGCCGAAATTCCTATTGAGATATACTACTTCGATGTTTCGACACTCACACAATTTTGACATTTCCTTGCTTCTGTTGAGCAACATGCTTCGACACAAGGAATTACAATTCAACACACCATCTAATTCATTGTGTCTAAGCTATTTATATTCATCATAGACCTTAATTTATTGAACACTTTGACTTGCACTCCTTTATTCATGATAACTGCAATTTGATTCTCAGTTCTATAGTGTTCCAAGTTTAGCTTCTCTTCTACCACTTACTCTCGAAGGTAATGGAACCTCGTTTCAATGTGTTTACTTCGTCCATGCGCTATCAGATTCATCTATGGATAGAAGAGTACATTGATAATCATATTACATATATTATCGAATGTCCGAGCCCATTGCAACAAAGCATTTTCCCAATCAGGGACTCTCTCCTCACTTCCCTCATCAGAATTATAAAAAAAATTATCCTCTTCTTCTTTTTCTTCTTCTTCGGCTTCTTCTTCTTCTTCTTCTTGTTCTTCTTCTTCTAGGCCTTCCTCACCCTTAAAGTCGTATCCATGACAACTAAGGATCCAGATGGTGGACCTTCCTCATCTTGTCGCTGAGGTTGTTCATTTGCGACCTCGTTTGTGATGTTTGTGTTAGCATTGTTATTTGTTGAACTCATTTTTTTACGAAGAATGTATAATTAAGAAATGTAAAACCGTCTATTTATAGATAAGGTTGAAGATGAAAAGTCTGATATTTAGGTGCTTTCAATGATGATAAATTGTAATGGTTGATATTCTCGAACAATATTTTTTGAAAAGAGGAGAAAATCATAACTCATTATTATAATTGGGATGAGTGTTTCTCACTACTGGGAAGTGCAAAGGTTGTAATATTATAATGGTTTGTTATAATAACCGTTGTGATATATTTTGTAAAATTGATAAAAAATTGTTTCCAGGAATCGAACCTTGTACCATATAAATGGGGTATCGTTACGGTTCTTATATTTAATCGTTGTGATATATTTATAGTAAAAATATATGTATCATTATGGTTGTTTGCAATAACTGTAAACACCCCAAATTTGCCCTCACCCATTCACACCATGGCTTGTGATCTCCTCATATGCATAATCTCAATCATAGCATATCATATCACATTTTTGATTCATTTCATTGGTTCAAAGTCATCTGCATCTAGGATTTGTGATCTGAGCAATCCAAGAGCTTCTTGAGCCACACCAAAGGTCATCAATCACTTCAAAAGGGTCCATGTATGTTCAAGTATCATATTATATCCTCTCAAAGTCAAGGAAGTCAAAGAATCACAAGAACTGGGATTGGTATGGAAGCAGAGCCAGGTTTGACTGCACAGATGACCTAAAATTAGGGTTTTGGTTTCAAAGGCCATAACTCCAATTTTTTTGGTCATTCTTTTTTCCATTGGTCTCTATATGGTATAGGGAGTATGCATATCAATTTTCATGAAGAAATTCCATGGGGAAGTCATCTGATCAAGAGTTGACTTTTCAAGCAAGTCAGTGTAAAATCAGGGCATCTGAGGCCCCCAATGACCCAACCAAAGGGCATTCTTCATCATTTTGATTGTATATGATCTTTATTTGATCATGGAAGATGTTGGAAGTTCACAAAATTCAAGAATTTCAAGTCTTTTGCAAAGTTGACTTTTTGGGCAAGTTTGACTTTTAAGGAATTTGTCATTTTAGGCAACTTTTCAACCCTTACTTTTTGATCCAAAAATGCTTCAAATGGAAAAACTTTGGTCATGAAAGTTGTAGATTAGATCTTTCCCTTTTCAAAAAGTACAAGAACATGACCTAATTCATTTTGGATCAAAGGTTATGGCTTGTCAAAGTTGACAAAAATCACAAAATTTCAAAGTTTCCACCAAAGAGGTATTTTGCAAAATGACTTGATCAAGTGTTCTAAAGCTATCAAATGGACTTCTAATTCACACAACATGATCACACATGACCTAAAAATCAGAATGGGCCAAGAGTTTCTCATATTGTTTGGCCTTTGGAGCAAGATATTTTCATGAAGATCAAAAGCAAGCAAGTTGCAAAAGTCATGATAGTTTCTCATCCACTTGCTAGCTACATTGCTGAACCATCCTAGCCTTTCCCTCACACCATGATGCGCAGCCCACACCCCTTGTACTTGGCTAGAACATGACCATGCTTTCTCTTACACAAAGTTGACAAAATGGCAAAAGTAGCCATACCTATCACAAAAGGGCATGTCACATCCTCTGATCAATAGGATTAGTTTATACAAACAAATGGCAAGCCAAACAACATAACACACAAGCCTGAAACAAGCAAGAACTCAGCACTCTTATTTTTCACCCTTGAAGCAAAAGCTTTCGAAACACAGCATACAAGCCACAAACACTAAAACAAACCTCATAAACCTTCTCAACACATCACTCTGGTCACAAAGCACCCCTCATCTTTGCCTTAAACTGCCTGAATCATAAACACGATTCTCACCTGAGCTTGAACAGAACTTGTTCAATCTCCCAAACCAGCCAGCACAAACTCCTTCTAAGCATCCAGACATCATCAAGGGACCAAAAGGAGTGAATTTCATAAAGAGGGGAGGTCAGAAAGCTGCAAAGTTGAAAGCTTCAAAACTCAGGTAGCTCAAGAACTTTTTTTCCAGAAATGATTTTTAAAGTTCCTAAGTTGTTCTTTGTAGTTCACTGATCACTCTGATGTCTTTGGTTTTGAAAATGGTGGAGAGATGAGAGTTTAATCTGTTTCTGAAACTTTTTGCCCTAGGATTTGTTTGCTTCGATTCTCTCTGATTATGAGTGATAAATGATGTTTAAGTGAGGGGTTTGATTCGTTTTAGGGTGGGAAAGATTCCTGGATAGTTGGTTTTCATTTTCATAGCGTGTAGAATGATTTAGCATTTGAGCTCGCCGGAGAAGATGACCGGAACCACTGTTCCGGTCATCTGAAAGTCATTAGGGCAAAATTAGGGCTTAATCACTTAATTAGCCAAGTTTGAATTCCAGCCGTGGGATATGGCGCCAAGTCAATGCGCGTGCGTGTGAGTTTAAATGAGGGCCCTTGGATCTGTTGACTTTTCTTTATTTCAGTTTAAATTCATTTTTATTTTCATTTAATTGCATTGTTTTGTACATTTATTTAAAAATAGTAAAATCCATTCAAAAATTCTGAAATTTTTTATGAAAGTTATTATTTAATTTCAGAACACAAAAATATTTTTATTTTTATTTTTTGCATTAAAAAAGTATTTTTAAATATTTAAAAGTTTCTTTTTAATTAATTAATGAGAATTAATTTATTAAAAATACTTTTAGGTATTTAAAAATCACCAAAAAATTCATGAAACATTTAAAAACATTTAGAAACATTGTCCAACCCTCAAACCAAATTTATTTTTTGATCTTGATGCATTTTGAGAATTTTTCATAGAATTAAAATCATTTTGATGCATTATTTTGATCCAAACTTCCAAAAATCACTTCTGCCTAACCATGATGAGTTGGACTTTGATTCTTTTTGCATTGTGTTTAGCATATCATGTAGTTTGTGAGATTAAATGGCCATGATTTGATCTTCCATTTTCCATTTGTTTGGCATTTTTCTTGTTAAGGAACCCTAAAACCTTGGAAAACTTAGGAAAATCATAACTTGAACTAGGTTAAGAGTTGGGACTTCTCCTTTGGGCTTTGGGTTAGTATAGGTTTAGGGATCCTTTGAGGGCATTTTCAATTTTTTGTAATGTTGTTTGCTTCTGATTTTGGCTTTTGTTTGATGCATTGATCATAAACCCTAATTTGGGCTTCCATATGCATCCATCTTGCATTTGCATTCATACCTTGACTTGCCATGGCATTTTATGCATTCTTGTGATTCATTTGGCATCTTAAGACATATTGAAAGCATGTTTGATCATTTCATCTTGTATTTCCCATGTTGTATGCCATTTGCATTTCATAACTTTTCATGTATGTTCATGCTCCTTAGCCTGTTTCATTTGCATCCATAAGTTTGTATGATCATCCCCATGTGTTGTTTCATGTTTGTAACATCTCATAGTATCATTAACATCATGTATGTGCTTCTGGTTTTGTTTCTCATCATGCCATTCCATCCCATTTTGCATTGCATTGCATTTCTTTTCTAACTTTTCAGGTGGTAAGTGGCTTTGAGAAGTGTATTTGCTTTCACTTCTCATGACTTCTCTTCATCTCTTTTATGCATCCTTGCTGCATTTTTGTATGTGTTTGAGATTGAGCTTGGTCATTCTTTTTCTCCTTACTTTATTTCTTCAAGTGACTTGACTTCTTGAATGAAGCAAGTTACTTTGCTTCTCCTGATCCTTTCATCTGCTTCCTGGTGGTTCCATTGAAGATCTTCTCTTGTAAACCTCACAAACCTTAGGAACAACCAAGCATGACAATAATTAGGGTTTTGTTTAGTTTCCCCTCTTAGTTTTACCTTTGTGTCTCTTTTGAGTCTTCTCTTCTCATCTCATAATCAGGGACTAAACCCTAAAGGCTTTAAGGCTTTATGATTAAGCTTATGCCTGCATCCTTCTATTAGGATGGAGTGTATAACTTTAATCCTAAGTGTTAAACCCTTAATGTGTTTAAATCTCTTAATCAATCCACTTAATAATCATCAAGACATCACACTTGTAACTTGGGCCTTGCATTAGGGTTCTAATTCTTCCTTAATTGGTTAAGAAGGACTAACCCTAGTGTTAATGGACAAGTCCCCCTCAAGTTGTCTTATAAACCCTAAAAATCACTTAATCATCATATCATTAAATAAAATCCACTTAATAAAGGTTTGTTTTGTCATGAGTTTAATCCCTAATCATGGATTAAGTTGAGGAGCTTTCCTCAGCTTAAACACTCTCATCTATTATCCTTCTATTAGGATGGTGTAATGAGTTTGTTTAAATCCCTGATTATGGCTTAACCTCATTACTCAACACTAAACAAAAACAACAAAAAACATTTAAATAATCACAAGTAGGTTAATGATCTTAACCCTACATCAAAGGTGATTAAGTGTGAGAAGCTGACTTCACACTTAAGGTATTCTCATTACCCCTAATCAGAGGGAAGATGTGATGAGTTTGCTAAACCCATTGGTTTAGGCTTAAGCTCCTTAACTTATGACAAATTCTCAAAAGCAATAAAAGACTGAAAACACAAAAAACAAACAATAATCGTCTCCTTCGGGATTCTTTTCTCATCTCATTCACTCACCAACGAGAACTAGCTTCTTCCGTCTAATGCAAGACAGTTTGCATATGTGCCAGACAGATCATACATTTGAGCATAGGCAAGCAAGCAGTTCACAAGTCAATTCATCTTTCAGTCTCTTTGGGTCGAACTACGGTGTTCTGACTTCCTCATTGCACGAGAGGATACGTAGGCATAACTTAACAGTTATCGAACAAAAGTCTCTGTATATTCCCCCTCTTTCTAGCCTCATTCTTTTAGCCTCATGATCTTGAGCATTTCACTCCTGTTCTTACACTGACACTTCACTTATATACTTCACTTTTCTCTTACACTAACACCTGTACATTTTGTTTTCCAGCTCTTTTACACACAAATTGCACTGACACTACCCCTTTAAAACACAAATCTTTTAAGCGTGGATCCCGTCGAGTACGGCGGACAATCTGGGTGCTAATACCTTCCCAGGTTGTAACCAACCCCCTTTCTCAGTCTCTCTGGTTCGCAACCGTCTTATCCATCTCTTTCTAGGTCTATGCAGCATTGCCTTTCCTCCGGGATAAAAATGCCTAGTTGGCGACTCTTTTCTTTTCCAGTGAGTTCACTGCTGTGTGCTCTCATTGTTCCTTTCGCTGATCGTTCGCGTCTGTACCTTTATTTGGGCCAGTCCCATTTATCGGGAACGACAGCTTGGCGACTCTGCTGGGGAAGCCTTATACTGCAACCAGGGCTTCTGGTTCTTTTTGTGGGTTCCTCCTAGCGCTTGATTGATTTATGTTTACTGGGGTGTTATGTGTTTATTTGTGTTTGTATATTTGTATTTATTTTTTGCTTTATGTACAGTTGCTTTACTGCTTCCTTTATAGCTTTGCATTATACCATATTGTCATACTGTGCTGCTGGCTGGATCTGTTTGTTTGCTTTGGTGGGTGGGTGTTCTATTGAGATTTGAGGTCCTATACCTGGGATCTGAGTGACATCTAGGCTAGAGTGGTTCATATTCTTTCCCATTCCATCTCGGTCTGGTGCGGGAATATGAAACACAGTTCAGATATGGGTTTCTTCTTGAGGACTCTGTGTTGCAGATTTCCTGCAATGCTAGGGCTATCTGGGAAGCCTGCTAAGTCTGGGTGACCTTTAGTTTTGACCTTCAGAAACTGAGGTGAATTAGAGGAGGATCTTTTATGGTTATTGTAAACACTGTACCTCCGGGTTAGAAGTGTTTACACTTCTCATAACTGATCCAAGTCTGAGGATCCTTGTTTTAGAACACCACCTGTGAGGGGGTTGGGTTGTTTACAGGTTTGCAGGTACCCTTGACCTCAGCATACCCTGTTACTTTGTTTGATTAAGAGTACTCCATGTTGGGACAGTTCTTGTGATCCCAAACCCTGGACATGTGACTCTTTATTTGATTCCCCCACCTTGGTTACTAGACTTATAGACCTCCATCTGGATTTTTTGAACATACCTGGACTTATATCAGAGCATTTGATCAGATCCAGCTCAGTCACAAACCCCTTGCATATCATTTGCATACATCCTCATTGCATCATTTTGACATTTGTTTATTTGTTTTTCAGGGTATCCATCTTCATTTTTGGCTTGGTTTTGACCCCATCATCAGTATAGACCTATCTTCATCAGCATCTGCCTCAGCTATCAGCTACCTGCTTCAGTCACCTGCACCAGCCAGTCAGTGGCCCATCTTTCAGTGTTATCATCAGCACCTGTCTCAACTCATCCTCAACATCATGGCACCTAAGAAGAGTAATATCTCCTACCACTTCTTTCAACCTGAGTTAGCTGACATCAGGAGGATTCAAACCCTGATCACTCCAGACCATGTACCACTTTTCAGAGAACACTATGGAGACATACTTAATGTGGTTATGGATTTGGACCCTTCACAGAGGAGCCTGATTCATACTTGCCTGCAATTTTATGATCCTCCCCTAAGGTGTTTCACTTTTCAGGATTTCCAGTTGGGACCTTTATTGGAGGAATACTCATCATTGGTTGGTATACCTATCAGGGGTGGAGTCCCCTTCAACCCTGAGTTGGCTTTCCCAAGTAATGAGGAGATAGCAAAGGCATTGCATTTGGAGCCAGTTTTGATTGGGCAAAATATGACTACCAAGGCTGGAATCTCTGGTCTACATCTGGATTTCTTGATCTCTCAAGCTACCCTGAAGGCTTCTCTGGGAGAGTGGAAAGCAGTTTGTGCTTTGTTGGCCCTGAGCATATATGGGATCATATTATTTGCAGATGACCCTAGATTCATTAGCAAGAATGCAATCCATCTTTTCATCCTGAGGAACCCAGTGCCCACTTTATTGGGGGATTTTTACTACTCAGTACACCAGAGGAATGAAAAGCAGAGGGGAAGATTAGTGCGGTGCTGTGCTCCTTTGTTCCATACTTGGCTTCTCAAGCATTTGCCCAAGACAGATGCATTTTTAAATCCTCATCAGCAGAGGAACTGGGCTAGAAGACTCACTGCTTTGACTTCAGCTGATATCAGGTGGTGCACTCAAAGCACCAAGGGCAGGGATATCATTACCAGTTGTGGGCATTTTCCCAATGTACCCCTGATAGGAGTTAAGGGTTGCATTAATTACAACCCTCTGCTGTTCAAAAGACAACTGGGCTATGCACTGGTCCACACTCCTAAGGCACAAGACTTGGCTGAGACCCTTTACTGTGAGAACAAGCCTAATCTGGCTATTGTTAGGCAGGCAGCATGGGCCTGGGACAATGTTCAAACTAAAGGAGTGACCATTCTGGGGAAGTGCAACAATGTAGCATCAGCACAATACTATGAATGGTCCCATGCCAGGGCTCAATTTTCTGGGATGCCCTTTACCATGGAGGATATGCCTGGATCATCCTCAGCACCACCTCCTGCCACTGTCAGCTTAGAGGAGTTTGAGAGCTTGAAAGAGAGAAATGAGAAGTTGACTCAGGCTTTGCAGAAGACCCTCTGGGATAGGAGTGATGGTAGGTTGGATATTGAAAGGTTGGAAAAGTTTAGGGTGGAGCATCTGGCTAAAATTGAGAAGTCTGAGGATTACATCAAGAAGTCTAGGGCTGGAGAGCAGATTCTGAAGAATGCTTGTAAAGAAGCCCAGTTCCAGAAAGCCAGGACGGACTTGTATCTGAAGGAGAGTCAAGCTAGGTGGGTCAGGATCACCGAAGCTCGTACTCTGGAAGATAAGAGGACTCAGGACAAGATAGAGCAGCTGGAAGCTAGTGCAAAAGAGCAACAGGAAGCCCTGGCAGCAGCCCAGAGGGAGATCTCAGAGCTGAAGATCAGAGCTGGAGTGAAGAGGTCAAAGGACCAGAGTCAACACAAGAAGCTAACTGCAGCTGTTACTACCCGGAATCTCCTTATCAGGAATCTCACAGAGCGTCCAGCTAATCCTGTGACTGAAGCACTTCTCAAGGAAGTTCAGGAGGATGAGTTTGGTCTTGGTGTTTGACTTTTTGCTTGTTGTTGCTTTCATTTTATGTATTTTTATTTTCTTGTGATGTATTTTGACCCCTCCGAGGGCACGTTTTGTAAGAGAACAAACTATGTACCATTTGCCTTTTGTAATATATGTATCAGTTTGTTCCATCCGAGTTTACTTCAAAAGCAACATCAACAGCATCTTCAAGGGTCTGGAAGGGTCAAAACTGAATGCCAAGCCGGATACCTTGAAAACAAATAAGCATACTGCATTGCATGCTAACCTTTTGTTTTGTTTTGCAGGCTTTTGTTTTATTGTTACTAACTCTGTTGTGATATTCAGGAACTATTGCTCGACGCTGGGTATTTCCACTCAATCGTCCACACCGATATCCAACCTGTAACAACCTTCCGGGCATACAAATGGATCAGGTACAACAGGACCTTGCAGAGGTCAGAAACCATATGGCCAACGAAAGATTGGAAATGAGAACTCAGATGACGCAGTTTATGGAAGTGATGAACAACATGGCTCAGAGCCAAGAAAGATTGAGAGCAATGGTGGAAAGGCAGAATCAGGAAGATCCCCATATAGGGACTGCTGGCACAAGCAACAATGAGAGGGTCCAACCCCATGTCAACCCCCCTGTATTTGGACCCCACCTTCATCCAGAGATCAACATTCCTGCTAATGTTCAAGGGACTGCCACTGCAGGTAGAGTGCTGCAAGAAGACCCCCAAGAGGATCAGTTCACAGTAATGGGTGCTGGGGAAGAAGCCTATGACAGAAGGCTGGAGGAAATTGCTGAAAAATTAAGATCCTTGGAGTCTCAAAACTCTTTGGGTTTTGATGTTATGGACATGGGCTTGGTGGACGGGGTCAGGATTCCCCATAAGTTTAAGCCTCCTTGTTTTGAAAAATACAACGGGACCTCCTGCCCACGGACCCACTTACAATCCTTTTTGGGAAGGTTGAAAGCATATACCATGGACGAGAAGCTATGGATGTTTTATTTTGAGGATAGATTAACTGGAGCGTCAAGGGAATGGTACTCCCATCTGACTAGAGCAACCATCAGGTGTTGGAAGGACTTGGCAGAGGCCTTCATCAGACAATACCAGTATAATTTGGATATGGCACCCAACAGGACCCTCCTGATGGGGATGTCACAGTCATCTAGGGAAAGCTTCCGCGAGTACGCCCAAAGGTGGAGGCAGCTGGCAACTGCTGTCCAACCACCTATGTCAGAGAGGGAGATGGCAGATATGTTTATGAACACTCTCCAGGGAACATACATTGACAGGCTGGCTGCTTTCTCTTCTACCAGCTTTGCAGATGTCGTTATAGCGGGAGAAAGAATCGAGAGCCTGTTAAAGATGGGCAAGATTTCTGACAACGGTGCTAGCTCATCCGGCAACACAAGGAAGCCTTTTGTGGGCCCAAGAAGAACTGGTGAAGCTAATGCTATCCATACCAACAGGGGAGGACCCCAATATGTTCACAGGTCTGTGGCAGCAGTCACCATTCCCGCTCCAGTTCATCCACAACCAGTTTATCAACCACAGCAGCAAAATTACCAGCAACAAACTCAGTACCCCCCTCAAAGAAACTACAACAACACCAACAACAACAATCAGCAAAGACCGTTCCAACAGAGACCTTCTCAGGCCAATAGGGTGATCGATCCGATCCCTATGCCATATGCCACATTACTGCCACAACTCCTGAAACTCAACCTGGTTGAGCTAAGGACGTTGGCACCTCCAGATCCCACCAGTCTACCCAGAAACTACGACTCCAACGCCAGATGTGCTTTTCATTCAAATGCACCTGGCCACAGTACAGAAAAGTGCAGAGCTTTGCACATGAAGGTACAAGACTTGGTGGACTCTAAGGCTCTGAATTTTGCACCACCACCAAATGTTAACAAGAACCCTATGCCAAACCACGGAGGTCCCAGAATCAATGCTATTGAAGAAGACAAGCCGTCTTACTTGATAACCAGTGTGGGTCAGATTCGGACACCGTTGGTAGAAATAAAGGCTCAACTCCTCGAATGTCAAATGTTCCCGGGGTGCGAGCTAGGGTGTGCTTACTGCAACATTTCAGTGAATGGTTATGATAACTTGAGAGATGGCATAGATGGTCTCATCCAGAGTGGCCTGCTTCAGATTACAACATCAATTCCAACAAATCCAGCAATCTCATCAGCAACAATTCCAGTATCTCCTACAACTGCAACAGCCATTGTTCCAAACAACTCTTCAGCTTCATCAACAAATGCTTCATCTGTCATTTCAACTGACCAGATATCAGCAAACATCCCTTCTACAACTTCAGCACCACTTCATTTTGAATCTCCTACAACGACAACATCCATCCTTCCAACAATGTCTCCTACTACATCAGCAGCAAACAATGAGGATGTCTCAACAGTTACAATTTATTACGATCCTGAAAATGATTCTGCCTACAACTCACAAAATGCCACTCCTATCAGAGCACCAGTCACAATATACTACGATCCACAAACTATCACAGTCCCTTCTGAAGCTGCCATCAGCCCGGTCACCATCACGGTGCCTGGGCCAGTACCTTATGAAAGCAGTAAGGCCATCCCCTGGCATTACGGCTCTGATCTATACTGCGGAGGACAGAAAATCACTCTTGAATCATCAACCCCTGCACCACAAATAGACAATGTGGGAGGAGGCGGAGGCTTCACTCGAAGCGGACGTCTCTTTGCTCCACCAATTCAAAAACCCACTGCCGAAGCAGAAGCTGCTGCCAAGGCAAAAGGGAAAAGCTTGGTGCAAGAAGAGCAAATTGTTAAAGAAGCTTTAAAAACACCCTTTGATCAAGAAGTTGATGAATTCATGAGAATCATCAAGAAAAGTGATTACAAAATAGTGGATCAGCTTCACCAGACGCCTTCCAAGATCTCAATCCTATCATTGCTTATGTGCTCCGAGGCTCATCGGAACGCACTACTAAAAGTCTTGCACGCAGCTTATGTGCCAGAGGAGATCACCGTCAATCAGTTGGAAGCTGTGGTTGGAAATGTTAATGCTAGTCATGGACTAGGGTTCACCAACACTGATTTGACCACGGAAGGCCGCAATCATAACAAGGCTTTGCACATTACCATGTGTAAACACCCCAAATTTTCCCTCACCCATTTCACCATGGCTTGTGATCATTTCATATGCATAAATACAATCATATCCCCTCATATCTCAATTTTTGATTCACTGCATTGGTTCTAAGTCATCTGCACCTAGGGTTTGTGATCTGAGCAATCCAAGAACCTCTTGAGCCACTCCAAAGGCAACCAACCACTTCAAAGGGATCCATATGTGTTCAAGTATCATATTACATCTTCTCAAAGTCAAAAATTCCAAAGAATCACAAGAACTAGGGTTTGGATGGATGCAGAGCCAAGTTTGACTGCACAGTTGACCTAAAATTAGGGTTTTGGTTTCAGAGGCCATAACTCCAAATTTTTTGGTCATTCTTGTTTCCATTGGTCTCTATATGGTATAGGGAGTATGCATATCAATTTTCATGAAGAAATTCCATGGGGAAGTCATCTGATCAAGAGTTGACTTTCTGGACAAGTCAGTGCAAAATCAGGGCATCTGAGGCCCCCAATGACCCAACCAATGGGTGATCTTCATCATTTTGAGTGTATATGATCTTTATTTGATCATGGAAGAAGGTTGAAGTTCATAGAAATCAAGAATTTGGAAGTTTTGCAAATGTTGACTTTTTGGGCATAGTTGACTTTTCAAGAATGCTTCATTTTAGGTCATTTTTCAAGCCTTAATTCTTGATCCAAAAAAGCTTCAAATGAAAAAACTTTGGTCATGAAAGTTGTAGATCTCATCTTTCCCTTTTCAAAAAGTACAAGAACATGATCAAACTCTTCTTGGATCAAAAGTTATGGTGTGACAAAGTTGGCTAAAATCATTGATTTTCAAGGCATGCTTCAAATGAGAATTTTGCAAAATCATGAACCAAAGCCAATTGTAACTTCTAATTCATTTCAAACCATGACATGAACATTCTACAAGTCATAAAAATCAGATTTGGACCAAGAATCCCTCATGTTCATGGCTTGTGTAGCAAAATAGTCACATGTGAACCAAAAAAGCCACAACTTGCAAAATCATCATGATCACTTCACCAACTTGATGCATTGGCTGCTGGACCTTCCCAACATCTCACCTCATCTTGCTGCATCAGAACCATGCCTTGTACTAGCCTAGATCATGAGCCATACTTTCCTTACACAAAATTTGACTTTTTGCAAAAGTAGACTTACCAATCAAAAAAGCACATGTCTTATCATCTGACCAATGAGAGAGGTTTATGTGGACAAAGAGCAAGACACTCCATACAAGAAGCAAGGCTAAAACACTTCATACCATCACATTCACAAAAACACCTCATTTTTGCATATTCCTTCGAATCTGTCTCCACAGCATACAAACACAAAAACCATCTTCACCAATCATCTTGCCATGTTTCATTGAGTAGAAAGCAACAAGGTTCAAGCCTGAAAGCAGCATGAACTGAGCTTCACCATTCCTCACCTTCAAAACCAGAACTCTTCGAATCAACCTCCATAGCCATCAAACATCAAAGCTCTCTTCACCAACAGATCAAACACATCAAAAGGAGTCAAAACCACCCTTTACTTTGATCTGAAGCAGCCTGTACACAAAGCTCATTTCCTGCTACACCAGAACTGGTTCTCACAAATCAGCCATCCACAAGAGCTTTGAAGCCTTCCATTAGCATCAGGGGATACAAGGGAGTCCATTTGCACGCAAGGAAAGCTCTGGAAGCTCAGTTTTGAAGCTTTCCAGCTCAGGTATGATCATGGAAACTTTTCTCTCAAAGCTTGATTTTTGAGTTACAAATTGATTATTCATGTCTTGCTGGTCATGGGGTTGGTTTCAGAATAAAAAATGAGTGAAAACTGAGCTTGTATGGTCCCTCTGAATTTTTGCCCGTGAATTTCATTTCTTTCGATTCCTTTGATTCATGATGCATAAATGATGTTTGAGCATGGATTCGTATCATAGGATGTTAGAGGATCATTTAGGGTTGTTTAATTTGTGGAATAGATGCCTGAAACGTGTTCTAGGGTTTTTGGGGTGCCGGAGAAGATGACCGGAGCTTCTCTCCGGTCACCTGAGGGTGATTAGCCCTAATCTCAGGTCATTAATGAGATTTGAATTCTGGGCGTTAGATTAGGTTGACCAGTTGACTTCGCGCGTGAGTGGAAGGCCCAGATTCGTTGATTAGCCCTAATCCTTTCCATTTAGTTTAATTAATTCGTAATTAAATTAATTACCTCAGCATCAATCCTGGCCACTGGATCTGGCGCCAGTCAACCATTTCAAACCAGGATGCAATCCCAGCCTTTCCTTGCGTTTACTTCTCCTTTTATTTATTTTAATTTCATTTCTTTTCCATTTAACTTGCACAATTAATTAAAAATAGCAAAAATGTCTTAAAAATTATGAAACTTTTTCATAAAAGTTTTATTAATTTTTAAGACCCAAAAATATTTTTATTTTTATTTTATCATTAAAAAAGTATTTTTAAATATTTAAAAGATTATTTTTAATTGATTAATGAAAATTAATTTATTAAAAATACTTTTAGGTATTTAAAAATCACCAAAAAATTCATGAAATGTTCTAAGACATTTAGAAACATTGTCCAACCTTCAAACCAAATTTCTTTTTTGATCTTGATGCATTTTGAGAATTTTTCATTGAATTAAATCATTTTTTGTGCATTATTTTGATCATAAGTTCAAAAAATCATTTCTGCCTATTTGAGAAGAGTTGGACATTGATTCTTTTTGCATTGTTTTGAGTTTGGTATGTAGTTTCTAGGATTAAATGGCCATGATTTGATCTTGCATTTTTCATTTGTTTGGCATTTCTTTTGTTTAAGAGCCCTAAAAACCCTAATAACTTAGAAAATTCATAACTTGAGATTGGTTAAGAGTTGAGACCTCCCCTTTGGACCTTGGTTTAGTATAGGTTTAGGGTTTCTTTGGGTAGCATTTTCCATTTTTTTATCTTAGGGTTTGCTTCTGATTTTGAGTTTTGTTTGATGTTTGTTTCATAAACCCTAATTTGGGCTTCAATTTGCATCTTTCTTGCATTCTCTTGCATAACATGCCCTACCATGGAATTTTAAACATTCATGTGATTCATTTGACATCCTAAGACATATAGAAAGCATGTTTGATCATTGCATCTTGCATTTGCCATGTTGTATGCTTTGTATGTTTCATAACTTTTCATGTAAGATCATGCTCCTTAACTTGCATCATTTGCATCCATGATCTTGTATGAACATCTCCATGCCTTGTCTCATGCTTGTAACATCTCATAACATCATTATCATCATGTACATGCTTCTGGTTTTGTTTATCATCATGTCATTTCATCTCATTTGGCATTGCATTGCTTTTCTTTCTAACATTTCAGGTGGTAAGTGAGGTTGAGAAGTGAATTTGCCTTCACTTCTCATAACTTTTTCTTTTCATCTCTCTTGCATCCATTGCTGCATTTTTGTTTGTGTTTGAGATTGAGCTTGCTCATTCTTCTTCTTCTCACTTTTCTTTCTTCAAGTGACTTGACTTCTTGAATGAAGCAAGTCACTTTGCTTCTCTTGATCCTTTCATCTGCTTCCTGGTGGTTCCATTGAAGTCTTCTTTTGAAAACCTCACAAACCTTAGGAACAACCAAGCATGACAATGATTAGGGTTTTGATTAGTCTCCCCTCTTAGTTTCACCTTTGTGTCTCTTTTGAGTCTTCTCTTCTCACCTCATAATCAGGGACTAAACCCTAAAGGCTTTAAGGCTTTGTGATTAAGCTTATGCCTGCATCCTTCTCTTAGGATGGAGTGTATAACTTTAATCCTAAGTGTTAAACCCTTAATGTGTTTAACTCCTCTAATCAATTCATTTAATAATCATCAAGACATCAAGCTTGTAACTTGGGCCTTGCATTAGGGTTCTAATTCTTCCTTAATTGGTTAAGAAGGACTAACCCTAGTGTTAATGGACAAGTCCCCCTCAAGTTGTCTTACAAATCATAAAATTCACTTCTTCATCTCACCATTTAATAAAATCCACTTAATCAAAGGCTTGTTTTGTCATGAGTTTAATCCCTAATCATGGATTAAGTTGAGGAGTTTTCCTCAGCTTAAACATTCTCATCTATTATCCTTCTCTTAGGATGGTGTAATGAGTCTGTTTAATCCCTGATTATGGCTTAACCTCATTACTCAACACTAAACAAAAACACCAAAAACATCTAAATAATCACAAGTAGGTTAATGATCTTAATCCTACACCATAGGTGATTAAGTGTGAGAATCTGACTTCACACTTAAGGTATTCTCATTACCCCTAATCAGAGGGAAGATGTAATGAGTTTACTAAATCCATTGGTTTAGACTTAAGCTCATTAACTTATGACAAACTTCAAAAAGCAATAAAAGACTGAAACAAAAAAAAAAACAATAATCGTCTCCTTCGGGATTCTTTTCTCATCTCATTCACTCACAAACGAGAACTTGCTTCTTCCGTCTAATGCAAGACAGTTTGCACCTGAGCCAGACAGGTCATACACTCGAGCATAGACAAGCAAGCAGTTCACAAGTCAATTCACCTTTCAGTCTCTTTGGGTCGAACTACGGTGTTCTGACTTCCTCATTGCACGAGAGGATACGTAGGCATAACTTAACGGTTATCGAACAAAAGTCTCTGTACATTCCCCCTCCTTCCTGCTTCATTCTTTAGCCTCATTATCATGAGCATTTCACTCTTGTCCTTACACTGACACATCATTTATACACTTCACTTTCTTTTACACTGACACCTGTACATCCTTTTCCAGCTCTTTTCTACACAGATTGCACTGACACTACCCCTTTTAAACACAAATCTTTTAAGCGTGGATCCCGTCGAGTACGGCGGACAATCTGGGTGCTAATACCTTCCCAGGTTGTAACCAACCCCCTTTCTCAGTCTCTCTGGTTCGCAACCGTCTTATCCACCTCTTTCTAGGTCTATGCAGCATTGCCTTTCCTCCGGGATAAAAATGCCTAGCTGGCGACTCTATTCATCTCCAGTGAGTTCACGGCTGTGTGTTCTCATTGTCCCTCTCGCCGACCGTTCGCGTGTGTACCTTCATCTGATCCATTTCATTTGTCGGGAGCGACAGCTTGGCGACTCTGCTGGGGACCCTTATAATGCAACCAGGGCTTCTGGTTCTTTTTGTGGGTTCCTCCTAGCGCTTGTTTGATTTGTGTTTACTGGGGTGTTATGTGCTATTTGTGCTTGTATGTTTACTTTGTTTATTATGTACAGTTGCTCTACTGCTTTCTTTATTGCTTTTGTATATATCATACTGTCATGCTGTCTGGCTGGATCTGGTCTTTGTTTTGGTGGGTGGGTGATTCATTGAGAGTTAAGGTCCTATACCTGGGACCTGAGTGACACCTAGGCTAGAGTGAATCATATTCTTTCCCATTCCATTTCGGTCTGGTGTGGGAATATGAAACACGGTTCAGATATGGGTTTCTTCTTGAGAACTCTGTGTTGCAGATTTCCTGCAGTGCTAGGGCTATCTGGGAAGCCTGCTAAGTCTGGATGACCTTTTAGTATTGACCTTCAGAAACTGAGGTGAATTAGAGGAGGAACTTTTATGGTTATTGTAAACACTGTACCTCCGGGTTAGAAGTGTTTACACTTCTCATAACAGATCCAAGTCTGAGGATCCTTGTTTTAGAACACCACCTGTGAGGGGGTTGGGCTGTTTACAGGTTTGCAGGTACCTTGACCTCAGAATACCCTGTTACTTTGTTTGTTTAAGAGTGCTTCATTTTGGGACGGTTCTTGTGATTCTAAAACCCTGGACATGTGGCTCTTTATTTGAGCCCCCCACCTTGGTTACTGGATTTATAGACCTCATCTGGAATTCTTGAGCACACTTGGACTTATATCAGAGTTTTGATCAGATCCAGCTCAGTCACAGACCCTTGCATATCATTTGCATACATAAACATTGCATCATATTGACATTTGCTTATTTGTGTTTCAGGGTATCCATCTTCATTTGGTTTTGGTTTTGACCCCATCTTCAGTACTGACCTATCTTCATCAGCTATCTGCTTCAGTTATCACCTGCACCAGCCAGTCAGTGGCCCGCTTCTTCAGTATTATCATCAGCACCTGTCTCTACTCAGTCTTAGCATCATGGCTCCTAAAAAGAGCAACATCACCTATCACTTTTTCCAGCCAGAGCTATCAGATATCAGGAGGATTCAAACCCTGATCACTCCAGATCACATACCTTTGTTCAGGGAAAGTTATGGAGATATACTTGATATGGTTATGGATCTGGACCCATCACAGAGAAGCTTGATCCACACCTGCATTCAGTTTTATGATCCTCCACTGAGATGTTTTACTTTTCAAGACTTTCAGTTGGGCCCCTTATTGGAAGAATACTCATCATTGGTTGGTTTGCCTATCAGGGGTGGAATCCCTTTCAACCCTGAGATGGTCTTTCCTAGCAATGGAGAAGTAGCAAAAGCTTTGCATCTGGAACTTGTTTTGATTGAGCAGCATATGACTTCCAAAGCTGGGATCCCTGGTTTTCATCTGGATTTCTTGATCTCCCAAGCTACCCTGAAGGCTTCTCTAGGAGAGTGGAAAGCTGTTTGTGCTTTACTGGCCTTGAGTATATATGGAATTGTATTGTTTGCAGATGAGCCTCGATTCATTAGCAAGAATGCAATCCATCTGTTCATCTTGAAGAACCCAGTGCCAACTTTATTGGGGGATCTTTACTATTCAGTGCATCAGAGGAATGAAAAGCAGAGGGGGAGATTAGTGAGGTGTTGTGCTCCATTGTTCCACACTTGGCTTCTCAGGCATCTACCCAGGACAGATGCATTTCTAAACCCTCATCAGCAGAGCAACTGGGCTAAGAGACTCACTGTTCTAACTTCAGCTGACATCAGATGGTGCACTCAGAGCACCAAGGGCAGGGATATCATCACCAGCTGTGGGCATTTTCCCAATGTGCCTTTAATAGGAGTTAAGGGTAGTATCAATTACAATCCCCTGCTGTTCAGAAGGCAACTGGGCTATGCACTGGTCCACACTCCTAGGGCACAGGACTTGGTTGAGACCCTCTATTGTGAGAACAAGATTAGTTTGACTGTTGTTAGGCAGGCTGCTTGGGCCTGGGATAATGTTCAAACCAAGGGAATAACCATTCTGGGGAAGTGCAACAATGTGGCATCAGCACAATATTATGAATGGTCCCGTGCTAGGGCCCAATTCTCTGGGATGCCCTTTACCATAGAAGACATGCCTGAGTCATCTTCAGCACCAGCCCCTGCCACTATCAGTTTGGAGGAGTACGAGAGTTTGAAGGAAAGAAATGAGAAGCTAACCCAGGCTTTGCAGAAGACCCTCCGGGAGAGGAGTGAAGGTATGAGGGAGATTGAGAGATTGGAGAAGTTGAGAGTGGAGCATTTGACTAAGATTGAAAAGTCTGGGGATTATATCAAAAAGTCTAAGGCTGGCGAACAAATTCTGAAGAATGCTTGCAAAGAAGCCCAGTTCCAGAGAGCAAGGACAGACTTGTATTTGAAGGAGAGTCAGGCCCGGTGGGTCAGGATCACCGAGGCTCGTACCCTGGAGGACAAGAGAGTTCAAGACAAGATAGAGCAACTGGAAGCTAGTGCAAAGGAACAACAAGAAGCCCTGGCAGCAGCCCAGAGGGAGATATCAGAACTGAAGGTCAAAGCAGGGGTGAAGAGGTCAAAGGACCAAACTCAGTACAAGAAGCTAACAGCAGCTGTTACGACCCGGAATCTCCTCATCAGGAATCTCACGGAGCGTCCGGCTGATCCTGTGACCGAAGCACTTCTCAAGGAAGTTCGTGAGGATGAGTTTGGTCTTGGTGTTTGACCATTTGTTTGTTGTTGCTCTCTTTCCATGTACTTTTATTTTCTTGTACTGTATTTTGACCCCTTAGAGGGCTTGTGTTGTAAAATGAACAAGTTGTATTATTTCACCTTCTGTAATATATTTGTGTTAGTTTGCTTCATCTGAGTTTTCTTCAAGCAACAACAACAGCATCATCAGGGGTCTGGAAGGGTCAAAACTGAAGGCCAAACCGGATACCTTGAGAACAAATAAGCATAACTGCATTGCATGCTAACCCTTTTGTTTGTTTTGTAGGTTTTGTTTTGTTGTTGCTAACCTCTGTTGTGATGCCTCAGGAACTATTGCTAGGCGCCGGGTATTTCCCCTCAACCGTCCGCACCGTTATCCAACCCGAAACAACCTTCCGGGCATTCAAATGGATCAGATGCAGCAGGACCTTACTGAGGTCAGAAATCAAATGGCAAATGAAAGGCTAGAAATGAGGAATCAAATGACTCAGTTTATGGAAGTTATGAACAACATGGCTCAGAGCCAGGAAAGATTGAGAGCCATGGTGGAAAGGCAAAATCAGGAAGATCCACATATAGGGACTGCCGGTACCAGTAACAATGAAAGAGTCCAACCTCACGTCAACCCTCCGGTATTTGGACCACACCTCCATCCTGAGGTCAATATTCCTGCAAATGTTCAAGGGACTGCCACTGCAGCCAGGGTACTTCAAGAAGACCCCCAAGAGGACCAATTCACGGTAATGGGTGCTGGGGAAGAAGCTTATGATAGGAGATTGGATGAGATAGCTGAGAAGTTGAGGTCCTTAGAATCTCAAAATTCTTTGGGTTTCGACGTCATGGACATGGGTTTGGTAGACGGGGTCAGGATCCCCCATAAGTTCAAGCCTCCTTGTTTCGAAAAGTACAATGGGACTTCATGCCCCCGGACTCATTTACAGTCATTTCTGGGAAGGCTGAAGGCCTATACAATGGACGAGAAGCTCTGGATGTTCTATTTCGAAGACAGTTTAACCGGAGCGTCAAGAGAATGGTACTCTCACTTGACAAGGGCAACTATTAGATGCTGGAAGGACCTGGCAGAGGCCTTCATCAGACAGTATCAGTATAACTTAGACATGGCACCCAACAGGACCCTCCTAATGGGAATGTCACAGTCGTCAAGGGAAAGTTTCCGAGAATATGCACAGAGATGGAGGCAACTGGCTGCTGCTGTTCAACCACCTATGTCTGAACGGGAAATGGCAGATATGTTCATGAATACCCTTCAGGGAACCTATATTGACAGGTTGGCTGCTTTCTCTTCCACTAGCTTTGCAGATGTTGTCATAGCCGGGGAAAGAATTGAAAGCTTGTTAAAAATGGGAAAGATCTCAGACAACGGTGCAAGCTCGTCCAGTAGTACAAGAAAGCCTTTTGCAGGCCCGAGAAGAACTGGCGAGACCAATGCCATCCACACCAACAGGGGCAGGCCCCAATATGTTCAAAGGTCAATAGCAGCAGTCACCATTCCTGCTCCAGCTCATCCTCAACCTGTCTATCAACCTCCGCAGCAAAACTATCAGCCGCAACCTCAGTACCATCAGCAAAATCAGTATGCTCCAAGGAATTACAACAACAACAGCACCAACAACAATAACCAGCAAAGGCCATTTCAGCAGAGGCCATCTCAAGCTAATAGGGTGATTGATCCAATCCCTATGCCATATGCTACCCTGCTGCCACAACTCCTGAAACTCAACCTAGTTGAGCTAAGGACGCTGGCACCTCCAGATCCCAACAGTCTACCCAGGAACTACGACTCCAACGCTAGGTGTGCTTTTCATTCAAACGCACCTGGCACAGTACAGAAAAATGCAGGGCTCTGCATATGAAGGTACAAGACCTGGTAGACTCCAAGGCTCTGAATTTCGCACCTCCACCCAATGTCAACAAAAATCCTATGCCAAATCATGGTGGTCCCCGAATTAACGCTATTGAAGAAGACAAACCGTCTTATTTAATAACCAGTGTGGGACAGATCAGGACACCATTGGTAGAAATCAAGGCTCATCTCTTGGAATGCAGCATGTTCCCAGGATGCGAGTTGGGGTGTGCTTACTGCAATATCTCAGTAAATGGGTGCGATAATCTGAGGAATGGCATAGATGGCCTTATTCAGAGTGGCCAACTTCAGATCACTACATCATTTCCAACAAATCCGACAATCTCATCAGCAACGATTTCAGAACCTCCTACAACTGCAGCAACCATTGTTCCTGACAATTCTTCGGCTTCATCAACAAGTACTTCATCCATTATCTCAACTGATCAGTTCTCAACAAATTTTCCTGCTACAACTCCAGCACCACTCCATTTTGAAGCTCCTACAACAACAACATCCATCCTTCCACCAATGTCTCCTACAACACCAGCAACCAATCATGAAGATGTCTCTACTGTCACCATATTCTATGATCCTGAAAACAACTCTGTCTACAACTCAGAAGGTGCTGCTCCCACCAGGGCACCAGTGACAATTTATTACGATCCACAGACTATTACAGTTCCTTCAACAGTTGCAGTCAGTCCAGTCACTATCACGGTGCCTGGACCGGTACCTTATGAAAGCAGCAATGCCATCCCCTGGCATTACGGCTCTGACCTGTACTGTGAAGGACAAAGAATCACTTTTGAATCATCAACCCCTGCACTACAAATTGACAATGTGGGCGGAGGCGGAGGCTTCACTCGGAGCGGACGTCTTTTCGCTCCACAAATTCAGAAACCCACGGCCGAAGCAGAAGCTGCCGCCAAGGTGAAAGGAAAGAGCCATGTGCAGGAAGATCAAACTGTTAAGGAAGCTTTGAAAACACCCTTTGATCAAGAGGTTGATGAGTTCATGCGAATCATCAAAAAGAGTGATTATAAAGTAGTGGATCAGCTTCATCAGACGCCCTCCAAGATCTCAATCCTATCACTGCTTATGTGCTCCGAAGCCCATCGGAATGCACTACTCAAAGTCCTGCACGCAGCTTACGTGCCTGAAGAGATCACTGTCAATCAGCTGGAAGCAGTAGTTGGAAATGTTAACGCTAGTCACGGACTAGGGTTCACCAATACTGATTTGACAACGGAGGGCCGCAGCCATAACAAAGCCTTGCACATAACCATGGAATGCAAAGGTGCTGTCCTTTCCCATGTGCTGGTCGACACAGGGTCATCCCTTAATGTCTTACCAAAGAAGGCTCTGGTGAAGTTAGAATATGATGGATTGGCATTGAAACCCAGCAACCTGGTGGTAAGAGCCTTTGATGGTTCAAAGAGATCGGTTCTGGGAGAGATTGAACTGCCCATAACGATTGGCCCGCAGACCTTTAAAACTATCTTCTATGTGATGGACATTCAGCCTGCCTACAGCTGTTTGTTGGGTAGGCCATGGATTCACGCTGCTGGCGCCGTGACTTCTACCCTTCACCAGAAGTTAAAATATGAGTGGGAGGGTCAACTCGTTACAATCTGCGGAGAGGAGGACATTTTTGTCAGCCACCTGGCAACCTATAAGTACATTGAGATGGATGGGGAGATCCATGAAACAATGAGCCAGGGGTTTGAAGCCTTGAATGTGAATGAGAGATCTGCTGTATCTGGTACTCCAATGACATCATACCAACAAGCCCGGAAGGTTGTTGAGGAAGGAACTGCCCAAGGCTGGGGCAAACTGCTATCGGTGGAGAAGAAGGAAGACAGATTTGGGTTGGGTTACAGACCAACTCAACAAGATCAAGCAGCGGCTGCGAAAGAGCCCAATTTTGTGAGTGGGGGGATGCTTACCCCTGATGCTATCAACTGTCTGGAAGACGAGCTGGAAGAGGAGCGCAACCTGGAAAGCTGGATTCGTCCAAAGATCCCGGGGAGCAGTATCTCGAACTGGTCTTCCTAGGAAATTATAAGAGTTACTCATGCAGAGTAATTATTATTTCCTGTATTTTTATAAGCATGCATCAAAGTCTTGCATCTTGCCCAAGATGACAAGACTCATTTTGTAATCGGGCCATCTGTACTTTTTGTGCAAACAAGATCAATTAATGAAATATCAGACATCTTTTTGCAAACGAGTCTTTTTCTTTTCGTTCACTGTTTTTCCATTTTTTCTTTTTGTACAAAAAATAAATGGCGGTGTTTTCAAAATGACAACTTCATTTCACTTTTCTAAATAAAGATTAAAATCAGATCACTAAAATGAACAAACTTAACCCTTGCAGAGAGTGCCTTCCTGACAGCACCGACAACAACACGGCTATGACTTCGTATGACTTTGACAATCCAATCAATCAAGTTGATGAAGGGGTTGATGAAGAATATGAGCTTCCTGAAGAGCTAGCCAGGTTGTTAAGACAAGAGGAAAAGGTTATTACTCCTCACCAGGAGGAGGTTGAAGTGATCAATCTTGGTACAGATGAAGACGTGAAAGAGGTTAAAATCGGGGCCTGCTTACAAGACTCAGTGAAGAGACAACTGATTGACCTGCTTCGAGCGTATGTGGACGTGTTTGCTTGGTCTTACCAAGATATGCCAGGGCTGGATACCGATATTGTTGTGCACAAGTTGCCTTTGAGAGAAGAGTGCCCACCGGTTAAACAGAAGCTGCGCCGTACTCGTCCAGACATGGCTATGAAAATCAAGGAGGAGGTACAAAAGCAATGGGACGCCGGGTTCCTTGCTGTGACTAGCTATCCGCCGTGGGTTGCTAACATAGTACCTGTGCCTAAGAAAGACGGCAAAGTAAGGATGTGTGTTGACTACCGGGATCTGAACAGAGCCAGCCCGAAAGATGACTTCCCATTACCTCACATTGATGTATTGGTGGATAACACGGCTCAGTTCTCGGTGTTCTCCTTCATGGACGGATTTTCAGGGTATAATCAGATTAAGATGTCACCTGAAGACATGGAGAAGACAACATTCATCACACCTTGGGGCACGTTCTGCTACAAGGTAATGCCATTTGGGCTCAAGAATGCCGGTGCAACGTATCAACGGGCTATGGTAACATTATTCCACGATATGATCCATAAAGAAATAGAATGTTATGTGGATGACATGATTGCCAAGTCCCTTACTGAAGAAGACCATCTGGTAAATCTGCTCAAGTTATTCAAGCGTCTGAGGAAGTACCAACTGAAGTTGAACCCCAACAAATGCACATTCGGGGTGCGATCCGGTAAGCTGCTGGGTTTTATTGTAAGCGAGAAAGGGATTGAAGTTGACCCTGATAAAGTCAAAGCCATCCAAGAGATGCCTGCACCGAAAACAGAGAAAGAAGTTCGAGGGTTCTTAGGTCGATTGAACTACATTTCAAGGTTCATATCTCACCTGACAGCAACCTGTGAACCCTTGTTAAAGCTATTAAGAAAAGAACAGACGGTCAGGTGGAACGAAGACTGCCAGAAGGCTTTTGACAAGATCAAAGAATATCTGCAAGAACCTCCAATCCTTATGCCTCCAGTTGAAGGAAGACCTCTGATAATGTATTTGACAGTATTAGAAGGGTCGATGGGGTGTGTGTTGGGCCAGCATGACGAGTCTGGTCGAAAAGAGTATGCAATATACTACCTAAGCAAAAAGTTTACCGACTGTGAACAACGTTATTCACTGCTCGAGAAAACTTGCTGTGCTTTAGCGTGGGCTGCTCGCCGACTGAGACAGTATATGTTGACCCACACTACCTTGTTAATCTCAAAAATGGACCCAGTTAAGTACATATTTGAGAAGCCAGCTCTTACCGGACGGGTTGCAAGATGGCAGATGATTCTCACAGAATACGACATACAGTACACATCTCAAAAAGTCATCAAGGGCAGTGTACTATCTGAATATCTTGCTGAGCAACCCATTGATGACTACCAGCCTATGAGATTTGACTTCCCTGATGAGGACATCATGTTCATTAAAGCAAAAGATCATGAAGAGCCTATTCACACTGAAGAGCCCGACCCGGAGGAAGAATGGACTATGATGTTTGATGGGGCTGTTAACATGAATGGTCGTGGTGTTGGTGCAGTACTTATCACACCTAAAGGAGTTCACATGCCTTTCTCGGCAAAACTTACTTTCAACTGCACTAACAACGAAGCTGAATACGAAGCTTGCATTATGGGTCTTGAGGAAGCCATTGACCTCAGGATCAAGACATTGACTGTATTCGGAGATTCAGCTCTGGTAGTTAATCAAACCAACGGAAAATGGTACACCCACCAGGATCATCTGATACCTTACAGGGATTACACAAGGAGGTTATTGACTTTCTTCACAACAGTCAAGCTTGAGTATATCCCTCGGGACGAGAATCAATTTGCAGATGCTCTTGCTACCATTTCGTCCATGATCAAAGTTCAAACTGCTAACTTTGTACCTCAGATTTCAGTATCCAGACTTGATAGACCAGCATATGTATTTGCAGCGGATGTTGTCAAAGACGATAAGCCTTGGTTCCATGATATTAAGTGCTTCTTGGAGGATCAGACATACCCACCTGGGGCATCTTCCAATGATAAGAAGACTTTGAGAAGGCTTGCTGGTAGTTTCTTTCTGAACACTGATGGGTCTTTATACAAAAGAAACTTTGATATGGTACTCCTCAGATGCGTCGACAAGACAGAAGCAGATTTATTGATGCATGAAGTGCACGAAGGGTCTTTTGGTACCCATGCCGGAGGGCATGCCATGGCTAAGAAGTTGTTAAGATCAGGCTATTACTGGATCACAATGGATGCAGACTGTTGTGCTTATGCCAGAAAATGTCATAAATGCCAGATCTACGCAGATAAGGTGCATGTGCCTCCCAATCCTTTGAACATCATGTCTTCACCATGGCCCTTTGCCATGTGGGGCATTGACATGATTGGCAAGATTGAGCCGACTGCTTCAAATGGCCACAGATTCATCCTGGTCGCCATTGACTATTTCACCAAGTGGGTTGAAGCATCCTCATATGCAAACGTCACCAGGCAGGTGGTAGCCAGATTTCTGAAAAGAGATATCATCTGTCGATATGGAGTTCCCGAGCGAATCATTACTGATAATGGTTCCAACCTGAACAACAAAATGATGGCTGAATTATGCCGGGACTTCAAGATCCAACATCACAATTCTTCTCCTTACAGGCCAAAGATGAATGGCGCTGTTGAGGCAGCAAATAAGAATATTAAGAAGATTGTGCAGAAGATGGTAGTCACCTACAAAGACTGGCATGAAATGCTACCATTCGCCTTGCATGGGTACCGCACGTCAATCAGGACATCCACTGGGGCAACACCGTATCAACTTGTGTATGGTATGGAGGCAGTCCTACCAGTTGAAGTTGAATTACCCTCCCTACGGGTACTGATGGATGTCAAGCTGAACGAAGCAGAATGGGTTCGGGCCCGATACGAACAACTGAGTCTGATCGAGGAGAAAAGATTGGCTGCAATTTGTCATGGACAGCTATATCAGAAGAGAATGAAGAAAGCCTTCGATCAGAAAGTCAGGCACCGAGAGTACCAAGTAGGAGATCTTGTGCTAAAAAGAATCCTCCCTCCTCATACAGACCACAGGGGCAAATGGACTCCAAATTATGAAGGACCATTCGTGGTAAAGAAAGTTTTCTCTGGTGGAGCACTGATGCTCAGCACCATGGATGGTGAAGATTTCCCGTCCCCTGTGAATTCAGATGCAGTTAAAAAATACTTCGCATAAAGTGACCCGCTGGACACAAAAACAGAATGTAAGTCCAGGCAAAAATAGGGCATCCCGGCGAGTCAAAAACAAAATAAAAGACTCGGGCAAAAATAAGGGAAAATAAACGAAAAAATGTACACCCGCTGAGTTGAAAAGCCGCATTGGACAGCTCAGGCAAGAATGGGTATCCCGATGGATTGAAAACCCGAAAGGGCGATCCATGCAAAATAAGGGAATAAGCGAACAACTGCATTCTGAATTCATCTGTATCATCTACAACTTGGTAAGCTTCAACAGGATCAAGCTTCGATCAGAATCAACATTCTTCAAAAGCAGGATGAGAAGAACGTCAAAAGTCATACAAGTCATAGCAGGAGAAGAAGCTCCTCAAAGCGTCATCAACACTGCCAGCACTTTGTTTCTCAATTTGTAACAATCCCCTCATTTCAGGGGATATGTTCCTTTGACTGTATTTCGCCGATTCAGGGCACATGAATTAATAAAATCAGATTTTCAGTCATGTCTCGTTTTGTACATTTTATTTGCAAAAAATGTCTGATGTCTCTAAAAAATACAATTGCATAAGTACAGATGCTCTTCTCTAAGAAAATAAAAACACATGCTTACAGGGAATATACTTACTCTCGAAAGTACTTAACTCCTATGATGGAATCCAGTAAAGGATACCTCGGGATCATTTGTGCGTCTCCTTATCTTTGCAGGATTGCAGGTATGCAGGACGCAACTTGGGGCACGCAAGCTACATCTCAGCAAGCTGATCAACAAGTAATCTCAGCATCCGAAATGCTCTACCCCCAGCTGAGTTGCCTCTCATTACCCTCCCCAGCTGAGTTACCAACAACATTCCCCAGCCGTGAGGCTAATCTCTCTTCCTCAGCAAGATGTGAAAGTCAGGGAACCATCTCCCCACAGAATCCTCAGCCTCTATCCAGAAGAGCAGCGCCCGAAGAAGTCACAACAGAGTACGGAAGGCTCCTACAAACCCCAGCTGGGTCTCATATTACGAGGATATGTCAATCAGTGACCTAGATCCCCAAGTAGATGCATCTCATCAGATCTACCAATGATCTCATCCCCAGCTGGGATGTCTACTACAAACGGATCGATCGAAGATCTTCGCAGCAACGGGATCCGAGTCCCGGTTTTGGTATCTTTGCATAATCATGGCATTTGCATCATATTATCCCCTCAGAGCGTAGCATTCTGTCTAATACGGAGCATTACGGCAAAAATCAAATACATAGCATAATCATAAGCCATGTTATGAACCAATACTTGTGAATAATAACAGTTCATCAACATACAGAAGAAAAATCCCCACCAGAGTTACCAGCAAGAGCAGTTGCCTCACAAATCACAAACACCAGTATATACTCCTTTTGACACCCGTCCGTGTTATATCCCAGCAGAAAGCCAAAGACATTCTCTTTGCACTCACATTTACTTATATACACTTTCTTGACACCCGTCCGTGTCATATCCCCAGCGCAGTCGCTTACACTTTCATCACCCATATACTTACTTATTATACTTTTCTCCTTTTAGCACTCGCCCGTGTCACTCTCCCCAGCAGCTAAAGTATCCATCTGTGCAATACTCATGCTCACTACTCATGTCACACTTATACAGATACTCGTCCGTATCTTGTATATACCGCTTATATACCCACAGATTCAACAATAGTCCTTGTTCTTTGTTAACCGGTTGGTACTCGTCCGTACCATCATCTCAGAACATTGCGTCTAGTGTTTGTTTCTACATGGTACTCGTCCGTATCATAGTCTTAAGGATGCTCGTCCGCATCTTTAATCCATACACTGTGTCAAACACACTTGTCTTCTTGAATATAGATGCCCGTCCGTGTCTACTATTCCCCCAGAAGAACCTTCAGATTCAACACTTGTCCGTGTTCTTTGTTAACCGGTTGATACCCGTCCGTATCATCATCTCTGAACACGTGTCAGTTTGTTTCTACCTGATACTCGTCCGTATCATAGTCTTAAGGATGCTCGTCCGCATCTTTAATCTATACACAGCATCTAAACACTTGTACTTTCTCTTCTTGGTTGTAAATACTCGTCCGTGTTTACTATATCCCCAGTAGATCGCAAACAAATTTTCCTTTTATCTGACACTCGTCCTGTGTCATGATAAACCCTGAGAGCAGCCGTACCCTGCTGAGTGGTCGTCCTCCACTTCTTGATGGTCGTCCTCCATCATGCTCATCCGATGGTCGTCCCCCATCGTTGATTTTAGCAGCCGTCCCCTGCTAGGTGGTCGTCCTCCACCTTTTGATGATCGTCCTTCATCATTTTATCCAATGGCCGTCCCCATTGTTGATTTTGGTTGTCTGGCATTCGTCCTATGTCATGAGAAACCTCGATAGCAGCCGTACCCTGCTGAGTGGTCGTCCTCCACTTCTTGATGGTCGTCCTCCATCATGCTCGTCCGATGGCCGTCCCCGTCGTTGACCTTTTCTATCCGATGGCCGTCCCCATCGTTGATATTTTCGGCAGCCGTACCCTGCCAGGTGGTCGTCCTCCACCTTTGATGGCCGTCCCCATCATAATTCCTTTACTACCCAACAGAGCAGCCGTACCCTGCTAGGTGATCGTCCTTCACCTTTGATGGCCGTCCCCCATCATCTGTTTATTTCATTTATTCTTTAACCCGATGGCCGTCCCCGTCGTGGTCCCTTTTCCTTTTTAGCCCGATGGCCGTCCCCATCGTTGGTTACCTTGCTTTACGAACTTGATGGCTGTCCCCGTCATGTTTCATTAACTCCCAGGAAATTTTACAGCTTTATCCTGATGGCCGTCCCCATCATAATTTGATTTTCCCTAGCATGTCGGCCGTCCCCGTCATTGCTTTATTTCCCACACTTTACAATATACTTTATTTTCCTTTACAATCTATATCCCTTTTCTTCTTCATTCTGTGAGTGCAAATTTTGGACTGTCTTTGGTATTCAACCACAAGTTATCTTGTTTGCCTGTTAAGCCGTTGCTTACAACCTGCACAGCTAACTCATGCTTGAATAGGGGCAGCTGTAAACACCCCAAATTTGCCCTCACCCATTTCACCATGGCTTGTGATCATTTCATATGCATAAATACAATCATATCCCCTCATATCTCAATTTTTGATTCACTGCATTGGTTCTAAGTCATCTGCACCTAGGGTTTGTGATCTGAGCAATCCAAGAACCTCTTGAGCCACTCCAAAGGCAATCAACCACTTCAAAGGGATCCATATGTGTTCAAGTATCATATTACATCTTCTCAAAGTCAAAAATTCCAAAGAATCACAAGAACTAGGGTTTGGATGGATGCAGAGCCAAGTTTGACTGCACAGTTGACCTAAAATTAGGGTTTTGGTTTCAGAGGCCATAACTCCAAATTTTTTGGTCATTCTTGTTTCAATTGGTCTCTATATGGTATAGGGAGTATGCATATCAATTTTCATGAAGAAATTCCATGGGGAAGTCATCTGATCAAGAGTTGACTTTCTGGACAAGTCAGTGCAAAATCAGGGCATCTGAGGCCCCCAATGACCCAACCAATGGGTGATCTTCATCATTTTGAGTGTATATGATCTTTATTTGATCATGGAAGAAGGTTGAAGTTCATAGAAATCAAGAATTTGGAAGTTTTGCAAATGTTGACTTTTTGGGCATAGTTGACTTTTCAAGAATGCTTCATTTTAGGTCATTTTTCAAGCCTTAATTCTTGATCCAAAAAAGCTTCAAATGAAAAAACTTTGGTCATGAAAGTTGTAGATCTCATCTTTCCCTTTTCAAAAAGTACAAGAACATGATCAAACTCTTCTTGGATCAAAAGTTATGGTGTGACAAAGTTGGCTAAAATCATTGATTTTCAAGGCATGCTTCAAATGAGAATTTTGCAAAATCATGAACCAAAGCCAATTGTAACTTCTAATTCATTTCAAACCATGACATGAACATTCTACAAGTCATAAAAATCAGATTTGGACCAAGAATCCCTCATGTTCATGGCTTGTGTAGCAAAATAGTCACATGTGAACCAAAAAAGCCACAACTTGCAAAATCATCATGATCACTTCACCAACTTGATGCATTGGCTGCTGGACCTTCCCAACATCTCACCTCATCTTGCTGCATCAGAACCATGCCTTGTACTAGCCTAGATCATGAGCCATACTTTCCTTACACAAAATTTGACTTTTTGCAAAAGTAGACTTACCAATCAAAAAAGCACATGTCTTATCATCTGACCAATGAGAGAGGTTTATGTGGACAAAGAGCAAGACACTCCATACAAGAAGCAAGGCTAAAACACTTCATACCATCACATTCACAAAAACACCTCATTTTTGCATATTCCTTCGAATCTGTCTCCACAGCATACAAACACAAAAACCATCTTCACCAATCATCTTGCCATGTTTCATTGAGTAGAAAGCAACAAGGTTCAAGCCTGAAAGCAGCATGAACTGAGCTTCACCATTCCTCACCTTCAAAACCAGAACTCTTCGAATCAACCTCCATAGCCATCAAACATCAAAGCTCTCTTCACCAACAGATCAAACACATCAAAAGGAGTCAAAACCACCCTTTACTTTGATCTGAAGCAGCCTGTACACAAAGCTCATTTCCTGCTACACCAGAACTGGTTCTCACAAATCAGCCATCCACAAGAGCTTTGAAGCCTTCCATTAGCATCAGGGGATACAAGGGAGTCCATTTGCACGCAAGGAAAGCTCTGGAAGCTCAGTTTTGAAGCTTTCCAGCTCAGGTATGATCATGGAAACTTTTCTCTCAAAGCTTGATTTTTGAGTTACAAATTGATTATTCATGTCTTGCTGGTCATGGGGTTGGTTTCAGAATCAAAAATGAGTGAAAACTGAGCTTGTATGGTCCCTCTGAATTTTTGCCCGTGAATTTCATTTCTTTCGATTCCTTTGATTCATGATGCATAAATGATGTTTGAGCATGGATTCGTATCATAGGATGTTAGAGGATCATTTAGGGTTGTTTAATTTGTGGAATAGATGCCTGAAACGTGTTCTAGGGTTTTTGGGGTGCCGGAGAAGATGACCGGAGCTTCTCTCCGGTCACCTGAGGGTGATTAGCCCTAATCTCAGGTCATTAATGAGATTTGAATTCTGGGCGTTAGATTAGGTTGACCAGTTGACTTCGCGCGTGAGTGGAAGGCCCAGATTCGTTGATTAGCCCTAATCCTTTCCATTTAGTTTAATTAATTCGTAATTAAATTAATTACCTCAGCATCAATCCTGGCCACTGGATCTGGCGCCAGTCAACCATTTCAAACCAGGATGCAATCCCAGCCTTTCCTTGCGTTTACTTCTCCTTTTATTTATTTTAATTTCATTTCTTTTTCATTTAACTTGCACAATTAATTAAAAATAGCAAAAATGTCTTAAAAATTATGAAACTTTTTCATAAAAGTTTTATTAATTTTTAAGACCCAAAAATATTTTTATTTTTATTTTTATCATTAAAAAAGTATTTTTAAATATTTAAAAGATTATTTTTAATTGATTAATGAAAATTAATTTATTAAAAATACTTTTAGGTATTTAAAAATCACCAAAAAATTCATGAAATGTTCTAAGACATTTAGAAACATTGTCCAACCTTCAAACCAAATTTCTTTTTTGATCTTGATGCATTTTGAGAATTTTTCATTGAATTAAATCATTTTTTGTGCATTATTTTGATCATAAGTTCAAAAAATCATTTCTGCCTATTTGAGAAGAGTTGGACATTGATTCTTTTTGCATTGTTTTGAGTTTGGTATGTAGTTTCTAGGATTAAATGGCCATGATTTGATCTTGCATTTTTCATTTGCTTGGCATTTCTTTTGTTTAAGAGCCCTAAAAACCCTAATAACTTAGAAAATTCATAACTTGAGATTGGTTAAGAGTTGAGACCTCCCCTTTGGACCTTGGTTTAGTATAGGTTTAGGGTTTCTTTGGGTAGCATTTTCCATTTTTTTATCTTAGGGTTTGCTTCTGATTTTGAGTTTTGTTTGATGTTTGTTTCATAAACCCTAATTTGGGCTTCCATTTGCATCTTTCTTGCATTCTCTTGCATAACATGCCCTACCATGGCATTTCAAACATTCATGTGATTCATTTGACATCCTAAGACATATAGAAAGCATGTTTGATCATTGCATCTTGCATTTGCCATGTTGTATGCTTTGTATGTTTCATAACTTTTCATGTAAGATCATGCTCCTTAACTTGCATCATTTGCATCCATGATCTTGTATGAACATCTCCATGCCTTGTCTCATGCTTGTAACATCTCATAACATCATTATCATCATGTACATGCTTCTGGTTTTGTTTATCATCATGTCATTTCATCTCATTTGGCATTGCATTGCTTTTCTTTCTAACATTTCAGGTGGTAAGTGAGGTTGAGAAGTGAATTTGCCTTCACTTCTCATAACTTTTTCTTTTCATCTCTCTTGCATCCATTGCTGCATTTTTGTTTGTGTTTGAGATTGAGCTTGCTCATTCTTCTTCTTCTCACTTTTCTTTCTTCAAGTGACTTGACTTCTTGAATGAAGCAAGTCACTTTGCTTCTCTTGATCCTTTCATCTGCTTCCTGGTGGTTCCATTGAAGTCTTCTTTTGAAAACCTCACAAACCTTAGGAACAACCAAGCATGACAATGATTAGGGTTTTGATTAGTCTCCCCTCTTAGTTTCACCTTTGTGTCTCTTTTGAGTCTTCTCTTCTCACCTCATAATCAGGGACTAAACCCTAAAGGCTTTAAGGCTTTGTGATTAAGCTTATGCCTGCATCCTTCTCTTAGGATGGAGTGTATAACTTTAATCCTAAGTGTTAAACCCTTAATGTGTTTAACTCCTCTAATCAATTCATTTAATAATCATCAAGACATCAAGCTTGTAACTTGGGCCTTGCATTAGGGTTCTAATTCTTCCTTAATTGGTTAAGAAGGACTAACCCTAGTGTTAATGGACAAGTCCCCCTCAAGTTGTCTTACAAATCATAAAATTCACTTCTTCATCTCACCATTTAATAAAATCCACTTAATCAAAGGCTTGTTTTGTCATGAGTTTAATCCCTAATCATGGATTAAGTTGAGGAGTTTTCCTCAGCTTAAACATTCTCATCTATTATCCTTCTCTTAGGATGGTGTAATGAGTCTGTTTAATCCCTGATTATGGCTTAACCTCATTACTCAACACTAAACAAAAACACCAAAAACATCTAAATAATCACAAGTAGGTTAATGATCTTAATCCTACACCATAGGTGATTAAGTGTGAGAATCTGACTTCACACTTAAGGTATTCTCATTACCCCTAATCAGAGGGAAGATGTAATGAGTTTACTAAATCCATTGGTTTAGACTTAAGCTCATTAACTTATGACAAACTTCAAAAAGCAATAAAAGACTGAAAAAAAAAAAAAAACAATAATCGTCTCCTTCGGGATTCTTTTCTCATCTCATTCACTCACAAACGAGAACTTGCTTCTTCCGTCTAATGCAAGACAGTTTGCACCTGAGCCAGACAGGTCATACACTCGAGCATAGACAAGCAAGCAGTTCACAAGTCAATTCACCTTTCAGTCTCTTTGGGTCGAACTACGGTGTTCTGACTTCCTCATTGCACGAGAGGATACGTAGGCATAACTTAACGGTTATCGAACAAAAGTCTCTGTACATTCCCCCTCCTTCCTGCTTCATTCTTTAGCCTCATTATCATGAGCATTTCACTCTTGTCCTTACACTGACACATCATTTATACACTTCACTTTCTTTTACACTGACACCTGTACATCCTTTTCCAGCTCTTTTCTACACAGATTGCACTGACACTACCCCTTTTAAACACAAATCTTTTAAGCGTGGATCCCGTCGAGTACGGCGGACAATCTGGGTGCTAATACCTTCCCAGGTTGTAAGCAACCCCCTTTCTCAGTCTCTCTGGTTCGCAACCGTCTTATCCACCTCTTTCTAGGTCTATGCAGCATTGCCTTTCCTCCGGGATAAAAATGCCTAGCTGGCGACTCTATTCATCTCCAGTGAGATCACGGCTGTGTGTTCTCATTGTCCCTCTCGCCGACCGTTCGCGTCTGTACCTTCATCTGATCCATTTCATTTGTCGGGAGCGACACCATGGAATGTAAAGGTGCAGTTCTTTCCCATGTGCTGGTAGACACAGGATCATCCCTCAATGTCTTACCTAAAAAAGCCCTTGTGAAGCTAGAGTATGACGGGTTGGCATTACGCCCCAGCAACCTGGTAGTGAGAGCCTTTGATGGTTCTAAAAGATCGGTTCTAGGAGAGATTGAGTTGCCTATAACGATTGGCCCACAAACTTTCAAAACGACATTCTACGTGATGGATATACAGCCTGCCTACAGCTGTCTATTGGGTAGGCCATGGATTCACGCCGCTGGCGCCGTGACCTCAACCCTTCACCAGAAGTTAAAATTCGAGTGGGAGGGCCAAGTCGTTACTATCTGTGGAGAGGAGGATATTTTTGTTAGCCATCTGGCTACATACAAATACATTGAGATGGATGGGGAGATCCACGAAACAATGAGTCAAGGGTTTGAGGCCTTGAACATAAATGAAACATCTGTTGTACCTGGAACCTCAATGACATCTTATCAACAAGCCCGGAAGGTTGTGGAAGAAGGAAACGTCCAAGGCTGGGGCAAACTGTTACCGGTGGAGAAGAAAGAGGATAGATTTGGGTTGGGTTACAAACCAACTCAACAAGATCAAGCAGAGGCTGCTAAAGAGCCCAACTTTGTTAGTGGGGGAATGCTCACCCCTGATGCTGTCAACAATTTGGAAGACGAGGATGAAAGCGACCGCAACCTGGAGAGTTGGATTCGTCCAAAGATCCCGGGGAGCAGTAGCTCAAACTGGTCTTCCTAGGAAATTATAAGAGTTACTCATGCAGAGTAATTATTATTTCCTGTATTTTTATAGCATGCATCAAAGTCCTGCATCTTGCCCAAGATGACAAGACTCATTTTGTAATCGGGCCATCTGTAATTTTTGTGCAACAAGATTAATCAATGAAATATCAGACATCTTTTGCAAATGAGTCTTTTTTCTTTTCCGCTCACTGTTTTTCCATTTTTCTTTTTGTACAAAAATAAATGGCAGTGTTTTCAAAATGACAACTTTATTTCACTTTTTTAAACAAGATTAAAATCAAATCACTAAAATGAACAAACTGAACCCTTGCAGAGTGTGCCTTCCAGACAGCACCGACAACAGCACGGCTATGACTTCGTATGACTTTGACAATCCGATCAATCAAGCTGATGAAGGGGTTGAAGAAGAATATGAGCTTCCTGAAGAGCTAGCCAGGTTGTTAAGACAAGAGGAAAAGGTTATTACTCCTCACCAGGAGGAGTTTGAAACGATCAATCTTGGTACAGATGAAGACGTGAAAGAAGTTAAAATCGGGGCCTGCCTACAAGACTCAGTGAAGAGACAACTGATCGACCTGCTTCGGGAATATGTGGATGTGTTTGCTTGGTCTTATCAGGATATGCCAGGATTGGACACCGACATTGTTGTGCACAAGCTGCCTTTAAGAGAAGAATGCCCGCCGGTTAAACAGAAACTGCGCCGAACTCGCCCAGACATGGCAATGAAGATCAAAGAAGAGGTGCAAAAGCAATGGGACGTCGGGTTCCTTGCTGTAACTAGCTATCCACCGTGGGTTGCTAATATTGTGCCTGTGCCTAAGAAAGACGGCAAAGTTAGGATGTGTGTTGACTACCGGGATCTGAACAGAGCCAGCCCGAAGGATGATTTCCCATTACCTCACATTGATGTATTGGTGGATAATACGGCTCAGTTCTCGGTATTCTCCTTCATGGATGGATTTTCAGGATACAATCAGATTAAAATGTCACCTGAAGACATGGAGAAGACAACCTTCATCACACCCTGGGGAACGTTCTGCTACAAGGTAATGCCATTTGGGCTCAAGAATGCCGGTGCGACGTACCAACGGGCTATGGTAAAATTATTCCACGATATGATCCATAAAGAAATCGAGTGTTATGTGGATGACATGATTGCCAAGTCCCTCACTGAAGAAGATCACCTGGTGAATCTGCTAAAACTATTCAAGCGTCTGAGTAAGTACCAACTGAAGTTGAACCCCAACAAGTGCACATTTGGGGTGCGATCTGGTAAGCTGCTGGGATTCATTGTGAGCGAGAAAGGGATTGAGGTTGACCCTGATAAAGTCAAAGCTATTCAAGAGATGCCTGCACCAAAGACAGAGAAGGAAGTTCGAGGGTTCTTAGGTCGATTGAACTACATTTCACGGTTCATATCTCACCTTACAGCAACCTGTGAACCCTTGTTCAAATTGTTGAGAAAAGAACAAACGGTCAGGTGGAATGAAGACTGCCAGAAGGCTTTTGACAAGATCAAAGAGTACTTGCAAGAACCTCCAATACTTATGCCTCCAGTCGAAGGAAGACCTCTGATCATGTACTTGACAGTATTAGAAGAGTCAATGGGGTGTGTGCTGGTCCAGCATGACGAGTCTGGTCGAAAAGAGTATGCAATATACTACCTAAGCAAAAAGTTTACCGACTGTGAACAACGTTATTCACTGCTCGAGAAAACTTGCTGTGCTTTAGCGTGGGCTGCTCGCCGACTGAGACAGTATATGTTGACCCACACTACCTTGTTGATCTCAAAAATGGACCCAGTTAAGTACATATTTGAGAAGCCAGCTCTTACCGGACGGGTTGCAAGATGGCAAATGATCCTTACAGAATATGACATCCAGTACACTTCTCAGAAAGCCATCAAGGGCAGTGTATTGTCTGAATATCTCGCTGAGCAACCTATAGATGATTACCAACCTATGAGATTCGACTTCCCTGATGAAGACAACATGTTCATAAAAGCAAAAGATCATGAAGAGCCTATTCACACTGAAGGGCCCGACCCGAAAGAAGAATGGACTATGATGTTTGACGGGGCTGTTAATATGAATGGTCGTGGTGTTGGTGCAGTACTCATTACACCTAAAGGAGTTCACATGCCTTTCTCGGCAAAACTCACTTTCAACTGCACTAACAACGAAGCTGAATACGAAGCTTGCATTATGGGTCTTGAGGAAGCCATTGACCTCAGGATCAAGACTTTAACTGTATTCGGGGATTCAGCTCTGGTAGTTAATCAGACCAATGGCAAATGGTACACCCACCAGGATCATCTGATACCTTACAGGGATTATACAAGGAGGTTATTGACTTTCTTTACAACAGTCAAGCTTGAGTATATCCCTCGGGACGAGAATCAGTTTGCGGATGCTCTGGCTACCATTTCGTCCATGATCAAAGTTCAGGCTGCCAACTTTGTACCTCAGATCTCAGTGTCCAGACTTGACAGACCAGCATATGTGTTCGCAGCGGAGGTTGTTAAAGATGATAAGCCTTGGTTCCATGACATTAAGTGCTTCTTGGAGGATCAAACATACCCACCTGGGGCATCTTCCAATGATAAGAAGACTTTGAGAAGGCTTGATGGTAGTTTCTTCCTGAACACTGATGGTTCCCTGTACAAGAGAAACTTTGATATGGTACTCCTCAGATGCGTCGACAGGACAGAAGCAGATCTGCTAATGCATGAAGTGCACGAAGGATCCTTTGGTACCCATGCGGGAGGGCATGCCATGGCCAAGAAGTTGTTGAGGTCGGGCAATTACTGGATCACAATGGATGCTGACTGTTGTGCCTATGCCAGAAAGTGCCATAAATGCCAGATTTATGCGGATAAGGTGCATGTGCCTCCCAATCCTTTGAATGTGATGTCTTCACCTTGGCCCTTTGCTATGTGGGGCATTGACATGATTGGTAAGATTGAGCCAACTGCTTCGAATGGCCACAGATTCATCTTGGTTGCTATTGACTATTTCACCAAGTGGGTCGAAGCAGCTTCCTATGCCAATGTTACAAGACAAGTGGTAGCCAGATTTCTGAAAAGAGATATCATCTGTCGATATGGAGTGCCCGAGCGAATCATTACTGATAATGGTTCCAATTTAAACAACAAAATGATGGTTGAACTGTGCCGGGACTTCAAAATTCAACATCACAATTCTTCTCCTTACAGGCCAAAGATGAATGGCGTTGTTGAGGCAGCAAATAAAAATATCAAGAAGATTGTGCAGAAGATGGTAGTTACATACAAAGACTGGCATGAAATGCTACCATTTGCCTTGCATGGGTACCGCACGTCAATCAGAACATCAACTGGGGCAACACCGTATCAGCTTGTGTATGGTATGGAAGCGGTCCTACCTGTCGAAGTTGAATTACCCTCTCTACGAGTATTGATGGATGTTAAACTGAGTGAAGCAGAATGGGTCCGGGCCCGATACGAGCAACTGAGTCTGATCGAAGAGAAAAGGTTGGCTGCAATTTGTCATGGGCAGTTATATCAGGAGAGAATGAAGAAAGCCTTCGATCAGAAAGTCAGGCACCGAGAGTACCAAGTAGGAGATCTTGTGCTGAAAAGAATCCTCCCTCCTCATACGGACCACAGGGGCAAGTGGACTCCAAATTACGAAGGACCATTCGTAGTGAAGAAAGTTTTCTCTGGTGGAGCACTGATGCTCAGTACCATGGATGGTGAAGACTTCCCGTCCCCTGTGAATTCAGATGCAGTTAAAAAATACTTCGCATAAAATGACCCGCTGGACATAAAAACAGAATGTAAGTCCAGGCAAAATAGGGCATCCCGGCGAGTCAGAAACAGAATAAAAGACTCGGGCAAAATAAGGGAAAATAAACAAAAAAATGTGTACACCCGCTGAGTTGAAAAGCCGCATTGGACAGCTCAGGCAAAAATGGGTATCCCGATGGATTGAAAACCCGAAAGGGCGATCCATGCAAAACAAGGGAATAAGCGAACAACTGCATTCTGAATTCGTCTGTATCGTTTACAACTTGGTAAGCTTCAAAAGGATCAAGCTTCTGTCAGAATCAGCCTTCTTCAGAAAGCAAGATGAGAAGAACGTCAAAAGTCATACGAGTCATAGCAGAAGGGAAGCCCCTTGAAGCGTCGACAACATTGCCATTATTTTGTTTCTCAATTTGTAACAATCTCTTCATTTCAGGGGATTTGTTTCTTTGACTGTATCTCGCCAATTCAGGGCACATGAATTAATAAAATCAGATTTTTAGTCATGTTTTCGTCTTGTACATTTTTATTTGCAAAAATGTCTGATGTCTTAAGAAAAACTGATTGCATAAATACAGATGCTTATCTTCAAAAGTAAAAGTTACATGCTTGCAGGAAGTATACTTACTCTCAGAAGTGTCTAAACTCCTATGACGGAATCCAGTAAAGGATACCTCGGGATTACTTGTGCGTTTCCTTATCTTTGCAGGATTGCGGGTATCCAAAGCGCAACTTGGGGCATGAAAGCTTCACCCCAACAAGCTGACAAATCAACACTCACTCAAAGTGTTTTCTCCCCAGCCGAGTTGCCAATCATTCTTCCTCATCCAAATACAGAAGTCAGGGAACCATCTCCCCACAGAGTTTCAGCCTCTAACCAGAAGAGCAACGCATGAAGGAATCACAACAGAGTGACGAAAGCTTCCACAAACCCCAGCTGGGTCCCTCATTGCCAGGATGGGTCTATCAGTGACCTATTCCCCCAAGCAGATACATCTCATCAGATCTACCAATGATCTCATCCCCAGCTGGGATGTCCGTTTAAAGCAGATCAACCAGAGATCTCCGCGGCAACGGGATCCGAATCTCGGTTTGGTATCTTTGCATAATCATGGCATTCGCATCATATTCACCCACAAAGCGTAGAATTCCGTCTAATACGGAGCATTACGGCAAAAATCAAACATATTGCATAATCATAAGCCATGTTTTGAATCAAACACTTGTGAATATTGACAATCCATCAATATACGGAATACCTCCCCGATTCCCCAGCAAACACAGTTGCCTTACATGCCCGAACACCAGTATATACTCCTTTTGGCACCCGTCTGTGTCACATCCCCAGCATAAAGCCAAAGCGTCCCCTTTGCACTCACAGATACTTGTATATATATAAATTTCTTGACATCCGTCCATGTCACCTTCCCCTGCACGGTAATATAAACACTTTTTACATCAGATACTTGTTTATACTATATTTTCCTCTTTGACACTCGTCCGTGTCACTCTCCCCAGCAGGTTAAACACTCATCTATACACCACTCATACTTATACAGATACTCGTTCGTATCTCGTATATACTACTTAAATCCCCACAGATTCAACACTCGTCTGTGTTCCTTGTTAACCAGTTGATACTCGTCCGTATCATCATCTCAGAACATATGTCAAGCGTTTGTTTCTACCTGATACTCGTCCGTATCATAGTCTTAAGGATGCTCGTCCGCATCTTTAATCCATACACTGTGTCAAACCTTCTTGTGTCTTCTTGAATACAGACACTCGTTTGTGTCTACTATTCCCCAGGAGAGTCCCCTCAGATTCAACACTCGTTCGTGTTCCTTGTTAACCAGTTGATACTCGTTCGTATCATCATCTCAGAACGTGTCAGTATTTGTTTCTACCCGATGCTCGTTCGTATCGTAGTCTTAAGGATGCTCGTCCGCATCTTTAATCTATACACAACGTCTAAATACTTATACCTTTATTTCTTGGATGTAAACACTCGTCCGTGTTTACTATTCCCCAGTAGATCGCCAGCAAAGCAATTTCTTTTTATTTGACATTCGTCCTGTGTCATGATAAACCCTGAGAGCAGCCGTACCCTGCTAGGTGGTCGTCCTCCACCTCTTGATGATCGTCCTTCATCATGCTCATCCGATGGCCGTTCCCATCGTTAATCTTCTATCCGACATTCGTCCTATGCCGTGATCTTTAGCAGCCGTCCCCTGCTAGGTGGTCATCCTCCACCTTTTTGATGATCGTCCTTCATCATTTTATCCAATGGCCGTCCCCATTGTTGATTTTGGTTATCTGGCATTCGTCCTATGTCATGATAAACCTTGAGAGCAGCCGTCCCCTGCTAGGTGGTCGTCCTCCACCTCTTGATGGTCGTCCTCCATCATGCTCATCCGATGGCCGTCCCCATCGTTGACCTTTTATCCGGCATTCGTCCTATGTCGCGATATTTTCGGCAGCCACACCCTGCCAGGTGGTCGTCCTCCACCTTAGATGACCGTCCCTCATCTTATCCCCAACAGAGCAGCCGTCCCCTGCTAGGTGATCATCCTTCACCTTTGATGATCGTCCCTCATCATCTGTTTATTTTATTTATTCTTTAACCCGATGGTCGTCCCCGTCGTGGTCTCTTTTCCTTTTCCTGATGATCGTCCTTCATCAGTTTAGCCTGATGGCCGTCCCCATCGTTGGTTACCTTATTTTATGAACTTGATGGCCGTCCCCATCATTTTTCATTAATCCCCAGAGAATCTTTACAGCTTTATCTTGATGGCCGTCCCCATCATTATTCTTTTATCCCCAGCATGTCGGCCGTCCCCGTCATTGCTTTATTTTCCGCACTTTTCCCAGCATGTCGGTCGTCCCCGTCATTGCTCTTTACCCAGCAGTCGTCCTCTGCTCGACGGTCATCCTCCGTCGCCTATACCTTATAATATACTTTACTTTCTTTTACAATCTATATCCCTTTTTTTCTTATTCATTTTGTGAGTGCAAATTTTGGACTGTCTTTGGTATTCAACCACAAGTTATCTTGTTTGCCTGTTAAGCCGTTGCTTACAACCTGCACAGCTAACTCATGATTGAATAGGGGCAGCTGTAAACACCCCAAATTTGCCCTCACCCATTCACACCATGGCTTGTGATCTCCTCATATGCATAATCTCAATCATAGCATCTCATATCACATTTTTGATTCATTTCATTGGTTCAAAGTCATCTGCATCTAGGATTTGTGATCTGAGCAATCCAAGAGCTTCTTGAGCCACTCCAAAGGTCATCAATCACTTCAAAAGGGTCCATGTATGTTCAAGTATCATATTATATCCTCTCAAAGTCAAGGAAGTCAAAGAATCACAAGAACTGGGATTGGTATGGAAGCAGAGCCAGGTTTGACTGCACAAATGACCTAAAATTAGGGTTTTGGTTTCAAAGGACATAACTCCAATTTTTTTGGTCATTCTTGTTTCCATTGGTCTCTATATGGTATAGTGAGTATGCATATCAATTTTCATGAAGAAATTCCATGGGGAAGTCATCTGATCAAGAGTTGACTTTTCAAGCAAGTCAGTGTAAAATCAGGGCATCTGAGGCCCCCAATGACCCAACCAATGGGTGATCTTCATCATTTTGAGTGTATATGATCTTTATTTGATCATGGAAGAAGGTTGAAGTTCATAGAAATCAAGAATTTGGGGCAACTTTTCAACCCTTACTTTTTGATCCAAAAATGCTTCAAATGGAAAAACTTTGGTCATGAAAGTTGTAGATTAGATCTTTCCCTTTTCAAAAAGTACAAGAACATGATCTAATTCATTTTGGATCAAAGGTTATGGCTTGTCAAAGTTGACAAAAATCACAAAATTTCAAAGTTTCCACCAAAGAGGTATTTTGCAAAATGACTTGATCAAGTGTTCTAAAGCTATCAAATGGACTTCTAATTCACACAACATGATCACACATGACCTAAAAATCAGAATGGGCCAAGAGTTTCTCATATTGTTTGGCCTTTGGAGCAAGATATTTTCATGAAGATCAAAAGCAAGCAAGTTGCAAAAGTCATGATAGTTTCTCATCCACTTGCTAGCTACATTGCTGAACCATCCTAGCCTTTCCCTCACACCATGCTGCGCAGCCCACACCCCTTGTACTTGGCTAGAACATGACCATGCTTTCTCTTACACAAAGTTGACAAAATGGCAAAAGTAGCCATACCTATCACAAAAGGGCATGTCACATCCTCTGATCAATAGGATTAGTTTATACAAACAAATGGCAAGCCAAACAACATAACACACAAGCCTGAAACAAGCAAGAACTCAGCACTTTCATTTTTCACCCTTGAAGCAAAAGCTTTCGAAACACAGCATACAAGCCACAAACACTAAAACAAACCTCATAAACCTTCTCAACACATCACTCTGGTCACAAAGCACCCCTCATCTTTGCCTTAAACTGCCTGAATCATAAACACGATTCTCACCTGAGCTTGAAAAGAACTTGTTCAATCTCCCAAACCAGCCAGCACAAACTCCTTCTAAGCATCCAGACATCATCAAGGGACCAAAAGGAGTGAATTTCATAAAGAGGGGAGGTTAGAAAGCTGCAAAGTTGAAAGCTTCAAAACTCAGGTAGCTCAAGAACTTTTTTTCCAGAAATGATTTTTAAAGTTCCTAAGTTGTTCTTTGTAGTTCACTGATCACTCTGATGTCTTTGGTTTTGAAAATGGTGGAGAGATGAGAGTTTAATCTGTTTCTGAAACTTTTTGCCCTAGGATTTGTTTGCTTCGATTCTCTCTGATTATGAGTGATAAATGATGTTTAAGTGAGGGGTTTGATTCGTTTTAGGGTGGGGAAGATTCCTGGATAGTTGGTTTTCATTTTCATAGCGTGTAGAATGATTTAGCATTTGAGCTCGCCGGAGAAGATGACCGGAACCACTGTTCCGGTCATCTGAAAGTCATTAGGGCAAAATTAGGGCTTAATCACTTAATTAGCCAAGTTTGAATTCCAGCCGTGGGATATGGCGCCAAGTCAATGCGCGCGCGTGTGAGTTTAAATGAGGGCCCTTGGATCTGTTGACTTTTCTTTATTTCAGTTTAAATTCATTTTTATTTTCATTTAATTGCATTGTTTTGTACATTTATTTAAAAATAGTAAAATCCATTCAAAAATTCTGAAATTTTTTATGAAAGTTATAATTTAATTTCAGAACACAAAAATATTTTTATTTTTATTTTTTGCATTAAAAAAGTATTTTTAAATATTTAAAAGTTTATTTTTAATTAATTAATGAGAATTAATTTATTAGAAATACTTTTAGGTATTTAAAAATCACCAAAAAATTCATGAAACATTTAAAAACATTTAGAAACATTTTCCAACCCTCAAACCAAATTTATTTTTTGATCTTGATGCATTTTGAGAATTTTTCATAGAATTAAAATCATTTTGATGCATTATTTTGATCCAAACTTCCAAAAATCACTTCTGCCTAACCATGATGAGTTGGACTTTGTTTCTTTTTGCATTGTGTTTAGCATATCATGTAGTTTGTGAGATTAAATGGCCATGATTTGATCTTCCATTTTCCATTTGTTTGGTATTTTTCTTGTTAAGGAACCCTAAAACCTTGGAAAACTTAGGAAAATCATAACTTGAACTAGGTTAAGAGTTGGGACTTCTCCTTTGGGCTTTGGGTTAGTATAGGTTTAGTGATCCTTTGAGGGCATTTTCAATTTTTTGTAATGTTGTTTGCTTCTGATTTTGGCTTTTGTTTGATGCATTGATCATAAACCCTAATTTGGGCTTCCATATGCATCCATCTTGCATTTGCATTCATACCTTGACTTTCCATGGCATTTTATGCATTCTTGTGATTCATTTGGCATCTTAAGACATATTGAAAGCATGTTTGATCATTGCATCTTGTATTTCCCATGTTGTATGCCATTTGCATTTCATAACTTTTCATGTATGTTCATGCTCCTTAGCCTGTTTCATTTGCATCCATAAGTTTGTATGATCATCCCCATGTGTTGTTTCATGTTTGTAACATCTCATAGTATCATTAACATCATGTATGTGCTTCTGGTTTTGTTTCTCATCATGCCATTCCATCCCATTTTGCATTGCATTGCATTTCTTTTCTAACTTTTCAGGTGGTAAGTGGCTTTGAGAAGTGTATTTGCTTTCACTTCTCATGACTTCTCTTCATCTCTCTTATGCATCCTTGCTGCATTTTTGTATGTGTTTGAGATTGAGCTTGCTCATTCTTTTTCTCCTTACTTTCTTTCTTCAAGTGACTTGACTTCTTGAATGAAGCAAGTTACTTTGCTTCTCCTGATCCTTTCATCTGCTTCCTGGTGGTTCCATTGAAGATCTTCTCTTGTAAACCTCACAAACCTTAGGAACAACCAAGCATGACAATAATTAGGGTTTTGTTTAGTTTCCCCTCTTAGTTTTACCTTTGTGTCTCTTTTGAGTCTTCTCTTCTCATCTCATAATCAGGGACTAAACCCTAAAGGCTTTAAGGCTTTATGATTAAGCTTATGCCTGCATCCTTCTATTAGGATGGAGTGTATAACTTTAATCCTAAGTGTTAAACCCTTAATGTGTTTAAATATCTTAATCAATCCACTTAATAATCATCAAGACATCACACTTGTAACTTGGGTCTTGCATTAGGGTTCTAATTCTTCCTTAATTGGTTAAGAAGGACTAACCCCAGTGTTAATGGACAAGTCCCCCTCAAGTTGTCTTATAAACCCTAAAAATCACTTCATCATCATATCATTAAATAAAATCCACTTAATAAAGGTTTGTTTTGTCATGAGTTTAATCCCTAATCATGGATTAAGTTGAGGAGCTTTCCTCAGCTTAAACACTCTCATCTATTATCCTTCTATTAGGATGGTGTAATGAGTTTGTTTAAATCCCTGATTATGGCTTAACCTCATTACTCAACACTAAACAAAAACAACAAAAAAACATTTAAATAATCACAAGTAGGTTAATGATCTTAACCCTACATCAAAGGTGATTAAGTGTGAGAAGCTGACTTCACACTTAAGGTATTCTCATTACCCCTAATCAGAGGGAAGATGTGATGAGTTTGCTAAATCCATTGGTTTAGGCTTAAGCTCCTTAACTTATGACAAATTCTCAAAAGCAATAAAAGACTGAAAACACAAAAAACAAACAATAATCGTCTCCTTCGGGATTCTTTTCTCATCTCATTCACTCACCAACGAGAACTAGCTTCTTCCGTCTAATGCAAGACAGTTTGCATCTGTGCCAGACAGATCATACACTTGAGCATAGGCAAGCAAGCAGTTCACAAGTCAATTCATCTTTTAGTCTCTTTGGGTCGAACTACGGTGTTCTGACTTCCTCATTGCACGAGAGGATACGTAGGCATAACTTAACAGTTATCGAACAAAAGTCTCTGTATATTCCCCCTCTTTCTAGCCTCATTCTTTTAGCCTCATGATCTTGAGCATTTCACTCCTGTTCTTACACTGACACTTCACTTATATACTTCACTTTTCTCTTACACTGACACCTGTACATTTTGTTTTCCAGCTCTTTTACACACAAATTGCACTGACACTACCCCTTTAAAACACAAATCTTTTAAGCGTGGATCCCGTCGAGTACGGCGGACAATCTGGGTGCTAATACCTTCCCAGGTTGTAACCAACCCCTTTCTCAGTCTCTCTGGTTCGCAACCGTCTTATCCATCTCTTTCTAGGTCTATGCAGCATTGCCTTTCCTCCGGGATAAAAATGCCTAGCTGGCGACTCTTTTCTTTTCCAGTGAGTTCACTGCTGTGTGCTCTCATTGTTCCTTTCGCCGACCGTTCGCGTCTGTACCTTTATTTGGGCCAGTCCCATTTATCGGGAGCGACAATAACCATTGTGAAATATTTACCCATATAAGCGAATTAAGTGACCCATTGTCGCCGTTTCATTCACAACGAAATCCTAGCACCCATTTTTCCTTTTGCGCTTCATACATTAAGGTGTTTTTCTTCTTCAATTAATCTATTTACATATCTCCGATTAAGATATTCCCATTATCTCCTTTTTTGCAAGTTTTTTATTCTTATTCTTATTCCATCTTAGACAGCAAACTTCGTCTAGTTTTAGAAACAAAGAAAAGAAATAAAAGAAGTATGAAGCTTTTGTGTAAGCTTCTTCCTCCTTATATATTTTTTCATTTCTTCACAAACTAGAAGAACATGGTGATGATGCAAGTGTAATGTACATATTTTTTGTGTAGTTAAGAAAAATAAGGTATTCTTCTACTTCAATCTTCTTGTTAGATAATTCCCATTATCTCGTTTTCTTCATGTTGTTTCAACATAGGTTGCAATCCCACTTAGATTACAGTCTCACTTCTTAGGATTTTGTTTCAACTTTTACTAATTTTGTTTTGAATACTAACTAATTTCATTGTTTGAAATAGCTGAAGCTATATAGAAAAGATGATACATGGTGATGATGATGATGATGGTAGCAAGTTTGTATGAGTTGATAAGGTATATATATATATATATATATATATATATATATATATATATATATATATATATATATATATATATATATATATATATATATATATATATATATATATATATATATATATATATATATATATATATATATATATATATATATATGAAGTCATTTTGATATTTTATATGAAATTTAGTTTATTATATACTATGTATAATATTGTTTGTTTCATTATCCTTTTTATTAAAAATACAATCATTTAAATTGACATAGAAACGTATAATCTGAAAATGAAGATGTATTTGAAAATCAAACTATAAAAATCAATGTTTTGCGAATAGTTTGCATCTTATTATGTATATTTTATGTTCCTTAACACACACACACACACACACACACACACACACACACACACACACACACACACACACACATATATATATATATATGGTTCAATGGTTTGTTTACTTCAATTGATTGATATTTACAACTCTACAATACCTCATTGTCGTCACTAATGATGGTGATTGTTATGATCATGATTGTTATGATGATAAAATCGCGATGATTTTTGGTGATGATGAGGTAAACTATTATAATAGATATCAATGGATTGAAGGAAACCGACCATTGAACCATATTTGTGTTAAAGAACATAAAATATGCATGATGAGACGCATGCAATTCGGAAAATAGTGGTGGGTTTAAGTTGGTTTTCAAAAACTGTTTAATTTACAGATTATATATTTCTTTACCAATTTAATGGTTTTATTTATTTAATTAGTTGTATGGTAAAACAAGAAATATATGTTTGTATATAATAAACAAAGGGTACGTTTCAGTTGACACTGATAACCGTTGTTATATTCAGTATTTATTACAACGGTTGTTACACTTAATCATTGTAATAAAACGCGTGCTTTTTAGAATACAACAACGGTCCAAGGTCCGTCATTATAAGTAGCGTACTTATAACAACACTCTACATAACAACTCTTGATATATGTCATTATACGTAGTTTCCAACCTTTGTTAAATGGATTTTCTGTAGTAGTGTTTATATCATTATGGACCTTGGAAACCTTATCATGTCTCAGAGGATATTCCAGATATACATATCCAGACACACCCTATGTTTTGTTTCCAAAATAAGGGTTTGGACACACCCTTGTTTGGTATTTTGAAGTTAAAATGGGGAAAATCTGGAAGGACATCTCCGAAAACGCCCCAATTTTCATACAAAACCTATTATATGTAGTGAGAAACTTGGTAATAGGTTGAAACAAAAAGTTTTTTAAAATTGACACCAATTATAATACAATTAATGTTGAATATATATTACATATATATTGAGTTTGTGGAAACAATATATACAAAAAAAGATTCATCATATAAATACGCAATTAGATAAATAGATAAAAAAGCATCAAAACATGTGTCATCACCTAAATTTCTTTCATCCTTCCCAAAAAGTGATATGACCAAGTTTCAGTCTCTTTTTGTGAAATGTATCCTTCACTTTGGTGATGTCTATGGTACATGACTGTTGTACCCCAAAATTTGCCCTCCCACAATCAAGACAATATCTCTCAAGACTTCTAAATGATCATAAGGTCCTCAAGACTCCCAGTTGATCAAGAAGTGTGGAAGTTTCCCCAGGCAATGCCTCCTCCTAAGCAAAGTGTCCAAAACTAGGGTTTTGAGTTTTCTCAGGTTAAAATGACTTTCAAGGCTTCAAGTGAGCTTCATAATATCCCAAATGTATTCAAGAATCCCCATGTCAAGTTTCAAGGCTTTCCCAATAAGTTTGACCAGTCAGATGATCAGATATGCAAAAATTAGTCAAAGTAGTTAAAAAGTCAAACTGAGGTCAACTGTGGTCAAATTAAAGTCAAAATTCAGGATTTTTTTTCCAACATCAAGTTTATGAAGTAAAATTCATCATTTGATCAAGGGTTGATCATGATTCATCAAGAAAGTTTCAGATCATCAAGAATCAAGAGTTTCTAAATTAGGGTTTTCTTAAGAAAAGTCAACTGAACTTTGACCAGCCATAACTTTCACATGCTTCATCAAAAATTTCCCATCAAAAGCTTATTTTGAAGGAAATTGAATTCTCTACAACTTTGTGTCTCACAAGCCAATCCTAGAAATGCTTCATTTGGAAGGTATGAGCTAAAACATTACAGGTCATTTCAAAAGTCAACAAAAAGTCAACTTTTTCCAAAGGGCATAATTTGAAAATGGTGAAAGATATGGACATGAGACCAAAGAGGTTTTTTTATAGGACTCTTTAAGCTTTCCAAAATGTCCAAGAACACCTTCATAGCCTTAAAATTGAAGGATTTATGCATTGTCAAAGTTGAGAAATTTTCAAGGGGTGTATGAAGAAAATAAGGGCTTAAATCCAATTTTTTCCAAATGGGCCTATCATTTTGCAACCCAATCTTCATGATAACATAAAGCACGACAAAATTCAAGTATTCTCTGATTTTTATAATTTATTTATTATTTATTTGGATTTTATTCTTTAAAATTCATTTTAAATCAAAATAAAATATAAAAAGTGAATATTTAGATCAAATATTGGTTTTGGAATGAATCTAATATCATTTAAGACTGATTGAAAGGTTACAATTTCATGCAAGGCCAATTTAGAAAGATATCATTTTATTTTTCTCTCATTTTCTGTCATGGTTTCCTTCACACTCAAGTTATCAAAAAGCCCACAAAACCACATGTTTTTTTTTACCTAATTTCATTCACTATAAATACACAACTTAACCAACACAAGAGGGACGAATTTTTTGCAAGCCAAGAACACCAAACCAATTTCAAGAAAAACTCAAATTCGGATTCTTTAATTTTGTTGTTTTTCAGGTGATTTAAAGGTGGCAAATCATTCTCGGACAATCTTTGAACATATTTGCATCATTTTTATCATCCAAAACCACATGAATTGTTGAAACCGAGCCTTCAAATGTTCTTGGAAAACAAGATTTCGATTTCTCTCATACACGCGTTTTTTGTTGTTTTTGATGTTTGATTATGGTTCATGATGCATCATTGATTGTTTCTGGATGTTTATTTTTAAGCTTTGTTGCAGGTATCACAAATCGCCATTGTTAGGGTTTTAAGATAAAATTTAGGAACTTTCAATTGGGGCGATTAAAGGACTATTAGATGACATAATTGGATTGTAGAGTGTTTGGGCAATTGATTTATGTAATTATTTAGGACTAATCGTGTGTATTTTTAATGTTTGAGATATACAGGCTGTCGTACCTCGGAAAATATGATCCTCGCGAATGCGGTCGCGGCTGGGCTGACTTGAGAGTCGCCACCTAATTTTGATTTATTCCCAAAGAGGGAAAGGGAAAAAATAGATAAAACCCGGGAAGAAAGGATAAAGACAAGGTCGTTGGAACCATTGCCTGGGTTCGGAAGTCGGTTATGCATGGGGGAAGGTATTAGCACCCCCTACATCCATCGTACTCGATGGGAACCTTCTAAGTTGTCACGCGCGAAAGGATGTCTATGCCTAATGAATTACTTGCTAAAAGGGGAAAAGGGTTTAAATTTTATTATCTTTCTTTAACGAAAGGATTTAGGAGTCGAATTGCACTAAAGACTATGGGTAGTTTATTCCAAACCAACAAGCCAAGCGTCTTGCGACGGAATAATCGGAGCGAATAACGAGAGCTCGTAATCCTGCTTTCTACCACTTAAGACTCGTGGCGTACAATTTTTCTCATATTATTAAAGTATTTTATTACCTAAGACCACTTGACGTTGGATCAAGGGTTTGGATTTAAAAGAACCATCTTGGTAGGTCGATTGCGAGGCATAAAGCGATCGCGAAGGGTGAGGGCAGAATGGAGGTTAAGGGTTAATTAGTTACGCGGGATCTAGTCCTAGTCCTAAGCTAACGCGGAGCCGTTGGAGCTCGAATTAAACCGAAAGTGTCAAAATGTAGCTCGTTAACTATCTTAGAATTGATTCAATGTTAGAATCATTCTATGAGAAGTCGAGCGTCACTTTATAATCAAACTATTATTTAAATAAAAGAAATGCAATAAAAAATACAATTGGTCTCATATTGATCTAAATGACGCCGATTTGTCAAAATCGAACATTTAGATCGTTTGTTATATCATCGACCATAAAAATAAAATAAAGTCGAAATAATAATAAAATAAGAGTTTGGCCTCATATTTAATTTAAATAACGTCGATTTATTCAAAATCGAATATTTAAATATTTATTCATCGACTAAAACAATAAATTGGGAAAATAAGAAATAATAATGAAAATAAAATAGTGGCCTCAAATTAGGTGATAACGTCGATTTATTAGAAATCGAATATCACCATTTATCATTGGCCGATTAAATAATAAAGTCGATAAATAATAATGGATCTAAAATTAATTAGAAACCATAAAATAATAGAAAACTGTCTCATATCAATTTGGACAACGTCGGTAAATCGAATGTCACAAATCGGATAATAATATCATAGACCAAAATATAAATAAATCAATAAATTGATAAAATAATAAAGAAAGAAAAGTCGGCCTCAAATTGGTTTAGATAACGTCATTAAATAGAATATCAATAAACCGTATCTTTTATCATAGGCCCAAAATAATAAATATAAAATAATGAGAAAATAATGAAACCGGTCTCAATTTAATGGATAACGTCGATTAGATAATCGAATATCACATTTTATCATTAACCGAATAAATCGAATAATCGATTAAATAATAGCGAAAAATAAAAATGGCCTCATAACAACTTTGATAACGTCGATTTAAAATCGAATATCGAAAAGTTTGTGATTATATCATAGGCCCAAATAAAATAATATAAATAATAAAATGAGTATAAAATACTTATGAATTAATATAAATAAAATGGTCTCATAACGATTCCGATAACGTCGGTAAATACCGAATATCAAGGAAACGCGGTTATATCATAGACCACCTAAATATGATTAGGAAATAACAACCAAAGACAAAAAACAGAAAATAAAAGGAGGAATCTAAACAAGAAAAAATTCAAAAAGAAAAAGAAAATAAACAACATAGAGAGACAGGTGTAGGCTGGCGCTGGGTAGTGTGTTACTAGCATGATTATCATGGACTACAAGGCCCAACTCTCATCTCAATATATAAAAACTTAAATAAATAATAAATAAAAAATAATAAGAATAAATGAAAAGGGGATCACGTTCTTCAAAACTCAGAAAACACCTTTTTTCACAAAGTGACGCGGCTCACCCTCTCTCAAGAACAAATCCGACGGCGGTTTCACGATGTTAGCTTTGGGTTCAACGTTTCGCTCACAGTCTCCATCTCTCTCGATGCGGTTTCAAGTCAGGGCCACGATCGATCCTCCGTCTCGAAACTCTCTCTCTCCCTCTCACGTTCTCACGGCAGTGGTGAACAACGGTTCACGGTTTCAATTGTTGGTTCGATTTTGTTGGTAGCTGACTCGTGTCTGCATTTTGTATGTGTTCTCACTGTTTTCCGGATCTGAAGCGGGTTTTGTATTTCACGATTTGTTCGTGTTTTGGTAGTTTGAGTCTATAGAAGATGGTTTCATTTCATTCTCTCACTATCTCGCTCTCGGCTAAGTTTTTTTTTCTGGATTTTGAGTTATGGTTCAGTTATGGTGTATGATTTGTAAAGGTTCCGGGAAGGGTTATTTGAAGGTTGAAGAAGGGTTATGGAAAGAGGGTTTATGAATATGTGAATTAATTGATGTTGAGTTGTAAAAGGTTTGTTGAAAAAATAAAAATCTGGTTTATTCTTTCTGCAGAGATTTTTGATGAATTTTTTTTATTAGTTTATGGTTTTAATGCTTCTTATATAGAATAAGATGAGGGTAGAATAGAGATTGAAGATTGGAGATATTTTCTGTTGCTGTAAAAACGGTTTGTTGAGCTGTGAAATCAATTCTAGATCTTCCCATTGTGCAGACCGTGAATATTCTGTGCGTGTTGTGTGTGTGTGTGATTTTGTGAGTGCTGAAGAAAAGATGTAGGCCATTGCAGGTGGGACCAATTTTTTACTTAGTGGATTTCTTTATCAAGTTATGCAGAAAAATAATAGACTATACGAAAAGAAAAAAAATTGTAACATCTGAAGAACTAAAAGGTATAAAAATAGTAGTAAAAATAATAGTAATAATAATGATAGTAAAAATAAATAATAATAATGTCAGTAATGATAGAAATATATACAAAAATGATAAAAAATAGTAATATTAATAATAATGGTAAAAAATGGAATAACGATGATAATGATAATAATAGAATGTGATTTAATGGTTAATAATAAAAAAATAGAGAATAAAAAATAAGAAAATTGTAATAATGAGCGAGAATTAGACCTCCATCGGTTTTACCACACACGTGAGCTGATAAGCATATAAATCCCAATTGAATAAATTGAAACAAAGATTTTTTTTTTGAATAAATAAAGTAAATATGCGGGTAGGACAAATTTAGGGTATGACAGATGCCCCTATCTAATTGTCTTAAACTTGAAGTGAACTGCTGCAAGGCGTTCGATTCTAAAGTAAAAGTCAATTAGATATAAGAAGACCCAAAATTTGTCCGATGCAAAAATGCAATGCGATGTTGAAACATGATATGCATGTATGGATGCAATTGCTGAGGATATTAAATATATGAATGCGATATGAAATATGATGACATAATGTCCGCGGGTATGATGAAATGATTGTAAACAGTAAGGTAATGCGAATTTGGTTAGGAAAACAAGATATTTCTGAAAATCTGTCTGTACGACGAAGAATAATCAGGAATACTTTGGGTAAGAGGGATTAAACCCTGGATAGAAATAATGACATCCAGCAATGCCTTCAAAAGAGATGCTACCTAAAATAAAAATAGCGTCAGACTTCTCAATGGGATAAACTGGAGAGAGACAGTTGAAGAAACATAAAAACTTCTCAATGGGATCAACCAGAGAGAGAAAGTTGAATGAAATATAAGAATTTCTCAATGGGATTAACCGGAAAGAGACAAATGAAAAATGATCCACGTCAAACTTCACGCAGTTTGAAGAAAAAGAAAATATCCACGTCAAATTTTCTTAACAAGACAAATTTGAAGGAAAAAGAGTTCCACGCCAAACTTAACATAGTTTGAAGGAAAAATAAATATCCACGTCAAATTTTCTTAACAAGAGAAATTTGAAGGAAAAGAGTTCCACGTCAAATTTTCTTAATAAGACAAATTTGAAGGAAAAGAGTTCCATGCCAAACTTAACACAGTTTGAAGGAAAAGAGTATAAACATGAAAGACAGGGTGACAGACACGACTGCTTTGATAGGTGCCAAGTAAGTTGGATCTTGACTTTTGATGATTGCCAATAGAATTGGACTTTAAGGATGCCAAACGAAATTGGACCTCGACCACAAGATAAGACAACAAGACCTCGGGAAATGCAAATGAGCATGAAGTATACTTCGAACTATGCTTGATTTGAAATTGTGTGACGTTAATGGTCAATGATTGCAATGCAAATGCTGAGACCACTGGGTAAGACTCCTTTGGAGAGGCGCGGATGAAGTAGCTGATTCCACAACACAGTGAACTTTTACCAACTATGTCATTGAAAGATGTTCTGAACATAACTTCTATTATACCTGCTAGAAGTATCGAGATGTTGATCCTTTTGGGAAGGAGTGATAAGCTTTGCTTGGGGATTGCTTGAAGTAGACTGCCCCATGTTGAATGATTCTGAAGTGACTGCTTGACTGGTCGCTTGAAATGCTTGCCCCAGCACGAGTCTTGGAAAGATTCCTTGAAGAATATAATCTTTGGATGTAAGGTGCCCCTGATAGGATCATGGGCCAAGTTTCTCAACTGTTTAAAAAATTCCATGATGATGAGTGCTTACTTGCAAATAAAATATTCATTCAAAAATGTTAATTTTAATGCAATGCTCAAGCACAATTTTTTTTGAAATCATAATCATTATTGGAATGATATTTGGAGTAAAGTAAATGACTCACTTGCAAGAATGTAATGTTTATTCAGACACACAAAGTGAAAGATAATGCAAATTGAAAGACAATGCAAAAGGTATGATACCAAAGCGAATGATTGGCAAATCTCAAAGGGAGTCAGCTTATACAACCTTGCTGCGATATGCTTTTAAAACAAACCTAGCTTCAATTGGGTCTTTAAAGGATTGTAACGTGGTCTGGTTCACGGTTTATGAAACAAAGGATATAAGGCTCAAAATTTATTTTTTTACCCAACCCATACTTCATGATGATCTCCAGTCCTATACTCAATTAACTCAACCTATGCATTCAGGTTATTTGGATTTGTATTGACAATGCTGGCTTAAGAGCCAAGGGATTCTTAGATGGCAGTCATTGTTGTTTCACAACATTTTTGTTGTCTTATTTTATGAGGACTTTGGGTCAACTCATCTTTGTCTTTGTTGAGGAATTTTAGTGACCTCTCCTGATTTGAATTCTTTTATTAATCCCTAACTTTTGCCTGGACTGTATCTTTGACGTTTTCAGTCCACCGGGATGCTTTTATTTTTGCTTAAGTCGCCTTTTGGGTGTTGACTTAGCGACTTTTTTTTATTTTTGATTTGGACAATGACTACCATCAACTTCTTCGACAATTATTTGATGTGTGCGAAGACAAAATTGGGCTTGAAACCCTTATTAAAAGGTGTAAGGAATGATCCTCCTGAAATTGAATGCATATTCGAATTAATTGAGAACTACCCTGCCCCGGGATAAGATTACGGTTTTTTCGTGTAGAAAGAAACTCCAACTTCTAGGCTCAAAGGGGTTGACAATGGATTAACTTCCTTATTTCTCCAGTATTTGGGAGTTGAAACAATGCCTGTATATCATCATCAAGGTTTTATTTTGAAAGCATATCATTCAACAATTCGGGTATTTTTCGCCATCCTCCCTCCAATCATTAGCTTACACAACGGTTTGATAGAGAAAGATGAATAAGGGAAACAATGAAATATATGTATATTTTTTGAATTCTTGAAAAAAGCACAAATATGTACAAATATGAAAATAAATGGATTGATTCAAAATATGATGCTCATTTCATTAACATTAACATTAAAAAAAACAAGTCTTAAAGAAAACACACTTAATACAAACAAGGAATATAAAACTGAATAGAAACAAGGCCTAGTGTATAATCAGTAGCAAGGATGAGCTTTCCTGTCTGATCCACTGGCTTTAGGTAGTAACTTGCGATTCTTCGACCGAAACTTCAGCCACTTGGTTTTGGCATGGGATCTATTTCAACCTGGGGAGTCTTTCTCTGTGTGAAGGTGAGAACATCTCCTTTGACCAAGTCTTGAACTCGAGCCTGGAAAGCATAACAGTTTTCAATATCATGACCTGCAGCTCCTTCATGAAACGGGCAATGGAGGTCACTCCTAAATCCTGGTGGAAGAGGATTTGGAGGAATGAGAGGTCTGGTGGTGACAAGACCTTTCTTGCTCAGTGCAGGGGAAATCTCAGCATACTTCAAGGGAACAGGATCAATAGGAGCCCTGGGCCTGGGATTGCGAGTCTGATTCTGACCAACATTACTTTGTGGATGAGCTTGAGCTGGTGGAACATTAACCATAGGAGTAATTGCGGCTACTTGGGCTTCACCATACTGTTGTTGCCTGTAGTAGGGTCTTATTTCAGTGTTGACAGCATGAGTATCACCTTCTTTCTTCTTTTGAAAGTTCCCAGAGGACTTTCTCGCAGCATTAGAAGCTTCAGCACTTTCAAACTTGCCCTTTCTGATTCCTTCCTCTAGCCTTTCTCCAATAGTGACTAGGTCAGCAAAACTAGATGATACATTGCTTATCATCCTTTCCCAGTAAAGAGGTTGAAGGGTGTCCATGAATAAACCAGTCAGTTCTTTCTCCGCCAAAGGAGGCTCAACTTGAGAAGCTAGCTCTCTCCAGCGCTGAGCATACTCTTTGAATGCTTCCTTTTCTTTCTGAGACATGTTTTGAAGCTGACGGCGGTCAGGTTCCATGTCCAGATTGTATTTGTATTGTCTCAGGAATGCATCAAGCAAATCCTGCCAACATTGGATACGGTTTTTCTCGAGTCCCATATACCATTTCAAAGATGCCCCACTCAAGCTATCTTGGAAGCAATGGATGAGCAGTTTGTCCTTATCAGCATGGGCTGCCATTTTGCGGCAGTACATGATCATGTGGCTTTTTGGGCAAGTGTATCCCTTATATTTTTCAAATATTGGCATTTTGAACTTGTCTGGCATAACCAAGTTCAAAACCAAGCACATGTCTGATGCGGTAGCGTTGAAGACATCAAATCCCTCAACAGCTCTTATCCTTTTCTCCAAAGTCATACATTGTTTCCTAACATCCTCGATATTTCCAGCCTCTCCTTGTACTAAAGATGGTGGATTATGCGCGAAGGTTGGATTCACATAAGCAGTTTGGGCAACAACATGCACATTAGGTTGAGAGTCAGTGAACACTCCAGGTTCGAAAAAAGTGGATGTACCAGTCATCTAAGTAGTTACAAATGGCGGAGTATAACCCGGTGGCAATCCAAATTCTGGCCATGTGCTAGCGGGTCTTGAAGACTCTGCGTTAATGACGAAACTACCGACTTCAGAGGTGACGGTCCTATGAACTTGAGTGTCCTTAGTAGCCAAGACTTGAAGCATTTCCATGATCTTGCTCACACTGCTCTTCAGGTCATCAATGTCTTCCCTGACTCGCTTGTTGTGTTCTTCTTGTTCAGCCATTCTTCTTCTTTTGTGGGCCCTAGTTCTGTATCTGCATGGAGGAATCAGCTTGACGGGTACTCAACAACTCTGAAGACGAGAACGAATGAACATGAGCGACTATGAATGCAAAATGAATGCAATGATATTCAAATAAAATGTGAAAAGATGATTAAACATAAATTCATGGTATCACAAGTCCAAGGTACAGATGGAGGATACTCGGATTGCCTTCCTCACAAGGATTTTGCCGGGTAGGCTATAAAGTCTAAAGTAACCCCAAAGTTAACAACCCCTATGGTTGTTCATCACACACGCCATAAGCATGACAGTTGATTGACTCCACCATATGAATCTCTTTTGGGTGAGATCTTCGTATCGAGCCACGCGAGAGGGAAGTCTTTTGGTGCCCCATACTACGCGATCGCCGACACGGGGTTTAAAACAAAGTCTCAGAGTTATGGACCTTCCTCAATTGTTTGATGCACGTGTCAATTTTTATATATCTTTGACAGTCAATCAACTCCATTGAGAAAGTCTATTCTGAGTGAGGTCTTCATATCGAGCCACGCGAGGGCGAACCCCGGTGCCCCATACTACGCGACCGTCAGCCGATGTTTTAAGCCACACGGTTTAAGGTTCTAAAGGTCCTCAGAGTCGACGACCCTAATGAAAATAACTGAGCACACACGTCAAAAGCTTGACGGTCGTCAGAGTTCTCAATAGAATATACTCCAAGCAAGGTTTTCGTATCGACAACCCACGAGAGCGGTTCCCTCGGGAGCCCAAACTACATAACCTCTCCTAGCTTATATTTAAACTCAAAGATCCAGGTATAGATCCTTTCACTTAAGTTTCTTTTGCAATCAAAGTATCGATCCAAGAACCACAAGGTATAATATGGAAAGCGATAAGGAAAGCGATAGAAATAATCAAGTAAGTCGTACCTCGGAAAATATGATCCTCGCGAATGCGGTCGCGGCTGGGCTGACTTGAGAGTCGCCACCTAATTTTGATTTATTCCCAAAGAGGGAAAGGGAAAATATAGATAAAACCCGGGAAGAAAGGATAAAGACAAGGTCGTTGGAACCATTGCCTGGGTTCAGAAGTCGGTTATGCATGGGGGAAGGTATTAGCACCCCCTACATCCATCGTACTTGATGGGAACCTTCTAAGTTGTCACGCGCGAAAGGATGTTTATGCCTAATGAATTACTTGCTAAAAGGGGAAAAGGGTTTAAATTTTATTATCTTTCTTTAACGAAAGGATTTAGGAGTCGAATTGCACTAAAGACTATGGGTAGTTTATTCCGAACCAACAAGCCAAGCGTATTGCGACGGAATAATCAGAGCGAATAACGAGAGCTCGTAATCCTCCTTTCTACCACTTAAGACTCGTGGCGTACAATTTTTCTCATATTATTAAAGTATTTTATTACCTAAGACCACTTGACGTTGGATCAAGGGTTTGGATTTAAAAGAACCATCTTGGTAGGTCGATTGCGAGGCATAAAGCGATCGCGAAGGGTGAGTGCAAAATGGATGTTAAGGGTTAATTAGTTATGCGGGATCTAGTCCTAGTCCTAAGCTAACGCGGAGCCGTTGGAGCTCGAATTAAACCGAAAGCGTCAAAATGTAGCTCGTTAACTATCTTAGAATCGATTCAATGTTAGAATCATTCTATGAGAAGTCGAGCGTCACTTTATAATCAAACAATTATTTAAATAAAAGAAATGCAATAAAAAATACAATTGGTCTCATATTGATCTAAATGACACCGATTTGTCAAAATTGAACATTTAGATCGTTTGTTATATCATCGACCATAAAAATAAAATAAAGTCGAAATAATAATAAAATAAGAGTTTGGCCTCATATTTAATTTAAATAACGTCGATTTATTCAAAATCGAATATTTAAATATTTATTCATCGGCTAAAACAATAAATTGGGAAAATAAGAAATAATAATGAAAATAAAAGAGTGGCCTCAAATTAGGTGATAACGTCGATTTATTAGAAATCGAATATCACCATTTATCATTGGCCGATTAAATAATAAAGTCGATAAATAATAATGGATCTAAAATTAATTAGAAACCATAAAATAATAGAAAACGGTCTCATATCAATTTGGACAACGTCGGTAAATCGAATGTCAAAAATCGGATAATAATATCATAGACCAAAATATAAATAAATCAATAAATTGATAAAATAATAAATAAAGAAAAGTCGGCCTCAAATTGGTTTAGATAACGTCGTTAAATAGAATATCAATAAACCGTATCTTTTATCATAGGCCCAAAATAATAAATATAAAATAATGAGAAAATAATGAAAACGGTCTCAATTTAATGGATAACGTCGATTAGATAATCGAATATCACATTTTATCATTAACCGAATAAATCGAATAATCGATTAAATAATAGCGAAAAATAAAAATGGTCTCATAACAACTTTGATAACGTCGATTTAAAATTGAATATCGAAAAGTTTGTGATTATATCATAGGCCCAAATAAAATAATATAAATAATAAAATGAGTATAAAAATACTTATGAATTAATATAAACAAAATGGTCTCATAACGATTCCGATAACGTCGGTAAATACCGAATATCAAGGAAACGCGGTTATATCATAGACCACCTAAATATGATTAGGAAATAACAACCAAAGAAAAAAAACAGAAAATAAAAGGAGGAATCTAAACAAGAAAAAATTCAAAAAGAAAAAGAAAATAAACAACATAGAGAGACAGGTGTAGGCTGGCGCTGGCTCACCCTCTCTCAAGAACAAATCCGACGGCGGTTTCACGATGTTAGCTTTGGGTTCAACGTTTCGCTCACAGTCTCCATCTCTCTCGATGCGGTTTCATGTCAGGGCCACGATCGATCCTCCGTCTCGAAACTCTCTCTCTCCCCCTCACGTTCTCACGGCGGTGGTGAACAACGGTTCACGGTTTCAATTGTTGGTTCGGTTTTGTTGGTAGCGGACTCGTGTCTGCATTTTGTATGTGTTCTCACTGTTTTCCGGATCTGAAGCGGGTTTTGTATTTCACGATTTGTTCGTGTTTTGGTAGTTTGAGTCTATAGAAGATGGTTTCATTTCATTCTCTCACTATCTCGCTCTCGGCTAAGTTTTTTTTTTCTGGATTTTGAGTTATGGTTCAGTTATGGTGTATGATTTGTAAAGGTTCCGGGAAGGGTTATTTGAAGGTTGAAGAAGGGTTATGCAAAGAGGGTTTATGAATATGTGAATTAATTGATGTTGAGTTGTAAAAGGTTTGTTGAAAAAATAAAAATCTGGTTTATTGTTTCTGCAGAGATTTTTGATGAATTTTTTTTTATTAGTTTATGGTTTTAATGCTTCTTATATAGAATAAGATGAGGGTAGAATAGAGATTGAAGATTGGAGATATTTTCTGTTGCTGTAAAAACGGTTTGTTGAGCTGTGAAATCAATTCTAGATCTTCCCATTGTGCAGACCGTGAATATTTTGTGCGTGTTGTGTGTGTGTGATTTTGTGAGTGCTGAAGAAAAGATGTAGGCCGTTGCAGGTGGGACCAGTTTTTTACTTAGTGGATTTCTTTATCAAGTTATGCAGAAAAATAATAGACTATACAAAAAGAAAAAAAATTGTAACATCTGAAGAACTAAAAGGTATAAAAATAATAGTAAAAATAATAGTAATAATAATGATAGTAAAAATAAATAATAATAATGCCAGTAATGATAGAAATATATACAAAAATGATAAAAATAGTAATATTAATAATAATGGTAAAAAATGGAATAACGATGATAATGATAATAATAGAATGTGATTTAATGGTTAATAATAAAAAATAGAGAATAAAAAATAAGAAAATTGTAATAATGAGCGAGAATTAGACCTCCATCGGTTTTACCACACACGTGAGCTGATAAGCATATAAATCCCAATTGAATAAATTGAAACAAAGATTTTTGTTTTTGAATAAATAAAGTAAATATGCGGGTAGGACAGATTTAGGGTATGACACATGCCTTTTAGCTACGATGTCGTAGCTAATCTCTAGCAAAACCGTAGCTAAAAATTCAGGGCCAAGGTTGAAGACGATGGCTTCCCACGCTGATCAGAATTCAAAATCTAATTTATATTATAATGTTTTGTTTCATATTATTAACATGCGCGTTGTGTGGCTCAGTTGTTTGAGCGTTGGTGTCTGGAGGCCTCAGAGCCTGGGTTCGATTCCCAGGTTTTCACGTTTTTTTTTATATTTCATTCTTTTTTGCAGGTTTCGTATATAATACATTTTGGTCATTGAATCAACACCAGGCGTGCATGACCCAGTGGAGATGCTTGGGGATTTTGATGCATAGGGCGTGGGTTCAACACCCTACCCCTACAGTTTTTCATAAAACCTGGTTTTTCTTCTTCTTTTCTTTTATTAGAATTATATTATAATTAACCATTAATCAAACTAAATTTAATAAACAAACTAATAATTCTTAAAAATCTTATTTTCTATTTCATTAATTATTTTAAAAATATATATTTGATATATCTTTTTTTTTTATTTAAAAAAAATATTAATAGTTTTTTTTAATTTAATTAAATTGTAAATTTGTAAATAAAACTAATTTATTAAGTTTAACTAATTATTTCAAAACCCTAATTTTTTAACTAACTCTAATAAACCTTAATTTTCTCTAACCCTAAATAAATATTAATTTTGTTTATATAATAGGGTTTTTTTTATAATTGGTACATTAATAACTTTTTAACATATTATTCTTTATTATTATTACTAAATTATTTTAAGTTTATGCTATCATAATTAATTTCTTAAAATTATAATTAATCTAAATTTTTTTTTAATTCTAACCTTTATTATTATTTATTTATTATTTATTATTACTTATTTACATTTACTATTCTTGCTTTATTATTATATTTGCTTTATTATTCTTATTATTTATTTTTATCCGATTATTTTGTAACTGCCAAAGCCATGTAATAATTTGTAGATTTATTTTCTGTCATTATTTTTTTTTGTAAACATTTACTGCGTGGTTAGTAAATGGGGTCTGAAAACCTACTTGTAATTAAAATTAATTTAGATAATTAACTTTAAAAATGATAAATATTTAAAAATAAACATTTACACACGTAAGTCGATTTTTGATCGTCATCTGCACTTCCTAGGGTATTCCTCCTGGTTGCCTTTAAATACGGTCAAGTTCCTCGAAAATGGGGTGTCTTAAGCAAAATCCCTCCATAAATAAATCATCTAGTCCCTCCCAGATTTAAAAGATTAAGTCCCTACGAAGTTGCCTACGATAATGATCTTGTCCCTTCGGTAAAAGATGATATTCTCTCCCAGGTTGCTAAAGACACCCTTCAGTTGCCTTCGTTGACCGTACGATGACCCTGCGCTTGTCCCTAAATAAAATCCAAGGTAACGACTACCTATTCCTTAATAATAGAGATAGTATTACCCTTGAAAGAACATATAAGAACATGAATGACTTAGTCTAGGGTAGGTACCTCATAGTTACTTGCTCACTCTTCAAAAATACTTTTCACACCTCACAATATTTTCAAATATTTTCAAACAAGGCTTTGTATACATCCATACTAGGATCATTACAAAGTACTTAGAAAATTTCTAATCACACCCTACACTCTTCAAAAACAATTTAAGTGAGCTAAGTAACTAAGATCCCATGGATAACCATGAATATAAAGGGTGCTAACATCTTCCCTTTATATAACCTACCCCCCGAACCCAAGTCTTTTCAAAACGGTTTTTTTTGTTCTTTTATGTCCCTTCCTTATGGATAAAATAAAAGTCGGTGGCGACTCTTGCTATCCGCAACATGACTAAAAGTCAGTTCTCCCACCGTGTTACAATGACACTTTGGTTTCAAATAAACTTGAACAAAATATAGTGTTTTAAAAAGTCATGCAATACACATAATGTGTCCTGGTGGATTTTGAGGTGGTCTATTCCGAAGTGGAAAAAATGTTTTTGAGAAACTATATCTTATCAGATCACTACATATCATGTCATAAGCATTTGTCATATGACGTCTTATTCATGGAAGCACGCCCATTTTTCAATCGGTGACAGACCACTAACACACGGAACAAAGCTTCAAGAATGACATCATAATGTTTTTTTCTTGTATAGTGATGTGTTTGATTCCATATGCATCGTCAACTCCTGTATAAGATGATGACGGGTAAATGTGTGGTTCTTCTCTTCTTTAATGAACAAACTTGAAATAGCTCAAAAGCCACAATTGTCGTCACCTTTAACATCTACAATCTGCTCATTGTATTTGTGTATAAAAAGCGATGTCTCTTCAATGTGGATCATTTTTTGTAATGGTGGTGAAGGAGATTGTTTGATCATGTGAGCACCATTAAAAACAATATTTTTAGATTTTGAAGATAGAGAATTTGAAAAATATGAGTCAACATGTTCAAGTAAGAAGGATACCATCTTTTATGACATTATTTGTAAGTCCACCTTCGTCTTGGTCTTAACTTTTTCGAGTTCACCTTCGCCTTGTTCTCGAATCTTATCGTAAGTCTACCTTCGACTTAGTCTTACGTTTACGATTCCACATTTGGCTTGGTTTCGTATTGTTTGAGTCTACCTTCGGCTTAGTCTCATTCTTTGTAAGTCCACCTTCGGCTTGGTCTTACCTTTTTCGAGTTCACCTTCGGCTTGTTCTCGAATCTTATCGTAAGTCTACATTTGCCTTAGTCTTACGTTTACGATTCCACCTTTGGCTTGGTTTCGTATTGTTTGAGTCTACATTCGGCTTAGTCTCATTCCTTGTAAGTCCATCTTCTACTTGGTCTTACTTTTTCAAGTTCACCTTCGGCTTGTTCTCGAATCTCATCTTTAGTCTACCTTCAGCTTAGTCTTACGTTTACGATTCCACCTTTGGCTTGGTTTCGTATTGTTTGAGTCTACCTTTGGCTTAGTCTCATTCTTTGTAAGTCCACCTTCGGCTTGGTCTTACTTTTTTGAGTTCACCTTCGGCTTGTTCTCGAATTTTATCGTAATTCTACCTTAGGCTTAGTCTTACGTTTATGATTCCACCTTTGGCTTGGTTTCATATTGTTTGATTCTACCTTCGGCTTAGTCTCATTCCTTGTAAGTACACCTTCGGCTTGGTCTTACTTTTTCGAGTTCACCTTCGGCTTGTTCTCGAATTTTATCATAAGTCTACCTTCGGCTTAGTCTTAAGTTTACGATTCCATCGTTGGCTTGGTTTTGAATTGTTTTAGTCCACCTTCGTCTTAGTCTCATTCCTTGTAAGTCCACCTTCGGCTTGGTCTTACTTTTTCGAGTTCATCTTTGGCTTGTTCTCGAATCTTATCGTAAGTCTACCTTCAGCTTAATCTTACGTTTACGGTTCCACCTTTGGCTTAGTTTCGTATTGTTTGAGTCTACCTTCGGCTTAGTCTCATTCCTTGTAAGTCCACCTTCGGCTTGGTCTTTCTTTTTCAATTTCACCTTCGGCTTGTTCTCAAATCTTATTGTAAGTCTACCTTCGGATTAGTCTTATGTTTACGATTCCACCTTTGACTTGGTTTCATATTGTTTGAGTCTACCTTCGGCTTAGTCTCATTCTTTGTAAGTCCACCTTCGGCTTGGTCTTGCTTTTTCGAGTTCACCTTCGGCTTGTTCTCGAATCTTATCGCAAGTCTACCTTCGGTTTAGTCTTATGTTTACGATTCCACCTTTGGCTTGGTTTCGTATTGTTTGAGTCTACGTTCGGCTTAGTCTCATTCTTTGTAAGTCCACCTTCGACTTGGTCTTACTTTTTCGAGTTCACCCTCGGCTTGTTCTTGAATCTTATCGTAAGTCTACCTTCGGCTTAGTCTTTCGTTTACGATTCCACCTTTGGCTTGGTTTCGTATCTTTTAAGTCTACCTTCGGCTTAGTCTCATTCCTTGTAAGTCCACCTTCGGCTTGGTATTACTTTTTTGAGTTCACCTTCGGCTTGTTCTCAAATCTTATCGTAAGTCTACCTTCGGCTTAGTCTTACATTTAGGATTTCACCTTTGGCTTGGTTTCGTATTGTTTGAGTCTACCTTCGGCTTAGGCTCATTCTTTGTAAGTCCACCTTTGGCTTGGTCTTACTTTTTCGAGTTCACCTTCGGCTTGTTCTCGAATCTTACCGTAAGTCTACCTTCGGCTTAGTCTTATGTTTACGATTCCACCTTTGGCTTGGTTTCGTATTGTTTGAGTCTACCTTCGGCTTTGTCTCATTCCTTGAAAGTCCACCTTCGACTTTGTCTTACCTTTTTAGAGTTCACCTTCGGCTTGTCCTCGAATCTTATCGTAAGTCTACCTTCGGCTTAGTCTTAAGTTTACAATTCCACCTTCGGCTTGGTCTCGTATCCTTGTTTGAGTCTACCTTCGGCTTAGTCTCATTATTTATAAGTCCACCTTCGGGTTGGTCTTACTTTTTTCGAGTTCACCTTCGGTTTGTTCTTGAATCTCATCGTAAGTCTACCTTCGGCTTAGCCTTACGTTTACTATTCCACCTTTGGCTTGGTCCCGTACATTTGTTTGGGTCTACCTTCCGCTTTGTCCCATGATTTGTAAGTCCACCTTCGGCTTGGTCTTACTTCTTCGAGTCCACTTTTGGCTTGGTATCGTATCATAGCTCCTTTTGAAAGTCAAGTTACTTCCCACAGGTTGCAAATTTTCCCGTTTATTCGGGTATTAAATCCCTCCATACATTGAACGTCTGAAAGCAATTTCTATCATTCATTCATGTCTATAGTTGATTGAATAGGGGCATTTGTAACACCCTAAAATTTTCCCACTTATTTATCACTGTTTCCGAGTAGCTTATGCTTCGCTTTCGTGCCATCCTGCATATCCGTCCATACATTGCATGATAAAAAAAAATCATAGAAAGTATACATCATTGGTTGAGGCGCAGGGCATGTGATCAAGGTATATTGGGAGACTATTGGGTCTCGGAAGGAAAATAATCTCAAAAAATATGACCAAGGTCGGATGTCCAAGGTTTCCCACCAAAAAGAGAAAAGTTCAAATTTTGGTTGAAGTAACCGGTTATCCCATAGGTAGTAACCGGTTACCTGTTGAAATTTGGAGAAAAAAGCTCAGTTTTTGTACTGGTAACCGGTTACCACATGGGTAGTAACTGGTTACTTCGTACAGTATTTCAAATTTTCAAAATTAGTTGATTGTGTTTCCCCCACTTCTCCATTTTCCATTTGCCTTGCATTTCCACCACTTTCTAGATCTTTCTACCATCTTCCTATGGAATATTCCAATGAATATTCTAGGTAATATTCCAATGAATATTCTAGAGACTCCAACTAACTCCTAAGCTAGCTCCTAACCCAAACCTCATACCAAACCTAGACCTAACTCCTAAGCTAGCTCCTAACCCAAACCTCATACCAAACCTAGACCTAACTCCTAAGCTAGCTCCTAACCCAAACCTCATACCAAACCTAGACCTAACTCCTAAGCTAGCTCCTAACCCAAACCTCATACCAAACCTAGACCTAAATCCAAAGCAAACCTTTATATAAGCATTGTTCATCAAGCCAAAAAGAGGTTAGAGCCATATTTTCAAAAGCTTCACCATTTTCATAATCTCAATTCTCTCCATTTTCCAAACTCATACCAAAGCTTCATCATCAAGATTCTTCAAGTTTTGCATTGAAACTTGAAGAATCGGAAGCTAAACCTCCATCATCTTCAACGATTCAGTGGATAATCGAAGGAATTTCCATGGTTGCGGTGTTTATTTCACCATTCAAAAGCGTTTCGGATAATCTTCACATATCACATTTATTTTGCTGACTCGCGGATCGAAGCTTCGGATCTTCGGTATTCTTTTCGTTTGTGTATTGATCAACATCACAACAATCACCAAAGTAAGCCTCTGCTTTGTAGGCTGGTGAATCCGAAATCGTTTCTCGTATTAACTTATTTCTTTTCATCTCGCCTCATGCATTCTTCTCTTTTTCTTGATTTTTGATACTTTGATTGGCTTGATCATTAGGATCTAGAATTGTGGTGTGTTATAGTGTTAATAGGTGTTAGAATGTTGCATTTAGGTGTGATTTTCGTGCTACGTTGGTAGGACTCATATTAGAGTTTATTTGGATAAGTTGCTACTGGTTTTTGCATGAAAATGCAGAAATTTTTTATTCTGGTTGCAGAGTAATCGGTTACCACATGGGTAGTAACCGGTTACCTGTGTTAATTTTGCAGAAAATCCAGTTTTTTTGAACTGGTAACCGGTTACTGCTTAGGTAGTAACCGGTTAGAACTGAACCAGGATGAGAAATTCTTGCATTTTCTTGCATTTTTAATATTCATTCCCCCTCCAATCATCTTGGATCTTTAGGACATGATTTTAGGAAATTTTTAGGAGCTGATTTAGAGTAGGTGTGTGTAGTTTCGATAACTTTCAACATGTTTTTCGTTAGGTTCTGATTTTTGAAATAAATGTTGCATATATGTTCATAGCTTGTTGTGATCATTGTTTGCATTATTTAGCATCATCCATAGCATGATAATAAGTGTTCATGGTTATGTTTTGCATTGCATTTGGAATCTACTCATGTTTAGGTCGATTGTACGCGAATTTGAGAAAATTGCATATTGTTTAAAACCGCGCAATCCGCATAATTCGCATCCATTGATAGTGTGTTTATGTGTTGCATTCCATTTCCGATATCCATTTCATGTTGTTGCATTAAATTGCATGATCTTTGCATCTCATTGTTTGCATTGAAACTCATGTCTTGCATTTGAAAAACAATTGAAAATATGTCATGTTTTCACCGCTGCATTTGTAAACAGAAGTTGTAGAAAAACATGTTGCATTATTCTGTTTTGATCTTTTTACACCTATTTTCATGTTGTTTGGTAGCTGTAATAGGTTGTGTGTATTATTAATTGCATTTAGTAGTTGTTTATGCAATAGGAAGTTGTAATAGCTGCTGACTTTAGGCTTTTGCTTAGCTTTTTAATGTCCTTAGACTTAGAATTGAGTCTAGTTAGGTCATAGTTGTATTAGGAATTGTTTGGTATTTGATTACCTTTTTATTTTTATCAATTTAGCCTTCTTTTACTAACCTTTATTTTGTAGGGGGTTGAGGTAAGCTTTGGTTATACAACTTCTTTCCCCATCTTCTTTATGCTTTCAAATTTGTTTGTCTTAGCCCTTTAGGCTTTGCCTTATACAACTTCATGTTAGTCCCTATTTAGAAACAACTTAATTTCTATAGAGAAGTAAATTGCTTTCTAGTTTCTTCTTCTTTTCTTTTTCTCATTAGGATTAGAAGACCACACAAACCCTAGGGTCTCCCTTGAATAAACAACTTAGGGTGAGTCTTAGTTCCCCTAGTTTTTTCCTTTCTCGATTTGAGTCCCTCTTTCTCATCTCAAAAAAAAACACTTTAATAAGGATTGAAGTAGTCTTAGATGTAGATACTTATTCCATGGAGCACTTGTATTCATCCCATCTTGGGATAGTACAAGCTTGTCTAGCATGATGTACAAGTCTAATCATGAGACTATTTCCACAAACAAAAACAAAAAAAAAACACTTCTTTTAAAAGACAGTAAACAAACAACAAACGTCTTTTCCTGCGGGAATTCTCTTCTCACCTCAATCACTCTAAACGCGAACTTGCTACGACTTGTCTCTTTGCGAGACGTTAAACGCGGTCATTCAAGGCGAACCCGCAACACCTGAGCATAGGCATAAGCAGTTCAGTTAATAAAAAATACAAACAAGTTCCCGCCTTAATTAGGCGAACTACATTGACTCTGATCCTCATATTCCCGATGAGGTACATAGGCAATGGGGTAGGGCCCGTTCGAGCACACTCTTTATTTTCCCTACATTTCCACCATCCTTCCTTTTTCGATCTCTTTTTCTAGTTCCCTTTCTCATTTCAGTTACAGTTCTAGTAGCGGTTTTTATTCAGCATCAGCTTTATTCATTACCCTTTGAAACAGGAAACCAAGTGTGGATCCCGTCGGGTACGGCGGGCGATCTGGGTGCTAATACCTTCCCAGTTTGTAACCGACTCCCGAACCCAGTTCTTTGGTTCGTAAGACCTTGTTCTTTCCTTTTCCTTCGGTTTGTGCAACATTACCTTTCCCATTCATTCGGGATAAAAATGCCTAGCTGGCGACTCTACCTTTTCCATGCCGCTTTCGCGTTTGTACCAGGATGAAAATCCTGGGAGCGAAAACATGGTGGAGCCTGGAGACATCCACCTCAATCTGATCCTAGCCTTGGGGGAGGGATGGGGGGTGCTACCTTTGATCGGGGAACAGTCTCAGTGACACAGATTATAATACAAAAATATAACTAGATGACATCGATTTCACGGATCCCATGCCTTATCTTGGAATCACAAGAAACTCTACAAAATCAATATACAAATCAATATTTTACTACAAATTCTAGATGTATCAATCAATTATGGTAACCAAAAATGGTAACTAACATCATTCAATGTGTTAAGCCGCAAATTATAAAAGTAGGGTACTCTTGGAGCCATCCACTGATAACATTTATACGGGGACCGCCTCCCCATCTACTGGCGAGATGAATTATGCCAAAAAAAATCAACCAGAACTTGGGATTTGAGGCTTCCTCTCGGAACATATTGGATGTCATACTCTGACAATTATACGCCCCAGACACCATTCTTCCAGCTAGGTCTGGATTTTTGAGGACTTGGTGAACATGGTAGTTAGTTTTTATGAATACGTTATGGCCATGCAAATAGATTCATACATTCCTCTTCGTAGTCACGACTTCTAAAGCTAATTTCTATATCTTTTGATAATGGGCCTTAGAGATTTTAAACACTTTTCTTACGAAAAACATGGGTCGTTCTACCTTGGCTTCCTTTTGGGCGAGTACTAAACTTATTAAGTGATATGTGATTGAAAGGTAAAAGAGAAATTGCAAACCCGCTCTTTGGAGAGTGAGGATAGACGTTGGTGATAAGAATATTTTTACTCTTTAGAATGCATAATTGCATTCCCCTATCCATTCAAACTTCTTCTTTTTCAACGTGACCAAGAAAAGAAAATCCTTGTCACCTGCATAGGAGAGGAAACGAGATAATGCAATGAGACGACATGTTAATTTCTGGACCTCTTTGATGTTTATGGGGATTCTCATGTCGCCGATGGCTTGCAATTATTTGAGATAACTTCAATTCCCTTATTAACTAACATGGATCCAATGTACTTTCTTTCTTGTACCCTGAATGAAAATTTGGCGGTGTTTAAGTGCATGTTATACTTCCTGACTGATCCTAGAATTTCCTTTAAGTTTGTTGTATGACTATGCCCTTTAAAGTTTTTTACTATCTATTCATTGAAATACACTTCTAAGTGTTGCACTATCTATTGGGAGAACATGCCATTCATGAGTCATTGATAGATGACGCCTACATTCTTCAGTCTAAAATGCATGATGTTATAATAGTAGTTTTGTGGTTTGACATGAACGAAATTTTGGGATCATCAAGGGAATCCATCTTAATTTGGTTGTACCCCAACTAGGAGTAAATGAAACTTAGAGTCTTATTGTCCTAGGATACATCGATAAGGTGATCATTATTTGATAGGGGATAATGGTCCTTGGGACAGGCTCTATTGAGATCAGCAAAATCCACTCACATGTGCTACTTGTTTGATGCTTTCTTCACCAATACAATGTTGGCTAGCTAGGTTGGGTATTTTATTTCTATGATGAAGTTGGTGCTTGATAACTTATTCACTTCTTCATCTATGGTGACTATCTTCTCCTTTCCAACCTTTCACTTTTTTTGAGACACTGGTCTCACAGTGGGGTTAACAGTGAGGCAATGACACACCACTCAGGTATGTATGTTTGGGATGACAGAGGGGCCCAAGATAACAAGTTGATATTCCTTATGAGTTTGTCGACTAGTTCGCATTCTTCTTTTTCGGAATCCGATGTGTCTATCTTTGTCACTTGGTGACCCAAAGGCCCTATATGAATCTCATTCGCTTCATCTATGGGCGTGAGTTTCTCGTTCTTCTTGCCCTATCTAGGATCCCAATTTGTGACATCTATGTCCTGAGTCTCGTGAAAAGGAGAACCCTCATGGGAAAAATCCCTTTTATTCATCATAAGGATAATTAAATAATAGTCTTTGTCGCTCTCCTGGTCTCCTCAAAAGATTCTGACTCACCCTCTAGGTAACGTGTATTTCAGGATCATATACTAGGTGGATATAATTCCCCCTAACGAATTGACGAATGGATTCCCAGGAATGACGTTATAGGGAAATAATATGTATACCATGAGGTAATTGACTTTGATCACCTTGGAATATACATGCACCGCATGTCTTTTCAAGGGTTATGTGACCCCTTACTTGTACATGTTTTCCTGATAAGCCCACTAGTAAGCCCTAGAATACCTTAATGTTGCAAGGATCGAGTTAGAGCTTCTAGAAGGTGCTAAGAAATAAAGGTTTTTTGAGCTTCCAAGATCTATCAAAATTTGTTTTATGTCTCAATTATTGTATTGCATGTAATGACCATGGGGTCGTTGTCGTGAGGGTAGACACCAATGGTGTCTCTGATGGTGAAAACGATTATGGACTTTGGCTTTCTCTACATGGATTTGCAAAGGCTAAGGGATATTATATTTGCAACCAACACTTTCTTGACGTATTATCTCTAGGAGGAGTTGGAATTTCCCCTGTCTGAGAAACCTTCGACAATGGTGTTAACAGTAACGATTGGATCTTTCTTAGACATTTTCGAGAAAAAAAATGGTGAAAATAGTGGTAATAATAGAAGGTGTGGCCCATGTCATTTTATCGAGGCGCCAATGTACTTTCTAAAAAAACGTACATATATGTAGTAACCCTTAGCTTATAAGGATTGCTAGAGACTTTAGTATTTATGTGGGAGTAGAGCAAGTTCGAGAGGGTGATAAGCTCTATTTTTTGGGATATTTTATGATTGTTCCAAGCGATCAAAATCTGTAGTGGGCCACGAACATTGATGAAGAAGATGATGATGATGATGATCGGTCATCAAGGATAGGAGGGGTGCACCTGCAAGACACTCTAATGCCAAAATAAGACAGGGCAGAAGAGTGAGCAAGTACGAGTAAAAGAGTTAAGAGGGTGAATGTTGGATACATGGCTCTCTCAAGTTAGAAGGTTTATATAGATCCCCCAACGCTTGGCTATTGGTCCCTATTTTGGGTCTGGATCGTGGATCCCCCGAAAATAGGTAATTTCCATAAACTAGTCGTTGGAACGAGCATACTTGGTCAGATAATATATACGTCGGGCAGAGGGAAATCCGAGCAGGAGCTATCTCTTGGCTGGATTAGGGTGACTTCTCTGGGTGCCAGGCAAAAGTCTAAAAGGAGTAGAGGAAACCGACCACGGGTGACCGTGGTTGACAGATCTTCCTCGGCTGAGGGGTACAAGGCCAATGGGTCCCCTTAACATTGGGCTATTAGGCCGTCCTAGAAGCAAGAGTAGATTGGGCCATGCCAAGTCATTGGACCATTCCGGAACAGGATTCCCCAAGTCGATGCTTCTGGTCGCAGAAGTGATGACTTAAGGGTGGTTGGCTATGTACGGGGTGGAAACTGAGACTTGTAAGAATTTTTCGTCATCATCTCGACCAGGGTGTGCTCATTTGCATCTGGGCATTAGGATGTGGTTGACAGAAGAGGACCTCAACAATTGGAGGTATGTAGAAAAGTCATGTCACGCATACGCATTGGGAATCGTGTGCATTTAATACATAATAATGGCTAGCCTACGGCCGTCCCTAGGTCATGAGTGTGCCATTTATAGGTCCTAAGACACATGTGCTCGTGCACATGCTGAGGGGGGTTAAAAATAGTACGTTGGGGTTCAATTCCATACTTTTTCGTTCACCATTTCCCTTCTCGTTAACATTACGTCCTTAGACTCCAACGTGAACCACCGTCTGCCACCGTTGTAACAGAGGAAAGTCAACCTACCATAACTTCATATTTTAAAACTTAGTTTCTTTATTTCTTTGTCCTTAGGATAGATTCTGAGCTTCTTCTTGTAGAAATGCATGTGGTTAGGGCTAACTTTAGGGCTTAGATGACCCATAACTTAGACTATTAGGATTTTTGACGCGGTGTTCATCGTTGCTGCAATGATTCAAGCCTTTAAGGGTGTCTTATGTAGATTTTTCATGGTGGCTTCAGTTGAGCTTCAACCGGAGTTTTGGGTTTTTATACCTAAGGAGTCGTCGAACTGTCCAAGTTGAGATTTTTTCGTTCGCAAATTTCTCTCCTCGTATGATCACGTGGGCGTTCTTTCGAGGATACAAATATAAGTTACTTTGAAAGAGGTCATAGATTAAGGATATCGTCATCGTTCCCCTGCACGCCCTTTCACCTGATTAGTAGTGGAAGGATGGATTTGATTTAAATTATCGAATTCACGTTTACTTTCACTAATTTTCAGGTGAAAAGATGTCAGCTAAAGGACTTGTCCATATGGTTGTGGAGGAACTCTCCGATGATACAGCTTCGTCCCCAAGTCGCTCCAAGGAGAAGGCATCTGAGGAGACTGCTTCCGCTCAAACTGATTATGAGGAAACAATCTCTGCTCATACAGAAGATAACCATTCAGAGGAGGAGGATGTCGAGCGGGATGTCCCAATTGAAGACTAGGTTGATGGGGAGCCTCTAAATATCAAGTCGGTATACGCTGAGCCCTAAGAAGGTATTGGTCTGGTAATTGGGGACCCCGAAGACCGGTGTGTTGGGTATCCAGACGATAGGGATCACATCTGCTCGTCTTATGGTCCCAATAGGTTTGCTATGTACGACATCTTTTTTAAGGAACTCATGTTCAGACTTCCTTTTTCGAACTTCCAGATATTTGTGTTCATCCATTTGGAGATTTCTCCCTTGCAACTCAATCCAAACTCGTTTTCTTTTATGAGAACTTTCGATCTGGCTTGTGGGTACCTGAAGATTAGTGCAACTCTTCCCGTGTTCTTTCATATCTTTCACCTTCAGAGGCAGGTCGTCCAAGGGAGGCATGGTTGGGTTTCTCTTAAACAAAAGATAAATATCTACAAAGCTTACTCGGAGTTGATCAGAGACTTCAAGGATAGGTACTACTTGGTAGAACCTATATCGGAGCGTGCTTGGGACTCCGTACACTTCTGGGGTGTAGACACTGATGACCATAGAAAGACCTTGCTTGACGACCAGGGGAGAGAGGTTTCACGCCTTATGTTGAAGTTCCACTTCTCGTAGTCGTGTGACCACTTTTTGCACGACACAGACGAATACCTGGAAATTTCTTCTGACTTGAGTGTCGAGGACATGACTAGTTATGATGTCCTGATGAAGTTTGTTTCTAGTTTCACTATGATCAGTATGCTGATGAGTAGGTTCGTCCTTTCTTGGATAAGGATGAGGGAGTAAAAGTGACCCCTAGGTTTATAGAAGTGGTGAAGCTCCTCTCCTGCGAGACGGGCAAGGAGGTTCCGGCCTACCTTGGTAATCTGTTAGAATTATCTGCAGGTATTGAGTTCTTTGCTCGTATACTTTTTATGTTCTAACTCATTTATTTTGTTTTTTACAGATTCAATGTCATACCTGCAAGACAAAGTGATGGCAAATGCCAAGAGAAAAGGGGTAAAGAAACTGAAGCATAGTCGGTTGGAAGATCGTCTGGTAACAACAGGCATGGATTCGGGAAATTTCACTTCATCCCCCCAAGGGTCTCCGAGAACAGGCTCTAGAATGGGAAAGAGGTCGCGGGCTGATGACTTCGTGAACCTAATAGGCACTCCTTCGAAGTCTACGTTCGAGCTTTCACCCTGCTTCCTCAAGCCAAAGTTTTTTTAGGAGAACACTCTTCAAGTACAACGGGCTGAGACATTGCGCCTCGAGGAAATAAACCGACCAGACATGTGATTGTCTCTATCCCATGACACAATTGCAATGGTGAGGGTTTTTATCAATGGCTTCGATATACGTTGAGGATACAGCTACCCAGGAGCAGGGAATCCAAAAACTGAAGCTTTCTCTGGCCGTTTTCGAGGACAAGGCCCGCAAGTCCTCCGAGGTGGCGAAGGATGCTCTTACGAAGAATAAAGAGCTGAAGGAATCCCTTGCTACCGCTGAGTCTTAGAAGAAGTCAGCAACGAAGTAAGTCGCCCATCTCAAGGTTGCCATGGCGCCTTCCGAGGACCAGACTGGAGACCAAAAGTGGTTGTTGACCCGTGCCGACCTGATCGCTAGGATCGACCAAGGAGACAAGGACCATGTAGTGATGGAGGAGTTGCTTTTAAGAACGCAATATCCCATTTGAAGGTAGTTAATCCTGGGGTTGATTTTACTGAGCAGGGGATTGATTGTCTTTACAAAGTCGTGGATGGGAAGATTTGTGTGCCCAATTTTCTCAGGCAAGCTGAACAGGACGACGTGGCCATAGCTGAAGGAAATCCCGCTCAGGGGTTCCCTACTGAGGATCGGCCCATTAGGGATACAAATATGTAGGAGAATGCTTGAGGACTTTGTTTTTCTTTTTTTTCGATGGTTGGCCTGCGTGCCAGGGCCTTTTGGTATGCTCGGGGAAAGTATTTCCCCTAGTATGTAATATTTGAACAAGTCATTCCTCGTGGCCGCATTTTATAATTCCTTTCCGACCATGGTGGTCGTTCTTTATTTTGCCTTGCACTTATCTTCTATGCTTGCACATGTACTCGTCGGGGGCATACCTAAATATCTTTATTTTTACTAAGTGTTTGTATGATGCTTGATCATTTAGATGTTCGCTTTAACAGGTGTGCGATGTTCTTTTATATGCCCGCTGAGGGGCTTAGGGTACGTTTGTATATTTATGGGTAATTCTGCTCGATATATACTTGTCTGACGGTTTGGGGAACCGGGCAGAATTCCAGAGTAGCTCTGGTCGAGGAACGGTGCTCGAGTCATGTTTATGGCTCGTGCTCCGTGTAACAGCCCGGGCCCCTCGCAAGGCAATCCCGGCACTGCCACCTCACGATCTTCTCTACTCCCCTCACTAGCATAGTTTTTGCCTTCCGTGGGAATCGAACCATGTACCCTGGGGTTCAAGTACATGTTCAATCCATTCCCACTACCACTTGAGCTACTAGCTCAATTGGTAGTGGGAATGGATTGAACATGTACTTGAACCCCAGGGTACATGGTTCGATTCCCACGGAAGGCAAAAACTCTGCTAGTGAGGGGAGTAGAGAAGATCGTGAGGTGGCAGTGCCGGGATTGCCTTGCGAGGGGCCCGGGCTGTTACACTCCGCGCTGTGAACGTCCCACGCGAGCTGGGTGTTCTTGCTTGCTTGTGGTACAAAGACGACGATAGACTCGGTCAAGGATCCAGTCGTGTGACGATTTTCCTCCTCTTTCATGAGGGGGACCTTGTTATATAGAAATGTTGGTATGTGCCTTCTGTTTTCTTCTGTTTTACTTCATTTATTGTCCTACGAGTCTCATTTTCATTATTTTCTTCCAAAAGTCAAGTTTAATTGAATATTTGCAAAACAAACACAAAACTCGCGTAATATCATTCAAAATATATAAATTAACAAGTTAAATGATCGAAAACTATACTAAATAATCGATACAAATTCGATTTATCAAACTTGAAATTATGGTATGATAGATTCATATGTCAAATATGATGTTGAGACATCTTATCTGTTACTTATAAACATTGTAAGGTATACACATCAATACTTAAAAATTCTGATATATCAGAGTCAAACATGCTTCAAGATGTTGTGACATCTGATAGGATATTCAGTTCAGGTACTGCATAAAATAGAGACAAAAAGCTATAAAGAACATAACACAATTGTTAACCCAGTTCGATCAAACCAATCTACTCTGGGGGCTCGCAAGCCAGGAAGGAAATCCATTATGTAGAATTAATTCAAAGACTTCTCAGCAAACACCTATAGTTTACATTATTCTCACTTAATGACTACCAATGCAACTTCTACTTAGGAACTCCTAAATATGAGAACCTCATCCTCACTTCCAATCACCTCAATGATGTTTCACAATGCCAACAGATAGTTGCTGATATTGACGGCTTCAAACCTATACAACAATCCAAAACAATATAATACACACTTCTATGACAATAACTTAGAGTTACATACAAGCATCCTCCAAGAACAATCAACCTCTTACTTAGCAACTTCGAGGTTTACACATAAACAGACACAACATGGTTCTTTGTTGCTTACGGCTGCACAAGAACACAACCCTAATGATGTTACATTTTGATTGGTTGGTTGGTTGTAAACTAGGTTACAATATTTCTTTTATTACCTATTCTCAACTGGATTTTGGCCTAAACAATCACAACAATAGCTGCTACAAATATGTAGAAAAAAGCTGCTACAAATATACAAAAAGATCTTCAAATATAAAAACTCCTAAAATATCTCTAAATATAGAAACTCTATATTTTTCAAAATATTTGTCTTCAATTAAATTTGAGTCTTCAAGATCTTTTACAATCTGTGCCACTTGGATTGATTTAAATCTTCAATAATATTTTGTTCCTGTTGAAACCTAGCAGAATATTCAATCCATCTTCAGCAGTTCATGATGTCAAATAAATTGTCTTGACATCTTCTTCGACATGTTGTTCCGATGTTGAAACATTTCAACACAACATGTTTGAGCGCACACAAAGGACTCTTTACTTCATATTTTATGTGTTTTGCAAAGATCTTGTACATACACACTGCTGCTATATTTGTTTTACAAAATTCATGCCAATTCCACAAAACTTACAATCTCCCCCTTTGGCAAATTTTGGCTAAAACAAATAATAAAAATAATACATTAACCTTCAGTAGCAAAAACAACAGTGGAAATAGCAAACTTTTCTTGATCATGTTAGGACATGTTGCTTAACATCTTCCACATTGGCCTAGCTCTTCTTTCAGTGGAAATAGCAGTGGACAAGAAGTATAAAGTCCTGAACTCTTGACCTAACTAATCCGTTTATACTTCCTTTCTTTTCAGATTCCCAGAAACATTCCTCGCAGGCTGTTGGACATATTTCCTCTAGAAGACCAATGGTGACATGAGAGAAAAATTTGTCTTTCCCTTATGTAACTCAGAACACAAGTTACAATTGTGTTCAACAACTCAGGTTATAAGTCACAAAGACTAGCTTACGACATCCACCTTGACATTTTGATAACAACCACACATAACAACAGATGTAGATGCTATGACAACAGCTCTGAGTACATCATCTATACACACTCTTTCTCCCCCTTTTTAGCCAAAACTTGGCAAACACATCCCTCACAGCACCATACCCACAAATTATTCATCTAAACTCTAAAGAACCCCATTAGAAGAAAAGGGGAAAACAAGAAAACTCACATGCTGGAGGAGGAAATACACTTCTATAAATAGGGATCAAGGACATAGATAATAACGACCTATCCTTGAGAAAGAAGAATTATTGGTCCAAGATCTTTATGATAGGAGCAAAAACTGTTGAACCATTCATTGTGAAACAAAAACTGACCTTGACCAGCTGAATTGTTCTCCCAAAACAAACGGCCCAATAACAAACACGCATAAAAACCCCGTGTTTCACATTTTTCTACCAGCGCCGTCCACAAACACTCCCAAAAAGAGAACAATACACACATGTTTTGAAACATGTTCTGACATCCAACCATATACTATCTGCTAGCAGTGCAATAGTATGGTCCACAACACCTTCAGAATCCAAAGTAAACTGCAGAGAGCAGCTTTATACCATATACCCTTCTGGACTCCTAGGACACTCCTCATCTGGATCACAAGGACATGCACATCACAACCACTAAGCAATAAAATAATCAGGAAAAAATACTTAGTAGAACATTTCACAACATGATGTGTAACATCACAGAACCTGGTTAAGGTACTACTCCCCCTTAACTTCACAAAATCAGCTGCACAGACTTGTAACACACGCCCCTATCAGGGATACTCCATGCCTCTCTATACTATGATGAAAGGAAAACATAAGATGTATCTTCATGTCTTCAAGATCTCACCCTCTATTCAATTCCCAATTGAACGTATTCACTTCTTGTACCAAAGCATACATGATCCCTTCTTGGTTTGTTGTTACCACAAACTACACAGCTGACATCTTCAAATAAATAGGTTCTTCACACAACATTGTCCCAACATAATATCTTTACAGTACTTTATCCATACAATCCAAACAAAACACATTCACACTAATTCTGACATTAGAATGAATGTCCATAAACAGACTTCCAAGCAATCAATACCTGATCTACTTCAGTCTCTTCTACATGTTTCTTCCAATACAGATCATGTAATACCCCGTAATTTATTTAATGCTTTGAATAATATTATTTGATATTAATAAGGTTCCATATTACTCTAAGAGATTTTAACATAAATAATTAGAGTAATCAGCGGGATTTTATTTTATTAACTAATATTAGCTGACTCAGAGGTTTTATAAAATTATGGATTAAGAGACATATTTTTGGATACTCTCTTTTTGGACCCATCGATAGGAAAAATATGTTTTTCCTTTTAAGACCTAAGTCTTCTTTATTTTATTTTCTAAAAAATAGAAATATAGAGAGAAGAAGAAGAAGAGAAAAAGGAAGAGAAATAAGAAGAAGAGAAAGTCTTGAAGAAGAAGAAGAGAGCTTTTGATCTTGTTGCTTCCACCATCCATTCATCACTCAATCTTCTCCAATCTTCTTTCTAGAGGTGGGTTCATAGCAAGAAACTTTTGCTTTTAGTTTTGGTTGATTTTTAGAGCTTATGAGTTTTAGGGTTTTTATGGAAAAATCTTAGAATTGGTAGATTAAACGGTTAGAAATCGATATAAATTCTTGGATATGCTATCTTTAGGTATAGGAACATAGTTGTGGCTTGTTTGGGATGTTTGGTGATGTTTGGAATTGATTTGGTAAGTTCTGATATTAAAAACGTGTTATTGTTGGATTCTGGTTTCGATTAACTGGTTAACCCAGGGCATTAACCGATTAATGTTGTTATGTTTTGGCTTCTGTGTTTCTGGTTTGGTTCGGTTAACCGATTAACCTAGGGCATTAACCGGTTAACGTTGTATCCTTGGGGAAAATTGTTTTATTCCAAACTTTGAAAATTCATAACTTTTTACTCGGTTATCCGATTTAAGTGTTCTTTATACCGTTTGAAAGCTAAAACTATGTACTATAACATGATGCCGAAAAATATTGTTTTTACCCGACTTTTCGAATAAATCGTAAAAATGTTAAGTTAGGGAATTTGTGAACTAAAGGTAATAAAAGGTAAAACTTGTGAGGTAGCTAGGTTACCCTAGGTTGTTACAGAACTGTTTTAGAGACATGACAATACTTAGGCGTCGATACTCGAATAGTTTCTTCGGGCTAGGAAATTGTGATAGGATGGAAGTTTGTTTCCTTTGCATTATAATCCTAATTTAATTATATCTAGCTTGTGTCGAGGTCCCACTAGGCGGGAAGGCCGGAGAGATATAATTAATCTATGGATTCGAATCCTTTAATGGATAAACCGTGACTCGTGTTCGTCTTGGTGTGGATGGGCGGGAAAGGTTATCCATTAGGATAAGTAACGAGTGACTCGTGTCGAGATCTCTGTGTGTGGGATGGTCGAGGAAAGTTACTTTGTGGCAAGGTACCGTGACCCGTGCTAAAGTGCCCTGGGGTGGATGGGCGGGGAAAGTACCTTAGGTAGATAATGAGTGACCCGTGATGTAGTGCCCTTGTGTGGATGGGCGAGGAAAGTTATCTATACGTTGAGGATCGAGTGACTCGTACTCGTCTGCTATGGCTATGGCTGAGTAGGGAAAGATGCCTCAAATCACCTTGTGTGTGCTCCGTTTTGTTTTACTTTGTGTCTCTAGGTTTTTAAGGAACTCGAAGTCTAGGTTTTCCCCCGACTTGAGTAGTGTCTAGTTTGAACCTTTTAGAGCTGAGGGAACTCTAAGATAGGGAACTCACTGAGATGTTTTATCTCACCCCATGTTGATGTTGTTATTTCAGGTACTTCAGGCTCTGCAAAGGGTAAAGATAAGGAGACTGGTTATCTTTGCTTGTTTGATGACTTTTCTTACGCTGTGGACTTTTGAGATCTACGGATCTAGTTCTTAGACTTTTTATTTTTGTGAACATCTTGTATCATTTATAGCCTTTTGTATTAGTACCTTATCTTGTATTGGCTATATTTATGCAATGTGTTACTAAGAACTTGTTGTATTTTAGTACCAAACTTATATATGAAAAATATGCTTTGATGTATGTCTTTTATATATGGGTATTACAGATCAACTACTTCATCATTCTCCCATATGATTAGGTAGGCTAAGAATAGAAACCATGTAGACAAACACCCAAGACAATGTACTAACACATAGTTAGAACATTTTCAACACACTAAGACCTCATCACCATGATCCTAGATGTGCTCCACCAACTGGACTTACTATAGCATAGTAATCCAAGAACTAAAAATATTCAACTACACTATGCCACTAGCTAGAATCAAAAATCCAGAAAGAGAGTTAAACTCCCACCCACCTTCAAGAAGAACACATCTCCTTGAGTCTTCAACTCATCACTCTTCTTCCCAAGAGTAATTTGTTCCAAGATAATCCTCAAGAACAACCAGCTGCCACACTCTGATTATCTTGATTCCTTGAATCCAATATAGATCAACCAATTGCCACACTTTGATCACCTCCTTTATGAATCCTCATATGAAAAATCCAATTGCCACACTTGTCTTCTTCATGTTTATCATAAATCTTCCAAAGATATCCTGATCAATAAAGTTGATCTTCAGTAAGTTGTCAAGATAACAGTCCTTTTGAAGCATTCAATCCCTGTAGTTCATTCTATCTTAAATTGACGTGCCACTCCACCAATTAGATTCTGATGTTTAACTAGATGTTTTAACATTGTTAGTCCATATCCTGTTGTTAAATTCAACTCCTTCTTCTTCCACTTGAAATAACTTTCTTCCTTTATAGAACAAGAGTTACATGCTCTCATAGACTTGATTTATCCACCAAGTTTGAGTAAACAACCTCCACTCTGTTGGTTTTGCAGAAAATTCTACCAATATCACATATTGATAAGAAACTTCCATTATTTTCTCCAAAGTCTTGAAACCTGCCACAGTCTGAATCTTCAGAAGGAATAGTTCAGCACTACACCTTACAGCAATACCAAGGATGACATTTCTCCCTGAGTAAAGCAACCTTCACAAAGTCCTGATGATTGATCAATAATAATTTCATGATTATAAACACCTTCCTTGTCAAGGGAAGAACAAAACTCCAGCTGCATCCACCAAAACCAGACTGCACTCTTGCACCAAAACACCACCGATGGCACTATTTAACCCCCCCTCTCATGAATAACCAAAGCCTTTTCTGAAGATGAGCATTAGTTACTCAGAACACTTTCTGAACCATAAGATTCAGACTGCAGATATGCATACTCCTTAGATAAATACTAAGACTCCCATCCAAGTATCCATCTATATGCATCATAGAAATAATAAACAAATACCAAGTCTCCCGTCAAGGTATTTACTAATGGACAGATAAGATTACCTTCTCATACAAGATTGAACATGTAATCTGACTTCTTCTTCTTCTGTAGACAACTGACCCTTTCTGAGATAACGTTCTAACATTTGTTCAGACATCAGTATTAGTTACACAAGCCTCCATATCAACCATATGTAGGGGTATACAGGGGGATCAACCATCAGCCATTAATCATGCTACCAAAACACAAACAAAACAACAACTGGGACACTTCCACAGACTTCTTCTTCAGACCCAGTATTCTGACTGTCTGATTAGAGATGTCTTCATACACAATATAGCTACTGATCCGCTATATCCATATCATTCAACTCCACCAGTTGACACAGCTTGACATTCATGTACAAGGAGTCTCTCTGAAATAATCCCCCTTGAAGCTCAGGTACTTCACTCCTGCAGCAAGGACCAGAAATAAACTATCCTCATGAGAAAACACATGTTGATCACTCCTTGATCAACACCCATAGCTAAGAAAGGTTCCAGGGCCATAACCTTCTTAGACACACCATACAAATTCATCCTCTTCTAGATCAGGAGTAGGTTCCAAACACTTGTGAAATAAACATAGTAGTTTAGCACCCAAGCATCTATATAGCTATTCCATGGACAACAGAATTATGCCTAATTCTGATGTGATGTTCTATCATGGGATGAGACATCATTCCAAGGATCATAAAGATGTCTATAGACAGAATATATGTTTGTTAATAGTAGTTCGGATCTCCAAACAACCACTTCTTTTCATAGTGCCTTGAGCGGACTTGAAAAAGAGTCTTCAAGTATCATTAGCACAGTTGACAGAAGCATATAGACATATATTCTAACACCATAGGATATATCTCCAGAGAAGAGCAACCTTCTCACACAAATGAGTTATCAGATAGATAAGCAGCGAATAACAAACTCTTTAGAAGCTTAAAGTGTCACAAATTAGCCCTAGCAATTATCTCCAAGTGACACCAGCAGCCATAGGTTTGAAAATAAATCAAACATATCACAGTAGCAGCACGAACCTCGTGCTAGAACAACAAAACAGTTCATCCTCCGCTTCTAGGGACCATTCACACATCTAAACAGCTTTTCAGTAGAACCCTTCTACCTTGAACATGAACCAGAAAGTATCCCTCTTGGTTCTCATCTAGAAACAGACTAGGATGCCTGCTCTAATACCAATCGAAATTCTGGTATGACAGACTCAGATGTCGAATATAATGTTGATACATGTTATATGTTACTTATAAACATGGTAAGGCATACACATTTGGACTTAAAAATTTTGATATATTAGAGTCAAACATGCTTCAGGATGTTGTGACATCTGAGAGGACATTCAGTTCAGGTACTGCATAAAATAGAGACATAAAAGCTATAAAGAACACAACAGAATTGTTAACCCAGTTCGATCAAACCAATCTACTCTTGGGGATACCAAGCCAGGAAGGAAATCCACTATGTAGTATCAATTCAAAGACTTCTCAGCAAACACCTATAGCTTACATTCTTCTCATTTAATCACTACCAATGCAACTTCTACTTAGGAACTCCTAAATATGAGAACCTCATCCTCACTTCCAATCACCTCAGTGATGTCTCACAGTTCCAACAGTCAGTTGCTGATATTGACGACTTCAAACCTATACAATAATCCAAAATAATAGAAGGCGCACTTCTATGACAATAACTTAGAGTTGCTTACAAGCTTCCTCCAAGAACAATCCACCTCTAACTTAGCAGCTTCGAGGTTTACACATAAATAGTCACAATGGGGTTCCTTGTGCTTACGACTGCACAAGAACACAACCCTAATGATGTTACATTTTGATCGCTTGGTTGGTTGTAAACTATGTTACAAGGTTTCTTTTATAACCTATTCCCAATTGGATTTGGGCCTAAACAATCACAACTAGCTACTACAAATATGCAGAAAAAATCTGCTACAAATATATAAAAAGATCTCCAAATATAAAAACTCCTAAAATATCTCTAATATATAGAAACTCTATATTTTTCAATATTTGTCTTCAATTAAATTTGAGCCTTCAAGATCTTTTACAATCATCGCCACTTGGATTGATTTAAATCTTCAATAATATTAAACCTAACAGAATATTCTATCCATTTTCAATAGTTCATGATGTCGAATGAACAGTCTTGACATCTTCTTCGACATGTTGTTCCAGATGTTGAAACATTTCAACACAACATGTTTGGGAGCACACAAAGGACTATTTGCTTCATATTTTCTATGATTTTCAAAGATCATGTACATACACACTGGGGCTATATTTGTTTTACAAAATTCATGTCAATTCTGCAGAACTTACAAAACTCCCCCAGACTTGAATCTTTGCTTGTCCTCAAGCAAACAATCAGATATGTTTTGAAAAATATCCTTTATATGCAGACACAAAACACATAACCCATCCATACGTGGTTGTGCGGCTTTATGCTAAAATAAATAATAGTAACTCAAACACTAAAGATACACTAGTGACACTAAAACGTATAATGTTCATAAACCCCCTATACAAACCAATCTGAATCATGCTATTATAGATCAACCTAATACTCTTGTCTCTGTTTCACCCGGTTTCATTCTAACGCAATCATATTAAACCTTTTACCTTTACACGTGCATAGTGGAGTAACCTGTTAGTGAGTTTGATCTTTTTCATATGGGGTCTGGTACACAAGTGTGGTAACCCTTTAATATACTAAGTGCAAGTTGTGGGAGATCAAAAGTAATCCGCCCTACCGAGTTCAGAACCAAATTCCTCTGAACCAATTAACATCAATCTCTTGATTTGCCTTTTGTACAGCTTGATTGTTTTACCAACGGCTTGCATATTCTTAAGATTTTTCTTTTTCTTCTTTTTGGCATATTTGCGATCAATCACTTATTTGCATCGGCTCTCCATGTAGCTTGTGCTTCAAGTGGTGTTGACTGCTAATATAAACTATTCTGGGCTAATTAAGAACTAAAGCTTCAGATTTCGGTATAACAGGTATCCAAACCGATATTGCATATCTAAGGGTCTAAGGTGTCAAGACTGTATCAATTTTTTTAAGTCTTTTCTCAGTTTTCTAACAAAGCCTATCAACCTATATACTCGTAGGGTATGTTAAATGAAAGCATTCTAAAAGGAATAAAAATTTTGGTATGGCTAAAAATACTGGAGAGAATTTAAAAACTAAATTCTTCGATTAATTTAATAATGTTTCATACAATGAAAGGGAAATCTAATACCCTTAAAAACTTGGGTATTTGATTGTACCCGGAATAGGTGTCGAGGAACGACAATAACTTAAAACCTGCAGAATTATCTACCAATTTATCTATGTTAGGTAAAGGGTAAGCGTCTTTCGGGTAAGTCCAGTTGAGATCGGTGTAGTTCACACGCATGCGCCATTTTCCATTATTCTTTTTTACTAGTACAACGTTTGAGAGCCAGGTAGTGTATCTGGCCTCAGTTACAAATTGTGCCTCTAGGAGGTCTTTGACTGTCTGCTCGGAAGCCTCTATCTTTTCTAGGGACTGCTTCCTCCTCCGTTGTTCTACAACACTGACAGATGGATCTTTTGTCAGGTGGTGGCAGGCAGTGTCTGAGTCCAACTTGGACATTTCAGATGCGCTCCATGCAAACAGATTTGCGTTCTCTCGGAGACACGTCTTCAACTACTTCCTCTCCAGGTCGAGGGGTCTGCTCCGATCTTGACTCCTTTGGAAGGGTCTTCGGCGAGCACGATTAGCTCAAAGTTACATTCGGGCATCGAACGTGTCGATGAAGAACTGCTTGCCTCCAGTTGTACTTCCTTTTCCTCCTCAATGAACCTGTTGTCGAGGTCGATCGAATAGACACGAGGGAGCAGCTTTGGCTCCTCCAAACTACTGGGGAGAGTAGTCTTGGCTGCTGGTTTGGTGGCTATAGCATTGAGCCCATTGGATGCTGCTTCGAAACATCGACAGGCAACTTCGATGTCCCCATGAAGGGTATCCATCTGACCTGATGAAGTGTAATACTTCGTCTTTAAATGCACCATGGAGGGAACCACGATAAGTTTAGCTAGTGTTGGATGACCCAGGATGCATTGGCAGAACGAATGGTAGTCTATAATGAGGAATTGTACCTTAACTTCCCTTGCAGTCTCTCCTACTTCGAAAGTCACTATCAGGTCGACATACCCCCATGGTTTGGATATTGTTCCATTGAATCCATGTAGGTCAGACCCTACATAGGGTGTCAAATCTGTTTCGTTTAGTTTCAGGGTCGCAAAGAGCTGAGATTACATGATGTTTACCGAGCTTCCTTGGTCGACCAGGATTCACTGAACATCAAAATTGGCCATCTGCACCCAGATGAGCAGGGGATGCTGATATTGGGCGTGCCACCAAAGAGCTCCTTCTTATATAATAAGATGGGTGTTGACCCTCCTCGGGGAGGATTAAGAGTGGAATTATGATTGTAGCCCGTGCTGATCAGCTGGTCAATCCGTCGCTTCACCGAGCTCACTGCGACTTTATTGTAACCCTCGTCTAAGATCACCATAGCTGAGGGGAAGAACTCCCACGAACGGTAGGCAGCGAAATAAGTAGGGCCAGTGAATGGTTCAGGGACATAGAAGTCCTCTGGCCATATAATGCTGAGAGCAACAGGGAGGTATGCGTCCGCGACTGGAGGGGCAGCCTCCTCGACCTTTTGAGTTTCTTGCACCTCCTGTCAGGGAGCCTCCTTCCCCTTAGTGAATTGCTTCAAGTGGCCGTCCCTGATGAGTATTTCGATGGCATCCTTCAAATGGATGAAATCATCAGTATTGTGCCCATGGGATTTGTGAAATCTGCAGTACTTCGTCTTATTTGTATTGGCCTTGGTCGGCAACTGCTTGGGAAACCTGACGCCTTCCTGGAGGAATTCAGAGTTGGCGCACTCAGATAAGATCTTCTCCCTTGACACAGTGAGAGGAGTGTATTCATGGAACCTCCCAGAGGGGCCTTTGTCCTCCTGCGGTTCATGGGAGCGGTCTTCCTTTCTTTTTTCACCTCCCCGACGTGATGTCGAGGGGTCTTTGTTCTTGGATGGTTTGGCATTTTCTCGATGCCTGGTATCACGGGCAGTGTTGGCTGCCTCTTTCTCCTCGTATTGGATATACACCTGGGCTTTGAGGAGAAAAGCATCAAGAGTGGCTGGTGTCTCAATACCCACGGTCTTGGCAAAATCACTACGGGGACAGATCCCGCATTCGAGAAGGTATTTTTTCATGTTGTCGGTAGTCGAGACCTGGATGGATTCTTTATTGAACCTCTCGATGTATGCCCGCAAGAACTCATCATTTCCCTATATTATTTCCTCAAGCGAGGTCTCAGTTTTCAGACGTCAGCACAATGCGGTAAAATGTCGGGAGAATGTCCTCACAAGTTGTCTCCATGAGGTAATGACTCATAAGGGAGGCTTTTGTATCAAACCATGGCTCCCTTTCTGAGTGTTGTGGGGAAAAGACGACATTTGATTGCTCCCCGAACACCCCGGTAGTCGATAAGAGCGTCAATGTTTTCGATATGCTCATTCGGGTCCGTCGTCCCATCATAGGACCCCAAATGAGGAGACTTCTCTAACCCCTTTGGCAGTTTCGTGGACATAATTACATGGGAGATATGTCCAAGAGGTTCATCCTCGTTGCTGGAGTCATGGGAGATGGAACGAGAGCAGTTGTCTTGTTATCGTCTAGGGGATGGTGATCTTGATCGATTTCTTGCACCCTTGAGCGACGGTTGTGTTCCCGTCTAGAGGGTTCTTCTGGTTTTCTTGGTTTCTAGGGACTTGTGTCGTCGAGGGAACGAACGAGCCCTTTTCTTGATAGATCCAACTTCCTTTGGGCATTGGCGAGTCTTTCTCCGTTCAGGTGAACGGCTACGGGACCTGCGAAGTTTCCTGGAAACAGAGGGGGACCTGGTACGTCGAGGTTCCTCTAGAGGTTCTAATCTTTCGCCTTGGCGCAAGATCAAAAGGTTGATGTTTTTCGTAATCTCGACCAATGCGGCGAGGGTCTCATTGGTCCCCCTCGGGGATGGGAATGAGAGGGAGATCAACAGGGGTGATCTCAAGTTGCATAGATGGTTCTGATGACGGGGAGGAGGTGCGTCTTTCTTAAAAACGGTTAGGCTCCCTGAGCGGAAGATTGGTTTCATCACTTTCCCGTTGTTTGACAGGGATGTTGGTGACAATTCGGGCATCAGCAAAGTCATCACGGTTAGCCATTAAGAGAGTTTGAATTGCGATGCTTTGGTTTTCATGATCCGAGGATGAGAAACGGGGTAACATGAATTCCCACGGACGGCGTCAATGATCATTCCAAGCGATCAGAATCTGTAGTGGGCCACAGACATTGATGAAGATGATGATGATGCTCGGTCATCGAGGATAGAAGGGGTGTATCTGCAAGACACTCTGATGCCAAAGTAAGACATGACAGAAGAATGAGCAAGTACGGGTAAAAGAGTTAAGAGAGTGAACATTGGATACCTTACCCTCTCAAGTAAGAGGGTTTATATAGAGCCCTCAGCGCTTGGCATTGGTCTCTATTTTGTACCTGGATCGTGGATCCCCGGAAATAGATAACTGCCATAAACCACCCATTGGGACAAGCATACTTGGTCGGATAATATCTACGTCGGGCATAGGGGAATCCGAGCAGGAGTTATCTCTTGGCTGGATCTGGGTGACTTCTCTGGGCGCCGGGCAAAAGTCTAAAAGGAGCAGAGGAAACCGACCATGGGTGACCGTAGGCGACAGATCCTCCTCGGCTAAGGGGTACAAGGCAGTAGGTCCCCTTAACATTGACTATTGGACCGTCCTGGAAACAAGAGTGGATTGGACCATGCCAAATCATTGGGTTAGTCCAGAACATTTTCTGTGAATATGAGATTGATAACCGTAAGGTTGAGGTCTTTATTGAGGCTACTGAACCTAGATTTAAGATTTTTTGGAAATAACAACTGTCCACCCTAGTAATGAGAGTGAATCTTGTAATCACTACTTCCTAAAAAGACGTGGGTCATTTCTCTGACTACTTTATTTATTTCACCGCTTATTACCAGGACATGTCACCTTTCACGTTTTCCTACTCTATGTAAATATGACGTGTCACGGGCTATGTCTCTAAAGCATGGGTGATACCATCCCTCCTTCCCTTGCGGATCTTTATAAATACATCACTACATATTTAATATTAACAACTTCTTATTACAATACAACATGGCATAATTATAAAATAAAGTTACATCAATTAAAATCTTAGATACTTAAACAACTAATTAACATTAACACATAAGACAATTGGCCTATCAGCTCTTTTGTTCACTTCTCATCTGTGTTTCAAACATTACAAGTAACATACATCTAAATCATTTTTTGCACGATTCAAATCATATACGTAAGTTCCATCTGGATTATCATCATTCAGGGTTTTGTAGGGGCAACAATATTCTAATTTTCTTAACTTTTTAGTTAGACCACCTAACTATTGAAAATTCGTGTTAATAACTTATGTTTTTTCTGATCATAAAACACAAGTTCAAATAGACATGATTACCAAAAAAAAATTGAACTCTCTCTGATGTATTCAGAGCATGACAATTACCAAAAGCATAATCTTTAAGATTTGGTTGATAAGTTTGAAGGAGAAGAGAGAGAAGAATTTATAAAAAAAAATGATGAAATGAAAATAACTGAGGAATTTATGTAGAAATGATTTTAAAGTGTAATTAGATAAAAAAGACCTATCATTATTGATAAAAAAAGACACTATATTCTTTAATTACAATCTTTATTATTATAATATTTAAGTAAAACAAAGACCTATCATTATTGATAAAAAATAACCCCAAAAAATCAATAGTTAGTCGGTCCAATGATGATTAGAACTATTGGTGATTGACACTGATGCTTGATCCCAGAACTTAATTAGTCAGTCCAATGGACTGGACTGGATATTAAGGGTGAAAACCAAAAAAATAAAATAAACCCTAAAAAAGGCTCTTAAGTTCTAACAAAATCCTGTAAATAGTAAACAAAAATCATACAATATGTTGAATACATTCCCAAGGCACCAAGAAAATCAATTCTACAATAAACAACTATATCTGAAGTAACAAGATAACCTCATTAACTTTGAAATCCACCACACAAAAAGTAAAGGTTTTTCAATATCCTTGTGATGGATAAAATGGTGCACAACAATGTAGTTTTGTTATACCAATCAATCACCCCAATCATCAATCAATCAATCCATTCACTTTTGTATGCTTTAAAAATTAGAGCTTATTGGAAATTATTCCCTTGTACAAAAAAAGCATATATGTATGTCCATCTACCATTTTACAAATATGCACTTTTATTACAACCATGGAATGCACAGTGCAGCTTTTTTCTCTGGTACCTTGGAAACTGCTTCAACAAAATCAGAAAGAAATCATTGCCAGCAACTATTACACATTCATAAGATATACATGGTAGAAAATGAATGATAGAAAGAACTGTTTAATTAACACTTACCATAGAAACAAGATGAAGATCTTAACCTGCAATATAAATATAACTTTTCATATTGAAGGATTCCATTTTTATGCAAGTATCCTGCAGAGATAACACAGGAAGCTATTAAGACAACTAGGATTGAGAGAGGGAAAGAAAAGGCACCCGGCTTAAAGATAATTGATTCAAAAAGCTATGTATGTTACAGTCGACCTCAAGCCTGTGTCACCGTGGCTATGAGGTATTGTTCTCTTTGAGTGTGAGAACCCTCACGGCTTGTCCTTTAGAAAAGGCTCTTCATCGGGTTGACGAGCGTGTTGTATATAAACTACCTTTAGCCTCAATTCTCAAACAATGGGACTATTTTGGTCAGCCTGGAATAGTTGCCCCCCAATCGGGGCTAAGGGGCATGGTGCAAACTTCGAGTTCCCACATGCAGCGCCAATGTTCCAGTAGACCTTAAGAGTAAATATGCAGTGATTCGGGAGTCGAAATAAAAGACCGTTTGGAGGAAGAATAGAGCTCTGAAAAGTATTAGTTGGGATTTTGGAAGTGAAATAATTAGGGGTGAAACCAACAAATAGAAATTATTGAACCATGGATGATGGATTGATATTCTCTTTCTTTGATCAACTAAGAGTACACAAACTTTTTCATGACCGGCATTCTTGATTTCTTAGTTTCTTTTCAAATTTTTAACTAAATAATATATTAAGAATTATGACTAATACTAGCTCAAATACACTCTAATTGCGCTCACATTGATCTACACTACATGTCAAACTCAATATAAATGGAAAACTTCGGCAAATTTGGAGTTGTGGCTGTGCATTGCCCCCATTGAGCTACAAAACATAAAACTATGCTCTGGAATTTCAAACTCTCTTAGTTTCCTTAGATAATTTGTTGAAGTTCCACTCATTAGAAGTACATGTCCTTCTAAGATCTGTTTAAGCTTTATAAGCATTTCTAATGATAGAAATCATGTAGCAAATCTAGTAACTCCAACCGGAGAAGATACATACTCTAACTCTGAGATATATTCTTCCATCTCTCTCTTTTGCTGAAGATCCTTAGATTGCCTTCCCCCTAACATTTAATCCAAGATATTTTCACTTTCGACCATGTCAGCACATCCTTAAATTCATTCATTTCTTCTGTCCAAGGCACCCAGCAAGGTAAACTCTATTGATGTGGCATCATTCCTTGAGCCTTACCAACTCTACCCCCTTTTCCTTCTCCCGAAGAAACTGAAAAACAAACTAGTTGGGGTTGTGCTTTCTTTTCGAGGATTAAGTTCTCCTCATATAGGAGTTTTCCGTGAAGCTGAACACTTACCTCCAACCCTTGGAAACTAATGGTCATTTCCTCTAATCGAATGGAACCTTGCCAAATTTCTACAACCAAACCACCCCCTCAAGATCATGTCCAAAATCCTCCATCTCCAAGATATAAGCATTCAATGTGGTGAAGTTGTCCAACTAAACCTCCAGGTCAGAGCATTTCCCTTCAGTAGAACACGATGTTGATATTCAATCCCAACCCTCAAGGAGCCATTCAATTACATAACTATCATGCTTTGGGCTTGGGTCATAATTTGACATGTTACCACCCTTTTCACTCAACCCCAAATTGGACCAAATTAACCCATTCCCTTTCTAATATCCCTTTTCCCCACCTCATCTTAATGCTAACCAACAACAAAGTTCACCCTCTACATAGCATGCCAGCTTCATCGCCTGGACTCTGGTTCAAGGATTTAAGGTCCTCATCCTCGGGTGAATTTCTGGCTTGAGACCTCCCAAAAAGGACCCTAGGTATTGCTCTTGAAGGAGACTCTCAACTTGAGAAGAAACGTACTCAAAATCTGAGATATATTCTTCCGTCTCTCCCGTTTGTTGAAGATCCTTAGATTCTTCAAATGAACTATCAATTTTCCTTCCTCCCTAACGTTTAATCAAAGATTTTTTCAGTTTCGACCATGTGAGTACATCCTCTACTTCAAATATCAAATTAAACCAATGTATCATACATTGGTACTCCCTTCCATACTCAACTTCTCCAATCTCACCTTCATTTCCTCTGAAGTTCCTTGAATTTTGAGGTTTTCGTGTGCCATCTTGTACTACCACATTGTCTCCTGTGCAAACAATGATTCTAAAAGTAATTTCCAGAGTTCGATGTAATTTGGCAAACTCATCCACCAAGGATTTACAGAACTCTGCAAACGTTAACATAGTGCAACCTCCATCGTTGCAATGTGCAACTTCAAAGTATCAACGTTGTCAGAGATTTTCAATGACATAAGCAATTCACAGCTATGCAAGCTCCTCTCAATGTATGCGCAAGGTCGGACGAATGGTAGAACCCACAAAATCAAGGTAGAACCCACAAAAGCAAGGTAGTAAAAACGTATGTTGTTGAATGGAAAAGATGAGCTCAAGTGCTCTACGATGGTTAAAAATGATGAAGAAAGGATATGCCACAGTTTCTATAACTCCTAACCAGAGCTGAATACACCTAAACAACAGAAAATATTCTTCTAAACAGCTCTAACAATATTTCAGAATGCCCTCCCCTCTACTCTACCCAACCCCTCGTGCAATCCTTCCAAAACTTGGGCTTGTGCAGATTTACCCCAATGGTTGGCTCACCATAGGCTCAAATATCCTATCTTAACCCGATTCGATAATTGACACCAGCTTAAGATGAGTAAAAAAATATAAAATACTATTTCTGAATATGCTCGAATAAAAAGCACACTTACAAAAATTATATTTAGTGCCTCATGATTATATAGATCATAAAGTATGATTAAGCTAATTCCATTATACAAGGTACAGTGTATTATTCCAACAAGAGGGTTCAATCTCAATAAAAGAACGTAAGATTAGTAAAACCCAAGTACCATGATGAAGCAAAGGATACAAAAGAATCATTAATATATAATCCCATATATAAAAGAAACCCTCAAATTAAGAAAAAGGAAACACAAGTTTGAAACTTACATCACATAAAGTGACCATGAACCTTCAACTTAAACGCATGGTAGCAAGGAAATCCGACAACCTGATAGCATCATGTATTAAGTTAGTGAAATTGGAAAGGTCAAAGAGCACAAGGTCACCAAACATAAGAACCATGAAAAGGTAAAAAGAACCTGATGTCTTTGGCAATTATTGTGTCACCATCTGCAGCCCCAAGATGTCGCAAAGCTACCTCCTCAAGACGGCCATCTCGATATGCATGCTGCAATCAAATATAATAAAAAACTAATTAGGCCCCAGTTGTTCCGTAAGCACTGACTCTGAACAAAGTTGAAAGCCTTAGAGTTATCTAAATATCATAATTAAAAGATAGATAGGGGAATATAAATATACTTGGGTACCAATGTTGACAATTGCGGATTGCAGAAAATAGTGGTTTGTTTAACTTCCACTATACTATATTCTATAATGCTATATCACTGTTATAGCCACTATTTGACTAGACTTTGCACTAAATTGTGCATGACAAAACAATAAAAGTTTATTAAAATTCGGCTATGGCTCTACGCTATGCCATTATTTGACAACATTGATAGGTACCAGGAAAAAGTTGTAGTTTTTAACTTCGGGGACGTATAGAAAATTTTAAGCCGTGAAGGCAAGTGAAATTTGCTCATTGCATAGAAAGAAAACATCTTACAATGGCCGAGTTATAAGATAATTTAAGTCCTGGTAGGAAAAGTAAAACAAGGAGGAGCTGGAAGTGTGAGAGCTAGAAGTTGAACCAGTATTCACATATTTACCTTATAGAAGCAGCTAGTTCCAAAAGGGCAGTTTCCATCCCCAAACTCAAAATGCTTGCAATCGATTGACCTACAAATGATTTTAAGCAAATACCAAAATAAAATAATCAAAACCAAAAGCTAGACACGTTCAGGGATTTTTTGGATTGACTTATTTGAGTTTATTTACTGTCATAAGCATTTGTGAGACTGTTTGGGAAAGCTTATGAAAACAGCCTATGATATATTCGTAAATTGTTTTTGCCTTATTCTCATAGCTCTCCAGGCTAACTTAAGAAAGCAGCTTAGAGTTTATATGAAAATAGTTTGACATTATTTTATCTTTTGTTATAGAAATAGTTTATACATGAGCACTTAAATAATAAGCACTTATGCTATAAACGATTATTAAGAAATACATGCTATGTATGTATATGGTTCACCATCGGCAGATAAGGAAAAGGAAATGGATGTTCAAGCATAAAACTATTGAAGGTTTAGTTTTGATTATGGATCAAATGGTTAGAGAAGGCATAAAAAGACATAAAGAGATGGTAGGAGTGATCAAGAAATTACTTGAGCTTTGCCTTGTAGGTATCAACGATTTCCTGTTTTTCTTCACTTATAGCATACCAAATAACACTTGGAACGACAAAGTAAGATAGCTTGCGGCAAATAGGACAGGCCCGCAGTGTGCTATTCACGTCCATCCCTAATGTCGGGTTACTACTACGCCAATTTCTAATACAAGATATGCAGAAGGGGTGATCACATTCAGATAGCAGACCAAACTTTCGTTCAGCTGCTGTAGGCTTTGAAAGAACGCGTTCCAGGCAAACACAGCATTCAACTTCCTGACTTTTTTTCAATGCCTCGAGATGCTTTTGCTTATTTTCGCAACTCTTCATATGTTCTTCTCTTTCTTCAGACCGGAAAGGATGCAAGCAATGTCTTCCACATGAGGGGCATAAATCTCCATGTACATGAGGACATTGTTCCCCTCGTGGACAGTTTCCAGCAGCAGCAAATGAACAAATTGGAAGCTCGGAAGGTGAAGTGATTCCGGATTGACCAACATCATCCTCCCTTAAGAAGTCATGATTCGCAGATTCTTGATTCCAGACGGGTTCACTAGGAAGAACATAAGGACTGTTGAAAAGAGAAAATTCTGCAGCTGTAGCAACATTGTTCGATGTAATTCTAGTATTGCCGAGTAAAACAGATTCTGACACAGCGAGCTGGTTTTCGATTATGGAGGAAGATGGAGTAGAGGACTGTGCTTGAGAAGCTTTGACATGATCATACCTGCAGCGACTACCATAAGCACAAACTCCTTTCTGATAAAATGTGCATATCTGCAACAACATGCGGAAACAATCAGATAAATGTCTAACTCAATAACGTATTTAAATTGGTGGAATTTCCAGCATAGAGTAGCTTGTATCACCAACATTATTCGGAGGGGCTTTCCAGTCATGAGAAAATTCACAATGCTCCCCTTTCAGACACGCTCCATGAGCAAAGAACTTACAAAGTACCCTATAAGATTCAGAAGAGAAGAATTACACAAATTAGAACAGTCTGCACGTTTGCATAGGAAACAATCATAAAGCAAATTAACGCCAAAAGAAAAGAATGAAATCACAAGGCTTGATTAAAATGAACTCAATGCCAAAAAGAATTATATCCACGTTGATTCAAAAGGGTGCTGAGTTCACAAGGCTCCCACCAAGTGGAATCAGAGGATATGCATGCATAGCCTCTCCCTGGTGGAGAGGCTGTTTCCAATATTCAAACCCTTGACCTCAAGGTCATAAGGCAAAATAATAAGATCTATGGAATCATCTAAAAACTGGTCCGTTACCGCAAAAAACAGAACGGCCACGACAAAACAGTATCCGAAGATGGTGATTCCAATGCCGTTATTCATCATTTTTATGATAACTAACAAATTGTGATTATTCACAACGCGAAAACCACAATCAATGTTGCAAGACCAAAATCAAGAAAACGGCTGCGACAAAACAAAATCAGAAGGGGCCGATACCAATACCATTAATCACCGTTTTTATGATAAAGAACAAATCATGGTTAATTCACACCGCGACCGCAATCAGTGTTGCGACACATTTACCGACCGAAATCGCAAAAGCCTTTATGCGACCCCGATCATTATTTAAAACCTTCAATCATCCTATGTTAAAAAATTATAACTTGAACCTGATTGAGGACCTAGTTCAATGAGCTATCTAATAATCTATTAATCCAAACTACCAAAAAAAACTCTACTTTGTAACTTTTAATTCCCTATTTCTGAATTCCAATCAAAACAAGAAGAAGAAGAAAAAACCAAAATGAGAGAAAGAAAACACAAATTCCTCGTAACAAATCAACAACAACAGCATATAAATATCAAAGAAAGAACAACACCACAAATATATTTCATAAATTGACGAACCAACAACAATCAGAAACCCCCAATATAAAAATCAAGAATCACCAGAAACGGAAGAAACTGCATAAGAAAACTGAAATCAACAAAAGAAAAACCAAGATAACAATCTATGACTCACCTCTTTGACATGGAGAATCAATCGAAAATCAGAAATAATCTTAATCAAGAGGCGTGAGGATCAAAACCCTAAACCTCAAAACGATTATTATCAAAAAAAGAGAAAGAAAGAAAAAAAAGGGTAATAATAAAAATTGAGGTAGCCAAAAAAACGTGAGGTTTTGCGGCCACTCAAAAAGATTAAGAAAAGATGGAGAAAGAAAAGGGGTGTTGTGTTTGTGGGGTGGTGAGGATATGATTTAAGAATAGAAAAAAAAAATGAGAAAAGATTAGAACTTGGAATTGAATGGAAACAAAAATGAAAAAAAAAAAAAAAAAACGTCACTTTGTGTGAGAGACAGAATACAAGTTGCATAAAGGTTTTTTCATCTGTGTTTTGTGTTCATACATCGGTTTTTGTGTCTCAGCACGTGATTTTGGTTTCTCACGTGATCGATCACGTGCCCTTGGATTTTAGATTTTAATATGTTATCTTTTATTAGATCTTACTAAATTTTAATTTAGTTTATATAAATTTTAGAATAAAAAGTGTTTAAGAGTGTGTTGTGAATTTTTTTATCGGTCAAAAGTATATATTTATTCTATTTATAATAGTTAATATTTAATTTTATTTGCATATAAAATTATTTTATAAGCTATTTATATTATGTTTGTAATTATAATATTAATTTTTTAATGAGAAACAATAATAAAAAAATATTTTATATTATTTTATTTTTAGGTTATTAGAAGATATTATGGTTCAATTTATATATTAAAATAAGTAAGTTAATTTTAGTACAAATAAATATAATAGTAACAATAATAATATCGTAGAAATGAAAAAATATTAGAAATAAAAATAGATGTATTTATGTCAATAATAATCTCATAGACCTAATAATAATAATATTATAATAATATATTCAGCTAACACTATTAAAAAGTAAATATTATTATAATAATAATAATAATATAATAAACTTCAATTAAGACATTTAAAATTTATAAATTCATACAAATAATATGAATTTATAACAAATTAATAAAATTCATAAGAATAATATGAATTTTTAACAAACTAATAAAATAAAATTTCATAAAAAAATATAAATTTTTTAGATATGAATATTGTAACTTAACTATTAATAGCAAATAAGTACCAATACTAATATTAATAATTTGGAGCCACTGGCACAACAGGAGTCACATTAATCATCGGAGTTACAGAAGCTACATGTTGCTGATGATGGTTCTCGCGACCACGAAGTCTTCTGTAACTTTCTATTCGCTGGTGTTTTTGGTGAACAACCTCTGGTTTACCAATTCCTTGGAAAAGGGTCACTTGCAGGACCAACCACATAAGTCCTATGACACATGTGCTAAATATTAAAGGATGGATTCTAAATATATAAGTTTTATTTATTCTTATATGTTATGTCGAACAATTACTCAATAAGATTGTTCTTGTTGATATGACAATATGGTGATGTTTGTCTAATGAAACTACCAAAGAAACTTAAAGTTTGCATTAAAGGTTTGTTGAAATGGAAATTAACTTGGAAGTAAATGATTGGAAAGTAGATTGCTTATAATTAAATGAAAACATAAACTTAAACAAGATATGAATGATAAATCTAATTTTATAACTGAAAATAAGATGGTGTTTACACGTACATTTTCCAGATAATTCTTCTTTCTCTTTACACACGAGTATTAGAGTAATCACAGAAATGTTGTACAAAATTTTACACACACTTTTCACAAAGCAAACTATCTTATTTATATACAAATAACATAACCGTCGAACAACGGTCAAATCCTAAGACTTCGCCACTTGGCATCTTGCATGTTACTAATCCCTAATAATCTTCCACGTACTATTATCTGGCGAATAACCGTTATTCATAGAACTGCTCTTTAAACTGACGAAACGACGCATCTCTTTGCCCTGTCGAACCCATTTGAAATTCAAATAGTCCTCGTGTCTTCTTCGTCGAATCCTCGTGTTTATATCTTATCAAAAATACAAAATGGATTTTCCAGTAGTGATGTAAAGAACTTCCTAAAGTGCAACTTATCTCCTTTCTACAGACGTCTGTTCGCCATAACAAGAGACCAAATCATCACAAACCTTCTCGAGATTCTGGACATGTTTGGAAGAAAGAGTGATTTAATCTTCTAGTCATGTTTGGAAGAAAGAGTGATCGAATCTGGTCGAAAAACCTTCGAAGCCACGTACATCACCTATTTAAAATATAAGAGAAGCCGAGAAACTGCCATGTTAGATAATGATGACGTGTAAGGAACAAAGCTTAACAAATCCACCAACTGCTGGGACTCTTTCATGGTGTCGAAATTATATGTATACACTTTCACAAGACACAACATTAGTCTCACTTTCTTTCTTTGCTCAAACGTCCCTCATGGACACCTTCTTCTAGTAGCATCCCCATATTCACCGTTTCAATGAAATCAGATGGAGCACTAGCAATCATCTTCTCATAGAAGAAAGAACCTAAAGTCTTCAAAACGATCTGTCATCTTTTTCTCTTCCAAAGGAGGAACAATCCGAGCTGCAAGCTCACGCCATCTTTGCGCGTATTCTTTAAAAGTTTCTTTGTCCTTCTGGGACATAGCATGGAGATGATCTATGTCTGGTGCCATATCAGCATTATACTTGTATTGCCTGACAAAAGCCTCTCCCAAATCGTTGAAATTCTTGATTTGGCTGCTATCCAAACCTATGTACCATCTCATAGTTGTGCCAGCCAGACTGTCCTGGAAATAATGAATCAACAGCTGATCATTCTCTATCTGAGCCGACATCTTTCTAGCATACATAGTCAGATGACTCAGAGGACAAGTATTTCCCTTATACTTCTCAAACTCAGACAGCTGGAACTTGTACGGAACCTTGACATTGGGAACCAAGCAAAGATTATAAGCATTTTTACCCAAAAAAATCATTATGCCTCAAAGCCTTCATTTCTTTCTGCATCTCGGAAAATCGACCATGAAAGTCATCAAGTCTTTCCATGTCAAGGTTCCGTACAAGTTCCATCTTTGCGCGTATTCTTTAAAAGTTTCTTTGTCCTTCTGGGACATAGCATGGAGATGATCTATGTCCGGTGCCATATCAGCATTATACTTGTATTGCCTGACAAAAGCCTCTCCCAAATCGTTGAAATTCTTGATTTGGCTGCTATCCAAACCTATGTACCATCTCATAGTTGTGCCAGCCAGACTGTCCTGGAAATAATGAATCAACAGTTGATCATTCTCTATCTGAGCCGACATCTTTCTAGCATACATAGTCAGATGACTCAGAGGACAAGTATTTCCCTTATACTTCTCAAACTCAGACAGCTGGAACTTGTACGGAACCTTGACATTGGGAACCAAGCAAAGATTATAAGCATTTTTACCCAAAAAAATCATTATGCCTCAAAGCCTTCATTTCTTTCTGCATCTCGGAAAATCGACCATGAAAGTCATCAAGTCTTTCCATTACACCAGCACCTTCACTGAGCTCAGCATGGTAAAGCATCTCATCAAAGTGTGGAGTAGTATGCATCACAGGCGGTGCAGTAGTCATTATCAGCTGAAGAGTAGCAAATGCAGCAGTCTCGGGAGGAGGATGATAGCCAGCAGGAACAACATTAGCCGGCATACCCCACGGTGTACTAGGAGGCATGCGGTAGCACGGAGAAATAACAGTTTCAGCAGGGATCGATGCAATGACGATCTCAAAAATCACTGTATGTTGTATCGGAGAATCATGGGGAGGGGTGGCTGATTCTGATCAGCCACCAAGCTTTCCATCATGGTGGTGATCCTTTCCAACCTATCTTTCAGAGTTGAAACTTCCTCGCGCAGCTCGCGGTTCTCTTGTTGTAAGGCTTCCAACATCTTTCTTCTATTAGCTCGAGTATCGATCTGGTGAGTCAGCTTGATAGGAACTGAATGAAGACCAAGAAACAACATAAGACCCTTGGAAAACTCTCAGGAAGCAAGACCAATGCAAGCATGATGCATGGTATGCGTATGCAAATGCAAAGATTTCAAGGTACTACAAAATAAATTGCAATACTTATAAAAGAAACGTTTTTTTAAGTACTAAAAATTCATTCTCATTAATATAAAAGTAGGGATTACAAGTGAATTACAAGTTTCAATAACCCTAATACATGAGAGAAAAGTAAAGTAGGCCTATGGGATCACACCTGATGAAACTCTGAATCTCGGCTGGTACTTCATGTGAATCCTCTTAATCTCTTTCTTGTACCGATTCTCCATGTATTCCTTATCATTCACCAACTGGTCCACAATGGCCTTACAAGCGTCGGATGTTTGAGGAATGGTAAATGGAGTACTTGAGGAAAATAAATCCTCCCTTGGTCTCTTTATGACACGGCGCTCAAGTAACTCAAGGAGATCATCTTTCCCCTTCAATTGTTCTTGCATAATAATCCTCTCAAGTAGCCAAGCTTCCTTCTCTTTCTTCATCTTGTCCAACTCTTCTTAAAGAGCAACCTTTTCATTAATGGGTGGAAGAAAAGCAGACAATGGCAATATAGGAAACAAAGGCTCCTCAGGTGGATAAGGCATCTTGAGCCTTGAAGCCCTAGATTGAACCCACTAGATGTAACACTCGGAAGGAGCAAGGTGTTGTTTTGCTAATTGACCATTCTCTTTCCGATGAACAGTATGCCATGAATGAGTAATTCTTTTCTTCATTTCTACATGATTTGCACCATTAAGAAAGAAGAAACTAGATAATGAAAGGTTTCTTGGTATGTCCTTCAAGCAACATCCCAACTGTCACCTAGGAAGGATGGGGTTGTAGCTAACTCCCCCACGGGTACCAAGAAGAGGTACATTGGGAAAGTCTCCACAACCGTCAATAAGCACTCCAGTATCATAATAAGGACAATACCAAGTCATATTATTATGAGAAAAAGACATGATCCTTTGAGACCATCTTCTCTCCCCTCTATTATCCTTGAAAACATTGGACTTTGGTAGGTGAGAAATAAACCACCTATAGAGAAGAGGCGCGCATCATACAATCTCTCCATCATCTTTGGAGGTTGATCGGAAAAATAGCAAGTGTACTATTTTTACCGATGTAGTAATAGAAGGGAGTTATCCCAAATATCGATCTCAAGGACTGCGTACCGAAATAAGTTTTAATGAATTGATTTCAATTGGACAAAAGTTTTGGTTGATAGTTTGTTTTTCGATGAAATAGAATTAAAATTACTAAAACGTAAACAAAAACAGAGGTTGCACAAATATGAGAATAATGCCAGGGACGGTGTATAATTTGTAATGCAATGACTTAATAATTTCTCAATTTTACAGAGACATGCTTCAAAAAGTATCTTTCATATGTTCAATAATGTTTTTTCAAAATTCCTTTAGAGAAAAACCTTTGGTATTCTTCCTCGACCTTAATTCCTCAATGGGCAAGGAAGAATATCAAGCAATAATTCTGACATAAAAATGGTTTTCACAGGATATTCCAATTCCTCAGTAATATTTACCGTGATAAAAATTATGCAACAAAGTTAGGATGGTTGGTCAGACCAAATCCTAACTACGATCAATTATCCAATTTTCCAACAAAGATAAAGCATTAAGAACGTTGCATAAAATAAAGAAACGGGTTTAAACGCATAATCTCAAAATTAAGAATTCAAATTGTCATTACATAAAGCAAATCAGGGACACCCCCATGGCATTGGGGGGTTTAGCCACTCATGTTCATAACAAAAATAAAAACTGAGCAATAATATAGAGACATTACAATTAACGTAGAATCGGTTGGATCGTCAATCGCTTCCGCTCTTGATCAATCCTTCTTCTCCTTTTATCGTTCAATCCCAAAATCCCCAAATAAAAAAAGTAACCTTATTCCAGTCTTAATCATCTAATATATATCAGTCTTCCAAAAACACCGTGAAATGTCCAGAATGCCCTCTGAAAATATCGCAGCAACATAAAAATATCAGGTTTTTTCTGGTTTTCACAACACGGGCCATGTTGTGCAACACGGGCACCCGTGTTGTGTCTTTGAGTCTTCTCAAAAGTCCTTTTCTTCAGATGCCATGACACGGGCCGTGTTGTACAACACGGGCACCCGTGTCATAACACGGGTTTCCTCCTTTTCTTCCATAGACTCCCTCTTCAAAAGGCCTTCACAACACGGGCCGTGTTGTACAACACTGACACCCGTGTTGTGCTTCTGATATCCTATTTTGCTGTTATTTTTCACACTCGGATCATCTTTTCGAAAGCTTCGAACAACCGATTAGATGTTGACCTGAAAACACATCACAAAACAACCACATAACACATACCAAAGATAAAAGTAGATAAAAAGACTAAAACTAAACTTGCATGATACATTAAGAAAACTACGACGAAAACGTGAACGAAATACTTCAAACAAACGAAATTATACGCAAAGGACAACGAAAACGGCTTGAAAACTACAACTAAAGATCACTGATCAAACTCCCCCAAACTTGAACTTTTGCTTGACCTCAAGCAAAGATCCTGCATTTACACATTCAAACACTAGCGAGATGAATTACGATACTCATACGTGGATTTTCGTTCCATGTCACCCAACAAGTTCTTTTGGTACTTCTCTCTCTGTAAAGGTATCACACAAACACTAAACCGCGGAAAACCCCGGACCTGAATCTCCTTTTTGGTAACCTCTCCGACTATGCTTCGGGCTTAGGTCTTATGTTTCGATTTTCCACCCTTTTCATTCGGACAATCCTTTTTAAGGCTTCTTATGATTTTCACCGTGTGTACAAAATTGATCCTTTTTTTTTATTGTTGGCACCGATATCTCTTTGTCCCTTAAGGGAAACATTTATGTTCAACCGCCGTTAGGTTGAATAACCGGGTGAGGGCTACCCAACTTAGAAGGATCGATCGTTCTAATGTTTTTATTCATATTTTTTTTCGGTGCCTTCAAGCCTTTTTCTCTTTTTGATCAATTCTGCACACACAATTATTATAGATAAAGCCAGATATGTCAGTAGAAACTACTTCGGGTTTACTTCTCAGATCAAAGTACCATGGCACGAATCTACACGTCGGACTCATTCCTAATTCAGGAGACTCAGTGTGTTCGTGTTGTACCTAAACATCAAAAAATTTCCATTTTTGCTCATCGGGTTTCTTTTCACTCAATCCTATATACTTTCTCATTATTCACTCGCAATGACACAACAGGTCAACTCAGGGGTGTTTTTTCAAATAACTTATAACTATAATTTTCAAGCCGACACTACTAGAAATAAACACAGATAAAAACAAAACAAAAGGAAAACATGAAAACTAACCCCCCCCCCCCCACACACACTTGAACTCAACAGTGTCCACACTGTTGAAGAACCAATGTCGGAGGGAACTCACAACCATCACTGAGCCGGGGGAAATCCATGCAGCCTCATCTGCTGCATCCACTCATGCAACTCATCGATGAGGTCCCCTTGTCGGGTCTGCTCTCTTATCATTTCATCCCATTCTTCCTTGGTCAAGCTCCACTGATCGGTTTCCTGATTTGATGAGCCGCCGACAGTTTGAACGAGGACCTCCTCAGCTTGGTACCCCTCATCCTCCTCACCTGAAAAATATTCATCAAACTGATCGTTGCCGCCCTGCATAGGGTCCTCATACAACCAATTAGCTCTATTGTCAATGGTAATCAAATTAGGAGTAGGCAAAGATATCAAATGCCGGTTACGGGTAAGCACAGAGTAGTAATTATGAAAGCTCTTAATCATACCTTGGTTGGTGAGGGTGTCTAAATCAATTTTGTCCTTACCTACCACTGAAGGTACTTCAAGCAACCTCTCACCATAACCAAGTTTTTCAGTTATCTGCGTTATCATTCCTCCTACAGAGATCTCACCATAAGCAGCATTGGCTACCCGCTTGAGGTGGTCTGCTGCGAAGGCCGCAACGTTAATCAGTTCATTATTAGCCATACCATATAGAAAGTACATCTCTCTTTGCGTAGCTACTCCTGTGTTATCGCCTCGGCAGAAAAGGGTATAAGCCAACCCCTTCCGAGCATACCTAAAGCACGGGTTATGAATCCCCGAAGCCTTCGCCGCTGATGCGACATAGTCGGTACTGTCGGTGATATCCCTCCAGAATTCTCCTGCGACAAATGTACTAGGCGGTGCACCAGGCCCGTAGATTGGAAGATCTAACATCTTTCCCAATTCAGCAACCGATAACACATGATCAGTGTCAAAAAGGCGAAACTTCAAAGTACCGTAGTACTCTGTATCCGACCCTGTCCACCTGTGCTTAAGTTGAAATTGCAAAGAACTCAAAAATTCCAATGTTATGCGCTCGAAAGTCGGCGCTTCATAAAGCATAAAATTGAGCATTCCAATATTGTGAAACATCCTATGTACCTCAAATTTAAGCCCTAGATTTTCAAGAGTATCATTACACATATACCTAGCCGGTATCAACTTACGCCTTACCAACTTTGAGTATTTGACTTGGTGCTCCGGATTCTCAAATAAAATGTCGTGGGCATTAGGCATGCGGTGTGCTCGCTTACGGGGGCGAGAAGACTCGGCCACATTCTTTCTGGTATCTCTGCGAGGAGGCATTGTTATTACCTGCACAAATAGACACACAATTTGACAGAGGGATTAGTGAAATTCGTCACCGTAGAAGTGACAATGGAGGCAAGGAGAACACTTTTTGTGAAAGGAGTATGGTGTTTTAGTGAGTGGGTGTTGGAGAAATGGAAGCTTTTGTGAAGAAGAAAAAATGGAGGTTAGGGTTTTTAGAGGATGAAGTTTGTAGAAGATGAATGATTAGGAGAAATGTGTGGTAATGAAGCCAATAATGATAAATTAAGAGAATTAAAACGTGGGCCCCATGGCATTAAAAAGTGGGAAGATGGAAAATTTCAAAAAAATAACTGCCTGCACGCCTGACACGGGCCGTGTTGCACAACACGGGCACCCGTGTCGGGCCCCTGTATTCCAACACAATTTGAATCAAAACCAAGGACTGCTCAGACATTACAACACGGGCCGTGTTGCACAACACGGGCACCCGTGTTGCACCCCTGCATTTCTAAAAAAAAACACTTCAAAACCAAAGACTTCTCAGACATTGCAACACGGGCCGTGTTGCACAACACGGGCGCCCGTGTTGCACCCCTGCATTTCTCAAAAAATCAATTAACTTCCATCCTCCTGACACGGGCCGTGTTATGGGACACGGGCACCCGTGTCAGGGCCCTGATTTTCCACTTTTCCTGGCTTTCTTGATTTTTCTTGCCCGACTATCCAACTTCCCTCTTTCCTTAGCAGAACCAGTGATGTATAAAAACGCACAACCTACAAAAACTGAAACAAACAAAAGTAAGAATGATAAAATCGTGGGTTGCCTCCCACTTAGCGCTGCATTTAATGTCGCATGGCTCGACGGTCCGTCATCCTACTGAGTAAGACGAATGACATTCACATCACCAGTAGTTTGGCCTTTGAAGTAGGGCTTTAATCTCTGCCCATTCACCTTGAAAATTTCTCCTTTGGTCTGATTTTTAATTTCGACCGCTCCGTGAGGAAATACCCTGTGAACTACAAAAGGTCCCGACCATTTAGACCATAATTTTCCTGGAAATAGCTTCAACCTTGAATTGTACAGAAGGACCAGTTGTCCTTCCCAAAACTCTTTTCTTTGAATCCTCTTGTCATATGCCATTTTTTTGTTTGCTCTTTGTAAACCTTAGCATTCTCATACGCCCGATTCCTGAATTCTTCTAACTCATGAAGTTGAAGAATCCTCGAACTTCCAGCTTTTGACAAATCCATATTAAGATACTTAGACGCCCAAAAAGCCTTGTGTTCAAGTTCCAATGGTAGGTGACATGCCTTTCTGTATACCAGTTGATATGGTGACATACCGATAGGCGTTTTGAAAGCCGTTCGATACGCCCATAAAGCATCATCCAACTTAATCGACCAATCCTTACAAGAAGAATTCACTGTTTTTTCCAGAATTTGTTTTAGTTGTCTATTTGACACCTCAACTTGGCCGCTTGTTTGGGGGTGGTATGGAGTAGCTATCCGGTGTTTCACATTGTACTTTTGCAGAAGCTTCTCCATGAGGTGATTTAGGAAATGCGTTCCTTCGTCGCTTATCAATGCTCTTGGAACACCAAACCTTGCAAAAATATTCTCTTTCAGGAATCTCACCACAACCTTGGCATCGTTGGTGGGCGATGCAACAGCCTCTACCCATTTGGAAACATAGTCCACTGCAACCAAAATATAGTTTTTTCCAAATGACGGTGGAAACGGCCCCATGAAATCTATCCCCCACAAATCGAATAACTCAACCTCTAGCATAGAATTCTGGGGCATCTGGTTTCTTTTTGATATATTCTCAGTCCTCTGACATCTGTCACACTCTTTCACTAACTCTTGAGCATCCTTAAATAAAGATGGCCAGTATAGTCCGGATTGAAGGACTTTAGCTGCTGTCCTATCACCACTAAAGTGTCCACCGTATTCGGAGTCGTGACATGCTTTCAACACATCTTTTTGCTCTTTATCGGGTACACACCTTCTAACTAGGCCATCCACCCCTTTTTTGTAGAGAAACGGATCGTCCCATAAGTAAAACCTGCAGTCATGAACAAACTTTTTCCTTTTGTTAGAATCAAAATCGTCGGGTATAATACCGCCAACAAGGTAGTTTGCATAATCTGCAAACCAAGGCACCCCAATAACAGCTAGGATGTGTTCGTCAGCAAACTCATCCTTTATTGGGCGCTGCTCTTCAGTCTCCTCAATTGGTGACATCCGAGAAAGATGATCTGCAACAGTGTTTTCACACCCTTTCTTGTCGTGGATCTCGACATCGAACTCCGGGAGAAGTAAAATCCACCTCAAGAGCCTAGGCTTTGAATCCTGCTTAGCAAAACGATATTTCAAAGCAGCATGGTCAGTGTAAACAATCACTTTTGAACCCAACAAATATTGCCTGAATTTATCGAAGGCATACACAACAGCTAGCAACTCCTTCTCAGTAGTTGCATAATTTATCTGTGCGGGGTTCAAAACGTGACTAGCATAATAAATCACATGAAGCAATTTTCCTCTTCGCTGTCCAAGAACAGCCCCTACCGCAATATCACTAGCATCGCACATAATTTCAAAGGGTAGGGACCAATCGGGAGCGATAACAATAGGTGCCGACACTAATTCTTTTTTAAGTGTTTCAAAAGCATCTGTGCACTCCTTATCGAAAACAAAAGCCTTATCTTTAACCAACAGAGTAGTTAAAGGTTTAGCTATCTTCGAGAAGTCTCTTATGAACCTGCGATAAAAACCCGTATGTCCCAAGAAGCTTCTTATACCTTTCTCATTAATCGGTGGTGGCAGCTTCGAGATCACTTCCACTTTTGCTTGATCAACTTCGATCCCTTTTTGTGAGATCTTGTGACCAAGAACAATACCTTCTCACACCATGAAATGACATTTTTCCCAGTTCAAGATTAAATTACTTTCTTGACATCGCTGCAAAACAAGTGAAAGGTTAGATAAACAGTGATCAAATGAGGATCCGAACACGGAGAAATCATCCATGAACACTTCCATGTGCTTTTCTAACATGTCAGCAAAAATGGATGTCATGCATCTTTGGAATGTAGCGGGGGCATTACATAGCCCAAATGGCATCCTTCTATATGCAAAAATGCCATAGGTACATGTAAACGCCGTCTTCTCTTGGTCTTCCGGTGCAACAACAATTTGATTGTATCCGGAGTAACCATCTAAAAAACAATAGTAATCATGTCCCACTAGTCTTTCCAACATTTGGTCAATGAATGGCAACGGAAAATGGTCTTTCTCGTAGCCAAATTCAATCTTCTATAATCAATGCAAACTCTCCATCCAGTAACAGTTCTAGTAGGAATCAACTCATTTTTTTCATTAGTTATAACAGTTGTTCCTCCCTTTTTGGGTACCACATGTACCGGACTCACCCAAGCACTATCGGATATAGGATAGATCAATCTTGCATCCAATAGCTTAACAACTTCTTTTCGCACTACCTCCTTCATCACCGGGTTCAATCTCCTTTGGGGCTGCACGACCGGTTTGTGATCTTCTTCCATAAGTATTTTGTGCATGCACACCGTAGGACTTATACCTTTAAGGTCTTCAATCTTCCACCCAATTGCTCCCTTAAATTTCTTAAGGACTCCAATTAACTTGTCCTCTTGTACACTTTTCAAATTAGCGCTAATAATAGCGGGACATTTTTCCTCCGTGTCGAGAAAGACATATTTGAGATTCTCGGGTAGTTGCTTCAATTCTGATATCTTTGGCTTGTCTTTGCCTTCATCAACCATTATAGGTTGTCTTAACTCTTCCCACCGGTGCATTCTAACTCTTTTCAGGATAGGTTGAGTTTCAAGCATAGCTACCACTTCCATATCACTACTTTAAACTTCCTTATCATCTTCAAAAATAGACATACTCAGTACCCTTTCTAGAGGCAATTGGGATACACTCTCTAAATTCTCACTAGCTTCCACTTGTTCTAACACTTGTATGTTACTACTAGTGCCCACATCATCTTTATACTTCAAAGTGTTCCTAACATCAATTTTCAACTCTTCATCGTACACTTTCAAAGTGAGTGTTCCCCCTTCCATATCTATCATGACTCTCCCGGTTTCTAAGAAAGGTCTCCCCAAAATCAAAGGAATTTCTTCATCTTCAGGCATTTCAAGGATCACAAAGTCAACTGGAAACACAAATTTGTCCACTCTAACCAGGACATCATGGACAACACCATATGGCCGCTTTACAGAATGGTCCGCGAACTGGAGAGTCATCCGAGTATCTTGAACAACACCAATACCTAACTTTTTGTAAATGGATAAAGGCATTAAACTGATGCTCGCTCCCAATTCAATGAGAGCTCTCTTGAATGACCGGTCACCGATGGTGCATGGAATGGTGACAGCTCCTCTATCTTTTTTCTTCACCGGAATCTTTAGTCCCTGCAAAATAGCACTACAAGTTTCGGTTAGAATAATAGGTTCAGCTCACATGGTCCTCTTTTTAGCAATGATATCTTTCATGAATTTGGCATAAGTGGGCATTTGCTCAAGTGCTTCAAGTAATGGAATATTCAGCTCTAGCTTCTTGAACAACTCAAGGAATTTCTCAAAATTCTTTTCTTGCTGCCCTTTCTTCTTATTTCTTGTTGGATACGGAATTTTGATCACCGGTTTTGGTTCAACCGCTTTTTCTTAGATGTCCGGTGTTGGGGTAACTTCTTTTTCTTTATTAACAACTTCATTCTCTTTGATTTCCAGTTCCACTTCAATCATTTGATTTTCACTTTCAGAATTTTCTTTCACCTCCTCAATAACTTTACCTCTTCGTGTTGTGACTGCATTGACTTTGTGATTATCTATTTGGATTTGTTACAGTAGCACTTGGAAGAGTCCCTGGAGTTTATGGAATGGCGAGGTGTTGGGCAATTTGGCTCATTTGCACTTCAAGGTTCTTGATAGAGGCTCCAGTATTCTTGAAGTTACTCCTTGTTTCTTCTTGGAATTGACAATTGTGAGCTGCCATCTTTTCAATAGCGATTTCCCAATCAGCTTTTCTTGGAACTGGGGGCTGATATTGTTGTTGCTGGGGCTGGTATTGTTGTTGGCCTTGAACCGATTTTTGGATGTTCCCTTGTTGATCTTTCCAAGAGAAATTGGGGTGATTTTTCCACCCCAGATTATACGTGTTGGCATACGGATTGTTCTGCCTCAACATATTAATCTGTTCAAGCTGTTCTTGAGTTGCCAAACAGTGCATGGCGAAGTGTGGTCCACAATATATCTCGCAAATCACAGCTTGAACAGGTTCCACATGAGCTACTGTTTGTGTTCCAAGATTCATCTTCTTTAATCTTCTTTCAACTTCTGCAGCAATTTGATCTTCCATTTTCACAACCTGCTTTGTCAGCTTTAAATCAATTTTCCCATCTGGTTGATTCACTGTGCGATCATATAATTCAAGGTGTTCATTGGCAACAATGGCTTCTATGATTCTTTTAATACCAGTGGTTGTTGAGAAGTTTGTTGAGCCACCTGCAGCGGTATCAATAAGCTGTTTTGTCTTGAGTCGCAACCCATTCACAAAGTTTTGCATCTGCTCGGTCGCATCCATATTATGAGTAGGACACGCGGTCAAACACCTTTTGAATCGTTTATAAGCATCTCCAAGTGATTCACCCTCTTTTTGTTTAAAATTGACTATATCATATCTCTTCTGGATGAACACTGAAGTAGGAAAATATTCATTAAGGAACGTTGTTTCCATCTCTTGCCATGTTGTGATACTCGCCGTTGGAAGAGAGTAGAACCACTCTTCTGCATCATCGGTAAGTGTGAATGGAAACATCACAAGTCGTTTTGCCTCCTCTGAATGACCTTCGATCTTTAAAGAAGTGGTGGTGGTAAGGAATCTCTGAAGATGCTTATTTGCATCCTCATTGATTCTTCCGGAGAAAGGCTTGCTCTCTAACTGGCGGATAGTAGATGGATGCAACTGAAAGTGTGCTACATTCACCGGTTGATTAACAATAGTCATCCTGTTAGGTTGAGCATTTGCCCCTCCATAATCCCCTAAAAGTCTCTCTGCAACAGGTTGATTCCCTACCATGTTATCAAATCCTGGGTCAGTTTCTCTGTCTGAGTCAGAGTCACTATGCTCAGAGTGCACAGATATATAGTCCTCAGTTTCCTGATTCGGGACACTTGAACCAGTTTTAGCCAGTCTATCAACTCTTGCCTTGCGGCGTCTCTCGTGCAAAGCTCTTTCTGGTTCTGTGTCAAAAGAAAATTTAGTTGAGGCCTGACCTCGCATAAACAGTTAGACACAAGTTAGATAACAAAATTTCAATAACACTAAAATGATATACAGAGAAAACAATAAAATTTTAGTCACAGAGCAACAAAATTCCAATTGATATAATACAAGACAACTTAGTTCCTTGGCAGTCCCCGGCAACGGCGCCAAAAACTTGATCGGAAAAATAGCAAGTGTACTATTTTTACCGATGTAGTAATAGAAGGGAGTTATCCCAAATATCGATCTCAAGGACTGCGTACCGAAATAAGTTTTAATGAATTGATTTCAATTGGACAAAATTTTTGGTTGATAGTTTGTTTTTCGATGAAATAGAATTAAAATTACTAAAACGTAAACAAAAACAGAGGTTGCACAAATATGAGAATAATGTCAGGGATGGTGTATAATTTGCAATGCAATGACTTAATAATTTCTCAATTTTACAGAGACATGCTTCAAAAAGTATCTTTCCTATGTTCAATAATGTTTTTCCAAAATTCCTTTAGAGAAAAACCTTTGGTGTTCTTCCTCGACCTTAATTCCTTAATGGGCAAGGAAGAATATCAAGCAATAATTCTGACATAAAAATGGTTTTCACAGGATATTCCAATTCCTCAGTAATATTTACCGTGATAAAAATTATGAAACAAAGTTAGGATGGTTGGTCAGACCAAATCCTAACTACGATCAATTATCCAATTTTCCAACAAAGATAAAGCATTAAGAACGTTGCATAAAATAAAGAAACGGGTTTAAACGCATAATCTCAAAATTAAGAATTCAAATTGTCATTACATAAATCAAATCAGGGACACCCCCTGGCATTGGGGGGTTTAGCCACTCATGTTCATAACAAAAATAAAAACTGAGCAATAATATAGAGACATTACAATTAACGTAGAATCGGTTGGATCGTCAATCGCTTCCGCTCTTGATCAATCCTTCTTCTCCTTTTATCGTTCAATCCCAAAATCCCCAAATAAAAAAAAGTAACCTTATTTCAGTCTTAATCATCTAATATATATCAGTCTTCCAAAAACACCGTGAAATGTCCAGAATGCCCTCTGAAAATATCGCAGCAACATAAAAATATCAGGTTTTTTCTGGTTTTCACAACACGGGCCGTGTTGTGCAACACGGGCACCCGTGTTGTGTCTCTGAGTCTTCTCAAAAGTCCTTTTCGTCAGATGCCATGACACGGGCCGTGTTGTACAACACGGGCACCCGTGTCATAACACTGGTTTCCTCCTTTTCTTCCATAGACTCCCTCTTCAAAAGGCCTTCACAACACGGGCCGTGTTGTACAACACTGGCACCCGTGTTGTGCTTCTGATATCCTATTTTGCTGTTATTTTTCACACTCGGATCATCTTTTCGAAAGCTTCGAACAACCGATTAGATGTTGACCTGAAAACACATCACAAAACAACCACATAACACATACCAAAGATAAAAGTAGATAAAAAGACTAAAACTAAACTTGCATGCTACATTAAGAAAACTACGACGAAAACGTGAACGAAATACTTCAAGCAAACGAAATTATATGCAAAGGACAACGAAAACGGCTTGAAAACTACAACTAAAGATCACTGATCAGAGGTCCTATGATGAATAGAGTGATACATGTCTCCAAGCAAAGTAGGCACCGAATTTCTCTTCAAGAAAATTTGAATAGCATTCTCATCGATAATACCATCTAAGTTGGGAAACAAGACAATCCTGTACATAAGCAAAGCAAGAATAGCCTCGAATGCATCCTTATGACCCGAAGTAAGAGAGGTAGACGCTTTCCCAATTAAGAACTTGGCTTTAATAGCGCAAACATTCCCTTTTGGAAGAAATTTCCCACTAAGATCGGACTCCTTAAGAAAAAGGGCTTTGGCGTTGACCTTGGTCTTAAGCTATTTTTCGAAACCACTGAAAAGAAACTCTCCGTCAAAAATAGGTAAACCCGTCCAATGAGAGTACTCCTCCAAAGTTGGCTCAAGCTGATAATCATGAAATGTGAAGCAATGATGCAGAGGATCATAGAACTGAACCAAGGTAGGGAGAATCCCATCTGGTATATTGGTATCCAAGATGAACAAAAGCTTTCCATAAAATTTCTAGAACTCGTCGGTATTGACCACTAAAGCTCCAAGCTTTCTCAACTCTACCAGATTAGGACTTTTGAAATTGTACTTCCTTGTATTCCTCCTTTCAACATTCGTAACCATAGACATCTGAAATTTTGGCAAAAGTATCTATAAGTCACTTGAAATTTTGAGAACAATGCTCATGTATGCATGAGTGCATGTATGCAACAACCACAAACAAGATCATATAAAGCACACAGGTTTAGGTTCCGAGTCACAAGCATGAAGTCAAGGGTATAGAACACCAACCCATGCAGGTATGTAGTAAGGTTTTGTCTTCATTGTACCTGCAGAAAACAAAAGGCTGCTAACAGAGGTGCCCGGAGTTAGCAGCCATCCTTCGGATATCATCAGTATGTTGGACTACTCCTAACCGATAATTTCCTCAAGAGGACCTCGTCCGAGGGTGTAACACCCCAAATTTTCCCTCTCCTGTTTAGCATCATCATCATATAATAATCATCATAAGCATGTCATGCCCTTAGCATTTTTGCATAGAAAGATGAAGGATAACATTTTCATGTTCTAGCATAAGGCATATGATCAGTCATCCGGGAAATTTGAAGCACTACAAGTCAAAGTCAAGGCATGTTATACAAACTCTGTATCATTTTCAAGGCCCTAAAAAGATATTAAGGATCAAAATCAGGTCAAAACGGTTGGCGTCGGGTTATTATGGAAGTTTCCCACCAAAAGGAGGGAGAATTCAAAATTCACTGGCGTTAACCAGTTAACGACTGCAAATTTTGAATTCCAGCAGCATTTTCAGCATGTGTCTTTGGCTCCAAATTTTTAATTTTCTGATTTTTATTCATTTGAATTATGGAGAAGGATCTAGAGCATTTATCCAAGCATAATTCCAATGCTAGGTCCTAATCATTTTCTAAAGCCAATTCCAAACCATATTTTTTGGATCCCAAGCCTAAATTTTAGGCCCCAAACCTAAACCATATTTAATCCATTTCCCTCCAAACCAAGGAGGTTCTCCCTCACAATTCACTCTTCTTCATTTTCTGAATTTTGATCTCTTTCACCATTCTCTCACTTTTCTCTCCCAATTTTCCAATTCACTCAAAGTTCCTCTTTGAAGATCACATAACTTTGCCTTAAAGTGTGTAGATCTTGGAACTAGACCTCCATCCATAGCTTCTTTGCATCATTTTGCTGGTTTACTTGGTGGTTCAAATCTGGTTTGGAGATTAGAAGTGCTTTTGGAGCCAAAATTTTGTATCAAGACCTTTTGCTTGCATTTATTTTGCAGGGAGTGTGAAGCTTAGCACCGAATCTTCAAAGTTTTCCACGAGATGTCTCATTTCCAGCTCAATCAACAACTACCAAAGCATACCTCAGCTTTGTAGGTTGGTTAAATTCAGATCTAGCTTTGTTTTAGCTTATTTTCATGCTTGTGCTTTAGATCCACCAAGTGCTTGTGTATTTACTTGTTTTGTTGGAATTGATTGGTTGATTCGTAGCCGGATCCGTGTGCTAATGTTTATGAGCTTAATGATGTTAATTAATGTGAATTGATCCATTTATTTCATGCTTAATTGATTGCTGGTCTGGTGTGAAATTATTTGGATAAGCTAGTTTGAGCTGATTTTTTGCAGGAATTGTTGTTGTTTTTACAGTGTTAACCGGTTAATGCTTTGGTTAACCGGTTAACGCACCTGTTTCTGGGTTGTTTTTCTGCAGGTTTGAACTGGTTAACCGGTTAACGCTTTGGTTAACCGGTTAACACTGATGCAAAATGTCATATTTGAGCTGTTTTGAGCTTGTTTGATCCCCTTACTTGTTTTAATTGCCATGTATCATTATATGATCATTGAATATGCTAGTTTAGGGTGAATTGCTTGCTGGTTTATGCATGCCTTCATGTTCTCGACACGTAAATGCTTGCATGTGCAAAGCTTGGCATGTTTGTTTAACTTGGTTTTCTAGAACATTGAGCATGCTAATTCCATGATTGTGTTGATGAACATATGTTGGATTTTTGCTAATATTGCAGGGGCTTATGGTAAGAGAAATGTAGATGTTTATCCATATTTCAACTCTTCTTCTTTTCTTTTTAATTTGCTTTCTACTTTGTGCTTTTTGATGTGCCTTATGCCATCATGTGATGCAACTCTTTTCTTCCCCCTTTAGGAGGAACTTATCTCCTTTAGAGGAGTAAGTTGCTTGCTTGTTTTCTTCTCCTCTCTTTTGCTCCTCTTTGGTTCTTCTTTTCTCTTAGGATAGTTGAAACCTCACTAACCTTAGGACCACTTTTTGCATGCTAATATTAGGTTTAGTCTTTCCCCATTAGACTTTTGCCTTTTGCTCTTTTGGTTCTTTCTTTTCTCATCTCAAAACAAAACCTAAAAAACATTAATGAAGAAAGAAGTGACTTCTTGTGTAATAGCCTTATTCCATGGGGCCTATGTATTCATTCTATCTTGGAATAGTGCATTTGTCTAACATGATGCACAAGTCGGATCATGAAGTCATCTTCATCGAGAAAAATCATAAAAAATACTTCTTCATTTTTAACCACTAAAACACTTAATAAATTCAACAAGTCAATGAATTTAGGCCCTTGCCCTTGGAAATAAGTCTTGGATAAATTATCCTTACTTGGTGTGCTTGTTCTATTATTCCATCTTGGAATGTAGTAACAAGTACACATTCCATGGAAAAGAGCTTGATTTCATTCTCTTGTGCCACACCAAATAAAAGCTCATAAAAAACTCAAACAAACAATAAGCGTCTCCTTCGGGACTTCTTTCCTCATCTCCTTCGCTCCGTACGCGAACTCGCTCCTACTTGTCATTTTTCAAGACGGTTACACACTCGCCGTCCGAGCCTGCAACACCTGAGCATTGACATAGGCAGTTCAAGCCTTAAGACGCAAGCAATTTTTTCCACCCCTAGTTAGGGGAACTACGACGTCTCTGATCCTCATGTCCAGATGAGGTACGTAGGCAGCGGGGTAGGGCCCGTTCGAGCACACTCTTTTATTTTCCCTACATTTCCCCCCTTTTATTTTATTTTTATCTAGTTCATTTCTTTTTTTGCAGCATCTTTCATTTCTTTACCCTTTGAACAGATTTCTTTGCAAGCGTGGATCCCGTCGGGTACGACGGACGATCTGGGGTGCTAATACCTTCCCAGATCGTAACCGACTCCCGAACTCAGTCTCTTTGGTTCGCAGGACCTGTGTCCTTCCTCTTCTTTTCTTCGGTTTGTGTAGCATTACCATTCATGTTCCTTCGGGATAAAAATGTCTGGCTGGCGACGCTAACCTCTTTCCGCGCCACTTTCGCGTTTGTACCAGGATGGAAATCCGGGGAGCGATAGAGGGTAGTATCGTGTGACAACTGTAAACACCCCAAATTTGCCCTCACTAAGTTCACACCATGGCTTGTGATCTTTTCATTTGCATAAATTCAATCATATCATCTCATATTGTATTTTTTTACTTCACTGCATTGGTTCAAAGTCATATGCATCTAGGGTTTGTGATCTGAGCAATCCATGAGCCATCTGAGCCACTCCAAAGGTATTCAATCATCTCAAGAGGGTCCGTGTATGTTCAATCATCCTATTATATCCTCCCAAGATCAATGAAGCCAGAAAATCACAAGAACTGGCAAGGCATGGAAGCAGAGCCAGGTTTAACTGCACAGATGACCTAAAATTAGGGTTTTGGTTTCAGAGGCCATAACTCCAAATTTTTTGGTCATTCTTGTTTCTATTGGTCTCAATATGATATAAGGATCATGCATACCAAGTTTGATGGAAAAATTCATTGTGGAAGTCATATGATCACTGGGTAACTTTTTGAGCAAGTCAGAGCAAAATCAGGGCATCTGAGGCCCCCATCAATGGACCCAAAGTGGATTTTTCATCAAATTGAAGTTATATGGTCTTTATTTGATCATTGAAGTGCTTAGAAGTTCACAAATTTGAAGAAAAATGAGCAAAACCAAAAGTTGCCAAAAATGGAAATGACTTGTAATGTAAACTTTCCATTTTGGGAAAGTTTTTCAACCTCCTCTTTCTTAACCAAAAATGCTTCAAATGAAAAATTATTGGTCATGAAAGTTGTAGATTGGATCATTCCCTTTTCAGAAAGTACAAGAACAAGATCTAATTCATTTTGGAACTCAAGTTATGGCTTTCCAAAGTTGGCAAAAATCACATAATTTCATGTTTCATGCCAAAAGGGATTTTTTGCAAAACCTCATGCCAAACTATTTTGTGACCTCAAATTGACTTCTAGCCATCATACAAACATAACACATGACTTAAAACTCAGAATTGGTCCAAGAATCTCAAGATTTCATGACTTGCATATGAAGAAATTCCAAAAGGGCCACAAGTCCACAAATTTGCAAAACCTCCCACAACTCCTCACAAACTTGCTGAATTGCCACAAGTTGCATTCCATGGACATCCTTGAATCAAGTTGCGCCAGACACCCCCTTGTCCTTGGCCTGAAACAGCCCATACCTCAAAGGACAGCAAACCTTGACTTTTGCATTTTGCACCATACCAATCACACTATGCCATTACCAACTTTCTGACCAATCACAATACCTTATACTAATCAAAAGAAAGCCAAACATAACAAGAACCAAGCATGAACTCTCCCATAACTCAGCATACACAAAAACTCCCTCTTATGCATTTTCATTCGAAACTCTCAGCACAAACATCAAAGCTTAAAAATTCTTCCACCATTCATCTTCAAATCCATCACTGATCACAAACCACCCTTTACTTTGCCCTAAAAGCCACCATACACCAAATACGATTTTCCCCTTTTGAACTGAGCTTCACTAAACTTCAAAAGGAGGTCACAAACACTTCAGCAAAGCTTCAAAGCTTCTTCAGGGAGGTCATTGGAGGCGTTTTGAAGCAAAGAAGCAGCCTGAAAGCTCCAGGGTTGAAAGCTTCATCTCAGGTAGCCACGTGAAAACATTTTTCTAGAATCTTTGTTTTAAGCTCTTAAATGGTTAAGTTTGATCCCCTGAGTGTAATGAACTTTGAATTATTGAAAATAGTGAAGAAATGAGGATGTATGGTCTGTCTGAAAGTTTTGCATTTTTTGTTCTTTGATTCGAATCTTGTTAATGGCTGAAAATAAATTTTGTTTGAGGGTGGATTTAGGTTTAAGGGAGTGAAAGGAACGAATCTGGAGCTTTAGAGCTCTAGAAATGGCCTGGGGAGTGAGATAGCAATTTTCAGGGGAGAGTGTGGCCGGAGAAGATGACCGGAGGTCATTTCCGGCAACCTGAAAGTAATTAAGGCTAATTAGGGTTAGGGCTTCGTATTTGAATCTGGGCCCTTGGATTGATTCTCCCGCGCGTGTTTGATGGGCCTGGATCTTGTGATTAGTTTTAATTATAGGATTAATATTTATTTAAATCAGTTTAATGAAATTTGAACCTGGGCCGTCCAGATGCGCGCCCAGTCAACCCTTTCAAGCCCAGATTTGATCTCAGCTCTCCATTGTGCATACTTCCTTTAATTCATATTTTTTATTTTATTTTTTCTCATTTAATTTGTATGAATTTTTAAAAATAGGAAAAAACATCAAAAAAATTTGAAATTTTTTATCCAACCCTTTATTAATTTTCAGAACCCAAAAATATTTTTATTTTTTATTTTTTGCATTAAAAATATATTTTTAAATCATTTAAATGTTATTTTTAATTAGTTAATTGATTTTAATTAATTAAAAATACATTTAAGTATTTAAAAATCACAAAAAAATTCAGAGAACATTCTTAGGCATTTAAAAACATTTACAAACTCACCACACAAATTTCTTTTTGGTTTTGATCATGCTTTGACATTTTTCAAATGAATTAGGGTTTTTAAATTTGCATATTTTTAACCCTAACTTCAAAAATTCATAACTTTTGATCCAAGTTGAGTTTGTGAATGATTCTTTTTACATTGTGCTATACATGTTTTCAAGCATCTAAAAACATTTTTGTTTCATTTTCAATTTGTTTGGCATTTTATCTTTAGGATCACCCTTTAAACCCTAGAAACTTAGGAATTTCATAACTCCCTTAGGGTTTAGCTTCTGACCTCCCCCTTTGGGTGGTGAACTAGTATAGGTTTAGGGTTTCCTTAAGTCCATTTTCAATTTTTATCTTATGATTTGCTTTTGTTTTTGAGTTTTGCATCTCACATGTTCATATAAAGTTGATGCGGTGTTGTAGTGGGAAACTCCAATGTTGGTTACTGAGATTAGAAGCTTCTTAGGACTAACTGGTTATTATTTGAGGTTTATCGAAGGTTTTTCTAAGTTGGCACTTCCGTTAACTAAGTTGACTTGTAAGAGTAAGGCTTTTATATGGGATGTTCAATGCAAACGAAGTTTTACCGGATTGAAGAAGAGGTTGACGTCGACTTCGATTTTGACATTACCGCAAGGGAACAGTTTGTGGTCTATTGTGATGCTTCTATGATGAGTTTAGGAGGTGTGCTTATGCAGAATAATAAGGTGGTTGCTTATGCATCGAGATAGTTGAGAATTCATGAAAAGAACTATCCTACGCATGGTTTAGAACTTGCTGCAGTTGTTTTTATGCTGAAGATTTGGAGGCATTATCTATATGCTTCTATATTTGAAGTGTTTAGTGACCATAAGAGTTTAAAGTATTTGTTTGATCAGAAGGAGTTAAATATGAGGAAACAAAGGTGGTTGGATTTATTAAAGGATTATGATTTTGGTTTGAACTATCATCCAGGTAAAGCTAATGTTGTAGTTGATGCTTTAATTCGGAAAATGTTGCACATGTCGGTGATGATGGTTAAAGAGTTGGAACTAATTGAACAGTTCAGAGATATAGATCTAGTTTGCGAAGTAACACCGAAGAGTGTTATGTTGGGAATGTTGAAGATTAATAATGATTTTCTAGACAGTATCAGAGAGGCTCAAAAGTTAGATGTGAAGTTGGTAGATTCAATGGTGGGAATCGATCAGTCTGAGAATAATGATTTCAGGTTGGATGCACGGGGTTTGTTGAGGTTCCGTGATTGAATTTGTATTCCGAATGATGTGGAGATGAAGAGAATGATTCTTGAAGAGAGTCATAGAAGTAAGTTGAGTATTCATCCAGGTGCTACAAAGATGTATCAAGATTTGGAGAATTTGTTCTAGTGGCATGGGATGAAAAATGATATAGCGCGTTTTGTGTATGCATGATTAACATGTCAAAAGTCGAAGGTTGAACATCAGAAGCCTGAAGGGTTGATACAACCATTAGAAATTCCAGAATGGAAATGGGATAACATTTCAATGGACTTTGTGACAGGATTGCCTAGTACTTCAAGAGGACATGATTTGATTTGTATGATTGTTGATAGGCTTACTAAGTCGGCTCATTTTATTCCTATTAACATCAATTTCCTAGTATCTAAGTTGGCAGAGATTTATACTCGCATGATTGTTAAGTTTCATGGTGTGCCTTTGTGTATTGTGTCGGATAGAGATTTGAGGTTTACTTCTTATTTTTGGAAGAGTTTGCAAGAGTCGTTGGGTTCTAAGTTGAGGTTGAGTTCAACGTGTCATCCTTGGACATATGGTCAAACGAAGAGAACTATTCAGTCGTTAGACGATTTGCTGAGAGTGTGTGTTCTTGAACAAGGAGGTTCATGGGATACTTATCTTTCTTTGATAGAATTCACTTATAATAACAGTTACCATTCTAGTATTGGAATGGCACCTTTTGAAGCGTTGTATGGTCGGAGATGTAGAACTCCTTTATGTTGGCATGAATCTGGAGAACGTGTAGTGCTTTGACCCAAGATTGTTCGAGAGACTACTGAGAAAAATAAGTTGATTCGAGAGAAGATAAAAACTTCTCAAAGTCGGCAAAAGATTTATCATGACAAGCAAAGGAAAGATTTGGAATTCCAAGCTGGTGATCATGTATTTTTGAGAGTTACACCTGTAACCGATGTTGGTCGTGCGTTGAAGTCTAAGAAGCTTACCCCTAGTTTTATTGGCCAGTATCAGATTTCGGACAAAGTTGGGAAGGTTGCTTATAGAATGGCTTTACCGCCTAATTTGTCGAATTTGCATGATGTGTTTCACGTGTCCCAACTTCGGAAGTACATCTCAGATCCATCTCATGTGATTAGTATGGATGATGTGTAAGTAAGGGATAATCTTACTATTGAGACAATACCTGTACGGATCGCGGATCGTGAAATGAAGACTCTAAAAGGCAAAGAGATAGTGTTGGTGAAAGTAGTATGGTTGGGAGCAGCTAGAGAAAGTATGACGTGGGAGTTAGAAAGCAAGATGTAGGAATCTTATCCCAAGTTGTTTGAACAAGGTAAGATTTCCGAGGACGAAAATGTTCTAAGTGGGGGAGAGTTGTAAAGCCTATATTATTTAATTATTTATTTAATTAAATATTGTCGTATGTTTTAGGTGTTGGTTTTCGTTGAGTTGCTAAGTTGGTTTCAAATAAAGTTGAATAAGTCGATATAAGTTGATTTAAGTTGCATTGTTGTTATTTGGACTAAGTTGAATTAATTAAGTTGTGGATTATTAGTGGAACTGTGGTAGCTTGATAAATGGGCTTGTTAGTAATTATAAGCAGTAATTGTGGGGATGTGTGGTTGATGGCCCATTAGAATGATTAAGATTAAATAAAAGAAAAACCATAAGTTAAGTGGAATTAGTGGAAAATAGGTTATCAGTAAGAAGAACAAGAAGTTGGAAAAGAGGTGGTTATGTGAAGTGCATAAGAGAGGTAAAAGCTAGGGTTCCGATCGAAAAGTGTTAGAGTATCCTTCAATCCAAAGGTAAAGATGAGGTTCTAAACTTATAATCGGGAATATATGATGAATTCGTATGTGTCGCTCCCCCGAAAAGACACCGGGTCAAATAGGTGTCGCTCCCACCAAATGACACCCGGTCAGAAGGGGTACAGACGCGAACGGTCGGCGAAAAGGGGAAGAGAACACACAAGGGTGAACTCAAAAGACAAGAGTGGCCAGCTAGGAATTTTTATCCCGGAGGAAAGGTAATGCTGCATAGACCTAAGAAAAGATATGGATAAGACGGTCGCGAACCAGAGAGACTGAGAAAGGGGGTTGGTTACAACCTGGGAAGGTATTAGCACCCAAATTGTCCGTCGTACTCGACGGGATCCACGCTTAAAAGATTTGTGTTTTAAAGGGGTAGTGTCAGTGTAATTTGTGTGTCAAAGCTGGAAAGAATTCAAGTGTCAGTGCAAAAAGAAAGTGAAGTGAGATATATGAAGTGTCAGTGTAAGAACAAGAATGAAATGCTCAAGACTATGAGGCTTAAAGAACAATACTGGAAGGAGGGAGGAATATACAGAGACTTTTGTTCGATAACTGTTAAGTTATGCCTACGTATCCTCTCGTGCAATGAGGAAGTCAGAACACCGTAGTTCGACTCAAAGAGACTGAAAGATAAATTGACTTGTGAACTGCTTACTTGTCTATGCTCAAGTGTATGACCTGTCTGGCTCAGGTGCAAACTGTCTTGCATTAGACGGAAGAAGCAAGTTCTCGTTTGTGAGTGAATGAGATGAGAAAAGAATCCCGGAGGAGACGATTATTGCTTGTTTTTGAGTTTTCAGTCTTTTATTGCTTTTGGAAAGTTTGTCATAAGTTAATGAGCTTAAGCCTAAACCAATGGGTTAGTAAACTCATCACATCCTCCCTCTGATTAGGGGTAATGAGAATACCTTAAGTGTGAAGTCAGAATCTCACACTTAATTACCCTGATGTAGGATTAAGATCATTAACCTACTTGTGATTAATTAGATGTTTTTGTTGTTTTTGTTTAGTGTTAAGTAATGAGACTAAGCCATAATCAGGGATTAAACAGACTCATTACACCATCCTAATAGAAGGATAATAGATGAGAATGTTTAAGCTGAGGAAGACTCCTCAACTTAATCCGTGATTAGGGATTAACCTCATGACAAAACAAAGCCTTTATTAAGTGGATTTTAGTTAATGGTAAGATGAAGAAGTGATTTTTAGGGTTTGTAAGACAACTTGAGGGGGACTTGTCCATTAACACTAGGGTTAGTCCTTCTTAACCAATTAAGGAAGAATTAGAACCCTAATGCAAGGCCCAAGTTACAAGCTTGATGTCTTGATGATTATTAAGTGGATTGATTAAAGGAGTTAAACACATTAAGGGTTTAACACTTAGGATTAAAGTTATACACCCCATCCTAATAGAAGGATGCAGGCATAAGCCTAATCACAAAGCCTTAAAGCCTTTAGGGTTTAGTCCTGGATTATGAGATGAGAGGAGAAGACTCAAGGATGACACAAAGGTAAAAGCTAAATGGGGGACTAAACATTCCTAAAGAGTTATCATGCCTGGAAGTCCTAGGGTTTGTGAGGTTTAAGAGAGAGATCTTCAAAGAACCACCAAGGAGAGAAGCAGATGAGAGGAGCAAAAAGAAACAAAACAACTTGCTTCACTTAAGAAGTCAAGTTGCTTGAAGAAAGAAAGTAAGATGAACAAGAATGAGCAAGCTCAAACTCAAACACATACAAAATGCAGCAAGGGAAGTATGAAAGAGATGAAAAGAGAACATGAGAAGTGAAGGCAAATTCACTTCTCAAAGTAACTTACCACCTGAAAAGTTAGTGAAAGAAATGAAATGCAATGCAAATGAGATGAAATGGCATGATGCAAGACAAAGTCAGAAGCAAATATATGATGTTAATGATGCTAAGAGATGATGCAAACATGAGGTAAGGCAAGAGAATGATCATACAAACACATGGATGCAAGAGAAGCATGTTTTGAACCATGGATGTTCATGAAAAGTTATGGAATGCAAATGACATACAACATGGCAAATGAAAGATGCAAGGATCAAACATGGTTCTAATATGTCCTAAGATGTATTATGAATCAAATGAATGCACAAAATGTCATGGCAAATCATGGTATGCAAGCAAATGGAAGATAGATGCAAAGGAAGGCATGGATTAGGGTTATATGCAACATACAAAGCAAAAATCCAAAACCAGAAGCAAATGACATGATAAAAATTTGAAAATGCAATCAAAGGAACCCTAAACCTATACAAACTCACTGACCAAAGGAGGGGATCCAACTCTTAACCTATCAAAAGTTATGAATTTCCTAAGATTGCTAGGGTTTTAAGGTACCTTGTCAAGAAAAATGCAAAACAAATTGAAAATGCAAGATCAATTCATGCCAATTTTATCTTATAAACTACATGTTATGCAAGATGCAATGCAAAAATAATCATTGTCCAACTCTCAATGGTTAGGCAGAAATGAATTTTTGAAGTTTGAAACAAAATATTGCCTTGAAATGAAATAAAATCCAAAGAAAATTGTCAAAAGGCATCAAAATCAAAAAAGAAATTTGGTTTGAGAGTTGGACAATGTTTCTAAATGTTTTTAAATGCTACATGAATTATTTTGTGATTTTTAAATACCTAAAAGCATTTTTAATTAATTAATTTTCATTAACTAATTAAAAATAAACTTTTAAATGATTTAAAAATAAATTTTAATGCAAAAAATAAAAATAAAAATATTTTTGTGTTCTGAAAAATAATGAAAACCTTGACAAAAAATTTCATAATTTTTAAACATTTTTTGCTATTTTAAATAAAATGTATAAATAAAAGGAAAAGAAAATGAATTTAAAATGAGAATAAATGAAAGTAATTAAAAGGGAAGGCCAGGATTTGATATGGGCTTGGTCTGGTTGACTGCGCGCCAGATCCAAGGGCCCAGATTCAAACCTGGCTAATTTGTTTTATGAATTAATTAAACAGAATTAAAATTAATTAATCAAGGTTAGGGTTTCTAATGATGCATCCTGGCCACACAAACACGCGCGGGTCAACCCTGGTCAAACCATCCTACGCTCCACATTCAAACTCACATTAATGACACAGATTAGGGTTAATGATTCTCAGGTGGCCGGAGAAGACTTCCGGTCGTCTTCTCCGGCGAACCAAAACCCTAGATTTCGCTACAGGTTACTAAACAAGCAATTTCTTCCACATAAATGATCCTCTCCCCAATCTAAACGTAACCCCTCTTTCAAAAATCATTTATTTTCATTAACAAGCCTGAATCGAAGGGAAATACGAAACACGAGCAAACTTTCAGAGTGACATGAAATGGTCATCTCTTACTTATTTTCAAATCTAAATACATCCAGATGATCAGTGCAACATGTAGATTCAATTTGTAATAAGAAAATGGAGTTCTGAGAAAAAAGTTCTTAGGTTGTACCTGAGCTGGAGACCTTCAAAAATGAACTTTCAGAGCCTTCCTTTCGTGCCAATGATCTCCCTTGATCCTCCTGAAGTTGATAGAACCCTTGAATGAAGTTGAGAGTGGCTAGTTTTTGTGGTTCAGTTCTGGTGTAGCAGGAAATGAGGTTCTTGTGTGTGCTGTTTCAGATCATTGTGAGGGGTGGGATCTGTTCTATGGATGATTTCTGGTTGATTGGTGAAGGAATTATTGAAGTTTGATGGCTGTGTTGTGTGATTCGAAGAGGGAAAGGTTTTGACAGTTTTTGGAGTGTGCTGCAATGTGTGTGTTTCAGGCTTGTGTATGTTATGTTTTATGATCCTTAGGTGATCCATAAACTATCCCAACAAATCTGGAGAGCAGGTGTGCACTGTGGGATTGGTATGGGATGATTGGCCCAAAAGTCAAGTTTTGTGTACTTGCAGCATGGGCTGTGGCAGAGGCAGTCTAGAGGCTTGTCCTGCCTCAGCTTGAGTCAAGGATGGCCCTTGGATGGCTCATGAAAGACTGCTGCATTTGGATCATGAGTTGGGAGGGTTCTTGCAACTTGACAACTTGTTGCATTTCATGACTTTTGGCTATGTGAATGTGAGAAAACTTGCTGAATTGTTGGTGAGGCATGTTTCATTAGGTCATGGCAAAGTCTTGAGATCAGTTAGAGGTCAAACAAACCCTTTGAGAATCAATTTGCAAGAAATCCCTCTTTGCACTTTCATGAAAAATGACTTATGGTTATGTGAAGATCAAGGCATAGAAATGGAAAATTCTTTGGGCCAATTATGATTTCAGGTCATGCATTGCATTGGTATGATGATTAGAGGTCACATTGAAGTCACATAAAGGCTTGCCATGAGAAATTGCAAGTTTCCCATTTTGTGCAAAAGTGAAATTTCAATGATTTTGCCCAACTTTGCAAGGCCATAACTTTTAATCCAAAAAGAATTAGAATGAGCTATTGTACTTTTTGAAAAGGGAAAGATCCATTCTACAACTTTCATGACCAAAGTTTTCCCATTTGAAGCATTTTTGAATCAAAAAGCAAGGGTTGAAAAAGTTTCCCAAAATGGCAATTTTCCATTACAAGTCATTTTCCCAAAAAGTCAACTTTGCAAATGGCTTGAAATTCTTCAAATTTGTGAACTTATAACATCTTCTATGATCAAATAAAGATCATACACAATCAAAATGATGAAGAACACCCTTTGGTTGGGTCATTGGGGGCCTCAGATGCCCTGATTTTGCACTGACATGCTCAAAAAGTCAACTCTTGATTAGATGACTTCCCCATGGAATTTCTTCATGAAAATTGATATGCATGATCCTTATACCATATAGAGACCAATAGAAACAAGAATGACCAAAAAATTTGGAGTTATGGCCTTTGAAACCAAAACCCTAATTCTAGGTCATCTGTGCAGTTAAACCTGGCTCTGCTTCCATGCCATTCTCAGTTCTTGTGATTATTTGACTTTCTTGACTTTGTGGGGATATAATATGATGCTTGAACATTCATGGACCCCTTTGAAGTGATTGAAGACCTTTGGAGTGGCTCAAGAAGCTCTTGGATTGCTCAGATCACAAACCCTAGATGCAGATGACTTAGAAACAATGCAGTGAAGCAAAAATGCAATATGGGATGCTATGATTAAACTTATGCATATGAAATGATCACAAGCCATGGTGTGAATGGGTGGGGGAAAATTTGGGGTGTTTACAAAAGCCCCTATTCAAACATGAGTTAGCTGTGTAGGATGTAAGCAACGGCTTAACAGGCAAACAAGATAACTTGTGGTTGAATACCAAAGACAGTCCAAAATTTGCACTCACAGAATGAAGAAGAAAAGGGATATAAATTGTAAAAGAAAATAAAGTATGATTTATAATGTGCGGGCGACGGAGGACGACCGTCGAGCAGAGGACGAATGCTGGGGATGAAGCAATGACGGGGACGACCGACATGCTGGGGAAAATGCGGGAAATAAAGCAATGACGACCATCAGGTAAAGATATAAGACTCTCTGGGGATCATAGGTAAATGAAATAAATGATTAGGTACGGTCATCAAAGGTGAAGGACGATCACCTAGCAGGGGACGGCTGCTCTGTTGGGTATAAGATGAGGGACGGTCATCTAAGGGTGAAGGACGATCACCTGGCAAGGTACGGTTGCCAAAAGGTATCGCGACATAGGACGAATGCCGGATAAAAAGGTCGACGATGGGGACGACCATCGGATAAGCATGATGAAGGACGATCATCAAGAGGTGAAGGACGATCACCTAGCAGGGTACGGCTGCTCTCAGGGTTTATCATGACATAGGACGAATGTCAGATAACAAGATCAACGATGGGGACGGCCATCGGATAAAATGATGAAGGACGATCATCAGGAGGTGAAGGACGATCACCTAGCAGGGTACGGTTGCTCTCAGGGTTTATCATGACATAGGACGAATGTCAGATAACAAGATCAACGATGGAGAAGGGCATCGGATAAAATGATGAAGGACGATCATCAGGAGGTGAAGGACGATCACCTAGCAGGGGACGGCTGCTAAAAAAATATCACGACATAGGACGAATGCCGGATAGAAAAGGGGTTCTAATGAAATAGAGACTCCGCTGGGGAAAGGATGAGGGACGGTCATCCTAAGGTGAAGGACGATCACCGGGCAGGGTACGGCTGCCGAAAAGGTACCATGACATAGGACGAATGTCAGATAGAAAAGAAATAGTTTAACAAGTTTTGTTGAGGACTTTGCTGGGGAAAAGTAAACACGGACGAGTGTCTATATCCAAGAAAATGAAAGGTATAAGTGTTTTGGCACTGTGTATAAATTAAATATGCGGACGAGCATCCTTAAGACTATGATACGGACGAGTATCAGGTAGAAACAAACACTGGTACATGTTCAGAGATGATGGTACGGACGAGTACCAACTGGTTAACAAAGAACATGGACGAGTACTGATTCTGCGGGGACTCTTCTGGGAAATAGTAGACACAGATGAGTGTCTAAATTCAAGAAGACATAAGTGTTTGACACGTGTATGGATTAAAGATGCGGACGAGCATCCTTAAGGTTGCGATACGGACGAGTATCGGGTAGAAACAAACGCTTGACGCATATTTTGAGATGATGATACGGACGAGTATCAACTGGTTAACAAAGAACACGGACGAGTGTCGAATCTGCGGGGATTTAAGTGGTGTATACAAGATACGGACGAGTATCTGTGTGAGTAAAACAGGAGTAATAAGTATGAGTGGTGTACAGATGAATGTTTAACTTGCTGGGGAGGGTGACACGGACGAGTGCCAAGGAATCTGTATAGGTATATGTATCTGTGAGTGCAAAGAGGACGCTTTGGCCTTCTACTGGGGATATGACACAGGCGGGTGTCAAGAAGTATCTGTAATATATGAGTGCCTGTTTGTAAAGAATGCTCGGGCGACTTTACTGGGGAAATATGACACGAACAAGTGTCAAAAGGAGTGTTCATTCATATTTATGAGTGTAGGGTCAATGCTTTGGCTCTCTGGTGGGGAATTTGGAGAGTTTTCCGTATACCGTTGAGGGATTGTCAGTATTCACAAGTGTTTGATTCATAACATGGCTTATGATTATGCAATATGTTTGATTTTTGCCGTAATGCTCCGTATTAGACGGAACGCTACACTTTGTGGGGAGAATATGATGTGAATGCTATGATTATGCAAAGACACCGATCCGGGATTCGGATCCCGTAGCTGCGAAGATCTCTGGCTGATCTGCTTGAAATGGACATCCCAGCTGGGGATGAGATCATTGGTAGATCTGACATATGGGACTCTGCATGGGGGAGTAGGTCAATGATAGACCCGTCTTGGTAATGAGGGACCCAGCTGGGGTTTGTAGAAGCTTTTTTCACTCTGTTGTGATTTTTTCACGCGTTGCTCTTCTGGGTAGAAGTTGACACTCTGTGGGGAGATGGTTCCCTGGCTTTTGTACTTGGCTGAGGAGGAATAATGGATGGCAACTCAGCTGGGGAGAAAGCACCTCCGGTACTAAGACTGAGTAAATAATGATTTGCCAGCCTGCTGGGGTGAAGCTTTCATGCCCCATGTTGTGCTTTGAATACCTGCAATCCTAAAAAGACATAGAAACGCACAAGTAATCCCGAGGTATCCTTTACTGGATTCCATCATAGGAGTCTAGACACTCCCGGGAGTAAGTATATTTCCTGCAAGCACGTATTTTCAGAAAGACGCATCTGTATTTATGCAATCAATATATTAACGACATCAGACATTTCTTGCAAATAAAAGATTACGAGACAATGTGTGACTGAAAATCTGATTTTATTAATTCGAGTGCCCTGAATTGGAAAGATACAGTCAAGGAAACGGATCCCCTAAAATGAGGAGATTGTTACAAATTGAGAAACAGAAAGGGTGCTGGCAATGTTGATGACGCTTTTAGGAGCTTCCTTTTTGCTATGACTCGTATGCCATTTGACGTTCTTCTCATTCTGCTTTCTGAAGAAGGCTGATTATGAAAGAAGCTTGATCCTTTCGAAGCTTACCAAGTTGTAAGTGATACAGACGAATTCAGAATGCAGTTGTTCGCTTATTCCCTTATTTTGCATGGATCGCCTTTTCGGGTTTTCAATCCATCGGGATACCCATTTTTGCCTGAGTTGTCCAATGCGGCTTTTCAACTCAGCGGGTGTACATTTTTTATTTATTTCCCTTATTTTTGCCCGAGTCTTTTATTCTGTTTTTGACTCGCCGGGATGCCCTATTTTTGCCTGGACTTTCATTCTGTTTTTATGTCCAGCGGGTCATTTTATGCGAAGTATTTTTTAACTGCATCTGAATTCACGGGGGACGGGAAGTCTTCACCATCCATGGTGCTGAGCATCAGTGCTCCACCAGAGAAAACTTTCTTTACTACGAATGGTCCTTCATAGTTCGGAGTCCACTTGCCCCTGTGGTCTGTATGAGGAGGGAGGAGTCTTTTCAGCACAAGATCTCCTACTTGGTACTCTCGGAGCCTAACTTTCTGATCGAAGGCTTTCTTCATTCTTTTCTGATACAGCTGCCCATGACAGATTGCGGCCAATCTTTTCTCTTCAATCAGACTCAGTTGTTCGTATCGGGATCGGACCCATTCTGCTTCGTTCAGCTTAACATCCATCAGTACCCGTAGGGAGGGTAACTCAACTTCAACAGGTAGGACTGCCTCCATACCATACACAAGCTGATACGGTGTTGCCCCAGTGGATGTTCTGATTGACGTGCGGTACCCATGCAAGGCAAACGGTAGCATTTCATGCCAGTCTTTGTAGGTGACTACCATCTTTTGCACAATCTTCTTGATATTCTTATTAGCCGCCTCAACAACGCCATTCATCTTTGGCCTGTAAGGAGAAGAATTGTGGTGTTGGATCTTGAAGTCCCGGCACAGCTCTACCATCATTTTATTGTTCAAGTTGGAACCATTATCAGTAATGATCCGTTCGGGAACTCCATACCGACAGATGATGTCCCTCTTCAGGAATCGGGCTACCACTTGCCTTGTAACATTTGCATAGGAAGCTGCTTCAACCCACTTGGTAAAATAGTCAATGGCTACCAGGATGAATCTGTGGCCATTTGAAGCAGTCGGTTCAATCTTGCCAATCATATCAATGCCCCACATAGCAAAGGGCCAAGGTGAAGACATCACATTCAGAGGATTGGGAGGCACATGCACCTTATCCGCATAAATCTGGCATTTATGGCATTTCCTGGCATAGGCACTACAGTCAGCATCCATTGTGATCCAGTAATATCCTGATCTTAGCAACTTCTTGGCCATGGCATGCCCTCCTGCATGGGTGCCAAAGGATCCTTCGTGCACCTCGTGCATCAACAAGTCTGCCTCTGTTCTATCAACACATCTGAGAAGCACCATATCAAAGTTTCTCTTATACAGGGAACCATCAGCATTCAGGAAGAAACTACCAGCTAGCCTCCTTAAAGTCTTCTTATCATTGGAAGATGCCCCAGGTGGGTATGTTTGATCCTCCAAGAAGCATTTAATGTCATGGAACCAAGGCTTATCATCTTTTATAGCGTCTGCTGCAAATACATATGCTGGTCTGTCAAGTCTGGACACTGAAATCTGAGGCACAAAGTTGGCAGTTTGAACTTTGATCATGGATGAAATAGTAGCCAGAGCATCTGCAAACTGATTTTCGTCCCGAGGGATATACTCAAGCTTAACCGTTGTAAAGAAAGTCAATAACCTCCTTGTATAATCCCTATAAGGTATCAGATGGTCCTGGTGGGTGTACCATTTGCCGTTGGTTTGATTAACTACCAGAGCTGAATCTCCGAACACAGTCAAAGTCTTGATCCTGAGGTCAATGGCTTCCTCAAGACCCATAATACAAGCTTCGTATTCAGCTTCGTTGTTAGTGCAGTTGAAGGTGAGCTTTGCCGAGAAAGGCATGTGAACTCCCTTAGGTGTAATGAGTACTGCACCAACACCACGACCATTCATATTAACAGCCCCATCAAACATCATCGTCCATTCTTCTTCCAGGTCAGGCCGTTCAATGTGAATAGGCTCTTCGTGACCTTTTGCTTTTATGAACATGATGTCTTCATCAGGGAAGTCAAATCTCATAGGCTGGTAATCATCAATGGGTTGCTCAGCAAGATAATCAGACAATACACTGCCCTTGATGGCTTTCTGAGATGTGTACTGGATGTCATATTCTGTGAGGATCATTTGCCATCTTGCAACCCGTCCGGTAAGTGCTGGCTTCTAGAAAATGTACTTAACTGGGTCCATCTTTGATATCAATAAAATAGTGTGGGTCAACATATACTGTCTCAGTCGGCGAGCAGCCCACGCTAAAGCACAACAAGTTTTCTCGAGCAGTGAATAACGCTGTTCACAGTCGGTAAACTTTTTGCTTAGGTAGTAAATTGCATACTCTTTTCGACCGGACTCGTCATGCTGGCCCAGCACACACCCCATTGACTCTTATAATACTGTCAAGTACATTATCAGAGGTCTTCCTTCGACTGGAGGCATAAGGATTGGAGGCTCCTGTAAGTATTCCTTGATTTTGTCAAAAGCCCTCTGGTAGTCTTCGTTCCACCTGACCGTTTGTTCCTTTCTTAACAGCTTGAACAAGGGTTCACAGGTTGCAGTAAGGTGAGATATGAACCTTGAAATGTAGTTCAATCTACCTAGAAACCCTCGAACTTCTTTTTCTGCTTTCGGTGCAGGCATTTCTTGAATGGCTTTAACTTTATCAGGGTCAACTTCAATCCCTTTCTCGCTTACAATAAAGCCCAGTAGCTTACCAGATCGCACCCCGAATGTACATTTGTTGGGGTTTAACTTCAGTTGGTACTTCCTCAGACGCTTGAATAACTTTAGCAAATTCACCAGGTGGTCTTCTTCTGTGAGGGACTTGGCAATCATGTCATCCACATAACATTCGATTTCTTTATGGATCATGTCGTGGAATAATGTTACCATAGCCCGTTGATAGGTTGCACCAGCATTCTTCAGTCCGAATGGCATCACCTTATAACAGAACGTGCCCCAGGGTGTGATGAAAGTTGTCTTCTCCATGTCTTCAGGTGACATCTTGATCTGATTATATCCTGAAAATCCATCCATGAAGGTAAACACCGAGAACTGAGCCGTGTTATCAACCAATACATCGATGTGAGGTAATGGGAAGTCATCTTTCGGGCTGGCTCTGTTCAGATCCCGGTAGTCTACACACATTCTCACTTTGCCGTCTTTCTTAGGCACAGGTACAATATTAGCAACCCACGGCGGATAGCTAGTTACAGCAAGGAAACCGGCGTCCCACTGTTTTTGTACCTCTTCCTTTATCTTCATTGCCATATCTGGGCGAGTGCGGCGCAACTTCTGTTTTACCGGCGGGCAGTCTTCTTTCAAAGGCAGCTTGTGCATGACAATATCGGTGTCCAACCCTGGCATATCCTGATAAGACCAAGCAAAGACATCCACATACTCCCGAAGCATATCAATCAGTTGTTCCTTCACTGAGTCTTGTAGACAGGCCCCGATCTTAACCTCTTTCACATCTTCTTCCGTATCGAGATTAACTGTTTCAACCTCCTCCTGATGAGGAGTGATAACCTTCTCCTCTTGCTTTAACAACCTGGCTAGCTCTTCAGGAAGCTCATAATCTTCTTCAACCCTTTCATCAGCTTGATTGATTGGATTGTCAAAGTCATACGAAGCCATAGCAGTGTTGTTGTCGGTGCAGTCTGAAAGGCACTCTCTGCAAGGGTTTAGATTGTTCATTTTAGTGATTGATTTTAATCTTGTTTAGAAAAAAGTGAAATGAAGTTTATCATTTTGGAAAACATTGCCATTTTATTTTTGTACAAAAAGAAAAATGAAAAACAATGAGCGGAAAAGAAAAAGACTTATTTGCAAAAGATGTCCGATATTCATTGATTGATCTGTTTGCACAAAATTACAAGATGGCCCGATTACAAAATGAGTCTTGTCATCTTGGGCAAGATGCAAGACTTGATGCATGCTTAAAAAATACAGGAAATAATAATTACTCTGCAGGAGTAACCCTTATAATTTCCTGGGAATACCAGTTAAGGACTTGGCTCCCCGGGATCCTTGGACCTATCCAGCTCTCCAGGTTGCGGTCGCTTTCCTCCTCGTCTTCCAAGTTGTTCACAGCATCAGGGGTGAGCATTCCCCCACTGACAAAATTGGGCTTTTTAGCAGCCTCTGATTGATCTTGTTGAGTTGGTTTGTAACCCAACCCAAATCTGTCCTCCTTCTTCTCCACAGGCAGCAGCTTGCCCCAGCCTTGGGCAGTCCCCTCTTCAACAACCTTCCTGGCTTGTTGATAAGATGTCATGGAGGTTCCCAGTACAGCAGATGCTTCATTAATGTTCAGGGCCTCAAACCCCTGGCTCATGGTTTCATGGATCTCTCCATCCATTTCAATATACTTATACGTAGCCAGATGGCTAACAAAGATGTCTTCTTCACCACAGATGGTGATGATCTGGCCTTCCCACTCGAATTTCAGCTTCTGGTGAAGGGTAGACGTAACAGCGCCAGCGGCATGGATCCAAGGTCTACCCAACAAACAGCTGTAGGCTGGCTGAATGTCCATCACATAGAAGGTAATTTTAAAAGTCTGTGGGCCAATCTTCACAGGCAGATCAATCTCCCCTAGCACTGATCTTTTAGAGCCATCAAATGCTCTCACCACCAAATTACTTGGACGCAGTGCCAAGCCATCATACTCCAGCTTCACCAAGGCTTTCTTTGGTAGAACATTGAGTGAAGACCCAGTGTCCACCAGTACATGGGATAAAACAACACCCTTGCATTCTAGAGTGATTTGTAAAGCCTTGTTGTGGTTACGTCCCTCAGTTGTTAAGTCAGCATTGGTAAAGCCCAGTCCGTGACTGGTATTGACATTTGCCACCACAGTTTCTAGCTGATTAACGGTGATCTCCTCTGGCACGTATGCTGCGTGCAAGACTTTTAATAATGCATTCCTGTGAGCTTCAGAGCACATCAACATGGATAATATGGAGATCTTTGAGGGAGTTTGGTGAAGCTGATCCACCACTTTGTAATCACTTCTTTTTATAATCCTCATAAACTCGTCTACATCTTGTTCAAAAGATGTCTTCTGAGTTTCTTTGACAGTTGGCTCTTCAACTACCACACTCTTTCCTTTTGCTTTGGCAGCAGCTTCTGCTTCGACATTAGGTCTTTGCACTTGTGAGGCAAAAAGGCGTCCGCTTCTGGTGAAGCCTCCGCCTCCCCCAACATTATCAATCTGTGGAGAAGAGGTTGAAGAATCCAAAGTGATTTTCTCCCCGTTGCAGTAGAGGTCAGAGCCATAATGCCAAGGTATGGCATTACTGCTTTCATATGGAACAAGCCCAGGCACCGTAATGGTAACTGGACTGACTGCTGCAGAGGAGGGTACTGAAATAGTGTACGGATCGTAGTAAATGGTGACGGGTGACCTGGCAGGAAGTGCCACTATTTGCTGCTGAAAGTTATTGTCTGGAGGAACACTTGACGGATCATAATAAATAGTGACTGCTGAGATATCTTCATTAATTGTTGTCGGCGTTGTAGAAGATCCTGCTGAATAAATGGATGCTGATGGTTGTTGACATCTGGTTTGTTGAAGTGATGGATGAAGCCATTGTTGATGATATTGATGAATTGGTCGAAATGATTGCTGTTGCAGTTGTAGAAGAGTCAGGAATTGTTGTCAAAGGGATTGCTGGATTTGTAGGAGCCATTGTTGTGATCTGAAGTATACCACTTTTGATAAGACCATCTATGCCGCTTCTCAAGTTATCACACCCATTGACCGAAATGTTGCAATACCCACAACCGAGCTCACACCCGGGGAACATTTGGCATTCTAGGAGCTGAGCTTTAATTTCTACCAGAGGTGTCCGAATCTGCCCAACGCTGGTGATTAAGAAAGATGGTTTGTCTTCCTCAATGGCATTAATTCTTGGTCCTCCATGATTGGGCATGGGATTCTTGTTGACATTTGGCGGGGGTGCAAAGTTGAGGGCTTTAGAATCCACCAGGTCTTGGACCTTCATTTGTAAAGCCCTGCACTTCTCCGTATTGTGGCCAGGTGCATTGGAATGGAAAGCACATCTGGCGTTGGCATCATAATTTCTTGGGAGATTAGAGGGATCTGGTGGTGCCAATGTCCTTAATTCAACCAAGTTGAGTTTCAGGATTTGTGGCAATAAAGCAGCATAAGGCATAGGGATTGGATCAATCACCCTATTTGCCTGTGATGGTCTTTGCTGAAAAGGTCTTTGCTGCTGATTGTTGTTATTGTTATTGTAGGTCCTTTATGGCGGATACTGAACTTGCTGTTGATAATGAGGTTGTTGTTGTGGTTGATATGCTGGTTGCTGAGGAATCGGAGCTGGAATAGTGACAGCTGCCACTGATCTATGAACATACTGGGGTCTGCCCCTGCTGGCATGAATGGCATTTGTCTCACCGGTTCTTCTAGGTCCCACAAAAGGCTTCCTGGGGTTACTAGACGAACTTGCACCATTATCAGAAATCTTACCCATCTTTAGAAGGCTTTCAATTCTTTCTCCAGCTATAACTACGTTAGCGAAGCTGGTGGAAGAAAAGGCAGCTAGCCTATCAATATATGTTCCTTGCAGAGTATTCATAAACATGTCAGCCATTTCTCTTTCCGACATGGGTGGCTGGACAACAGCAGCAAGCTGTCTCCACCTCTGGGCATATTCCCTGAAGCTTTCTCTGGAGGACTGAGACATTCCCATCAAAAGGGTCCTGTTAGGAGCCATGTCCAGGTTGTATTGGTACTGCCTGATGAAGGCCTCAGCTAGGTCCTTCCAGCATCTGATTGTAGCTCTGGTCAAGTGAGAGTACCATTCCCTTGAAGCCCCAGTCAAACTGTCTTCAAAGTAAAACATCCACAGTTTTTCATCCATGGTGTATGCTTTAAGCCTCCCCAGAAAAGATTGCAAGTGGGTTCATAGACAGGAAGTTCCGTTGTATTTCTCGAAGCACGGGGGTTTAAACTTGTGGGGAATCCTTACCCCATCCACTAGCCCCATATCCATGACATCAAAACCCAGGGAATTTTGAGACTCCAGAGATCTCAATTTCTCAGCAATTTCATCAAACCTTCTATCATAGGCTTCATCCCCAGCTCCCATCACAGTGAATTGCTCCTCTTGGGGGTCCTCTTGTAAGATCCTGCCTGCAGTAGTATTTCCTTGCACATTACCCGGGATATTGACTTCCGGATGTAGATGAGGCCCATATACTGGTGGGTTAACATGAGGCTGACCCCTCTCATTGTTACTTGTTCCTCCAGTTCCCAGATGGGGTTCTTCCTGGGTTTGTCTTTCTACCAATGCCCTCAATCTTTCTTGACTTTGGGCCAAGCCATTCATTACTTCCATGAATTGGGTCATTTGGTTTCTCATCTCCAGCCTTTCATTAGCCATCTGAGTCCTGACCTCTGTCAGATCTTGCTGTACTTGATCCATCTGGATACCAGGAAGATTGTTGCGAGTAGGATATCTGTGCGGACGGTTGAGAGGGAACACCCGACGACGAGCAATAATTCCTGAACCACAACAGAGTTAGTAACAAACAAAACAACACCCTACAAAACAAAACAAAAGTCAGTATGCAATGCAGTATGCTTATTTATTTTCCAAGGTATCCGGCTTGGCTCTTGGTTTTGACCTTTCCAGGCCCCTGAGGAAGATGCTTTGGTGTTGCTTGAGAAAAGAAACTCAAAGTAAAACAAACTGACAAAATACATTACAAATGGTGGATCATACATAGTTTGTTTTTTACAACACATGCCCCTGAGGGGTCAAAATACAACATAAAAAGAAAAGTACATGAAATGGAAATAACAACAAGCAAAGAAGTCAAACATCTAATCCAAACTCATCCTCCTTAACCTCCTTCAGAAGTGCTTCAGTTACAGGACCAGCTGGATGCTCTGTAATGTTTCTGATAAGAAGGTTTCTGGTGGCAATAGCAATGGTCAGCTTCTTGTGCCTGTCTTGGTCCTTTGACCTCTTCACACCAGCCCTAAGCTTTAACTCTGAGATCTCCTTCTAGGCTGCTAGCAGAGCCTCCTGTTGTTTCTTTTCATTGGCCTCCAATTGCTCAATCCTGTCTTGAGTTCTCTTATCTTCTTGAGTGCGAGCTTCAGTGATTCTGACCCACCTAGCTTGACTTTCTTTCAGATAGAGATCAGTCCTAGCCTTCTGAAACTGGGCCTCTTTACAGGCATTCTTCAAAATTTGCTCCCCAGCTCTTGATTTCTTGATGTAGTCCTCTGCTTTCTCAATCTTGGCTAGATGCTCCACCTTAAGCTTTTCCAACCTCTCAATGTCTAGACGACCATCACTCCTCTCCCAGAGGGTCCTCTTTAGAGCTTGAGAAAGATTCTCATTCCTCTCTTTCAGCTTCTCAAATTCTTCCAGGCTGACAGTGGCTGGAGGTGGTGCTGTGGATGGTCCAGGTGCATCCTCAATGGTGAAAGGCATCCCAGAAATCTGAGCCCTAGCATGAGACCATTCATAATACTGAGTTGAAGCCACATTATTGCATCTCCCAAGAATGGCCATCCCTTTGGTCTGGATGTTGTCCCAAGCCCAGGATGCTTGCCTGACAACAGCTAGATTAGGCTTAATCTCACAATACAGGGTTTCAGCCAAGTCTTGCACTCTAGGAGGGTGAACCAAAGCATAGCCCAACTGTCTCTTAAACAGCAAAGGGTTGTAGTTGATGCAACCCTTCACTCCTATTAGAGGTACATTGGGGAACTGTCCACAGCTAGTGATTATGTCTCTGCCTTTGGTGCTCTGGGTGCACCACCTGATGTCATCTGAAGTCAAAGCAATAAGTCTTCTAGCCCAATTCTTCTGTTGGTGAGGATTCAGGAAGGCATCAGTCTTGGGTAAGTGCTTGAGCAGCCAAGTATGAAATAGAGGAGCACAACACCTCACCAACCTCCCTCTCTGCTTCTCATTCCTTTGGTGAACAGAATAGTAAAAATCTCCCAGCAAGGTGGGTACTGGGTTTCTCAAAATGAAGAGATGAATGGCATTCTTGCTGATAAACTTGGGCTCATCTGCAAATAATATCACCCCATAAATGCTGAGGGCTAACAATGCACAAACTGCCCTCCATTCTCCCAAGGAGGCCTTCAGGATGGCCTGAGAAGTCAAGAAATCCAAGTGTAGGCCAGGGATGCCAGCCTTTGTTGTCATGTTCTGCTCAATCAAGATAGGCTCCAGATACAGTGCCTTTGCCACTTCTTCATTACTGGGAAAAGTCATCTCTGGGTTGAAGGGGATACCACCCCTGACAGGTACTCCAATCAATGATGAGAACTCCTCCAGCAGAGGTCCTAGCTGAAAGTTCTGGAAAGTGAAACATCTCAAGGGAGGGTCATAGAACTGTAGGCAGGTGTGGATCAAACTCCTCTGAGAAGGGTCCAAGTCCATAACCATATCAAGGATGCCTCTATAATGCTCTCTGAATAGTGGGATGTGGTCTGGAGTGATAAGTGCCTGGACCTGCCTGATGCCAGTCAGCACATGCTCAAAGAAATGGTATGAAATGTTGCTCTTCTTGGGTGCCATGACTACTGATGAAGAGCTGGAAACAGATGCTGATGATGAAGACTGATACTGGAGATGAGCCACTGATAGGCTGAGGATGATGATGGAGGTAGCTGAAGCAGGCAACTGATGAAGATAGCTGAAGCAGATCACTGATGAACAGGGGTCTATGCAGATGAAGGGGTCAAAACTAAGCCAAATAGGATGTGGATACCCTGAAAAACAAATAAACAAATGTTAAATGATGCAAATGATGAGTATGCAAATGATATGCAAGGGTTTGTGATCAAGATGGATCTGATTACTGCCTTGATATAAGTCCATGTATGTCTAAGAAGTCCAGATGGAGGTTCAGAAATCCAGTAACCAAGGTGGGGGACTCAAATAAAGAGTCACATGTCCAGGGTTAAATCACAAGAACTGTCCAAAGTGAAGCATTCTTAAACAAAACAAATATCAGGGTATGATGTGGCCAAGGGTACCTGCAAACCTGTAAACAGCCCCAACCCCCTCACAGGTGGTGTTCTAAAACAAGGATCCTCAGACTTGGATCAGTTATGAGAAGTGTAAACACTTCTAACCTGGAGGTACAGTGTTTACAATAACCATAAAAGATCCTCCTCTAATTCACCTCAGTTTCTGAAGGTCATAGTAAAGGTCATCCAGACTTAGCAGGCTTCCCAGATAGCCCTAGCACTACAGGAGATCTGTAGCACAGAGTTCTCAAGAAGAAACCCACATCTGAACCGTGTTTCATATTACCGCACTAGACCGAAATGGAATGGGAAAGAACATGAACCACTCTAGCCTAGGTGTCACTCAGGTCCCAGGTATAGGACCTTAAACTCTCAATAGAACCCCACCCATCAAAACAAAAACAGATCCAGCCAGATGACAAAATGACAGTATGATATATAAAGCTGTAAAGAAAGCAATAAATAACTGTACATAAAGCAATAAATAAAGCAATTATATAAACACAAGTAGCACATAACACCCCAGTAAACACAAATCAAACAAGCACTAGGAGGAACCCACAAAAAAGAACCAGAAGCCCTGGTTACAGTATAAGGTTTCCCCAGCAGATGAGGTTCTAAAGGTAAAGATGAGGTTCTAAACTTATAATCGGGAATATATGATGAATTCGTATGTGTCGCTCCCCCGAAAAGACACCGGGTCAAATAGGTGTCGCTCCCACCAAATGACACCCGGTCAGAAGGGGTACAGACGCGAACGGTCGGCGAAAAGGGGAAGAGAACACACAAGGGTGAACTCAAAAGACAAGAGTGGCCAGCTAGGCATTTTTATCCCGGAGGAAAGGTAATGCTGCATAGACCTAAGAAAAGATATGGATAAGACGGTCGCGAACCAGAGAGACTGAGAAAGGGGGTTGGTTACAACCTGGGAAGGTATTAGCACCCAGATTGTCCGTCGTACTCGACGGGATCCACGCTTAAAAGATTTGTGTTTTAAAGGGGTAGTGTCAGTGTAATTTGTGTGTCAAAGCTGGAAAGAATGCAAGTGTCAGTGCAAAAAGAAAGTGAAGTGAGATATATGAAGTGTCAGTGTAAGAACAAGAATGAAATGCTCAAGACTATGAGGCTTAAAGAACAATACTGGAAGGAGGGAGGAATATACAGAGACTTTTGTTCGATAACTGTTAAGTTATGCCTACGTATCCTCTCGTGCAATGAGGAAGTCAGAACACCGTAGTTCGACTCAAAGAGACTGAAAGATAAATTGACTTGTGAACTGCTTACTTGTCTATGCTCAAGTGTATGACCTGTTTGGCTCAGGTGCAAACTGTCTTGCATTAGACGGAAGAAGCAAGTTCTCGTTTGTGAGTGAATGAGATGAGAAAAGAATCCTGGAGGAGACGATTATTGCTTGTTTTTGAGTTTTCAGTCTTTTATTGCTTTTGGAAAGTTTGTCATAAGTTAATGAGCTTAAGCCTAAACCAATGGGTTAGTAAACTCATCACATCCTCCCTCTGATTAGGGGTAATGAGAATACCTTAAGTGTGAAGTCAGAATCTCACACTTAATTACCCTGATGTAGGATTAAGATCATTAACCTACTTGTGATTAATTAGATGTTTTTGTTGTTTTTGTTGTTTTTGTTTAGTGTTAAGTAATGAGACTAAGCCATAATCAGGGATTAAACAGACTCATTACACCATCCTAATAGAAAGATAATAGATGAGAATGTTTAAGCTGAGGAAGACTCCTCAACTTAATCCGTGATTAGGGATTAACCTCATGACAAAACAAAGCCTTTATTAAGTGGATTTTAGTTAATGGTAAGATGAATAAGTGATTTTTAGGGTTTGTAAGACAACTTGAGGGGGACTTGTCCATTAACACTAGGGTTAGTCCTTCTTAACCAATTAAGGAAGAATTAGAACCCTAATGCAAGGCCCAAGTTACAAGCTTGATGTCTTGATGATTATTAAGTGGATTGATTAAAGGAGTTAAACACATTAAGGTTTTAACACTTAGGATTAAAGTTATACACTCCATCCTAATAGAAGGATGCATGCATAAGCCTAATCACAAAGCCTTAAAGCCTTTAGGGTTTAGTCCTGGATTATGAGATGAGAGGAGAAGACTCAAGGATGACACAAAGGTAAAAGCTAAATGGGGGACTAAACAATCCTAAAGAGTTATCATGCCTGGAAGTCCTAGGGTTTGTGAGGTTTAAGAGAAATATCTTCAAAGAACCACCAAGGAGAGAAGCAGACGAGAGGAGCAAAAAGAAACAAAACAACTTGCTTCACTTAAGAAGTCAAGTTGCTTGAAGAAAGAAAGTAAGATGAACAAGAATGAGCAAGCTCAAACCCAAACACATACAAAATGCAGCAAGGGAAGTATGAAAGAGATGAAAAGAGAACATGAGAAGTGAAGGCAAATTCACTTCTCAAAGTAACTTACCACCTGAAAAGTTAGTGAAAGAAATGAAATGCAATGCAAATGAGATGAAATGGCATGATGCAAGACAAAGTCAGAAGCAAATACATGATGTTAATGATGCTAAGAGATGATGCAAACATGAGGCAAGTCAAGAGAATGATCATACAAACACATGGATGCAAGAGAAGCATGTTTTGAACCATGGATGTTCATGAAAAGTTATGGAATGCAAATGACATACAACATGGAAAATGAAAGATGCAAGGATCAAACATGGTTCTAATATGTCCTAAGATGTATTATGAATCAAATGAATGCACAAAATGTCATGGCAAATCATGGTATGCAAGCAAATGGAAGATAGATGCAAAGGAAGGCATGGATTAGGGTTATATGCAACATACAAAGCAAAAATCCAAAACCAGAAGCAAATGACATGATAAAAATTTGAAAATGCAATCAAAGGAACCCTAAATCTATACAAACTCACTGCCCAAAGGAGGGGATCCAACTCTTAACCTATCAAAAGTTATGAATTTCCTAAGATTGCTAGGGTTTTAAGGTACCTTGTCAAGAAAAATGCAAAAAAAATTGAAAATGCAAGATCAATTCATGCCAATTTTATCTTATAAACTACATGTTATGCAAGATGCAATGCAAAAAGAATCATTGTCCAACTCTCAATGGTTAGGCAGAAATGAATTTTTGAAGTTTGAAACAAAATATTGCCTTGAAATGAAATAAAATCCAAAGAAAATTGTCAAAAGGCATCAAAATCAAAAACGAAATTTGGTTTGAGAGTTGGACAATGTTTCTAAATGTTTTTAAATGCTACATGAATTTTTTTGTGATTTTTAAATACCTAAAAGCATTTTTAATTAATTAATTTTCATTAACTAATTAAAAATAAACTTTTAAATGATTTAAAAATAAATTTTAATGCAAAAAATAAAAATAAAAATATTTTTGTGTTCTGAAAAATAATGAAAACCTTGACAAAAAATTTCATAATTTTTAAACATTTTTTGCTATTTTAAATAAAATGTATAAATAAAAGGAAAAGAAAATGAATTTAAAATGAGAATAAATGAAAGTAATTAAAAGGGAAGGCCAGGATTTGATATGGGCTTGGTCTGGTTGACTGCGCGCCAGATCCAAGGGCCCAGATTCAAACCTGGCTAATTTGTTTTATGAATTAATTAAACAGAATTAAAATTAATTAATCAAGGTTAGGGTTTCTAATGATGCATCCTGGCCACACAAACACGCGCGGGTCAACCCTGGTCAAACCATCCTACGCTCCACATTCAAACTCACATTAATGACACAGATTAGGGTTAATGATTCTCAGGTGGCCGGAGAAGACTTCCGGTCGTCTTCTCCGGCGAACCAAAACCCTAGATTTCGCTACAGGTTACTAAACAAGCAATTTCTTCCACATAAATGATCCTCTCCCCAATCTAAACGTAACCCCTCTTTCAAAAATCATTTATTTTCATTAACAAGCCTGAATCGAAGGGAAATACGAAACACGAGCAAACTTTCAGAGTGACATGAAATGGTCATCTCTTACTTATTTTCAAATCTAAATACATCCAGATGATCAGTGCAACATGTAGATTCAATTTGTAATAAGAAAATGGAGTTCTGAGAAAAAAGTTCTTAGGTTGTACCTGAGCTGGAGACCTTCAAAAATGAACTTTCAGAGCCTTCCTTTCGTGCCAATGATCTCCCTTGATCCTCCTGAAGTTGATAGAACCCTTGAATGAAGTTGAGAGTGGCTAGTTTTTGTGGTTCAGTTCTGGTGTAGCAGGAAATGAGGTTCTTGTGTGTGCTGTTTCAGATCATTGTGAGGGGTGGGATCTGTTCTATGGATGATTTCTGGTTGATTGGTGAAGGAATTATTGAAGTTTGATGGCTGTGTTGTATGATTCGAAGAGGGAAAGGTTTTGACAGTTTTTGGAGTGTGTTGCAATGTGTGTGTTTCAGGCTTGTGTATGTTATGTTTTATGATCCTTAGGTGATCCATAAACTATCCCAACAAATCTGGAGAGCAGGTGTGCACTGTGGGATTGATATGGGATGATTGGCCCAAAAGTCAAGTTTTGTGTACTTGCAGCATGGGCTGTGGCAGAGGCAGTCTAGAGGCTTGTCCTGCCTCAGCTTGAGTCAAGGATGGCCCTTGGATGGCTCATGAAAGACTGCTGCATTTGGATCATGAGTTGGGAGGGTTCTTGCAACTTGACAACTTGTTGCATTTCATGACTTTTGGCTATGTGAATGTGAGAAAACTTGCTGAATTGTTGGTGAGGCATGTTTCATTAGGTCATGGCAAAGTCTTGAGATCAGTTAGAGGTCAAACAAACCCTTTGAGAATAAATTTGCAAGAAATCCCTCTTTGCACTTTCATGAAAAATGACTTATGGTTATGTGAAGATCAAGGCATAGAAATGGAAAATTCTTTGGGCCAATTCTGATTTCAGGTCATGCATTGCATTGGTATGATGATTAGAGGTCACATTGAAGTCACATAAAGGCTTGCCATGAGAAATTGCAAGTTTTCCATTTTGTGTAAAAGTGAAATTTCAATGATTTTGCCCAACTTTGCAAGGCCATAACTTTTGATCCAAAATGAATTAGAATGAGCTCTTGTACTTTTTGAAAAGGGAAAGATCCATTCTACAACTTTCATGACCAAAGTTTTCCCATTTGAAGCATTTTTGAATCAAAAAAGCAAGGGTTGAAAAAGTTTCCCAAAATGGCAATTTTCCATTACAAGTCATTTTCCCAAAAAGTCAACTTTGCAAATGGCTTGAAATTATTCAAATTTGTGAACTTCTAACATCTTCTATGATCAAATAAAGATCATACACAATCAAAATGATGAAGAACACCCTTTGGTTGGGTCATTGGGGGCCTCAGATGCCCTGATTTTGCACTGACTTGCTCAAAAAGTCAACTCTTGATTAGATGACTTCCCCATGGAATTTCTTCATGAAAATTGATATGCATGATCCTTATACCATATAAAGACCAATAGAAACAAGAATGACCAAAAAATTTGGAGTTATGGCCTTTGAAACCAAAACCCTAATTCTAGGTCATCTGTGCAGTTAAACCTGGCTCTGCTTCCATGCCATTCTCAGTTCTTGTGATTCTTTGACTTTATTGACTTTGTGGGGATATAATATGATGCTTGAACATTCATGGACCCCTTTGAAGTGATTGAATACCTTTGGAGTGGCTCAAGAAGCTCTTGGATTGCTCAGATCACAAACCCTAGATGCAGATGACTTAGAAACAATGCAGTGAAGCAAAAATGCAATATGGGATGCTATGATTAAACTTATGCATATGAAATGATCACAAGCCATGGTGTGAATGGGTGGGGGCAAATTTGGGGTGTTTACAATAGGGTACAGACACGAACGGTCGGCGAAAGGAGAGAATGAAGGTGAAGTGAATAGAGTCGCCAGCTAGGCATTTTTATCCCGAAGGAAAGGTAATGCTGCATAAACCTAGAAAAAGGTGGATAAGACGGTTGCGAACCAGAGAAACTGAGAAAGGGGGTTGGTTACAACCTGGGAAGGTATTAGCACCCAGATTGTCCGTCGTACTCGACGGGATCCACGCTTAAAAGATTGTGTTTAAAAGGGGTAGTGTATGTGCTATCTGTGTGCCAAAGCTGGAAAAGAAATGTACAAGTGTCAGTGCAAAAAGGTGAGTGCTCATGAATTGAGGCTTAAAAAAGAATGCTGAAAGAGGGGGGGAAGATACAAAGACTTTTGTTCGATAACTGTTAAGTTATGCCTACGTATCCTCTCGTGCAATGAGGAAGTCAGAACACCATAGTTCGACTCAAAGAGACTTAGATAAATTGACTGTGAACTGCTTGCTTGCCTATTGTCAAGTGTATGACTCGTCTGGCTCGAGTGCTAACTGTCTTGCATTAGACGGAAGAAGCGAGTTCTCGTTTGTGAATGAGTGTGATGAGAAAAGAATCCCTAAGGAGACGATTATTGTTTGTTTTTGTGTTTTCAGTTTTTTATTGTTTTTGGTGTTTTGCATAAGTTAATGAGCTTAAGCCTAAATCAAAGGTTGTAAACTCATTATATCCTCCCTGATTAGGGATAATGAGAATACTTAAGTATGAGATAAGCACCTCAACTTAATTACCATGATGATGTAGGATTAAGATCGTTAACCTACTTGTGATTATTTAGATGTTTTTTGGGTTTTTGTTTAGTGTTAAGTAATGAGTTTAATCTCTAATCACACATTAGTGAACTCATTACACAATCCTAATAGAAGGATGATAGATGAGAACACTTAAGCTGAGGAAGATACCTCAACTTAATCCATGGTTAGGGATTAAATTCATTATATAACAAGCCTTTATTAAATGGATTTTAAATAAAGGGTGAGATTAAGAAATGGATTTTACGGTTTGTAAGACAACTTGAGGGGGACTTGTCCATTAAACACTAGAGTTAGTCCTTCTTAACCCTAAAGGAAGAATTAGAACCCTAATGTAAGGCCCAAGTTACAAGATGAAGTCTTAGTTATTATTAAGAAGGTTTGATTAAGAGGTTTAAACAAATTAAAGGTTTAACAATTAGGATTAAAGTTATACACTCCATCCTAAGAGAAGGATGCAGGCATAACCCTAATTCCAAAGTCTTAAAACTTTAAGAGTTTAGTCTCTGATTATGAAGATGGGAAGAGAGACTCAAAGGTAAAAACTAAGGGGGACTAATCACAACCCTAATTAATATCATGCTTGGATTTTCCTATGGTTTGTAAGGCTTGAGAAAGATCTTCAAGGAAGCCACCAATGGAAGAAGCAGATGAAAGGAGGAGGAAGCAGAAGAAATAAGTTACTTACTTCATTGAAGAAGATAAGTAACTTAAAGAAAGAAAGTGAGAAAGAATGAACAAAAGTGAACAAGTTCACTTAAAAGACAAGTAAAATGCAAATGAAAGAGATAAAGATAAGTGAGAAGTGAAGGCAAATCCACTTCTCAAAGTAACTTACCGCCTGAAAATGTTAGCATGAATGCATAAAGTTCAAGGCATAAAGAAATGAAATGCAATGAGATGAAATGACCAAAGTCATAAGTGTTTATGCAATGTTAATTTCATGTGAGATGATGAAAAGGCATACAAAGTGCATATGTGTGATCATACAAAGATGAGATGCAAATGGAAGCATGCTTTGAAGTTTGAAAACACATGAAAGTTAATGAAATGAAATGAATGCAAATCATGGCAAATGAATGAAGAAATGATCAAGCATGATTCTAACATGTCCTAAGGTGTCTAAGATGACATATGCATGCAAGAAATGTCATGGCAAGTTCATGTATGGATGCATATGCAAGATGAATGCAAATGAACATGAGAAATTAGGGTTTTATGGACAAGCAAGATACAAATGAACAAAACAGAAGCATATGACATGATAAAATTTGAAACCAAGCTCAAATAAACCCTAATCCCATACTAGATAACACCCCAAAGTAGAAGGTCAGAAGCCTTACCACTCAAAGGTTATGAATTTCCTAAGTTTCTAGGGTTTTTTGGGTGATTCTCAAAGGAAAATGCAAATCAATTCAAAAATGTAAGATAAATTCATGAGATAAAAATCCTATAAACTACATGCCATATGCAAAACAATGCAAAAAGAATCATTTTCCAACTCTTCTTGGTTAGGCAGGAAAGATTTTTTCAAGTTAGGGTTCAAAAATATGATTTAAATGACCCTTAATTCAAAGAAAACTCTCAAGTTATGATCAAACCTAAAAAGAAATTTATGTGAAGAGTTTGAAAATGTTTCTAAATGCAAAGTAATGATTCATGATTTTTTTGGTGATTTTTAGAAACCTAAATGTATTTTTAATTAATTAAAAGACTTTAATTAATTAAAAATAACATTTAAATATTTTAAAAATACTTTTTTAATGAAAAAAATAAAATAAAAATCATTTTCTTTAAGAAAAATATTTAAAACCAAAATGCAAAAGGAAATATTTTTTGGAAATGTTTTGCTATTTTAAATAAAATGAGAAAGAAAATGCAAAGAAAATGAAATAAAAATAAAATAAAATGGAAGTAAGCTGATCTAAGGGCTGATATTTGAACTAGGAATTGGGTGTTGACTAGCGCGTAATCCAAGGGCTGAGGTTCCATCTGAGATTTTTTAATTAATTAACTCTAATTAAATTAATTAAATGAAAATTAGGGTTAATGAAGTAATCCTGGCCACACACGCCCGCGGGTAAATACAATCCAAGGGTCTACATTCAAACTGGCATTTAATACAAGATTAGGGCTTAATGACTTTCAGGTGACTGAAACAGTGTTCCGGTCATCTTCTCCGGAAACACCTTTATGCTATCTCACTCCCTAGGCTACCCCAACCCCTCTAAAGCTCCAGAATCAATCCCCTAACACCCCTAAGCAAGAATCAGCCATCAAAACATATTTATCATGCATCAAAAACAAGATTCGAATCAAATCGTAAAATTGAACAAAACTTTCAGAAGTTACTAACATGCTTAATACTCAACCATTTTCAAAAAAAATTACATCAAGATGATCAGTGAAGCATGAAGATTCATTTAGAAACTTAAAATGCAAGTTCTGGAAAAAATGTTCTTGAGGTTACCTGAGGTTGAGCTTTCAGTTCTTGAGCTTTCTGGACCTTTCTTTGGTGCAAACCAACCCCAATGAGCTTCCTGAGAATGCTTTGATGCTTGGAGTGAGTTTATTTGGCCTCTTTCTGAAGTTCAGTTTTGAGAGGAGAAAAATCATATTTGTTGTGTGATGTGTTTCAGGCCATTTTAATGGTTGGGATTTGTTCCTTAGGTGATGCTGAGTTGAATGGTGAAGAAAGTTTGAAGTTTGAGTGGTTGTGTGATGAAAATCAAAGAGGGGAAGTGTTATGGAGGATTTTTTGATTCTGAGTCTATGAATGCTTGCAGGCTTGTGTGATGACTGAAATGAGTTCCTTAGGGTTTGCATAAGAGGTCTTGATTGGTCAGAAAGTTGGTGGTGGCATAGTGTGATTGGTATGGTTGTTTTTGCAAAAAGTCAACATTGGTTGTACTATGAGCATGGGTCATGGAAGGAGTGGTTCCAAGGCATGTCTGGCCTCAGCTGGCTTTGTGGAGGGCCCTTGGATCAAAGGATTGCAGCTGGATGGCTTGGATGAAGAGATGTCATGCTTTATGCAATTTTCCAACTTTGATGTTTCTTGTGAATCAAGTCATGGAAATGCCAAATTCTTGGTCCAATTCTGATGTTTAGAAGTCACATAGGCATGTTATGAAGTGTAGAAGTTGATTAGAGGTCATTAGAATGCTTGAACATAACATTTTGCAAAATCCCTCTTTGACATGAAACTTGAAATTTTAGGATTTTTGCCAACTTTGAAAGGCCATATCTTGAGTTCTAGGATGAATCAAGACATGTTCATGTACTTTTTGAAAAGGGAAATACCTAATCTACAACTTTCATGACCAATAATTTTTCATTTGAAGCATTTTTGGTTATGAAATAGGAGGTTGAAAAACTTTCCCAAAATGGAAAGTTTCCATTACAAGTCATTTCCATTTTTGGCAAGTTTGCAAATGGATCAAAATTCTTCAATTTTGTGAACTTCCAACCTCTTATAAGATCAAATAAAGATCATATAACTTCAATTTGATGAAAATACCCCTTTGGTTCCATTGTTGGGGGCCTCAGATGCCCTGATTTTGACTTAACTTGCTCAGGAAGTTACCCAGTGATCATATGACTTCCACAATGAATTTCTTCATAAAATTTGGTTCACATGATCCTTATAAAATCTTAAGAACAATAGAAACAAGAATGGCCCAAAAATTTAGAGTTAAGGCCTCTGAAACCAAAACCCTAATTTTGGTCCTCTGTGTAGTGAAAACCCTAGCTCTGCTTCCATGCCTTGCCAGTTCTTGTGATTTCTTGACTTCTATAAACTTTTAGGGACATGATATGATGATAGAACACACATGGACCCTCTTGGAACAATTTGAGGCCTTTGGGATGGCTCAGATGGAATCTTTGGATTGCTCAGATCACAAACCCTAGATGCAGATAAACATGAACTATGCAAATGAAACAAATATGCAATATGATGTGGTATGCTTATGCTTATGCAAAAATGGAAGATCACAAGTCATGGTGTGATAAAGAGTGAGGGCAAATTTGGGGTGTTTACAAGTGCCGCTATTCAAACATGAGTTAGCTGTGCAGGATGTAAGCGCCTGGCTTGACAGACAAACAAGATAACTTGTGGTTGAATACCAAAGACAGTCCAAAATTTGCACTCGCTGGATAGAAGAAGAAAAGGGATATAAATTGTAAAAGACAGTATAGTATGATTATTAAACGAAGGCGATGGAGGACGACCATCGAGCAGAGGACGACTGCTGGGGATAAAGTGGTAAGTAAGGAATTGACGGGGATGGCCGACATGCTGGGGGAATAAAGGGATCATGATGGGGACGACCATCAGGTAAGGAGACAAGATTCTCTGGGGATTAAAGTGAAGGTAATGATGGGGACGACCATTAAACTCGGAAAGTAAAGTAAACAACGATGAAGATGGCCATCGGTTCAAAGAATAAATGAAATAAATGACGAGGGACAGTCATCAAAGGTGAAAGACGATCACCTAGCAGGGGACGGATGCTCTTTATCACGATATAGGACGAATGTCGGATATAAAAGGTCGACGATGGGGACGACCATTGGATAAGCATGATGAAGGGCGATCATCAAGAGGTGAAGGACGATCACCTAGCAGGGTACGGTTGCTCTCGGGGTTTATCACGACATAGGACGAATGTCGAATAACAAGACCAACGATGGGGACGACCATCGGATAAAATGATGAAGGACAATCATCAAGAGGTGAAGGATGATCACCTAGCAGGGTACGACTGCTCTTTATCACGACATAGGACGAATGTCGGATAGAAAAAGGTTCTATTAATGGGGACTCCACTGGGGAAAGGGACGAGGGACGGTCATCCAAAGGTGAAGGACGATCACCTGGCAGGGGACGGTTGCCGAACGTATCACAACATATGACGAATGTCGGATAGGAGAGGAGTTTTGTTGGTGACTTACTGGGGAATGGTAAACACGGACGAGTGTTTACGCTCAAGAATAAAAGGTATAAGTGTTTGACGCTGTGTATAGATTAAAGATGCAGACGAGCATCCTTAGGACCTTGATACAGACGAGTATCAGTAGAAACAAACGCTGACGCATATTCAGAGATGATGATACGGACGAGTACCAACTGGTTAACAAAGAACACAGACAAGTGTCAAATCTGTAGATAAGCAAGATACAGATGAGTATCAGAGACTTCTGTATAAGTATGAGTGAGTATTGGTTTATTGGTGAAGTATGAGCAAGGCACGAATGAGTGTTCAAATTGCTGGGGAATGTATGACGCGGAAGAGTGTCAAAAGAGAATATGCATAAGTTATGAGCAAATAGTGTAAAAAGGTGTTCTGGAGACCTGTGGGGATAGGATGACACTGACGGGTGCCGAAAAGAGCATGTATAGGTATCTGTATTTGAGAGTGCAAAGAGGATGCTTTGGCTTATATCTGCAGGGAATAATACGACACAGACGAGTGTCGAAAAGAGTATATATGAACAGGCATTTGTGTTGGAGAGTGCAAAGGGGACGCTTTGGCTTTTATTTGTGAGTTTTTTTTATATACACTACTGATGAGATACTGTTGGTAATAGCAGGTGACTGGCTCGAACCTGGCTTGTGATCATGCATATGTTTGATTCTTGCCGTAATGCTCCGTATTAGACGGAATGCCACGCTTGTTTGATGAATATGATGCAAATGCTATGATTATGCAAAAGAGAAACCAACTCGGGATTCGGATCCCGCTGGGATAAAGATCTCTGGCTGATCTGCTTGGAGGGATAACCCAACCGGGGAGAGATCATTGGTAGATCTTACCGGAGGGAGAGCTCTGCTTGGGGAAATAGATCATTGGTAGATCCATCCGTAAGGAGAACTCAGCTGGGGAGAGGGAAACTTTCATCATTTTGTTGCGTAAGAGTTTCAGGCATTGCTCTTCTGGGGAGAGGACGGAAACTCTGTTGGGAGATAGTTCCTTTTAACTTTGCTGAGGATGAAAGATCTGGCACTCTAGGGGAGATCCTGGCTAGGGAAGCTCCTGTTGAATAAACTTGTGTTGGGGATGAGGAGGCTTTGAAAACTTTGCTGGGGGAAAAGCATTTCAGATATTGCTCTTTCGGGAATTAGCCTACTAGGGATACAATGCTTAGCATGCCCCATGTTGCGTATTGAGTACCTGTAATCTGTTAAGACAAAAGAAGCGCACAAGTATCCTGGGATATCCCTTATCGGATTCCGTCATAGGAACTAGGATTTCTTGCAAGTAATATATTTCCTGCACGCATAAAGATGGCTCATTTGTATTATGCAAGTACTTATCATAAACATTGGACATTTTGCAAACGAAACAAAAATGTACAAAACGAGGTGTGACTGAAAACTTCTAATTTTATTAATCTGGGTGCCCTGAATCGGCAAATACAGTCAAAGAAACAAATCCCCTGGAATGAGGAGATTGCTATAAATTGAGAAAAGTAAAAGTGTTGGCAATGTTGACGACGCTCGGTGAACTTCCTTTGTTATGACCTGTATGACCTTGACGTTCTTCTCATCTTGCTTTCTGAAGAAGGTTGATTCTGATTGATGCTTTATCCTTTCGAAGCTTGTTGTGTCATGAGTGATACAAACAAGTTCAGAATGCAGTTGTTCGCTCATTCCCTGATTTTGCGTGGAACGCCCTTTCGGGTTTTCAATCCACCGGGATACCCATTTTTGCCTGAGCTGTCCAATGTGGCTTTTCAACTCAACGGGTGTACATTTTTTTTTAATTTTCCCCTTATTTTTGCCCGAGTCTTTTATTCTGTTTTTGACTCGCCTGGATGCCCTATTTTTGCCTGGACTTACATTCTGTTTTTATGTCCAGCGGGTCATTTTATGCGAAGTATTTTTTAACTGCATTTGAATTCACAGGGGACAAGAAATCTTCACCAATCATAGTAGTGAGCATCAGTGCTCCACCAGAGAAAACCTTATTTACTATGAATGGACCATCATAATTTGGAGTCCACTTGCCCCTGTGGTCTGTATGAGGAGGAAGAAGTCTTTTCAGCACAAGATCTCCCACTTGGTATTCCCGAAGCCTGACTTTCTGATCGAAGGCTTTCTTCATCTTTTTTTGATATAACTGCCCATGACAGATTGCAGCTAATCTCTTTTCTTCGATCAGATTCAGTTAATTGTACCGAGTTCGGACCCTTTCTGCTTCGTTCAACTTTACATCCATCAATACCCGTAAAGAGGGTAGCTCAACTTCAACAGGTAGGACTGCTTCCATACCATATACAAGTTGATAAAGTGTTGCCCCAGTAGACGTTCTGATTGAGGTTCGGTACCCATGCAAGGAAAATGGTAGCATCTCATGCCAATCTTTATAGGTAACTACCATCTTATGCATAATCTTCTTGATGTTCTTGTTAGCTGCCTCAACAACGCCATTCATCTTTGGCCTGTAAGGAGAAGAGTTGTGATGTTGGATTTTGAAGTCCCAACACAGTTTTTCCATCATTTTGTTGTTCAAATTGGAACCATTGTCAGTAATGATTCGCTCGAGAACTTCATATCGACAAATGATGTCTCTTTTCAGAAATCTGGCTACCACTTGTCTGGTGACGTTTGTATATGAAGCTGCTTCGACCCATTTAGTGAAGTAATCAATGGATACCAGGATGAATCTGTGGCCATTTGAAGCAGTCAGTTCGATCTTTCCAATCATGTCAATGCCCCACATGGCAAAGGGCTAAGGTGAAGGCATCATGTTCAAAGGATTTGGAGGCACATGCACTTTATCTGCGTAGATCTGGCATTTGTGGCACTTTCTGGCATATGCATAACAGTCTGCATCCATTGTGATCCAGTAGTAACCTGATCGTAACAATTTCTTAGCCATTGCATGCCCTCCGACATGGGTACCGAAAGATCCTTCATGCACCTCGTGCATCAGCAAGTCTGCTTCTTTCTTATCAAAACATCTGAGAAGAACCATGTCAAAGTTTCGCTTGTATAATGAACCATCCGCATTAAGGAAGAAACTACCAACCAACCTTCTTAATGTCTTCTTATCATTGGATGATGCCCCAGATGGGTATGTCTGATCCTCTAAGAAGCTTTTGATGTCATGGAACCATGGCTTGTCATCACTAGTAGTGTCCACAGAGAACACATATGTCGGTCGGTCCAGTCTCGATACCAAAATCCGAGACACATAATTGGCAGTTTGAACCTTGATCATGGAGGAAATGGTAGCTAGAGCTTCCGCAAACTGATTTTCGTCTCGAGGGATATACTCAAGTTTGACTATTGTGAAGAAAGTCAATAATATCCTCGTGTAGTCACGGTATGGAATCAGATGCTCTTGGTGAGTATACCATTTGTCGTTGGTCTGATTGATTACCAAAGCTGAATCTCCGAATACATTTAAAGTCTTGATCCTGAGGTCAATGGCTTCCTCAAGACCCATGATACAGGCTTCGTATTTGGCTTCGTTATTAGTGCAGGCAAATGTGAGTTTTGTCGAGAAAGGCATATGAACTCCTTTAGGTGTAATGAGCATTGCACCAACTCCACGTACATTCATATTGACAGCCCCATCAAACATCATTGTCCACTCTTCTTCTGGGTCAGGCCCTTCAGTGTGAACAAGCTCTTCATGATCTTTTGCTTTTAATAACATGATTTCTTCATCAGGGAAGTCAAATCTCATGGGCTGGTAATCATCAATGGGTTACTCAGCTAGATAGTGTAACACGGTGGGAGAACTGACTTTAGTTATGTTGCGGATAGCAAGAGTCGCCACCGACTTTTATTTTATCCAAAGGAAAGGCATAAAAGAACAGGAAAGACCTTTTAAAAGATTTTTGGGTCCGGGGGGTAGGTTATGTAAAGGGAAGGTGTTAGCACCCTTTACATCCATGGTTATCCATGGGCTCTTAGTTACTTAGCTCACTTTAAACTGTTTTTGAAATGTGAAGTGTGTGAATAAAAATTTTCTTAAGTATTTTATAATGATCCATGTACGGATGTATATAAAACCTTTGTTTTGAAAATTGTTTGAAATGTATGAAGTGTTTGAAATGTTTTGAAGAGTGAGCAAGTATCTAAGAGGAACCTACCCTAAGTTTAAATCTTTTCTGTTCTTGAATCCTTTAAATGGTAAGACTATCCCTATTATTAAGGAATAGGTAGTCATTACCTTAGATGTAAGGGACAAGTGAAAGGACATCTGTTTATTTAGGCAACTGTGGGGTGTATAAGCAATTCGAAGGGACTTATCATCTTTATTCGAAAGGGACAAGATCATTACGAAGGCAACATTCGAAGGGACTTGATCTTTTTATCTGTTTAAGGGACTAGATGATGTGAAATGAGGGACTTTGCTTTATACACCCTACTTGACCTTTTTTGTTTAGGCAACATGAGAGGTATCCTTAAGGAAGTGAGATGGCGATCAAAGATCGACTTACGTGTGTGAGTGTACAATTTCAATTATTTATCTTACAAGTTAGTGATCTAAATTCAATTTTACATACAAACATATTTCACTCCCTATTTTACTAACCATAGCATTTGCAAATAAATATTAAATATTACTACTAAAATATTACATAAAGGAAACAATTACATAATAATAATAATTAAAGCAAATTAAATAAATATGCAAAAATAAATAATAATAATATAATTGGGTTAGTAAAAATAATAATAATAAATCACAATATATAAATGGGGTTAGTAATAATATATGAAAATAAATAGAATTAATAATAATAATAATAAAATAAATAAGAATGTTAGCATAATAATTAAAAGTTCAATTTTTACATAAACAATTATATTTTAAGATTAATAAGAAAACATAAACAATTATATACTAATTATCATAAAGCTTTAAATTATGTACAAATTATGAAAATTAGGTTAATTATAAACATATTATGAAAAATAAATTATATTTACAAAATTTCAATTAGCAAGTTTTAATTATTTTTAAGCATACACTAAAAATTATTTACATGCAAGAATTAAATTATAAACAAATTATAAAAATAAGTACATAGTTAAAGTTTTACAAATAAATAAATTAAAAGTTATAATTAAATTGAAAAGAATTATAAAATTAAAATATACAAATAAACTAATATTCACAATTAGGGTTTATAGAAATAATTAGGTTTTTATAAAAATATTTTAGGGTTTTAGAAAATATTATTACGATTAATTTTATTAAATTAGGGTTAAATTATTTACATATAAAAAAATACAAATTATGAATTAAATATACCTAATTGGAATTTATAAATAAATTAAGAATTAGAATATAATTAGGGTTATAGTTTAATTAAAGTTAATAATAATAATAATAAACAAACAAAAGAAAATAATGGAGGAAAAGAAAAGGGAACTCACCTGGGGCTGGGATTCGAACCCAGGCCCTAGGGTTTACATCCACAAGACCAACAGCATCACCACCAGGCCAAGCGCGCGCTGGCGTTAGAATCTGGAGTCTAATTCCTTTTGTTATTAACCTGCAAAAAATCCAGAAAAACAAAACAAAACAAAATGGCCTGGGGGATTCGAACCCAGGACCATCCACATAACATACACGCGCAATCACCAACTGAGCCAACCACACATTTGTGAAATAAATTACAGATAATTCAATAAAATATTAAAACAAAATTTAAAATCCAGAAAGCGCGCGCTGGCTTCTTCTTCTTCCTCCAGACCTGGGGATTTAGCTGCGAATTTTACTACCAGTTTTCCTGCGAATTCAAACTTGTAGCAAAACCTACGAATCTTATCCACCATCAAAACTGCAAAATTTCATCAAATTAATTATACAAATATGATCCAGAGGTGAATTGGCATTGATCCATGGCTTTAGAATTAATTTATGTTGGCTTAATAGCAAAACCCTAAAGGAGGCCGAAAACCCTAACAATGGTGGAATTCACTCTAGTCCATGAAACTCGAATTAAACTGTCCAGAATTCATCACAAGCTTCAAATAATCACGAATCAATAAACAAAATTAGTTGGCAATGCATAAATAATGAGAATCGAAAAATTCAAAGTCAAGAACAAAACGGATTCGGTTTAGGTCATATGCAATGCTTTAGATGCTACAAATGGTCCCAATAGATTCAGTGATGTTCCTTGAACATGTCTCAACCTTCAAATTGGCTTGAAAGAGCTTGAATTGTGACATCCGAATTTGAATTTTTGGTGATTTTTTTGATATGTGAACTTACTCTTTGAGGCAGGGAATTCGTCCCCTTTGCATTGGGATCTCTTGTATACTTATACTAGACTGAATTAGGTCAAAAATATTGGATCATTGTGTGGATCTTTTTGATTTTGGAGATTGAAAAAGATTAGTTCTTAAATTTCAAATATTCTTGAATAAGACCTTTCTATTTCAAGCCAATCTTCATCAATGTTGTATCAATTCAATCCAAATTATATTTATGACCTTCTAGAAGAGAAATATATTTTAAATTTTCACATTTGATATTTTATTTAAATTTAAAATGATTTTTTAATGTAAAAATCATAATAAATAAATTAAATAAAATAAAATTATGAAAATATTAAATAAATTTCGTGCATGATGTCATGGATCACTTTGGGTCACCAAAAGTTCAGCCCATTTAGAAAAATTTGGTTCTAAGACCCTATTTCCTTCATAAACCACCTAAAAATTTCCCAACTTTGCAAGGGCACATATCCTTCAATTTTAATGCTACGAGGGTGTTCTTGGACATTTTGGAAAGCTTGAAGAATCCTCTAACTAAACCCATTAGTTTCATGTCCATATCATTTACCATTCTCAAGTTATGCCCTTTTGAAGTTGTTGACTTTTTGTTGACTTTCAAAAGGACCTATAATGTCTTAGCTCATACCTTCCAAATGAAGCATTTTTGGGCTTGGCTTGTGAGACAAAAAGTTGTAGAGAATTCAATTTCCTTCAAAATGAGATTTGGATGGAAAAAATGTGATGAAGCATGTGAAAGTTATGGCTGGTCAAAGTTCAGTTGACTTTTCCTGAAGAAACCCTAATTTAGAAACCTATGATTCTTGATGATCTGAAATATCCTTGATGAATCATGATCAACCCTTGATAAAATGATGAATTTTACTTCATATACTTGATGTTGGCAAAAAATCATGAAGTTTGACTTTGGTTTGACCACAGTTGACCTCAGTTTGACTTTTTAACTGCTTTGACTGATTTTGACTTATTTGATCATCTGACTGAGCAAACCTTTGAGAAAAGTCTTGAAACTTGTCATGGGGGTTCTTAAACACATATAAGATGTTATGAATCTCACTTGAAGTCTTGGAAGTCCATTTAGCCTGATTAAAGTCAAAACCCTAATTTTGGATGCACTGCTTAGGAGGATGCATTGTCTGAGGGAATTGTCAAATCTTCTGACCAATTGTGAACTTTGTGAACCTTGTGAACCTCATAGGATGTCTTGTGAACCTTGTGAACCTTGTGAACCTCATAGGATGTCTTGTGAACCTTGTGAACCTCATAGGATGTCTTGTGAACCTTGTGAACCTCATAGGATGTCTTGTGAACCTTGTGAACCTCATAAGGTGTCTTGTAGACTTCATGAACCTCATGAAAGGTCTTGTGAACCTTGTGAACCTCATGAAAGGTCTTGTGAACCTTGTTAACCTCTTAGCACACAAAGTCTTGTATTGTGAGGGCAAATTTTGGGGTGCAACAGCTGCCCCTGTTCAATTTTCTGAAACCTGAGGGGTTAGATTGGTATATTTGCCAGTCGTGACCTGGAAGGTTGAAGGGGATTGAACACAAAAGCCCAAAAATTTGCACTCACCGGTGCGTAGAGTGATACTGATGACTAGTTGAATATGCTTAAGTGGGCTTAAAGATTCCACTTGGAGAAAAGTTCTTCAAATATGTCTCTTGGAGGATAAAGCAGTCCAAGATATGAAGATATAACTTTCTGGGAAGATAAACAACGTCCCATAATAATGAGGTAACCTTTGGGAGGATAAACAACGACCCAAGGTCATGATATTCTTTTAGGAGGATAAACAACGTCCTGAGGTATAATGATGTAACCTTTGGGAAGATAAACAATGGCCCAAGGTCAAGATATGCTTTCAGGAGGATAAACAACGTCCTGAGGTATAATGATGTAACCTTTGGGAAGATAAACAACGGCCCAAGGTCAAGATATGCTTTCAGGAGGATAAACAACGTCCTGAGATATAATGATGTAACCTTTGGGAAGATAAACAACGGCCCAAGGTCAAGATATGCTTTCAGGAGGATAAACAACGTCCTGAGGTATGAGTATAACTTTTGGGAGGATAAACAACGGCTCAATAGTAATGATAGCTTTCAGGAGGATAAACAACGTCCTGAGGAAATGATAGCTTTCAGGAGGATAAACAACGTCCTGAGGAAATGGTAACTTTTGGGAAGATAAACAACGGCCCAATAGTCACAAGTTGTTGATGAAGTTTGTCTGCTGGAGAATTAATCTGAAAAACAAGATTGGTTCGATACAAATATCATGATGTATAGTATTAGTAAGATAATATTAGTTTATGCATTATGTATGCATGTATAATATGATGTACTTAAGTAATGTATTATGTATTTATGTATGATATGATGTAAATGATGTATGTATGCATCATGGAGCCTGAAGCGTCTGAATATCTTCGTATAACAACTGCTGGCTAGGGAAAATAAATCCCGATTTGTTGCTGAAGAATATGAGGAACTCGTTCCCGTCTTGTTTGATAATAAGGTATCCATAACCTCCCGTCTTCGTTTGATAGTAAGGTGTACATAACCTCCCGTCTTCGTTCATCGTACTCCTATTGGAAGAGTAAATTCCCGACTATCCGTATGAGGATAAAAGAGATGGATATAAATTCCAGGGGAGATGTGACTTGAAGTATTTATGAAGATGGATTTGCCCTACTGGGGGTTTTGTAGCTGTCTTGTGGGGATGAACCGGCGAAGCTTCGTTGAATTCCTTCCCTCGTTCGTCCTTAGTAAATACTATTACTGCATTTCATGCATTTCTGGTAAACATCAATCATATTAAGCATCTATGCATTTCTGGTAAACATCAATCATATTCAAAAGCATGCATACATTCAAACATAACCAATGGACGTTTCGCTTATGTAAATAGGGTAAAAGTAAATCAGGACTCAAAGATGGAATTTTATTTATATTAAAAAGTGACCTATACATAGGTAGGTTTGTACAAGGAGACAAAAATCCTAGTAAGAGGTATAAAGTTTTACAAAATAAATAAAATCAGCTATGTGAGAAATAATCCTATTGAGTTCCAATTCTACTATTGCCATTATCTCCAAGTATCTCATCTTCTGCTGTCGAGACGAAAACGATTGGATTGAGCTTTATCTGTTCGAACTTGAGTAAGTAGCACACCTGGTTGTAGTTTCATGGGTGACCCAAACGAGACATAGTCATACGCTTTAATCCCTAACTTTTGACTGGATTGCCCTTTCAGGTTTTCAATCCACCGGGATACCCTTTTTTGCCCAAGCCGCCTTTTCAGGTTTTCGACTTGCCGGGTGTACATTATATATATATATATATATATATATATATATATATATATATATATATATATATATATATATATATCCCTAATTTTTGCCCGAACCCTTTTGGTTCGCCGGGATGCCCTTATTTTTGCCTAGGCCAGTCAACCTAGCGGGTCTCTTTTTATGCGTAGTATTTTTTAACTATGTCTGCGTTTACAGGTTGTGGGAAGTCTTCACCATCCATAGTAGTAAGTATCATGGCACCTCCTGAAAATACTGTCTTGACTACAAATGGTCCTTCATATGTAGGAGTCCACTTGCCTCTAGGATCACCCTGTGGTAATATGATACGCTTGATTACCAAGTCACCAGCCTGATATACCTTTGGCTTAACCTTCTTGTTAAAAGCTTTGATCATTCGTTTCTGGTACATCTGGCCATGACAAACTGCTGCTAGCCTCTTCTCATCAATCAAATTTATCTGGTCAAGCCGAGTCTGAATCCACTCATCTTCATCCAAGCCTGCATCCTTCATAATTCTTAAGGAGGGAATCTGAACTTCAATGGGCAGAACTGCTTCCTTACCATAGACTAAGGAGAATGGGGTTGCCCCTGTTGAAGTACGTATTGTAGTACGATAACCATGAAGAGAAAACGGTAACATCTCATGCCAATCCTTGTAAGTAACAGTCATCTTCTGTACAATCTTCTTAATGTTCTTATTAGCAGCTTCAACTGCCCCATTCATCTTCGGACGATACAGAGAAGAGTTGTGATGCTTAATCTTGAACTGCGTGCAGAGATCAGTAATCATAGTGTTGTTCAGATTAGAGCAATTGTCAGTAATAATCCTTTCAGGGATGCCATACCTACATATGAGATTATTTCTAATGAATCGAGCCACAACATTCTTGGTAACAGATGCAAATGAAGCTGCCTCCACCCACTTCGTGAAGTAATCAATAGCAACCAGGATGGAACGATGCCCATTAGAAGCAGTAGGTTTGATCTCACCAATCATATCAATGCCCCACATGGCAAAAGGCCAAAGAGCAGTCAACACATTCAATGGTGATGGAGGTATATGAACTTTATCAGCATAGATTTGACACTTGTGACATGTTCTGGAGTGTTGATAGCAATCAGCTTCCAAAGTAGACCAATAGTAACCTGCTCTCAATATCTTCTTTGCCATAGTATGACCACTAGAATGAGTGCCAAAAATCCCATCATGCATGTCTTCCATAATCTCTGTTGCTTCCTTCTTATCCACACAACGAAGCATAGTTGAATCATGATTGCGCTTGTACAAAATTCCATTACTCAAAAAGAACTTAGCAGAAAACCTTCTCAGAAACTTCCTATCTTTGACAGATGCCCCTTCAGGGAATTCCTGAGCTTCAAGATATCTTTTCACTTCATAGAACCAAGGCTTCTCTTCTGCTTCTTCAGTGCCAATCTCATTGCAGTATGCAGGCTTCTCAAATCTATCAATAGTAATCTTGGGAGCTTCATTATCCCAGCTGATCTCAAACATGGATGCCATGGTGGCTAGTGCATCTGCCAACTGATTTTCTCTTCGTGGAATATGTCCAAAGGTAATTTCTTTGAAATGTGGGATCAAAGATAATACATGCTCTCTGTATGGAATGAGATTATCATGCTTGGTATCCCAATCTCCTTTGATCTGACTAACTACCAGGGCTGAATCTCCATACACGTCTAGGAACTGAATCTTCATATCAATGGCAGCTTTGATACCCAGGATACATGCCTCATACTCAGTCATGTTATTGGTACAATAGAAATAAAGTCTGGCAGTAATCGGGGTATGACAACCTTCAGGGGAACTGATCACAACACCAACACCATTACCAAGTGCATTGGAAGCACCATCAAAAACCATAGTCCATCGGGATCCTTGTTCAGGTCCGTCATATTATCCAGGTTCTTTGGTAATAATCATAATATCTTCATCAGGGAACTCAAAACTCATTGAATGATAATCATCCACTGCTTGATGAGCCAAATGATCAGCCACAACACTTCCTTTAATGGCCTTCTGAGTAGTATACTGTATATCATATTCTGTCAAGATCATTTGCCATCTTGCAATTCTTCCGGAGAGAGCAGGTTTCTCGAATATGTACTTGATTGGATCCATCTTTGAAATCAACAAGGTAGTATGAGTCAACATATACTGTCTTAGTCGGCGAGCAGCCCATGCCAAAGCGCAGCAAGTTTTCTCGAGCAGTGAGTATCTTGTTTCACAGTCGGTAAACTTTTTGCTAAGGTAGTATATTGCCTGCTCTTTTTGACCAGACTCGTCATGTTGCCCCAATACACACCCCATTGAGTTGTCTAATACTGTTAAGTACATAATCAAGGGTCTTCCATCAACTGGTGGCATCAAAATTGGAGGTTCTAGCAGATACTTCTTGATTTCATCAAATGCTGTCTGGCACTCATCATTCCATTCCATCACCTGATCTTTCTTCAACAATTTGAAGATTGGCTCACAGGTAGCATTCAATTGGGAAATAAATCTTGCAATGTAATTCAATCGTCCCAAGAAACCTCTAACTTTCTTCTCAGTACGGGGAGCTGGCATCTCTCGTATAGCTTTCACTTTTGCAGGATCTACTTCAATACCTCTTCCACTGACAATGAAACCCAGGAGCTTACCAGATCTAACTCCAAAAGTACACTTGTTTGGGTTCAATCTCAACTTGTATTTCTTCAACCTCTCAAACAACTTATGCAGATGATCAAGATGTTGTTCTTCATTCTGGGACCTGGCTATCATATCATCCACATACACCTCGATCTCATGATGAATCATATCGTGAAACAAAGCCACCATAGCACGCTAATATGTTGCCCCTGCATTCTTCAAACCAAATGGCATCACCTTATAACAAAAAGTGCCCCACTGTGTAACAAATGTTGTCTTCTCCATATCTTCAGGTGCCATCTTGATCTGATTATAACCAGAGAAACCATCCATAAAGGAGAATACTTTATGCTGAGCAGTATTGTCTACCAGAACATCAATATGAGGAAGTGGAAAATCATCTTTGGGGCTGGCCTTGTTCAAATCTCTGTAGTCCACACACATACGTACCTTACCATCTTTCTTAGGTACCGGTACCACATTTGCAACCCACTGAGGATAAGAAGTCACAGCTAAGAACCCTGCATCAAACTGTTTCATTACCTCTGCTTTGATCTTCTCTGACATTTCAGGACGCATGCGACGAACCTTCTGCTTCTTTGGACGACAATCTTCTTTTACTGGTAAACGGTGAACCACAATGTTTGTATCCAACCCTGGCATATCTTCATAAGACCAAGCAAAGATCTCCACATAGTCACGTAACATCTGAATCAATCTGCTCTTGACACTATCCTCTAATTCAGCCCCTATCTTGACCTCTTTCCTGTTTTCTTCAGTTCCCAAATTCACAACTTCGTCTGGCTCTTCATGTGGTTGTATAGCTTTCTCTTCTTGTTGTAACAACCTAGTAAGCTCTACAAGTACTTCACAATCGTCCTCATTTCCGTCTTCAGTTTGATAGATCGGATTCTCGAAATCATAATTGGCAATAGTAGAACTGTTATCAACAGGATCCAAAGTGGATGAGGATCTGCATTTTAGTGATGTGGGTGTGTGTAAGAACACATAGCTGATAAAACAAAAATAAAAGAAAAGAAAGACAAGGAACACAATATTTACTAAAACGAAACGTCCACTGATTTTTATTGAATGAAGTATGCAAATGAAATGACATCCCGTAACAAGCACACCATTGTGCCCCGGGTAAGGCACAAGGCTTAAGAGTTTAATTGTTCCAGAAATTACAAACTTAAAAGTAACAACACAGTAATAGTATTTACTCCTGACTAAAGGAGATAGGAATAACATCTTCAGCTTTCCAGTTATTGAGCCTAGCACCCACAGTAGGAAAAATCCAAGCATCCAAGTTGTAGTCTTCATCATAGTCACCCACAACATTGATCTGATTTTTCATAATCCCCTGATTGGTGATACGAACAGCACGAGCACGACGAACAGCCTTCTGGGACTCTGCAGTGAAACCCAAACCAAATTTGTCAGACTTGTATGGAATATCAGGAAGCTGACCCCAAATAGTACAACCACCTTCATCCACCACAGCTCTAGCATCTTTGAGGGAGGCCATTGTTGGAGGTACTCTGGTGACCACATGAACTTTCTTGTCAATAGGAGGAGCTTCATAATCATTAACAATCCAAGGAACCACTTCAAATGTCTGGCACGGAGTTTCAACATATTCACCTTCCACTTCAAGATACTTAAAGGTGTTCACATGGCTAATCATATACCCTTCCTCTCCATAGACAGTAACAACCTTTCCTTCTACTGGATATCTCAGCTTCTGATGTAAAGTGGAGGTTACAGCACCTGCCCCATGGATCCAGGGACGCCCAAGCAAACAAGAATATGACGGACGGATATCCATGACATAAAAGGTAGCATTGAAAACCTGAGAACCAACTTTGATTGGGAGATCAATTTCTCCATGCACCACCCTTCTCGAACCATCAAAAGCCTTCACCACTATATTACTGGGTTTCAACACAGCATCTTCAGGACTAAGCTTATTCAAGACTTCTTTGGGTAACACATTCAAAGAGGAACCATTGTCTATCAATACATGTGACAGGGTAGTGCCCCTGCATTCAATGGAGATATGTAGAGCCCTGTTATGATCCCTCTTGGCCGGAGTCAAATCAGCATCGGAGAAACCTAACCCATTATCATAGGTCAAGTGTGCAACACAATTTTCAAACTGGTCAACAGAAATTTCATTTGGTACATGAGCAGTCTTCAGAAACTTGATCAAAGCTTTGGCATGAGCCTCAGAACACAACAATAAAGACAACATAGAAATCTTGGAGGGAGTATGCCCCAATTGATCAACAATGTCATAATCACTCTTGCGAATGATTTTCAATACTTCTTCCATCTGCTTAGAAAGATCATCAGCAGCTGGCACGTCAGTCGGTATAGGTTCAATAACAGGACCTTTGCCCCGAGCATCAGTGATGGAGGTAGCAGCTGGAGTAACTGCATTCTTGGAGGTAATTGGAGGAGAGAAAACTCTTCCGCTTCGTGTGATCTTACTAGATCCAGCAATGTTATCAACAGGCATATCAGCTAAGGGTTCCTGCTTAACACCATGGATATAAACATCAGACCCATAATGCCAAGGCACAGCTTTGTCAGAAGTATACGGAATAGGACCAGGAGTGGTAATGATCATAGGAGCCACTCTAGCTTCAGCAACAATTTTCACAGGGCCTTCAGCAGTAATCTTAATTGGACCCTTATGAGTGATTTTGACAGGTCCCTTAGAAGTAATCCTTACCGGCACTTTATCAACCATATCTACCTCTTCAATCTTCGCACCTTTAGTTATATGATCCACCATGCTTTCCACAGAAGGTGGTGTCCTCTCAAACACTATGGTGTAATTATTCATGAGGCGTTGAATTCCATCTCTCAACTTCCAGGAGCTATCCGGCTTATAGGTACAATATAAACAATCTTCACGACAACCTGGAAAGAACCCAGCTTGTACTAGCTTCTTCTTGATAACAGACAATGGTGTAGTCAACTCTGCAACTGAGGAAATATGTGAATCTTCATCAATGGCATTGACAGTCTTCTCATGATTTGGCATGGGAGCAGTAATCACATTTGGAGTACCCAGAGGGTCAAACTCAATCTCTCCAGCATCAATCATATCTTGAATTTTGTTCTTTAATACCCAGCAACTATTGGTATCATGTCCCTGACAGTTCGAATGATATGCACATCGTGCATTAGGATTGTACCTGGGAGAGGTAACATTAGGATTCTGAGGAGCATCTTTCAGAGTGATAAGTTCAGCCTTCAACAAGTGTTACAATGCTTGGGCCATTGACATGTTGATCTTAGTGAACTGCCTTCTTGCCCTCTGTTGATTTCCCTGTGGCTGCTCTGGTGTTGTAGGAGTTGGATTTGAGATATGAACTGTACTCACAGACTGATGCCTTCTATTACGATCAGGTTGGCCATAAACAACATTTGACTCTTTCTTCCCACTGGGAGGCTTCTTTGCAGCACCTGATGAAGAAGCACCCACTTGAATCTTGCCACTCCTTATACCACTTTCTACGCGCTCTCCTGTCATTATCAACTCAGTGAAGCCAGATGATGAGCTTCCAATGAGATGACTGTAAAAAGGACCATTCAATGTACACATGAACATATCAACTAACTCCCTATCAGTTAGAGGGGGTTGTACTCTTCCAGCCAAATCTCTCCACTTCTGAGCATACTCCTTGAAGCTCTCTTTAGCACCCATAGACATGCTCTGAAGCTGCATGCGAGTAGGGGCTAAATCAACATTGTATTGATATTGCTTATAGAAGGCCTCAGCAAGATCATTCCAATCACGGATGTTGACACTCTCCAACTGATAGTACCATTCCAATTGAGCTCCAGATAAGCTTTCTTGGAAGAAATGGATCCACAACTTCTTGTCAGCAGTATAGGGTTGGATTCTCCTGACATAAGACCTCAAATGCAGCTTGGGACAAGAGACACCATCATAAACAACAAAAGTAGGAACCTTGAAACCAATGGGTATGACTACCCCAGATATCAAACTCAGGTCTTCAAAATCCAGCCCAGAAGACTTTTGCAACTCCATAGCATCCATTCTATCCACCAGCATCTTGAACTTATCTTCATTAGGCTCATGATAATAGTTAGCTTCAGAATCAGAGTCCCCCATTGTATTGTGGAGACTGCCTCCCTCTCTTTCAGACTCTTCAGACTCACAATCTTCAACCTGTTCTTTGGTCTTGACAGGACCTCTGAACCTTCTTCCCATGTTGATTAGGCCACCTGACCTTCTAGTCTTCTTGGTCTTCTTGGCCAGCAGTGTCTTCAATTCATCCTGCCCCTTAGACAAGTTCAGGATCAGCTCTTGGAACTGTGCATTTTGTGCCTGGAGATCCTTAACTGTTTGCTCAAGAGCCATTGCTGAAATAAACAGCGAGAAGGTAAGAAACCTGTGCACAATAAACCTGTGATGCAATGATATGATATGTGAATGTATATGCAATGTTTTCAAGGACCGCAGGATTTAAATTTGCTTAAACAAACAAGAAGGTAAACTTTTATTAGTAATAAATTTGTTTTGCCTCTTGGGCTTACAGAAAATGAAATGAAATAAATACAAGAGATGGGGTTTTAAGTCTCCTATGGACGCTTCCTCTTTGTGTTGAGGTATGAGTTGAGATTCCGTTCCTCGTGAAGTTGCTTTGTTAGTTCCAGGATTCTTTCTTGGCTTGCTTTGTAATGAGCCTCGAAAGTATCCCTTTGCTCCTTCAACTGGATCCAGGACCTCTGTAAGTCTTCCATGTCAGTGGGCATGTCTGGGTGAAGGATGGTATAAGAAGTATCTCCTTCAGCAACAGGTTCCATGGTAACTGGCAGGATAGCAGGATATGGCATCATGAGAGTCTGAGCACGTGATCGTACCCATATGAGATAAGCTTCCATAGGAATAGTGTACTTAGGCTCCAGAGTCTTGCTGTCAACCTTGTTCACTTTTCCCCATGCTCGTATGAACCTCTGACGGTAACCTTGCAGATCGTTGTCGTAGTCAAACACAATACCCTGAATCAACATATCATGAGGACCATCACTCCGAGCATAACCAAACTGTCGTAAAGCTAAAGAAGGGTTGTAAGTAATGCCTCCTCTTATACCTAGAAGTGGCACATTAGGGAACTCCCCACAACGGTCAATGATAGTGACATTCTCCATAGATCTGGAGCACCAATGGATATCTGAATGAGAGAGTGACATGATCCTTTTAGACCACCTGAACCCTTGTTCATTCTTCATCACTGAGCGAGGAAGGTGAGAAATAAACCACCTAGATAGCAAAGGTATGCAGCACATCAGAGTTCCTCTTGCTTTTGTAGTACGAGTATGAAGAGAGTGCAGGATGTCCCCAAGTAGTGTAGGCACTGGATTATGGCTCAGAAATATGTTGTTGGCATGAACGTCTATGAACTGATCTGGATTGGGGAACAACACTAAGCCATAAATCAGCAAGGCTAAGATCTCCTCAAAAGCATCATAACTCATAGCCTTCAAGAACACTTGAGCCTTCTCTATCAACACCTTAGCAAGAATACCCTTAACTCCGCTTCTCGTTTCTAGAACAATGTCAGACTTCTTCAGATGTAGAGCTGCAGCAATAACCTCAGGTTTAGGCTCTTTTTCCAAGCCTGTGAATGGTTTCTGATCAAGTACAGGTATACCCAGAAGTTTAAAGAACTCTTCCATTGTAGGAACCAGCTGGTAGTCGGGGAATGTGAAGCAATGGTGCTTAGGATCAAAGAACTGAAACAGAACACTCATCATGTCTTCATTGAACCCTGAAGTGACTAGGTCCAGTAGGTGACCATGTCTCTTGATGAACTGGGAGTGTTCAGACACTTGAGAAACCAACTCTTTAAGCTTAACAGGTATCCCTACAAAGTTGATCCTGATAGTGTTTCTACGAGCAGAAGCCATGACCTGCAACAAATAACAAAGATAAATCCTTTGGTCCTTGAAATGGTTAGTGAAAATGCTATGCTTATGATGCATGATGATGCTATGATGTTATGCTCAATCACAAACATGTGGCACACAAAAACAAGTCACACAATAGCCCTAGGTTTAGAGGCTTGCATGAGGTTCAAAGGTAAGTACCCTCCCCTGAAGTTAGATGGTTCATCCTGTCCTATAAAAGTAACCAGGTTCTAAGGGATCTCAATATCATTGATCCTTCACAAGGGTGGTTGTTCAGTAGGCAACTTACTTGCTAACCAAAACCCTCCAAGTTTAGAATCTCAATGAGCGTAGTATCGAGTATCAACCAACTTCAGTCTGCACCAAAGCCGGTTATCTCACTACTTTTCTAAAGGCCAAGATGGGATGACTAGGGTTCTAAAAGTTAGTTAGTGCATTGACAACATATGGCAGCCTCATATTATCCTCAACTTGACTTAAGGAACATAAGCACCAACCAAGAAGTCACACTAACTATGGCCACCAGATCAACCATATCGGTATACGCCGTACAGTTTCCTTGGTCTATTGCCATTTACCTAAGGTACACTAGATCCGGGTTAGGATCTTTCACACATAAGAGCACCCAACAGATAAGTATAAAGCAAACAAGGCAAACAATTTTAAAGTGATCTAATTCCTAAGGGTACCCCTCTTTAATTTAAATCCCCAGCAGAGTCGCCAGTTCTGTAACACGGTGGGAGAACTGACTTTAGTTATGTTGCGGATAGCAAGAGTCGCCACCGACTTTTATTTTATCCAAAGGAAAGGCATAAAAGAACAGGAAATACCTTTTAAAAGATTTTTGGGTCCGGGGGGTAGGTTATGTAAAGGGAAGGTGTTAGCACCCTTTACATCCATGGTTATCCATGGGCTCTTAGTTACTTAGCTCACTTTAAACTGTTTTTGAAATGTGAAGTGTGTGAATAAAAATTTTCTTAAGTATTTTATAATGATCCATGTACGGATGTATATAAAACCTTTGTTTTGAAAATTGTTTGAAATGTATGAAGTGTTTGAAATGTTTTGAAGAGTGAGCAAGTATCTAAGAGGAACCTACCCTAAGTTTAAATCTTTTCTGTTCTTGAATCCTTTAAATGGTAAGACTATCCCTATTATTAAGGAATAGGTAGTCATTACCTTGGATGTAAGGGACAAGTGAAGGGACATCTTTTTATTTAGGCAACTGTGGGGTGTATAAGCAATTCGAAGGGACTTATCATCTTTATTCGAAAGGGACAAGATCATTACGAAGGCAACATTCGAAGGGACTTGATCTTTTTATCTGTTTAAGGGACTAGATGATGTGAAATGAGGGACTTTGCTTTATACACCCTACTTGACCTTTTCTGTTTAGGCAACATGAGAGGTATCCTTAAGGAAGTGAGATGGCGATCAAAGATCGACTTACGTGTGTGAGTGTACAATTTCAATTATTTATCTTACAAGTTAGTGATCTAAATTCAATTTTACATACAAACATATTTCACTCCCTATTTTACTAACCATAGAATTTGCAAATAAATATTAAATATTACTACTAAAATATTACTATAAAAATATTTTAGGGTTTTAGAAAATATTATTAAGATTAATTTTATTAAATTAGGGTTAAATTATTTACATATAAAAAAATACAAATTATGAATTAAATATACCTAATTGGAATTTATAAATAAATTAAGAATTAGAATATAATTAGGGTTATATTTTAATTAAAGTTAATAATAATAATAATAAACAAACAAAAGAAAATAATGGAGGAAAAGAAAAGGGAACTCACCTGGGGCTGGGATTCGAACCCAGGCCCTAGGGTTTACATCCACAAGACCAACAGCATCACCACCAGGCCAAGCGCGCGCTGGCGTTAGAATCTGGAGTCTAATTCCTTTTGTTATTAACCTGCAAAAAATCCAGAAAAACAAAACAAAACAAAATGGCCTGGGGGATTCGAACCCAGGACCATCCACATAACATACACGCGCAATCACCAACTGAGCCAACCACACATTTGTGAAATAAATTACAGATAATTCAATAAAATATTAAAACAAAATTTAAAATCCAGAAAGCGCGCGCTGGCTTCTTCTTCTTCCTCCAGACCTGGGGATTTAGCTGCGAATTTTACTACCAGTTTTCCTGCGAATTCAAACTTGTAGCAAAACCTACGAATCTTATCCACCATCAAAACTGCAAAATTTCATCAAATTAATTATACAAATATGATCCAGAGGTGAATTGGCATTGATCCATGGCTTTAGAATTAATTTATGTTGGCTTAATAGCAAAACCCTAAAGGAGGCCGAAAACCCTAACAATGGTGGAATTCACTCCAGTCCATGAAACTCGAATTAAACTGTCCAGAATTCATCACAAGCTTCAAATAATCACGAATCAATAAACAAAATTAGTTGGCAATGCATAAATAATGAGAATCGAAAAATTCAAAGTCAAGAACAAAACGGATTCGGTTTAGGTCATATGCAATGCTTTAGATGCTACAAATGGTCCCAATAGATTCAGTGATGTTCCTTGAACATGTCTCAACCTTCAAATTGGCTTGAAAGAGCTTGAATTGTGACATCCGAATTTGAATTTTTGGTGATTTTTTTGATATGTGAACTTACTCTTTGAGGCAGGGAATTCGTCCCCTTTGCATTGGGATCTCTTGTATACTTATACTAGACTGAATTAGGTCAAAAATATTGGATCATTGTGTGGATCTTTTTGATTTTGGAGATTGAAAAAGATTAGTTCTTAAATTTCAAATATTCTTGAATAAGACCTTTCTATTTCAAGCCAATCTTCATCAATGTTGTATCAATTCAATCCAAATTATATTTATGACCTTCTAGAAGAGAAATATATTTTAAATTTTCACATTTGATATTTTATTTAAATTTAAAATGATTTTTTAATGTAAAAATAATAATAAATAAATTAAATTAAATAAAATTATGAAAATATTAAATAAATTTCGTGCATGATGTCATGGATCACTTTGGGTCACCAAAAGTTCAGCCCATTTAGAAAAATTTGGTTCTAAGACCCTATTTCCTTCATAAACCACCTAAAAATTTCCCAACTTTGCAAGGGCACATATCCTTCAATTTTAATGCTACGAGGGTGTTCTTGGACATTTTGGAAAGCTTGAAGAGTCCTCTAACTAACCCCATTGGTTTCATGTCCATATCATTTACCATTCTCAAGTTATGCCCTTTTGAAGTTGTTGACTTTTTGTTGACTTTCAAAAGGACCTATAATGTCTTAGCTCATACCTTCCAAATGAAGCATTTTTGGGTTTGGCTTGTGAGACACAAAGTTGTAGAGAATTCAATTTCCTTCAAAATGAGCTTTGGATGGAAAAATGTGATGAAGCATGTGAAAGTTATGGCTGGTCAAAGTTCAGTTGACTTTTCCTGAAGAAACCCTAATTTAGAAACCTATGATTCTTGATGATCTGAAATATCCTTGATGAATCATGATAAACCCTTGATCAAATGATGAATTTTACTTCATATACTTGATGTTGGCAAAAAATCATGAAGTTTGACTTTGGTTTGACCACAGTTGACCTCAGTTTGACTTTTTAACTACTTTGACTGATTTTGACTTATCTGATCATCTGACTGAGCAAACCTTTGAGAAAAGTCGTGAAACTTGTCATGGGGGTTCTTAAACACATATAAGATGTTATGAAGCTCACTTGAAGTCTTGGAAGTCCATTTAGCCTGATTAAAGTCAAAACCCTAATTTTGGATGCACTGCTTAGGAGGATGCATTGTCTGAGGGAATTGTCAAATCTTCTGACCAATTGTGAACTTTGTGAACCTTGTGAACCTCATAGGATGTCTTGTGAACCTTGTGAACCTTGTGAACCTCATAGGATGTCTCGTGAACCTTGTGAACCTCATAGGATGTCTTGTGAACCTTGTGAACCTCATAGGATGTCTTGTGAACCTTGTGAACCTCATAAGGTGTCTTGTAGACTTCATGGACCTCATGAAAGGTCTTGTGAACCTTGTGAACCTCATGAAAGGTCTGTGAACCTCTTAGCACACAAAGTCTTGTATTGTGAGGGCAAATTTTGGGGTGCAACAGATAGTCAGACAATACATTGCCTTTGATGGCCTTTTGAGATGTGTACTGAATGTCATACTCTGTTAGAATCATTTGCCATCTTGCAACCCTTCCGGTAAGTGCTGGATTCTCAAATATGTACTTGACGAGGTCCATTTTTGAAATCAACAAGGTAGTGTAAGTCAACATATACTGTCTTAGTCGGCGAGCAGCCCACGCTAAAGCACAACAAGTTTTCTCAATAAGTGAATAACGTTGTTCATAGTCGGTAAACTTTTTGCTTAGGTAGTATATTGCATACTCTTTTCGACCAGACTCGTCATGCTGGACCATCACGCACCCCATTGATCCTTCTAATACTGTCAGGTACATTATTAGAGGTCTTCCTTCAATTGGAGGCATGAGAATTGGAGGTTCTTGCAGGTACTCCTTGATCTTGTCAAAAGCCTTCTGACAATCTTCATTCCATCTGACATTTGTTCCTTTCTTAACAATTTGAACAGGGGCTCACAGGTTGTAGTGAGATGAGATATGAACCTTGAAATGTAGTTCAATCTACCTAGGAACCCCCGAACTTCTTTTTCGGTCCTTGGTGCAGGCATCTCCTGAATAGCTTTGACTTTGTCGGGATCAACCTCAATTCCTTTTCCACTTACGATGAATCCTAGCAGTTTACCGGAACGTACCCCGAATGTGCATTTGTTGGGGTTTAGCTTCAGCTGATACTTTCTCAGACACTTGAACAACTTCAGCAGATTTACCAGATGGTCTTCTTCAGTGAGGGACTTGGCAATCATGTCATCCACGTAGCATTCAATTTCTTTGTGGATCATGTCGTGGAATAACGTTACCATAGCCCGTTGATAAGTCACACCGACATTCTTCAGTCCAAAAGGCATTACCTTATAACAAAATGTGCCCCAAGGTGTGATGAAGGTTGTCTTCTCCATGTCTTCGGGTGACATCTTGATCTGATTATACCCAGAAAAACCATCCATGAAAGAAAACACCGAGAACTGAGTTGTGTTTTCGACCAATACATCAATGTGAGGTAATGGAAAATCATCCTTCGGGCTAGCTCTATTCAGATCCCGGTAATCCACACACATCTGTACTTTTCCATCCTTCTTAGGTACTGGTACAATATTAGCGACCCACGGCGGGTAACTAGTTACAACAAGGAAACCGGCATCCCACTATTTTTGTACCTCTTCTTTAATCTCCATGGCCATATCCGGGCGAGTACGGCGTAGCTTTTGCTTCACTGGAGGCAATCTTCTTTCAAAGGCAGCTTGTGCATAACAATATCCGTGTCTAGACCTGGCATGTCTTGATAGGACCAAGCAAAGACGTCGACGTATTCTCGAAGCATGTCAATGAGCTATTCTTTTACTGAAACTTGCAGGCTAGCCCCAATCTTCACTTCTTTCAAATCCTCTTTGGTACCAAGATTAACTGTCTCAACCTCCTCCTGATGAGGAGTAATCACTTTCTCTTCTTGCCTCAACAACCTGGCCAACTCTTCAGGTAACTCATAGTCTTCTTCAACCCCTTCATCAGTTTGATTAATTGGATTGTCGAAGTCATACAAAGTCATAGTAGTGTCGTTGTCGGTGCAATCTGGAGGATAATCTCTGCAAGGGTTGAGATTTGTTTGTTTTAGTGATCAATTTTAATCTTGCTTAGAAAAGTGAAAAAATGAAGTTATTTATTTTTGAAAACATTGTCATTTTATTGTTTTGTACAAAAGTGAAAAATGAAAAGATAGTGAGTGAAAAAGAGACTTGTTTGCAAAAGATATCCGATATTCATTGATAATCCATTTGCACAAAATTACAATATGGCCCTATTACAAAATGAATCCTGACACCTTGCGCAAGATGCAGGACTTGATGCATGCTGAAAAAAGCAGGAAATAATAATTACTCTGCAGGAGTAACCCTTATAATTTCCTGGGAAGACCAGTTAAGGACTTAGTGACCCGGGATCCTTGGACGTATCCAACTCTCCAGGTTGAGGTCGCTTTCCGCCTCGTCTTCCAGGTTGTTAACAACATCTGGGGTGAGCATCCCCCACTGATGAACTCGGGCTCCTCAGCAGCCTCTGATTGATCTTGTTGGAATGGTTTGTAACCCAAACCGAATCTGTCCCCCTTCTTCTCCACCGGTAGCAGCTTGCCCCAGCCTCGGGAATTTCCATCTTCAATAACCTTCCGGGCTTGCTGATAGGAGACAATTGAAGTACCCATCCTATCCTCCTGGGATGCAGCAAATACTTCAATCGTCGCCTCATCGACATTTAGAGCCTCGAACTCCTGGCTCATGGTTTCATGGATTTCACCATCTATCTCAATGTATTTGTACGTAGCCAGATGGCTAATAAAGATGTCCTCTTCACCACAGATGGTAATAATACGTCATTCCCACTCATATTTCAATTTCTGGTGAAGGGTCAACATAACTGTGCCAGCGGCGTGAATCCATGGTCAACCCAACAAACAGCTGTAGGCTGGCTGAATGTCCATCACATAGAAAGTATTCTGAAAGACCTGCAGACCGATTATCACAGGCAGCTCCACCTCTCCAAGAACGGACCTCTTGGAGCCATCAAAAGCCCTGACCACCAGATTGCTTGGTCGGAGATCTATACCATCATATTCGAGCTTGACAAGAGCTTTCTTTGGCAGGACATTGAGTGAGGACCCAGTGTCTACAAGAACATGAGAGAGTACAACCCCTTTGCACTCCAGGGTGATGTGCAAAGCCTTGTTGAGGTGACGTCCTTCTATTTTTAAATCAACATTGGTGAAACCTATCCCATGGCTAGTATTGACATTAGACACTATTGTCTCAAGTTCATTCACTGTGATCTCTTCTGGCACGTAGGCAGCGTGCAAGACTTTGAGTAGTGCATCCCGATGAGCTTCGGAACACAACAACAGGGATAAGATTGAGATCTTGGAAGGAGTCTGGTGGAGCTGATTCACAACTTTGTAGTCATTTCTTTTAATTATCCTCATAAATTCATCCACATCCTGATCAAAGGATGATTTATGAGTCTCTTTTGGTGCAGGTTCTTCAGGTGCCACACTTTTTCCTCTGGCTCTGGCAACAGTCTCTGCCTCAGTGTTGGTTCTTGAAGCTTGTGACGCGAAGAGGCGTCCGCTTCGGGTGAAGCCTCCGCCCCCCCGACATTATCCACTTGTGAGGTAGGAAATGAAGAATCAAGAAGGACGTTTTCTCCGTCGCAATAAAGGTCAGTACCATAATGCCATGGCACAACATTGTCTTTATCATATGGAATTGGCCATGGCACCGTGATGGTGACTGGGCTCACTGCAGCAGAGGTTGGAACCATTATTGTTTGTGGATCATAGAATATGGTGACAAGACTCCTGGTGGATGTTGGTGGTGATGAATTGAAGCTTAGTTGTTGCTGAAACTGTTGCTGAGATTGATGTTGAAAGTTGCTGGAGTTTGGGACCGTTGTAGGGTCGTAGTAAATAGTAATTGTGGAGACATCGTAGCTGGTGATTGCTGAAGTTGTAGAAGGAGATGAAATGGAACTGTTGTTTGTTGAAGTGATGGAAGAGTTGATTGCTGATTTTGTAGACGAGTCGGTAGGAACAATTGTTGTTGTAGTTGTAGAAGAATCATTTGTCTTTGTAGAAGGAGTTGATGGTGTTGTAGAAGCTGTTGTGTTTTTTTTTCAGAATGCCTTCTTTAATCAAGCCATTGATGCCATTCCTCAAGCTCGCACACCCATTGACGGAAACCTTGCAAGATTTACAACAGGCCTCACAACCTGGAAACACTTGGCATTTCAAAAGCTGAGCTTTAACCTCTGCCAGAGGTGTCTGAATACTTGCAGTATTTTCAATTGAAATCATGGGTGAACCTTCCTCTATAGCATTAATCTTGGCCCACTGTGGCTTGGCATAGGATTTTTCATGACATTGGGAGGTGGTGCAAAGTTCAGGGCCTTTGAATCTACCAGATCCTGGACCTTCATATGCAGAGCCCTGCATTTTTCCATGGAGTGACCAGGTGCGTTAGAATGAAAAGCACATCTAGCGTTGACATTGTAATTTCTCGGAAGGTTCTGAGGATCAGGTGGAGCCAATGTCCTCAACTCAACAAGATTGAACTTTAGGAGTTGTGGCAGCAATGTGGCATATGGCATTGGAATAGGGTCAATCACCCTGTTGATCTGAGATGGTCGCTATTGAAAAGGGCGTTATTGTTGATTGTTGTTATTATTGTTGTAGGATCTCTGTTGAGGAAACTATGGCTGTTGAGGAAAGTGTTGTGGTTGTTGAGTGTATTGAGGAGGTGGAGTAGGAATAGTGACGGAAGCAACTGATCTGGATAGATATTGGGGTCTCCCTCTTCCCATATGTACAAAATTTATTTCACCAGATCTACGGGGCCCAGCAAATGGCTTTCTTGCACTACTTGAACTGGCACTGTTGTCGAAAATCTTTCCCATCTTCAGTAAGCTCTCAATTCTTTCCCCAGCTATCACCACGTCTGCAAAGCTGGTGGAAGAAAATGCAGCCAATCTGTCAATATAAGTACCCTGGATAGTGTTCATGAACATATCTGCCATCTCCCTTTCTGACATTGGGGGTTGAACGGCAGCAGCCAGTTGCCTCTACCTTTGGGAATACTCTCTAAAGCTTTCACGGGAAGACTGTGACATTCCCATCAGAAGGGTTCTGTTTGGAGCCATGTCCAGATTATAGTGATATTGATGAATGAAAGCTTCATCCAGGTCTTTCCAATTTCTCACTGTGGCCCTGGTCAAATAGGAATACCACTCTCGGGATTCTCCTGTCAAGCTATCCTCAAAGTAAAACATCCACAGTTTCTCATCCATGGTGTAGGCTTTCAATCTCCCCAGGAAAGACTGAAGATGGGTATGTGGGCAGGATGTACCATTGTATCTTTCAAAACAAGGAGGTTTGAACTTGTGAGGAATTCTAACCCCTTCCACCAATCCCATGTCCATGACATTAAAACCCAGAGAGTTTTGGGATTCAAGAGACTTTAGCTTCTCTGCAATTTCATCCAACCGACAATCGTAAACTTCGTCTCCAGCACCAACCACAGTAAACTGTTCTTCCTGAGGGTCTTCCTGCAAGGCCCTCCCTCTAGTGTTACCTTTGGGTGTTTCTTATAGCATTGATGTCTGGGTTCAGATGAGGTCCAAACTCTTGGGGATCAGTGCGAGGCTGCACGTGATCGTTGTTACTGGTACCCCCTGTACCTGGATGGTTTTCCTCGGGAGTTTGCCCCTCGACTAACTCTCTCAGTCTCTCCTGGCTCTGAGCCAAACCAGTCATCACTGTCATAAATTGATTCATTTGGGCCCTCATCTCTATCCTCTCATTGGCCATCTGGGCTCTCACTTCAGTCAAGTCTTGTTGAACCTGATCCATTTGTAATCCCAGAAGGTTGTTTCTTGTCGGATACCGGTGCACTCTATTGACAGGGAACACTCTTCTACGAGCAATGTTTCCTGAAACCACAACAAAGTGAGAAACAACAATAAAACAAAAACCTACAAAACAAAGAGAAAATGTTAGTATGCAATGCAGTATGTCTATTTGTCTTCCAAGGGTATCCGGTTTGGTTCTTTGGTTTTGACCTTCCAGACCTCGAGGAAATGATGATGTTGCAGAGAGATAAAAGCTCATGAAGATAAAACAAACCATATATTACAAAGAGTGAAAATACATAGTTTGATTACAACAAAATTCCCATGGTGGGTCAAAATACAACAACAAATGAAATACAATCAAAATGAAGTACAAACAAAAGAGTCAAACATCCAATCCAAAGTCATCCTCTCTGACTTCTTTCAGGAGAGCCTCAGTTACTGGGCCAACTGGGTGCTCTGTGATGGTCCTTGTAACACCCTTCTAAACCCTACGGAAAATATATAAATAGTCAGAGTAATTATCATGCATATCAAACAAGGATGTCACACATAATTCAAAACATCACACATACACCTGTCATGCTCAATAACACTTGAAATAAATTCATGCTTTCATATACTTTCAGATTAGCATGTAGCAGCGGATCACTTTCATTAAGGATCCCATGACATTCAAGTCTTAAATAAACTTCATTCATTAAATCAACTTGGGCATAAAAGCCACTTCACCATAAAATTCAAATTCAATTAACAAAATACATAGAGTATACAATTGTATCTCTTAAGACATGAATCAAATATTCCCAGTGTTACATGATTAGAGCACGACTCGACCCAAAATAAATATGAAACTAAAATAGGTTACTCAATCAGCTACTCTCTTGATAGAAGCAACTCTAATCTTCAGTACCTGAGCGATGTCGTATAAAACATCATTCCAACAGAAGGGTGAGAATTCACATAATTATTGAAATCATAAGATAATATATAATGTAAGACATTCAAACATAATCAAATTATTTTCACACTTCCAAAAATTAATCAATAAATTATTAATCAGAGAATCACACCATTCATAAGTTAACACACAATTTACAATTTCACCAATCCCACAATGTACATAAACCACTTAATCTCATACTCAATCATAAATATAATGAGACTCGATCCAAGACTCAATGCAATTCATGCACGTGGTACCAATCACTTGTTATCATTTTTCGGTTTTTACATTTAAACCGGGTCCATCCTCTAGACCGATAACACATCAAAAGCCCGTCCTCTAAGCTTTCAACCCCGTCCTCTAGGTCTGGGACAAGTCACTAGCTCCCACGAAACTAGCAAATATTGCCTCTTGACAAAATGATGCATGTGCAAGTTCAACAACCATATACAACTAAGAACGTCCACATTAATAACCTAATTAGTCAAATCCAATATTTGTATAAGTACTAAAAAGAAATATCAATAATTAGTAAAGATATATTTTCATTATTAATATTTAATTTAATTAAGAAATAAAACTAATTAAGAAAATAATTCTTAATATATACTCCACTTTTTCTATTAATTATGAATAATGTTCCAAAATATATTATATATCAGTTACAAGGCAATAGTACTATATTATTTCATTTTCTATCGTAGAACATCATTTAACTCATCAACTGCTAAATGTGAGTGGTAAGACCAAGCGACACTGTTAGGCTATTATATAGTATTCTATCACTATCAAAAGTTGTACTTCATTAGCTTCATCAATTATCATGTTTTTTATAACAATTAATTAAAGAGAACACATTACATTATATATGTGTACAAGGCATATGTCTTACATGATTTTTCTATATATGTTTGTATGTTCCTACGCTACAAGAGTTAAAAGGAAAATAACATATTTTCTTTAATACTTTCATGCTATCTCTATTTGGTACATCATATATATATATTTTGGAAGACTACTAAACATATTATCAAGTAGGTACTATTTATTAATTAATTCATGAAGTTACTACTACTTATTTATGATAATCCAATTGGTGTGTGCTACTACTTTTTCTTGTTCAATTAGTGCACCAAAGAATGACTACAATAGGAGCCCATTAGTCCTATTATTTCTCGCGCTAGTTGAATGCTATGAGGAATATCTCATTATCATCCTACATCACTAAATAATCACAAGAATTCAATGTCATCTATCTATCATCCTTATCAATATCTCTCCTATCTAGTACCATCATTTTCAATATTTGTACTTGTACAGGAAATGGGAGAAAAGAAAAGTAGCACCATCCTTTCACAGACACACAATATTTTTTCAGTTTCATTATAAAAAGAAATGAGGGATATGCTACCCCCAAGGAGTCATGCACATAAAACCCAAAGGGAACGTGAAGTGTCATTTAGTGGTGGTAAATTCAATGACTATGAAATTAGTATAAGATAGAGGTACCAAATATCACAACAAATTTCTTTTACTGAACTAATAAATATCTACACCTTTATTCAAGTACCACTTAAGTTTTGCATTAATGAATGATGACATTTATAATAAGTGAAATTCATTGCCGTTCATTTCCTAAGGAACAAGGGACACATCACTACAGTAGAAAGGATTGTATCATTATCTGCTACTATTTCACCATAAATTACAAGATCATGTTTCATCTTTAATTCATAATGGGTCTCTAAAGAATACCAACATACTAAATTCAAACACAATTAATTTTCCATAATTCAAATATTATTAGTAAAACCTAAAAAATTCTAAAATCATGGAAAATTGAGATTTCACTCTAACCACATTTCTATATTATCTAACAATCTCAAATAATTTCATGAAAACCCACCCTTACCTTGGATTTTCTTGAGCTTTCCAACTTGATCTTGAGTTCCTCTCCTCCTTCTACCTTTTGCCTCTTTTCCTCTCTTCTATTCTTTCTACTCTTTCTATTCTTTTTCTCTTTTAAACCCTAACTCTTTCATAATTATTATATTCTCTTGTTGGGCTTACCACCCATTCACTCACTTACTATTCCCACACTCCTAATAGCCCAATTAGCCAAATATACAATATTTATTTTATTTCACTAATAAAACACATCCAATATATTAAATAATTCAATTAAATCAAATAATTAAATTATTTCCAATAAACCAAATCAATTAATTAATTCATATAATTCAATTTAATTAATTAATTCATATAAAATCCAAATAATCAATTAACTCAATTAGGCACGAAATCACACAATTAATTAATAAATAACTAATTACGAGAATTGGGGTGTTACAGTCCTGATAAGAAGGTTTTTGGTGGCAATGGCACTGGTGAACTTCTTATGCTTATCCTGGTCCTTTGATCTCTTTAACCCCGCCCGGAGTTTCAACTCAGAGATCTCCTTCTGTGCAGCTAACAAAGCTTCCTGATGCTTCTTCTCACTAGCCTCCAACTGCTCTATCCTAGCTTGGGTCCTTTGATCTTCCTGTGCACGAGCTTCAGTGATCCTGATCCACCTAGCCTGGCTCTCCTCTAAGTAATGCTCAGCTCTGGCCTTCTGAGTCTTAACTTCCTTGCAAGCATTCTTCAGCACTAACTCTCCTGCTCTAGCCTTTCTGATGTAGTCATCCGTCTTCTCAATCTTGGTCAAGTGCTCAATCCGGAGCTTCTCTAACCTTTCATTATCTAGACGGCTGTCATTCCTCTCCCAGAAGGTCTTCTTCAAGGCTTCAGAGAGCTGAGTATTCCTTTCCTTCAATTTTTCAAACTCCTCTAGACTGACAGTAGCTGCAGGTTCCACTGCTGATGGACCAGGTGTGTCCTCTAAGGTGAATGGCATCCGGGTGATTTGTCCCCTGACACGAGACCAGTCAAGATACTGAGCTGATGCTATATTGTTGCACTTGCCCAGAATAGCTGTCCCCTTAGTCTAAATATTGTCACAGGCCCAGGCTGCCTGTCTGACAATGGCAAGGTTGTGCTGGATGTCACAATAGAGGGTCTCTGTCAAATCTTGCCCTCTTGGGGGATGTAACAAAGCATACCCTAATTGCCTCTTGAAAAGCAAAAGGTTGTAGTTGATGAAGCCTTTCACCCTAATCAAAGGTACATTGGGATATTTCCCACAACTAGTAATGATATCTTTGCCATTGGTGCTCTGAGTGCACCATCTGATGTCTTCTGATGTAAGGGCAATCAATCTCTCAGCCCAGTTCCTTGGCTGATGAGGATTCAAGAAAGTGTCTGACTTCGACAAGTGTCTTAACAACCAACAGTAGAAGAGGGGTGCACAACATCTGACCAATCTACCCCTTTGCTTCTCATTCCTTTGATGCACTGAATAGTAGAAGTCTCCAAGCAAGGTAGGAACTGGGTTCCTCAATAAGAATAAGTGAATAGCATTCTTGCTTACAAACTTTGGCTCGTCTGCAAACAAGATAACTCCATATATGCTGAGGGCTAGAAGTGCACAAACAACATCCCACTTCCCTGCTGCAACATGCAGGGTGGCCTGGGAGATCAAGAAGTCCAAGTGAAGGCCTGAAACCCCATCCTTGGTGGTCATGCTCTGATCAATGAGGGTAGGCTCCAAGTGCAAGGCCTTAGCTATATCTTCATTCTTTGGAGCAACAATCTCAGGGTTGAAAGGAATCCCTCTCCTGATGGGGACACCTAACAACATGGAGAACTCTTCTAGCAAAGGTCCCAACTGAAAATCAGGGAATGTAAAACATCTGAGAGGAGGATCATAAAACTGCAAGCAAGTGTGGATCATGCTCCTCTGGGATGCATCCAGGTCCATGATCATGTCCATAATGCCTCCATAATATTCCCTAAATAAAGGGACATGATCAGGAGTGATGAGAGACTGGATCTGTCTGAGGCCTGACAGAGTGGGCTCAAAGAAATGATAGGTGATGTTGCTCTTTTTGGAAGTGTCCATGTTGACAATGGATGCTGGTGAAGAAGACTGAGAGCAACTGTTGATAAAGCCACTGAAAAAGATGCTGAAGAAGAGTCTCTGATGAAGATAACTGGTGAAGAAGGCTGTAAAGAATCTCTGATGAAGATAGCTGGAGAAGGGTCTCTGATGAAAACAAACTGATGAAGGTGCTGGAGAAGAATCTCTGATGGAGATAACTGGAGGAATCTGAGCAGTAGAACAGGTCAAAACCAAACCAAAGATAAGATGTGGATACCCTGTAAAACAAATAGACAAATGTTAAATGATGCAAAATGATGTATGCAAAATGATATGCAAAGGGTTTGTGATCAAGTGCTGGATCTGTTATCTGCCTTGATAGGGTCCATGTGTGTTCATAAGTCCGGATGGAGGCTTTAGAAAACCAGTAACTAGGTGGGGGACTCAAATAAAGAGTCACAAGTCCATGGTTTCACAAGAACTGTCCAAAATGATACAACCTTAAAACAACATTAGTAACAAGGGTATGATGAGGCCAAGGGTTCCTGCAAACCTGTAAACATCCTAACCCCCTCACATGTATTGTTCTAGAACAAATATCCTCAGACTTGGATCAGTTATGAGAAGTGTAAACACTTCTAACCCGGAGGTACAGTGTTTACAATAACCATAAAGGATCCTCCTCTAATTCACCTCAGATGCTGAAGGTCATAAAAGGTCATCCAAACTTAGCAGGCTTCCCAGATAGCCCTAGTACTACAGGAAATCCATAGCACAAAGTTCTCAAGATAGCCCTAGTACTACAGGAAATCCATAGCACAAAGAAGAAATCCATAGCACAGAGTCGCCAAGCTGTCGCTCCCCCGAAAAGACAATGGGTCAAATAGGGTACAGACGCGAATGGTCGGCGAAAGGAGAGAATGAAGGTGAAGTGAATAGAGTCGCCAACTAGGCATTTTTATCCCGAAGGAAAGGTAATGCTGCATAAACCTAGAAAAATGTGGATAAGACAGTTGCGAACCAGAGAAACTGAGAAAGGGGGTTGGTTACAACCTGGGAAGGTATTAGCACCCAGATTGTCCGTCGTACTCGACGGGATCCACGCTTAAAAGATTGTGTTTAAAAGGGGTAGTGTATGTGCTATCTGTGTGCCAAAGCTGGAAAAGAAATGTACAAGTGTCAGTGCAAAAAGGTGAATGCTCAGGAATTGAGGCTTAAAAAAGAATGCTGAAAGAGGGGGGAAGACACAGAGACTTTTGTTCGATAACTGTTAAGTTATGCCTACGTATCCTATCGTGCAATGAGGAAGTCAGAACACTGTAGTTCGACTCAAAGAGACTTAGATAAATTGACTGTGAACTGCCTGCTTGCCTATGCTCAAGTGTATGACTCGTCTGGCTCGAGTGCTAACTGTCTTGCATTAGACGGAAGAAGCGAGTTCTCGTTTGTGAATGAATGTGATGAGAAAAGAATCCCGAAGGAGACGAGTATTGTTTGTTTTTGTGTTTTCAGTTTTTTGTTGTTTTTGGGTTTTGCATAAGTTAATGAGCTTAAGCCTAAATCAAAGGTTGTAAACTCATTATATCCTCCCTGATTAGGGATAATGAGAATACTTAAGTATGAGATCAGCACCTCAACTTAATTACCATGATGATGTAGGATTAAGATCATTAACCTACTTGTGATTATTTAGATGTTTTTTGGGTTTTTATTTAGTGTTAAGTAATGAGTTTAATCTCTAATCACAGATTAGTGAACTCATTACACCATCCTAATAGAAGGATGATAGATGGGAACACTTAAGCTGAGGAAGATACCTCATCTTAATCCATGGTAAGGGATTACATTCATTATATAACAAGCCTTTATTAAATGGATTTTAAATAAAGGGTGAGATTAATAAATGGATTTTACGGTTTGTAAGACAACTTGAGGGGGACTTGTCCATTAAACACTAGGGTTAGTCCTTCTTAACCCTAAAGGAAGAATTAGAACCCTAATGTAAGGCCCAAGTTAAAAGATGAAGTCTTAGTGATTATTAAGATGGTTTGATTAAAATGTTTAAACAAATTAAAGGTTTAACACTTAGGATTAAAGTTATACACTCCATCCTAAGAGAAGGATGCAGGTATAACCCTAATTCTAAAGTCCTAAAACTTTAAGAGTTTAGTCTCTGATTATGAAGATGAGAAGAGAGACTCAAGGAGAATCAAAGGTAAAAACTAAGGGGGACTAATCACAACCCTAATTATTATCATGCTTGGATGTTACTATGGTTTTTAAGGCTTGAGAAAGATCTTCAAGGAAGCCACCAATGGAAGAAGCAGATGAAAGGAGGAGGAAGCAGAAGAAATAAGTTACTTACTTCATTGAAGAAGATAAGTAACTTAAAGAAAGAAAGTGAGAAATAATTAACACAAGTGAACAAGTTCACTTAAAAGACAAGTAAAATGAAAATGAAAGAGATAAAGAGAAGTGAGAAGTGAAGGCAAATCCACTTCTCAAAGTAACTCACCACCTGAAAATGTTAGCATGAATGCATAAAGTTCAAGGCATAAAGAAATGAAATGAAATGAAATGCAATGAGATAAAATGACCAAAGTCAGAAGTGTTTATGCAATGTTAATGTCATGTGAGATGATGCAAAGGCATACAAAAAGCATATGTGTGATCATACAAAGATGAGATGCAAATGGAAGCATGCTTTGAAATTTGAAAACACATGAAAGTTAATGAAATGAAATGAATGCAAATCATGGCAAATGAATGAAGAAATGATCAAGCATGATTCTAACATGTCCTAAGGTGTCTAAGATGACATATGAATGCAAGAAATGTCATGGAAAGTTCATGTATGGATGCATATGCAAGATGAATGCAAATGAACATGAGAAATTAGGGTTTTATGGACAAGCAAGATGCAAATGAACAAAACATAAGCATATGACATGATAATAATTTGAAACCAAGCTCGAATAAACCCTAATCCCATACTATATCACACTCCAAAGGAGAAGGTCAGAAGCCTTACCACTCAAAGGTTATGAATTTCCTAAGTTTCTAGGGTTTTTTGGGTGATTCTCAAAGGAAAATGAAAATCAATTAAAAAATGTAAGATAAATTCATGAGATAAAAATCCTATAAACTACATTCCATATGCAAAACAATGCAAAAAGAATCATTTTCAAACTCTTCTTGGTTAGGCAGAAAAGATTTTTTCAATTTAGGGTTCAAAAATATGATTTAAATGACCTTTAATTCAAAGAAAATTCTCAAGTTATGATCAAACCTAAAAAGAAATTTATGTGAAGAGTTTGAAAATGTTTCTAAATACAAAGGGATGATTCATGATTTTTTTGGTGATTTTTAGAAACCTAAATGTATTTTTAATTAATTAAAATACTTTAATTAATTAAAAATAACATTTAAATATTTTAAAAATACTTTTTTAATGCAAAATATAAAATAAAAATCATTTTCTGGTTAAGAAAAATATTTAAAACCAAAATGCAAAAGGAAATATTTTTTGGAAATGTTTTGCTATTTTAAATAAAATGAGAAAGAAAATGCAAAGAAAATGAAATAAAAATAAAATAAAATGGAAGTAAGCTGATCTAAGGGCTGATATTTGAACTAGGGAATTGGGTGTTGACTAGCGCGTAATCCAAGGGCTGAGGTTCCATCTGAGATTTTTTAATTAATTAACTCTAATTAAATTAATTAAATGAAAATTAGGGTTAATGAAGTAATCTTGGCCACACACGCGCAGGGCTAAATCCAATCCAAGGGTCTACATTCAAACTGGCATTTAATACAAGATTAGGGCTTAATGACTTTCAGGTGACCGAAACAGTGTTTCGGTCATCTTCTCCGGCAGCACCTTCATGCTATCTCACTCCCTAGGCTATCCTAACCCCTCTAAAGCTCCAGAATCAATCCCCTAACACCCCTAAGCAAGAATCAGCCATCAAAACATATTTATCATGCATCAAAAACAAGATTCGAATCAAATCGTAAAACAGAACAAAATTTTCAGAAGTTACTAACATGCTTAATACTCAACCATTTTCAAAACAAATTACATCAGGATGATCAGTGAAGCATGAAGATTCATTTAGAAACTTAAAATGCAAGTTCTGGAAAAAATGTTCTTGAGGTTACCTGAGGTTGAGCTTTCAGTTCTTGAGCTTTCTGGACCTTTTTTTGGTGCAAACCAACCCCAATGAGCTTCCTGAGAATGCTTTGATGCTTGGAGTGAGTTTATTTGGCCTCTTTCTGAAGTTCAGTTTTGAGAGGTGAAAAATCGTATTTGTTGTGTGATGTGTTTCAGGCCATTTTAATGGTTGGGATTTGTTCCTTAGGTGATGTTGAGTTGAATGGTGAAGAAAGTTTGAAGTTTGAGTGGTTGTGTGATGAAAATCGAAGAGGGGAAGTGTTATGGAGGATTTTGTGATTCTGAGTCTATGAATGCTTGCAGGCTTGTGTGATGACTGAAATGAGTTCCTTAGGGTTTGCATAAGAGATCTTGATTGGTCATAAAGTTGGTGGTGGCATAGTGTGATTGGTATGGTTGTTTTTGCAAAAAGTCAACATTGGTTGTACTATGAGCATGGGTCATGACAAGAGTGGTTCCAAGACATGTCTGGCCTCAATTGGCTTTGTGGAGGGCCTTTGGATCAAAGGATTGCAGCTGGATGGCTTGGATGAAGAAATGTCATGCTTTATGCAATTTTCCAACTTTGATGTTTCTTGTGAATCAAGTCATGGAAATGCCAAATTCTTGGGCCAATTCTGATGTTTAGAAGTCACATAGGCATGTTATGAAGTGTAGAAGTTGATTAGAGGTCATTAGAATGCTTGAACATGCCATTTTGCAAAATCCCTCTTTGACATGAAACTTGAAATTTTAGGATTTTTGCCAACTTTGAAAGGCCATATCTTGAGTTCTAGGATGAATCAAGACATGTTCTTGTACTTTTTGAAAAGGGAAATACCTAATCTACAAGTTTCATGACCAAGAATTTTTCATTTGAAGCATTTTTGGTTGAGAAAGAGGAGGTTGAAAAACTTTCCCAAAATGGAAAGTTTCCATTACAAGTCATTTTCATTTTTGGCAAGTTTGCAAATGGCTCAAAATTATTCAATCTTGTGAACTTCCAACCTCTTATAAGATCAAATAAAGATCATATAACTTAAATTTGATGAAAATACCCCTTTGGTTCCATTGTTGGGGGCCTCAGATGCCCTGATTTTGACTTAACTTGCTCAGGAAGTTACCCAGTGATCATATGACTTCCACAATGAATTTCTTCATCAAACTTGGTTCACATGATCCTTATAACATCTTAAGAACAATAGAAATAATAATGGCCCAAAAAATTTGAGTTAAGGCCTCTGAAACCAAAACCCTAATTTTGGTCCTCTGTGTAGTGAAAACCCTAGCTCTGCTTCCATGCCTTGCCAGGTCTTGTGATTTCTTGACTTATATGAACTTTGAGGGACATGATATGATGATAGGACACGCATGGACCCTCTTGGAACACTTTGAGGCCCTTGGGATGACTCAGATGGAATCTTTGGATTGCTCATATCACAAACCCTAGATGCAGATGAACTTGAACTATGCAGATGAAACAAATATGCAATATGATGTGGTATGCTTATGCTTATGAAAAAATGAAAGATCACAAGCCATGGTGTGATAAAGAGTGAGGGAAAATTTGGGGTGTTTACTATATGGGATTGGATACATAATTTGTTGATGTCAATTGTTGTTTGTGTGGAATAATAAGTTATTTTGATTAATAAGTCATTGGGATGAATAAGTTAATTTAGATGATTAAGAAAATTGTGTCGATGTTGTGTTGATTGTTGAATTGTGTGTCGGCTGATTGGTGAAATAATTGGAGAAGGAATTGGACTGAGAAGAGTTACAGAGACGAAACAGAGAGCACATGATTTGGCTTTTGGACGTCCGTCCTATTTTCCAGACGCCCGTCTGAGATTTGTGATGCCCGTCACATCCTTAAGACGATTGTCACAAAGTGTGATGATGGTCACACGGGTCTGGGAGAATTTGTTATTTTGGTTTCTGTGTTGTATTTCGACTGTCTGCTAAACTTAAACTATCATTAATTAATTCCAGTAACATGATTAAGTTGAAGGATATCAGTTGAAGTATCACAGGTTCTAATAATCAATTAATAAGGAGATTAATAAGTGATATAAAAATGAATTAGTAGAAGAAAACTAGTTCAACAGTGGAATAGAATTAGTAGCAGGCTGGCAAGTTGGTTGTTGTGTTGGAGTTATCAGAAGCATTCTAATTCAATTAATAACAAGTAGCATTAACAAAGCATATTAATTAGTTTAATTAATCGATTTAGTCGAGATATTTGTAAATAAGAGTGTGGTATAATTATTGTACTTGTGTTGTGTTGTTTGCTCCAAGTTGAAAAGTTGTTGGTTGTTGTTGTATGTTGCAATACCTTATAAATGGGAAGATTATGAGTTGCAGACTTTGGCCAAAGTTGGATGTTGTTGTGTTGTTATGTTGTTATAGTTGTTGTTGTTTGATAATCATGTTAAGTCGCATAACATATCATTATTCAAGTTGGAGATGGTTGCTCGGTAAGTTGGCCTGGATTGGCAAGAATAAAGTTGAAAGCTTATGCCTTGTATTTACGCCTCTATTAATTGGCATGATTATAAGTTGGGAGTTTTGCTCTGTTGGTACCACATGCATCGCATTTGTCTAAGTTGCATATTACGTTGTGGTGTTGTATCTTACGTTGATTCTAAGTTGTTGGTTATTTGTGAAGGGGTGATTTGTGTAATCTAATTCAATATGTTATTTATCATATGCTTGATTATATTTTTAGATATCTTACCCCTTCTGTTTGAATGTTGCCCTCTATTGGTAACGTGCAGGTAATCCAGAGTAGGACAGAGTACCTTAGTAGATTTGATTCGGTGTTGTCGCTCTGATACGTAGCACTCAGGGGGATAACACTTGTTTTATGCTGATGTTGACTTTTATTATAGTTGTCTAATTTTAAGTTCTTTAATCAAAGAATTGTTATTTTCTTAAGTTGATTTGATGTTGAATACAATTTAAGTTGTTTTTGATGAATCCGCTGGTGTCGCTCCCACCAAATGACACCCGATCAAGAGGGGTACAGACGCGAACGGTCGGTGAAAGAGAAAGAAATGAAAAGAGTCGCCAGCTAGACATTTTTATCCTGAAGGAAAGGTAATGCTGCATAAACCTAGGAAAGAAATGGATAAGACGGTCGCGAACCAGAGAAACTGAGAAAGGGGGTTGGTTACAACCTGGGAAGGTATTAGCACCCAGATTGTCCGTCGTACTCGACGGGATCCACGATTGAAAGATTTGTGTTTAAAAGGGGTAGTGTCAGTGCTATCTTGTGTGCAAAAGCTGGAAAAGAATGCAAGTGTCAGTGTAAAAGAAATGTGAAGTGAATAAAGAGAAGTGTCAGTGTAAGAAAAGAATGAAGCTCAAGATTATGAGGCTTAAAGAATAATGCTGGAAGAGGGGGGAATGATACAGAGACTTTTGTTCGATAACTGTTAAGTTATGCCTACGTATCCTCTCGTGCAATGAGGAAGTCAGAACACCGTAGTTCGACTCAAAGAGACTGAAAGATAAATTGACCTGTGAACTGCTTACTTGTCTATGCTCAAGTGTATAACCTGTCTGGCTCAGGTGCTAATTGTCTTGCATTAGACGGAAGAAGCGAGTTCTCGTTTGTGAGTGAATGAGATGAGAAAAGAATCCCAGAGGAGACGATTATTGTTTGTTTTTGGTGTTTTCAGTCTTTTACTGCTTTTGGAGTTTGTCATAAGAAAATGAACTTAAGCCTAAACCAAGGGTTACTAAACTCATCACATCCTCCCTCTGATTAGGGGTAATGAGAATACCTTAAGTATGAAGTAAACACCTCACACTTAATCACCATGATGTAGGGTTAAGATCATTAACCTACTTGTATTTATTTATATGTTTTTGGAGTTTTTGTTTAGTGTTAAGTAATGAGTTTAAGCCATAATCAAGGATTTAACGGACCCATTACACCATCCTAATAGAAGGATAATAGATGAGAACATTTAAGCTGAGAAAGGCTCCTCAACTTAATCCATGATTAGGGATTAACCTCATGACAAAACAAACCTTTATTGAAGTGGATTTTAGTTAATGATAAGATTAAGAAGTGGATTTTATGGTTGGTAAGACAACTTGAGGGGGACTTGTCCATTAACACTAGGGTTAGTCCTTCTTAACCAGTTAAGGAAGAATTAGAACCCTAATGCAAGGCCCAAGTTACAAGCTTGATATCTTAGTGATTATTTGGTGGATTGATTAAAGGATTTAAACACATTGAGGGTTTAACACTTAGGATTAAAGTTATACACTCCATCCTAATAGAAGGATGCATGCATAACCCTAATCACAAAGCCTTAAAACCTTTAAGGTTTAGTCCTTGATTAAGAGACGAGAAGAGAAGACTCAAAGATGACACAAAGGTAAAACTAATGGGGGACTAATCAAACCCTAATTGTGATCATTCTTTGGTGCTCCTAGGGTTTGTGAAGCTTGCAAGAAGATCTTCAGAGAAGCCACAAAGGAAGAAGCAGGATGGAAGGAAAAGAAGCAGCAAGAAGCAAGTCAACTTACTTCACTTAAGAAGATAAGTTGCTTGAAGAAAGAAAGAGAAGAAGGAGCATGAATGAGCAAGCTCACTCTAATACAAATACAAAATGCAGCAATGAATGCATAAGAGATGAGAAGAGATTATGAGAAGTGAAGGCAAATTCACTTCTCAAGGACTTACCACCTGAAAAGTTAGTGAAAGAAAATGGAATGAAATGAGAATGAGATGAGATGCAAGGATGCAAACCAAAATCATAAGCATGATCATGATGCAAATGATGCTATGAGGTGGTGTGAAAGCATGTCAAGAGATGAGGATGATCATACAAGTAATGAAGATGCAAATGGGACATGAAAGTAAGCATGAAAGTTCATGAAAACTTATGAAATGCAATGGATGCATAACATGGAAAATGGATGATGCAATGATCAAACATGATTCTAATGTGTCCTAAGATGTCTTAGAAGTCATGTGAATGCACAAAATGTCATGGCAAGTTCATGTATGCAAGCATATGAAAGATGAATGCAAATGAAGGCAAAGATTAGGGTTTATGTACAAAATGCAATGCAAAATTCAGAATCAGAAGCAAATGACAAGACAAAAAATTGAAAATGGGATCAAAGGTACCTTAAACCCATACAAGTTAACTTCCCAAAGGGGAAGGTCAGAAGCTAAACCCTAAAGGACTTATGATTTTTCTAAGTTACTAGGGTTTCAAGAATGATCCTAAAGGAAAAAATGCCAAACAAATTAAAAATGAAAGATAAAAATGGAACAAAAATATTTTAAGATGCTTGAAGGGATGCATAACACAATGCAAAAAGAACCATTCACAAACTCAACTTGGATCAAAAGTTATGAATTTTTGAAATTAGGGTTGAAAATATTCAAATTAAAGAACCCTAATTCAAATGAAAATTGTCAAAGTGTTATCAAAACTAAAACGAAATTTGTATTGTGAGTTTGTAAATGTTTCTAAATGTTTTGAAAAGAGCTCTGAATTTTTTTTGGAATTTTTAAATACCTAAATGTATTTTTAATTAATTAATTCTTATTAACTAATTAAAAATAATCATTTAAATGATTTAAAAATAATTTTCAATGCAAAAAATAAAAATAAAAATATTTTTGGTTTCTGAAAATAAATAAAAGCTTGAATAAAAATTTTCAGAATTTTTTGATATTATTTGCTATTTTTAAAAATTCGTTCAAATAAAATAGAAAACAAATGAAATAAATATTAAATAAAATGAGAAAAAGGGAAAGTCAACTGATCCTAAGGCTGAGGTTCAAATTCAGGTTGGAGGGAATTGACTTCGCGCGTAATCCAAGGGCTAGAATTCATACTACGCTAATTATGATTAGAGCCCTAATCTGAACCCTAATTACTTTCAGGTGACCGGAACAGTGTTCCGGTCATCTTCTCCGGCCAGCCTCTCATTCAATCTCTCTCAATGCGTAAAATCAAACCACCAAACTCTCCAGAAATGATCCCCACCCCATTCTAAACAAGAATCAGCCATCAAACAACATTTATTTCACATGAACAATGAGATTCGAAGCAAAACGGAAAATCTTTCAGAAATTTTAGAAGCTTCATACATGCTTAAAACTTAACCATTTTCAAAACCAAAAGGTGCAGTGTGATCAGTGAAGCATAGAGAACAATCTAAGAACTTAAGAAATCATTTCTGGAAAATTTGTTCTTGAGGTTACCTGAACTGAAGCTTTCAAAAATGGCACTGGCTGGCTGCTTCTTTGCCTCAAATCAACTCCAATGATCCTCTTGAAGAGTTTGTGATGCTTGGTTGGAGTTTATATGGCCTCTAAGTGATGTTGGCTGAAACTCAGTTCAAGAAATGTGAAAATCGTGTTTTTGATACAGGGTGTTTCAAAGCAAAATGAAGGGTGGGAAATGATCAGTGATGAATTTGGAGTTGAATGGTGAAAAAAGTTTGGAGATTTGATGGCTGAGCTATGAGTTTCGAAGGCTTTTGCAAATTGGAGGGATTTTGTGTATGCTGAGGATTCTCAGGTTTCAGCCTGTGTTGTGTTGTGTTATGAGCTGTGTTTGATCCACATAACAAGTTGTGATAGGTCAGAGAGTGGGTGGTGGCCTATGGTGATTGGTATGGGCAAGTTGCCAAAATGTCAACATGACTTGTACTTGAGGTATGGGCAAGAATACAGTTGGTCCTTGGGCATGTCCATGCGCAGCTGACTTCATGGATGTCCACAAATCCATTCTTGAGGCAATTCAGCAAGAGGGAAGAAAGTTATGGGGTGTTTTGCAATTATGTGATGTTTTGGCCCCTTTGAGAAATCTTGATGTTCAAGGCATGAAACTTGAGATTTCTTTGGGAAATTCTGAATTATAGGTCATGTACTATGTTTGTGTAATGGTTAGAAGTGTGTTTGAAGTCAAAAAATGCTTTGGCAAGTGGTTTTGCAAGTTTCCCTCTTTGGTGCATAAGTGAAATTTTGTGATTTTCCCCAACTCTGCAAGGCCATAACTTGAGTTCTATGATGAATTAGATCAAGTTATTGTACTTTTTGGAAAGGGAATGATCCAATCTACAATTTTCATGACCAAGAATTTTTCATTTGAAGCCTTTTTGAATCAAAAAGAGGAGGTTGAAAAACTTTCCCAAAATGGCAATTTTGCATTACAAGTCACTTTCCCAAAATGGCAACTTTGCAAATGGCTTGAAATTCTTCAATTTTGTGAACTTCTAACTTATTTTAGGATCAAATAAAGATCATATACACTCAAGATGATGGAGAAGACCCTTTGGTTGGATGGTTGGGGTCCTCAGATGCCCTGATTTTGCACTGACTTGTTCAAGAAGTCATCTATTGATCAGATGCCTTCCCCATTGAATTTCTTCATGAAAATTGGTATGCATGATTCTTATATCATATAGAGAGAAATAGAAACAAGAATGACCAAAAAACTTGGAGTCATGGCCTTTGAAACCAAAACCCTAATTTTAGGTCATCTGTGCAGTTGAGCTTGGCTCTGCTTCCATGCCTTTCTCAGTTCTTGTGATTCTTTGACTTCCTTGGTCTTGGGAGGATATAATATGATGCTTAAACATAAATGGACCCTCTTGAGATGATTTAAGACCTTTGGGGTGGCTCAGATAGCTCAGGGATGGCTCAGATCACAAACCCTAAATGTAGATGACTTTGAACCAATGCAATGAAGCAAAAATGCAATATGAGATGATATGGTTGAACTTATGCAAATGAAAAGAATCACAAGCCATGGTGAAATGGGTGAGGGAAAATTTGGGGTGTTTACAGCTGGGTAGTAACAAAGTAGTTTTGTTAAAGACTTATCAGGTGTTGAATGTTGTTTTTAAAGTTGAAAATGTAATCATCTCATTTGTTTGTCAAAACTTTTATACTCTGATTTTATTATAAATTATCAGGTAGAAATGGGGTGTTACATTCATCGATTCATTCTGGTTGCCATTGACTATCTCACCTAGTAGGTGGAAGCGACATCTTATGATAATGTCACCAAGCAGGTCGTGGCCCGATTCTTGAAGAAGGATATCATCTGTCGATACGGAGCGCCCAAAATAATCATTACTAATAATGGTTCCAATTTTAATAATAAGATGATGGCTAAATTATGTCGGGACTTTAAAATCAAGCATCACAACTCTTCTATGTACCTCCCGAAGATGAATGGCACCGTCGAGACGGCCAACAAAAACATCAAGAAGATCATACAGAAGATGGTTGTGACTTATAAAGATTGGCATGAGATGTTGTCGTTCTCATTGCATGGGTACCAAACATCAGTGCACACATCAACCAGGGCAACCCCATTCTCACTAGTGTATGGAAAGATTCAACCAGTTGAGCCTCATCGAAGAGAAGTGCTTAGCAGTTGTATGCCATGAACAGTTGTATCAGCGGAAAATGAAACATGCACTCGATCAGAAAGTACGACCTCAATGTTATCAAGCTGACGACTTAGTGTTGGAAAAGACCCTTCCTCCTCTAACAGATCACATGGGCAAATGGAATCCCAACTATGAAGGTCCATTCGTGGTTAAAAAGTTCTTCTCGGTGTAAACACCCCAAATTTTCCCTCACTCATTTCACCATGGCTTATGATCTTTTCATGTGCATAAGTTCAATCATGGCATCTCATATTACATTTTTGCTTCACTGCATTGTCTCAAAGTCATCTGCATCTAAGGTTTGTGATCTAAGCAATCCAAGAGCCATTTGAGCCACTCCAAAGGTCATCAATCACTTAGAAGGGGTCCATGTATGTTCAAACATCATATTATATTCCCACAAGGTCAAGGAAATCAAAGAATCACAAGAACTGAGAAAGGCATGGAAGCAGAGCCAGGTTTAACTGCACAGATGACCTAAAATTAGGGTTTTGGTTTCAGAGGCCATAACTCCAATTTTTTTGGTCATTCTTGTTTCTATTGGTCTCTATATGTTATGAGGATCATGCATATCAATTTTCATGAAGAAATTCAATGGGGGAAGGCATCTGATCAAGAGATGACTTCTTGAGCAAGTCAGTGCAAAATCAGGGCATCTGAGGCCCCCAGTGACCCAACCAAAGGGTGTTCTCCATCATTTTGAATGTGTATGATCTTTATTTGATCATATAAGATGTTAGAAGTTCACAAAATTGAAGAATTTCAAGCCATTTGCAAAGTTGCCTTTTTGGGAAAGTGACTTGTAATGAAAACTTGCCATTTTGGGAAAGTTTTTCAACCTCCTCTTTTTGATTCAAAAATGCTTCAAATGAGGAAACTTTGGTCATGAAAGTTGTATATTGGATCATTCCCTTTTCAAAAAGTACAAGAACTCTTTCTAATTCATTTTGGATCAAAAGTTATGGCCTTGCAAAGTTGGGAAAAATCATGAAATTTTCACTTTTGTACCAAAGAGGGAAAGTTGCAAAACCTCATGCCAAGGCAAAATGTGACTTCAAATGGACTTCTAACTATCACACAAACATAAGTCATGACCTAAAATTCAGAATGCACCAAAGAATTGCTCATTTTCATGCCTTGGTCATTAAGAAATCACAAAGGGGCCAAAGTTGTACCAATTTGCAAAAGCTCATGAAACCATGCCTCTACTTGTTACAGCTCATCAAATCTAATCCATAACCCTTCCTTGATCTTTGCTGCACACAGCCATGCCCAAATCCAAGCCTGCCATGACCCATACCTCAAAGGACACTTAACATTGACTTTTGGCAAAATGGACCATACCAATCAACATAGGCCAGCAACAACTCTCTGACCTATCCAAACTTGATACATGGACCAAAAGCAACTCAACACAACACACAACACAGCCTGAGTTCTCCCACAAGTGAGCATTCTCAAAAACCCCGCTTTATGCATTTTTCTTCGAATCTCAAAACACAAGCCACAAACCTCTAAACAAACTTCATAGAATCACTCACCATGATCCTCTGATCATTTCCCAACCATCATTTGATCCTGAAACCATCACAAACAGAAATACGATTTTTCACTCCCCTTGGTCAGAACTTCATCAATCTCACAAAACAGCCACAGTACACTCCAAATAAGCTTCAAAGCTTCCTCAAGAAGATCATTGGAGCCATTTTGAAGCAAAGACCTGACCAGAAGGTACCAAAAGTGAAAGCTCCAGTTCAGGTGAGCTCAAGAACTTTTTTTCCAGAACTCCCATTTTTAGTTTCTAAATGATTCCTTATGCTTCACTGATCACCATGATATGATTTATTTTGAAAATGAGGGGAAAATGACCATGTATGCTTGTTCTGAAATTTTGCCCGTGAAACTTGATTGCTTCGATTCTTGTTGTTGATGTAATATATATGGTTTTTGTGCCTGGAATCTTGTTTATTGTTGTTCATTAATCATTTCTGGAGAGTTTGATGAAGTTTTGATGCGTATTGAGTGAGATTGGAGAAATGGCTTGCCGGAGAAGATGACCGGAACACTGTTCCGGTCATCTGAAAGTGATTAGGGTTTAGGATTAGGGCTTAATCATAATTAAGTGAGTTTGAATTCCAGCCGTCCATTAGCGCGCGTAGTCAACTCCCGCCTCCTTGAATTTGAATCCTGGCCTTCAGACCATTTGACTTTCTCATTTTTCTTTTTAAATTCATTTAAATTCATTTGTTTTATATTTAAATTCCACGAATTTTTAAAAATAGGAAAATACATTGAAAAATTCTGATTTTTTTTGTCAAACATTTCATTAATTTTCAGAACCCAAAAATATTTTTATTTTTATTTTTTTGCATTACAAATTATTTTTAAATCATTTAAATGTTTATTTTTAATTAGTTAATGGAAATTAATTAATTAAAAATGCATTTATGTATTTAAAAATCACCAAAAAATTCACATTGCATTTAGAAACATTTAGAAACATTATCAAACTCTCAAAACAAATTTCATTTTGGTTCTTGATGTATTTTGACAATTTTCATTGGAATTAAATTCATTTGAAGGCAATATTTTGGTTCAAACTTAGAAAAATTCATTCTGCCTAACCATGAAGAGTTTGGTAATGGTTCTTCTTGCATTGCATCCTTCATAGCATGAAGTTTTTAGGGTAAAATTGGTTTGAATTTATCTTTCATTTTCAATTTGTTGTACATTTTTCATTGTGAGGTATCCCAAAACCCTAGTTGACTTGAGAAATTCATAACTTCCATTAGGTTTAGACTTAGGATCCCTCCTTTGGGCAGTGAACTTGTGTAGGGTTAGGGTTCCTTTGATCCCATTTTCAATTTTTTATCATGTCATTTGCTTCTAATTTTGAGTTTTGTGTTGAATGGTATGCATAAACCCTAATCTTTGCTTTCCTTTGCATCCATCTTTCATTTGCTTGCATACAAGAACTTGCCATGACATTTTGTGCATCCACATGATCCATAAGACATCTTAGGACATATTAGAATCATGTTTGATCATTGCATCATTCATTTGACATGTCATACCTTCATTGCATTTCATAAGCTTTCATGAACTTTCATGGTCCAAGGCATGCTCCATATGCATCCATTCTTTTGTATGCTCACATATATGTATCTTGTATGACTTTGCACCATCTCTTGACATCATTTGCATCATGTGTATGTTTCTGACTTTAGCCTTTGCCCATCCATATGCATTGTTTCATCTCATTTCTTCCTTTATGCATCTTGTACTAACTTTTCAGGTTAGTGGTAAGTTTGTTTGGGAGGTGGATTTGCCTTCACCTCCTACCTCTTCTCACCTCATCATTTTACATCCTTGCTGCATTTTTACTTGTCTTGGAGTGAGCTTGCTCACTTGTGCCTCTCTTCCCTCTTTTCTTCTCTTTCTCCTTCTCCTTTCATCTTGTTCCTCCTTGGTGGCTCTTTGAAGATCTTCTTGCAAGCCTCATAAACCCTAGGAATACCCAAGCATGATAACAATTAGGGTTTGATTAGTCCCCCCATTAGATTTACCTTTGTGTCATCTTTGAGTCTTCTCTTCTCATCTCATAATCAAGGACTAAACCCTAAAGGTTTTAAGGCTTTGTGATTAGGGTTATGCCTGTATCCTTCTATTAGGATGGAGTGTATAACTTTAATCCTAGGTGTTAAACCCTTAATGTGTTTAAATCCTTTTAATAAATTCATCTAATAATCACTAAGACATAAAGCTTGTAACTTGGGCCTTGCATTAGGGTTCTAATTCTTCCTTAATTGGTTAAGAAGGACTAACCCTAGTGTTAATGGACAAGTCCCCCTCAAGTTGTCTTACAAACCATAAAAATCACTTCTTCATCTTATCATTAACTAAAATCCACCTTAATAAAGGCTTTGTTTTGTCATGAGGTTAATCCCTAATCATGGATTAAGTTGAGGAGCCTTCCTCAGCTTAAATGTTCTCATCTATTATCCTTCTATTAGGATGGTGTAATGAGTCCATTAAATCTTTGATTATGGCTTAAACTCATTACTTAACACTAAACAAAAACAAAAAAAACATCTAATTAAATGCAAGTAGGTTAATGATCTTAATCCTACATCATGGTGACTAAGTGTGAGGTGTTTACTTCATGCTTAAGGTATTCTCATTACCCCTAACCAGAGGGAGGATGTGATGAGTATACTAACCCTTGGTTTAGGCTTAAGCTCATTTTCCTATGGCAAACTCCAAAAGCAATAAAAGACTGAAAACACAAAAACAAACAATAATCGTCTCCTCCGGGATTCCCTTCTCATCATCCTCACTCACAAACGAGAACTCGCTTCTTCCGTCTAATGCAAGACAGTTTGCACCTGAGCCAGACAGGTCATACACTTGAGCATAGACAAGTAAGCAGTTCATCAGTCAAATTTATCTTTCAGTCTCTTTGAGTCGAACTACGGTGTTCTGACTTCCTCATTGCACGAGAGGATACGTAGGCATAACTTAACAGTTATCGAACAAAATTCTCTGTTAATTCCCCCTCCTTCCAGCATCATTCTTTAAGCCTCATAGTCTTGAGCATTTCATTCTTGTTCTTACACTGACGCTCTTTTATTCCACTTCACTTTTCTTTTACACTGACACTTGCATTCTTTTCCAGCTTTGATGCACAAATTGCACTGACACTACCCCTTTTAAACACAAATCTTTTAAGCGTGGATCCCGTCGAGTACGACGGACAATCTGGGTGCTAATACCTACCTTGGTTGTAACCAACCCCCTTTCTCAATTTCTCTGGTTCGCGATCGTCTTATCCATATTTTTTCTTAGGTTTATGCAGCATTACCTTTCCTTCGGGATAAAAATGCCTAGCTGGTGACTCTATTCATTCCTTCTCATTTCGCCGACCGTTCGCATCTGTACCCCTCTTGGCCCCGTGTCATCAAGTGGGAGCGACATCTTGGCGACTCTGCTGGGGAACCTTATACTGTAACCAGGGCTTCTGGTTCTTTTTGTGAGTTCCTCCTAGCGCTTGTTTGATTTGTGTTTACTGGGGTATTATGTGTTATGTGTGTTTATTCATTTTGCTTTATTTATTGCTTTATGTACAGCTTTATTTATTGCTTTCCTTTACAGTTTTTCATATTTCATACTGTCATTATCATTGCTGGATCTGGTTTTCTGTTTTGGTGGGTGAGGTTCCATTGAGAGTTCAAGGTCCTATACCTGGGACCTGAGTGACACCTAGGCTAGAGTGGTTCATGTTCTTTCCCATTCCATTTCGGTCTGGTGCGGGAATATGAAACACGGTTCAGATGTGGGTTTCTTCTTGAGAACTCTGTGCTACAGATTTCCTGTAGTGCTAGGGCTATCTGGGAAGCCTGCTAAGTCTGGATGACCTTTATTATGACCTTCAAAAATTGAGGTGAATTAGAGGAGGATCTTTTATGGTTATTGTAAACACTGTACCTCCGGGTTAGAAGTGTTTACACTTCTCGTAACTGATCCAAGTCTGAGGATCCTTGGCCACATCATACCCTGTTACTTGTTTTGATTAAGAGTACCTCATTTTGGACAGTTCTTGTGATTTAACCCTGGACATGTGGCTCTTTATTTGAGTCCCCCCACCCCGGTTACTGGATTTCTGAACCTCCATCTGGACTTCTTGAACATACATGGGCTTTATATCAAGACAGATAATCAGATCCAGCTTGATCACAAACCCTTGTATATCATTTGCATAGTCATCATTTGCATCATTTAACATTTGTTTATTTGTTTTTCAGGGTATCCACATTATATCTGGCTTGGTTTTGACCCCATCTTCTACATAGACCTCTGCTTCATCAGTTGTCTGCTTCAGTAATCTTCATCATCACCAGCATCAGCCTATCAGTGGCTCATCTCCAGTATCAGTTTTGATCTTCATCATCAGCTATCTTCATCATATTCAGCAGCATTCATGGCTACACCCAGGAAGAGCAATATGTCATACCATTTCTTTGAGCCTGTGTTGACTGGTATCAGGCAGGTCAGGTCACTCATCACCCCTGACCACATCCCTTTGTTCAGAGAGCATTATGGAGGTATCCTGGATATGGTTATGGACCTTGACCCTTCTCAGAGGAGCATGATCCACACATGCCTGCAGTTTTATGACCCTCCTTTGAGATGCTTCACATTCCCAGACTTTCAGCTAGGACCTCTACTGGAGGAGTTTTCATCATTGATTGGAGTACCTGTCAGGGGTGGAGTCCCCTTCAACCCAGAAATGACTTCTCCCAGCAATGGAGAAGTAGCAAAAGCACTGTACCTGGAGCCTACCTTGATTGAGCAAAATATGACAACAAAAGATGGAATCCCTGGTTTGCACTTAGACTTCTTGATTTCTCAGGCCATCCTGAAGGCCTCTTTGGGAGAATGGAGGGCAGTCTGTGCACTGTTAGCCCTCAGCATATATGGGGTTATACTGTTTGCAGATGAGCCCAAATTTATCAGCAAGAATGCCATTCATCTTTTCCTTCTGAGGAACCCAGTACCTACATTGCTGGGAGATTTCTATTATTCCATCCATCAGAGGAATGAAAAACAAAGGGGGAAGTTGGTGAGATGTTGTGCTCCTTTGTTTCACACCTGGCTGCTCAGACACCTGCCTAAGTCAGATGCCTTCCTGAACCCTCACCAGTAGAAGAATTGGGCCAAGAGGCTCATTGCTTTGACTTCAGATGATATCAGATGGTGCACCCAGAGCACCAAAGGCAAAGACATTATCACCAGCTGTGGGCAATACCCAAATGTACCTCTGATAGGAGTAAAGGGTTGCATCAATTACAATCCTTTGCTGTTTAAGAGACAACTGGGCTATGCTTTGGTCCACCCTCCTAGAGTGCAAGATTTAGCTGAGACCCTGTATTGTGAAGTAAAACCTAATTCAGCTGTTGTCAGACAAGCATCCTGGGCTTGGGACAACATCCAGACAAAAGGGATGGCTATTATTGGGAGGTGTAATAATGTTGCTTCAGCTCAGTACTATGACTGGTCCCATGCTAGAGCTCAGATTACTGGAATGCCTTTCACCTAGGAGGACATACCTGGACCCTCTATAGTACAACCAACAGCAACTGTCAGCCTGGAAGAATTTGAGAAGCTGAAGGAAAGGAATGAGAATCTGTCTCAAGCCTTGAAGAAAACTCTTTGGGAAAGGAGTGATGGTCGTCTGGACATTGATAGGCTGGAGAAGCTTAGGGTGGAGCATCTGGCCAAGATTGAGAAAACAGAGGACTACATCAAGAAATCAAGAGCTGGGGAGCAAATATTGAAGAATGCTTGTAAAGAGGCCAAGATTCAGAAGGCTAGGACTGAACTCTATCTGCAAGAAAGTCAGGCTAGGTGGGTCAGGATCACTGAAGCCCGGACTCAAGAAGATAAGAGAATTCAAGCCAAGATTGAACAGTTAGAGGCCAATGAAAAGAAGCAGCAGGAAGCTTTGTTGGCAGCCCAGAAGGAGATTTCAAAGTTGAAGCTTAGGGCTTGATTGAAGAGGTCAAAGGACCAGGACAGGCACAAGAAGCTGACCACTGCCATTGCCACCAGGAACCTCCTCATCAGGACCATTACAGAGCACCCAGCTGGTCCAGTGACTGAGGCACTCCTGAAGGAGGTCAAGGAGGATGAGTTTGGATTGGATGTTTGACTTCTTTGCTTGTTGTTCATTTCCATTTAATGTACTTTTCTTTTTGTTGTATTTTGACCCCCCCAGGGGCGTGTGTTGTAAAGCAAACTATGTATGATTCACCATTTGTAATATATTTGTTAGTTTGTTTTCATTGGGTTTCTTTTCTCAAGCAACATCAAAGCATCTTCCTCGAGGTCTGGAAAGGTCAAAACCAAGAACCAAGCCGGATACCTTGGAAAACAAATAAGCATACTGCATTGCATACTAACCCTTGTTTTGTTTTGTAGGTTTTATATTTATTTGTTTCTAACCTTGTTGTGACCTTCAGGAAACATTGCTCGCAGAAGAGTGTTCCCTGTCAACCGTACGCACCGGTATCCTACTCGCAACAACCTTCCTGGTATCCAAATGGAGCAAGTACAGCAGGACCTGACTGAGGTCAGAACCCAGATGGCTAATGAAAGGGTGGAGATGAGAAACCAAATGACCCAATTCATGGCTGTGATGACTGGCTTGGCCCAGAGCAAAAAAAGGTTAAGGGCATTGGTAGAAAGACAAACTCCCGAGGAACCTCATCCTGGCATTGGAGGAACAAGTAATAATGAAAGGGGTCAGCCTCATGTTAATCCACCAGTATTTGGACCTCATCTAGATCTGGAAGTCAACATCCCGGGAAATGTGCAAGGAAATACTGCTGGGGGGAGAATCTTGCAAGACGATCCCCAAGAAGAGCAGTTTACTGTCATGGGAGCTGGAGACGAAGTCTATGATATGAGGTTTGATGAAATTGTTGAGAAGTTGAGATCTTTGGAGTCTCAAAACTCCTTGGGCTTCGATGTAATGGATATGGGGTTAGTGGATGGGGTGAGAATTCCCCACAAATTCAAGCCCCCGTGCTTTGAGAAATACAACGGAACCTCCTGTCCACGAACTCACCTGCAGTCTTTCCTGGGGAGACTTAAAGCATATACCATGGATGAAAAGCTGTGGATGTTCTACTTTGAAGACAGTTTGACTGGGGCTTCAAGGGAGTGGTATTCACACTTGACCAGAGCTACTATCAGATGCTGGAAGGACCTAGCTGAAGCTTTCATCAGACACTATCAATACAATCTGGACATGGCTCCCAACAGAACCCTCCTAATGGGAATGTCTCAATCTTCCAGAGAAAGCTTCAGAGAATATGCCCAGAGGTGGAGACAGCTTGCTGCTGCTGTCCAACCACCCATGTCGGAAAGAGAAATGGCCGACATGTTCATGAATACTTTGCAAGGAACATATATTGATAGATTGGCTGCCTTTTCTTCTACCAGCTTCACAGACGTGGTTAGAGCCGGTGAAAGAATTGAAAGTCTGCTAAAAATGGGCAAAATTTCTGATAATGGTGCAAGTTCGTCCAATAATTCCAAGAATCCTTTTGTGGGACCTCGAAGGACCGGTGAGACAAATGCCATTCATGCCAGCAGGGGCAGACCTCAGTATGTTCATAGATCAGTAGCAGCTGTCACCATTCTAGCTCCGATTCCTCAACAACCAACATATCAACAACAACAACAACCACATTATCAACAGCAAGTTCAGTACCCGCCACAGAAAACCTACAACAACAACAATAGCAATCAACAATAATGACCCTTCCAGCAAAGACCATCACAGGCAAACAGGGTGATTGACCCTATCCCTATGCCTTATGCTGCCTTATTGCCACAACTCCTGAAGCTTAACTTAGTTGAGTTAAGGACATTGGCACCTCCAGATCCCTCCAATCTCCCAAAGAATTATGATGTCAACGCCAGGTGTGCTTTCCACTCCAATGCACCTGGTTACAATACTGAGAAATGCAGGGCCTTACAAACGAAAGTTCAAGATCTGGTGGATTCTAAAGCCCTCAACTTCGCACCTCCTCCGAATGTCAACAGAAATCCTATGCCCAATCATGGTGGGCCGAGGATTAATGCCATTGAGGAAGACAAACCATCTACTTTGATCACCAGTGTTGCACAAATTCGAACACCTTTGGTCGAAATTAAAGCTCAGCTTCTAGAGTGCCAAGTGTTCCCCGGGTGTGAGCTCGGTTGTGGGTATTGCAACATTGCAGTCAACAGGTGTGAAAATTTGAGAAGCGGCATAGATGGTCTTATTAAGGATGGCGTCCTTCAGATTTCAACAACGGCACCTACGAATCCAGCAATTCCTTTGACAACAATTCCTGATTCTTCTACAACAGCAGCAACAATCATTCCTACCGATTCATCAATATCATCCGCAATTGCTCCATCCATCACTTCAACAAATCAAATTTTAACAACCATTTCTTCTACAACATCAGCATCTACTTTATTAGCAGGATCTCCTACAACACCAGCAAAAATTAACGAAGATATCTCAGCAGTTACAATCTACTATGACCCATCAGAGGTTCCTCCCAGCAACAATTTTCAGCAACAAACAGTGGCACCTCCTGCCAGGTCACCAGTCATAATTTACTACGATCCGCACACCATTACAGTACCCTCCTCTGCAGCAGTCAGTCCAGTTACTATCACGGTGCCTGGACCAGTTCCCTATGAAAGTAGTAATGCTATACCTTGGCATTATGGCTCTGATCTCTACTGCAACGGGGAGAAAATCACTCTGGATTCATCGACCTCTTCTCCACAAATTGATAATGTTGGGGGAGACGGAGGCTTCACCAAAAGCGGACGCCTTTTTGCCTCACAAATACAGAGACCTAATGTTGAAGCAGAAGCTGCTGCCAAAGCAAAAGGAAAGAGTGTGGTACCTGAAGAGCCAACTGTCAAAGAAACTCAGAAGACATCTTTTGAACAAGATTTAGACGAGTTCATGAGAATCATAAAAAGGAGTGATTAGAAGGTGGTGGATCAGCTTCACTAAACTCCCTCAAAAATCTCCATATTATCCCTGTTGATGTGTTCCGAAGCTCACATGAATGCGTTATTGAAAGTCCTGCACGCAACATACGTGCCAGAGGAGATTACTGTTAATCAGCTAGAAACTGTGGTGGCAAATGTCAACACCAGTCATGGACTGGGCTTTACCAATGCTGACTTAACAACAGAGGGACGTAACCACAATAAGGCTTTACATATCACCTTGGAATGCTAGGGTGCTGTTCTATCTCATGTACTGGTGGACACTGGGTCATCGCTCAATGTTCTACCAAAGAAAGCCTTAGTGAAGCTGGAGTATGATGGCTTGGCATTGCGTCCAAGTAACTTGGTGGTGAGAGCATTTGAGGGCTCTAAAAGATCAGTGCTTGGAGAGATTGATCTGCCTGTGATGATTGGCCCACATACCTTCAAAACTACCTTCTATGTGATGGACATTCAGCCGGCCTACAACTGTCTGTTGGGAAGACCCTGGATTCACGCCGCTGGCGCTGTTACGTCTACCCTTCACCAGAAGTTGAAATTCGAGTGGGAAGGCCAGATCATCACCATCTGTGGGGAAGAAGACATCTTTGTTAGCCATCTGGCTACGTATAAATACATAGAAATGGATGGAGAAATCCATGAAACTATGAGCCAGGGGTTTGAGGCCCTGAACATTAATGAAGCATCTGCTGTATTGGGAACTTCCATAACGTCATATCAACAAGCCCGGAAGGTTGTTGAGGAGGGTACCGCCCAAGGCTGGGGCAAGCTGTTGCCCGTGGAAAAGAAAGAAGACCGATTTGGGTTGGGTTACAAACCAACTCAACAAGATCAATCAGAGGCTGCCAAAGAGCCCAAGTTTGTCAGCAAGGGAATGCTCACCCCGGATGCTGTGAACAATTTGGAAGACGAGGAGGAAAGCGACCGCAACCTGGAGAGCTGGATACGTCCAAGGATCCCGGGGAGCCAAGTCCTTAACTGGTCTTCCCAGGAAATTATAAGGGTTACTCCTGCAGAGTAATTATTATTTCCTGTATTTTTAAAGCATGCATCAAGTCTTGCATCTTGCCCGAGATGATAAGACTCATTTTGTAATCGGGCCATCTTGTATTTGTGCAAAGATCAATTAATGAATATCAGGACATCTTTTGCAAATGAGTCTTTTCTTTTCCGCTCACTGTTTTTCATTTTTCTTTTTGTACAAAAATAAAATGGCAATGTTTTTTTCAAAATGATAACTTCATTTCACTTTTTCTAAACAAAGATAAAAATTAATCACTAAAATAAACCAATCTCAACCCTTGCAGAAAGTGCCCTTCAAACTGCATCGACAACAACACTGCTACGACTTCGTATGACTTTGACAATCCAATCAATCAAGCTGACGAAGGGGTTGAAGAAGATTATGAGCTACCTGAAGAGCTAGCCAGGTTGTTAAGGCAAGAGGAGAAGGTTTTCACTCCTCATCAGGAGGAGATTGAAACGGTTAATCTTGGTACGGAAGAAGATGTGAAAGAAGTTAAGATCGGGGCCTGCCTACAAGATTCAGTGAAAGAGCAACTGATTGATATGCTTCGGGAGTATGTGGATGTTTTCGCTTGGTCTTATCAGGATATGCCAGGGTTGGACACCGATATTGTCATGCACAAGCTACCTTTGAAAGAGGACTGCCCACCAGTAAAACAGAAGCTGCGCCGTACTCGCCCAGATATGGCAATGAAGATTAAAGAAGAGGTACAAAAGCAGTGGGACGCCGGTTTCCTTGCTGTGACTAGCTATCCGCCGTGGGTTGCTAACATTGTACCCGTACCTAAGAAGGATGGCAAGGTGAGGATGTGTGTGGATTACCGGGACCTGAACAGAGCCAGCCCGAAAGATGACTTCCCTTTACCTCACATTGATGTATTGGTTGATAATACGGCTCAGTTATCGGTATTCTCCTTCATGGACGGATTTTCAGGATACAATCAGATCAAGATGTTACCTGAAGACATGGAGAAGACAACTTTCATCACACCCTGGGGCACATTCTGTTATAAGGTGATGCCTTTCGAACTAAAGAATGCTGGTGCCACTTATCAACGGGCTATGGTAACATTATTCCACGACATGATCCATAAGGAAATTGAATGTTATGTGGATGACATGATTGCCAAGTCCCTCACAGAAGAAGACCACCTGGTGAATCTGCTGAAACTATTCAAGCGTCTGAGGAAGTACCAATTGAAGCTAAACCCCAACAAGTGCACATTCGGGGTGCGATCCGGTAAGTTGCTGGGATTTATTGTGAGTGAGAAAGGGATTGAAGTTGACCATGACAAAGTCAAAGCCATTCAAGAAATGCCTGCACCGAAGACTGAGAAAGAGGTTCGGGGGTTTCTAGGAAGATTGAACTACATTTCGAGGTTCATATCTCACCTTACAGCAACCTGTGAGCCTTTGTTCAAGTTGTTAAGAAAAGAACAAACGGTCAGGTGGAATGAAGACTGCCAGAGGGCTTCTGATAAAATCAAGGAATACTTACAAGAGCCCCCAATCCTTATGCCTCCAGTTGAAGGAAGACCTCTAATCATGTACCTGACAGTATTAGAAGAGTCAATGGGGTGTGTGTTGGGCCAACATGACGAGTCTGGTCGAAAAGAGTATGCAATATACTACCTAAGCAAAAAGTTTACCGACTGTGAACAACGTTATTCACTGCTCGAGAAAACTTGCTGTGCTTTAGCGTGGGCTGCTCGCCGACTAAGGCAGTATATGTTGACCCACACTACCTTATTGATCTCAAATATGGATCCAGTTAAGTACATTTTTGAGAAGCCAGCACTTACCGGACGGGTTGCAAGATGGCAAATGATCCTCACAGAATATGACATTCAGTACACATCTCAGAAGGCCATCAAAGGCAGTGTATTGTCTGACTATCTTGCTGAGCAACCCATTGATGATTACCAGCCTATGAGATTTGACTTCCCTGATGAAGACATCATGTTCATAAAAGCAAAAGATCATGAAGAGCCTGTTCACACTGAAGGGCCTGACCCAGAAGAAGAATGGACTATGATGTTTGATGGGGCTGTTAATATGAATGGTCGTGGTGTTGGTGCAGTACTCATTACACCTAAGGGAGTTCACATGCCTTTCTCGGCAAAACTCACCTTTAACTGCACTAACAACGAAGCTGAATACGAAGCTTGTATTATGGTTCTTGAGGAAGCCATTGACCTCAGGATCAAGACTTTGACTGTGTTCGGAGATTCAGCTTTGGTAATCAATCAAACCAACGGCAAATGGTACACGCACCAAGATCATCTGATACCTTATCGGGATTATACAAGGAGGTTATTGACTTTCTTCACAACGGTCAAGCTTGAGTATATCCCTCGAGATGAAAATCAGTTTGCAGATGCTCTGGCTACCATTTCATCCATGATCAAAGTTCAAGCTACCAACTTTGTGCCTCAGATTTCAGTGTCCTGACTTGACAGACCAGCATACGTGTTCTCAGCAGATATCGTTAAAGATGATAAGCCTTGGTTCCACGACATTAAATGCTTCTTGGAGGATCAAACATACCCACCCGGGGCATCTTCCAATGACAAGAAGACATTAAGAAGGCTAGCTGGCAGTTTCTTCCTAAATACTGACGGTTCCCTTTACAAGAGAAACTTTGATATGGTACTCCTCAGATGCGTTGATAGGACAGAAGCAGACTTGTTGATGCACGAGGTGCACGAAGGATCCTTTGGTACCCATACAGGAGGGCATGCAATGGCTAAAAAGTTGTTGAGATCAGGCTATTATTGGATCACAATGGATGCAGACTGTTGTGCCTATGCCAGAAAATGTCATAAATGCCAGATTTATGCGGATAAAGTGCATGTGCCTCCCAATCCTCTGAATGTGATGTCTTCACCCTGGCCCTTTGCCATGTGGGGCATTGATATGATTGGCAAGATTGAACCAACCGCTTCAAATGGCCACAGATTCATCCTGGTTGCCATTGACTATTTTACCAAGTGGGTTGAAGCAGCTTCATATGCAAATGTCACCAGGCAAGTGGTAGCCCGGTTTCTGAAGAGAGACATCATCTGTCGGTATGGAGTTCCCGAGCGAATCATTACTGATAATGGTTCCAACTTGAACAATAAAATGATGGCAGAGTTATGCCGGGACTTCAAAATCCAACACCACAATTCTTCTCCTTACAGGCCAAAGATGAATGGCGCTGTTGAGGCAGCTAATAAGAATATCAAGAAGATTGTGCAGAAGATAGTGGTTACCTATAAAGATTGGCATGAAATGCTACCGTTTGCTTTACATGGGTACCATACGTCAATCAGAACATCCACTGGGGCAACACCGTATCAGCTTGTATATGGTATGGAGGCAGTCCTACCTGTTGAAGTTGAATTACCCTCCTAGCGGGTACTAATGGATGTTAAACTGAATGAGGCAGAATGGGTCCGATCCCGATACGAACAACTGAATCTGATTGAAGAGAAGAGATTGGCTGCAATCTGTCATGGGCAGCTGTATCAGAAAAGAATGAAGAAAGCCTTCGATCAGAAAGTCAGGCTCCGAGAGTACCAAGTAGGAGATCTTGTGCTGAAAAGACTCCTCCCTCCTCATACAGACCACAGGGGCAAGTGGACTCCGAATTATGATGGCCCATTCATAGTAAAGAAAGTTTTCTCCGGTGGAGCACTGATGCTCAGTACTATGGATGGTGAAGACTTCCTGTCCCCTGTGAATTCAGATGCAGTTAAAAAATACTTCGCGTAAAAATGACCCGCTGGACATAAAAACAGAATGAAAGTCCAGGCAAAATAGGGCATCCCGGCGAGTCAAAAACAGAATAAAAGACTCGGGCAAAAATAAGGGAAAATAAATAAAAAAATGTACACCCGTTGAGTTGAAAAGCCACATTGGACAACTCAGACAAAAATGGGTATCCCAGTGGATTGAAAACCCGAAAGGGCGATCCACGCAAAATAAGGGAATGAGCGAACAACTGCATTCTGAATTCATTTGTATCACTTACAACAAGGTAAACTCCGAAAGGTTCAAGCTGCAGTCAGAATCAGCCTTCTTCAGAAAGCAAGATAAGAAGAACGTCAATGTCATACGAGTCCTAGCAAAAAGGGAAGCTCCTCGAAGCGTCATCAACATTGCCTGTATCTTGTTGTTTCTCAATTTGTAACGATTTCCTCATTTAAGGGGATCCGTTTCTTTGACTGTATCTTGCCAATTCAGGGCACGTAAATTAATAAAACCAAATTTTCAGTCACATTTCGTCTCGTACATTTTATTTTCATTTGCAAAAATGTCCGATGACCTTAGGATATTGATTGCATAAATACAGATGCTTCCCTTCTAAAAATACGTGCTTACAGGAAATATACTTACTCTCAGGAGTGTCTTAACTCCTATGGTGGAATCCAGTAAGGGATACCTCGGGGTACTTGTGCGTTTATTTGTCTTTACAGGATTGCAGGTATCCAAAGCGCAACGTGGGGCATGAAGGCTTCTCTCCAGCAAGCTGTCAAATCACCATTTCTGCAGCACATATTCCAAACAAAGCCAGGGCTGCTTTCTCCCCAGCTGAGTTGCCAGTCATCATTCCTCCTCAGACAAGTGCAAAGATAAGGAACCACCTCCCCGCAGAGTTTCAGCCTCTATCCCGAAGAGCAATACCTGAGGATCTCACAACAGATTGACAAAGGCTTCTACGGACCCCAGCTGGGTCCCTCATTACCAAGATAGGTTTATCAATGACCTACTTCCCCATGCAGAGTCATATATGTCAGATCTACCAATGATCTCATCCCCAGCTGGGACATCCACTTCAAGCAGATCAGCCAGGGATCTCTACAGCAACGAGATCCGAATCCCGGATCGGTATCTTTGCATAATCATAGTATTCGCATCATATTTTCCCAAGAGCGTAGCATTCCGTCCAATACGGAGCATTACGGAAAAAATCAAACATATTGCATAAATCATATGCCATGTTCTGAATCACATTTGTAAATACTAACATACCATCAGCAATATACCAAATACTCCCCAAATTTCCCCGGCAGAAAGCCAAAGCATTTCCTTTACACTCACAAATACAGATACATGCTCCTTTTGGCACCCGTCTGTGTCGTCATTCCCCAGTAAAGTCGCCCAAGCGTTCTCTACAAACAGATGCTTATACATTACAGATGCTTCTTGACACTCGTCTGTGTCATATCCCCCAGCAGAAAGCCAAAGCGTCCCCTTTGCACTCACAACAAGTGGATACATATATATACAATTCTATGACACCCGTCCGTGTCGCCTTCCCCAACACAGTTTCCTAAACACTTTGTAAACCAAATACTTGTTTATAATACACTTTTTCCGACACTCATCCGTGTCGTGCTCTCCCTAGCAAGTCGAACACTCGTTTGTGTCTCACTTATGTTTACTTATCACCGATACTCGTCCGTATCTTGTATATACCACCTAAATCCCCTCAGATTCGACCCTCGTCCGTGTTCCTTGTTAACTAGTTGGTACTCGTCCGTATCATCATCTCTGAACATGCGTCAAGCGTTTGTTTATACTGATACTCGTCCGTATCATAGTCTTAAGGATGCTCGTCCGCATCTTTAATCTATACACCGTGTCAAACACTTATACTTTCTTGAATTTAGACACTTGTCTGTGTCTACCATTCCCCAAAAGAATTCCCAGCAAATCTTGATAAACTATTTCCTTTCTATCAGACATTCGTCCTATGTCATGATACCTTTCGGCAGCCGTACCCGGCCAGGTGATCGTCCTTCCCCTTTTTGATGATCGTCCTTCATCACCCCCAGTGGAGTCTCTATTCGTTTAGAACCCCTTTCTATCCGACATTCGTCCTATGTCGTGATATTTTTAGCAGCCGTACCCTGCTAGGTGATCGTCCCTCACCTCTTGATGATCGTCTTTCATCATTCTACCCGATGGCCGTCCCCATCGTCAACCCTTTTTATCTGACATTCGTCCTATGTCATGATAAACCCTGAGAGCAGCTGTACCCTGCTAGGTGATCGTCCCTCACCTCCTGATGATCGTCCTTCATCATGCTTATCCGATGGCCGTCCCCATCGTCGACACTTTTTATCTGACATTCGTCCTATGTCATGATAAACCCTGAGAGCAGCCGTACCCTGCTAGGTGATCGTCCCTCACCTCCTGATGATCTTCCTTCATCATGCTTATCCGATGGCCGTCCCCATCATCGACCTTTTCATCCGACATTCGTCCTATGTCGTAATACTTTTGGCAACCGTACCTTGCCAGGTGATCGTCCTTCACCTTAGATGACCGTCCCTCATCTTATCCCCAACAGAGCAGCCGTCCCCTGCTAGGTGATCGTCCTTCACCTTTGATGACCGTACCTCATCACTTATTTCATTCATACCTTGAACTTGATGGTCGTCCCCATCATTCACCTTACCTTTAACCCCCAAAAAATCTTATTTCTTTGCTTGATGGCCGTCCCCATCATAATCTCCTATATCCCCAGCATGTCGGTCGTCCCCGTCATTGCTTTATCCCCAGCAGTCGTCCTCTGCTTGACGGTCGTCCTTCGTCGCCTGCACTTTATAAACATACTTTATTTTCTTTTACAATCTATATCCCTTTTCTTCTTCATTCAGTGAGTGCAAATTTTGGACTGTCTTTGGTATTCAACCACAAGTTATCTCGTTTGCCTATTAAGCCGTTGCTTACATCCTGCACAGCTAACTCATGCTTGAATAGGGGCAGCTGTAAACACCCCAAATTTTCCCTCACTCATTTCACCATGGCTTATGATCTTTTCATGTGCATAAGTTCAATCATGGCATCTCATATTACATTTTTGCTTCACTGCATTGTCTCAAAGTCATCTGCATCTAGGGTTTGTGATCTAAGCAATCCAAGAGCCATTTGAGCCACTCCAAAGGTCATCAATCACTTCAAATTGGTCCATGTATGTTCAAACATCATATTATATTCCCACAAGGTCAAGAAAATCAAAGAATCACAAGAACTGAGAAAGGCATGGAAGCAGAGCCAGGTTTAACTGCACAGATGACCTAAAATTAGGGTTTTGGTTTCAGAGGCCATAACTCCAAATTTTTTGGTCATTCTTGTTTCTATTGGTCTCTATATGTTATGAGGATCATGCATATCAATTTTCATGAAGAAATTCAATGGGGAAGGCATCTGATCAAGAGATGACTTCTTGAGCAAGTTAGTGCAAAATCAGGGCATCTGAGGCCCCCAGTGACCCAACCAAAGGGTGTTCTCCATCATTTTGAATGTGTATGATCTTTATTTTATCATATAAGATGTTAGAAGTTCACAAAATTGAAGAATTTCAAGCCATTTGCAAAGTTGCCTTTTTGGGAAAGTGACTTGTAATGAAAACTTGCCATTTTGGGAAAGTTTTTCAACCTCCTCTTTTTGATTCAAAAATGCTTCAAATGAGGAAACTTTGGTCATGAAAGTTGTAGATTGGATCATTCCCTTTTCAAAAAGTACAAGAACTCTTTCTAATTCATTTTGGATCAAAAGTTATGGCCTTGCAAAGTTGGGAAAAATCATGAAATTTTCACTTTTGTACCAAAGAGGGAAAGTTGCAAAACCTCATGCCAAGATAAAATGTGACTTCAAATGGACTTCTAACTATCACACAAACATAAGTCATGACCTAAAATTCAGAATGCACCAAAGAATTGCTCATTTTCATGCCTTGATCATTAAGAAATCACAAAGGGGCCAAAGTTGTACCAATTTGCAAAAGCTCATGAAACCATGCCTCTACTTGTTACAGCTCATCAAATCTAATCCATAAGCCTTCCTTGATCTTTACTGCACACAGCCATGCCCAAATCCAAGCCTGCCATGACCCATACCTCAAAGGACACCTAACATTGACTTTTGGCAAAATGGACCATACCAATCAACATAGGCCAGCAACAACTCTCTGACCTATCCAAACTTGATACATGGACCAAAAGCAACTCAACACAACACACAACACAGCCTGAGTTCTCCCACAAGTGAGCATTCTCAAAAATCCCTCTTTATGCATTTTTCTTCGAATCTCAAAACACAAGCCACAAACCTCTAAACAAACTTCATAGAATCACTCACCATGATCCTCTGATCATTTCCCAACCATCATTTGATCCTGAAACCATCACAAACAGAAATACGATTTTTCACTCCCCTTGGTCAGAACTTCATCAATCTCACAAAACAGCCACAGTACACTCCAACTAAGCTTCAAAGCTTCCTCAAGAAGATCATTGGAGCCATTTTGAAGCAAAGACCTGGCAAGAAGGTACCAAAAGTGAAAGCTCCAGTTCAGGTGAGCTCAAGAACTTTTTTTCCAGAACTCCCATTTTTAGTTTCTAAATGATTCCTTATGCTTCACTGATCACCATGATATGATTTATTTTGAAAATGAGTGAAAAATGACCATGTATGCTTGTTCTGAAATTTTGCCCGTGAAACTTGATTGCTTCGATTCTTGTTGTTGATGTAATATAAATGGTTTTTGTGCCTGGAATCTTGTTTATTGTTGTTCATTAATCATTTCTGGAGAGTTTGATGAAGTTTTGATGCGTATTGAGTGAGATTGGAGAAATGGCTTGCCGGAGAAGATGACCGGAACACTGTTCCGGTCATCTGAAAGTGATTAGGGTTTAGGATTAGGGCTTAATCATAATTAAGTGAGTTTGAATTCCAGCCGTCCATTAGCGCGCGTAGTCAACTCCCGCCTCCTTGAATTTGAATCCTGGCCTTCAGATCATTTGACTTTCTCATTTTTCTTTTTAAATTCATTTTAATTCATTTGTTTTATATTTAACTTCCACGAATTTTTAAAAATAGGAAAATACATTGAAAAATTCTGATTTTTTTTGTCAAACATTTCATTAATTTTCAGAACCCAAAAATATTTTTATTTTTATTTTTTTGCATTAAAAATTATTTTTAAATCATTTAAATGTTTATTTTTAATTAGTTAATGGAAATTAATTAATTAAAAATGCATTTATGTATTTAAAAATCACCAAAAAATTCACATTGCATTTTGAAACATTTAGAAACATTATCAAACTCTCAAAACAAATTTCTTTTTGGTTCTTGATGTATTTTGACAATTTTCATTGGAATTAAATTCATTTGAAGGCAATATTTTGGTTCAAACTTAGAAAAATTCATTCTGCCTAACCATGAAGAGTTTGGTAATGTTTCTTCTTGCATTGCATCCTTCATAGCATGAAGTTTTTAGGGTAAAATTGGTTTGAATTTATCTTTCATTTTCAATTTGTTGTACATTTTTCATTGTGAGGTATCCCAAAACCCTAGTTGACTTGAGAAATTCATAACTTCCATTAGGTTTAGACTTAGGATCCCTCCTTTGGGCAGTGAACTTGTGTAGGGTTAGGGTTCCTTTGATCCCATTTTCAATTTTTTATCATGTCATTTGCTTCTAATTTTGAGTTTTGTGTTGAATGGTATGCATAAACCCTAATCTTTGCTTTCCTTTGCATCCATCTTTCATTTGCTTGCATACAAGAACTTGCCATGACATTTTGTGCATCCACATGATCCATAAGACATCTTAGGACATATTAGAATCATGTTTGATCATTGAATCATTCATTTGACATGTCATACCTTCATTGCATTTCATAAGCTTTCATGAACTTTCATGGTCCAAGGCATGCTCCATATGCATCCATTCTTTTGTATGCTCACATATATGCATCTTGTATGACTTTGCACCATCTCTTGACATCATTTGCATCATGTGTATGTTTCTGACTTTAGCCTTTGCCCATCCATATGCATTGTTTCATCTCATTTCTTCCTTTATGCATCTTGTACTAACTTTTCAGGTTAGTGGTAAGTTTGTTTGGGAGGTGGATTTGCCTTCACCTCCTACCTCTTCTCACCTCATCATTTTACATCCTTGCTGCATTTTTACTTGTCTTGGAGTGAGCTTGCTCACTTGTGCCTCTCTTCCCTCTTTTCTTCTCTTTCTCCTTCTCCTTTCATCTTGTTCCTCCTTGGTGGCTCTTTGAAGATCTTCTTGCAAGCCTCATAAACCCTAGGAATACCCAAGCATGATAACAATTAGGGTTTGATTAGTCCCCCCATTAGATTTACCTTTGTGTCATCTTTGAGTCTTCTCTTCTCATCTCATAATCAAGGACTAAACCCTAAAGGTTTTAAGGCTTTGTGATTAGGGTTATGCATGTATCCTTCTATTAGGATGGAGTGTATAACTTTAATCCTAAGTGTTAAACCCTTAATGTGTTTAAATCCTTTTAATAAATTCATCTAATAATCACTAAGACATCAAGCTTGTAACTTGGGCCTTGCATTAGGGTTCTAATTCTTCCTTAATTGGTTAAGAAGGACTAACCCTAGTGTTAATGGACAAGTCCCCCTCAAGTTGTCTTACAAACCATAAAAATCACTTCTTCATCTTATCATTAACTAAAATCCACCTTAATAAAGGCTTTGTTTTGTCATGAGGTTAATCCCTAATCATGGATTAAGTTGAGGAGCCTTCCTCAACTTAAATGTTCTCATCTATTATCCTTCTATTAGGATGGTGTAATGAGTCCATTAAATCTTTGATTATGGCTTAAACTCATTACTTAACACTAAACAAAAATAACAAAAACATCTAATTAAATGCAAGTAGGTTAATGATCTTAATCCTACATCATGGTGACTAAGTGTGAGGTGTTTACTTCATGCTTAAGGTATTCTCATTACCCCTAATCAGAGGGAGGATGTCATGAGTATACTAACCCTTTGTTTAGGCTTAAGCTCATTTTCCTATGGCAAACTCCAAAAGCAATAAAAGAATGAAAACACAAAAACAAACAATAATCGTCTCCTCCGGGATTCCCTTCTCATCATCCTCACTCACAAACGAGAACTCGCTTCTTCCGTCTAATGCAAGACAGTTTGCACCTGAGCCAGACAGGTCATACACTTGAGCATAGACAAGTAAGCAGTTCATCAGTCAAATTTATCTTTCAGTCTCTTTGAGTCGAACTACGGTGTTCTGACTTCCTCATTGCACGAGAGGATACATAGGCATAACTTAACAGTTATCGAACAAAAGTCTCTGTATATTCCCCCTCCTTCCAGCATCATTCTTTAAGCCTCATAGTCTTGAGCATTTCATTCTTGTTCTTACACTGACACTCTTTTATTCCACTTCACTTTTCTTTTACACTGACACTTGCATTTTTTTCCAGCTTTGATGCACAAATTGCACTGACACTACCCCTTTTAAACACAAATCTTTTAAGCGTGGATCCCGTCGAGTACAACGGACAATCTGGGTGCTAATACCTTCCCAGGTTGTAACCAACCCCCTTTCTCAGTTTCTGTGGTTCGCGATCGTCTTATCCATATCTTTTCTTAGGTTTATGCAGCATTACCTTTCCTTCGGGATAAAAATGCCTAGCTGGCGACTCTATTCATTCCCTCTCCTTTCGCCGACCGTTCGCGTCTGTACCCCTCTTGGCCCCGTGTCATCAGGTGGGAGCGACAACTTGGCGACTCTGCTGGGGAACCTTATACTGTAACCAGGGCTTCTGGTTCTTTTTGTGAGTTCCTCCTAGCGCTTGTTTGATTTGTGTTTACTGGGGTGTTATGTGTTATGTGTGTTTATTCATTTTGCTTTATTTATTGCTTTATGTACAGCTTTATTTATTGCTTTCCTTTACAGTTTTTCATATTTCATACTGTCATTATCATTGCTGGATCTGGTTTTCTGTTTTGGTGGGTGGGGTTCCATTGAGAGTTCAAGGTCCTATACCTGGGACCTGAGTGACACCTAGGCTAGAGTGGTTCATGTTCTTTCCCATTCCATTTCGGTCTGGTGCGGGAATATGAAACACGGTTCAGATTTGGGTTTCTTCTTGAGAACTCTGTGCTACAGATTTCTGTAGTGCTAGGGCTATCTGGGAAGCCTGCTAAGTCTGGATGACCTTTATTATGACCTTCAGAAATTGAGGTGAATTAGAGGAGGATATTTTATGGTTATTGTAAACACTGTACCTCCGGGTTAGAAGTGTTTACACTTCTCATAACTGATCCAAGTCTGAGGATCCTTGTTTTAGAACACTACCTGTGAGGGGGTTGGGCTGTTTGCAGGTTTGCAGGTACCATTGACCACATCATACCCTGTTACTTGTTTTGATTAAGAGTACCTCATTTTGGACAGTTCTTGTGATTTAACCCTGGACATGCGGCTCTTTATTTGAGTCCCCCACCCCGGTTACTAGATTTATGAACCTCCATCTGGACTTCTTGAACATACATGGGCTTTATATCAAGACAGATAATCAGATCCAGCTTGATCACAAACCCTTGCATATCATTTGCATACTCATCATTTGCATCATTTAACATTTGTTTATTTGTTTTTCAGGGTATCCACATTATATCTGGCTTGGTTTTGACCCCTTCTTCTACATAGACCTCTGCTTCATCAGTTGTCTGCTTCAGTAATCTTCATCATCACCAGCATCAGCCTATCAGTGGCTCATCTCTAGTATCAGTTTTGATCTTCATCATCAGCTATCTTCATCATCTTCAGCAGCATTCATGGCTACACCCAGGAAGAGCAATATATCATACCATTTCTTTGAGCCTGTGTTGACTGGTATCAGGCAGGTCCAGTCACTCATCACCCCTGACCACATCCCTTTGTTCAGAGAGCATTATGGAGGTATCCTGGATATGGTTATGGACCTTGACCCTTCTCAGAGGAGCATGATCCACACATGCCTGCAGTTTTATGACCCTCCTTTGAGATGCTTCACATTCCTAGACTTTCAGCTAGGACCTCTGTTCAAGGTATTCTTTCTCCAGGATAAAAGTTTCAAACTTAATGTATATGTAGGCCTATCAAAAGTTCACATCTAGAGCTTCAAATCCATAGTAAGAACACATCCATTGGATTAAAATTGAAGAAGTTGTGATCAATAAAATTGGAGAGAAATCAAGGAAAAATGCTAGTCAAGACAAGTCATGGGCGAGCTAGATGCACCATCAATTCTACAAACACTTGGTGTGCATGTTGTGTTCAACTTCCAAGTAATTTTTCTCGATAATGAAGGCTTCAAATAGAAAAATGTTGAACATCAAAGTTGTTCCTCTTGATATTCTCTACAATTTTCATGTTAGGAGATTTTTCATCTGATCAATGCATTAAGAGATATGAGGGCTCCAAGACAAGGGTTTCACGCTGAATTTCCATAGGGCCATGTTGCCATGCACATCACTTTGCCTCGCCCATGCATTCAAACACTATTCATTATTTTCAATGTTGTTTTCAAGTATCCTAGAGGTCTCCATTGGTTTTGAAATAAACTCCAAAAATGTTCTACCCTATGTTTTCTTTCCATATACCTTTAAATTGCATCATTTCATGCCTTGAACATGAAGAATTCATCCATGTAACTTCAACTTTTTCATTTATTCTTGGTTGCCAAACTTAGAAAAACTTCATGGTTTTAATTCATTCCACATGCATACATTACACAAGTCACATTTCATTACCCAATTTGAAAATACAACCTCTTTCATATCATGCATACATACCTATTCCATACATGAATATGGAAAGTTTTCAAAATAAATTAGACAACAAGTTATGTAGCTACAACATCATTGACATCACCAGCATTGATCATCATCCTTAAAATAAATGTCATGAGCACTTCACACTTGATCAAAGCCACACACACAAATTTTTTCACTCTCTCATTTCAAAATTGCAAATTTCACCTCTTATGTCTAATTTCACATTACAACTAACCTAACTATGGTTCTAACCATTAACCATAACAGTTAGGATTTAACCACACCTATAAAAGGATCTTTAACTGTTTTTGCTAGGGGGAACTTGATTTTCACACATTTTTAGATTTTTTCACTCTCATTCTCTCTGAACCACACACATATATACACACACACACACACACTCTCTCTCTCTCTCTCTCTCTCTCTCTTCTTCTCTCTCTCTCTCTCTCTCTCTAATCTTCTTCATCCATAATTCCATAGCATTACTCTTCATCATCAATAATGAACCAAGCATTCATGTAGTAGCTACTGCATCATCCTCAAGCTCGAACTCTCCCCTCAAATTTTAGTGATCTAAAGCGCTTATAAGCCTTTATATGGCTCTATTTGAAGCTCAAGAGCATATGAGGATCATCTCTAGTCTTCTTTCATTTTGAAGAGACTTCTATTTCAGGTTTCCATTCAAACTTTTCTTGTATAATTTCTACTGATTATTTCTTATTTTATGTTGTTTAAGGCTTAATAGAAGCAATGCAATTGATCTGGCTAGTGATAGGCCCTTTAGGATCTTAGATTCAAATGTTAGGGAAAATGGTTGTCCTTGATTCTTGTTGGGTGTGCATTGTATGGTGATTTTAAGTTCATATTTGGATTCTACATGACTTCAGCTTTAATTTGATATAAGGCGCGTGTATGTTTGTGAACCTGTAAATGAGACCTCACCGGAGACTCATCGGAGAAGACAATCGAAGTCTCCTTCGGTCACCTGATTATGGTTCAGGTCATAAATTCTAGGGTTTTGCAGTTTTAAGTCGCGGCTGTTAGATCCTTATGTATGGACGATCCAAATGAAGCCAACACATTAATGAGGAGGGTACTCCTCACGCGACTCTCTCTTTCATATAGTTTTCATCTAAATGGTTGTGTGTGTGTGCACCATCATAGCATATCATGTCCTTGCATCTGATTTGTTAATCATACATGCTTTATCATTGATCTTTGGTTGACCTTATCTAACGATTTGCGTTAAGTCAAAACTTTGACTGAGTTCCACCATAAGAATTTCAGTTCAACACATTTTATTAATGGATTGGGTTTCTATTATCCGCACCTCCTTGTTCCTAGACCCAAAGCTATTTTAACTAGATTTTTACTTTTGTAACACCCCCTCCCCTATTTTCTTTTGATTTTTATTTTCTTTTTCTTATCTTTTTGGTTTTCTATTTTTAAAAATACCAAAACACGTCTAAAATTCTACAAAATTCACTTAACCTTAGAGCACGTTTAAATAATTTTCTACATTTTTTAATTCTGATTTTAATGATTTTTGTCTTTCTATCTTGATTTTCTTTTAATTTCTTTTTTGTTGATCATTCTCTTGATGTTTTCTCCCTCTTCAATTTGTTTGAACTAGTTTATTTTTTGAATCTTTGCATGACATTTGGTATGATGATATTTCACATCTTGATGCATTTAATTCATATTTTTGTGTATTTTTAGAGACATTTCATCTTAGGGTTTAGAGTTGGTCTTTGTACATTGCATTTGTTCGACTTATGTGAACTTCTTGAGCATGTTTAAGCATGATGCCAATTGTTTCTTGATCTCTAATTTTGTGGTATGATTTCTTACTGATTGAACTTCATTTGGATTAATTCTTGATTTTTTTCCATCATTTGAATGTTGTTTTTGATCCACCTTAAGTGCATTGATATATTTTGATCCTTAAGTGAATTGTTTTGGGTTTTTGTATATGAGTTGACCAAGTTACTTTGCATTGCTTGATGAGGTGTTTTATAGGTCACTTTATAGACAATTATAGGCCCTCTAATTCATGATTATAGGTCACTAACTTGCATCTTTCATAATTTTCACATAGTTATTTCAACTTGCATCCTTTCTTGAACATGTTTGACCTAAGTTGCCTTTCTTCTTTAACTTGTTCCAATGTGGTTAGCATATGCATATTGTATGATCATTCTTGCATTCCAATATTATCTAAAATTGTATTCAATTCTAATATGCATCCATATGCATTCATCTTCATCTTTTTCTTTCAACTTTGACTTGTGTTACAAGTTTCTTCCTTTCTTATTTGAACTTGAACATTGTTTGCTTTTTCTTGCTTCATCTACTTGAACCATTTTATTCATGCTTTGTATTTTAATATAATTCCATATCCATACATTTTAATATGTAATTCATTTCTGACCTTGAGGTTCATTCATGCATTCATCCATGTTTATATGTCATAAACATTCATACTTCATCTTTGATTCATAACTTGAACTTGTGTGATCTTTTAGTACTCTTCTTGACCTAGTTTGATCTTGTTAGGCACCCTAATCCTAATTGAGTACCATTAGACATAGCTACTGACTTTATAAGTCCTTGAACACTTAGGATCGTTTCCCTTTAGGTTTAGGCTTTGTTTGATCCCTAGTTTCCTTTCATAAGATGTTTGATGCTTACTTGTTCAATTTCTATTACTTATGCTTTCATATTCAATTGTTTTGGCTAACCTTTTCTTGTAGGGGCTAATGGTAAGTTGAGTGTGTGTATGTGCATCCACATAGGCACATACACCTCTTTTCTTATTTCTTTAATGCTTTCTCTTTTGTGATTGTGATAAGCATTTCAATTCTTCTTTGATAATTCAATTCTTTTCATCCCTTTGAGTTCATATCTCAACTTCAAAATTTGAAGTGAGTTAGACCTCTTTCTTTAATTTTTCTTTTAGACTTAGGTTTTTCACACCTCACTTAACCATTAGGAACATCCATGTATGATAACATCTAGGATTGTTTAGTCCCCCTCATTAGATTTTACCATTTCTCTCCTTTGATTCTTCTTCTCTCATCTCAAAACAAAGTCAAAAAGTATCTAATGAAGGTTGATATATATTCATGTGCCAAGAGCCTTATACCATGGGGTGCTTGCAAAAATTCCATCTTTGAATGTGTTGTAAGTTATCTAGCATGTTGAACAAGTATTTAGTATGGAGTTGTATCACAAACAAAATCAAAAAAACTTCTTCATTCAAAAAACAATAAAAATACTTAATAAAGGGAGTAGGTTAGTGTTCTTAATCCTTGAGCATTGGAAATAAGTTTGAGGGTTTTCTCATCCTTAGTATGCTTCATTATCATTCCATCTTGGGTGATGTATCAAGTACACACTCCTTTGTCATAAACTTTAGTACACTCGCTTACGCGAACACTTCAAATAAAAACTCTTAAGACACCTCAAAACAGACAAACATGTCTTTCCTTTGGGAATTATTTTCTCATCTCACTCACTATCATCGTAAGAACACGTTTCTTCATGTTCTATTGGAAGACGGTAAATGCACTTGACTCAGTGAACCTGCAACACCTGCGCTAGAGAATTAGTTGTTCCTTTTAAAAATATAAACAAACAAGTTGTCTCCCTAGGTTAGGGGAACTACGTCTCTCTAATTCTCATTCCCGATGAGATACTTAGACAGTGGGGTAGGACTCATTCAAGCATTATTATTTCTTTTCCCTACATTGTTTCTCGTTCTCTTTTCGTTCCCGTTCCAGTACGCAGATCACAACACCCTTTGAGCAGTGCAAGAAAATGTGGACCCCGTCGAGTACGATGGACGTGAAGGGGTGCTAATACCTTCCCTTCACGTAACTGACTCCCTTACCCATTTTCTCTAGTTCGCAAGACCTTGTTCTTTCCTTTCCTATAGGTTTGTGCAACATTAACGTTCCCATTCCTTGGGATAAAAATGCATGGCTGACGACTCTTCTTCTTTTTCCGCGCCACTTTTTCATTTGTACTAGGATGAAAATCCTGGGAGCGACACCTATATCTAACATATAGCATCAACCCAATAATCCCCACACAACAATTTCATCATTACTCATCATCCTTAACCTCTTAATCATAGGTTTTCCCGAAAACCCCAAATCCCTACAAATATCTAGACTCTATATCATAAATATTGAAAGGTAATAGTCCTCATACCTTAAAAACCTTGATCCTTCTGTTCTTCCCTTGAACTTTCACCGGATTCACTTTGTCCTAACCTCCTTCACTCTTCTTCATCGGAGCCTTTCTCCCAAAACATATCGTACAAAATGGATTCCTTCTTTTCCTTTTTTCTTTTATTACCCCTTGGACCCCTAATATGTTCTTCCCATATTATCATCACTTAGTCTTATACAAAAGACCATATCGCCCTTAATGTTTCTCTCTTATTTTAAATAATAACTAGTAAAAAAACTTGTGCGTCGGCACGAGTCAATTAATTTTAATTGATATTATAATTGCTTGTAATGCACATTAATTATATCAAATGAATAATATATTAAATGGAATGATTAATTATTTATGGACAACCTGTCAACAAAATTCATATTATAGGGTAATATTGAGGATTACACAAGTGGACAACCTGTCATAAAAATTCAGACTATAGGATAATAGATATTTCAGAAGTGGACAACCTGTCATAAAAATTCAGACTTATAGGATAATAGATATTTTAGAAGTGGACAACCTATCAACAAAGTTCAAGCTATAGGGTAATAAAGAACGAACAAAAATTTGGTTCTAGATTAATTGAAAAGTAACTGTGATGCCATTTATAGGTGTGTATACTTCAATCAAAGATGAAGTTAACCAACCATTTATTCTTACTAAATAAAAATGTTGATGTAAGAGTTATGAAGTGTTTTTAATAAAACTATAATTAATTCGAATATATTAAAACATTAATAAAACAGTGATGTATAATACAATTTGAAAAAACTGGAAATTTTGAATATACTAATACATGAAGGGTATATATAATTAGAAAAAATGGTATGAAATTCTATATTATACATTGGAAAATAATGATTACCAAATGTTTCTACAAGTGTCAATTCAAAAGAGGGAATTGAGTTTGATTATAAATTATTGTTACTGGTGACTACTTAATGTAGTTTAAATTTCACAGCCAAAATGTTGTTTATTTGAAGCATTTACAAAATTAGTTATAAGAACTTGATTATATAAATTGAACAATATTAAAATAATGATAGAAATGAAAATTTCATTACACGTGAAATATTTGAACACTTGATAACATTTCCAATTCAATATATGTGTACCAGATAGATATGAAAACATGTGATATCTCTTTGATGACATCTTTCTATGTCTTTAAAGTTTTATTATAAGCTTAAATATGGAATAAAAATACTAAATCAATCAAATTTTGAGTTGTTTGATAATATTAACAAACCCTATATGATAATCTCTCATTTTTTGGATACAATCATAGTGCAAGAACTATGTATATTTTGTACTAAATATACATCAACATTAAGTCTTTTTAATCAACAAAGTGCAGAAAATGTCTTGCTTATTTTCAATATCACATGCACTCAAAATCACAAATAGATATAGAACAAATAAATTTATCACATACACTCAAACCATATTACACATGAATGAGGTATAGTAATGAATCTGGAACACCACTACTACTGTTAGGATGCACCTATCAACTACCATTGAGCATAATCAATTTGCCATCAAAATCAGCATCCACTATAATACAGTAGTCGCATCATCGCCCTTCGTAGTGGCCTCGCACCATATCTAGGATCATAAACTTCGTCGATCACTCTCTCCCTAAATCCTTTGTCACTTAGAGATCAATCCCTTTGGCTTTCAGTCACAAGTGCTTCTACATATCCTGCCTCACTCTCTGCCTTGCTCATCTCCTTAAGTTTTTCTAAAAGTGATGACATCTGATTCTTAAGATCCATTTCTTTATCCCGTAGCTCTATGACCTATTCAAAATTTTAGGTATATCAGCCTGCTAATTAAGAATTTGGAGATTTATTGAAAGAACAAACCACTACAATGTTTTCAAACAAAAAACTAAAGATAAAATAGCCTTACATGGCTTATTTTTCTTTTTAGAAAAATATAATGTAATCTCATCTCATATTAAAAGAGGAGGTTGATTATCCTTAAATTAAAGCATTACCTTTGATAATCTTGGTTACTAATAGCTTCATTTTTCTCCTTGACTATCTTTAAAAAATGAGCAATAATATAATTCATTAATATCACACACTTATATGTAGTGACTAATGGTTATAAAACTAATCGATTAAAAGGATTATTGTCATTAAAAGGATTATTGTCATCAAAAGCTTCAGACATAAGATCATTGATTACAAATTCCATAAGTTCATATCCAAATTGCTTAAGCCTTAAAAGGTCATCTAGTGTTATGGACCTGCCACTTCATCAGTCTAGTTAAGCCATTGGACTCAAAAACTATAAGTTGAAACTTATAAAATATTTTAAACAAAAAATTTAAGTAGTTAAAATCATTTAGCCTTTGATAAACCATCACAAAACTGAATAAAAGAATCATACACAATAGTGAATTTATGTTTAAAATATAAATGACTTTTATTTCAAATATGACGATATGAAGTGATATGTTATCAATATTAAAGTCCCTGAGTATATAAAAAAACAATATTGAAAAGGAATTCAGAATGAGAAAAGAAGAAAAAGTACCTGACACCTCTAAGAACTATTTGTGCCTTCCCTGCAATTTTAAAATGGAAATGAAAATGTGAAAATGTATATAATTATTTTTATACAATGGTGAAAACAATTTAGAAGCAGATGTTGTATCATGACATAAGCCATTTTCATAAACATGTTGGAATCAAACAAAAATAAACAGAATAGAGAAAATGATAATAATGAGCCGTTGTAAACCATAATAAACCTAAACCATATCAACATAAACATGAGATATAAATTGAAAATAATTTAGAAAGTATGGTACAATGAGAATGTAGGACATAATTAAAAAGAAGAAAAATCATAATGCTAAAATTAAGAGGATATATGAAAGTCTGTATTATTTTATCATTCCCAAATTGGAATTACTATACAAAATCCATATTTTCATAATACTTGAAAACTACACAAAATCATGGAATGACATATATTACTCTGCTTTATATTGTACTATTGATGTAATTAGTTGGAGAATACTTGCAAATACAAAAGTACATTGAATGTATTGAATACCTCGACAGTCTTATTCTCATTCCCTTGCTAAGTGAATGTAGGAAGGAATCACCCATTTGGTGACCACTCTTGTTTCTTTATCACAACAAACTTAGTGAATAAGTTCATTGTTCCCCTGCAAAATTTAGTGAAGATTATACACCATCCACCTCATGAAATAATTTAAGAGGTGTTCATATAGACAAAACTGAGTGTAAAGTAGTATTAATATTCAAATATGGTTAGGCTTGCAACTCATTGTTCTATGATGAATCAAAATATTTTTCCATGCAAAACAGTATTAATAAATTACCATTAAAAGCAATTCCAAATTCTTCATTTGGAGCAAGTTTTGATGCAGTTGGAACATTTTCACCCTGCAAAAATTTATATAATTATTTAGAAAAATTCGATTGAGTAACTCAAAATAACTTGATACTTTTCATACTTACTGAAGTAGGATGGACACCATTCATGGTTCTCCAATAAATCACAACCTTCCCAAATTCAAATAGCCCATGAAGATAGCTTGTACCTGTAAACAACATATTCAACCTAAAATACATTCAAACATAGCCAATAGATTTAAGTTAAATAGAAAAATACATTCAAACACAAGTGTTGGCTATTAAAAAAGTAATAGTTAAAGCAACATCAAAAAAAGTTGTATACTCTACATTTACTTCCCACGATCTAATCCTTATGCAAACCCCGATATTTTATAAATACTCTATCTCAAATACCATTAAGATATTCTAGGAGAATATTTTTTAAAAATGATATTCCCTGACCACATTCTAAACGCAAAAATGGTTTATCCAGTATAGCCTTTCAACTGAAAATTCCACAAAACAATCCAAACAGTGAGTAATATTGAATAACTTGCCTTACTCTGATTTTCGTGAACTTGTTTTAACTGCTCCTGAATATGACGAATGAGAAGCCCATTTGCACCCATTTATTTTTCCTCATTTTGCTTCCAGGTATACTCCATTTACTCTTGAAATCGTGTTATGCCGAGTAGTCAATGGGTAGATCTTACATTTGTGAATCTCTCAAAATCTCTTCTACATGTAAAATAAAAGAAAACATCAAAATTCAAACAACAATATTTGGTTCAACTCTTTTCACAGTGGAAGCAAGAGGATATGCAAAAAGTAGGAGGGAAAGGAGAAAAGGAGACAAACGATAAATGGAGACGGCGGCGGAGTAGGGTTTTGAACAAGAAAGAGAGTTGAGAGAAAAAGGGGGAGAGATAGAGAGAGAAAACGGGTGAAAGAGGTGGGGACTGATTAATATATTAAATAATAATTTCCCTTAATGTTTCTCTCTTATTTTAAATAAATAATAAATATTAATCCAAATAATATTATTCTCTTACTATTATTATTATTAAAATAATTCCAGATACTCACTTAACTCCTCTAATTCTGTCACGCACATTGTAAACACATCTTGCACCATAATATCTCACCAAGTTAACCGATAAATCCCGAATATTTATAATAAGCCAATTAAATAGATATCCTAATTATTTTGGGGTGTTACAATAGCGACCATCAAGTGCTAAGTATCCTTGTAGTCTGTGAGTTTCCCGAAGTTTTTCCCGAGGATGTCACTTCTTCCTCCAGAAAGAGAAGTAGAATTCTTTATTGACCTGGTACCGGTAAGGGCTCCTATATCCATTTCTCTGTATCAGATGGCATCGCTTGAGTTAATAGAATTTAAGGATCAATTGGAAGAGTTAATAGCTAAGCATTTCGTTCGACCTAGTGTTTCACCTTGGGGAGCTCTAGTGTTGTTAGTAAAGAAGAAGGATGGTGGAACGCGATTGTGTATTGATTACCGTCAGTTGAACAAAGTCACCATAAAGAACAAATACCCTTACCTAGGGTAGACACCATGCTAGATCAATTGAAAGGAGCCTGTGTGTTCTCGAAGATTGATTTACGGTCGAGTTATCACCAGATCTGGGTAAAAAGTGCAGATATGCCAAAGACCGTGTTTAGGACCCATTATGGTCATTATGAATTTTTAGTAATGCATTTTATTGTGACGATTGCTCCAGTTGTTGATCCTCCAGTGGTTGTTCCAGAAGTTGTAGATGGAACCTTTCAGGATTTCATCCGCATGAATCCTCCTGAATTTCATGGCGGATTAGATCCTGTGAAGGCTCATGAATGGGTGGTTGGTATAGAGCGAATATTTTTTATTAGTCCGTGTAGTGAAGAGAACAAAGTGATGTTTACTTCTCACTTGCTGAAAGGTCCTTCTATAAGGTGTTAGGAGAGTGTTTCAACTCTAATGATTCTCCCAGATATACCAAAGGAGTGGGAGAAATTCAAGACTATCTTATTAGAGAAGTATTTCCCTAGCTCTTTAAGGACCCAAAAAGAGATTGAATTTCAACAGTTGAGACAAAGAAAAATGATTGTGGCCAATTATGCTGAGAAGTTTGAGGACATGGATACTTACTATAGGTAGGCTATGTATGCTCCGGATGAGAAATAAAAGATTGACCAATTAATTTTTGGATTGAGAACTGAGATCTCTCATAGTGTGTCTCAAAGAAAGTTCGCCACTTATTCTGAATTGCTAAGGCAATGCTATGTGGCTGAAAGTAGTTTGAAAAAATTTCAAGCAGAAAGAGATTTGAGTAAGATGAATCAGAGTGACCGAGGAAGATCAAGCCAACAACTTAGGCCTAGACCAAAACCCTTCAAAGGGAAACAAATGCAGAATCCTATAACCAGTGCACCCCTATATGCCATACTTGCGGTAAAAGTCATTTTGGGAGGTGTAGCATGTAGGGAATTAAGTGTTATCAGTGTCAGAAAATGGGACAAATGGATAAATTTAGGATAATTATGGTTGTTTATATGTTTGTGTTTCTTATATGTGTTATACTATTTCTGTCAATTTAAAGTAAAATGAAACTTGCTCTTGATGGCTAAATTGATCTCATAAACTAAAAAAGGGAAACATCATTGGAATTTAAAAATTACATGAGATAATACAATAAATTTGTCTATTCCTAGTCTTCTTTATTGCTTTAGTCATCTTTCTCAGTGTTACAAACATATTCCTTCCAGTAATGTTTTGCTTCCTCGTCTTCATAAGAAGGATATTCAGAAGCATTTTTTTGCTCTTTTGATCCTGAGGTATGTGCTTTATAGGTAGCCAATATGGTTTGAACACCTTTCTCTTCCTTCAGTTTCTAGTTCTCACTTTGTTAGTTGGGATTTTGACGCCAAAGATGGATTGAGTATGATGAACAAATTTATTTTAAAGAAATGTTTTGACTTCAACAAGAGATATTTCTGATATCTTAGTCGAAGAGGTCCTTTAGATTGTGATTTTGACGAAGGTAATATTGAGGTTGCGTTCGACGAAGGTTTTGAATTTTGAATAAGGATGAGTAACTGTCTTTTGTCCTTCGCCACTACAAGGATCTGGGTCTGGTGTTAATAACATAGGTCAAATTAGTCAACCCTTAGGGGTGGGATTTCATGCCCAAATGCCTAGTCTTACCAACAATTCTACAGCAATGATAAGGAAGCAAATGGACGAAAGCAACCATGAAATGGTCCAAATGATGGCGAACCATATGGGGACAATATTTAACCCTTTAATCCAAAGCACTACCCTAACAAACCAACAAATGGCAGCACAAATGACACACATTGTTGATTTTTTGGGTGTCCTATAACCTCATTGGCACCTTCAGAGGGAGTGGATAATAGAAAACCATGGGTTTGCCCTTGAATAAGACCCCACTATTAACCAAGTCCAAAAAAACCAAAGAAACATAGCCCAGGCAAACGTGGTAAATTAAGGATTAGGAGTCAAACCACCTAGAGTCGAACCCCATAAGCTTGAACCATAAATCCCAGTTGAGAGACAACCAAGGGTAATGATGGTGAATAGGAACCAAGATGTTGATGAAATCATACAATAGGTTCGATGTTATTGTCGTACCCTAAATTTTGACCACCTTCCATATGTTTTCTAATGTCATTCTACCTCGAATAAACCAAATGGCATAATTGGTAAGAGAGCATATGTACATAAGGTCCCGGGTTCGAATCTTATCTTTCTCATTTTTAGTGTTTATTTATTTCTAACTTTATTTTCATTTATTATTTTAATTTTTTTTATTTTAGGCATTTTTTAAATAATCATTTTTAAATTATTTCTTGAATTTTTTTATCAAAAAGAGTAAAAAATTACAAAAAAATATATATAGTAATTTTTTACGTTACTTTTTGTCCAAGTCAATCAAATTGAATTTTTTGATCTGATTCATTCTACTTCTAGTAAGAATCAAATAATATTTTTTATTTTAAATAGTTTTGATCATGAAATTTTATTTCCAAATTTGTTGAACTAATTTTATCATTATAAATAGGATATTTGTCTCTCCTATTTAGTCACCCATTATTCACTAAATCAGATCCTAACACCTAGAACCTATTATTCACTAAAATAATAATAATAATAATAATAAAAATATACCCTAGAACCTAGAAAGGATCCTATTGGATACAATAGAAGTGAGGGGTGCCTAACACCTTCCTCTCATTTAACCGACTTCCGAACCGAAGGTCTCTATCCTAGGGATTTAGGTTTATCACTATTTTTTACCTAAAAATATGATGACGACTCTTAATTTTTAAGCCGGCCGCGACATTTATGATATGCCAGCAAACAAAAATCTGGCATTCATGGTCGAAAGAAACATGACACGAAATGTAACACCCTAAATATTTCCCGCGTAAGTAATTAAAAATCAGAGTAAAAATGTTACGAAATCATATTTGGGATGCCACCAACAAAACAAAAACCCATTCATATACATAATATGCAACACATCACTTTTAAAATTATTTAACAACAATAATAATAATAACAATAAAATATTATTTGAACTTCACTTTTATTAAAGCAGCAGAAACATCAACAAATATTTATTGAAACATAAGCATGGTATTCAATTAAATAAAATAACTAAAAATAAGAGATATCTAAAATCTCAAGAAAACATAGCATATGAAAAGCACAAATTTATATGACCCCAGTGTTACATATCAGAGCAGACGCCAAACTAAAAGAATAAATGGAAGACTTCATCTTCCACTCACAACGTAGCTCCTACTGCGAATTATCTGCAAGTTACCCACGTGGATGCAACATTCAAACATAATGAGTGAGATATCATAAACATATAAAGGAAAACATGATAATAAGTAAGCAACAACTATCACATGATTAATTCACCCATTCTACAACATATACCAACCACAACCAAAATCCAAGCATACAACGAATACAATCAAAATGCAATGCAATGAGACTCACAACTTGACTCAATGCATGCGGTATGTAACACCCCAAAGCCGAGTTTAATCTAATTGATGTGTTTTCTTGTGAATTATGATGTTTATGATGTTTATTTATGTTTTGAGGAATTTTGGGGATAACTTAATATATTAGTAATATAAGAAATATTAAGTTTAGTGGGTTTATTTTATTAATTGAGATTAAAATTAAATAATATAAAAGGAATTAGAGGATAAGGGCGATGTGGTCATTTGATAGAGAATTAGTGAGGGTTTTATGGGGAAAGACTAAAGAGGTCCTAGAGGTAAGAGTGACAAAAGAGGGGAAAGTTGGTAAGCACGGTCATTTGGAACGATCACACTTTTGGGAAAAGAGCTCCGGAGAAGAGGAGAAGTTATGGCTTGAAGGTTGGAAAGATTTATGAAGATTTTATCAAAAGCTTACGGAAATTAAGGTATGAGGAGTATTTTCCTTTCGATATTATAATGTAGGAATGGAATTGGGGGTTTTGGAGGTATAGGTTTTAGGGTATGGGGTTTTGTGATGAACTAAATTTATATGATGATTTCATGATGATTTTGATAAATATAATGATGTATATGATTTAATTGATGTTATTGTGAGTGATGTTGATGTTAATGATGTTTTTGTGAGACATGACATGAATTTTAATGTGTCAAAAACTTGGCATGATTGAAAGCATAAGTGGTTCTCTAAGAAAAAGCAATAAATGATATTTTTGGAAAACTGAACTGAATGAGCCGAATCAAATTCCACAATGAGCCGACTCATTCAGTGTGTTTGGTGCCTAAAACACACGGGTCCCAACAGGCTGGCTATAACGCCCTGATTTGATTTTCCCATTTGTTTTGTTGAGTCTTTAATTGATTTAATTGAGAATTGATTTGTTTGTAGAATTAACATGATTATGTGATATGTTAATGTGATAAAATGTGAATATGTGTTGTGTTGGTGTGTTGGAGCGATTTAACCGTTTCGAGAGTTTCCGGGTAAAATTGATTAAGAGGGTATTTTAGACCTTTACTTTTAGTAATAAGTTAGAATTGTTTAGAATTGGTATTTTGAGAGAAAATAATATTTTGGTTGGAAAAGAGATAAAATGAGTTAAGTGTAGAAAATAGAATTAGTTAGTAGTAGAAATAGAAATAGAATTGAGAGAGAGTTATAATAGAAAGTTAGTAAGAGAGAAAGAGAAAAGAAAGAAAAGAAGAGAAAGAAAGAGGAGAGAAGAGAAAGAGAAGGAAAAGAGGAAAAGAGAGAATTTCTTCAAGATTGGTCCGCGGAGAAGAATCGATCGGGTAAGGGTGATAAACTTTGTTATTCTAAGATTGTATATGATTGTGTATGCTTGGGTTTTTGGTTTGAGTTGATTTTGGAGAGTTTTAAAGAGATAAAAATGTTAGGGTTTTGGTAGAAATTGTTAGAAATGGTGGATTAATCGGTTAGATGTTGTTATAATCGAAGCAAGAGGTTAGAAATGTGTGCTAGATCATGTTTGGATAGCTTGGGATGAGTTTGTGGGGTTTTGGAGTGGACTGTTGCGTAGCTGAGTTGCTGCAGAATTCGCAGTGCTCGCTCAGCGAGCATTTCCTCGCTCAACTAGAGTTCCGGCACATTGCTCGCTCAGCGAGCTATTCTCGCTCAGCTAGCCCTGGAATTTTGGAATTTTGTTTTATTCATAACTTTTGACTCGAGTATCCGTTTTAAGCGTTCCACATATCGTTTCGAAGCTAAAAACTTGTAGAATCTAGTGATGCTAAAATATGTAATTTTTAGCCGACTTTTCCGATAAAACGTAAATGAGTTAATTATGGAAATGTGGGTTTGTTATAATGTTGTGGCCATTGGGCAAGTGATTACTATGCTTAAATTGTATGCATATGTATGTTAATGGTATGTGTTGAGAGCATAATTATGTTGTGAATAATGTATGCATTTTCAAGGATGTTTTGTGTCATTTTGCATGTAAGCATCATGTCTGCATTCTTGTGGGTTCCTTGTGAATCCGTTTTAGCGTCGTGTGCTCATGTGGAGTGTGAGCGATGACTATAACACGATCGTGTGCCCATGTGGGGTGTGAGCGATCAGATTGTGTTCCTGTGTGGGGTGTGAGCAATCCATAAACATCGTGTGCCCGTGTGGGGTCTGAGCGATGGGTGATTAAGTTCACATTGATCGTGTGCCCATGTGGGGTGTGAGCGATCAGATTGTGTGCCTGTGTGGGGTGTGAGCAATCCTGAAACATTGTGTGCCCATGTGGGGTGTGAGCATTTGGGGAGATCGTATGCCCGACGGGGAGTTACTTTAGGTAACGAGCGATGATTCTATTTGGTTCCTGAGTGAACTTGTTGAATGTTGAGTCGATACCACATTGCATCTGCATAGAGTCGTATGTCGGTCTCTATGAGTTTCATTTTATACATTGTATGTATATGCTGAAATAAACATGATTGTGCATATGTTTATTTGGAATGTTGTGAAATGATTGGTATGTGTGAAGGACATACTTGCGGATATATATATATATATATATATATATATATATATATATATATATATATATATATATATATGCATGTTTGATATGTGTATGTATATGTGTGATTTAAACATAGCTTGTCGTATTTTTATGCGGAATGAATGTAAATGAAGAAAAGACATAAATAATATAAGATTTATGTGTATTGGTAATTTGTGAATGATTGTACATGTTGGTTGGTAAATGAAGATACATTGTGATGTATGTGTGTTATGTGAACATGATTGATATATGATTTGTGTTATGTGAATAAAATGGTGATAAGTATGCGTATAAGTATTCTTTATGTTGTGTATGAATGATATGTTGTGGTGAGAATATGTTGATGTATATGTTATATGTTGAGATATATGATTATATGCAATGTTATTATGATAATGTTTCTCACCCTTCTGCTGTTTTATGATGCTCTACGAGGCATTGCAGATTAGGTGTGTCAGAGTCGTTTTTGTGAAGCTTGTCTTCACATCTTTTGGTAGGTCGGCTCTGATATGTAGCACCGGGTAGTTAGGTGGCTTTGTACCTTTTTGGGGATACATTTGTATATGTATTCGTTGTGGACATGTTTTGTATAACATGATATATTTGTACGCTTCTAACTTGTAGATATATTTTGATAAATATATAAGTTGAAGTTGTTGATGATTTAAGTTTTCCGCTGTACAATTTATAATTGAGATATGGGTGTAAGGATTGAAATTCCTTTATGGATAGCTACCCCATTGTTGCATATCTTTTTGAGCAGGTGTTGTATGTTTTAATTTCACGTAATGTGGCATGCTCCTTTTTATGCTTGATTTAAATTATACTCTGACGAAATTTTATCTATGCCTAAATGATTTAATGTATTATTTGGGGGTATAGAATGGGGGTGTTACATTAAGTGGTATCAGAGCCAGTGTTCGAGTCAGTTGTGTCTTTCTTGTTTTGATGGTTAAACTGTTGTTTACCATTGTTGTTGTTTTTTGGGAATAATCAGAATATGGCTGGAAGAAATGACAATGCGATGGCTGCTGCTTTGGCGGCAATGGCTAGAGCGGTGCAGGGAGCGCCGAATGTGAATGCGAATGATGAGTTCAGGAAGAATGAACCGCCAATTTTCAAGGGGAGGTTTGATCCTGATGGTGCTCAGAACTGGTTGAAGGAAGTTGAGAGAATCTTCCGAGTGATGGATTGTGTTGAGGGAAGTAAGGTGAGGCTTGGTTCTCACATGTTGAAGGAAGAAGCCGATGACTGGTGGGTCGGTAGAAGTCTTGCTTTAGAGGAAGAAGGTGAAGAGATTACATGGGAAGTTTTTCGCACTGAGTTCTTAAGGAAGTATTATTCTGAGAGTGTTAAAGGAAAGAAGGAGATGGAATTCCGAGTGATGGATTGTGTTGAGGGAAGTAAGGTGAGGCTTGGTTCTCACATGTTGAAGGAAGAAGCCGATGACTGGTGGGTCGGTAGAAGTCTTGCTTTAGAGGAAGAAGGTGAAGAGATTACATGGGAAGTTTTTCGCACTGAGTTCTTAAGGAAGTATTATTCTGAGAGTGTTAAAGGAAAGAAGGAGATGGAATTCCTTGAGCTGAAGCAAGGTAGTATGTCAGTGGTTGACTATACTGCTAAATTTGTGGAATTGGTTCAGTTTCATCCTCATTATGTTACTGCTACTGCTAAGTTTTCTAAGTGCATTAAGTATGAGAATGGTTTGTGTCCTGAGATTAAGCAAGTTATGGGATATCAGAGGATCAGAAGGTTTTTGGATTTGACTGAATGTTGTAGGATCTTTGAAGAGGATAGTAAAGCTCGTTCTACGCACTATAAGAGTGTGAATGAGAAGAGAGGGAAGCAACAAGTTCGAAGTGGACCTTATGTGACACCCGATAATAAGGGCAATCATAGGGGAAGCTTTGACAAGAGATCTAGTGGAGGGAGTTCTGGTCCCGTGAAGTGTTACAAGTGTGGCGCCTTGGGCCACAAGTCTTTTGAGTGTGGAAAGAATTTGGTGAAGTGTGCTAATTGTGGTGGTCTTAGACATGCTACGACCGAGTGTCGAAGAAGTGTGGTTAAGTGCTTTAATTGTGGTGAAGTTGGCCACATTATTACTAAGTGTACTAAACAGAAGAAAGCTCAGGCAGGCGGAAAGGTGTTTGCATTAGCAGGGAAGGATACTACTAGTGCAGACCGTTTGATTAAAGGTAAATGCTTTATTAATAGTACGCCTTTAGTTACTATTATTGATACGGGAGCGACTTATTCGTTTATTTCTCTTGAGTGCGCTAAGAGTTTGAATTTGTTTATGTCTTCTTGGGGTGGTGAGATGGTTATTGAGACTCCTGCTTTAGGATCGGTAAAATTGCTTCTTTAGTGTGTGTAAGTTGTTCTTTGACCATGTTTGGTAAAGACTTTGTTTTGGATTTGGTTTGTTTGCCGTTGGAAGGTTTGGATGTAATCTTGGGTATGAACTGGTTGCAGTTTAATCGAGCTCATATAGATTGCTATCATAAGTTAGTGAGGTTTCCTTCTTTGGATGACGAAGAATAGAGTTTCCTATCCACGAAAGAGTTGAAGAAACTTTTAGTGGACGAAGCTCAGTTGTTTGGTTTGTTTGCATCGTTGTCTGTGGAGAATGAAGTGGAGCTTAGTAGGTTCCCAGTGGTGTGTGACTTTCCAGAAGTGTTTCCGGAAGATATTATGGATGTACCTCCGGAAAGAGAGGTTGAGTTTTCTATTGATCTAGTTCCTGGTACTAGACTGATTTCGATGGCACCGTATCGTATGTCAGCTTCAGAGTTGGTAGAATTGAAAAAGCAATTGAATGACTTGTTGGACAAGAGGTTTGTTAGACCGAGTGTTTCTCCTTGGGGTGCACTGATATTGTTAGTAAAGAAGAAGGATGGAAGCATGTGATTATGTATTGATTATCGACAGTTGAATAAGGTGACAATTAAGAACAAGTATCCACTTCCGAGGATTGATGATTTGATGGATCAGTTGGTTGGTGCGCGTGTGTTTAGTAAGATTTATTTGAGATCAGGATATCACCAGATTCGTGTGAAAGAGGAGGATATTCAAAAGACGGCTTTTAGGACACGGTATGGTCATTACGAGTATTCCGTGATGCCATTCGGAGTTTCTAATGCACCGGGTGTGTTTATGGAATACATGAATCGTATTTTCATGAACATTTGGATTGTTTTGTGGTTGTGTTCACCGACGACATTTTGATTTATTCTAAGTCTCAAGAAGTGCATGAAGAGCATTTAAGGATTGTGTTGCAAGTTTTGAGAGAGAAGTAGTTGTATGCTAAGTTATCCAACTATGAGTTTTGGTTGACGAAGGTGAGTTTTCTTGGTCGTGTTATTTCTGATGGTGGTATTAGTGTGGATCCATCCAAGATTGATGCTGTGATGTAGTGGGAAGTTCCTAGATCGGTTACGGAGATTCGAAGCTTTTTAGGCTTAGCGGGTTATTATCAGAGGTTTATTGAAGGATTTTCAAAGTTGGCACTTCCGTTAACGCAGTTGATGTGTAAAGGAAAGGCTTTCATTTAGGATATTCATTGTGAAGAAAGTTTTATGGAGCTTAAGAGAAGGTTGACTACGACTCTGATTTTGGTTTTGCCGAATCCGACGGAACAATTTGTGGTGTTTTGTGATGCTTCTTTGTTTGGACTAGGTGGTGTTTTGATGCAAGATGGAAAAGTCGTGGCTTATGCTTCGAGATAGTTGAGAGTGCATGAAAAGAATTATCCTACGCACGATTTGGAATTAGCGGCTGTGGTTTTTGCTCTAAAGATTTGGAGGCATTATTTGTTTGGTGCGAGATTTGAAGTTTTTAGTAATCACAAGAGTTTGAGGTATTTGTTTGATCAGAAAGAGTTGAATATGAGGCAACGAAGATGGTTAGAACTTTTGAAGGATTATGACTTTGGTTTGAATTACCATCTGGGTAAGGCGAATGTTGTGGCCGATGCGTTAAGTCGTAAGTTGTTACATATGTCCGCTTTGATGGTGAAAGAATGGGAGCTTTTGGAAGATTTTAGAGATTTGAGTTTGGTTTGCGAGATGACGCTGAGGAGTGTGAGACTTGGTATGTGTCGTACCTCGAAAAATACGATCCTAAAACAAACAACAGAGTCGCCACCTAATTCTATTTATTCTACGAGAGAAAAGGGAGATATAGATACAACCTAAAATAGGATAAGAAATGGTTTACGAAACCAAATTCTAAGCTCGGGAGTCGGTTACGTAAGGGGAAGGTATTAGCACCCCTCACGTCCGTTGTACTCAAAGGGAACCTCTTAGCTAAATATGCGATTAAATGTTTGATCTTAAGTCTTTGTCTTCTAAATGATTGTTATTATGTTTGTTCTTAATGAAATTAAAGTTATTTTATTAATAAGTCGGAGAAAATATTAAAAGTTTTTTTTTATTGTTGTGATTTTTTTAATAGGATGCTCACGAAGGATTAAAATCCCCGTGCCTACGTATTCCCCTGTGCAATGGGAAAGTCAGACCTTCGTAGTTCGTGCAACTACAGTTTGTGATTTTTAAATGAACGATTGTTTAAAACGCATTCTACTGCTAAGCGTTGGCTTATACTCGCGGTGGAGGTTGAAGCGCTAGCTTGTTCGAGAGATAGAATGATTTAAACAATGTTCGTTTTAGAGAAAAGTATTTGACTTTTGTTAAGATGTTTTAAACGAAAGGGCGAATGAACCACGTCGCGTGGGGCTAGCCCATGAGCGTTTCATTCCAAAACGTGCGGAGTGCTAGACTCCAGAGTTCCATCTTTCGATAATTAATTATGAAAATGATTTAAATTGGTTGGTAATTTTTAAGTCGTTTTTTAAGATATGAAAGAGCGAATGGACCACGTTGCGTGGGGCTAGCCCAGTTGCAGTCCATTTTAGAACGTGCGGAGTGCTAGACTCCGGAGTTCTATCTTTCGAAATTTAATTTATAAAATGGATGGAATATTTTGATATACGAATGATGATTGAACACATCGCGTGGTGCTAGCCCAGTTGCGATCCAATCCAGAACGTGCGGAATGCTAGACTCCGGAGTTCTGTTTTCGTATATTAATTTATGCGATTATTTATTTCGAAATACGGGAGGCGAATGGACCACGTTGCGTGGGGCTAGCCCAGTTGCATTCCATTTTAGAACGTGCGGAGTGCTAGACTCCGGAGTTCTGTTTTCGTACGTTAAATTTCTAAAATAAGTTGGATGTATGTTTTTAGACGTTTTAAAATTGATGTGTTTTAAAACGAAGGAGTAAACGAACATTACGCGTGGGGCTAGCCCATTTGTAGTTTGTTCTAGAACGTGCGGAATGCTAGACTCCGGAGTTCTATTCCTTATTAAATTAAATGAGATGTGCAATAAGTCATGCAGACGGCGGTCGCATAATGATCGGCTTGCGTATGAGTGATCCATAAACGCATGAATTGCTAACTTGGCGTTGGACCAAGATATTTACTAAATTATTCTTTTAACAAATTAATTTTATTTTCTTGACAAAATAAAAGTCGAAATGCGATGAATAAGTCCATACAAATCCTCACAGGACAGACACAAAATCAAACTACTAAATAATGAACGAGGGCGTAAGCATGCATCATACGAATAAAGTCAATCGAAGAATAATTAAGATTAATAAGCCAAATTAAATAGAATTATTAAATGATCTAACAAATTAACTAAACATAAAAGTAAAGATTATTTTTTTAACAAATAAATAATTATGAAATAGTTTTATGAATTTGTTTCCTTTTTTAAGAATATAGCAAATAAAACAACTTAAAACTAAGAAAAAATAAAATAAAAAAAAATAAAAGATCATGAAAAAAACGGGAAGGGGGGTTTTGAGAGCAAGCAATGTCATGGGAAAAGGGGGGATGGGCCAAATATAGGGCGGACCGGTTGGGTCCATGGGGCGGTTTGGTTCCGACCCGGTTTGGCTTTACAAACAGCAAGAGTTGGGAAACCCTAAGTACAGCCGCGGAAAAGGGAAAACGCATTAAACCGCAACAAAACTAAACATACGCCAACACCTTTCTCACAGATCAACGTGAACCAACAATCAGAAATTCAAAGACAACAAGCTGTTTGCGAAATGGAACATCAACAATGTTCATCATCTTAAAAACGATTTTTCTAATAAGAAAATAAACGACAAAGAGGAAGGAAGCAAACCCTTTCCGCGAAGAAACGATCTTCCTCTGGTTCGAAGGTTTCGTCTCCACCCAAATCCGAGTTCCCTCAGTTCTTCAGTGCCAATTGGTAAGGCTCACGGACTCTTGCGATAGTGGGTGTTGCTCTTGGAAGAGTCTCGAAGATGGTTGGGACGGTGGGGTCGCGGCGGTGACGCTTAGTCTCGATTTGGTGAGTTTCCCGCATATGCTTCTGGCCTTTTTTGTTCTTCGGTGTTTTTTGTACTGTTTGTCCGCGGCGGGTCGTGGCTTAAAGGATTTTTGGCTTCTGGGAAAAGGTGTTCTTGTTGAGTTTTGGTTGTTTCAAATCTTTTGACAATTTCTTAAGTTTTTTCCTTCTGTGGAATGATGAACAAGGTGTGCTTTTCCATATTGCAGAATGATTTTCTTGTGATGTTGTTCTGAGTTTTCTTCCTTTTTTTCGTATTCGTATCCCCCCTCTTCTCTGTGTATTTTGTGATTGTTTTAAAAATTTTGGATGTTTTTTTTTTTGTGAATCTCTCCCTCCCCCCTTTATAATCAACAATCGTTTTCTTCTCCTTTTAAAATGAAGACTTCTCCACGAAGTTTTATGGTACTGACCCCCCTTTGCTTGATACCTATGTTAGGTCCTTATCAAGAGCATGGATAGCTTGTGGAGTTAAGAGACTGCTTTCACCACTTGGGTATAAGGATTGAATCTGCAGGTTTGGCTGACCTGCAGAGATACCTGTTATGAAAAGGTTTAAGACCTACCTGCGACTCTACCTGGCCTGCCGCATGTCTATTCCTTTCCCTTTTATGCATAGAAAATTAAGCTTTTTCGTTTCTACTCAAGTTTTTTTATGATATTATATTTGTTTTCTGATGCTGAAAAACTGCTTTTTGTCAAAACTGTGAAACTTCCCCTTTTTGAACTCTACTAAGTACATCTATTGTTGACCTGTAGAAAAATTGATCTTTGTGAAATTTGTTTGATGAGAAATCCACTTCATTACAAGTTTTGGAGCAGAGTTATTCTCCTTTTGGTGCAAGGGAGGGCGCAGGTCTTTGAGTTGCAGACTTGCAGAAGCCAATTTTGTGTTTGCTGCAAGAAGGCCTTTGACTAGGGTAGGAGGAAGGGATAGTCTGCGGCTGTGGCTGTAGCAGAGTATTGGTCTTGTGGAAGAAAACAGTCCCCACAATCACTTTGTGAATTCTGTTTTTTTGTTTTTCTTGATTTCCTTTAAACTTGTGACATTTATGAAATACAACATGATTGTGAAAATGCTGTGAATAGAATGTTATAAAGTTTTCAAACATTTCCTTCCTCTGATTAACCATCTGCAAGGACTTTGGTAATCACAATTTTAATTTTTCTATCTCTAATTCAAATGAAACCGTTGAATCTTTATTCTGAAATTAGAATCAATTTCTAGTTTAACAACAATAATATTAGCTATTGGTTCTCTAGCATGTTTAAAGACTAAGATGATGTTATGCTATGAGCACATGTAAATGATAAGAAAAAAAAGAAATAAATATGAAGCATTCGAAAATGTTTGATGCTAATTGTATTGAAGACTTACATTTAAATTTAAACTAGAAATCTTGAATCTAGATTCGGAAAGAGAAATGAATGGAAACATGAAGTTCAAATTTGAAACAAAAACCTAAAAACTTGAGACTTAAAATTACCATTTTGAAAAGAATATCAAACTTAGAACATACTTTGAAAAAGAATGGAATTGAGAAGTTGGAATGGGATTTTGGAGTTTTGGAATTAGTGAGGAAAATTAAACATTTGGAATAATCTTGAGAAATTAAAGATTAAAACTTGGGGAAGAAACTAAAATAAAATAGAAATTGAGGCTAAATTAGGAATAGAAACTAAAAAAAAAGAATTAGACATAAAAATTGAAATTAAAATTAAATTAGCAATAGAATTTTGAAAAATGAATTAAAAATAAAAATTTGGAATTAAAATTAAATTAGGAAATAGGGACTTCTCTCTCTTTTTTTTTATTTTTTTATAAAAAAAAGGTAAATTAAAATAAGATTAGAAATTAAAATTATACTAGAAATAAAAGCTACAAAAAAAAGAAGTGAATTAGAAATTAAAAAAAATTTAGAAACAAAACTTTGAAAATGAAGTTAGAAATGGGAAATAGAAATTAAATAAAAAGAAATTTGGAAGTGAAAAGAAATAAATAAAAGGATAAATTCAATGGGTAACTTGAAGATGAGAAATGAGCAACAAAAAGAAAACAAGTCTTGGAATTTCTTAAATGCAATGTACGATTCGAGTAATTAGGGGTAAAATTTGGGGTGTGACAGTTGCCCCTATTTAAATAACTTTATCCGATGGAATGAGTGATGCTAATCCTCATAGAAACGGAGTGAAAGGTATTTAAATATAGAAAACCGAAAATTTTGCCCCTAAATGCAATGACATGCCGAGAACTGTGTGGGTCTCCCGCTTGGGGATATGATATGCGAGATGCAATGTCCTACATGCTGATTTTATAAAATGATGAATATGCTGAATATGATATGCGGGAAACGATACAGACAACTAGTAATGGTGATCCACAAAACTAAGGGTGGAGACCCACTGGGGATAATAATATGATGGGGATGACAAGACGGAACAATGATGCATTCAATGTGATAAATCAGCAGGTTCAAGTGTAACTGCTGGCACTAAGAATGACATAAGACGGAAAACAAAACGTAAGATTAAAGACAGACTATCCGAAGTGATGAGTTAGCAAGCTCAAGGTGGCTGCTGGGGGTCCCAATACAGCAACTCGGTGATTGAAAGAAAATGGAAATGACCCCGACTCTGCAGTCAGGAGAACAAAAATAACAGACATTGACACGGCGGTCAGGAATAAACAAATATCGATACGGCGACCGGGGAATAAAATAACAGGCGTCGACAACAGTGGTCGGGAAAATAAAATGACAGACATCGACACGATGGTCGGGAAATAAAAGACAGGCAACGACACGGCGGTAGGGAAATAAAATAACAGACATCGACACGGTGGTCAGGAAATAAAATAACAGGCAACGACACGGTGGTCAGGAAATAAAATAACAGACATCGACACGGTGGTCAGGAAATAAAATAACAGGCAACGACACGGTGGTCAGGAAATCAAATAACAGACATCGACACGGTGGTCAGGAAATAAAATAACAGACATCGACACGGTGGTCAGGAAATAAAATAACAGACATCGACACGGTGGTCAGGAAATAAAATAACAGACAACGACACGGTGGTCAGGAAATAAAATAATAGACATCGACACGGTGGTCAGGAAATAAAATAACAGACATCGACACGGTGGTCAGGAAATAAAATAACAGACAACGACACGGTGGTCAGGAAATAAAATAACAGACATTGACACGGTGGTCAGGAAGTAAAATAACAGACATCAACACGGTGGTCAGGAAATAAAATAACAGACAATGACACGGTGGTCAGGAAATAAAATAACAGATATCGACACGGTGGTCAGGAAATAAAATAACAGACATCGACACGGTGGTCAGGAAATAAAATAACAAGCAACGACACGGTGGTCAGGAAATAAAATAACAGACATCGACACGGTGGTCAGGAAATAAAATAACAGATATCGACACGGTGGTCAGGAAAATAAAAGACAGATGTAAATCCAAAGTAGTAAATCAACAGGTTCAAGTGTAACTGTTGAGACCGAGGATTGGAAAACAAAAATAGTATTCAGGCAGTGGCTCTGTGCATACATACTGATACTGGGAGTAGCATGCAAAGCGTTTTAAAGATAAATCAAATGGCTCTAAGCGACCAGCTGGCAAATAAGAATAAATGTTGGGGTTTTCAAACGAGATAAACGACCAACCTCAAGGAATTCTTTAAACGAATAGTTCAAAGAAGAACTTTTAGGAATTATCAGGAGACCACGGGTGCATGTGAAATTAAACAACATTAAATCTTAAGCAAACAGCTTGAAGGATTTATGCCCCTGATAATTGGGATTTTTTTTAGAAATATTGGTGGTACCAAAGTACATCAAGGAGGGCCTCTGTAGAGGATACCAGTGTTGCTGGGAAAAACTTGGTCAACCAAACTGCGGGGTACCAACAACAGTGGACTTAGAATAACAAAAGACAGTAATCTGGACCTGGAGTTAGACAGACGACAACTGGGGATAGACAGATGATTATGTCAAATGCGTATGATTGAACATGATGCGAATGACCATGATATGCAAATGCTGACTCTATAGAGAGACAGAGAGTTTTGATAAAGCAGGAAGAGTAGGATCTCAGCGTAAATACTCCGACGAGCAACAAGAAAGATGCTGGGGAGATGTCTCCAAACTTAAAAAATTGATGTTTGGTCCAAAGATCCGTCCAAAAGTGCTACCAGCTTTTAATTCTCTGTGGGGATTTCTGTAATAATTTCATGAGAGTGTTGCTGCAAGCCAGAGGGTTTCTTAGAAGACAGAAAATCTTTTAATTTTTCTAAAGTCAAAGAAATTTGAATGTTTTCTCGTACGTTTTCAAAACTGTTTCTAATTTTTTTTTGTCATTTTCAAAGTTAAATTGTAATTTAGTAAAGACATTTTGCATAAAAAAGAAAATAAGAAGCTGAAAGACAAAGCTTAAAGGCAAAGGTTGTATTTCATTCAAGAATGGTAGCTTGCCAATAGCAAACTCCATGGAAAAATTACAATTTGAAAATGGCAATGGGGAAAGGTCTACATTGAATCCAACGACCACTATAATCCCTAATAACTAAAATCGCCCAACACCTTGCTTCTAACAAAAGCGACTGGATTGGTCTTCAAGTAATGATCTTTAATAATGATAAACACCAATTGATACAGTCAGATGCCTTTGTCCCTAATTTTGCCTGGACCGCCCTTTCGGGTTTTCAATCCACCGGGACGCTCTTTTTTGCCTAAGCCGCCCTTTCGGGTTTTCAACTCAGCGAGCTCTATTTTTTTATTTTTATCCCTAACTTTTTCCTGGATCTCCTTTATACGTTATGAACCACCGGGATACCCATTTTTGCCTAGGTCGCCATTTCTGGTTTTCGACCTATCGGGCTTTATTTAGGCATAATATTTTTTGACTGCATCAGAATTCACCGGGTGCTTAAGTTGTTCACCATCCATAGTTGTGAGGATTAGGGAACCTCCGGAGAATGCCACTTTCACAACATATGGACCTTCATAGTTGGGACTCCATTTTCCACGCATGTCCTTGTGGACTGACAAGATTTTCTTGAGTACAAGGTCTCCTTCTTTGAATTCTCAGAGACGGATTTTCTTATCAAATGCTCTCTTGATACGCTTCTGGTACAACTGGCCATGGCACATGGCGGTCATTCTCTTCTCATCAATGAAATTCAGTTGTTCATATCTGCTCTGGACCCACTCAGCTTCCTCCAGTTTGGTTTCCATCAAGATCCTCAACGATGGTATCTCTACTTCGATAGGGAGAACTGCATCCATCCCATACACCAAAGAGAAAGGGGTTTTCCCTGTTGAAGTGCGAACTGATGTTCTGTATCCGTGTAAGGCATATGGTAACATCTTGTGCCAGTCTTTGTAAGTCTTCACCATCTTCTGCAAGATCTTCTTGATGTTCTTGTTGGCAGCTTCAACAACTCCGTTCATCTTTGGACGGTAAGGAAAAGAGTTATGATGTTCAATCTTGAATGTATCACACAACTCTTTCATTGTCTTGTTGTTCAAGTTGGTCCCATTATCTGTGATAATTCGACTTGGGATTCCATAACGGCAGATAATTTGGTTCTTGAGGAAACGGGCGACCACTTGCTTTGTCACATTGGCATAGGAAGTTGCTTCTACCCATTTGGTGAAGTAATCGATTGCGACTAAGATAAACCGATGACCATTGGAAGCTTTAGGCTCAATTTCCCCTATCATGTCAATGCCCCACATTGAGAAAGGCCAAGGTGATGATAGAACATTCAAAAGGGTCGGAGGTACGTGCACCTTGTCGGCATAAATCTGGCAGTTATGACACTTCCTGGCATACTTAAAACAATCTGATTCCATGGTCAACCAGAAGTATCCAGCTCTTAAAATCTTCCTGGACATGGCATGTCCATTGGCATGTGTTCCAAACGAACCTTCATGGATTTCCCTGATCAATAAGTCTGCTTCGCGCTTGTCCACACATCTGAGCAGAACCATATCATGATTTCTCTTGTAAAACACATTGTTGCTGAGGAAAAACTTGGACGCCAATCTTCTCAGAGTCTTCTTGTCCAGAGTTGTTGCATCAGCTGGGTACTCCTGGTTTTGTAAGTAGTTCTTGATGTCATAGAACCAAGGTTTCTCATCAATTTCTTCTTCGACCAATAGACAGTAGGCTGGTGTAGTCTTTCGCTCAATTGTAATGAGTGGAGCTTCATTAAGAAATCTGACTTGAAACATAGAGGCCAACATAGCCAAAGTGTCTGCAATTTGGTTCTCTGCCCTCAGAACATGATGGAAAGTGACTTCATCAAAGTATTTGATTAATTCCACAATGTGGGCACGGTAAGGGATCAAATTCTCATCACGGGTTTCCCATTCGCCTTTGACTTGGTAGATTACTAGGGATGAGTCTCCATATACCTCAAGGATCTTGATTCTGGTATCAATTGCAGCTTCGATACCCAAAACACATGCTTCATACTCAGTGATGTTGTTTGTACATTCAAAACATAATCTGGCCGTGAAGGGAGTATAACCACCATCAGGACTCATCAAAATAGCTCCCACACCATGCCCCATGTAATTAGAGGAACCATCAAACATCATCTTCCAACGTGAACCTGGCTCGGGACCTTCATTTGGACCGGGAACTTCGCAGTCCTTTATCAACATAATGTCCTCATCCGGGAAATCGAATTTCAAAAGTTCATAGTCTTCGACAGGATAATCAGCAAGGTATTCAGACAAAACACTGCCTTTGATAGACTTCTGGGTTACATACTGGATATCATATTCGGATAACAACATGTGCCAACGGGCAAGCCTTCCTGTCAAGGCAGGTTTCTCAAAAATGTACTTTATTGGATCCATCTTCGAGATCAACAAAGTAGTGTGACAAATCATATATTGCCTGAGGCGTCTGGCAGCCCATGCTAAGGCACAACAAGTCTTCACTAAAAGCGAATATCTGCTTTCACAATCTGTGAACTTCTTGCTTAAATAATAAATGGCATGCTCCTTGCGACCGGTTTCATCTTGTTGGCCTAATACGCAACCCATAGATCCCTCGAGTACAGTCAGGTACATGAAGAGAGGCTTCCATGGAGTAGGTGGGATCAAGATAGGAGGTTCCTATAGATAAACCTTAATCTTCTCAAAAGCCAGTTGACAATCAGGACTCCACTCAATTGCTTGATTCTTCCGGAGCAACTTGAATAAAGGTTCACAAGTAGCAGTCATGTTGGAGATAAATCTGGAGATGTAGTTCAATCTTCCAAGAAAGCCTCTGACTTGCTTTTCTGTTTTTGGAGCTGGCATCTCTTGAATTACTCTGACCTTATCCGGATCCACTTCAATTCCTTGCTGACTAACAATAAAACCAAGTAATTTCCCTGATCGGACACCAAAGGTACACTTAGCTGGATTAAGACGCAGTTGGAACTTTCTGAGGCGCTCAAATAACTTCAAGAGATGATTCAAATGATCCTCCTCACTCTGTGATTTGGCAATCATATCATCTACGTAAACTTCTATTTCCTTATGCATCATATCATGGAAAAGGGTGACCATTGCCCTTTGATAAGTGGCTCCTGCATTTCTAAGACCGAATGGCATAACTTTGTAACAATAAGTGCCCCATGGTGTGATGAAATTAGTCTTTTCCATATCGTCAGGATCCATCTTAATCTGATTGTATCCTGAAAACCCATCCATGAAGGAGAAAACAACAAACTTAGCAGTGTTGTCGACCAAAGTATCAATGTGTGGAAGAGGGAAATCGTCCTTGGGACTGACTTTGTTCAAATCCCTATAGTCCACGCACATTCTAACCTTGCCATACTTCTTGGGGACTGGCACGATGTTAGCTACCCATTCAGGGTATTTTGCAACTGCGAGGAATCCAGCATCAAACTATCTTTTAACCTCTTCTCGAATCTTCAGAGCCATGTCTGGTCTTGTTCTTTGGAGCTTTTGCTTTACGGACAGGCAATCTGGTCGAAGCGGCAACTTATTAACAACTATGTCTGTGTCCAAACCGGGCATATCCTGATACGACCATGCAAACACATCCATATACTATTTGAGAAGCTTAACCAATCTTTCTCTGATGTCTGCCCCGAGTGTTGTACCAATCCTGACTTCCTTCTTATGTTCATCAGTGCCAAGGTTGATGGTCTCAACCTGCTCCTTATGTGGCTGGAGATCCGTGTGCTCATCCTCAACTAATCTTGCCAGTTCTTCGGGAATGTCACAATCTTCCTCACTTTCATCTTCCGCTTGGTAGATGGGCGAATCGAAGTTAGAAGAGAATATAGAGTCATTGGATTCAACAGGGTTTTCATTTGTTCTGCATATGGGAATGATTTGCTTTTATTAAAAGTGAAAATAGAGGGATGCAAGAAAAACTTTTTATTAGCTTTGAAAGATTGCCATTTTCTTTTTAAAAGTGAAAAGAGAGAAACAGTAAATAAAAACAAACTAAGAATTTAACAAAATGCCTTCATTGGTTGAATAACTTGAAAATGAGAAGGGGCCCTACAAAATGATCCCATAGCTTTGGGCAGAGCTAGGGAACTTTGAAAACACTTAAAGAAAACAATAAATTACTTTGACAATGGAAAAAATTCTAGGATCTCAACTGCCTCCCAATTCCCCAAAGCTGCTTCACACTGATAAACCAAATGATCCACATCTTCATCTTCAGCATCCCCATTAATTGCATTAATCTGATAGTCGGCACAGGAGAACACCTCTTGAATGGTCTTTGGACGTCCTTCGACGGAGATTGACGCTCCTTCCTTCACCTGAGTTGGTTTGTAACCCAACCCGTAGCGATCTAGCTTCTGCTTGACTTCAATGACATCACCCCAACCTTCATAGCTTCCTTCTTCGATAGTGGAAATGGTACTTTTCAATGATGCAAAAGATGGAATACCCTTCCCCTTTGACTCTTCTACTTCCATAAGGACGGCATTGGCTATCTCTAGAGCTTGGAAAGCAGTTTCTAAAGCATCTTCATCAGCCTCAATGTAGCTAAAGGAGGAAAGGTTGTTGACCATGAGATCCTCTTCACCAGACACAGTTACCAGCTTATTATCGACCACAAACTTCATCTTCTGGTGTAAGGTAGAAGTGACTGCCCCAGCAGCATGGATCCAAGGTCTTCCCAGCAAACAACTGTAATTAAGGTTAATGTCCATAACCTGGAAAGTGATCTTGAACACCTGTGGTCCAATCAAGATTGGCAGGTCGACTTCTCCAATAACAGTCCTCCTCGACCCATCAAAAGCTTTCACAATCAGTGCACTGGGCCTCATCTCTGCCCCTTGATAAGATAACTTGGCAAGCGTTCTTTTCGGCAAAACATTCAACGAAGATCCTGTATCCACAAGAACTCTTGCTAAAGTATCCTCCTGACACTTTACAGATATGTGAAGAGCACGATTATGGTCCAAGCCATCCTTCGGAAGATCCTCCATACTGAAGCTGAGATTGTTACATGCAGTGATATTGGCAATGACTCCATCAAACTGGTTCACAGTTATATCATGCGTAACATGAGCTTGGGCTAGTAATTTCTGGAGAGCACCTCGATGGGCCGGCGAATGCATTAGAAGTGATAAGATAAATATTTTGGAAGGTGTTTGATGTAGCTGATCAATAACCTTATAATCACTCTTCTTAATGATTCTGAGAAACTCTGCATCCTCTTCTTCCAAGACCACCCCTTTATCCTGGTTGACAATAGTGGGAATTACTTCTTTAGGTGGAACAGTATTGGCTTGCTGAGTATAAACACGACCACTGCGAGTTAAATTACCTGCACCTGCTATGTCAGCACTTGCCACTTTTGAACCTTCCTTCTGACTAGCTTGTTCAAACTTCTGATGAACTCTCCCTGTATCATACTTCCACGGAACTACTTTGGTATCCTCATAAAGGAAAGAGTTACTTCTTTGCTCAAACTTTGGTTCAGGTATATTGAAAATGGGCACCATAAGCTCTGGCATATTAAAGATGGGTTGAACTCTTGACGACCCAGGAAGGTTAAACACTGGTGCCAAGGTAGAATCAGATTCAGGCAAATTGAAAATGGGTTCAATCATTGCCACTTCATTCCTCTTCACGCGACCGCTTACTTGTAAAACACCCAGATTAATCAAATCTTGAACATCTTTTAAGACCAATTCACATCCCTTTGGATTATTCGCACAAGCTTCACAATTCTTATGACATTTCTTCAGTATACCCACCTCTACTAACTTCGCATGGAAGTCTCTAAGCGGGGTTTTGATCTCTATGGCGTTAAAAATCAAATCTTCGCCAGACTCGTCAACAATGGCGTTTATGGACCCATGCTTAGGTAAAGGATTATTTTTAACATTCAGACCAGTATCTCCAAATGACAAAATGTTTTTATCCATTAGATCCTTCACAACATACCTCAAAGCAATACAATTTTCCAAATCGTGCCCCGGAGCACCTTCGTGGAACAAACAGTGAGCACTTGAGTTGTAACCCGGTGGAAGCAGATCTGGTGGGGGACCCAAAGGCCTTGGAGTAACCAAGCCTTTCTTCAGTAGTGAGGGATATAATTTAGTATAAGTCATAGGGATCCGAGGATGGGGAGGCCTTCCTCCTGGTCTTCTATTCTGGAAGTTGGAATTTAGATGAGGAGCTGGAGTCCTCTACTGGTAGGCTGAAGCATTGGGCGCTCGTTGATAGCCTGGATTGTTGAGCATTGGTTGATAAGCTGGGATCACTGGAGTCGCTTGCTGATACATCTGTACTGCTTGAGTTGGCCGATACATTGGGACTTGTGGATTATATGACGGTTGAACTGCCGCCACATAAGGATGTTGAACATACTGTGGTGGGTAGACATACTGGGGTTGATCCACAGGTGGAGGCCTCTGCCAAAGAGGATTTCTCCTTTGACTCGTCATTATTGCATTTGTCTCGCCTTCTTTCTTCTTGTGGAAGTTGCTGGTAAATTTCTTGACATTATTTCCACTACCATTATTGGAACTGCTAGACGAACCACTCATCTTTCCACTTCTTAGTCCAAGTTCAACCTTGATTCCTACGGCTACAAGGTCAGAGAAGCTAGAAGTTACGCTTCCCACCATTCTCTCGAAGAATTCTGGTCGCACCGTGTCAACAAACCAATCAGCTAACTCTTTTTCAGACAATGGGGAATCTACCTGAGAAGCGGTCCCTCTCCACATTTGAGCATATTCTTTAAATGATTCGGAATCCTTTTGTGACATACTCAACAACTGCCTTCTATCGAGAGCAAGTTCCATATTGTATTTGTACTGCTGGATGAAAGCATCTGTCAAGTCTTGAAAATTGCGAATCTTCGACTGGTCTAGCGTTAGATACCACTTGGAGAAGATTCCCTTTAGACTGTCCTGGAAAAAGTGGATCATTAATTTGTCATTGTCCACCTGCGCAGCCATTCTTCGATAATACATCAATAGGTGGTTCTTAGGACACGTCGCGCCCTCGTACATGTCAAAAGTGGGTATCTTGAACTTTGGAGGAATTACCAGACCAGACACCAGACACATCTCTCTAGCAGCAGCCCCAAAGATCTGGTCGCCTTCGATTGCTCTTAACCTTTTCTCAAGGGTCTCAAAATTCTCTTGCATCTTCTCATGTTTCTCATTCCCATTCTCCGACATATCTGGCACGTCATACACCTGAGGGTCATTAAATTATGGTTGGGCATGGGTGTGCACAATGTTTGGTGTGAAATTAGTAACCACATGGTTCTCTTCATTAGTCACAGGAATAGTCTGCTAAGCAACAAATCCTTAAGGGGGAGGTACAAAACCTTGGGAAGGAAATGCAAGACCCTGAGAAGGAGGTGCGAAACTTTGGGAAGCGAAACCTTGGGAAGGAGGGAAGAAACCCTGAGCAGTAAGTCCTTGGGAAGAAGGAATAAAACTTTGAGAAGCAAAGCCTTGAGGAAGAGGTACAAATCCATGGGGAAGCCCAAAAGGAGGCCAGGTCACAGGAGGAGTGATTGATGGCGTAGGCTCAGTCGTTGCAATGACAATCTCTAACACTACAGTCTGTTGGGTATCTAATTTTGCTCGGATGACCTGCATCATTTCCATCATCTGACCCATATTTCCACGAAGATCAGAAAGCTCATCATTAACTCTGTCCATCTCTAGGTCTCTTTCAGCCATCTTTTTCTTAGTCTGAGCTCGAGTGGGATACTTGCGTGAGATCCTCAGTGTGACAGCTGGAAAGGAGTTGACGAGAATGAGTTTCGACAGAATGCAGATGCGGAGATGCAAACATGAGTAAAAAAGTAAATGCTTCAAGAGACTTAAGAAGTTATTGCAAAACATCAAAATGGGTAAAGTTTCTTGTTATTTCCCAAAACTAATGAACTGAAGTCCATTCCAAGTAAAATATATGAGGTTTGCAACAAAAACTTCTTTGTTCCTTAAAGCATTTGCTAAAATGATGCATATGATGCTGAGATGAAAAGATGCAGGGATGCAAGGATGCAAGGTGCCACAGGTAAATTCGGAGCCTTCTTAACAGGTGGGCTGTAAGAGGTTGGTTCTACGTTTTACTACCCATAAGTCCCACTCACGGGAATGTTTCTATGACGATGGTTTAAGGAAATTTAAGGTCACAGACGTTTATCGTATTAACGCCCCGCTGCAGGCTAGCTTTATTGTGACGATAATAACGATAAGATCCACCTTGAGTGGAGTTCTCATGCTAGGCGTGCAAGGAGCGAGTCTTCGGAGCCTAACATTACACAACTACCAAAATTAAAACAGGTCCTAGGGGGTCCCAGAATCACAGCCCTTTCGTAAATCAGTTCACGCGACAGGCTAGCTGCGTTGCGACAAGATCTACGAAAAGTCTAACTATCTGGGGGAGCTTTCATGCTAGGTGTGCAAGGAGGGAGTCCTTGGAGACTAACACTAATAACATCCAATTCTAAACTTAGGTGTTCCCTCTGCTTTTTCCACCACTCAAATTTTACTTGCAAAGTAACCCCAATATCCCACAGACAAGTAATATAATGAGCAATAAAGGGAAAGCGGTAAAAGAATAAACAAACATAAATAACAAACATAGAGAAGACAAGAAAAGATAAGATCAAACAAATAAACACACAAAGCTAAGTTAGGCTTGACTCTCTCTAGCATGGAGCTATTCCCCAGCAGAGTCGCCAACTGTCGTACCTCGAAAAATACGATCGTAAAACAAACAACAGAATCTCCACCTAATTCTATTTATTCTACGAGAGAAAAGGGAGATATAGATACAACCTAAAATATGATAAGAAATGGTTTACGAAACCAAATTCTAAGCTCGGGAGTCGGTTACGTAAGGGGAAGGTATTAGCACCCCTCACGTCCATTGTACTCAACGGGAACCTCTTAGCTAAATATGCGATTAAATGTTTGATCTTAAGTATTTGTCTTCTAAATGATTATTATTATGTTTGTTCTTAAGGAAATTAAAGTTATTTTATTAATAAGTCGGAGAAAAGATTAAAAGTTTTTTTTTATTGTTGTGATTTAAATAGAGAAATAGTTAAATTTTTTTTATTAGGGTGACAGAAAAAGATTGATTTTTTTAATAGGGTGCTCGTGAAGGATTAAAATCCCCGTGCCACGTATTCCCCTGTGCAACGGGAAAGTCAGAGCTTCGTAGTTCGTGCAACTACGGTTTGTGATTTTTAAATGAACGATTGTTTAAAACGCATTCTACTGCTAAGCGTTGGCTTATACTCGCGGTGGAGGTTGAAGCGCTAGCTTGTTCGAGAGATAGAATGATTTAAACAATGTTCGTTTTAGAGAAAAGTATTTGACTTTTGTTAAGATGTTTTAAACGAAAGGGCGAATGAACCACGTCACGTGGGGCTAGCCCAGGAGCTTTTCATTCCAAAACGTGCGGAGTGCTAGACTCCAGAGTTCCGTCTTTCGATAATTAATTATGAAAATGATTTAAATTGGTTGGTAAGTTTTAAGTCGTTTTTTAAGATATGAAAGAGCGAATGGACCACGTTGCATGGGGCTAGCCCAGTTGCAGTCCATTTTAGAACGTGCGGAGTGCTAGACTTCGGAGTTCTATCTTTCGATATTTAATTTATAAAATGGATGGAATATTTTGATATAAGAATGATGATTGAACACATCGCGTGGGGCTAGCCCAGTTGCGATCCAATCCAGAACGTGCAGAATGCTAGACTCCGGAGTTCTGTTTTCGTATATTAATTTATGCAATTATTTATTTCGAAATACGGGAGGCGAATGGACCACGTTGCGTGGGGCTCGCCCAGTTGCAGTCCATTTTAGAACGTGCGGAGTGCTAGACTCCGGAGTTCTGTTTTCGTGCGTTAAATTTGTAAAATAAGTTGGATGTATGTTTTTAGACGTTTTAAAATTGATGTGTTTTAAAGCGAATGAGTAAACGAACATTACGCGTGGGGCTAGCCCATTTGTAGTTTGTTCTAGAACGTGCGGAATGCTAGACTCCGGAGTTCTATTCCTTATTAAATTAAATGAGACGTGCAATAAGTCATGCAGACGGCGGTCGCATAATGATCGGCTTGCGTATGAGTGAGCCATAAACGCATGAATTGCTAACTTGGCGTTGGACCAAGATATTTATTAAATTATTCTTTTAACAAATTAATTTTATTTTCTTGACAAAATAAAAGTCGAAATGAGATGAATAAGTCCATACAAATCCTCACAGGACAAACACAAAATCAAACTACTAAATAATGAACGAGGGCGTAAGCATGCATCGTACGAATAAAGTCAATCGAAGGATAATTAAGATTAATAAGCCAAATTAAATAGAATTATTAAATGATCTAACAAATTAACTAAACATAAAAGTAAAGATTATTTTTTTAACAAATAAATAATTATGAAATATTTTTATGAATTTGTTTCCTTTTTTAAGAATATAGCAAATAAAACAACTTAGAACTAAAATAAAAAAAAAAAAATAAAAATAAAAGATCATGAAAAAAACGGGAAGGGGGGGGTTTTAGAGCAAGCAATGTCATGGGAAAAGGGGGGATGGGCCAAATATATGGCGGACCGGTTGGGTCCATGGGGCGGTTTGGTTCCGACCCGGTTTGGCTTTACAAACAACAAGAGTTGGGAAACCCTAAGTACAGCCGCGGAAAAGGGAAAACGCATTAAACGGAAACAAAACAAAACATACGCCAACACCATTCTCACAGATCAACGTGAACCAACAATCAGAAATTCAAAGACAACAAGCTGTTTGCGAAATGGATCATCAAAAATGTTCATCATCTTAAAAACAATTTTTCGAATAAGCAAATAAACGACAAAGAGGAAGGAAGCAAACCCTTTCCGCGAAGAAACGATCTTCCTCTGGTTCGAAGGTTTCGTCTCCACCCAAATCCGAGTTCCCTCAGTTCTTCAATGCCAATTGGTAAGGCTCACAGACTCTTGCGATAGTGGGTGTTGCTCTTGGAAGAGTCTCGAAGATGGCTTGGACGGTGAGGTCGCGGCGGTGACGCTTAGTCTCGATTTGGTGAGTTTCCCGCATATGCTTCTGGCCTTTTTTGTTCTTCGGTATTTTCTGTACTGTTTATCCGCGGCGGGTCGTGGCTTAAAGGATTTTTGGCTTCTGGGAAAAGGTGTTCTTGTTGAGTTTTGGTTGTTTCAAATCTTTTGACAATTTCTTAAGTTTTTTCTTTCTGTGGAATGATGAACAAGGTGTGCTTTTCCATATTGCAGAATGATTTTCTTGTGATGTTGTTCTGAGTTTTCTTCCTTTTTTTCGTATTCGTATCCCCCCTCTTCTCTGTGTATTTTGTGATTGTTTTAAAAAATTTGGATGTTTTTTTTTTGTGAATCTCTCCCTCCCCCCTTTATAATCAACAATCGTTTTCTTCTCCTTTTAAAATGAAGACTTCTCCACGAAGTTTTATGGTACTGACCCCCCTTTGCTTGATACCTATGTTAGGTCCTTATCAAGAGCATGGATAGCTTGTGGAGTTAAGAGACTGCTTTCACCACTTGGGTATAAGGATTGAATCTGCAGGTTTGGCTGACCTGCAGAGATACCTATTATGAAAAGGTTTAAGACCTACCTGCGACTCTACCTGGCCTGCCGCAGGTCTATTCCTTTCCCTTTTATGCATCAAAAATTAAGCTTTTTCGTTTCTACTCAAAAGTTTTTTTATGATATTATATTTGTTTTCTGATGCTGAAAAACTGCTTTTTGTCAAAACTGTGAAACTTCCCCTTTTTGAACTCTACTAAGTACATGTGTTGTTGACCTGTAGAAAAATTGATCTTTGTGAAATTTGTTTGATGAGAAATCCACTTCATTACAGGTTTTGGAGCAGAGTTATTCTCCTTTTGGTGCAAGGGAGGGCGCAGGTCTTTGAGCTGCAGACTTGCAGAAGCCAATTTTGTGTTTGCTGCAAGAAGGCCTTTGACTAGGGTAGGAGGAATGGATAGTCTGCAGCTGTGGCTGTAGCAGAGTATTGGTCTTGTGGAAGAAAACAATCCCCACAATCACTTTGTGAATTTTGTTTTTTTGTTTTTCTTGATTTCCTTTAAACTTGTGACATTTATGAAATATAACATGATTGTGAAAATGCTGTGAATAGAATGTTATAAAGTTTTCAAACATTTCCTTCCTCTGATTAACCATATGCAAGGACTTTGGTAATTACAATTTTAATTTTTCTATCTCTAATTCAAATGAAACCGTTGAATCTTTATTCTGAAATTAGAATCAATTTCTAGTTTAACAACAATAATATTAGCTATTGGTTCTCTAGCATGTTTAAAGACTAAGATGATGTTATGATATGAGCACATGTAAATGATAAGAAAAAAATGAAATAAATATGAAGCATTCGAAAATGTTTGATGCTAATTGTATTGAAGACTTACATTTAAATTTAAACTAGAAATCTTGAATCTAGATTCGGAAAGAGAAATGAATGGAAACATGAAGTTCAAATTTGAAACAAAAACCTAAAAACTTGGGACTTAAAATTACCATTTTGAAAAGAATATCAAACTTAGAACATACTTTGAAAAAGAATGGAATTGAGAAGTTGGAATGGGATTTTGGAGTTTTGGAATTAGTGAGGAAAATTAAACATTTGGAATAAACTTGAGAAATTAAAGATAAAAACTTGGGGGAGAAACTAAAATAAAATAGAAATTGAAGCTAAATTAGGAATAGAAACTAAAAAAAATGAATTAGACATAAAAATTGAAATTAAAATTAAATTAGCAATAGAATTTTGAAAAATGAATTAAAAATAAAAATTTGGAATTAAAATTAAATTAGGAAATAGGGACTTCTCTCTCTTTTTTTATTTTTTTTTAAAAAGGTAAATTAAAATAAGATTAGAAATTAAAATTATACTAGAAATAAAAGCTACAAAAAAAAGAAGTGAATTAGAAATTAAAAAAAATTTAGAAACAAAACTTTGAAAATGAAGTTAGAAATGGGAAATAGAAATTAAATAAAAAGAAATTTGGAAGTGAAAAGAAATAAATAAAAGGATAAATTCAATGGGTAACTTGAAGATGAGAAATGAGCAACAAAAAGAAAACAAGTCTTGGAATTTCTTAAATGTGTAAACACCCCAAATTTGCCCTCACCCATTCACACCATGGCTTGTGATCATTCTCATATGCATAAACACAGTCATATCATCTCACATTTCATTTTTGATTCACTGCATAGTTTTCAAGGCATCTGCACCTAGGGTTTGTGATCTGAGCAATCCCAAAGCATCTTGGGCCACTCCAAAGGCTACCAATCAACTCAAAAGGGGTCTATGTGTGTTCATACATCATATTCTATCTCCTCAAAGTCAAAAATGCAGAGGAATCACAAGAGCTAGGGTTTGAGTGGATGCAGAGCCAGGATGAACTGCACAGTTGACTGAAAATTAGGGTTTTGGTTTCAGAGGCCATAACCCCAAATTTTTTGGTCATTCTTGTTTTCATTGATCTCTATATGGTATAGGGAGTATGCATATCAATTTTCATGAAGAAATTCCATGGGGAAGTTATCTGATCAAGAGTTGACTTTCTGGACAAGTCAGTGCAAAATCAGGGCATCTGAGGCCCCCAATGACCCAACCAATGGGTGATCTTCATCATTTTGAGTGTATATGATCTTTATTTGATCATGGAAGAAGGTTGAAGTTCATAGAAATCAAGAATTTAGGGTTTTTGCAAAGGTTGACTTTTTGGGCATAGTTGACTTTTCAAGAATGCATCATTTTAGGTCAATTTTCAAGCTTTGATTCTTGGTCCAAAAAGGCTTCAAATGGAAAAACTTTGGTCATGAAAGTTGTAGATCTCATCTTTCCCTTTTCAAAAAGTACAAGAACATGATCAAACCCTTCTTGGATCAAAAGTTATGGCAATGCAAAGTTGGCAAAAATCATTAATTTTCAAGGCATGCCCTAAGTGAGAATTTTGCAAAATCATGGATCAATGACCTTTGCAGCCTCAAGTTCACCTCTAACCAATGTGCCAACATTCTACAAGTCCTAAAAATCAGATTTGAACTAAGATTGCCCATGGTTTCATGCTTGGTTAGACAAAGAATCACATGTGAACCAAAATGTCACAACTTGCAAAAACTCATGATCATGCTTTACCAACTTGCTGCCTTGAATGCTGGACCAAGCTGACTCTTTCCCCTCACCATGCTGCGCCAGCCCTAGCCCTTGTACTTGGCTAGAAGTTGCCCATGCCCTATCTTACAAGAAGTTGACATTTTTGCAAAAGTGGCTACACCTATCCATAAAGCACATGTCAAATCAACTGGCCAATGAGAGAGAGTCATATGGACAATTTGCAAGCTAGCCATAACAAGAAGCAAGGCTGAAACCATCACACTAGAGACATTCACAAAAACCTTCCATTTTGCATAAGCTTTCGAATTCCTCTCCACAGCTTGCAAACACAAAAACCTTTTCCTTCATTCAACTCACTATGTATCATTGAGTAGAAACCACCCAAAGCATAAGCCTGAAACAGCCAAAGCACCCCACTGCCATTCTTCACCCTCATTCTGCAGATTCATTCGAATCTCCCTCCCTAGCCCACAAACAGCCAAACAAACCTTGCAAAGCTTCTCCACACATCATCTGGACCATAAACCATCATTCACAGTGGCCTGAATCAGTCAGAATCACCATAGCCATTGTTGACTGAGCTTGAAGCAGGAGCTTTCGAAACTCATCAGCCAGCCTACATAAATTGTTCTAAGGCATTCAAACATCATCAAGGGGTCCTAAGGAGTGGTTTGCACATAAAGAGAAGGCCAGAAAGTTCCTAAACTGAAAGCTTCGAATCTCAGGTAGCCTGAAATTTATTTTTCCAGAAGTTGTTTTTCTTGTTACAAACTTGTTCTATTTGTTCCACTGATCATCCTGGTACCATTGGTTTTGAAAATGGTTGTGATTTGATCATTTAATTTGACTCTGAAACTGGTTTGCCCTAAAAATGTTTGCTTTCGATTCATGCGATTGATGAAGAATAAATTTGTTTGGGGTTAGGGTTTTGAGTCAGGAGATCATGGGGATCATTTGGGTGTGCTTAGTTTTCATTTTGGATACGTTTTGAGGGAGTTGGGGAATTTTCAGGTGAGGTGCTGGCCGGAGAAGACGACCGGAAGTCTTCTCCGGCCACCTGAGAGTGTTTAAACCCTAATCATGTAATTAATGCTAGTTTGAATTTGAGCCATTGATGAGCGTTGACTTGCTGACTTCCCTCTCTTTTGGATGGCCCAGATGCGTTTGATTAGCCCTAATCTTTTTCATTTAGTTAATTAATTCATAATTAAACTAATTATCTCAGAGTCAATCCCAACCACAGGATCACGCGCCAGTCAACACTTTCAAATCCTGGGCGCATCTTGGCCCTCCATCCCTCTGACTTTTCTTTTTATTTGATTTTTATTCATTTTTCTTTCATTTAAATTGCATAATTAATTTAAAATAGCAAAAATTCTTAAAAATTATGAAACTTTTTCTTTAAAGTTTTATTAATTTTTATGACACAAAAACATTTTTTATTTTATTTTTATCATTAAAAAAGTATTTTTAAATATTTAAAAGATTATTTTTAATTGATTAATGGGAATTAATTAATTAAAAATACTTTTAGGTATTTAAAAATTACAAAAAAATTCATGAAATGTTCTAAGACATTTAGAAACATTTTCCAACCTTCAAACCAAATTTCTTTTTTGATCTTGATGCATTTTAAGAATTTTTCATTGAATTAAATCATTTTTTATGTATTATTTTGATCATGGATTCAAAAATTCATTTCTGCCAATTGGTGAAGGTTGAGACATTGATTCTTCTTGCATTGTCTTTTGTTTTGCATGTAGTTCCTAGGATAAAAAGGCCATGAATTGTTCTTGCATTTTCAAATTGTTTGGCATTTGTTTTGTTAAGAACCCTAAAAAACCCTAATAACTTAGAAAATTCATAACTTGAGATTGGTTGAGAGTTGAGAGCTCCCCTTTGGGCACTGGTTCATTATAGGTTTAGGGTTTCTTTGGGTGCCATTTTCCATTTTTTATCTTAGGGTTTTATTTCTGTTTTGGGTTTTTGTTTGATGTTTGTTCCATAAACCCTAATTTGGGCTTTCTTTTGCATCCTTCTTGCATTCTCTTGCATAACATGACTTGTCTTTGCATTTTGTGCATTCTTGTGATCCATTTGACATCTTAAGACATGTATAAAGCATCTTTGATCATTGCATCTTATGTTTGCCATGTCATTTGTCTTGTATGCTTCATAACATTTCATGCTTGTTCATGCTCCTTAACTTGCATCATTTGCATTCATAATCTTGTATGAACATCCCCATTGTCTTGCCTCATGTTTGCAGCACCTCATAACATCATAATCATCATCAACATGCTTCTGGTTTTGCTTAGCATCATATCATTTCATCTCATCTTGCATTGCATTGCATTTTCTTTCTAACATTGCAGGTGGTAAGTAAACTTGGGAAGTGAATTTGCCTTCACTTCTCATAACTTTTCTTTTCATCTCTCTTGCATCCATTGCTGCATTCTTACATGTGTTTGAGTTTGAGCTTGCTCATTCTTGTTCCTCCCATCTTTCTTTCTTCAAGTGACTTGACTTCTTGAATGAAGCAGGTCACTTTGCTTCTCTTGATCCTGTTCATCTGCTTCCTGGTGGCTCCTCTGAAGATTTCTCTTGAAAACCTCACAAACCTTAGGATCAACCAAGCATGACAATGATTAGGGTTTTGATTAGTCTCCCCTCTTAGCTTTTACCTTTGTGTCTCCTTGAGTCCTCTCTTCTCACCTCATAATCAGGGACTAAACCCTAAAGGCTTTAAAACTTTGTGATTAAGCTTATGCCTGCATCCTTCTCTTAGGATGGAGTGTATAACTTTAATCCTAAGTATTAAACCCTTAAGGTGTTTAAATCTCTTAATCAATTCACTTAATAAATATCAAGACATTACACTTGTAACTTGGGCCTTGCATTAGGGTTCTAATTCTTCCTTAAGTGGTTAAGAAGGACTAACCCTAGTGTTAATGGACAAGTCCCCCTCAAGTTGTCTTACAAACCATAAAAATCACTTCATCATCTTATCATTAACTAAAATCCACTTAATAAAGGCTTTGTTTTGTCATGAGTTTAATCCCTAATCATGGATTAAGTTGAGGAGCTTTCCTCAGCTTAAACATTCTCATCTATCATCCTTCTTTTAGGATGGTGTAATGAGTCTGTTTAATCCTTGATTGTGGCTTAACCTCATTACTTAACACTAAACAAAAACAACAAAAACACCTAAATAATCACAAGTAGGTTAATGATCTTAATCCTACACCAAAGGTGATTAAGTGTGAGAATCTGACTTCACACTTAAGGTATTCTCATTACCCCTAATCAGAGGGAAGATGTGATGAGTTTACTAAATCCATTGGTTTAGACTTAAGCTCATTAATTTATGCAAAAAACACCAAAAACATCTAAATAATCACAAGTAGGTTAATGATCTTAATCCTACATCAGAAGGGTGATTAAGTGTGAGAATCTGACTTCACACTTAAGGTATTCTCATTACCCCTAATCAGAGGGAAGATGTGATGAGTTTACTAACCCATTGGTTTAGACTTAAGCTCATTATCCTATGACAAACTCCAAAAGCAATAAAAGACTGAAAACACAAAAAAACAAACAATAATCGTCTCCTCCGGGATTCTTTTCTCATCACCTTCATTCACAAACGAGAACTTGCTTCTTCCGTCTAATGCAAGACAGTTCGCATCTGTGCCAGACAGATCATACACTTGAGCATAGGCAAGCAAGCAGTTCACAAGTCAATTCACCTTTCAGTCTCTTTGGGTCGAACTACGGTGTTCTGACTTCCTCATTGCACGAGAGGATACGTAGGCATAACTTAACAGTTATCGAACAAAAGTCTCTGTTTATTCCCCCTCCTTCCAGCTCATTTCTTTTAGCCTCATTATCATGAGCATTTCATTCCTGGTCTCACACTGACACTGTATATATATCACACTTCACTTCTCATACACTGACACCTGTACATCTTTTTCCAGCTATTTTATACACAGATTGCACTGACACTACCCCTTTAAAACACAAATCTTTTAAGCGTGGATCCCGTCGAGTACGGCGGACAATCTGGGTGCTAATACCTTCCCAGGTTGTAACCAACCCCCTTTCTCAGTCTCTCTGGTTCGCAAACCGTCTTATCCATCTTTTTCTAGGTCTATGCAGCATTACCTTTCCTCCGGGATAAAAATGCCTAGCTGGCGACTCTTTTCATCTCCAGTGAGTTCACGGCTGTGTGTTCTCACTGTCCCTCTCGCCGACCGTTCGCGCTTGTACCAGGATGCAAATCTTCGGGAGCGACAGCTTGGCGACTCTGCTGGGGAGCCTTATATGGCAACCAGGGCTTCTGGTTCTTTTTGTGGGTTCCTCCTAGCGCTTGTTTGATTTGTGTTTACTGGGGTGTTATGTGCTTGTTTGTGCTTATTTCTGCTTTATGTACAGTTACTTTACTGCTTTCTTTATTGCATTTATATATATCATACTGTCATTGTTGCTGGCTGGATCTGTTGTTTGCCTTGGTGGGTGGGTGATTCATTGAGAGTTAAGGTCCTATACCTGGGACCTGAGTGACACCTAGGCTAGAGTGAATCATATTCTTTCCCATTCCATTTCGGTCTGGTGCGGGAATATGAAACACGGTTCAGATATGGGTTTCTTCTTGAGAACTCTGTGTTGCAGATTTCCTGCAATGCTAGGGCTATCTGGGAAGCCTGCTAAGTCTGGATGACCTTTTAGTATTGACCTTCAGAAACTGAGGTGAATTAGAGGAGGAATTGTTATGGTTATTGTAAACACTGTACCTCCGGGTTAGAAGTGTTTACACTTCTCATAACTGATCCAAGTCTGAGGATCCTTGTTCTAGATCACCACCTGTGAGGGGGTTGGGCTGTTTACAGGTTTGCAGGTACCTTGACCTCAGAATACCCTGTTACTTTGACTTTGTTAAGAATGCTCCATGTTGGACAGTTCTTGTGATTCTAAAACCTTGGACTTGTGGCTCTTTATTTGAGTCCCCCACCCTGGTTACTGGATTTTTAGACCTCCATCTGGATTTCTTGAACACACATGGATCTACACCAAGGCAGTTAATCAGATCCAGCTCAGTCGCAAACCCTTGCATATCATTTGCATACATACCCATTGCATCATATTAACATTTGCTTATTTGTGTTTCAGGGTATCCACCTTCATCTGGTTTTGGTTTTGACCCCATCTGCAGTTTTGACCTGTCTCCACCAGCACTTGCTTCAGTTTTGTCAGCCATATACTTCAGTTACTTGCACTAGCCAGCCAGTGGCCCACTCCTCAGTATCTTCATCAGCACTCTACTCAGTCTTCAGCATCATGGCTCCAAAGAAAAGCAACATCACCTATCATTTCTTCCAACCAGACTTGTCAGACATCAGGAGGATCCAAACCCTGATCACTCCAGATCACATACCCTTGTTCAGGGAGAGTTATGGAGATATACTGGACATGATTATGGATCTGGACCCTTCACAGAGGAGCCTCATCCACACCTGCATTCAGTTCTATGATCCCCCATTGAGATGTTTCACCTTTCAAGACTTTCAGTTGGGGCCTCTATTAGAAGAATACTCATCTTTGATTGGTTTGCCTATCAAGAGGGAAATCCCTTTCAACCCTGAAATGGTCTTTCCCAGCAATGGAGAGATAGCAAAAGCTTTGCACCTGGAGCCTGTTTTGATTGAACAGCATATGACCTCTAAAGCTGGGATCCCTGGATTTCATCTGGACTTCCTGATTTCTCAAGCTAGTCTGAAAGCCTCCCTGGGGGAGTGGAAAGCTGTTTGTGCTCTGTTGGCCTTAAGTGTATATGGAATTGTGTTGTTTGCAGATGAGCCTCGATTCATTAGCAAGAATGCAATCCATTTGTTCATCCTGAAGAACCCAGTGCCAACTTTGCTGGGTGATCTCTATTACTCAGTACATCAGAGAAATGAGAAGCAGAGGGGAAGATTAGTGAGGATTTGTGCTCCATTATTCCATGCTTGGTTTCTCAGGCATCTACCCAGGACAGATGCATTTCTAAATCCTCATCAGCAAAGCAACTGGGCTAAGAGACTCACTGTCCTAACTTCAGCAGACATCAGATGGTGTACTAAAAGCACCAAGGGCAGAGATATGATCACCAGCTGTGGGCACTTTCCCAATGTGCCTTTGATAGGAGTTAAGGGAAGTATCAATTACAACCCTTTGCTATTCAAGAGGCAATTAGGCTATGCACTGGTTCATACTCCTAGGGAACAAGACTTGGTTGAGACCCTCTACTGTGAGAACAAGATTAGTTTGACTGCTGTTAGGCAGGCTGCCTGGGCCTGGGATCATGTTCAAACCAAGGGAATCACCATTCTGGGGAAGTGCAATAATGTGGCATCAGTCCAATATTATGAGTGGTCCCGTGCCAGGGCCCAATTCTCTGGAATGCCCTTTACCATAGAAGACATGCCTGAGTCATCTTCAGCACCACCCCCTGCCGCTATCAGTTTGGAGGAGTTTGAGAGCTTGAAGGAAAGAAATGAGAAGTTAACCCAGGCTTTGCAGAAGACCCTCCGGGAGAGGAGTGAAGGTGTGAGGGAGATTGAGAGATTGGAGAAGTTGAGGGTGGAACACTTGACTAGGATCGAGAAGTCTGGAGATTATATCAACAAGTCTAAAGCTGGTGAACAGATTCTGAAGAATGCTTGTAAAGAAGCCCAGTTCCAGAGAGCAAGAACAGACTTGTACCTGAAGGAGAGTCAGGCCAGGTGGGTCCGGATCACTGAGGCCCGTACCCTAGAAGACAAGAGAGCTCAAGACAAGATGGAGCAGATGGAAAAAGCCCTGGCAGCAGCCCAGAAGGAAATATCAGAGCTAGAAATCAGAGCTGGAGTGAAGAGGTCTAAAGACCAAAGTCAGAACAGGAAGTTGACTGCAGCTGTTGCAACAAGAAACCTTCTCATCAGAAGTCTCACGGAGCATCCGGCTGATCCTGTGACCGAAGCACTTCTCAAGGAAGTTCGTGAGGATGAGTTTGGCCTTGGAGTTTGATCATTTGCTTGTTGCTATTCCTATTCCATGTACTTTTGCTTTTTGTGATGTGTTTTGACCCCTTTGAGGGCTTGTGTTGTAAAAATGAACAAATTGTATTATTTCACTTTTGTAATATATCTGTGTTGGTTTCTATCTGGGTTCACATCAAAAGCAACTACAACAGCAGCATCTTCAAGGGTCTGGAAGGGTCAAAACTGAAGGCCAAACCGGATACCTTGAGAGCAAATAAGCATAATTGCATTGCATGCTAACCATTTTGTTTGTTTTGTAGGTTTTTTGTTTTGTTGTTGCTAACCTCTGTTGTGAATCTCAGGAATTATTGCTCGCCGCCGGGTATTTCCTCTCAACAGGCCTCACAGGTACCCAACTAGAAACAACCTTCCGGGAATTCAGATGGATCAGATGCAGCAGGACCTTACAGAGGTCAGAAACCAGATGGCCAACGAAAGGTTGGAGATGAGAACTCAGATAACACAATTCATGGAAGTGATGAACAATTTAGCTCAAAGCCAGGAGAGGCTCAAAGTTTTGGTAGAAGGAAGGAATCAAGAGGAGCCCCATGTGGGAACTGCTGGCACAAGTAACAACGAGAGGGTCCAACCTCATGTCAATCCCCCAGTTTTTGGACCCCATCTCCATCCAGAGGCCAACATCCCAGTCAACATTCAAGGGACAGCCACAGCAGCCAGAGTACTTCAAGAAGATCCTCAGGAGGACCAGTATACAGTGATGGGTGCTGGAGAGGAAACTTATGATAGACGATTGGAAGAAATAGCTGAGAAGTTGAGATCACTGGAGTCTCAAAACTCTTTGGGGTTCGACGTCATGGACATGGGATTGGTAGAAGGGGTCAGGATTCCCCACAAGTTCAAGCCTCCTTGTTTCGAAAAGTATAATGGGACTTCATGCCCCCGGACTCATTTGCAATCATTTCTGGGAAGGCTGAAGGCCTATACAATGGATGAGAAACTTTGGATGTTTTACTTCGAAGATAGCTTGACTGGAGCATCAAGGGAATGGTTTTCCATTTGACAAGGGCAACTGTGAGATGCTGGAAGGACCTGGCAGAGGCCTTCATCCGACAGTATCAATACAACTTAGACATGGCACCCAACAGGACTCTCCTAATGGGAATGTCACAGTCGTCAAGGGAAAGTTTTCGAGAATATGCCCAGAGATGGAGGCAATTGGCTGCTGCCGTTCAACCACCAATGTCTGAGAGAGAAATGGCAGACATGTTTATGAACACTCTTCAGGGAACGTATATTGACAGGTTAGCTGCTTTCTCTTCCACCAGCTTCGCAGATGTTGTCATAGCTGGGGAGAGAATTGAAAGCCTGTTAAAAATGGGAAAGATCTCAGACAACGGTGCAAGCTCGTCCAGTAGTACAAGAAAGCCTTTTGCAGGCCCGAGAAGAACTGGCGAGACCAATGCCATCCACACCAACAGGGGTAGGCCCCAATATGTTCAAAGGACAATAGCAGCAGTCACTATCCCTGCTCCAGCTCATCCTCAGCCAATCTATCAACCTCCTCAACAAAACTTCCAACAACAACCTCAGTATCATCAGAATCAATATCCTCCAAGAAACTACAACAACAACAACTCCAACAACAACAATCAACAGAGGCCATTCCAACAAAGGCCATCCCAAGCTAACAGAGTGATCAACCCGATCCCAATGCCGTATGCTGCCTTGCTGCCACAACTTCTGAAACTCAACCTGGTTGAGCTAAGAACGTTGGCACCTCCGGATCCCAACAGTCTACCAAGGAACTATGACTCCAATGCTAGGTGTGCTTTCCATTCAAACGCACCTGGTCACAGTACAGAAAAATGCAGGGCTCTGCATATGAAGGTACAAGACTTGGTAGACTCCAAGGCTCTGAACTTTGCACCTCCGCCCAATGTCAATAAAAACCCAATGCCAAATCATGGTGGTCCCCGAATTAATGCTATTGAAGAAGACCAACCGTCTTATTTGATAACTAGTGTGGATCAGATCAGGACACCGTTGGTGGAAATCAAAGCTCAACTCCGTGAAAACCAAATATTTCCGGGGTGTGAACTAGGGTGTCCCTACTGCAATATTTCATGGAATGGGTGCAAGGACTTGAGGAATGGCATTGACAGCCTTATTCAGAGTGGCCTGCTACAGATCACTACATCATTCCCAACAAATCCGGCAACTTCATCAACAACGGTTTCAGAACCTCCTACAACTACAGCAACTATTGTTCCCGACAACTCACCAGCAACATCAACCAGTACTTCACCTGTCCTTCCAAATGATCAGTTTTCAACAGTTCCTCCTGCTACAACCTCAGCTTCATTCCATCCCGAATCTCCGACAACAACAACATCGGTCCTTCCAACGGTACCTCCTACAACACCAGCAATCAATCATGAAGATGTCTCTACCGTCACCATATTCTATGATCCTGAAAATAATTCCGCTTACCATTCAGAAGGTGCTACTCCCGCCAGGGCACCAGTTACAATCTTTTATGATCCACACACAATAACAGTCCCTTCAGCAGCAGCAATCAGTCCAGTCACTGTCACGGTGCCTGGACCAGTACCATATGAAAGCAATAGGGCCATCCCCTGGCACTATGGCTCTGACTTGTATTGCGAAGGAAAAAGGATCACTCTGGAAACATCAGCACCTGCACCCCAAATAGATAATGTGGAGGGAGGCGGAGGCTTCACTCGAAGCGGACGTCTCTTTGCTTCACAAGTTCAAAGACCTACTGCCGAAGCAGAAGCTGCTGCCAAGGCAAAAGGAAAAGGCCCGGTGCAGGAAGATCCAGCTGCCAAAGAAGCCCTGAAAACTCCATTTGATCAGGAAGTTGATGAGTTTATGCGAATCATCAAAAAGAGTGATTATAAAATTGTGGATCAGCTTCACCAGACGCCATCCAAAATCTCCATCCTCTCACTGCTTATGTGCTCCGAAGCCCATCAGAATGCACTACTTAAAGTCCTGCACGCAGCTTACGTGCCTGAGGAGATTACTGTCAACCAATTGGAAACCGTGGTTGGTAATGTTACTGCTAGCAATGGGCTAGGGTTTACCAATTCTGACTTGACAGCGGATGGCCGCAATCACAACAAAGCCTTGCACATAACCCTGGAATGCAAAGGAGCTGTCCTTTCTCATGTGCTGGTGGACACAGGTTCTTCCCTGAATGTCTTACCAAAGAAGGCTCTGGTGAAGTTAGAATATGATGGATTGGCATTGAGACCCAGCAACCTGGTGGTACGAGCCTTTGATGGTTCGAAGAGGTCGGTTCTGGGAGAGATCGAGCTGCCTGTGACAATTGGCCCGCAGACCTTTAAAACTATCTTTTATGTGATGGACATTCAGCCCGCCTACAGCTGTTTGTTGGGTAGACCCTGGATTCACCCCGCCGGCGCAATAACGTCTACCCTTCACCAAAAGTTAAAATTTGAGTGGGAAGGCCAAGTTGTCACAATCTGTGGAGAGGAGGACATTTTTGTCAGCCACCTGGCAACCTATAAGTACATTGAAATGGATGGAGAGATCCATGAAACAATGAGCCAGGGGTTTGAAGCCTTGAACGTCAATGAAGCATCTGCTGTATCTGGTACTCCAATGTCATCTTACCAACAAGCCCGGAAGGTTGTTGAGGAAGGAACTGCCCTAGGCTGGGGCAAGGTCTTAGCTGTGGAGGAGAAGAAGGACAAATTTGGGTTGGGTTACAAACCAACTCAACATCAAGCAAAGGCTACTGCAGAGCCAGGTTTTGTCAGTGGGGGAATGCTCACCCCCGATGCTATCAACTGTCTGGAAGACGAGCTGGAAGAGGAGCGCAATCTGGAGAATTGGATTCGTCCAAAGATCCCGGGGAGCAGTATCTCGAACTGGTCTTCCCAGGAAATTATAAGAGTTACTCATGCAGAGTAATTATTATTTCCTGTATTTTTATAGCATGCATCAAAGTCTTGCATCTTGCCCAAGATGACAAGACTCATTTTGTAACCAGGGCCATCTGTACTTTTGTGCAAACAAGATTAAATTAATGAAATATCAGACATCTTTTTGCAAACGAGTCCTTTTCTTTTATGCTCACTGTTTTTCCATTTTTCTTTTTGTACAAAAATAAATGGCGGTGTTTTCAAAATGATAACTTCATTTCACTTTTTTCTAAAGCAAGATTAAAATCAATCACTAAAATGAACCAACTTAACCCTTGCAGAGAGTGCCTTCCAGACAGCACCGACAACAGCACGGCTATGACTTCGTATGACTTTGACAATCCAATCAATCAAGCTGATGAAGGGGTTGATGAAGAATATGAGCTTCCTGAAGAGCTAGCCCGGTTGTTGAGACAAGAGGAAAAGGTTATTACTCCTCACCAGGAGGAGATTGAAGTGATTAATCTTGGTACAGACGAAGACGTGAAAGAAGTTAAAATTGGGGCCTGCCTGCAAGACTCAGTGAAGAGACAGCTGATAGATCTGCTTCAAGAGTATGTTGATGTGTTTGCTTGGTCGTATCAAGATATGCCAGGGTTGGATACCGACATTGTTGTGCACAAGCTGCCTTTGAGAGAAGAATGCCCTCCAGTCAAACAGAAGCTGCGCCGAACTCGCCCAGACATGGCTATGAAAATCAAGGAAGAGGTACAAAAGCAATGGGGCGCCGGGTTCCTTGCTGTGACTAGCTACCCGCCGTGGGTTGCTAACATAGTACCTGTGCCTAAGAAGGACGGCAAAGTAAGAATGTGTGTTGATTACCGGGATCTGAACAGAGCCAGCCCGAAAGATGACTTCCCATTACCTCACATTGATGTATTGGTGGATAACACGGCTCAGTTCTCGGTATTCTCCTTCATGGATGGATTTTCAGGATATAATCAGATCAAGATGTCACCTGAAGACATGGAGAAGACAACATTCATCACACCTTGGGGCACGTTCTGTTACAAAGTGATGCCATTCGGACTGAAGAATGCTGGTGCCACATACCAACGGGCTATGGTGACACTATTCCACGATATGATCCACAAAGAAATAGAATGTTACGTGGATGATATGATCGCCAAGTCCCTTACAGAGGAAGATCACCTGGTAAATCTGCTCAAGTTATTCAAGCGTCTGAGGAAATACCAATTGAAGCTGAACCCCAACAAATGCACATTCGGGGTGCGATCCGGTAAGCTGCTGGGCTTTATTGTAAGCGAGAAAGGGATTGAGGTTGATCCTGATAAAGTCAAGGCTATACAAGAAATGCCTGCACCTAAAACAGAGAAAGAGGTTCGAGGGTTCTTAGGTCGATTAAACTACATTTCACGGTTCATATCTCACCTCACAGCAACCTGTGAACCTTTGTTCAAGCTGTTAAGAAAGGAACAAACGGTCAGGTGGAACGAAGATTGCCAGAAGGCTTTTGACAAGATCAAGGAATATCTGCAAGAACCTCCAATCCTCATGCCGCCAGTTGAAGGAAGACCTCTGATTATGTACTTGACAGTGCTAGAAGAGTCGATGGGGTGTGTGTTGGGCCAGCATGACGAGTCTGGTCGAAAAGAGTATGCAATATACTACCTAAGCAAAAAGTTTACCGACTGTGAACAACGTTATTCACTGCTCGAGAAAACTTGCTGTGCTTTAGCGTGGGCTGCTCGCCGACTGAGACAGTATATGTTGACCCACACTACCTTATTAATCTCAAAAATGGATCCAGTCAAGTACATATTTGAGAAGCCAGCTCTTACCGGACGGGTTGCAAGATGGCAGATGATTCTCACAGAATACGACATACAGTACACATCTCAGAAATCCATCAAGGGCAGTGTACTATCTGAATATCTTGCTGAACAACCCATTGATGACTACCAGCCTATGAGGTTTGACTTCCCTGATGAAGACATCATGTTCATTAAAGCAAAAGATCATGAAGAGCCTATTCACACTGAAGGGCCCGACCCGGAAGAAGAATGGACTATGATGTTTGACGGGGCTGTTAATATGAATGGTCGTGGTGTTGGTGCAGTACTCATTACACCCAAAGGAGTTCACATGCCTTTCTCGGCAAAACTCACTTTCAACTGCACTAACAACGAAGCTGAATACGAAGCTTGCATTATGGGTCTTGAGGAAGCCATTGACCTCAGGATCAAGACGTTGACCGTATTCGGAGATTCAGCTTTGGTAGTCAATCAAACCAACGGGAAATGGTACACTCACCAAGATCATCTGATACCTTACAGGGATTATACAAGAAGGTTACTGACTTTCTTCACAACAGTCAAGCTTGAGTATATCCCTCGGGACGAGAATCAGTTTGCAGATGCTCTTGCTACCATTTCATCCATGATCAAAGTTCAAGCTGCTAACTTTGTACCTCAGATTTCAGTGTCTAGGCTTGATAGACCAGCATATGTATTTGCAGCGGATGTTGTAAAAGATGATAAGCCTTGGTTTCATGATATTAAATGCTTCTTGGAGGATCAAACATACCCACCTGGGGCATCTTCCAATGATAAGAAGACGTTAAGAAGGCTTGCTGGTAGTTTCTTCCTGAACACTGATGGGTCTTTATACAAAAGGAACTTTGACATGGTACTCCTCAGATGTGTTGACAAAACAGAAGCAGATTTGTTGATGCATGAAGTGCACGAAGGGTCTTTTGGTACCCATGCTGGAGGGCATGCCATGGCTAAGAAGTTGTTAAGATCAGGCTATTACTGGATCACGATGGATGCAGACTGTTGTGCCTACGCCAGAAAATGCCATAAATGCCAGATCTATGCGGATAAGGTGCATGTGCCTCCCAATCCTTTGAATATCATGTCTTCACCATGGCCCTTTGCTATGTGGGGCATTGACATGATTGGCAAGATTGAGCCGACTGCTTCAAACGGCCACAGGTTCATCCTGGTCGCCATCGACTATTTCACCAAGTGGGTTGAAGCAGCCTCATATGCAAACGTTACTAGGCAAGTGGTAGCCAGATTTCTGAAAAGAGATATCATCTGTCGGTATGGAGTGCCCGAGCGAATCATTACTGATAATGGTTCCAACTTAAACAACAAAATGATGGCAGAGCTGTGCCGGGACTTCAAGATCCAACATCACAATTCTTCTCCTTACAGGCCGAAGATGAATGGCGCTGTTGAGGCAGCAAATAAGAATATTAAGAAGATTGTGCAGAAGATGGTAATCACTTACAAAGACTGGCATGAAATGCTACCGTTTGCCTTGCATGGGTACCGCACGTCAATCAGAACGTCCACTGGGGCAACACCTTATCAGCTTGTATATGGTATGGAAGCAGTCCTACCTGTTGAAGTTGAACTACCCTCGTTACGGGTATTAATGGATGTTAAACTGAGTGAAGCAGAATGGGTACGGTCCCGATACGAACAACTGAGTCTGGTCGAAGAGAAAAGATTGGCTGCAATCTGTCATGGGCAGTTGTATCAGAAGAGAATGAAGAAAGCCTTCGATCAGAAAGTCAGGCACCGAGAATACCAAGTAGGAGATCTTGTGCTGAAAAGAATCCTCCCTCCTCATACAGACCACAGGGGCAAATGGACTCCAAATTATGAAGGACCATTTGTTGTAAAGAAAGTTTTCTCTGGTGGAGCACTGATGCTCAGCACCATGGATGGTGAAGATTTCCCATCCCCTGTGAATTCAGATGCAGTTAAAAAATACTTCGCATAAAATGACCCGCTGGACATAAAAACAGAATGTAAGTCCAGGCAAAAATAGGGCATCCCGGCGAGTCAAAAACAGAATAAAAGACTCGGGCAAAAGTAAGGGAAAATAAACAAAAAATGTGCACCCGCTGAGTTGAAAAGCCGCATTGGACAGCTCAGGCAAAAATGGGTATCCCGATGGATTGAAAACCCGAAAGGGCGATCCATGCAAAATAAGGGAATAAGCGAACAACTGCATTCTGAGTTCGTCTGTATCACCTACAACTTGGTAAGCTTCAAAGGATCAAGCTTCAATCAGAATCAACTCTCTCCAGAAAGCAAGACGAGAAGAACGTCATTGTCATACGAGTCATAGCAGGAGAGGAAGCTCCTTAAAGCGTCGTCAACACCGCCAGCACTTTATTTCTCAATTTGTAACAATCTCCTCATTTCAGGAGATATGTTTCTTTGACTGTATCTTGCCAATTCAAGGCACAGGAATTAATAAAATCAGATTTTCGGTCATGTTTCGTTTTTACATTTATGTTTTTGCAAAGAGTTGTCTGATATCTCTAAAAATACAACTGCATAAGTACAGATGCCTTTCTCTAAAAACAAAACACATGCTTACAGGGAATGTGATTATTCTCGAAAGTACTTAACTCCTATGACGGAATCCAGTAAGGGATACCTCGGGACCTTTTGTACGTTTCCTTACCTTTGCAGGATTGCAGGTATCCAGAACGCAACCTGGGGCATGCAAGTTACGTCTCAGCAAACTGGCGAATCATTATCAACTCACATGGCACTGGGAGGTGCCCACTTCCCCAGCAAAGTTGCCAAATCGACATGCACTCAATCTCAGCATCGGAAATGCTATATCCCCAGCTGAGTTGCCTCTTGTTGCCCTATCCCCAGCTGAGTTGCCTCTCACAATTCCCCAGCCGAGTTGCCATTCTTCCTCAACAGAATACAGAAGTCAAGGGAATCATCTCCCCACAGAATCCCCAGCCTCTATTCAGAAGAGCAACGCACGAAGAGATCACAACAGAGTGAAGAAAGCTTCTACAAACCCCAGCTGGGTCTCTCATTTATAAGGATATGTCAATCAGTGACATATATCCCCAAGCAGATGCATCATTAGATCTACCAGTGATCTCATCCCCAGCTGGGATGTCCATTTCAAGCAGATCGACCAGAGATCTTCGCAGCAACGGGATTCGAGTCCCGAATCTACGCCTCTTTGCATAATCATAGCATTCACATCATATTCACCCTCAGAGCGTAGCATTCCGTCTAATACGGAGCATTACGGCAAAAATCAAATACATAGCATAATCATAAGTCATATTGTGAATTGAACGCTTGTGACTAGTAACCATTCGTCAGAATATAGATTACTTTCCCCCGGAGTCCCCACCAGAGTCCCAGCAAAAGCAGCTGCCTCACAAATCACAAACACCAGTATATATTCATTTTGGCACCCGTCCGTGCCATCTTTCCCCAGTAAAGTCGCCTGAACACCCTTTACAAACAAATCACCCTCATTACAGATACGTCCTGACACCCGTCCGTGTCATATCCCAGCAGAAAGCCAAAGAGGTCCTCTTTGCACTCACATGTACTTGTATATACACCCTTTTGACACCCGTCCGTGTCATATCCCCAGCGCAGTCGCGTACACTTTCATCAACCCACACACTTGTTAATATTATACTTTTCTTTCTTGGCACCCGTCCGTGTCACTCTTCCCAGCAGTTAAAACACTCATCTATACACCACTCGCTCTTATACAGATACCCGTCTGTATCTTGTATACATCATTACTTATAACCCCACAGATTCGGCAGTAGTCCTTGTTCTTTGTTAACCAGTTGGTACTCGTCCGTACCATCATCTCAGAACATTGCGTCTAGTGATTGTTTCTACATGATACTCGTCCGTATCATAGTCTTAAGGATGCTCGTCCGCATCTTTAATCCATACACCATGTCAAACACTTATGTCTTCTTGAGTATAGATACTCGTCCGTGTCTACTATTCCCCAGAAGAGTCCTTCCAGATGCAACACTCGGCCGTGTTCTCTGTTAACCAGTTGATACTCGTCCGTATCATCATCTCTGAACATGTGTCAGTTTGTTTCTACATGATACTCGTCCGTATCATAGTCTTAGGGATGCTCGTCCGCATCTTTAATCTATACACAATACCAAACACTTTTACCTTTTGTTTCTTGGGTGTAAACACTCGTCCGTGTTTACATTATCCCCAGTAGATCACCAACAATTTTCTTTTTATCTAACACTCGTCCTGTGTTATGATACCTTTGAGAGCAGCCGTACCCTGCTGAGTGGTCGTCCTCCACTTCTTGATGGTCGTCCTCCATCATGCTCATCCGATGGCCGTCCCCATCGTTGATTTTAGCAGCCGTCCCCTGCTAGGTGGTCGTCCTCCACCTCTTGATGATCGTCCTTCATCACTTTATCCAATGGCCGTCCCCATTGTTGATTTTGGTTATCTGACATTCGTCCTATGTCATGACAAACCTTGAGAGCAGCCGTCCCCTGCTGAGTGGTCGTCCTCCACTTCTTGATGGTCGTCCTCCATCTTGCTCGTCCGATGGCCGTCCCCATCGTTGACCTTATCTATCCGATGGCCGTCCCCATCGTTGATATTTTCGGCAGCCGTACCCTGCCAGGTGGTCGTCCTCCACCTTTGATGGCCGTCCCCATCATTTTTCTTTTATACCCAACAGAGCAGTCGTCCCCTGCTAGGTGATCGTCCTTCACCTTTGATGGCCGTACCCCATCATCTGTTTATTTCATTTATTCTTTAACCCGATGGCCGTCCCCGTCGTGGTCCCTTTTCCTTTTTAGCCCGATGGTCGTCCCCATCGTTGGTTACTTTACCTTTATGAACTTGATGGCCATCCCCGTCATGTTTCATCAATCCTCAGAAATTTTACAGCTTTATCTTGATGGCCGTCCCCATCACGATTTTATTTTCCCAGCTAGTCGGCCGTCCCCGTCTTGGCTTTACCTTTTTATCCCCAGCGTGTCGGTCGTCCCCGTCATTGCTTTATTTTCAGCACTTTTCCCAGCTAGTCGGCCGTCCCCGTCTTGGATTTACCTTTTTATCCCCAGCGTGTCGGTCGTCCCCGTCATTGCTTTATTTTCAGCACTTTTCCCAGCGTGTCGGCCGTCCCCGTCATCGCTCTTTACCCAGCAGTCGTCCTCTGCTCGACGGTCGTCCTCCGTCGCCTACACTTTACAATATACTTTATTTTGCTTTTACAATCTATATCCCTTTTCTTCTTCATTCTGTGAGTGCAAATTTTGGACTGTCTTTGGTATTCAACCACAAGTTACCTTGTTTGCCTGTTAAGTCGTCGCTTACATCCTGCACAGCTAACTCATGTTTGAATAGGGGCAGCTGTAAACACCCCAAATTTGCCCTCACCCATTCACACCATGGCTTGTGATCATTCTCATATGCATAAACACAGTCATATCATCTCACATTTCATTTTTGATTCACTGCATAGTTTTCAAGGCATCTGCACCTAGGGTTTGTGATCTGAGCAATCCCAAAGCATCTTGGGACACTCCAAAGGCTACCAATCAACTCAAAAGGGGTCTATGTGTGTTCATACATCATATTCTATCTCCTCAAAGTCAAAAATGCAGAGGAATCACAAGAGCTAGGGTTTGAGTGGATGCAGAGCCAGGATGAACTGCACAGTTGACTGAAAATTAGGGTTTTGGTTTCAGAGGCCATAACCCCAAATTTTTTGGTCATTCTTGTTTTCATTGATCTCTATATGGTATAGGGAGTATGCATATCAATTTTCATGAAGAAATTCCATGGGGAAGTTATCTGATCAAGAGTTGACTTTCTGGACAAGTCAGTGCAAAATCAGGGCATCTGAGGCCCCCAATGACCCAACCAATGGGTGATCTTCATCATTTTGAGTGTATATGATCTTTATTTGATCATGGAAGAAGGTTGAAGTTCATAGAAATCAAGAATTTAGGGTTTTTGCAAAGGTTGACTTTTTGGGCATAGTTGACTTTTCAAGAATGCATCATTTTAGGTCAATTTTCAAGCTTTGATTCTTGGTCCAAAAAGGCTTCAAATGGAAAAACTTTGGTCATGAAAGTTGTAGATCTCATCTTTCCCTTTTCAAAAAGTACAAGAACATGATCAAACCCTTCTTGGATCAAAAGTTATGGCAATGCAAAGTTGGCAAAAATCATTAATTTTCAAGGCATGCCCTAAGTGAGAATTTTGCAAAATCATGGATCAATGACCTTTGCAGCCTCAAGTTCACCTCTAACCAATGTGCCAACATTCTACAAGTCCTAAAAATCAGATTTGAACTAAGATTGCCCATGGTTTCATGCTTGGTTAGACAAAGAATCACATGTGAACCAAAATGTCACAACTTGCAAAAACTCATGATCATGCTTTACCAACTTGCTGCCTTGAATGCTGGACCAAGCTGACTCTTTCCCCTCACCATGCTGCGCCAGCCCTAGCCCTTGTACTTGGCTAGAAGTTGCCCATGCCCTATCTTACAAGAAGTTGACATTTTTGCAAAAGTGGCTACACCTATCCATAAAGCACATGTCAAATCAACTGGCCAATGAGAGAGAGTCATATGGACAATTTGCAAGCTAGCCATAACAAGAAGCAAGGCTGAAACCATCACACTAGAGACATTCACAAAAACCTTCCATTTTGCATAAGCTTTCGAATTCCTCTCCACAGCTTGCAAACACAAAAACCTTTTCCTTCATTCAACTCACTATGTATCATTGAGTAGAAACCACCCAAAGCATAAGCCTGAAACAGCCAAAGCACCCCACTGCCATTCTTCACCCTCATTCTGCAGATTCATTCGAATCTCCCTCCCTAGCCCACAAACAGCCAAACAAACCTTGCAAAGCTTCTCCACACATCATCTGGACCATAAACCATCATTCACAGTGGCCTGAATCAGTCAGAATCACCATAGCCATTGTTGACTGAGCTTGAAGCAGGAGCTTTCGAAACTCATCAGCCAGCCTACATAAATTGTTCTAAGGCATTCAAACATCATCAAGGGGTCCTAAGGAGTGGTTTGCACATAAAGAGAAGGCCAGAAAGTTCCTAAACTGAAAGCTTCGAATCTCAGGTAGCCTGAAATTTATTTTTCCAGAAGTTGTTTTTCTTGTTACAAACTTGTTCTATTTGTTCCACTGATCATCCTGGTACCATTGGTTTTGAAAATGGTTGTGATTTGATCATTTAATTTGACTCTGAAACTGGTTTGCCCTAAAAATGTTTGCTTTCGATTCATGCGATTGATGAAGAATAAATTTGTTTGGGGTTAGGGTTTTGAGTCAGGAGATCATGGGGATCATTTGGGTGTGCTTAGTTTTCATTTTGGATACGTTTTGAGGGAGTTGGGGAATTTTCAGGTGAGGTGCTGGCCGGAGAAGACGACCGGAAGTCTTCTCCGGCCACCTGAGAGTGTTTAAACCCTAATCACGTAATTAATGCTAGTTTGAATTTGAGCCATTGATGAGCGTTGACTTGCTGACTTCCCTCTCTTTTGGATGGCCCAGATGCGTTTGATTAGCCCTAATCTTTTTCATTTAGTTAATTAATTCATAATTAAACTAATTATCTCAGAGTCAATCCCAACCACAGGATCACGCGCCAGTCAACACTTTCAAATCCTGGGCGCATCTTGGCCCTCCATCCCTCTGACTTTTCTTTTTATTTGATTTTTATTCATTTTTCTTTCATTTAAATTGCATAATTAATTTAAAATAGCAAAAATTCTTAAAAATTATGAAACTTTTTCTTTAAAGTTTTATTAATTTTTATGACACAAAAACATTTTTTATTTTATTTTTATCATTAAAAAAGTATTTTTAAATATTTAAAAGATTATTTTTAATTGATTAATGGGAATTAATTAATTAAAAATACTTTTAGGTATTTAAAAATTACAAAAAAATTCATGAAATGTTCTAAGACATTTAGAAACATTGTCCAACCTTCAAACCAAATTTCTTTTTTGATCTTGATGCATTTTAAGAATTTTTCATTGAATTAAATCATTTTTTATGCATTATTTTGATCATGGATTCAAAAATTCATTTCTGCCAATTGGTGAAGGTTGAGACATTGATTCTTCTTGCATTGTCTTTTGTTTTGCATGTAGTTCCTAGGATAAAAAGGCCATGAATTGTTCTTGCATTTTCAAATTGTTTGGCATTTGTTTTGTTAAGAACCCTAAAAAACCCTAATAACTTAGAAAATTCATAACTTGAGATTGGTTGAGAGTTGAGAGCTCCCCTTTGGGCACTGGTTCATTATAGGTTTAGGGTTTCTTTGGGTGCCATTTTCCATTTTTTATCTTAGGGTTTTATTTCTGTTTTGGGTTTTTGTTTGATGTTTGTTCCATAAACCCTAATTTGGGCTTTCTTTTGCATCCTTCTTGCATTCTCTTGCATAACATGACTTGTCTTTGCATTTTGTGCATTCTTGTGATCCATTTGACATCTTAAGACATGTATAAAGCATCTTTGATCATTGCATATTATGTTTGCCATGTCATTTGTCTTGTATGCTTCATAACATTTCATGCTTGTTCATGCTCCTTAACTTGCATCATTTGCATTCATAATCTTGTATGAACATCCCCATTGTCTTGCCTCATGTTTGCAGCACCTCATAACATCATAATCATCATCAACATGCTTCTGGTTTTGCTTAGCATCATATCATTTCATCTCATCTTGCATTGCATTGCATTTTCTTTCTAACATTGCAGGTGGTAAGTAAACTTGGGAAGTGAATTTGCCTTCACTTCTCATAACTTTTCTTTTCATCTCTCTTGCATCCATTGCTGCATTCTTACATGTGTTTGAGTTTGAGCTTGCTCATTCTTGTTCCTCCCATCTTTCTTTCTTCAAGTGACTTGACTTCTTGAATGAAGCAGGTCACTTTGCTTCTCTTGATCCTGTTCATCTGCTTCCTGGTGGCTCCTCTGAAGATTTCTCTTGAAAACCTCACAAACCTTAGGATCAACCAAGCATGACAATGATTAGGGTTTTGATTAGTCTCCCCTCTTAGCTTTTACCTTTGTGTCTCCTTGAGTCCTCTCTTCTCACCTCATAATCAGGGACTAAACCCTAAAGGCTTTAAAACTTTGTGATTAAGCTTATGCCTGCATCCTTCTCTTAGGATGGAGTGTATAACTTTAATCCTAAGTATTAAACCCTTAAGGTGTTTAAATCTCTTAATCAATTCACTTAATAAATATCAAGACATTACACTTGTAACTTGGGCCTTGCATTAGGGTTCTAATTCTTCCTTAAGTGGTTAAGAAGGACTAACCCTAGTGTTAATGGACAAGTCCCCCTCAAGTTGTCTTACAAACCATAAAAATCACTTCATCATCTTATCATTAACTAAAATCCACTTAATAAAGGCTTTGTTTTGTCATGAGTTTAATCCCTAATCATGGATTAAGTTGAGGAGCTTTCCTCAGCTTAAACATTCTCATCTATCATCCTTCTTTTAGGATGGTGTAATGAGTCTGTTTAATCCTTGATTGTGGCTTAACCTCATTACTTAACACTAAACAAAAACAACAAAAACACCTAAATAATCACAAGTAGGTTAATGATCTTAATCCTACACCAAAGGTGATTAAGTGTGAGAATCTGACTTCACACTTAAGGTATTCTCATTACCCCTAATCAGAGGGAAGATGTGATGAGTTTACTAAATCCATTGGTTTAGACTTAAGCTCATTAATTTATGCAAAAACACCAAAAACATCTAAATAATCACAAGTAGGTTAATGATCTTAATCCTACATCAGAAGGGTGATTAAGTGTGAGAATCTGACTTCACACTTAAGGTATTCTCATTACCCCTAATCAGAGGGAAGATGTGATGAGTTTACTAACCCATTGGTTTAGACTTAAGCTCATTATCCTATGACAAACTCCAAAAGCAATAAAAGACTGAAAACACAAAAAAACAAACAATAATCGTCTCCTCCGGGATTCTTTTCTCATCACCTTCATTCACAAACGAGAACTTGCTTCTTCCGTCTAATGCAAGACAGTTCGCATCTGTGCCAGACAGATCATACACTTGAGCATAGGCAAGCAAGCAGTTCACAAGTCAATTCACCTTTCAGTCTCTTTGGGTCGAACTACGGTGTTCTGACTTCCTCATTGCACGAGAGGATACGTAGGCATAACTTAACAGTTATCGAACAAAAGTCTCTGTTTATTCCCCCTCCTTCCAGCTCATTTCTTTTAGCCTCATTATCATGAGCATTTCATTCCTGGTCTCACACTGACACTGTATATATATCACACTTCACTTCTCATACACTGACACCTGTACATCTTTTTCCAGCTATTTTATACACAGATTGCACTGACACTACCCCTTTAAAACACAAATCTTTTAAGCGTGGATCCCGTCGAGTACGGCGGACAATCTGGGTGCTAATACCTTCCCAGGTTGTAACCAACCCCCTTTCTCAGTCTCTCTGGTTCGCAAACCGTCTTATCCATCTTTTTCTAGGTCTATGCAGCATTACCTTTCCTCCGGGATAAAAATGCCTAGCTGGCGACTCTTTTCATCTCCAGTGAGTTCACGGCTGTGTGTTCTCACTGTCCCTCTCGCCGACCGTTCGCGCTTGTACCAGGATGCAAATCTTCGGGAGCGACAAAATGCAATATACGATTCGAGTAATTAGGGGTAAAATTTGGGGTGTGACAGTATGCTTCATGTTACGAATGATTTTCTTGCAACTGTTTGTGAAAAGCAAAAGTTGGACTTGAAATTTGTTGATTTGATGATGAATGAGAATGAGGACTTTAAGGTTGATAATTTTGGAGTTTTGAGATTTCGTGGACGTATTTGTATTCCCGATGATGTAGAGTTGAAAAAGATGATTTTAGAGGAAGGACACCGGAGTAATTTGAGTATTCATCCGGGAGCGAACAAGATGTATCAAGATTTGAAGAAGATGTTTTGGTGGTTTGGATTTAAGAGAGATGTGGCTCATTTTGTGTATGCGTGTTTGACTTGTCAGAAGTTGAAGGTGGAACATCAGAAGCCGAGTTGTTTGATGCAACCGTTAAATATTCCGGAATGGAAATGGGATAGTATATCGATGGACTTTGTTACGGGTTTGCCGAATACTCTAAGAGGTCACAATGAGATTTGGGTGATTGTTGATAGGCTTACTAAATCTGCTCACTTTATTCCGATGGATATTAGTTATTCTTTGGAGAAGCTAGTCAAGATTTATGTTTCTGTGATTGTGAAGTTACATGGAGTTCCTAAGAGTATTGTATCGGATAGAGATCCTAGATTTACATCGAGGTTTTGGGAAAGTTTGCAAAAGGCTTTGGGTTCTAAGCTAAGATTGAGTTCGGCTTACCATCCGCAAACGGACGGTCAAACCGAGAGGACGATTCAATCGTTAGAGGATTTGTTGCGTGCTTGTGTGCTAGAACAAGGTGGTATTTGGGATAGTTATTTAGCGTTGATTGAGTTCACCTATAATAACAGTTTTCATTCGAGTATTGGTATGACACCATTTGAGGCTTTATATGGTCGGAGATATCGAACACCTTTGTGTTGGCATGAAACTGGAGAGAGAACGGTAGTTGGACCGGAGATGGTACAACAAACGACGGAAAAGGTGAAGTTTATTCGGGAGAAGATGAGAGCTTCTCAGAGTAGGCAAAAGAGTTATCATGATAAGAGACGGAAGGATCTTGAGTTTCAAGAAGGCGACCATGTGTTTTTGAGAGTTACACTGGTTACGGGTGTGGGTCGTGCTTTGAAGTCGAAGAAGTTGACTTCTCGTTTTATTGGTCCGTATCAGATTACTGCAAGAGTTGGTGTTGTGGCTTATCGTGTGGCGTTGCCCCCGAACCTTTCGAATTTGCATGATGTGTTCCATGTTTCGCAACTTCAGAAGTATGTTCCGGATCCGTCACATGTTATTCCTATGGACGAGGTTGAGGTGAGAGATAACCTTACGGTGGAAGCTTTGCCGGTTAGGATTTTGGATCGTGAGATCAAGAGGTTAAGAGGCAAGGATATTGCGCTTGTGAAAGTAGCGTGGGGAGGCGCTGCGGAAGGAAATATGACTTGGGAATTGGAGAGTGGGATGCGGGAGTCGTATCCGGAGTTATTTGGATCAGGTATGGTTTTCGAGGACGAAAATTTCTAAAGTAGGGGAGAGTTGTAACACCCTGATTTGATTTTCCCATTTGTTTTGTTGAGTCTTTAATTGATTTAATTGAGAATTGATTTGTTTGTAGAATTAACATGATTATGTGCTATGGTAATGTGATAAAATGTGAATATGTGTTGTGTTGGTGCGATTTTACCGTTTCGAGAGTTTCCGGGTAAAATTGATTAAGAGGGTATTTTAGACCTTTACTTTTAGTAATAAGTTAGAATTGTTTAGAATTGGTATTTTGAGAGAAAATAATATTTTGGTTAGAAAATAGATAAAATGAGTTAAGTGTAGAAAATAGAATTCGTTAGTAGTAGAAATAGTAATAGAATTGAGAGAGAGTTATAATAGAAAGTTGGTAAGAGAGAAAGAGAAAAAAAAAAAAAAGAAGAGAAAGAAATAGGAGAGAAGCGAAAGAGAAGGAAAAGAGGAAAAGAGAGAATTTCTTCAAGATTGGTCCGCGGAGAAGAATCAATCGGGTAAGGGTGATAAACTTTGTTATTCTAAGATTGTATATGATTGTGTATGCTTGGGTTTTTGGTTTGAGTTGATTTTGGAGAGTTTTAAAGAGATAAAAATGTTAGGGTTTTGGTAGAAATTGTTAGAAATGGTGGATTAATCGGTTAGATGTTGTTATAATCGAAGCAAGAGGTTAGAAATGTGTGCTAGATCATGTTTGGATAGCTTGGGATGAGTTTGTGGGGTTTTGGAGTGGACTGTTGCGTAGCTGAGTTGCTGCAGAATTCGCAGTGCTCGCTCAGCTAGAGTTCCAGCACATTGCTCGCTCAGCGAGTTATTCTCGCTCAGCTAGCCCTGGAATTTTGGAATTTTGTTTTATTCATAACTTTTGACTCGAGTATCCGTTTTAAGCGTTCCACATATCGTTTCGAAGCTAAAAACATGTAGAATCTATTGATGCTAAAATATGTAATTTTTAGCCGACTTTTTCCCGACTTTTCCGATAAAACGTAAATGAGTTAATTATGGAAATGTGGGTTTGTTATAATGTTGTGGCCATTGGGCAAGTGATTACTATGCTTAAATTGTATGCATATGTATGTTAATGCTATGTGTTGAGAGCATAATTATGTTGTGAATATTGTATGCATTTTAAAGGATGTTTTGTGTCATGTTGCATGTAAGCATCATGTCTGCATTCTTGTGGGTTCCTTGTGAATCCGTTGTAGCGTCGTGTGCTCATGTGGAGTGTGAGCGATGACTACAACACGATCGTGTGCCCATGTGGGGTGTGAGCGATCGGATTGTGTGCCCGTGTGGGGTGTGAGCAATCCATAAACATCGTGTGCCCGTGTGGGGTGTGAGCGATGGGTGATTAAGTTCACATTGATCGTGTGCCCATGTGGGGTGTGAGCGATCAGATTGTGGGCCCGTGTGGGGTGTGAGCAATCCTGAAACATTGTGTGTCTATGTGGGGTGTGAGCAATGGGGGACATCGTATGCCCGACGGGGAGTTACTTTAGGTAACGAGCGATGATTCTATTTGGTTCCTGAGTGAACTTACTGAATGTTGAGTCGGTACCGCATTGCATCTGCATAGAGTCGTATGTCGGTCTCTATGAGTTGCCTTTTATACATTGTATGTATATGCTGAAATAAACATGATTGTGCATATGTTTATTTGGAATGTTGTGAAATGATTGGTATGTGTGAAGGACATACTTGCGGATATATATATATATATATATATGCATGTTTGATATGTGTATATGTATGTGATTTATACATTGAATGTATATGTGTGATTTAAACATAGCTTGTCGTATTTTTATGCGGAATGAATGTAAATGAAGAATAGACATAAATAATATAAGATTTATGTGTATTGGTAATTTGTGAATGATTGTACATGTTGGTTGGTAAATGAAGATACATTGTGATGTATGTGTGTTATGTGAACATGATTGATATATGATTTGTGTTATGTGAATAAAATGGTGATAAGTATGCGTATAAGTATGCTTTATATTGTGTATGAATGATATATTGTGGTGAGAATATGTTGATGAATATGTTATATGTTGAGATATATGATTATATGCAATGTTATTATGATAATGTTTCTCACCCTTCTACTGTTTTATGATGCTCTACGAGGCATTGCAGATTAGGTGTGTCAGAGTCGTTTTTGTGAAGCTTGTCTTCATATCTTTTGGTCGGTCGGCTCTGATATGTAGCACCGGGTAGTTAGGTGGCTTTGTGCCTTTTTGGGGATACATTTGTATATGTATTCGTTGTGGACATGTTTTGTATAACATGATATATTTATACGCTTCTAACTTGTAGATATATTTTGAAAAATATATAAGTTGAAGTTGTTGATGATTTAAGTTTTCCGCTGTGCAGTTTATAATTGAGATATGGGTGTAAGGATTGAAATTCCTTTGTGGATAGCTACCCCATTGTTGCATATCTTTTTGAGCAGGTGTTGTATGTTTTAATTTCACGTAATGTGGCATGCTCCTTTTTATGCTTGATTTAAATTATACTCTAACGAAATTTTATCTATGCCTAAATGATTTAATGTATTATTTGGGGGTATAGAATGGGGGTGTTACACTGGCTGAGGCATCATTTTGGTCGACTCATGGGTATGGATGAGCCGACTCAAACTCCTTCATGAGTCGACTCATCAAAAATATTTTTCTCCTCAATTCCTGCGGGTCTCAATAGGCTGCCTCTCTGTTATTTTAGGTTGGCTCACCTTGCAATTTGAGCCGGCTCATTTAATGATTTGAGTCGGCTCATTACTGTGCTGACTCAATTTTTCAGTTAATTTTCCTTTCTATTATGTTACAATCACTAACCAATATAAATAACAGGTTTCATTTCTTTTGAGAAGAAAATAAGAAAAGTGAAAGATATACACACATCTCTCTTCATCTTCTTCCTTCTTGCATCAATCAAAAATCACACACAACAATCTTTGTTTGATTACGGTGCTTGTTTCGAAGATAACGTTCAATCGTGAATTAGTGTTTCAGATTGGTTCTAGAGTGTGTGGGTTTTTCTTGGAAAAATCTGAAGGGTTTTCTCCTCCAAGATCGTTGAAGGTTTGGGGGTTTTGCACACAATGATCGTTCGTAGATTCAGCCGAGTGAGGTAGATTAAAGATCAAGTGGATCATTCTTTTATATCACGGTAGACGGAGGATTGTAAAGGTCTTTGTGGGTTCACAAGTGTTGGAGAAACTCAGTTGTGCTCAAAGTTTGGAGGATCGTGAATCTTTGCAAGAAGGGAGCAATTAATCGGAGGCTTTCTCGACACGCGTGGAAGACTTGATTCTACTTTGGATCAAGGGTCAAGAAGAAGATTTGACAGCATATTCAACGCGGTTTGTTTTGTTGGTTCATTTATTTTTCTTCTTGTAAAACAATTGTAATTTAATAAAATTGCCCAATTCGATTGTGAATTGGGGGCAGAGTACTTTGAGCGAGGACGACGAAGGAACTGCCTCAACGAATTCCTTGTGTTCTTTACGTTTCTCGTATTTTACTTTTGCTCATCTTGATCTTGTGTGCTTTAAAATTCTGGTGTATCAAATTAGTGCACTCAAAGTGTTTGATAAATTGTTACACTCAAAAGTGATAACTAGAGTGGGTAAAATTCTGCACTTTTTGATACAACAAAATTATCCTTGGTGTTTGCACTTCAAGTGTTTGGTAAAAAGCCTAACCACACAAAATCAATTTGATTGTGCCTAATTTCTTCTCTATATCATTGTTAAGAATAGTTTTATCAATTGTTTATTTATCAAGTGAATCATTTGTGAAATATTAATTCTTCTAGTCATCATTTCAATTCCAATTAGGTTTAGCGTATATCTGATCTCCAGTGACTTCAAATTTAAACTAGACGATTTTCCGGGAAACTTCCGCAATACATTTTCAATTAAATTTTGAAAAGTACTTTTTTAAAAAGGGATCTATTCAACCCCCCTTCTAGATCCGTGCTATCGTCTAACAAGTGGTATCAAGAGCACCGGTTCATCTAGGGCTTCACATACAACTTATTGGAAAATGGACAACGATCCAACGGGGGCGTACAATAGAGCTCCAGTTTTTACCGGAGAAAACTATAGTCACAGGAAAGATTGTATGCGCATTCATATCAACTCTATTGATAGAAAAATTTGTAAAGTTATTCAAGACGTCCCTTTTCAAATAACTATGGTCGGTCCGGATAATGTCCAAATTGAAAAACCGGAAGCACAATGGGATGATAATGATGAAAAGAAATATAGCTACGATTGGAAAGCTCAAAACATGCTCATAGCTTCTTTAGGAGCGGATGAATATTTTCGAGTTTCTCATCACACTTCGGCTAAAGCTATGTGAGAAGCCTTACAAGTTGCCCATGAGGGAACCGATGATGTAAAGCTTGCTCGAATTAATACTCTACAACAAGAGTTCAATCGATTTCACATGAGCCAAGGGGAAACCGTTGGTGAAATGGGAAAAATATTTTCTCACTTGACAAATCTATTAAATGCTCTTGGTAAAACTACTCCTAATGATGTAGCTACTAACAAGATTTTGAGATGTCTTACTAGGGAATGGTTGCCAAAAGTTACGACAATCAAAGAAGCCAATGAGGTAAGAACCTTAGATCTAACTACACTCATTGGAAAGCTACAAGAGCATGAACAAGAGCTCTTAAACTTACATGAGCATGAATAAAATGAAAAGAAAGAAAAGAGCTAGAAAAATAAAGATCATGAGAAGAAGAAGAAGTCTATTGCATTAAAGGCTTCTTCCTCAAAATCCTCCACCAATAAAGATAGTGAGAGTGATTCAAGTGATGATGAAGACGAATCAAACGAAGATATGGGTTTGTTTGTAAGAAGATACAATCGGTATCTCAAAAAGAATGAGATATCCCATTCGGACAAGCGTCTCATCAACTATTGAAGAAAATCTAATCCTTCCAAGCAAGAGTTTGTTAAAAGTACTAAAGGCAAGGGATCTTGTTACAAATGTGGAAAACCGGGTCATTACAAACCGAATTGTCCTATGCTAAAGAAAGATAGGGCAAAAGACAAATATCAAAGAAAATGTAACAAGGCTAGAAGAGCATATATCGCTTGGGAAAGTGATAGTGATTCATCAAGCAAAGATAGCTCAAGCGATGAGGAAGAAAAAGTAAATCTATGCCTCATGGCCCATAAGAAAGGCAAGAAAGAGGTAAGACATGCTAAATACGATTATGCTGAAAAATTGTCTTATAATGATTTGCTTAGTACTTTTAATGTTCTCCATCAAGAGGCTAAAGAAGCTTTCAAGCGCATTGCATCCGAAAAAAGAATTTTTTTCATATTTAGAGAAAAAGGTTTCGGATAATGAAAATGCAATGAAAGTTCTTAAGACTTCGATGGTAGAATCTATTGTTGAAGACAAGCGAGAATGGAATAACTTTCATAGTTGTGAAACATGTTGGATTTGGAAAAAAGAGGTTAAAACTCTTCAAGCCAAACTAGACAAGTTGTCACAACCGAAGATGACGTTTACTATTGATCGTTCAAACTTTAGAGAATCAATGAACAACCCATATAAAAAATATACCTATGTTGTGAAAGATCAAAATAGTAAATGCAAGTCTAAACTATTCTTGAAATGTCACTATTGTTGCATGGAAGGTCATACGATTGTCAAATGTCGGTTTAGGAGATACTTGGTCCCTAAAGACATTTGTCAATGTTTTCCCAAAAGCAACAAAATTTTCACTCACACTCTAGGACCCAATGAAAATTGGGTACCTTTCTCTCTTGTCTAATCATGTAGGTGGAGTGTCTTGAGGCTACGAAGAAACATTGGTTTCTTGATAGTGGTTGCTCAAGACATATGACAGGTGATATTTCTCTATTCTACTGACTTTGTGGCTAAGAGGAAGGGTTTTGTTACCTATGGTGATAACAACAAGGGAGCTATACTCAGCAAAGGTAGTGTAGGTAATCCCTCTTCTACATCTATCTCTAATGTCCTTTTAGGTGAGGGTCTTAAGCATAATATTGTTAGCATTAGTCAATTATGTGACAAGGGATATAATGTCTCATTCTCTAAAGAAGGTTGCATAATTGAACATAATGAAAACAAAGAGGATTTGTTTAAAGGCCTGAGGGTTAACAATGTATATATGCTTGATTTGAATTCGTTGACCTTGAGTGATCCTAAATGTCCTATTTCCAAAAGTGAAGAGTCTTGGCTTTGGCATAGATGTTTAGCTCATATCAACTTTGACTTGCTAAATAAGGTTGTCTCCAAAAACCTAGTAGTCGGTTTGCCTAACATAAAGTTCACTAGAGACCATCTTTGTGATGCTTGCCAAATGGGAAAGCAAACAAAGATATATTTTAAATCAAAAAATTTAGTCTCTACTTCTAGACCTCTTGAACTTATACACATGGATCTTTTTGGTCCTTCTAGAATCAAAAGTATATGAGGGAACTATTATGGTTTTGTTATTGTTGACGACTACTCTCGATTTTGTTGGACAATTTTCTTAGCTAGTAAAAGTGATACCTTTTCGGATTTTGAAACTTTTGCCAAATTATCTCAAAATAAACTTGACGCAAACATTGTAACTATTAGAAGTCACCATGGAGGTGAGTTTGAAAATCATCTCTTTGATTTTTTTGTTAAAACCATGGCATTGATCATAATTTTTCTTCTCCTAGAACTGCACAACAAAATGGTGTTGTGGAACGTAAAAACCGTGTGTTGGAGGAATTGGGAAGAACTATGATTTATGATAGCGGTCTTCCTAAATATTTTTGGGCCGATGCTATTAGCACCGCATGCTATGTTTTAAATAGGATCACTATTAGACATATTCTAAACAAAACACCCTATGAACTTTTAAAAGGAAGAAAGCCAAATGTGTCGCATCTTCATGTTTTTGGTTGCAAATGTTTTGTGCAAAATAATGGAAAAGAAAACCTTGGTAAATTTGATTCAAAGGCGGATGAGGGTATCTTCCTTGGATACTCTAATTCAAGCAAAACATATAGAATATACAATAAAAGGTTACTTATAGTTGAAGAATCTGTACATGTATCTTTTGATGAGTCTTATCTGAATGTTGTCAGAAAAGGTAGTGTTGTTATTGGTGCAGGTGCCTCTTCTAGTGAGATTGTTAAAGACATTGATATTTCTTGTGTGGAACCCATTCCGGATGTTGTTATAAGGATCCGGTTGACGTGTCTAGTCTCAAAGATGAAGATCAAGCATCTTCTCAAAATGATCTACCATTGGAATGGAAGACATCGAAAGATCATCCCATCGATAACATCATTGGAGATATCTCAAAGGGTGTCATTACTAGATCAAGGATAAGTAACTTTTGTTTTTATCATGCCTTCATATCTCAAATTGATCCTAAAAATGCCAAAGAGGCCTTACTTTATGAAAATTGGTTCCTAGCCATGCAAGAGGAACTAAATCAATTTAAAAGAAATGAGGTTTGGGACCTTGTTCCACCTCCGCAAGATCATCGAGTAATTGGCACCAAATGGGTTTTTAGGAACAAATTGGATGAAAACGGCATTATTGTTCGCAACAAGGCTCGTCTTGTTGCTCAAGGGTATAACCAAGAGGAAGGCATAGACTATGAGGAAACTTATGCTCCTGTTGCCCGTCTTGAGGCTATACGCCTTTTACTTGCATTTGCTTGTTCACGAAACTTCAAATTATATCAAATGGATGTTAAGAGTGCATTCCTTAACGGATATATAAATGAAGAGGTTTATGTGTGTCAACCTCCTGGATTTGAAAATTATGAAAAACCAAATCATGTATACAAACTAAAACGTAATTTATATGGTCTCAAACAAGCTCCTAGAGCTTGGTATGAGCGCCTAAGCAAATTTTTAATCAATCAAGGTTTTTCAAGAGGAAAGGTTGACACTAATATCTTTATTAAACGAGAAAGAAATCATTCTATATTAGTTCAAGTATATGTAGATGATATTATTTTTGGATCTACTAACATGAAGTTAGTCAAAGAATTTTCAAGTTCTATGCAAGGTGAATTTGAGATGAGTATGATGGGAGAGCTTAATTTCTTCCTCGGACTTTAAATTAGACAACTTGAAGATGGAACCTTCATAAGTAAAACTAAATATTGCAATGAGTTGCTCAAAAGTTTTGATATGACAAACTCCAAGCCAATTTATAAACCAATGCCAACTGTGGCAAGTCTTGATCGTGATGAAAAGGGTAAGAATGTGGATATAAAAAGGTATCGAGGTATGATCGGATCCATTCTTTATCTTACTGCATCGCATCCAAATATTATGTTTAGTGTATGTATGTGTGCTAGGTTTCAATCTTTCCCTAAGGAATCACATTTAAAATCAGTTAAACGCATACTTAGGTATCTTTGTGGTACGTCTAAGTTTAGCTTATGGTATCCTAAGGGTAGTGATTGCTCTTTGGTAGTTTTTTCCGACTCCGACTTTTCCGGTTGCAAAGTGGATTGGAAAAGCACTAGTGGAACTTGTCATTTCTTTTCAAACTCTCTTGTTAGTTGGCATAGAAAAAAGCAAGTTTCTGTTGCTTTATCAACTGCGGAGGCGGAGTATATTGCAGTCGGAAATTGTTGTGCCCAAATATTATGGCTAAAACAACAATTGCTTGACTTCAATATCTCTCTTAAGCAAATTCCAATTTTGTGTGACAACACTAGTGCAATTAATCTTACCAAAAATCCTATTCTTCATTCATGCACTAAGCATATTGAAATAATGCATCATTTCCTTAGGGATTATGTAGAGAAAGGTGATGTGGTATTTGAGCACATTGATAGTTCAAATCCACTAGCCGACATTTTTACAAAACCACTTGCTACCGATCATTTCTTCTATATCCGTATGGAACTTGGTATTCTTGACATCTCGGATAGATCTTGATAATCATTGCTTTGTTTTATATTATTCTTTGGTTCAATTCCTCTTGTCTCTAACTTCTTGTTGTATAGTGGTATCATACATCTATTTCACACATATTCGAGGTAATATCTTTCTAAACTTAGTTATCTCTATTCATTCATGATAAGTATAGTAAAATTGTGTTGCATTGCTTATGTTCATATCTTTATCTATTTCTTCTCTTCTTTTGGATTATGATTGGTTGTCTGTCAAATGATTAGCATAAATGATGATATTTTCATGATTTGAGGTGGTTTAAGTGGTTTTTGGTGAAAATTTTCTTTCAAAACTACCGGGTCCCAACAGGCCGACTCATGAGTCGGCTCATGGAACCCTATGAGTCAACCTCTCTGCTTCGTTGAGCTGACTCATTTCAAATTTAAATTGAGTCGACTCATTTTACATTTTGAGTCGGCTCATTGTCGCATCAACTGACATTTGGCGGTCTTGAAAAGACACGCTGCCTGCCTTTCCTCTTTCCTAGGTCGGCACATCAATGCCTTCCATCAACTTTTGACTTTCAATTTATTGTTTTTATGGATTTCTACAATAAATCTCATTAACATTTCATTTTATTATCATCATCATCATCTCATATTCTCATATTCTCACAAGTTTATCTCTTCACCCTAAAGCCCTAAAATCCTCTCTCAAAGCTTCAAATTTCTTAATTCTCAACAATGACTTTAAGAGCTACAGGTAAAAGGCCACGAGGTTCTACTTCAAAATCATCTTTCCTTGTCAATGCTTTGTCTCTTCTTCCATCTGATTTGGTTGAGGTTTATAACAAAAAGTTCAAGAATAGGAAGATTGTTCCTCAATATGTGTATTCTAGAACAACTGCAAATCAAATGCACATTCCCCACATTGTTGAACTGATGGACTTTCAAGGTATTAATCCTTTTCTCTCCTGTCATGAAGATTATAATGAGGATTTGGTAAGGATGTTCTATGTTGGTCTGGTTGGTACTTTTAAAGGGTTCGAATTCAACATCCGTATGGGCACTAGAATGTTTGTTGTTAACGCTCAAGTGTGGAAAGATTTGTTTCGCATTAATCCTGAGGAAGCTAGTATCTTCATGACTGATACATCTCAAATGGAGAATTACTCATTTCGTTCTGAACTAAATGGTATGCTTAAAGAACCTTTTGTTGAATTCATTGCTAATTCTGAATTGTTTCCAAACACAACTATTACTGGAAAAGTTAAACCGTTGGATCGTATCCTTCATTGGATTGTTGCTCACAATTTACGTCCAAAGAAAGGTGGATTTTCACGTATTGATATGAGTGAAGTTCATCTGATATATATTCTTAGGAACAGGGTCAAAGTCAACTGGTCCCATTATTTTGCGACTCGTATTTTTTCCCTAAAGGAAAAGAAAGGAGTTGCTCTTGCATATCCTTCCATCATTCAGAAGATCATAGATAAGGAGGAAATTGTTGGTATTGACTTACCCATGGTTTTCGTGCCTGAATCGAATTGGTTTCAACAAAAGACCTTAAGTCTAATGGGTCACATGTGGGATTCCCAAGAAAGACGATATCGTTTTCTGTCAAGAGGTGACTTTAATCAAGAGGCGGACAAAAATTCTAAAGGGGTGATCTTGAGGATCAAAATGCACCAAATGTGGTTCCAAATGAAGAATTGCCCCCTGACAACGAAGAATGGAATGGAAATACATCTACTGATTCTATGAAAATCAAGGATGGGGTGAATGGCAACATACCGGTTGGACAAACACCGCCACTCGCTTTGCTCTTCCATCTCCTCCTCCGTCTCAACCACATCAAGATGATTCATCAAGAATTATGGCTATGCTTCAGAATATGCAACTTCAACAACAAGCTTACTACACAACTCAGACTGAAAGATACTCAGAGTTAGAACGACATTTAAATGAGCAAGACACCGTTTTTGCCGATTATGTGTTCGTTCAAGACACTCGGTATACCGCACTTCAGGATCATTTGGCTGCTTAGGACACTGCCTTCAACTATCTCAATAGCAGCTTTCTTCAATTTACCGAAACCGATATGGATGACTCACAATCTATCACTTATCATCGTCGCTATCCATCCACTCGGGATCGTAATCCCCAAGCTTGAGAGAATCATTGCATGATTTTTGTGTGTTTTGTTTATGAGTGCACTTATGTATAATGATTGTTTATGGTTTTCTTTTGTATGAACTCATATTTCCTTTGGTTGAATTTATTTTATTTATTGTCAATGTTCCTGCTCGCTTTTCCAAATTGTGTGTTTGTGAATGCGTGTTCTTATTGCAATTGGTTTCTCATATTGAAATTATGTTTCACATGCTATTTCCATTGGTGGTTAACTCATATGTATCGTCTTCTTTTTGATGTTGTCAAAAGGGGAGATGATATTGATAGCATATAAGATCGGGTCATATAGTCAGGGGGAGCTTAACAATAATATATGGCAATTGATTCATCAAGTTTTTGCCATCATCAAAAAGGGGGAATTTGTGAGACATGGCATGAATTTTAATGTTTCAAAAACTTGGCATGATTGAAAGCATAAGTGGCTCTCTAAGAAAAATCAAGAAATGACATTTTTGGAAAAATGAACTGAATGAGCCGACTCAAATTCCACAATGAGCCGACTCATTCAGTGTGTTTGGTGCCTAAAACACACGGGTCCCAACAGGCTGACTGAGGCATCATTTTGGTCGACTCATGGGTATTGATGAGCCGAATCAAACTCCTTCATGAGTCGACTCATCAAAAATATTTTTCTTCTCAATTCCTGCAGGTCTCAACAGGCTGCCTCTCTGTTATTTTAGGTCGGCTCATCTGGCAATTTGAGTCGGCTCATTTAATGATTTGAGTCGGCTCATTATTGTGCTGACTCAATTTTTCAGTTAATTTTTCTTTCTATTATGTTACAATCACTAACCAATATAAATAGCAGGTTTCAATTCTTTTGAGAAGAAAACAAGAAAAGTGAAAGATATTCACACATCTCTCTTCATCTTCTTCCTTTTTGCATCAATAAAAAATCACACACAACAATCTTTGTTTGATTACGGTGCTTGTTTCGAAGATAACATTCAATCGTGAATTAGTGTTTCAGATTGGGTCTAGAGTGTGTGGGTTTTTCATGGAAAAATCTGAAGGGTTTTCTCCTCCAAGATCGTTGAAGGTTTGGGGGTTTTGCACACAACGATTGTTTGTAGATTCAGCTGAGTGAGGTAGATTGAAGATCAAGTGGATCGTTATTTCATATCACGGTAGACGGAGGATTGTGAAGGTCTTTGTGGGTTCACAAGTGTTGGAGAAACTCAGCTGTGCTCAAAGTTTGGAGGATCGTGAATCCTTTCAAGAAGGGAGCAATTAATCGGAGGCTTTCTCGACACACGTGGAAGACTTGATTCTACTTTAGATCAAGAGACAAGAAGAATATTTGACAGCATATTCAATGCGGTTTGGTTTGTTGGTTCATTTATTTTTCTTCTTGTAAAACAATTGCAATTTAATAAAATTTCCCAATTCGATTGTGAATTGGGGCAGAGTACTTCGAGCGAGGACGGCGAAGGAACTGCCTCAACAAATTCCTTGTGTTCTTTACGTTTCTCGTATTTTACTTTTGCTCATCTTGATCGTGTGTGCTTTAAAATTCTGGTGTATCAAATTAGTGTACTCAAAGTGTTTGATAAATTGCCACACTCAAAAGTGATAACTAGAGTGGGTAAAATTCTGCACTTTTTGATACAACAAAATTTTCCTTGGTGTTTGCACTCCAAGTGTTTGGTAAAAAGCCTAACCACACAAAATCAATTTGATTGTGCCTAATTTCTTCTCTATATCATTGTTAATAATAGTTTTATCAAGTGTTGATTTATCAAGTGAATCATTTGTGAAATATTAATTCTTCTAGTCATCATTTCAATTCCAATTGGGTTTAGCGTATATCCGATCTCCGATGACTTCAAATTTAAACTAGACGATTTTCCGGGAAACTTCTGCAATACATTTTCAATTAAATTTTGAAAAGTAATTTTTTAAAAAGGGATCTATTCTACCCCCCCCCCCCTTCTAGATCCGCGCTATCATCTAATAGTTTTCTGATGTAATGTTTTTGATTTATGTGTTTTGGAGGGGTTTTATCGCAGAAGGAGAAAGCTGGAGATCACAGAGAAATTCTGCATAATCGCAAAGCTCGCTTAGCGAGAAGAGTTAGTGGTTTGGGCGCTTAGTAATCAGGATGTCTCGCTTAGCGAGCCCTGGGAAACTTTGAAAAATGTCTTTCTATTGAAAATTGTTTTGAGGTGGTATCTTCTAGGATGCTATAATGTTGTAGAGTTACCGTATAATATGTTTTAAGGACTAAGATGAATAGGAATAATATGTATATGATGTATGAAGATTATCTTGATTTTTATGAGTCATGAGGTATGAGTAGAATTAGTAATTAATTGAAGTATGAAGAATTAAATTAATTTATTTTGAGTATGAGGTATGATTGTATGATGTATGATGATATGAGTGAAGGGGAGGAATAATGATGTAAAATGAATATGGATGCAATGTTTATGATGTTTTGAGGATGATGTGTATAACTGCGTCTTGCATTCATGGCATTGAATTATGAGGGGACTTCGGTCCAATGGTAGATTCAATCCCATTGTGTGGATTAAAGTGATATGATGTTATGATGTGCTTCCTTAGGGGAGGGTTGATGGCCCGGTGTCCATCCATGAGGATGTTTCGGTACCACATGCATTACTAAGAGGTTGCATTTCATTCTAACTGACATAACATGAGTTGCATTGATGTTGTGTGATAATGAGAAGTATTTGATGTTGTGTATAAATGAGTATGGTGAATTATATTAGGATGTGACGAAAATGATGATTATTATAATTGAGTTAGGGATAGTAGAATGTTGTTGTTGTTATGTTTTAAATTCTCATTTCTATATCATCTTATTGAATGTGAATTTACTCACCCTACATGCCTTCTGGTGATGGTCTATTATGCTATCCTACAAATAATCAAGGTTAGCTCAGTGCGTGCTTAACTCGGAGACAATGAGTCGCCGAGTTAGTTAAAAGTGGAGTCATGCTCTGTGTCCAGTAACATCGGGATGAGTTTTCGCTTGAATGTTTATGTTTTATTTGGATTAAGATGCTGAATTTTGGTTAAGTATTTCAATATGAGTTTTGTTTTATTAAAGAAGAATTTATGACTTATTGTTTTCCGCTGCATATTTATTGAGAAAAGATTTATAGTGTTCTTCATTATTTTGTGAACCCGTGTTGCGGGACAGGATTCTAAGAGATGTTTATGATTTGTTATTTAAGAAGTAATATGATGCCCTTTTTAATGAGTTGTACTCTGATATATGATTTAAATTGCTTAATTGTGTTGGGGTAGAAAGGGTGTTACATGGTACCATTTGGTTCTTATTTCAGAACCCGATCCCGTTTTCATGATCATAATTCCCGTCAGAATTTTTATTAAGTCGCTCACACCCCGCATGGGCACACGACATCCGTGATCGCTAACACCCCTACATGGATATGCGATCACCTCAACAACACCATGATACCATAAATAGAATCTGAATAAGTCACTCACACCCCACAAGGGCACACAACTTATCTCACAACTCACGCAATCATGTAATGCATATCAACAACAACATATAATAACTCTCATGTAATTAATGTATCACGCCATTGTAGGCCACAACACAACATGCCATAACAACTCAACAACATCATCATACAACATCATAAGCAATAACTATTATATTTACAATTATGTCATAACACACAATAATGATTATTATGTTATTAGCCACCACGCACAGCAAATACTAAATTTCTAGTATATAAACCATTTTTATAAGGTAGTTTGTCATGTTAACTTTGCAACACTTTGGACGGCGTGCGAATCAAACACCGGGAACTCAAGTTATGAGTTTTCTAAGTTTTTCAAAAAAAATTCAGTCCTAGTGTTAATCTGTTAGCACAAAACCGTTAATCGGTTACAGAAAAAAAATCCAATTTTCACGTTTTTAAGTTGTCACAGCGGTAACCGATTAACACATTTAGGTTAATAGATTACACCTATTGTTGTACCCCAAAATTTTCCCTCCCACATTCAAGAGCATGTGTTTCAAGAGGTCTCTTAATAGTCACAAGATTCTCAATTGGTCAAAAGGATTGAAGGTTTCACCAGACAAAGCCTCCTCCTGAACAATGGATCTTAGAACTAGGGTTTTGAGTTTCCGCAAGCAAATTGGACTTCCAAGGACTCAAATGGACTTCATGACATCCCATACATCTTAAAGAATCCTCATGTCAAGTTTTAAAGCTTTCCCAACAAGTTTGGTCAGTCAAATGCTCAGATACCTGAAAATCAATTAACTTGGTCAAAAAGTCAACTGATGTCAACTATGGTCAACTCAAAGTCAAACTTCAATATTTTTGGTAAACATCAATATTATGAGGTAAAATTCATCATTTTATCAAGGTTTGGTCATGATTCATCAAGGAAACCTCAGATCATCAAGAATCAAGAAGTTTCTAAATTAGGGTTTTCATAGGAAAAGTCAATTGAAATTTGACCAGCCATAACTTTCACATACTTCATCAAACATTTCCCATCCAAAGCTCATTTTGAAGGAAATTTAATTCTCTACAACTTTGGGCCTCACAATCCAAGCCTAAAAATGCTCCATTTGAAAGGTATGAGCTAAAACATTATAGGTCCTTTTGAAAGTCAACAAAACGTCAACTTTTCCCAAAGCTCATAATTTAAAAATGGTAAATGATATGGACATGGGACCAAAAGGGTTGGTTAAAGGACACTCTAAGCTTTCTAAAAAGTCCTAAAACACCTTCATATCATTAAAATTGAGGAAATTATGTATTGTCAAAGTTGGATGATTTTTAAGGGGTGTATGAAGCAAAAAAAGGCCATAACTTCATTTTTTTTCAAATGGGCCCATAAAATTGCAACCCAAACTTGAAGATGAAGTCATACACGACCCAATGACCATTCATTCTGATTTTTATAATTTATTTTATATTATTTTGGATTTTAATTAGGGGTGGCAAAACGGGCCCGACCCGTTTTGCCCGCACTTTAGTGCGGGGTGGGCTAAGGATTTAGGCCCTCACCCTCTAAAGTGTCCGCCCCGCCCGCCCCGTTTTCGTCGCGGGATTTTGCGGGCATGCATATTTACGTAAATTTTTTGTATTTTTAGGCTTAAAAAAGTGCAATGCCCGCGGGCTTTCCCCGTTCCACCCTCACTTTTTTGCGGGGAGGGCTTAGGTTTTAGGCCCGCATCCTCAATTTTGACCGCCCCGCCCCGCCCAATTTTTTTGCGGGCTTTTAAGGGGCGGTCCTAAACGGGGCGGGCATGTCCGTTTGCCACCCCTAATTTTAATTGTTAAAATTCAATTTTAATAAAAATCAAATATGAAAATCAAATATTTGATCTCACAATTTATTTTGGGATCAAATATATGATATTTAAAGTGATTGAGAGTATCCAAATTCGTGCAAAGTCATTATGGGATAAGAATATTTGATTTTGGACAAAAATAGTAAGAAGATTTCTTCATCATCAAGTAATGCAAATTCATTGTGTAAGGCCCGTAATTTTGACCTAATTCTCTTCATGGTATATACACAAACCTAACACAAACAAGAGGGGACTAATTTCATAAGAGGCAAGGCATTGTTCAAACTCAAACTTTTCTAAAAAAAACTCAATTTTGGTTTCTTACTTGCAGGTCATCTCAAGGTGTTTTAAAGGTTTAAACATGATCCTTAAGGCTCCTTGATGTTATCCCAATCCTTTGCATCATCAAAATCATATCCATATGCCATAATCGAATCACTTTTATGCTTGTTTTCAAACTTTTTCGATTTTACTAATTTGGCCATCTTAAATTGTTTTTGATTGTTTAAAGTTGTTTGTAATGAAGCAAGGAACGATTCTGGATGGTTAGATTGAAGCTCCATGACCTAATACGCAAAACGCCATAGCTAGGGTTCCAAGCTCTAAATTAGGGCTTTTTGATGTAGGCAATATAAACTCTGTTTGTTGATGAATTTAGACTTTTCAGGTTGTGGGCAATCGATTGGCATAAACAATTTGACCTAATCGTACCTGTTACTTGAGGCATATGGAAACATAGGTTTTCCTACAAATATAGATTCGCAGGAAATTTTGTAACTAACATTGCAGGAAATTTTGCAGGAAAAAGGTAGGAGATGAAGTCTTGGCACCATTCAGAAAATTCAAGTTGGTGTTTTATTTTATATTTTATTTGTTTAGCAGTATGTCAAACGCGCGCATGTGGTTTGATGCAAGAAGTAATGCTGGTAATCTTGAGGGTGTGGGTTCAAACCCAACCTCAAGCATTTTTTTCGTTTATAATTTATTTTCATTTAACCTTATTTTATATATTATTTGTCTTATAATAATATCACATGTGCACAGGTGTTGTAGTGGTTAAAGGTTTGGTTGGTGAAGGCAAGGGCAAGGGTTCAACCCTTGGCCCCAACATATTTTGGTCATTTTCTCCCTTTTTCGTCAAATTAAATATTTTCTTTGAATTTCTTTATTATTATTGTTAAATTAATTTTTATTTTCTAAAATATAAAAAAAAAAACCTTTTTAAACTTATATTTTTATAAACCTTTATAATTTAGTTCTTTTAGTTTTATTTTTTTTTATCAAATTCCTTTATGAATTAAAGGAATAAAACTTATTTTTTGTCATATATAACCCTAAAAAAATTTCTAAACTTTTTTTTTATTAAACCATATTTTTATAAATCTAAAAATGTATATTTTTTTAATTTATTAACCCTAAAACCTTTTTGAAACTTTAACCCTAAAAACATTTTTTAAACCTAAACCTTTCACTAATTTTTATGTTATTCATCTGCCATTTATTCTTATGTGATTATTTCTCATCTGTAATATTTTTAGGTTTATTTTTATTTTTCGCCATTATAATTATGTAACTGCCCCAAAGCATTGTAATAATTAGAATTTTATTTTCTGCCATTTAAATTCTTGTCATTGATCCTATATTGATTGCGTGGTTAGTAAATTTAGGGCGTGACAAGATCTAATGAAGTAAAAAGGTTTAGATAATAAAAATAATAAGATAAATATCTGAAAACAATCACTCACACACATAAGTCGATTGTTCTACGATCGCCATTTGCACCTTCTAGGGTTACCCCTCTCATTTGCCTTAAAACAAATGGCTAGGTCCCTCGAAAGTGGGGGTGTCTTTAAAAGCAAAATCCCTAAAAGTAAATTATCATAGTCCCTTCCAGATTAAAAGATCAAGTCCCTACGAGGTTGCCTACGATATAATGATCTTGTCCCTTCGGTGAAAATGATGTTAGTCCCTATGAATTTCTAAAGACACCCCTACAAGTTGCTTTCATTGACCATACGATGACCCTACACCCGTCCCTTAACACATCCAAGGTAATGACTACTTACTCCTTAATAGTAAGGGTAGTCTTACCCTTGAAAGGAAATAGAAAAACATGAAAGACCAACTTAGGGTAGGTAGCACTTAATTACTTGCTCACTCTTTCAAAACTCTTTTTCACACCCCACTTTCAAACATTTTCAAACTCAAAACTTTGTATACATCCATACGAGGATCATTATAAAGACTTATGAAAATTTTCTAAACACACACTACACATTATTTTCAAACAAACAAGTGAGATAAGTAACTAAGAGCCCATGGATAACCATGGATATAAAGGGTGCTAACACCTTCCCTTTATATAACCTATCCCACAAACTTAGAATTTTTAAAAAAGGTTTTTCCTATTCTTTTATAACCTTTCCTATTGGATAAAATAAAAGCCGGTGGCGACTCTTGCTATCCGTACATGTTTTTGTCAAACAAAAACACCAAATCAGTTCTCCCACCATATTACACCTACTATAGAAGCACTTTTCTGCTACATTTTTCCACGAAAATAACTTTTCTTATCATCCCAAAGTCCCATTTTTCTTATAACTCGAAAAACACATTATTTTATCAAAAATTCAATTTTCAAAAACACCAAAACTCCATTTTTTTTCACAAAAAGACTCATATCTTCGAGTTATATATAAGTGATTGAAGATGATGAGAATGCTTTAAAATCTTGATTTCGTATAGGTTTACTCTAGAACCTTATTAGAAATGATGCATGTATCAAGTATATATATATATATATATATATATATATATATATATATATATATATATATATATATTACTTTCTTTTGCAAAGGGCATCCAAAAGAAAGTAAAAGTTCAGTATTTTAGGTCTATAGGTCGACCTATCAAAGTTATGTGTTGATCTATAAAGGTCTCGACTTAACTTAAAACAGTCAGCACATGGACAGAGTCGATAAGCTTCAACATTGAAGCATGTGTGTCGACATATAAAATCTATGTTCCGATCTGAGCTAAAGAAAAAAACTTTTATAGGTCAACCTATAGGCTTCAATATTGAAGCATGTGTGTCGACCTAAGCTGAAGAAAAAACTTCAATAGATGGACCTAAAGTCGTAATTGTCGACCTATAAAGTGTTTTTCACATACAAAACAAAGACTTTGATGCATGAAGCTATTTATTGATGCTTGAATCTTTTATAAACCATTTCTAACATGTTGGTATGCTTCCTAATGCACAATGCACACTTTGAACCAGTTGATATCGTCCAATGTACAAAAACACTAAAATTTCTCTCAATTTTGACATCATACGAAACATATATAAACAGAAAGTTACACTCAAATTATTAACTGTAAAACTGTATTTTGAATTAATATTTTATGCATATTTATAAGAAACAAAGGACCAAACCTAAAAATACAAAATTACAACTTCAACACAACAACCATATGTTGTATTCGACTTTGTCGAATACAATTAGCTCTTATTTCGACTAGGTCAAACACGACTTTCTAAACACTGAATTACAACTTCTAACAACTCTTATGAATTTACTCTTTCGTCTTTAAGATTATCACTAGGATTTTCATCCTCTTCTGTGTGAGACATTGCATGGTTTTGCATAATGTCAAAAACTTAGGCATTTGAAATGGTGTGTGGAAAGACAAACAAAAATCTTTTCATGAGATTTTTGGACTGCATGAGTCGACTCATGCTTCTGAATAGGTTGACTCAAACTGAAGAAGTGATTTGAGTCGAATCATGGCTTACTATAGGTTGACTCATTCAATGTGTTTTTCTCTTCAAAACTCACGGGTCTCAACAGGTCGAATGAACAAGGAATTTAGGTCGACTCATCACCTTGGTATAGGCCGACTCATCCATATGGGGAGGTCGACGCATTTCTGATGTATCAAATTTTTCTGTTATTTTTTTGTCTCTCACTTTTACTTTCTTTTTCCACTCTTATCTAACCAATATAAATAGTTGTTTCATTTTTATGAGAAGGGTAACAAAAAAAGTGAAATATATACGCATCCTTCTCTTCATCTTCTCCTTTTTTGCATCAATCAACAATCACACACAACAATCTTTGTTGATGAAATTCTGTGATCAGGTATGAGATGTCGAATGAGATGTTTAAACACTTGAAGACTTAACTAAAACTTAAAGTGCAAGAAAATTAAACAACACAGGAATTTGTTAACTCAGTTCAGTGTATAACCACACTTACATCTGGAGGCTACCAAGCCAGGAGGAAATCCACTATAAGTAATATTAATTCTAGACTTAAACCACCCAGTTTAATCTTTCACTTAATATCTACCCAATGCAATTTCTACCTAAGACACAACTTAGATATGAGTACCAACTCACTCCCCTTAATCACACAGTGATCTTGTTTACAAGTTTAATAAAATTGAAGTCATACTTCAAACAAAAACAGCTTGATCTTACTTCACAGTTTCAATCAAGACACAAATACACTTTTGCTTAAAAGCTCATAAAGTGGTACAATAAAAACAACCTGCTATTAAAACACAAAACACCCTATTTTGTCTTCTGAAATTCGTACTCTATTCTGAGAGTTTCTGTTGCTTAAATAGGTGTTTGGATTTTGGGCTTTCTGTAGGTTTATCCAATCCTGAAACGCATGCTGCTTCCACCTTGAATTAGGGTTTGTTACTTCCTAGATTCTAGGTGATTCAGTTCTTCTGATTATGCTGAAGACATATAACAACACTCCCTACAGATGCGCCTTATTCTGTTTTATCCATCCATAATTAATTCCAGATAACTTTCCTTAATTTACTCAGTTCTGTTAGTCATTAATTAATTCTGGTAGCAGGTTTGAGATGTCATAACATCTGTTGGGACATCCTGAAAAACTGAACTTACTTCATTTACTAATACAATGTCACAACATCTGATGTGACATCCTGTAAACTGAACTTACTTCATTAACTGATACAATGTCCCAACATCTGGTGTGACATCCTGAATTAAGTTCATTTACTTATACTCTGTTTGATAATGTCCCAACATCTGATAGGACATCCTGAACTGAATTCAACATTTCTTGTTGGTCAAAAATTATGCCAATTCTAAACATCTACAAACTCCCCCTTTGGCTAATTTTTGGCTAACATACTTTTCTGGTTATCAGAGTGCAGCAGAAGTTCTTTTCTGTTGAGTCATGTGAGAGTTTACTCCCCCTCAATTCTACATTTGTTCAGACTTGTTGCAACAGAAATTTTTTTCATTAAAATCACAATTTTAGTTCAGAAGCAAACAGAAGTTTTTCATTAATCAGTAATCAGCATCATACATTGTTGTTGTTGTTCAGTTCTCCCCCTTGTTAGACATAAATTTGGGGCCAAAGTTACTAATTCAAAATTACAATGCAGAAGCAGTCATTACATATTCCTCACATACAGGTTTCACTCAGATTCCTCATAATCAATTTCTTCCTCTTCCTCAGTCTCCTCATCAGAAGCAGCAGTTTTCTGAGCACTTTCTTCACTCTCCAGCCTTTGGATAATCTCCTCAAGCTTCTGCTTCCTTGCATCTAGTTCTTTGCAAGTGATCTTCAGCTCAGCAATCAAGGCAGCTTTGGAGATTGGAGACTTTACCTTTGAAGGACCAGCAGATGTCCAAGAGGGAGCTTCAACATCAGCTGCATGATGACTCAAGAACAGCTTGTAGTGGAAGGCCAGAGGGCTTTCTCTTTTGCAAATTGTGTCCTTCTCAGTGAGGATACCAGGATACTGACTCAGCATTATTCCACACAGCAAGGAAGGGAAGGCAATTGGCAGCTTTGTTGCAGATGATCCAACATGCTTCAATGTCTGATCAAAGATATAAGCTCCAAAATCCAGCTTTGTTTGGGTGCCCACAGCATATATGAACCTGCCCAATCCAGTTGCTATTGAGGAGGTATGATTGGTAGGGACCCAGTTAGCAGTGCCAATCCTATGCAGCATGGCATATTTCCTTGTCAGCATGCTAACAGAGAGCTTCCCCTTGACTGGCCAAGTCTTGACCTGATTAGCAGTGATAACCTTGCAAACCTGGTTATCAGTCTTCCCTAACTCATTTGGACCATCATATTCTCTTCCAAGGTAGTGGTTGATAACCCTTGGAGAGAATTCCACACACCTCCCTCTTACATATACCTTTCTGAAGTCAGCAGACTTACCATCAGCACAATCTTCTTGGAGGTTAACTATGAATTCCTTGACTAGCAGCTCATAGCAAGGAGAGAAATTTGATACAGTTTTAAATAGGCCAGCAGAAGAAATGAGATCAATTACCTCAGTGCACTCAAGTGCATTACTGCTCAGCTCTCTTTCAAGGGCTACCCTTCTTTGATAGACAAACTTCCATCTGTTCACACTTGACACATGATGAAAATAAATGTTGTCCAGAGGAGCTTCTGGAACAGCAGTTGATGACCTTGAAGGTGCTGGTTTCTTCTTTGGTGGGGATGTTGGGACATCCTCTTCAACATCTGAATCTGGAGGGGTGACAGCTTTCCTCTTCTGTGTTTGCACCTTGCTCCATTGTTTTGTGGGAACAAAGACAACTTTAGCTTTGTCCTTCTTTGGTGTAGCTTGCTTCTTCTCAGGAGTTGCATGTCCTGCATTTTTCTTTTCCTTCCTAGTTCTAAGCCTTTTGGCTATACTAGGGTTTACAGAAGCAATGATTTCTGTATCAGAATCATGCTCTAGATTTACCACAGGAGGAGGTTGAGCAGTCTCCTCTTCAGCAGGTGGATCAACAGAGGTTTGATCTTCAGTGGAGGCCTTGTGCTGGTCCTCAGATGTTTCTTCATCACTATCAGTGGAGGCCTTTTGCTGGTCTTTAGATGTTTCAACATCTATTGGGACATCCTGTTGAGCAGGAGTGTCCTTTTCAGCCTGATTTTGTTGATCTTCTTGTGGAGCTGGCATGGTGTTCAGAGGGATAGATATGCCACTTACCACTCTTTGCTCAGATAATATCCTGTTTACCAGCTCCTTTATGGAATCATCCACATATACAGAAGCTTTTGGAGTGGTGTTTGATGATGAAGGCATGCCTTTGGCCTTGCTGAAAACAGGGTCCTTTGCCCTTTTCACAGTAGGGGTTCTTGGCTTTTGAGCAAGAGGAACACTTCCTCTGATTTCGTCCATTGGAGTTGAATCCATGGATACCACAGAAATGGGGGTTGCATGCACCACATCTTCCTTGTTGAGGATTTCTTCAGAGATGTTAGGGTTTTGGTGTTGAGCCATGAGGTGAAGAAAGAGATTAAGATTGACTGATTTTGATGAGTTCTGAACAAGCAGTTAGAGAATGCAATTCGTTTTGAGAGAATGATGAGAAGATGGATAGCTGAGAGCAAGCTGATATTTTTATAAGTAGCCGTTACTTTGAGAAATTTTAGGAGTGGAATACCCAGAGTCCTTGACCAGACTGATGATGCCATCTGGTGATCATGCCACACGATGTCTAATGACATGTTGGCACATCTCCATAACTGTTATATTTCACATAAACAGATTCCCAATTTACCCCTTAGGTTTTCAAATTGAGTAGCATCCAAGGCTTTAGTAAATATATCAGCCAACTGCAGATTTGTAGCTACATGTTCCAATGAAATCACTTTCTCTTCCACAAGATCTCTGATGAAATGATGTCTGATATCAATATGCTTGGTCCTGCTATGTTGGATAGGATTCTTTGATATGTTAATAGCACTTAAGTTGTCACAGTACAATGTCATGACATCTTGTGGGACATTGTACTCAGTGAGCATTTGCTTCATCCAAACCAATTGTGAGCAACTGCTTCCAGCTGCAATATATTCAGCTTCAGCAGTAGATAAGGATACACAATTTTGTTTCTTACTGAACCAAGAAATCAAATTGTTTCCTAAAAAGAAGCATCCTCCTGAAGTGCTTTTTCTGTCATCAGCACTTCCAGCCCAATCAGCATCACAGAAGCCAGTGAGAATTGGTTTGCATCCATGAAAGTACATTATGCCATAGTCACAAGTACCATTGACATATTTCAGAATTCTCTTGACTTGGTTTAGATGAATGACTTTTGGATCAGCTTGATATCTTGCACAAACACCTACTGCAAAGGATATGTCTGGTCTGCTAGCAGTCAGATATAATAAGCTTCCAATCATACTTCTGTATAGACTTTGATCTACATTCTCACCCTTGTCATCTTTAGTCAGTTTTAAATGTGTGGGGGCAGGAGTTCTTTTATGAGTAGCATTGTCCATCCCAAATTCCTTGACAATGTTCTTAGCATACTTACTTTGGGAAATGAACATGGAATCCTCCATTTGCTTTATTTGCAATCCAAGGAAGTAGGTTAATTCTCCTACTAGGCTCATTTCAAATTCAGATTCCATTTGAGTGACAAAATGTTTAACCATCTTGTCTGACATCCCACCAAAGACAATGTCATCTACATATATTTGAGCAATCATGACATTACCTTCATCATCCTTCACAAACAAGGTTTTGTCTATTCCCCCTTTCCTGTACCCTTGCTTGATAAGAAATGTAGTCAGCCTTTCATACCATGCTCTTGGATCTTGCTTCAGTCTATAAAGAGATTTCCTTAGTTTGTACACATGATTTGGACAGCTTGGATCAACAAATCCTTTAGGCTGTTCTACATATACTTCTTCATTAAGATATCCATTTAGAAAGGCACTTTTCACATCCATTTGAAATAGCTTGAACTTCAAGATACAAGCAATTCCTAACAGTAGTCTGATTGATTCAAGCCTTGCTACTGGTGCAAAGGTTTCATCAAAGTCTACTCCTTCAATTTGTGTGTATCCTTGAGCTACAAGTCTAACTTTGTTCTTTGTAACAACTCCCTGCTCATTTGACTTGTTCTTATACACCCATTTAGTGCCAATCACATTTATGTCATCAGGTCTAGGAACAAGATCCCACACTTCATTCCTTGTAAATTGACCTAATTCTTCTTGCATTGCACAAATCCAGTACTCATCAGTAAGAGCTTCCTTGATGTTTTTAGGTTCTATTTTTGAGACAAAACAGGAACCTGAAATCACCTCTCTTGATCTAGTGCTTACACCTCTGTTGGGATCCCCAATTATCAAATCTTTGGGATGATCCTTCTGGATTCTTATGGAGGGAGGTTTGCTGGATGGTTCTGTCCTTGCATTAGTTTGAGTGAAATCAGAATGATCATTCTTTTCTTCAGCTTCAGTTTGACTGTCAGTAGATGTTCCAACATCTTCTGTAACATCTGCAGGGGCATCATCAATTATCACATTTATGGATTCCATGATAACTTTGGTTCTAGAGTTAAATACTTTATAGGCTCTGTTGTTTATGGAGTATCCAAGAAAAATCCCTTCATCACTTTTAGGATCCATTTTTCTTCTTTGTTCCCTATCAGCCAGAATATAGCAATTACTTCCAAACACATGGAAATACTTAACTGTGGGTTTTCTGCCCTTCCAGACTTCATAGATTGTGGTCAAAGTTCCTTTTCTTAGAGTGACTCTATTATAGATGTTACAAGATGTGTTCATAGCTTCAGCCCAGAAGTACAAAGGTAACTTTTTAGCATGAATCATAGCTCTTGCTGATTCTTGAATAGTTCTATTCTTTCTTTCAACAATACCATTCTGTTGAGGAGATATTGGTGAAGAGTATTCATGATTTATTCCTTCTGAAGAACAGAAATCTAAGAATTTTTTATTCTCAAACTCCTTTCCATGGTCACTTCTTATTCTGACCACACAGCTGGCTTTTTCTCTTTGTATTCTTTGGCATAAATCTTTGAATACATCAAATACATCAGACTTCTCTTTGATAAAATTTATCCATGTATACCTTGAAAATTCATCAACCACCACATAGGCATACCTCTTACCACCAAGGCTCTCAACCTGCATAGGTCCCATAAGATCCATATGCAATAATTCCAAAACTTTGGAAGTTGTCAGATGTTGAAGCTTTGGATGGGACATCTTGGTTTGCTTGCCTATTTGACATTCACCGCATATTTTGCCATCATCAATCTTCAGTTTAGGAATACCTCTCACAGCTTCCATAGATATGATTTTCTTTATGCCTCTGAAGTGAAGGTGACCCAGTCTTTGGTGCCATAGTTTCATTTCTTCTTCTTTGGCTAAAGAGCAAGTTGAAGTGGGACTAAAATTTTGAGGTTCCCACATATAACATTTGTCTTTAGATCTGGCTCCTCTCATGACAACCTCCTGTTCTTTATTTGCACTATGCATTCAGTTTTGGTAAAGTTTACACTGTAACCTTGATCACATAATTGACTTATGCTGATCAAGTTAGCAATCAATCCTTTTACTAGAAGCACATCATCCAGTCTTGGTACATCTGGACAGTCCAAGGTCCCAACACCCTTGATTTCTCCTTTAGCTCCATCTCCAAATGTTACATATCTGGATGAATATGAATTTAAGTCTATTAGCAGATTCTTCAATCCAGTCATGTGTCTTGAACATCCACTGTCAAAGTACCAGTCTTCTTTAGCTGATACTCTTAGAGATGTATGAGCTATATATGCAACATTCTTCTTTGACCATTTGTATTGAGGTTTCTTTTGATGCCTCTGCCCTGTGTAGTGTCCATTAGACGAGCTCTCAGGTTGTTTGTTGAACTTGTTCTTGGACATGTAGCTTTGATCAGCATGAAGACTAGCTTTAGGAACCCATACTTTCTTGATGTCCTCTATCTTCTGCTTAGGGGGTTGCTGATACATCTGATTTGGATATCCATGCAACTTGTAACAATGAGGTTTGATGTGTCCAAACCTTCCACAATGATGACATCTCCATCTTTGATACTTCTTCTTCATTATGTTCTTTTCATGATGTTGAGACATCTGTTGGAACATTATGTTTGACTTTGTGTTCTTTTCATGATGTTGAAGCATCTGTTGGGACATCTTGTTTGACTGTATGAAATTTGAAGTAGGTTTGTTGGTGCTAGCTTCAGCCTTATAAGCTTTGTTAAATCCCAGTCCACTTTTATCCCCTGAATGTTTATTGTTGTTGAGAATAACATCCAGTGTGTTTGAGCTATTGTTCAGCATTCTAACAGATTTAGACATATGCTCCAACTTGGAATTGAGAAGGCTTACTTCACTTTTCAAGGTGTCAATGATCTCTAGATCACTTGTTTTTTCATCCTTTAGTGCCTTAATCTGCTTCTTCTGCTTTATATTCTCCATGCATACTTCAGTGCTCCTTTTAACCAGTTCTCTATATGATTGCTCAAGCTCTTCAAAAGTAAGCTCCCCATCACTGGATTCACTTTTAGATTCACATAATCCAGCTAGAGCAGTGATATGTTTAGATGATTCTTCTTCTGAATCACATCCTGAGTCTTCATCAGACCAGGTTACAGAGAGACCTTTCTTTTGCCTTTTTAAATAGGTAGGACATTCATTTCTGATGTGTCCATATCCTTCACATCCATGGCATTTAATCCCTTTTTCTTGACTGGTTTTTTCATCATAATTTGACCTTCTATTAGCATCATAAGGTCTTTTGTTCTCAGAAGAGTTTGTGTATCTTCCATTTGGTCTGGACTTGTCTTCCATCTTTCTGAGAATCTTTTTGAATTGTCTTCCAAGCATAGCAATGTTTTCTGATAAATTTTCTTCAGTTTCTGATTCATCATTTTCTTCTTCTTTATCAGTATTTGACACCAAGGCTATGCTTTTGTTCTTCTTTACAATTGTGTCATTCATTCCCATCTCAAATGTTTGAAGGGAACCAATGAGCTCTTCAACTTTCATTGTGCATATGTCTTGAGCTTCTTCTATTGCTGTGACCTTCATGTCAAATCTTTTTGGCAAAGATCTGAGAATCTCTCTTACAAGCTTTTCATCAGTCATCTTTTCTCCCAAAGCTCCAGAAGTATTGGCTATTTCTAAGATGTTCATGTAGAATTCATGAATTGTCTCATCTTCCTTCATTCTCAAGTTTTCAAACTTGGTGGTGAGAAGTTGAAGTCTTGACATCTTTACCTTTGATGTTCCTTCATGAGTTGTTTTAAGAGTGTCCCAAACATCTTTGGCCAGCTCACAATGATGCACAAGTCTAAAGATGTTCCTATCAATGCTATTGAATAAAGCATTTAAGGCCTTGGAGTTGCCAAGTGCTGAATCTTCTTCCTCCTTACTCCATTCTTCTTCAGGTTTCAACACTTTTGCTCCATCTTTGGTGTCTTGGACAGGGTGCTCCCATCCATTGTTGACTGCCTTCCAGGCCCTATTGTCAAGTGACCTTAAGAATGCAACCATTCTTGGCTTCCAGTAGTCATAATTAGATCCATCCAATATAGGTGGTCTATTTACTGATCCTACATCTGTGTCCATATTTCCAGAATTTGCAGTCCCTAGATCTCACCCAGTATAAACAGGCAGGGTGCCTGCTCTGATGCCAATTGAAATTCTGTGATCAGGTATGAGATGTCGAATGAGATGTTTAAACACTTGAAGACTTAACTAAAACTTAAAGTGCAAGAAAATTAAACAACACAGGAATTTGTTAACCCAGTTCAGTGTATAACCACACTTACATCTGGAGGCTACCAAGCCAGGAGGAAATCCACTATAAGTAATATTAATTCTAGACTTAAACCACCCAGTTTAATCTTTCACTTAATATCTACCCAATGCAATTTCTACCTAAGACACAACTTAGATATGAGTACCAACTCACTCCCCCTTAATCACATAGTGATCTTGTTTACAAGTTTAATAAAATTGAAGTCATACTTCAAACAAAAACAACTTGATCTTACTTCACAGTTTCAATCAAGACACAAATACACTTTTGCTTAAAAGCTCATAAAGTGGTACAATAAAAACAACCTGCTATTAAAACACAAAACACCTTATTTTGTCTTCTGAAATTTGTACTCTATTCTGAGAGTTTCTGTTGCTTAAATAGGTGTTTGGATTTTGGGCTTTCTGTAGGTTTATCCAATCCTGAAACGCATGCTGCTTCCACCTTGAATTAGGGTTTGTTACTTCCTAGATTCTAGGTGATTCAGTTCTTCTGATTATGCTGAAGACATATAACAACACTCCCTACAGATACGCCTTATTCTGTTTTATCCATCCATAATTAATTCCAGATAACTTTCCTTAATTTACTCAGTTCTGTTAGTCATTAATTAATTCTGGTAGCAGGTTTGAGATGTCACAACATCTGTTGGGACATCCTGAAAAACTGAACTTACTTCATTTACTGATACAATGTCACAACATCTGATGTGACATCCTGTAAACTGAACTTACTTCATTAACTGATACAATGTCCCAACATCTGGTGTGACATCCTGAATTAAGTTCATTTACTTATACTCTGTTTGATAATGTCCCAACATCTGATAGGACATCCTGAACTGAATTCAACATTTCTTGTTGGTCAAAAATTCTGCCAATTTTAAACATCTACAGTTGATCAAGGTGCAATTTATGGTGTTAACGTACAATTGAGATAGAGAGATTTCAGATTGGGTAGAGAAATTGTGGGTTTTTCTTGTAAAAACCAAAGGGGTTTTCTCCTCCAAGATCGTAGAGGATTTAGAGGTTTTATACGCAGTCATTTTTCGTAGATTCATCCAAGTGAGGGTGTTTGAAGATCAAGGGAATCGTTCATTCACATCACGTTAACCAAAGGATTACTAAGATAATTGTGGGTTCACAAGCATTGAAGAAAATCAAACGTGCTCAAAGTTTGAAGGATTGAATATTCTTGCAAGAAGGGAGTTGTTAAGCGGAGGTTTTCTCGATGCGCGTGAGGGACTTGGTTCTTCTCGAATCAAGGGGAAAGAAGAAGTTTTCGCAACAATCGCAATTCATATTAGTTTGTTGTTCCAATTTTCTTCTTGTATAAACAATTGCAATATTAATGAAATATCCCAATTCGGTTAAGAATTGGGGGCAGAGTACTTCTAGCAAGGACAGTGAAGGAACTTCCTAAACAAATCTCGTGCGTTCTTTAATCATTTCATACAAATATTTTCTGAATAACTTGAATTTGTGTGATTTGAAAAATTCTGTTTTTGTTAAGTATGTGCACACCAACTATTTGATAAATTGTTGTTATCAATATTTGACAGCAAACTTGTAAAAATTATGCACTACTTTAACATAGACATAACACTTTGTGTGGGTGCACACCAAATGTTTGAGAAAAAGTCAAAACACATAAATTCATTTCCTTTGTGCTTATTTCTCCTTTATAACTAATTATTGAGAGTGGATTATCAAGTGAGCTGAATTTGAGTGATTTAGTTGCATTGTCTTAATTTTTCTTATCATTCTGTATTTCCCATTCGGTTTCAAAACGCATATCCGATCACCGGTGACTTTATTTGTTTTAGACGAGTTTTTCGGGGAACTTCCGCAAAGTATTTTTCAAAGTATTTTTGAAAAGTTTAATTTAAACAAGGGTCTATTCAATCCCCTCTTCTAGATCCACACCATCGTCTAACAAGTGGTATCTGGAGCACCAATTTATCTAGTGCTTCACATATAACTTTTTAGAAAATGGATAACGATCCAACGGGGGCGTATAATAGAGCTCATGTTTTCACTGGAGAAAACTATAGTCACTTGAGGTATTGTATGTGTATTCATATCAACTTTGTTGGTAGAAAAATATGGAAGGTTATTCAAGATGGTCCTATTCAAATAACCATGACCAGAGAGAATAACCTTAAAATACATAAACCTAAAGCATAATGGGATGAAAAAGATGAAAAGAACTATAGCTATGATTGGAAAGCTCGAAATATGATTATTTCTTCCTTGGGAGTGGATGAATATTTTAGAGTCTCACATCATACTACGACTAAAGCTATGTGGGAAGCGTTATAGATTTCCCATGAGGGAACTGATGACGTGAAGCTAGCTAGAATTAATAAATTGCAACAAGAGTTTGATTGTTTTCACATGAACCAAGGGGAAACCATTGGTGAATTGGGAAAAAGATTTTCTCACTTGTTGAATCGCTTAAATGCTCTTGACAAAACCACTCCCAATGATGTAGCTACTAACAAAATTTTAAGGTGTCTTACTAGGGAATGGTTACCAAAGGTAACGACAATCAATGAAGCCAATGATGTAAGGACATTGGATTTGACAAAGTTGATTGGGAAGCTACAAAAGCATGAGAAAAGGCTCTTAAATCTACATGAGCATGAAGAGAATGAGAAGAAAGAAAAGAATGAAAAACCAAAGGACAATGAGAAGAAGAAGAAGTCTATTGCATTGAAGACCTCTACTTCAAAATCATCCACCAACAAATATTGTGAGAATGAATCAAGTGACGAATACGACGAATCAAATGAGGATATGGGGCTGCTTGTTAGAAGATACAATAGGTATCTTAGAAAGAATGAAATATCTCATTCAAACAAGCGCCTTGTCAACTATAGAAGGTAATCTAATCCCTCCAAGCAAGAATCAAACAAAAATACCAAGGTAAGAGGATCATGTTATAATTATGGAAAACCGGGTCACTACAAACCAGAATGCTCAATGTTAAAGAAAGACAAAGGGAAAGACAAATATCAAAAGAAAGGCAACAAAGCAAGAAGGGCATATATCGCATGGGAAAATGATAGTGAATCTTCTAGCAAAACAAGCTCAAGTGATGAGGATGAGAAAGTAAATATTTGTCTTATGGCTCATACCAAGGGTAAAAAGCAAGTAAGTCACTCTAAATATGATAATATTGAAAAATTGTCTTATCCTGAATTGCTTGGTAGTTTTAAGGTTCTTCATCATGAAGCTAAAAACGCTTTTAAGCGATTAGCCTCCGATAAGCTTATTTTTAAGCATTTGGAGAAAAAGGTATCCGATTCTCAAAAGGAATTGGTGGCCCTTAAAGCTTAAATGGTAGAATCAATTAAAGAAGACAAACAAGGATGGTCTAACTTTCATGGTTGTGAAACTTGTTGGATTTGGCAAAAATAAGTTAGAACACTTAAAGCCAAACTAGACAAAGTATCACAACCAAAGATGACCTTTGCTATTGATCATAATTTTAGAGATTCTATGCACAATCCATGCCAAAGATACAAATATGTGGTGAAAGATCAAAATATCAAATGGAATTCTAAACCAACCTTGGAATGTCTTTATTGTTGCAAGAGGGGTCACACTATTGTTAAATGTCGATTTAGGAGATTATTGGTTCCTAAAGGCATTTTTCAATGGTTGCCTAAATGCAACCAAAGTTCACTCACACACAAGGATCCAATGAAAATTGGGTACCTCTTTCCCTTGTTTAATATGTAGGTGAAATGTCTTGATACTATGGAGAAGAGGTGGTTTCTCGATAGTGGTTGCTCAAGACATATGACTGGTGACATCTCCTTATTCCATGACAAAGGTAGTGTAGGTAATACCTCTTCTACATCTATCTCTAATGTCCTCTTAGTGGAAGGCCTTAAACATAATCTCATTAGCATTAGTCAATTATGCGACAAGGGATATAAAATTTCCTTTTCAAAAGAAGGTTGCATAATTGAACATAATGATAATAAGGATGATATGTTTAAGGGCTTGAGGGTTAATAATGTATACATGCTTGACTTGAATGTGGTGTCCATTAATGATCATAAATGTCTGGTCACTAAGAGTGATGACTCTTGTCTATGGCATAGACGTTTAGCACACATTAACTTTGAATTGCTCAACAAAATTGTCTCAAAAAACTTAGTAGTTGATTTACCAAAAATAAAATTTACCAAATACCATTTCTGTGATGCTTGCCAAATGGGAAAGCAAACAAAGGTATCTTTTAAATCCAAAAATTTAGTTTCTACATCTAGACCTCTTGAACTTCTACACATGGATCTATTCGGTCAATCTAGAATCAAAAGTCTAGGAGTAAATTATTATGGTTTTGTTATTGTGGATGACTACTCAAGATTTTTTTGGACAATTTTCTCATCTAATAAAAGTGGAACCTTCTCGACATTTGAAACATTTTCTAAGTTGTCTTAAAACAAACTTAATACTAACATTGTAACTATTCGAAGTGATCATGGAGGTGAATTTGAAACCATCTTTTTGAAAAGTATTGTGAAAAACATGGCATTGAACATAATTTTTCTGCTCCTAGAACTCCATAACAAAATGGTGTAGTGGAACGTAAAAATCGCGTGTTAGAGGAGTTAGGAAGAATTATGATAAATGATAGTGGTCTTCCTAAATATTTTTGGGCCGATGCTATAAGCACCGCAAGTTATGTGTTGAATAGGGTAATCATTCGAGCTATTTTAAACAAGACGCCTTATGAACTTTTAAAAGGTAGGAAGCCAAATGTATCCCATCTCCATGTCTTTGGATGTAAATGTTTTGTGTTAAATAATGGAAAAGAAAATCTTGGCAAATTTGATTCAAAAACGGATGAAGGTGTCTTTCTTGGATACTCAAATTCAAGTAAGGCATATAGAGTATACAACAAAAGATTACTTATTATTGAAGAATTTGTGCATGTCTCTTTTGATGAATCTTGTCCGAAAATTGTCGGAAAAGGTAGTGGTGTTATTGGTGTAGGTGCTTCTTCTGAAGAGATTGTTAAAAATCAAGATGTATCTCGTGTTGAACCCATTCAAAATAAAGCTGAGGAGGAGCCAATTAATGAATCTGATCTCAAAGGTTAAGATCAAGCATCTATTCAAAATGACTTACCATGGGAGAGGAAAACGTCAAAAGACCACCCCATCGACAATATTCTTGGAGATATCTCAAAGGGTGTCACTACTCGATCAAGGATAAGTAATTTTTGTTTTCATTACGCTTTCGTCTTTCAAATTGAGCCTAAGAACTCCAAAGAGGCTTTACTCGATGAACATTGTTTTTTAGCTATGCAAGAGGAACTTAACCAGTTTAAAAGAAACGAGGTTTGAGACCTTGTTCCACCTCCACAAGGTCATTGAGTAATTGGCACAAAATGGGTGTTTAGGAATAAGATGGATGAAAACAGTATTATTATTCGTAACAAGGCACGTCTTGTTGCTCAAGGGTATAACCAAGAGGAAGGCATAGACTATGAGGAAACTTATGCTCTTGTTTCCCTACTCGAGGCTATACGCCTTTTAATTGCATTTGCATGCTCACAAAATTTTAAATTATACCAAATGGATGTAAAGAATGCTTTCTTTAACGGATACATAAATGAAGAAGTGTATGTTTGTCAACCTCCCGGGTTTGAAAACCATGAAAAGCCTAATCATGTTTACAAGCTTAAACGTGCCTTGTATGGTCTCAAACAAGCTCCTAGAGCTTGGTATGAGCACCTAAGTAAATTTTTATTAAATCAAGGTTTTTCAAGAGGAAAAGTTGACACTACTCTCTTTATTAAACGAGAAGGAAATCACTCAATATTAGTACAAGTGTACGTAGATGACATCATTTTTGGGTCTACTAATATGAAGTTAGTCAAGGAGTTTTCAAGTTCTATGCAAGATGAATTTGAGATGAGTATGATGGGAGAGCTTAACTACTTTCTCGGACTCCAAATTAGACAACTTGAAGAAGGCACCTTTATAAGTCAAACTAAGTATTGCAATGAACTTTAAAAGGTTTGATATGAAAAATTCGAAACCTATTGATACACCAATGCCTACGGCAGCAAGTCTCGATCGTGATGAAAATGGTAAGGATGTAGATATAAAAAGGTATCGAGGTATGATCGGATATCTTCTTTATCTTACCGCATCTTGTCTGGATATTATGTTTAGTGTTTGCATGTGTGCTAGATTTCAATATTTCCCTAAGGAACCACATTTAAAATTTGTTAAACGCATTCTTAGATATCTTTGTGGTACATCTAAGTTTGGTCTTTGGTATCCTAAGGGTAGTGATTGTTCGTTGGTAGATTTTTCCGATTCTGACTTTGTCGGGTGCAAAGTAGATAGGAAAAGCACTAGTGGCACTTGTCATTTCTTTTCTAACTCTCTTATAAGTTGGCATAGCAAAAAGCAAGTTTTCGTTGCTTTGTCAACTATGGAGGCGGAATATGTTGCGGCCAGAAATTGTTGTGCCCAAATTTTATGGCTAAAATAACAATTGCTCGACTTCAATATTGTTCTTAAAAATATTTCAATTCTATGTTACAACACTAGTGCAATAAACATTACCAAAAATCCAATCTTACACTCACGCACTAAGCATATTGAAATTCGAGATCATGTAGAGAAAGGAGATGTGGTATTCGAGCATGTTGAAAGTTCAAATCAACTTGCCGATATTTTTACAAAACCACTTGCCATTGAGCCTTTCTTTCATATTCGTAGGGAACTTGGTGTTCTTGACATTTCATATCGATCTTAATCTTAAATATGGTTATCATATATTATTGTTTGACTTAACATATTTCTTCACTAACAACTTGTTTATTGAAGTGCTTACGTTTGATTATTCATCTTACATTTTCATATCTACGAGGTAATATCATTCTCAATATGTTTGTCTCAAGTAACTTGTTTAATATATGAATATTTGTGAGACATCTATGATATAAAACAAGTAAGTGTGTGTGTGCTTTTGTTTGTGTTCTTATTTATCTATTGTATTATTTAAAATATCAAAATAGTAATATGTATGTCATTTGGGTGCATTGTGATGTGATATTATAATGTTTTGGTATGATATTGTTGAATATTGTGGTGACTCATGCGTTGACTCAAGGACTTTTTTGCATCGACATCCAACTTTGACGAGTCGGCTCATTTCACATTTTGAATTGCATCGACTCATTAACCTGTTTGAGTCGACTCATTGTCGAATCAACTGACCTGTACGCCTTGAAAACACGCGTTATCTACATGTTTAGACTTCCTAGGTCGGTGCCACTTGCTTTCTACCACAAATTTATGATTGATTTAAATTTCTTTAATGACATTAATCATTTTTAATTCAATAAAATACATTTCTTTTCATAAATCATTTCATCTTCATCATTTATCTCTATCACTCTCAAGAACCTTAAAACCTCTTTCTTCACAAATTCATCAATCTTCTTCAAAATCTTCAAGATGGCTACAAGGACTATAGGTAAAAGAATCACAAGGGGATCCTTATCTCACTCTTTTCTACCGGTAACTTCTCTTTCTCTCCTTCCATCTGATTTGGTGAAATTTATGATAAGAAATTCAAGAATAGGAAGATTATACCTCAATATGTTTACTCCAAGGGGACTGCTAATCAGATGCATCTTCCTCATATTGTTGACTTGATTAATTTTCAAGAAATCAATCTGTTTTTATCCTGTCAAGTAGAATACAATGAGGACATGATTAGGATGTTTTATGTTGGTCTTATTGGTAAATTCAAAGGTTTTGAGTTCAATTTTCAGATGGGTGAAAGAATGTTGGCAGTTACAACACAAGTTTGGAAAGATATCTTTAAAATTGATACTCAGGCTGATGGTATTTTGATGACCGATACTACTCATGTTCCTAACTATGAATTTCGAAAGGAATTAAATGGTATGTTAAAGGAACCGTTTATTGAGGCTGCAGTGAATTGTGAATTGTTTCCGTCATCTACTACAACAGGAAAGGTTAAGCCCAACGGTCGTATTCTCATTGGATTGTCTCGCACAACCTTAGGCCTAAGAAAGGAAGTTTCTCCCGTATCGACATGTCCAAGGTTCATCTCATATACATCCTTCGAAACAAGGTAAAAGTCAATTGACCACACTACTTTGCTAGTAGGATTTTTGCTCTTAAGGAGAAGAAAGGTGTTGCACTTGCCTATCCTTCTATTATTCAGACAATTATCAACAAAGCACAAGTTGTTATTGAGAGAATTCCTTTTGTCCCTATTTATGAAAACAATTGTTTCCAACAAAAGACACTTAGTCTAATGGGTCATATATGGGATCCAAAAGAAAAAAGATACAGGTTCATTGCTCGGGCTGGCTCTGGTCATGATAATGAGGATGAAGATGATGCTGAAGATGACAAAAATCAAAATATTGAGGATATGAATGTTGATGAAGTTCATGTTGATAATAAAGACTGGTATCGTGCTCCTTCTGATGATTTTGCACTTTATGAAAATCAAGGTTGGGGCGAATGGCAACACACGTGATGAACTCACACAACAACTTTGTTTACTTCTCCATCTTCTCCTCCTCCTCCTCCTCCACAAGACAACACATCCGATATTATGAATTTGCTGCAGAATATGCAACTTCAACAACAAAACTACTACAACACTCAAACCGAGCAATATAATGAGTTGGAAATAAGGCTAACTGAGCTAGATAAGTCATTTGTTGAATATGTATATGTTCAAGACACCTGGTATACCGAGTTGAAATCCCACTTGGAAGCTCAAGATACTACTTTTGAGACATTTTCTTCTACCTCTTTGGCCCGGATTAATGAAGTCCATGATTCTAATGTTGCACTTGCAAACTCTTTCAACACAATCAACATGAGTTTCCTTCACTATACTGGAGCTGATACGGATGATCATCAGCCGGTTACTTATCATCATCGTTATCCATTACATCGGGGTCGTGGTCCAAGGCCTTGAGAGAATCATTACATCGCATCTCATTTTCATTAGCATTTTCATTGTTTTTTTTTGTATTATCTCAGTGACAACTATTTCTATTTTCATATGGTGCTTTCTTTGTTCTGTTTATTTAAATATGGATAATGCTTACTTCAGGTAGTTTGTTCCATTATCTTGTCGTGTTTATTCTATTAATGTTTTTTTTTCATTTCATCCCTTATTGTGTGTTTGTGGATGGTTGAATCTTATTGCAATTGTGACTCTCATTATATACTATTTGTTATTAATTATTGGTTAATTCTCCTTCTCTCTTTTTGATGTTGTCAAAGGGGGAGATGATGTTAAGATGTAGATTGTAAAGTGTATATGATTGGTGGCACACATTTAGGGGGAGCATGGAAATGGTTCTTCGTTACATTTCAACAAGTTTTTGCCATCATCAAAAAGTGGGAGTTTGTGAGACATTGCAGGGTTTTACATAATGTTAAAAACTTGGGCATTTGAAATGGTGTGTGGAAATACAAGCAAAGAGTTTTTCATGAGATTTTTGGACTTCATGAGTCGACTCATGCTTATGAATAGGTCGACTCAAACTAAAGAAGTGATTTGAGTCGACTCATGGCTTGCTATAGGTCGACTCATTCAATGTGTTTTTCTCTTCAAAACTCACGGGTCTCAACAGGTCGACTGAATAAGGAATTTAAGTTGACTCATCACCTTGGTACAGGTCGAATCATCCATATGGGGAGGTCGACGCATTACTGATGTATCCAATTTTTCTGTTATTTTTTTTTGTCTCTCACTTTTACTTTCTTTTTCCACTCTTATCTAACCAATATAAATAGTTATTTCATTTTTATGAGGAGGGTAATAAGAAAAGTGAAATAGATATACATCCTTCTCTTCATATCCTCCTTCTTTGCATCAATCAACAATCACACACAACAATCTTTGTTGATCAAGGTGCAATTTATGGTGATAACGTCCAATTGAGATAGAGAGATTTCAGATTAGGTAGAGAAGCCGTGGGTTTTTCTTGTAAAAACCAAAGGGGTTTTCTCTTCCAAGGTCGTAGAGGATTTGGAGGTTTTGTACACAATCATTGTTCATAGATTCAGCCGGGTGAGGGTGTTTGAAGATCAGGGGAATCGTTCATTCGCATCACGTTAATTAGATGATTACGAAGATAATTGTGGGTTCACAAGCATTGAAGAAAATCAGTCGTGCTCAAAGTTTGAAGGATTGAATATTCTTGCAAGAAGGGAGCTGTTAAGCGGAGGTTTTCTTGACGCGAGTGAAAGACTTGGCTCTTCTCGAATTAAGGGGCAAGAAGAAGTTTTCGCAACAATAGCAATTCAGATTGGTTTGTTGTTCCAATTTTCTTCTTGTACAAACAATTGCAATATTAATGAAATATCCTAATTCGGTTGAGAATTGGGGGCAAAGTACTTCTAGCGAGGACGGTGAAGGAACTGCCTAAACAAATCTTGTGCGTTCTGGGAAACTTTCGCAAAGTATTTTTCAAAGTATTTTTGAAAAGTTTAATTTGAAAAAGGAACTATTCAACCCCCCTCCCCCTCTTCTAGATCCGCGTCATCGTCTAACATTCTGTCTGTATTGAGCTCTAAAGTTATGAAGGTTTTGAATACAAAAATGAAAGAAAAAGAATACATATTTATAATTGTTGAAACTCAACTGATAAAACAAATCAATAAACTGAAACAAACAAGCACGATACACAAAAACTTATTCGACCAGATTGATATCCGACGAACTCGGATCTCCTATGTCGTTGCACCGATCTTTGTCGACTTTCAAACTAATTTTTAGTTCTTACAATCTCAAAACATTTTTTCTCTTCATCCCTTGAGGTATGAAGGGCATACCTCAACACTTTATTTCACTACTAATGGTATAATGATTTTACTAAGATACTAGTTGTCCCATTTTTTAATACTCTATTTTGTAGTTGATATATCTTTTGGAATTGGATCGTATGCACTCAATTATGTTTGTTATAGTATTTCCTTCTATGTGGAATCTAGTGTAAGTTAGAAGTCATCCAAAAATATATGTTGATATTAATTGTGTTCAAATAGAAACTGCATTGATATTTAACTTGATAATAGGACACACTAGATGAAATTTTCACTTTAGATACTTAAACCGTTTGTCATTTGAAAGACTATCAATATCAACAGTATTCGTACAAGAACTAAATTGACATTAAATGCAATAACACAAGGACACGTTTGATAGACTTTGCATTTAAGATAGTACTGTCATGACTTGTGATTATAATAATAGAATTCTGAAAATAAATTTTAAAAACACCTAGCAAAGTACACTAGTTGGTTAAAGATTTCAACATTCTTAACTGATTCTTAAAGATTAAACTTTATTCATCAATTGAGTCTTCAAAACCTCTTCACTTCCATTGTCATTAACAAAAGTGACAACTTTGTTCATTAACAATACGTTCTAAACCTCTTCAGTTCCTTTGTCCTTAAGAAATCCTTACTTACACTCCACATAAAAAACTTACAGTCACAACAAAACTTCATCAAAATTCAGAGAAGAGAACAATCGTATGCTTCAATTGATTCAGGTATGATTGAATTGTAATTATACAGTAGGTGTTCGTCCACGGTAACAACGCTGTTTGAACACATACAACAAAAATTCTACACTAAACTTATGTATTTAATAATGAGAAGTGAAGATGCTACTAAACTTTATCTAGATTCAAACTCAATCAATTGAGGAAAATAACTACATGAGCCACAAAATCCAACACAAAACCCTTAAAGCCAAAACTCCTTCAAAATAGCACACGACCTTCAAATGGCATATGATATATCGACCCGGATTCGCAAACTAGAATGATAATCTAAGTTTCTGCCAAATGATTTTTCATCAAAAAAGATAGGTTACATTTTAAAGGAAACTTTTCCAAAAACTGTTGAAATATAGGCATCAAATAAACCAAGTAAATCTAATATTCTTCTTCACTATCTTCAATATGGGAATGCATCATCATTGATATCAAGGCTGCCTCCATAGGATCCAATTCATCAAAATCATCTGGGTCGAAATCATCTGGGCCAAAATCATCCGGGCCAAAATCATCAGGGCCAAAATCATCCAAGTTATCTAGGGCCTCTGACATAGCAGCCCTTCGAAAAAATTCGAAGGTCTCCCCCTCATCATCAGACTCAAAAGGACCCAAACAAGGAACCGAACCACCAGCCAGAGAATCTGATAAAGCCATCATCTCTAGTGGATCCATCTCATCAAAAAAATCCGAGTCCCTCATGATGGAATAAAATTCTCCGCTTGATAGATCGACTTCACTAAGCATGTCCAACATGTCATACATATCAAAATTGTTTTCTTTACGCTGAGGTGGTGGCCTGTGGTGTATCCATGTGTATGAGCCGGGCTTCACTGTATGCTGTAAGTAACAAATGTGAAAATCATTAAAACATAATAGGGTAGCTAATCCTAGCTAGCTACTGAACAAGTAATGTGAGTCAAATACTCATATTCTCAGATCTATTTCAAGGCCCAAAAACACAGGTTTGCCTGCATTTCAAATACAGGCCTACGCCATAGCTCTGTCTAGCATCATTTCCAGTTAATCAACAGCTCATACATCACAAAACAGCTCAATTGGCATTGATTCCCCCTAACTTGCTAATATTTGTCAGTAAAAAAAAAAAGAGTGATGTTACAATACTTGCATAGATAAAAACTTCAATACATGTAATCTTAAACTTAAGTACCTACTTCTAATGCATTTTTACATATTGTCAAACAAATGTAAAATTGGAATGCATACATAGCATATACGAAATAGGGTATATATTCAAGGTTATAATTATAGCACTAGTATACTGTACTAATCATGAATGTAAATCAGATTGGTTGTGTTAACACGACAAAATCCTTTAACCTCATTTTCCCTTAATTAACAGAGTTATCAATCCCGGCCGCAATCGCCGCTATCCCGGGCAATCCGGCCAGGGCGGCCACCAGCCGCGCGCAAAGAGAGGAGCGTTTCCCAGATACAAATCGCAGGCGATTTCTCGGGATCGTGAATTGTGGGTTGAAAAAATTAAATTATAACAATAATAAAAATAATAATAATTTTTTATATGTATAATTAAGGAGTTGTTTCTATTGGAATTAACAATAATTAATTTGCAACATATACTAGGCAGTTGGCACCAAACAAGATCGAAGAAACTACTTCTAGGCCTTCAAAAGCTCTAAAAGATTGGAATATATAGAAAATGAAGTAGGAGATGCTGTAGTAATTTAAGATTGGAACATACAGAGGATGAAGTAGGAGAAGCTGTAGAAATGAAAGATGGGGGAGAAAGAGATCTACAGATCTAGTAAACTAGTGAAAGCGATGACGATGAAAGTATGGTATAAATTCTTCATAAAAGAAGATACACTGGTTGAAGATAAGAAAAAAAGTATAGTTGTAGATATTGCAATCAAGATGCACATAAGTCAACAACAGCTAAAAGGATTTGGAGAGAACATACAATTTATCCATGGCATCATGCTGAATTTCAACAAATAATCCAACAAAGAAAGGAAAAGCACTGTGGAAAGCATTTTATCTCCCAAAAAACACGTCATGTTTACTTATATTAGTCAACAACCATGATAATCAAACTCGACCGAGAAAAAAGTAAAAGAAAGCAAAAGACATAAGAGAGATGTACCTTGTAAAAACAACTAGCCCCAAATGGACAATTCCCATTACCAGATTCAAAATGTTTGCAATCAATCAATCTGAAAGGGAAAAAAAAGGTAAAGTCAAAACTCAAATACCAAACATTCAGGCTTTATTCCTTCAGCATACACAACGGTAAATATATGTGAAACTACCTGCAGTTTGCCTTGTAGTTATCAATAATTTCCTGTTTTTCTTCCTTTGTAGAATACCAAATACCACTTGGAATGACAAAATATGATAGTTGGCGGCAAACAGGGCAGGTTCTAACTGTATTGACATTATTACCCGTTTCCAATTCAGAGGTTGGGGCACTATTACGCCAATTGCGGATACATGACAAACAGAAAGCATGGTCACATTCTGGAAGCAACCCAAACTTGCGTTCTGATGGTTTGGGTTTGGAAAGGACACGCTCGAGACAAACATTGCATTCTATTTCTTCGCTATTTTTCAAAGCCAGAACGTACTTTTCCCTTTTGTCACAAGTCTTCAAATGATTTTCTTTTTCCCTTTTATCACTAGGATGCAAGCAATATTTTCTACAGTACAAGCATTGATTTCCATGAACACGAGAACATCCATGTCCAAAAGGGCAGTTTGCTGCGGCAAATTTACAAAACAAATGTCCATGCAGTCTAGCACTAGTACCAGTACTACTAGATTCACCAACATCGCTAGAGTCCTGATGGTTGTGTTGAAAACTCCTTACGCCATTCTTGGCAGGTGGAGGAGGAACTCTTGAAACCTTCGGAACCCAACTTGGTGCTAGTTTAACACCATGAGGCACAGCACAATTTGGAACCAAAGATGTCGAAGATGATGCTTGAGAAGCTTTGACATGCTTATATCTGCACCGACTACCATAAGCACAAGACCCTTTCTGATAATAAGAGCAAATCTGTTTCTATACAAAAATAAATAAATAAAAATAGTAAGAAAAATATAAATACAAAACACAATGGTCAATAACAATGAAGAGAAAAAATCAGAATTAAAGTTTACATCAACTGGAGTGTCCTTTCTTTGATGAGAAAAATCACATTGATCCCCTTTCAAGCATATCCCTCGGGCATAGAACTTGCAAACCCTGAAACAATTCATAAATTTAAGTAACTAAATTACAAAAGAAAAAAACCTATGAAGCAGACATAGGAAACATGGACACTGACATGTCGACACCGGTAATACGATATCAACACTGACATGTCAACACCAGTAATACGACAGACACTACCATGTCAACAACGGTAATACAACACCGACACTGACATGTCAACACCGGTAATACAACACCGACAGTGACATGTTGACACCGGTAATACGACACCAGTATTAGACACCGACATTTCGACACTGGTATTAGACACCGACATTTCGACACCGGTAATATGACACCGACATTTCGACACCGGTAATATGACACTGATATTGACATGTCGACACCGGTAATACAACACCGACACTGACATGTCAACACCGGTAATGCGACACCGACGCTGACATATCAACATTGGTAATACTGGTAATTCGACACCGACACGGACAGGTAGACACCGATAATAATTTGAAAAAATAATAAATTAAACCCTAAAACTGAATTTCAAAAAGTTCATCTTCCAACCTTGAACAGAAAAAAGCTGAATTCACTTCATTTTCAACCAAAAATTCCAAAAAATAAAAACTCAAACAATCAAACATATGTTTGAGGTTGAACACATCAAGAACAAATCACAATACAGAAACTATCAACTCCTATAATCAAACAGCATAAACCATGAAACCCTCCCTACAAAAACCTAAAAATTGAAAACCATTAAAAACATCGAAATTGAAGCAGCAGCAAGAACAAGAGCAGCAGAGAAATCGAGAAAAAATGAAAAAGGATCGAGAAAATTTGTTAAGATTTACCTGGTGGACATGGTGGAATAGGAGAATTTAGGAAATGTGAAAAACGGTGGAATAAAAAATAAAGAGGGAAGAAAAAAAGTTGAAGGTGAATTTGTTTATTATAATATGTGTGACCTCATTTGAAAACCAGGTACCGTAAAAAAGGTTGTTTTTTTTTTTTTTGGTATACGTTACCATCTTTTTATTATTACAATGCAATTTTCGTGTGCAAATTTCCAATTGCTGTCGTAATAATGTTCAGATTTGACGTGTAATAAATTTAGAGCACGGGTAAAATTATTTTATAAGATATAAAATATATTTAAATTCAATTATAAATTTAAAATTAATTATTCATCTGTATTAAAATGAAGAGTCATATTATTCCTTTATAACATTTAGTTGTTTATAACAATTTTATAAATTTGTTATGGCCTTCACCATGTTCACGAATTCCTCGTAACTTATCTTTCCATCCTGCAATTCAAATGGCGGCACAACCGCACCAATGTGCAATGAAAATACCATTCACGGCAGCACAAACCACTTACCACACAATGACATAATAATGAAATGTAACTGAATGCATCATGTAGAAGCATATAACTATTTTATATAATGTATCTTTAAACTCATAAATAATTTTAAATTTATCCATATGAATGACTATATCCAAAATTCCATTGAAAAAGAACCACATAATCATAAGGAACTACATATAAGTTTTTAGCAACTACATAACACACTCCATAATCTACAAAATTGACATCTAACATCACCAAAAAAAATCAAGTTCATAATAAATATAAGAAAAAACAGAAAATAATACCTCAATCATTTACATTTGAACAACGGTTTAGTCTAACAATTGACCAGTACCTCCAATTAAATTTTATTCTCTGTCTAAAAATATTAAAATAAGAAGACAAAAAGTCATAAATTAGGTAAAATCTTATATAACATATACTCTATAATAATGAACACTATAATAAATTTCTATAATAGATAAGCATGTGTTGTGAAGAGGAAAAATAGGGAAATGAAAATAACACATAACAAGAATTATAAGCACTAACTTGAAAGTGGTAATAGATGAACAGACCAATGCAAAATATGGTTCTCATATCTTTGTAATTTGTGTCTTGTAAGATCAAACTGAACAAAATTAAGTTTAAGAATTTCTTTTTCTGCAGAAAGTAGGGAGCACATGTAATTTGGTTACCGTGTTTTACAGAAAGATCCTAGTAGCAGGCAAGCTAACATCTATTTAGGACCACTTCCTCCTAAAAGATATAAAATGATGAATTGAGAAAAAAGAAAAAAGTAATAAATAAATGTTAATTCTCATTTTATTGAAAAACACATACCATTTCTTCTTGGGTCAAAATCATTCTCTTTGTCATTGTTCGAAGAGCCTTTGTTTCGGCTTTAACATCTTGTATTTGTTCCTCTATTACTACATAGTCATCTATTTCCATCATTTGATAGTTGTTCCTTGATTCTTCCATTTTCAATCATTGTCCAATCCCTTATGCAGTGATAAAAATTTGGATTCAAGATAATGCCTTCGCCATATTGTGCCATTTGAGAAAACAATCTCTCTTCAGGCTTTTCAAAATCTTTACCCGGAAAAAATACTGCAAAAGATAACAATAAGAAAGGAAAACAAAACCAATGGCATATTTTCCTTCCAAAAAATCAATACTAACAAAAACTCTTCTCTACAGCATGAGAAAATTCAACTACATCATTAAACCAATGTCATATACTTACTCTCTCGTCCTTTTTCTTTCTCTCTCTTTTAACGCTTCTTTCTCTCATCTTTCTTTTCCAATTTAGGTTTTGTTAATTACTTATTTTCTTTTATTTGATATGTTCAGGTTTTGAACTTTCGAGAAAGCAAAATGTGTGATATGGCACCGGGATGAAGCCCAAATGAAATATCTGACCTAATGTCATGTGAATCATAGTGTCGTTGCAACCATAGAAAGATAATTTATTTTATAAGTTTTGTTGATTGATCATGCTCAACTATTGTTTGTATATAACGTTTACTGTTACGATTTGGTGTGTAGAATCAAACAAAGTTTTGTATTGTGAGTTATTGGAAAAGTTTTGTTTTTTACTTAAACAAAAACTTTATGATTTTTGCAAAACCTTTGTTTATATACTGCTTTTTTTTAGTTTTCTTGCAGAACTAATCCACATTTGTCAGACATGTATATTGTGTATGTCAATGATGCCTTCATGAAATTGACATATTCTAAAACTTAACCTAAAAGTTAATAATAGCCCTGAAAATTTTCTGGTGTTTGACATTTAAAACCGATAATTCATATTTACCTAGTATTATTTTGATTCAAATTACCATGTTGTCCTACTGGCAAATAAACATGTTTACGGTAAAATCCGTTCAAATTACTCGTGATTTCGATATGTATCACTTTTATGTTCACAATAATCGAACTTTCCGCATGTTGCAATAAATGGTAGCGGTGGGTTACCTTCTCATGTCAATAAATTTTTAGGTTTGATATTTCTGACCTTTGTTACTCTGAAACAGAAAATTTATTTTTGGTGTTGTTCTCACATTTTCTTACCTTCTTATGTCCATTTAACATGTTATATGGAAAAATTTGTAGTGATTGCTACTTTTTCTTGCATCCTGGCAGCATCCCTGCAATCTAACATAACATGTCCTCCCCTCACAGTCTGCAAAAAAATGATTACTTCAAGTAAATGTGACTAAAACCCTGATGTGTTTTGATTCCATTGTACTGCATCATCCAAATAACTGATATGCTTTTTCAAAAACTTGAAGTTTCTAAGCACACATCCAATTCTTAGAGTCTTCATTTATGACGTTCTTGTTGATTACTTCATATGCATTGGAAATTATGAAAGTACTACCATTATTTGATGCTCCCCAAAGGAACACATCCATTTCACTAGCATTTATAAGGGGTGCACTGCTTTTATTTTGACCGACATATCTTGAGGTAGTAAAGTTTGTAGCCAATTCCAGTTCCAATTTCCATTAATATTTGTCAACTCTGCTAATGTTTTTGAGTTATAGTTATCATGCCTTATAGTTGTCGCTCCCGGGATTTTCATCCTGGTACAAACGCGAAAGTGGCGCGGAAAAGGTAGAGTCGTCAGCCAGACATTTTTATCCCGAATGAATGAGAAAGGTAATACTGCACAAACCTAAGAGAAAAGGAAAAGGTCCTGCGAACCAAATATATGGGTTTGAGAGTCGGTTACGATCTGGGAAGGTATTAGCACCCCAGACCGTCCGCCATACCCGACGGGATCCACGCCTGTTTGTCTATTTCAAAGGGTAAAAGAATAAAACTGTTGTTGAATAAAACCCGCTAACTGGAATGGAATGAGGAAGGGAACTGGAAAAGTGAACGAAAACGAAAGGGGGAAAATGTGGGGAAAATAAAGAGTGTGCTCAAATGGTCCCTACCCCGCTGCCTATGTACCTCATCGGGAAAATGAGGATCAGAGTCGACGTAGTTCGCCTAACTAAGGCGGGAACTTGTTTGTGTTTTTTATGAGCTGAACTCCTTATGCCTATGCTCAGGTGTTGTGGGCTCGCCTTGAACTAGTGCGTAACCGTCTTGCAAATGAGGCAAGTCGTAGCAAGTTCACGTTGAGAGTGAGTGAGGCGAGAGAATAATTCCCGAAGGAGAAAGACGAGTGTTGTTTGTTTACTGTCTTTTAAAGAAGTGTTTTCTGAGTTTGTTTGTTTATTTGTGAAACATTCTCATACTAAGACTTGTTCATCGTGGTAGATGCCTTACACCTCGCCCCGAAATGGGACACGTATAAAAAAAACCACGGCAAAGTCTCATGGCGTATGAGAAGATCAACCTTTATTAGGTATTTTTAATTTTCTTTGAGATGAGAAAGAAAGCAAAGCGAACCAAAGGTAAAAGTCTAATGGGAAACTAATAATCCTAAGTGTTGTTATGCATGGATGAACCTAGGTTAGTGCAATTTTCTAATCCTAATGAGAAAAGGAAAAGAAGAAAGGGAATTAGAAATCAACTTACTTCCTAAGGAAGCTAAGTTGTTTCTAAAGGGGATTTAGCATGGAGTTGTACAAACTAAGCACAAAATGCTAAAACAAACACACTTTGAAAGCGTAAAGAATTTAAAAGGAAGAAGTTATGAACTTACCTCCACCTCCCTACAAAACAAAGGTTGGTAGGATAAAGCAAGAATGATAAAAGGAATGAAAGTAAACAAGTACCAAACAATTCCTAATGCACCTAGGACCTAATTAGACTCAATCCTAAGTCTAAAGGACCTAAAAACTAGGCAAAGCCAAAATCCAGCAGCTATTACAGCTCCTATAGCACAAACAACTACTAAATACAATGCATAACACAAACAACCTATTACAACTACCAAACAACATGAAAAATAGGTGTAAAAGATCAAAAACAGAATTAATGCAACATGTTTTTACATCTCATGTTTCAAAATGCAGCTATGAAAACAAGGCAGATTTTCATTATTTTCAAAATGTCAAAACATGAATTTTAATGCACAACATGGAATGAAAAGATTATGCAAGTTATGCAACAATATGGAATGAGTTATTAACAATTAAATGCAACATATCATCATGCAATTAATGGATGCAAATTAGATGATTTTTGGGGTTTTTTAACATTATGCAATTTTTCAATAAGCACGTGATTGAACCAAAGCATGAACGGATTTCAAAAGCGATGCAAAGAACATAAGTTTACACGTTTATGATCATGCTATGAAGTGATGCTATGTCATGCAAACAATGATCACAATATGCTATGAACATATTGCAACATTTATGCACAATATCGAAAAATAACGAAACGTATGTCGAAAGCTACCAAAATTACATGAACTTGTGCTAAACCAGCTCCTAAAAATTCCCTAAAATCAAGATATATCAATCTATGATGATACAAGAATGAAAGATGCACAAACATGCAATGAAACAACTCAAAAATTGAAATCAGCACAACGTTAACCGGTTAACGCCCTGGGTTAACCAGTTAACAACTTCAAAACTCAGGTAATCAGGGGCAAAAACAACGTGTTAACCGGTTAACCCTGGGTGTTAACCGGTTAACACTGAACCAGAATGCAAAAACAGTGAGGAAAAAAGCACTTCTAGCTATCAACTTATTCCCTAAAGCTCCTAATACATCCATGAACAAATTAACACGAAATTGCTACCTACATATGGCCTTCTAACACCTATTAGTAGTAAGAACGAGCTATGATTCTAGCTAGTAACGGTTAAATCGAATAACGCATCACAATGAAATCAAACAATCCAAGAATTCCTTACGGCGAGATGAAGAGAAATAAATTAAATTGAGAAACGGTTTCGAATTCACCAACCTACAAAGCGGAGGCTTGCTTTGGTGATTGTCGCTCCCGGGATTTTCATCCTAGTACAAACGCGAAAGTGGCGCGGAGAAGGTAGAGTCACCAGCCAGGCATTTTTATCCCGAAGGAATAGGAAAGGTAATACTGCACAAACCTGAGAGAGAAGGAAAGGAAAAGGTCATGCGAACCAAAGATTTGGATTCGGGAGTCGGTTACGACCTTGGAAGGTATTAGCACCCAATTCGTCTGCCGTACCCGACGGGATCCATGATTGTTTATCTATTTCAAAGGGTAAGAAATAAGAATGCTGATGAATAAAACCGCTAACTGGAATGGAAGTTGAAGAGGGAACTGGAAAAGAGATAGAAAAGGTACGGGAAAAATGTAGGGAAAATAAAGAGTGTGCTCGAACAGGCCCTACCCCTATGCCTACGTACCTGTCGCTCCCGAAGATTTACATCCCGGTGCAGACGCGAACGGTCGGCAAAAGGAGAAATGAAAATGAAGTGAATAGAGTCGTCAGCCAGGCATTTTTATCCCGAAGGAAAGGTAATGCTGCATAAACCTAGAAAGAGATGGATAAGACGGTTGCGAACCAGAGAAACTGAGAAAAAGGGTTGGTTACAACCTGGGAAGGTATTAGCACCCATATTGTCCGTCGTACTCGACGAGATCCACGCTTACAAGATTGTTTTTAAAGGGGTAGGTGTATGTGTTATCTGTGTGCAAAAGCTAGGGAAAGAAAGTATAGGTGTCAGTGCAAAAGGTGAATTGCTCAAGAACTGAGGCTTAGAAAAGAATTCTGAAAGAGGGGGATGACAAAGAGACTTTTGTTCGATAACTGTTAAGTTATGCCTACGTATCCTCTCGTGCAATGAGGAAGTCATAACACCGTAGTTCGACCCAAAGAGACTGAAAGATAAATTGACTATGAACTGCTTACTTGTATATGCTCAAGTGTATGACTCGTCTGGCTCGAGTGCTAACTGTCTTGCATTAGACGGAAGAAGCAAGTTCTCGTTTATGAATGAGTGTGATGAGAAAAAGAATCCCGGAGGAGACGATTATTGTTTGTTTTTTGTGTTTTCAGTCTTGTTATTGTTTTTGGTGTTTTGCATAAGTTAATGAGCTTAAGCCTAAATCAAGGGCTTGCAAACTCATTATATCCTCCCTGATTAGGGATAATGAGCTTACTTAAGTATGAGATAAGCATCTCAACTTAATTACCATGATGATGTAGAATTAAGGTCATTAACCTACCTGTGATTATTTAGGTGTTTTTTGGGTTTTTTGTTTAGTGTTAAGTAATGAGTTTAATCTCTGATCACAGATTAGTGAACTCATTACACCATCCTAATATAAGGATAATAGATGAGAACACTTAAGCTAAGGAAGATACCTCAACTTAATCCATGGTTAGGGATTAAATTCATTATATAAAAAGCCTTTATTAAATGGATTTTAATTAAGGGGTGAGATTAAGAAGTGGATTTTAAGATTTGTAAGACAAACTTGAGGGAGACTTGTCCATTAAACACTAGGGTTAGTCCCTCTTAACCATAAGGAAGAGATAGAACCCTAATGTAAGGCCCAAGTTACAAGATAAAGTCTTGGTGATTATTAATGTGATTTGATTAAGAGGTTTAAAAAAATTAAAGGTTTAACACTTAGGATTAAAGCTATACACTCCATCCTAAGAGAAGGATGCAGGAATAACCCTAATTCCAAAGTCCTAAAACTTTAAGAGTTTAGTCTCTGATTATTGAGAAGAGAAGAGAGACTCAAGGAGACTCAAAGGTAAAAGACTAAGGGGGACTATACACAAACCTAAAAGTTATCATGCTTGGATGTCCTATGGTTTGTTAGGCTTAAGAGAAAAGATCTTAAAGGCCACCAATGGAAGAAGCAGATGAAAAGAGAAGGAAGAAGAATAATAAGTTACTTTGGTATCGAGCGATCCATAACCAGGAACATGAGCACGGCTCAAACGACGAGGAGTAATATCAAGCGATTTACAACTCGGACAAGATCAAGTGAACTGCTAAGGAAATAGTATCGAGCGATCTATAACCAGGAACATGAGCATGACTCAAACAACGAGGAGTAATATCAAGCGATTTACAACTCGAACAAGATCAAGCGATCTGCTAAGGAAATGGTATCGAGCCATCCATAACCAGGAACATGAGCATGGCTCAAACAACGAGGAGTAATATCAAGCGATTTACAACTCGGACAAGATCAAGCGATCGGCTAAGGAAATGGTATCGAGCGATCCATAACCAGGAACATGAGCACGACTCAAACAACGAGGAGTAATATCAAGCGATTTACAACTCGGACAAGATCAAGCGATCGACTAAGGAAATGGTATCGAGCGATCCATAACCAGGAACATGAGCACGGCTCAAACAACGAGGAGTAATATAAAGCGATTTACAACTCGGACAAGATCAAGCGATCTGCTAAGGAAATGGTATCGAGCGATCCATAACCAGGAACATGAGCACGGCTCAAACAACGAGGAGTAATATCAAGCGATTTACAACTCGGACAAGATCAAGCGATCTGCTAAGGAAATGGTATCAAGCGATCCATAACTAGGGACATGAGCATGGCTCAAACAACAAGGAGTAATATCAAGCGATTTACAACTCGGGCAAGATCAAGCGATTTGCTAAGGAAATGGTATCAAGCGATCCATAACCATGGATATGAGCACGGCTCAAACAACGAGGAGTAATATCAAGTGATTTACAACTCGGACAAGATCAAGCGATCTGCTAAGGAAATGGTATCAAGCGATCCATCCACAATAGGTCCGTTGGCACAGAACAACGTGATCAGTTGATTTGAGAAGAGAGTAACAACTCTGCAAGGGAGAATACCATTTGTAACTTCGTTGGGTATGAGAACATTCTGACTAACGTTCTGCTGAAGACACGACCAAGATATCCTGGAAATACTTGGTTGAGGAGTGAAATGTGAATGAACGTCTGCATTACTTTGTCACATTGGCCAAAAATAAATTGGCGACCTCACTGGGGATATTTCAATGACAGTTGTGTCTCAATCATGCAACTCTGCGGGGAAATGACGATCTTCCAACACGGCTAGGAAGATGCTTGGTCAAATAACCTTTACTAGGAAAAGAGTTCTGACAGTTATAAACTCTGTGGGAATTGGGCACTCAGCTGCCTGGTGGGAATACTTCACTTGTGGGAAGATAATCTGGTTGGGGATCGATTTCATTTCATCTGATCTGCCTCAGCTGGGGGAATATTCTGCTTGAGGAAGTGTGATAACGTCCTGCAAAACCTGCAACAACAAAAAACACCTATGTGCCCCGGGGACTTGCATGGTATGATCTGTTCATCCATCGTCACCTGGAACTCAAAGATGGTTTTTAAATGCTTCCCTGCAATGTCATTTTTTAGAGAAAACACCATGTTTCAAATGCAATGTTCTTTTTTGCCAAAAACTCAGGACATTTTTGTAAACAAAATAAACACAACACAACTTTTGGACTGAATATTCATTTCTTGAGAGGCCTCTGAATAGGCAAAGTTTTACATCCGGAAGCAACCACCTGGAAAGAGGTAGCTACCATAAAATTGAGAAAATAAACTATCCTAATGGCAATGGGCACGGCATCCCAATGAGTTTCCTTCTTGCTATGACCCGCATGTCTTCAAAACTTTCCATTCTTGCCTTTGCTTTCTGAAAAGATGAGGGGACTGATTCCTATCCTTCTGATATAGTCCGACTGTATGAAACGATGATTTGGTTCAGATTACCCGGATCGCAGTTGTTCGCTTATTCCCTTGTTTTGCGTGGATCGCCCTTTCGGGTTTTCAATCCACCGGGATACCCTTTTTTGCCTGAGCTGTCCGATGTGGCTTTTCAACTTAGCGGGTGTACATCTTTTTTATTTGTTTTCCCTAACTTTTTCCCGAGCTTTTTATTCTGTTTTTAGCTCTCCGGGATGCCCTTTTCTTGCCTGGACTTTAATTCTGTTTTTTGTGTCCAGCGGGTCCTTTTATGCGAAGTATTTTTTAACTGCGTCCGAGTTAACAGGAGACTGGAAATCTTCTCCATCCATAGTAGTGAGCATCAGTGCCCCACCTGAGAAGACTTTCTTCACTATGAATGGGCCTTCGTAGTTTGGGGTCCACTTGCCTCTGTGATCTGAACCTGGAGGAACGATCCTCTTGAGTACCAGCTCGCCTACTTGATACTCCCGACTACGTACTTGTTGATCGAATGCTCGCTTCATTCTCCTCTGATAAAGCTGACCATGACAGATAGCAGCTAATCTCTTTTCCTTAATTAGACATAATTGATTGTATCGAGCACGTACCCACTCAACCTCATCAAGCTTCACATCCATCATCACACGCAATGAAGGAATTTCCACCTCAAGAGGCAAGACTGCCTCCATACCATATACCAATGAGAAAAGAGTTGCCCCTGTTGACGTCCTGACTGACGTTCGGTACCGATGCAATGCAAATGGTAACATCTCATGCCAATCCTTGTAAGTGACAACCATCTTTTGTACAATCTTCTTAATGTTCTTATTTGCCGCCTCTACCGCACCATTCATCTTTGGCCGGTAAGGAGAGGAATTATGATGCTGAATCTGGAAGTCCCGACACAACTCTGCCATCATCTTGTTATTCAAATTAGAACCATTGTCAGTAATGATTCGCTCGGGCACTCCGTATCTACAAATGATGTCTCTTTTAAAAAATCTAGCTACCACTTGACGAGTGACATTGGCATAAGATGCTGCTTCAACCCACTTAGTGAAGTAATCGATCGCAACCAAAATGAAACGATGACCATTTGAAGTAGTAGGCTCTATTTTCCCAATCATGTCAATGCCCCACATAGAAAAGGGCCACGGAGATGACATGACATTGAGCGGGCTGGGAGGAACATGCACCCTGTCTGCATAAATCTGGCACTTGTGGCACTTACGGGCGTACGAACAACAGTCTGCATCCATTGTTAGCCAATAATACCCAGACCTCAACAACTTCTTAGCCATAGCATGTCCTCCTGCATGAGTACCGAAAGATCCCTCGTGGACTTCTTGCATTAACAGGCTTGCTTCGTGTCTATCCACGCATCTGAGCAAGACCATGTCAAAGTTTCTCTTATACAAAACCCCATCTGTATTCAAGAAGAAACTAGCAGCGAGTCGTCTTAAGGTCTTCTTGTCATTGGATAATACCCCAACTGGGTATTCTTGTTTTTTCAGGAAGAGCTTGATATCAAAGTACCAAGGTTTCTCGTCAGACACTGCGTCTACAGAGAAAGCATAAGCTGGTGCGTCAAGCCTAGAAGGAACTAAGTGTTCTTGATGTGTATACCACTTGTCGGTAATCTGATTGATAACGAGGGCTGAATCTCCGAATATATCGAGGGTCTTAATCCGAAGATTAATAGCCTCCTCTATTCCCATTATGCACACCTCGTATTCCGCTTCATTATTGGTGCAACCAAAAGTAATTCTGGCAGCGAAGGGAAAGTGAACACTTTCAGGAGTGATAAGAACAGCACCAACTCCACGCCCGTTGATATTGACTGCCCCATCAAACATCAACTTCCATTTGGATTCAGGGTCTGGCCCCTCCTCCGGAAGTGGTTCCTCGCAATCTTTTGCTTTGAGGTACATGATGTCCTCATCAGGGAAATCAAATTTCATTGGCTGATAGTCGTCTTCCAGTGGCTGCTGTGCAAGATAATCTGACAATACACTTCCTTTGATGGCTTTCTGAGAGGTATATTGTATGTCATACTCTGTTAAAATCATTTGCCACCTTGCAACCCTCCCGGTTAACGCTGGTTTCTCGAAAATATACTTGACAGGGTCCATTTTGGAGATTAGCAGTGTGGTATGGGTCAACATATAATGTCTCAGTCGACGAGCAGCCCATACCAAAGCACAACAAGTTTTCTCGAGCAGTGAGTAAAGAGATTCACAGTCGGTAAACTTTTTGCTAAGGTAGTAAATAGCATACTCTTTTCGACCAGACTCGTCATGTTGGCCTAGAACACACCCCATCGACCCTTCTAACACAGTCAAGTACATGATAAGTGGACTCCCTGAAATTGGAGGCATTAGAATCGGAGGCGTCTGCAAATATTCTTTTATCTTTTCAAAGGCTCTTTGACATTCCTCATTCCACCTGACCGTTTTTTCTCTTCTCAACAATTTGAATATTGGCTCGCACGTGGCAGTTAGATGAGATATAAACCGTGAAATGTAGTTCAATCTCCCTAAAATCCCGCACACTTCTTTTTCTGTTTTCGGTGCAGGCATATCTTGTATTGCTTTTACTTTTGCAGGATCTACCTCAATTCCTCTCTGACTAACAATAAAACCCAACAATTTTTCGGACCGCACTCCGAAAGTACACTTGTTTGGATTCAACCTCAGCTTATACTTTATCAATCTATCAAACAGCTTCTTGAGATTGACCAGATGCTCCTCTTCGTCTCGGGACTTGGCAATCATGTCGTCCACATATCATTCAATTTCTTTGTGTATCATGTCGTGGAACAATGTGACCATAGCCCGTTGATACGTTGCCCCGGCGTTCTTCAACCCAAAGGGCATAACCTTGTAACAGAATGTACCCCACGGGGTAATGAACGTTGTTTTCTCCATGTCTTCTGGTGCCATTTTGATCTGATTATACCTGGAGAAGCCATCCATGAAAGAAAATACCGAGAATTGAGCGGTATTGTCTACCAGCACATCAATGTGAGGTAATGGAAAGTCATCCTTTGGACTTGCTCTATTTAGATCCCGATAATCAACGCACATCCGAACTTTGCCGTCTTTCTTTGGCACAGGCACAATATTAGCTACCCAAGGTGGGTAACTAGTTACGACAAGGAATTTGGCATCCCACTGCTTTTGGACTTCCTCCTTGATCTTCATCGCCATATCAGGACGAGTTCTTCTCAGCTTTTGCTTCACCGGAGGACATTCTTCTCTTAGTGGCAGCTTATGCACAACAATGTCAGTATCTAGCCCTGGCATATCTTGATACGACCAGGCGAAGATATCCACATACTCACGTAGCATACCAATCAACTCCTTCTTTACCTCAGCCTGCAGACTGGCCCCAATCTTTATCTCTCTCTTTACATCTTCAGTCCCGATGTTGATAATCTCTAACTCTTCCTGATGAGGCTGAATGACCCTTTCCTCTTGTTTCAACAACCTGACCAATTCTTCCGGGAGTTCACAGTCTTCCTCAACCCCTTCATCAACTTGGTAGATAGGATTGTCGAAGTCATGCATGGTCATAGTAAGAATGTTATCACTAGAATCTGGATGATCAACACTGCACAGATGATGTGCTTATTTCAGAATCTGTTCTTTTCAAATGAGACGCAAACACACAAACACAAGAAAAGGAAAAACATTGCCATTTTATTTTTTGTGTGAAAAATTTTAAAACGAAAGAAAGAGAACACAGTTTGCTTGAAAAATGTCCTTTATTTCATGGAAAAAAATAAATGCATTAAAAGCATGGTGGCCCTACAAATGGATCCGTGCACCTTGGGCAGAGTGCAGGATTGACATGCATCATGATAAAAAGAAACAAGTAAATTACTTTGATTGCCAAGTAACTTGAACGAAATCCTCGGCAGACCAGTTCCGGAGCTCCTCCCCAGATGCACATGGGTGAATCCAGCTATCCCAGTCGCAGTCACTGTCCCCTACTTCACATGTTGCACAGATGTTGTTGCGATCGAGCATTCTGGCGCTCGTGAAAGTTATGGCCTTATTACTCTGAGACCAGTTGGACCCCCCAGGCTGGTAACCAAGACCGAACTTGTCATCTTTCTTTTCCAACTCTAGCAACTTGCCCCAGCCCTGGGCTTTTCCGGATTGGACCACTTCTTTGGCTTGCTTGTAGGAGTAGATAGAGGTCCCTTCCTTCTCGTTGTTCCGATCTGCTGGAGCCAAAGTACTAACATTGACTGCTTCAAAAGCCTGACACAACGTTTCATGAATTTCCCCGTCCATTTCCACATACTTAAAAGTTGACAGATGACTCACAAAAATATCCTTTTCTCCATATACAGTGATCACCTGACCATCTACCACATACTTCAGCTTCTGATGCAACGTGGATGTCACTGCGCCTGCAACATGGATCCAGGGACGTCCCAGCAAGCAACTGTAAGCGGGTTGAATATCCATGACATAGAACGTGCTCTTGAACACTTGAGACCCTATCTTCACAGGTAGCTCAACCTCCCCGAACACAGACCTCCGGGACTCATCAAAGGCTTTCACGATTAAATCACTGGGTCGCAAAACAATGCCATCAATATTCAACTTCATCAAGGCCTTCTTAGGGAGCACATTGAGAGAAGAGCCTGTATCAACCAGGACATGCGACAGGACAACACCCTTACACTCCATGGTGATATGCAGGGCCTTGTTGTGATTGCGGCCTTCACAAGTAAGATCTCTATCCGTGAAACCCAACCCATGGCTGGCATTTACGCTGCCTACTACAGCCTCCAACTAGTTAACCGTTATCTCCTGTGGTACATATGCCATTTGTAACACTTTCAATAGAGCTTCCCTATGAGCTGGAGAACACATTAACAATGATAGGATAAATATCTTGGATGGAGTTTGATTCAGCTGTTCAACCACTTTATAGTCTCTCTTCTTTATTATCCTCATAAACTCTTCGACTTCTTTTTCAAAAATACCCTGTCCGGCAGCAGGAGTTGTTACTTCTTCGGTCGCTATCTGTGTGCCCTTAGCCTTTGCAGCAACTTCAGCTTCAGGATCTCCTCTAAGAGCTTGAGGAGCAAAAAGACGCCCGCTTCTTGTAAATCCACCAACTCCTCTGACATTCACCACAGTCGGGTCAATTGTCACTGCTTTACTTTCCACCTTCTGACTTTCTACATACACATCCGAGCCATAGTGCCACGGGATGGCTTTGTCATCAGCATAAGGAACTGGTCCTGGAACAGTAATAGTCACTGGACTAACCTCTGGAACATAGATAGTCACAGGCTCCCTCCGGACAGGAACTTCAGTAGGATCAAAGTAAATTGTTATGGTAGACACACAGTTGCTTCCATCATCAACCCTATCAAACAGTAGCGACCCCTCATCAATCAGATACTATAGTCCAACCTTCAAGTCTTCACAACCATTAACTGAACTCAAACACCCTTCACAGTCATAACCACACCCTGGGAATACTTGTCCTTTCAACAATCTGTCCTTCACAACCAACAATGAAGTCTTCACTTCTTCCATATTCAAAATCAAGCTTAACCTCTCACCACCGTCAACATCATTTATCCTTGCCCCTCCATGGTTTGGAATGGGATTTGATGTAACATTAGGAGGCGGTGCAAAGTTAATCGCCTTTGAATCAATCAAGTCTTGAACCTTATACTGCAATGCCCTGAACTTCTCTGTTGAGTGCCCGGGAGCTCCTGAATGAAACGCGCATCTTGCGTTAGCATCATACCCCACTGGAAGCTCTCCAGGTGGAGGTGGTGCCAATGTCCTCAATTGAACCAAGTTCAAATCTAACAACCTTTGAAGCAGTGTCGTGTACGTCATTGGAATGGCTTCAAGCACCCTGCTAGCTGGACGAGCTTGTCTCGGTTGATAGGGTCTTTGCTGATAATTATTGCGTTGTGGCTGTTGTTATTGTTGTTTTTGTGGTTGAGTTTGTTGCACAGGACTTGATGGAATAGTGACAGCTGCCACTTGCTCATAGGATCCTTTGTATCCCCGACCCCGTCCTCGGACGTACACAGCATTAGTTTCTCCCTCTCTTCTCCTTGGAGATCCATTAAAAGGTCCATTAAAAGATTTTCTCACACCGCTTGAGCTACCTGCACCGGGGTCTTGAATCTTCCCCATCTTCAAAAGAGTTTCAACCCTTTCTCCTGCTATCACAATGTCATTGAACTTTGTTGCTGAACAAGATGCCAGTCTCTCGATAAACACCCCCTGTAGTGTTCCCACGAACATGTCCGCCATCTCATTTTCCAACAAGGGAGGTTATACTCTAGCAGCAAGCTGACGCCACCTCTGAGCGTACTCCTTGAACCCTTCTTTAGCATTCTGAGACATGGTTTGCAACTGAGTACGATTTGGAGCCATATCCAAATTGTACTGATACTGTTTCACAAATGCCTCTGCTAAATCCTTCCAGCTTCGAATATTAACCCTGCTCAGCTTCATGTACCACTCCAAGGAGGCCCCCACAAGGCTATCCTGAAAGTAATACATCCAGAGCTTCTCGTCATCTGTATGTGCAGCAATTCTTCCGACAAAAGATTGGAGGTGATTTTTCGGACAAGCCGTGTCGTTGTACTTATCGAAAGTGGGAACTTTGAACTTGTATAGAATTCTAACCCCTGGCACCAAGCCCAAGTCAGTGATATCAAACCCCAGAGAACTTTGAGATTGAATGGCACGAATCTGCTCAGCCATTTCTTCAAACTTTCTATTCATGTCAATTCCTTGGCCATCTGCCTCGTCCAGCAAAGTAAATTGTTCGTCCTACCCATCCATCTGCACGTTATTCACTCCATCATTGACAATAGTAACCCCTGGTTGCACCACATGGATCTCTACTTGATGGGCACCAGCCCCATTGCGATTACCTCAATTTGCGGTCCCATTGTTCCTAACTTGGTTATTTTCCACCATCTTGCGCAGACGCTCTTGAGTTTGACCCATCCCAGCCATGAGGGTCATGAAGTTGTCCATTCTTGTTCTTAAGTCAGCCAGATCTGCTTGCATCTATTCCATTACTCTCTGTCTGTTCACTCTTGTAGGGTATCTGTGCACGGTTGGCTGTTTCTGAACCTTCTTGGGAGCTATAGTGCCTGAAACGACATAAACGTTAGAAGATGAACTACCTTCAAAACAACAAACACGTTATATGCATGCAATGTAACTATTCATGCTTCCAAGTTTAGGAATTTATATGCCCCAGTTATGGTATTTGCTCCAGATAGCCCCTTTGAGCATTAATTTTCAAATTCTCCCTTTGAAGAGTGTTCAGATCTCATCAGTCTCAAACAAACAAGCTTTGCGTACTAAAAAATGGTAATTGGGATTTTAACATTGCATAACATGGTTCCCTAAAACTTGATCATTCATCAGCCCTGCTAGTCTCTGAACACTCTTGACTTCTGGTCGGAGAAAAATATAATAGACATTTTTCTTTCTTGTAATTTTCTTAACTTCTGCCATCTGGAAAGCTTACAATTACCAGAACTGGGTGCTAAACTGTAAACAAAACCTGAAAATGGACACACAAACAGTTAATGCGAGTATGATGCGATGCAAATGCAATGCAGGCATATGATCAATCCGGGACCATCTGGATACTGGATATTGTGACCCCAAGTAACTGAAAACTAGAATTCTCTGAACCATAACCATCTGATAGAAACCCTCAGAACCGAGAGTCAAGAAATCCAGAACCATAAGGACCAAATCATAACAAAGACCAAACTGATAATGAGGGTATGTAGAGGCCAAGGGTTCCTGCAAACCTGTAAACCCCTCCCAATCTCACGGGTGTGCTCCGGGTCAAACATCACGGACTCTCAAAGCCGAATAGCAATAATACTTTCACCATTTCCGAGAAATGGCTCATGACCAAATCAGGGAATCGGTTTGGCATTATATACTACTCAGGGAGGCCTCAGTTGAGTCCGGGAAAAACAAGCATCCCTTATAAGTCCCCAGCTTCGAGCGCTGAAATTGAGAAACAATAGTACATTCAGCCCGTAGGATACAGTACTATTGTCATACGACCAGATACTCTGACTGAGTTCCTATAAGTGAACCAGGCCATCCTATGCAAGTTCCAAGTGGACCCTCGGGTGCGAATGGGTTTGCCACAGAATGTGGTCTGCCACTGTCACCACTGGAGAGGGTTGTATCCACAAAGGTTCTCAATGATCGGTCCCCAGATGCACATAACTATCAAGGTCCTATCCCGAAGTGGAGGAAATCCCCACACAAGATATTTCCAAGACGGTCGCAGTCTGGGTGTGAAACACATCGCCACTCATCATGCCACATGCGAGTACAACGTGTCCACACTATTCCTAGGGTGCACTCAATCCGGGTATTTGGCTTATCTCACAGTAACAGTATCACCCGAGTCCCACCAAACAGAAGAAATCCAGTCCAGACGGTCCAGTATAATATATGATGCATGAAAATAAATACTGAAAACTGTAAATAAAGTTGTAAATAAACTGGTAAATAAATAACAGTAAAGTAAACACGCAACAACAAACAATCAACATCCAATAAAACAGAAACATGCAAGTGCTAGGAGAGACTCTCAAGGGAACCAGAGATACTCTGGTTAGGAATTCCCCAGCAGAGTCGCCAGCTGTCCCTCCCCAGATTTCCATCCTGGTACTGTAAACACCCCAAATTTGCCCTCACCCATTCACACCATGGCTTGTGATCTTTTCATGTGCATAAATTCAATCATAGCATCTCATACCACATTTTTGTTTCACTGCATTGCTTCTAAGTCATCTGCATCTAGGGTTTATGATTTGAGCCATCCAAGAGCCATTTGAGCCACTCCAAAGGTCTTCAATCACTTCAAAGGGGTCCATGTATGTCCAAGCATCATATTATATCCCCACAAAGTCAAGAAAGTCAAAGAATCACAAGAACTGAGAATGGCATGGAAGCAGAGCCAAGTTTAATTGCACAGATGACCTAGAATTAGGGCTTTGGTTTCAGAGGCCATAACTCCAAAGTTTTTGGTCATTCTTGTTTCTATTGGTCTCTATATGTTATAAGGATCATGCATATCAATTTTCATGAAGAAATTCCATAGGGAAGGCATCTAATCAAGAGTTGACTTCTTGTGCAAGTCAGTGCAAAATCAGGGCATCTGAGGCCCCCAATGACCCAACCAAAGGGTGTTCTTCATCATTTTGAATGTTTATGATATTTATTTGATCATAGAAGAGGTTAGAAGTTCACAAAATTGAAGAATTTCAAGCCATTTGCAAAGTTGCCTTTTTGGGAAAATAACTTGTAATGAAAACTTGCCATTTTGGGAAACTTTTTCAACCCTTTCTTTTTGATTCAAAAAAAGCTTCAAATGAGAAAACTTTGGTCATGAAAGTTGTAGAATGGATCATTCCCTTTTCAAAAAGTACAAGAACTCATTCTAATTCATTTTGGATCAAAAGATATGGCTTGTCAAAGTTGAGGAAAATCACATAATTTCAAGTTTTGCACCAAAGAGGCAAAGTAGCAAAACCCCTTGCCAAGGCAAATTGTGACCTCAAATGGACTTCTAACCTTTGCACAAACATAAACCAATGCCTAAGGATCAGAATGCACCAAAGATTTGTCCAATTTCATGACTTGTGCATTAAGAAATTCCAAAGGGGCCAAAAGTTCACAAATTTGCAAAACACTACATAAACTTCACTCAACTTGCTGAATTGTCTCAAAACCAATTCCATGGAAATCCTTAATCTCAGCTGAGCCAGGACAAGCCAATGAGCCAGCTACACCATTGCTCATACCTCAAGTACAACACTTTTGACTTTTTGGCAAAAACACCCATACCAATCACAACAGTCCACCACCCACCCTCTGCCCAATCCAGACCTTACAAACACACTCCAAGGGTTCATTTTCATAAGACAACTAAGCTGAAACATCTAAGAAGCCATAGTTCACAAAACTCCCCTCTTATGCACTTTCCTTCGAATCTGATCACACAATCATCAAACCTCAAAACCAACTTCACGATTCATTCAGAAAAGCTTCATAGAGCATAAACCACCCTTCACCTTGCCTTAAAAGCCTCTGAAACTCAAACACGATTTCTTCCCCTCTCTGAGCAGAACTCCATCAATCTCACAAACCAGCCAAAATAAACTCCAAACAAGCTTTGCAAACACTTGAGGGAGGTCAGTAGATGTGATTGGAAGCAAGGAACTGGTCAAAAAGCTCCTGGATTGAAAGCTTCAACTCAGGTAGCCACTGAAATTCTTTTTTCCAGAAGCTTTGTTTTAAGTTATTAAATGATTAAGCATGTCCCCCTGAGTACACTGAGCTTTGTATTTTTGAAAATGGTGGAGAGATGAGTATTTACTGAGCTTCTGAAATTTTTTCCATTTTTGATGTTTTCTTCGAATCTTGATTTTGGGTGAAAAGAAATGAATTTTGAGGGTGGATTTGATCTTAGGGGAGTGAGAGGATTGAATCTGGAGCTTTAGAGCTCCAGAGAGTGCCTAGGGAAGAAGTTAGCAACTTTCAGGTGAGGGTCTGGCCGGAGAAGATGACCGGAGGTCTTCTCCGGCCACCTGAAAGTCATTAGTGACTTAATTAGGGTTAGGGCAAACTTTGAACGTGGACCCTTTGATCTGCTTTCCCGCGCGTGTTTGAGTGGCTAAGATCTTCTCATTAATTGTTAAACTGGATTAATTAAATAATTAATTAGGATTATGGAAGTTTGAATGATAGCCTTTAGATCTGGCGCGCAGTCAACCAGTCTAAGCCCAGAATCAATCCTGGCCCTTCCCTCTGCATACTTCTCATTTATTTTATTTTTAATTCATTTTTCTTATTTATTTTGTACATTTTATTTAAAATAGTTAGAAAATCCCAAAAAATATTTTTATTCAGCATTTTAATTCCAAATAATTTTCTCAACCCAAAAATATTTTTATTTTTATTTTTTGCATAAAAAATCATTTTTAAATTATTTAAATGTTTATTTTTAATTAGTTAATGGAAATTAATTAATTAAAAATGCATTTAGGTATTTAAAAATCACCCAAAAATTCACATTGCATTTAGAAACATTTAGAAACATTATCCAACTCTCAAACCAAATTTCTTTTTTGTTCTTGATGCCTTTTAATCATTTTCAATGGAATAAAATTCATTTTGAGGCAATATTTTTGTGCAAACTTTGAAAAATCTTTTCTGCCCAACCTTTGAGAGTTTGATGTTGTTTCTTTTTGCATTGCATCCTACATAGCATGTAGTTTATAGGATAAAATTGGTTTGAATTGATCTTGCATTTTCAATTTGTTTTGCATTTTTCATGATGAGGTACCTTAAAACCCTAGCCAACTTAGGAAATTCATAACTTTCACTAGGTTAAGAGTTAGGTCCCCTCCTTTGGGCAGTGAACTTGTGTAGGTTTAGGGTTCCTTTGATTGCATTTTCAATTTTTTATTATGTCATATGCTTCTGATTTTGAATTTTGCTTTGTGTGTTGATCATAAACCCTAATTTGTGCCTTCCCTTGCATCCATTTCTCATTTGCTTGCATCCAACAACTTTCCATGACATTTTGTGCACCCACATGATCCATAATACATCTTAGGACATGTTAGAATCATATTTGATCATTGCATCTTTCATTTGCCATGTTGTATGTCCATTGCATTTCATAAACATTTCATGAACTTTCATGGTTCAAAGCATGCCTCATTTGCATCCTTTTGCTTGTATGATCATTCTCATCTCTTGTCATGTGTTTGCATCATCTCTTAGCATCATTAACATCATGTTCTTGCTTCTGGTTTTGGTTTGCATCATGGCATTGCATCTCATTCTCATTGCATTTCATTTTCTTGTGCTAACATTTCAGGTGGTAAGTTGTTTGAGAAGTGAATTTGCCTTCACTTCTCACAATCTCTTTTCATCTCTTTCATACTTTCTTTGCTGCATTTTGTATGTGTATTAGAATGAGCTTGCTCATTCATGTTCATCTCTTACTTTCTTCCTTCAAGCAACTTGTCTTCTTAAGTGAAGCAAGTTGTTCTGCTTCTCTTTGCTCCTTTCATTTGCTTCCTTCCTGGTGGTTTCTCTGAAGATCTTCTTGCAAACCTCATTAACCCTAGGGACAACCAAGCATGATAATAATTAGGGTTTTATTAGTCCCCCATTTAGCTTTTACCTTTGTGTCATCTTTGAGTCTTCTCTTTTCACCTCATAATCAAGGACTAAACCCTAAAGGCTTTAAGGCTTTGTGATTAAGCTTATGCCTGCATCCTTCTATTAGGATGGAGTGTATAACTTTAATCCTAAGTGTTAAACCCTTAATGTGTTTAAATCCTTTAATCAATCCACTTAATAATCATCAAGACATCAAGCTTGTAACTTGGGCCTTGCATTAGGGTTCTAATTCTTCCTTAATTGGTTAAGAAGGACTAACCCTAGTGTTAATGGACAAGTCCCCCTCAAGTTGTCTTACAAACAATAAAAACCATTTCTTAACCCTACCATTAACTAAAATCCACCTAATAAAGGCTTTGTTTTGTCATGAGGTTAATCCCTAATCATGGATTAAGTTGAGGAGTCTTTCTCAGCTTAAATGTTCTCATCTGTTATCCTTCTATTAGGATGGTGTAATGGGTCCATTAAATCCTTGATTATGGCTTAAACTCATTACTTAACACTAAACAAAAACAACAAAAACATCTAAATAAATGCAAGTAGGTTAATGATCTTAATCCTACACCTTGGTGACTAAGTGTGAGGTGCTTACTTCATACTTAAGGTATTCTCATTACCCCTAATCAGAGGGAAGATGTGATGAGTTTACTAACCCTTGGTTTAGGCTTAAGCTCATTTTCTTATGACAAACACAAAAAAGCAATAAAAGACTGAAAACTCAAAAACAAACAATAATCGTCTCCTCCGGGATTCTTTTCTCATCTCATTCACTCACAAACGAGAACTTGCTTCTTCCGTCTAATGCAAGACAATTTGCACTTGAGCCAGACAGGTCATACACTTGAGCATAGACAAGTAAGCAGTTCACAAGTCAATTTGTCTTTTCAGTCTCTTTGAGTCGAACTACGGTGTTCTGACTTCCTCATTGCACGAGAGGATACTGTAACACGGTGGGAGAACTGACTTTAGTTATGTTGCGGATAGCAAGAGTCGCCACCGACTTTTATTTTATCCAAAGGAAAGGCATAAAAGAACAGGAAAGACCTTTTAAAAGATTTTTGGGTCCGGGGGGTAGGTTATGTAAAGGGAAGGTGTTAGCACCCTTTACATCCATGGTTATCCATGGGCTCTTAGTTACTTAGCTCACTTTGAATTGTTTTTGAAAAGTGTAGTGTGTGAATAAAAATTTTCATAAGAGTTAATAATGATCCATGTACGGATGCGTAAAAACTTGTGTTTGAAAATTTGTTTGAGAATATGAAGTGTTTGAAAAGTTTTTAAATGAAGTGAGCAAGCAACTATGAGGAACCTACCCTAAAGTTTTAAGTCTTTCTGTTCTTTATCCTTTAAATGGTAAGACTATCCCTATTATTAAGGAATAGGTAATCATTACCTTGGATGTGAGGGACATATGAGGGACATCTGTTAATAAAGGCAACTGTAGGGTGTATTAAGCAATTTTTGGAGGGACTGTCATCATTATTCGAAAGGGACAAGATCTTTATGAAAGGCAACCATTAAGGGATTTGATGACTTTTCTTTTAAGGGACTTTGCTTTATACACCCCACTTGACCTTATGATTAGGCAACATTGAGAGGCAACCCTAGAAAGTGAGATGGCGATTAAAAATCGACTTACGTGTGTGAGTGTTTAATTTAACATTTATCCTATAATTTAAATGATCTAAATTAATTTTAAATATAATATATGTTTACACTCCCTATTTTACTAACCATAGCAAGCAAATTAAATAATTTAAATATTTACAAAAATTTACACCAAGGAGCAATTACAATAATAATTTAATAAGCAATTAAAAATAAATAGCAAGAATAAATAAGCAAAAATATAAATAATAAGCAAAATAAATAAATAAGCAATAATAATTATAATAGGGGTTAGTAATAATAATCAAAAATAAATAAGGTTAGTGAAATAATAATAATAAGCATAATTTAAAAATAAATGGATTAGTGATAATAATAAACAAAATAAAATTTTAATGACTTAATAGAAAAATAAGAACAATTATATTAATTAATCATAAAAATTTAAAATTATAAACAAATTAATTAAATTATGAACATATTATAAGAAATTATTAAATTTTGCAATTTTAGAAATTATTTACATATAATTGATTATAAACAATGATAGAATATTTATATAATGGGATTAATTATAATATAAAAAAAATATATACATAATAATTATATTTACAAAAAATTAGAAAATAAAAATTAGGTTTTTAATAATTGTTTAGAGAAAAATAAATTAGGGTTTACAAAATTAGGGTTTGTTTAGAAAATATTTTTTTAGGGTTTATAATCTAATATACAAAATTAATATACATATATTATAATTTAATTACATAATAAAAGAAATAATTTTTTTGAATTAAAACAATATGATTTTTGAATATTAGAAACCATTGAATATGTATTTATAAAATTATTTAATTATATATGTGTTTCTAAATCAATTAAACAAAATAAAAATAAAAAAATACAACAAAACATACCTGGCTGGGATTTGAACCCAGGTCACCAGGTTTACCAGCAACAAGACATACCACCAGGCCAGCCCATGCGCAGGCAGTAAGAAAGGGGGTTCAATTAGTTTTGTTCTTTGTCTGGAAAAAACCAAGAAAAATCAAGAAGCAAAAAGGCCTGGGGGAGAATCGACCCCAGGACCTCTCAATCGCACGCATATGCACATAACCAACCAAGCTAGATGAGCGAACCTGTTAATGAATCAACTACAATACATAATATATAATAATTGCCAATTATATGAAAAAACTGAAAAAAAGATGGTGAAGCCTGGACTCGAACTCATGTCATCAGGCTACACGCGCATTCTTCTCACCACTGGGCCAAGCATTGGATTGTGATAATAAACAGAAACAAAATCATATTATTTTTAAACAATAATTTGAATATAGATTTCGCGCCAGTCAACTTCTTCTTCTCCAGATTTCCTGCGAAAATTCATGCCCTTTTTCCTGCGAATCTTCATGCGAGTTCTTCCATATTTCAAACCTGCGAAAACGAAACTCCAACAAAACAGTACCAATTCATGAAATTGATCAGTGTTTTATGATCCTTATGATTCACACAACATCCCTATGTTCTTCAAATTTATTTATATTTAGTGAATCGAAGAACCCTAATTTGGAGGTCAAAACCCTAATCATGGCTGAATCCATTCTAAGTAGTGAAGCTTCAATCAATTGGTCCAGAAACGATCTATACAATGTCACAAACATCATTAACCAAACAAAATTCATTGAAAAGCAACAAATTAATGAAATCGAAAAAATTATTTTCAAGCATAATGAGGATTCGGTTTGAGTGATATGGCATAGTTTTGATGCATATGAGTATTGGTTCATGATCAGAGAAGTCCAAGGAACATTGCTATGTTCTTATTTTACCTTCAAATGCCTTGGAGATTGAAAACCGAATGTGAGTTTTGTGAAGGTTTTTGAACAATATGAACTTACTCTTGGGGCTGTGGAATCCGTGAATTAATGTTAGGGTTGTGTTTAGTACTTATAGGAGAGTGAATTAGGTCAATAAAATTGAATGGTTGTGTGGAGAATTTGATATGAAAAGATCCAAAATGATCATGCCTTAAAAACCCAATATTCATGTATAAACCCTTGCTATTTTGGGAGGATTTTCATAATTCTTGTATCAATCAAACTTAAATGTGATTTAAGATTTTCTAGAAGCAAAATTAAAATTAATTTTCATGATTTTATATTTTATTTGAATTTAAAATGACTTTTTAATATAAAAATCATAATAAATAAAAACAAAATAAATAAAATTATGAATAAATTAAATTAATTTCGGGCAAGATGTTATGAAGTGGATTGGGTCATTATTTGGCAAGCCCATTTGGAAAAAATTGATTTTAGACCTCCTTTTTGTTCATGAACCAACCCAAAATTTCCCAACTTTGCAAGGGCACATATCCTTCAATTTTAATGGTATGAGGGTGTTCTTGGACATTTTGGAAAGCTTGAAGAGTCCTCTAACCAACCCCACTGGTTTCATGTCCATATCATTTACCAATCTCAAGTTATGCCCTTTTGAAGTTGTTGACTTTTTGTTGACTTTCAAAAGGACCTATAATGTCTTAGCTCATACCTTCCAAATGAAGCATTTTTGGGCTTGGCTTGTGAGACACAAAGTTGTATAGAATTCAATTTCCTTCAAAATGAGCTTTGGATGGAGATTTGGTGATGAAGTATGTGAAAGTTATGGCTGGTCAAAGTTCAGTTGACTTTTACTGAGGAAACCCTAATTTAGAAACTCCTGATTCTTGATGATCTGAAATCTCCTTGATGAATCATGATCAACCCATGATCAAATGATGAATTTTACTTCATATACTTGATGTTGGCAAAAAATAATGAAGTTTGACTTTGATTTGACCACAGTTGACCTCAGTTTGACTTTTTAACTGCATTGACTGATTTTGACTTATCTGATCATCTGACTGAGCAAACTTTTGAGAAAAGTCTTGAAACTTGTCATGGGGGTTCTTACACACATATAAGATGTTATGAAGCTCACTTGAAGTCTTGGAAATTCATTTAGCCTGATTAAAGTCAAAACCCTAGTTTTGGATGCACTGCTTAGGAGGTGCATTGTCTGAGGGGATTGTCAACTCTTCTGACCAATTGTGAACTTTGTGAACCTTGTGAACCATCATAAAATGTCTTGTGAACCTCATGGGAGGTATTGTGAACCTTGTGAACCTTGTGAACCTCATAAAGTGACTTGTAGACTTCATGAACCTCATAAAAGGTCTTGTAAGCATTGTGAATCTTGTGAACCTTGTGAACCTTCAAGAAGTGATTTGTAGACTTCATGAACCTCATGAAAGGTCTTGTAAGTGTTGGGAAGCTTGTGAACCTTGTGATCCTTCATAAAGTAACTTGTAGACTTCATAAACCTCATGAAAGGTCTTGTAAGTATTGTGAACCTTGTGAACCTCATAAAGTGTCTTGTAAACTTCATGAACCTCATGAAAGGTCTTGTGAACCTCATAAAGTATCTTGTAGACTTTATGAACCTCATGAAAGGTATTGTAAGTATTGTGAACCTTGTGAACCTCATAAAGTGTCTTGTAAACTTCATGAACCTCATGAAGGTCTTGTGAACCTTGTGAACCTCTTAGTACACAAAGCCTTGTATTGTGAGGGCAAATTTTGGGGTGCAACAGCTGCCCCTGTTCAATTTTCTGAAACCTGAGGGGTTAGATTGGTATATTTGCCAGTCATGACCTGGAAGGTTGAAGGGGATTGAACACAAAAGCCCAAAAATTTGCACTCACCAGTGCATAGAGTGATACAGATGGCTAGTTGAATATGCTTGAGTGGGCTTAAAGATGCCACTTGGAGAAAAGTTCTTCAAATACATTTATTGGAGGATAAAGCAGTCCAAAATATGAAGATATGATGATAACTTTCAGGAGGATAAAGCAGTCCTGATGGTAATAATATGATTTCAGGAGGATAAAGCAATCCTGGGGTACAATAAGCTGTCAGGAGGATAAAGCAATCCTGAGGTAATAATAAGCTGTCAGGAGGATAAAGCAATCCTGAGTTAATAATAAGCTGTCAGGAGGATAAAGCAATCCTGAGGTAATAATAAGCTGTCAGGAGGATAAAGCGATCCTGATGTAGCAATATGCTTTCAAGAGGATGAAGTAGTCTTGAGAGATTGATAATATATTCTCAGGAGGATGGAGCAACCCTGAGGTAATGATGATAGCTATCAGGAGGATGAAGCAGCCCTGAGGTAATGATATGTTTTCAGGAGGATAAAGCAGTCCTGAAGTACAAGAAGCTGTCAGGAGGATAAAGCAATCCTGAGGTAGTAGTATGCTTTCAGGAGGATAAAGCAATCCTGAGGGATGATAACTTTCAGGAGGATAAAGCAGTCCTGATAATCACAAATTTGTTGGAGAATTATCCTGAAAACAAAACAACATTCTGTATGATAGTATTAGCTTATGTATGATGTATGCATGTATAATATGATGCACCTATGTAATGTATTATGTATCTATGGATATGTATGGTATGGTATGATGTAAATGATGTATGTATGATATGATGCTGCCTGAAGCGTCTCGATGTCTTCGTATAATAATTGCTGGCCAGGGAAAATAAATCCCGATTCGTCGTTGAAGAATATGAGGAACTCATTCCCGTCTTGTTTGATAATATATTATACATAACCTTCCGTATGCTGGGGATAATAAGGTATATATAACCTCCCGTCTGCTGGGGATAATAAGGTATATATAACCTCCCGTCTGCTGGGGATAGTAAGGTATATATAACCTCCCGTCTGCTGGGGATAGTAAGGTATATATAACCTCCCGTTTGCTGGGGATAGCAAGGTATATATAACCTCCCGTCTTCGTTTGATAGCAGGATATACATAACATCCCGTCTTCGTTCGTCGTACCCTTATTGGAAAGTAAATACCCGTATATCCGTATGAGGATAAAAGAGATGGATATAAATTCCAGGGGAGATGTAACTTTATGAAGATGGATTTGCCCTACTGTGGATTTGTAACTGTTTTGAACCGGCGGAGCTTCGTTGAAATCCTTCCCTCGTTCGTCCTTAGTAAATACTATTACTGCATTTTCATGCATTTCTGGTAAACATCAATCATATTCAAAAGCATAATACATTCAAACACAACCAATGGACGTTTCGCTTATGTAAATAGGGTAAAAGTAAATCTGGATTCAAAAGATTGAATTTATTTATATCAAAAAGTGACCCATACACGGGTAAGTTTGTACAAGGAGACATAAACCCTAGTAAGAGGATTTTGTCATAAAATTTTACAAAACAAAGAGAATCAGCTATGTGGGAAATAATCCTATTGAGTTTCAATTCTACTATTGCCATTATCTTTAAGTATCTCATCTTCTGCTGTTGAGACAGAAACGATTGGATTGAGCTTTATCTGTTCGAACTTGAATAAGTAGTACAGCTGGTTGCAGTTTCATGGGTGATCCAAACGAGACATAGTCATACGCTTTAATCCCTAACTTTTGCCTGGATTGCCCTTTCAGGTTTTCAATCCACCGGGATACCCTTTTTTTGCCCAAGCCGCCTTTTCAGGTTTTCGACTTGCCGGGTGTACATCTTTTTATATATATCCCTAATTTTTGCCCAAACCCTTTTGGTTTGCCGGGATGCCCTTATTTTTGCCTAGGCCTGTCAACCTAGCGGGTCTCTTTTTATGCGTAGTATTTTTTTAACTATGTCTGCGTTTACAGGCTGTGGGAAGTCTTCACCATCCATTGTAGTGAGTATCATGGCACCTCCTGAGAACACTGTCTTGACTACAAATGGACCTTCATATGTTGGAGTCCACTTGCCCCTAGGATCACCCTGTGGTAATATGATACACTTGATTACCAAGTCACCGGCCTGATATACCTTTGGCTTAACCTTCTTATTAAAAGCTTTGATCATTCGCTTCTGGTACATCTGGCCATGACAAACTGCTGCTAACCTCTTCTCATCAATCAAATTTATCTGGTCAAGTCGAGTCTGAATCCACTCATCTTCATCCAAGCCTGCATCCTTCATAATTCTCAAGGAGGGAATCTGAACTTCAATGGGCAGAACTGCTTCCATACCATAGACTAAGGAGAATGGGGTTGCCCCTGTTGAAGTACGTATTGTAGTACGATAACCATGAAGAGCAAATGGTAACATCTCATTCCAATCCTTGTAGGTAACAGTCATCTTCTGTACAATCTTTTTGATGTTCTTATTAGCAGCTTCCACTGCCCCATTCATCTTTGGACGATACGGAGAAGAGTTGTGATGCTTAATCTTGAACTGTGTGCAGAGAGCAGTAATCATAGTGTCGTTCAGATTGGAGCCATTGTCAGTTATAATCCTTTCAGGGATGCCATACCTACATATGAGATTATTCTTAATGAATCGAGCCACAACGTTCTTAGTAACAGATGCAAATGAAGCTGCCTCCACCCACTTCGTGAAGTAATCAATAGCAACCAGGATGAAACGATGTCCATTAGAAGCAGTAGGCTTGATCTCACCAATCATATCAATGCCCCACATGGCAAAGGGCCAAGGAGCAGTCAACACATTCAATGGTGATGGAGGTACATGTACTTTATCAGCATAAATTTGACACTTGTGACATGTTCTGGAGTGTTGATAGCAATCCGCTTCCATGGTAGACCAATAGTAACCTGCTCTCAATATCTTCTTTGCCATAGTATGACCACTAGAATGAGTGCCAAAGGTCCCATCATGCATCTCTTCCATAATTTCTGTAGCTTCCTTCTTATCCACACAACGAAGCATAGTTGAATCATGATTGCGCTTGTACAAAATCCCATTACTCAGAAAGAACTTAGCAGAAAACCTTCTCAGGAACTTCCTATCTTTGACAGATGCCCCTTCAGGGAACTCCTGAGCTTCAAGATATCTTTTCACTTCATAGAACCAAGGCTTTTCTTCTGCCCCTTCAGTGTCAATCTCATTGCAGTATGCAGGCTTCTCGAATCTATCAATAGTAATCTTGGGAGCTTCATCATCCCAATTGATCTCAAACATGGATGCCATGGTGGCTAATGCGTCTGCCAACTGATTCTCTCTCCGTGGAATATGTCCAAAGGTAATCTCTTTGAAATGTGGGATCAAAGACAACACATGCTCTCTGTAAGGAATGAGGTTATCATGCTTGGTATCCCAATCTCCTTTAATCTGACTAACTACCAGGGATGAATCTCCATACACATCAAGGAACTGAATCTTCATATCAATAGCAGCTTTAATACCCAGAATACATGCCTCATACTCAGCCATGTTATTGGTACAATAGAAACAAAGTCTGGCAGTAATCGGGGTATGGAAACCTTCAGGGGAACTAATTACAACACCAACACCATTACCAAGTGCATTAGAGGCACCATCAAAAACCATAGTCCATCGGGATCCTTGTTCAGGTCCGTCATATTGTCCAGGTTCTTTGGTAATAATCATAATGTCTTCATCAGGGAACTCAAAATTTATTGACTGATAATCATCCACTGCTTGATGAGCCAAATGATCAGCAACAACACTTCCTTTAATGGCTTTCTGAGTAGTATACTGTATGTCATATTCTGTCAAGATCATTTGCCATCTTGCAATTCTACCGGAGAGAGCAGGTTTCTCAAATATGTACTTGATTGGATCCATCTTCGAAATCAACAAGGTAGTATGGGTCAACATATACTGTCTTAGTCGGCGAGCAGCCCATGCCAAAGCGCAGCAAGTTTTCTCGAGCAGTGAGTATCTTGTTTCACAGTCGGTAAACTTTTTGCTAAGGTAGTATATTGCCCGCTCTTTTCGACCAGACTCGTCATGTTGCCCCAACACACACCCCATTGAGTTGTCTAACACTGTTAAGTACATAATCAAGGGTCTCCCATCAACTGGTGGCATCAAAATTGGAGGTTCTAGCAGATATCTCTTGATTTCATCAAAGGCAGTCTGGCACTCATCATTCCATTCCATCACCTGATTTTTCTTCAACAACTTGAAGATTGGCTCACAGATGGCAGTTAACTGGGAAATAAATCTTGCAATGTAATTCAATCGTCCCAAGAAACCTCTAACCTCCTTCTCAGTACGGGGAGCTGGCATCTCTCGTATAGCTTTCACTTTTGCAGGATCCACTTCAATACCTTTTCCACTAACAATAAAACCCATGAGCTTACCGGATCTAACTCCAAAAGTACACTTGTTTGGGTTCAATCTCAACTTGTATTTCTTCAACCTCTCAAACAACTTGTGCAGACGATCAAGATGTTGTTCTTTATTCTGGGATCTGGCTATCATATCATCCACATATACCTCTATCTCATGATGAATCATATCATGGAACAAAGCCACCATAGCACGTTGATATGTTGCCCCTGCATTCTTCAAACCAAATGGCATCACCTTATAGCAAAAGGTGCCCCACTGTGTAACAAATGTTGTCTTCTCCATGTCTTCAGGAGCCATCTTGATTTGATTGTAACCAGAGAAACCATCCATAAAAGAGAATACCTTATGCTGAGCAGTGTTGTCTACCAGAACATCAATATGAGGAAGTGGAAAGTCATCTTTGGGGCTAGCCTTGTTCAAATCTCTGTAGTCTACACACATACGTACCTTACCATCTTTCTTAGGAACTGGTACCACATTTGCAACCCACTGAGGATAAGAAGTCACTGCTAAGAACCCTGCATTGAACTGTTTCATTACCTCTGCTTTGATCTTCTCTGACATTTCAGGACGCATACGACGAACCTTCTGCTTCTTTGGACGACAATCTTCTTTTACTGGTAAACGGTGAACCACGATGTCTGTATCCAACCCTGGCATATCTTCATAAGACCAAGCAAAGATCTCCACATAGTCACGTAACATCTGAATCAACCTGCTCTTAACACTGTCCTCTAAGTCAGCCCCTATCTTGACCTCTTTCCTGTTTTCTTCAGTTCCCAAATTCACAACTTCGACTGGCTCTTCATGTGGCTGTATGGCTTTCTCTTCTTGTTGTAACAACCTAGCAAGCTCTACAGGTACTTCACAATCGTCCTCATTTCCGTCTTCAGTTTGATAGATCGGATTCTCGAAATTATAATTGGCAATAGTAGAACTGTTATCAACAGGATCCAGAGTGGATGAGGATCTGCATTTTAGTGATGTGGGTGTGTGTAAGAGCACATAGCTGATAAAAAGTAAAAGAAAAAGAAAGACAAGGAACACAATATTTACTAAAACGAAACGTCCACTGATTTTATTGAATGAAGTATGCAAATGAAATGACAGCCCGTAACAAGCACACCATTGTGCCCCGGGTAAGGCACAAGCCTTAAGAGTTCAATTGTTCAAGAAATTACAAACTTAAAAGCAACAACACAGTAATAGTATTTACTCCTGACTAAAGGAGATAGGGATAACATCTTCATCTTTCCAATTATTGAGTCCAGCACCCACAGTAGGAAAAATCCAAGCATCCAAATTGTAGTCTTCATCATAGTCTCCCACAGCATTGATCTGATCTTTCATAACCCCTTGATTGGTGATACGAACAGCATGAGCACGACGAACAGCCTTCTGGGACTCTGCAGTGAAACCCAAACCAAATTTGTCAGACTTGTATGGGATATCAGGAAGCTGACCCCAAATAGTACAACCACCTTCATCTACCACAGCCCTAGCATCATTGAGGGAGGCCATTGCCATTGTTGGAGGTTTTCTGGTGACCACAGGAACTTTATTCGCAACAGGTGGAGCTACATAATCATTAACAATCCAGGGAACCACTTCAAATGTCTGACACGGAGTTTCAATGTATTCACCTTCCATTTCTAGATACTTGAAAGTGTTTACATGGCTGACAAAGTATTCTTCTTCTCCATAGACGGTAACAACCTTTCCTTCCACCGGATATCTCAACTTTTGGTGTAATGTAGAGGTTACAGCACCTGCCCCATGGATCCAGGGACGACCAAGCAGACAAGAGTATGAAGGACGAATATCCATCACATAAAATGTAGCAGTAAAAACCTGGGAGCCAACTTTGATTGGAAGATCAATTTCCCCATGCACTACTCTTCTAGAACCATCAAAAGCCTTTACCACAATATTACTGGGCTTCAGCACAACATCTTCAGGACTCAGCTTATTCAGGACTTCCTTGGGCAACACATTTAGAGAGGAACCATTGTCTATCAATACATGTGACAGGGTAGTGCCCCTGCATTCAATTGAAATATGCAGAGCCCTGTTATGATCCCTATTGGCAGGGGTCAAATCAGCATCAGAAAATCCCAACCCATTATCATAGGTCAGGTGGGCAACACAATTCTCAAACTGGTCAACAGAAATGGCATTGGGCACATGAGCAGTCTTCAGGAACTTGATCAAAGCTTTTGCATGAGCTTCAGAACATAACAACAAGGACAACATAGAAATCTTTGAGGGAGTATGCCCCAACTGATCAACAATGTCATAATCACTCTTGCGAATGATTTTCAATACTTCTTCCATCTGCTTAGAGAGATCATCAGCAGCTGGCACATCAGCAGATATAGGCTCAATAACAGGACCCTTGCCCCGAGCATCAGTGGTAGAGGTAGCAGCAGGAGTAACTGCATTCTTAGAAGTAACTAGAGGTGAGAAGACTCTTCCACTACGTGTGATCTTACTAGATCCAGCAATATTATCAATATCAACAGGCACATCAGCTAAGGGCTCCTGCTTAACACCATGGATGTAAACATCAGACCCATAGTGCCAAGGCACAGCTTTATCAGATGTATAAGGAATAGGACCAGGAGTAGTAACGATCAGAGGAGCCACTCTGGCTTCAGCAACAACTTTCACAGGGCCTTCAGCAGTGATCTTGATTGGACCCTGATGAGTGATTTTAATAGGTCTCCTTGAAGTGATTCTTACCGGTACTTTGTCAACCATATCAACCTCTTCAATCTTCCTACCTTGAGTAAGATGATCCACCATACTTTCTACAGACGATGGAGTCCTCTCAAACACTATAGTATACTTATCCATGAGACGCTGAATTCCATCTCTCAATCTCCAGCAACTATCCGGCTTATAGGTACAATACAAACAATCTTCACGACAACCTGGAAAGAGTCCAGCCTGTACTAACTTTTTCTTGATAACAGACAATGGTGTGGTCAACTCCGCAACTGAATAGACATGTAGATCTTCATCAATGGCATTGACAGTCTTCTCGTGATTTGGCATTGGAGCAGTAATCACATTTGGAGTACCCGGAGGGTCAAACTCAATCTCTCCAGCCTCAAGCATATCTTGAATTTTGTTCTTCAAGATCCAGCAATTATTAGTATCATGTCCCTGACAGTTTGAATGATATGCACATCGTGCATTGGGATTGTACCTAGGAGAGGTAACATTAGGATTCTGAGGAGCCTCTTTCAAAGTAATAAGTTCAGCCTTCAACAAGTGTTGCAATGCCTGAGCCATTGACATGTTGATCTTCGTGAACTGTCTTCTAGCCCTCTGTTGGTTGCCCTGTGGCTGCTCTGTTGTTGCAGGAGTTGGATTTGAAATATGAACTGCACTAACAGACTGATGCCTTCTGTTACGATCAGACTGACCATAAACAACATTGGATTCTTTCTTCCCAGTGGGAGGCTTCTTTGCAGCACCTGATGAAGAAGTACCCACCTGGATCTTGCCATTTTTTATACCATTTTCCACTCGCTCTCTTGTCATGATCAACTCAGTGAAGCCAGATGATGAGCTTCCAATGAGATGACTGTAAAACGGGCCATTCAGTGTACACATGAACATATCAACCAATTCCCTGTCAGTCAAAGGGGGTTGAACTCTTCCAGCCAAGTCTCTCCATTTCTGAGCATACTCCTTAAAACTTTCTTTGGCACCCATGGACATGCTTTGCAGCTGCATGCGAGTGGGAGCTAAATCAGCATTGTATTGATACTGTTTATAGAAAGCTTCAGCAAGATCATTCCATTCTCTGATGTTGACACTCTCCAATTGATAATACCACTCCAACTGAGCTCCAGATAAGCTCTCTTGAAAGAAATGGATCCACAACTTCTTGTCAGCAGTATGAGGCTGAATTCTTCTGACATAAGACCTCAAATGCAGCTTGGGACAGGAGACCCCATCATAAACAACAAAGGTAGGAACCTTGAAACCAATGGGTATGACAACCCCAGATATCAGACTCAAATCTTCAAAATCTAGCCCATAAGATTTCTGCAACTCCATTGCATCCATCCTATCCACCAGCATCTTGAATTTGTCCTCATTAGGATCATGGTAATAATTAGCCTCAGAATCAGAGTCCCCCATAGTGTTGTGGAGACTGCCTCCCTCTTTTTCAGATTCCTCAGATTCATAGTCTTCAACCTGTTCTCTGGTCTTGACAGGACCTCTGAACCTTCTTCCCATGTTGAGCAGGCCACCTGACCTTCTAGTCTTCTTAGTCTTCTTGGCCAGCAGTGTCTTCAATTCATCCTGCCCCTTGGATAGGTTCAGGATCAGTTCTTGGAAATGTGCATTCTGTGCCTGGAGATCCTTAACTGATTGTTCAAGAGCCATTGCTTCAAATAAATAGCAAGAAGATGAGAAACCTGTGCACAATCATAAACCTGTGATGCAATGAAATGATATGTGAATGCATATGCAATGTTTTCAAGGACCGCAGGATTTAAATTTGCTTAAACAAACAAGAAGGTAAACTTTTATTAGTAATAAATTTGTTTTGCCCTTTAGGCTTACAAAAAGTGAAAATGAAATAAGTACAAAAGATGGGGTTTTAAGTCTCCCATGGACGTTTCCTCTTTGTGTTGAGGTATGAGTTGAGATTCCGTTCCTCGTGAAGTTGCTTTGTTAGTTCCAGGATTCTTTCTTGGCTTGCTTTGTAATGAGCCTCAAAAGTATCCCTTTGCTCCTTCAATTGGATCCAGGATCTCTGCAAGTCTTCCATGTCAGTAGGCATGTCTGGGTGAAGGATGGTATAAGCAGTATCTCCTTCAGCAATAGGTTCCATGGTAACTGGCAAGATGGCAGGATATGGCATCATGAGAGTCTGAGCACGAGATCGTACCCATCTGAGATAAGCCTCCATAGGAATAGTGTACTTAGGCTCCAGTGTCTTGCTGTCAACCTTGTTTACTTTTCCCCAGGCTCGTATGAATCTCTGACGGTAACCCTGAAGATCGTTGTCGTAGTCAAACACAATGCCCTGAATCAACATGTCATGTGGACCATCACTCCGAGCGTAACCAAACTGTCGTAAAGCTAAACAGGGGTTGTAGGTGATGCCTCCTCTTATGCCTAGAAGTGGCACATTAGGAAATTCCCCACAACGGTCAATGATGGTGACATTCTCCATAGATCTGGAGCACTAATGGATATCTGAGTGAGAAAGTGACATGATCCTCTTGGACCATCTGAACCCTTGCTCATTCTTCATTACTGAGCGAGGAAGGTGAGAAATAAACCACCTAGAAAGCAAAGGTATGCAGCACATCAAAGTTCCTCTTGCCCTTGTAGTACGGGTATGAAGAGAATGTAGAATATCTCCAAGCAATGTAGGCACTGGATTGTGACTCAGGAAAATGTTGATGGCATGAACATCTATGAACTGATCTGGATTGGGGAACAATATTAAGCCGTATATCAGCAAGGCTAAGATCTCCTCAAAAGCATCATGACTCATGGCCTTCAAGAACATTTGAGCCTTCTCTATCAACACCTTAGCTAGAACACCCTTGACTCCACTTCTCGTTTCTAGAACAATGTCAGACTTCTTCAGATGTAGAGCTGCAGCAATAACTTCAGGTTTAAGCTCCTTCTCCAAGCCTGTGAAGGGTCTTTGATCAAGAACAGGTATACCCAGAAGTTTGGAGAACTCCTCCATGGTTGGAACCAGCTGGTAGTCGGGGAATGTGAAACAATGGTGCTTAGGATCAAAGAACTGAAACAGGACACTCATCATGTCTTCATTGAACCCTGAAGTGACTAAATCCAGTAGGTGACCATGCCTCTTGATGAATTGGGAGTTTTCAGAAACTTGGGAAACCAACTCTTTAAGCTTAGGAGGTATACCTACAAAGTTGATCCTGATAGTGTTTCTACGAGCAGAAGCCATGACCTGAAACAAAGAACAAAGATAAATCCTTTGGTCCTTGAAATAGTTAGTGAAAATGATATGCTTATGATGCATGATGATGCTATGATGTTATGCTCAATCACAAACATGTGGCACACACAAACAAGTCACACCATAGCCCTAGGTTTAAAGGCTTGCATGAGGTTCAAAGGTAAATACCCTCCCCTGAAGTTAGTTGGTTCATCCTGTCCTATAAAGTAACCAGGTTCTAAGGGATCTCAATATCATTGATCCTTCACAAGGGTGATTGATCAGAAGGCAACTTACTTGCCAACCAAAATCCTCCAAGTTTAAGATCTCAATGAGTGTAGTATCGAGTGTCAACCAACTTCAGTCTGCACCAAAGTCGGTTACCTCACTACTTTCTAAAGGCCAAGATGAGTTAACTAGGGTTCTAAAAGTTAGTTAGTGCATTGACAACATATAGCAGCCTCATATTATCCTCAACTTGACTTAAGGAACATAAGCACCAACCAAGAAGTCGCACTAACTATGGCCACCAGATCAACCGTATCGATATACGTCGTACAGTTTCCTTGGTCTATTGCCATTTACCTAAGGTACACTAGATCCGGGTTAGGACCTTTCACACATAAGAGCACCCCAACAAGTAATATAAAGCAAACAAGGCAAACAATTTAAAGTGATCTAATTCCTAAGGGTACCCCTCTTAAATTTAAATCCCCAGCAGAGTCGCCAGTTCTGTAACACGGTGGGAGAACTGACTTTAGTTATGTTGCGGATAGCAAGAGTCGCCACCGACTTTTATTTTATCCAAAGGAAAGGCATAAAAGAACAGGAAAGACCTTTTAAAAGATTTTTGGGTCCGGGGGGTAGGTTATGTAAAGGGAAGGTGTTAGCACCCTTTACATCCATGGTTATCCATGGGCTCTTAGTTACTTAGCTCACTTTGAATTGTTTTTGAAAAGTGTAGTGTGTGAATAAAATTTTTCATAAGAGTTAATAATGATCCATGTACGGATGCGTAAAAACTTGTGTTTGAAAATTTGTTTGAGAATATGAAGTGTTTGAAAAGTTTTTAAATGAAGTGAGCAAGCAACTATGAGGAACCTACCCTAAAGTTTTAAGTCTTTCTGTTCTTTATCCTTTAAATGGTAAGACTATCCCTATTATTAAGGAATAGGTAATCATTACCTTGGATGTGAGGGACATATGAGGGACATCTGTTAATAAAGGCAACTGTAGGGTGTATTAAGCAATTTTTGGAGGGACTGTCATCATTATTCGAAAGGGACAAGATCTTTATGAAAGGCAACCATTAAGGGATTTGATGACTTTTCTTTTAAGGGACTTTGCTTTATACACCCCACTTGACCTTATGATTAGGCAACATTGAGAGGCAACCCTAGAAAGTGAGATGGCGATTAAAAATCGACTTACGTGTGTGAGTGTTTAATTTAACATTTATCCTATAATTTAAATGATCTAAATTAATTTTAAATATAATACATGTTTACACTCCCTATTTTACTAACCATAGCAAGCAAATTAAATAATTTAAATATTTACAAAAATTTACACCAAGGAGCAATTACAATAATAATTTAATAAGCAATTAAAAATAAATAGCAAGAATAAATAAGCAAAAATATAAATAATAAGCAAAATAAATAAATAAGCAATAATAATTATAATAGGGGTTAGTAATAATAATCAAAAATAAATAAGGTTAGTGAAATAATAATAATAAGCATAATTTAAAAATAAATGGATTAGTGATAATAATAAACAAAATAAAATTTTAATGACTTAATAGAAAAATAAGAACAATTATATTAATTAATCATAAAAATTTAAAATTATAAACAAATTAATTAAATTATGAACATATTATAAGAAATTATTAAATTTTGCAATTTTAGAAATTATTTACATATAATTGATTATAAACAATGATAGAATATTTATATAATGGGATTAATTATAATATAAAAAAAATATATACATAATAATTATATTTACAAAAAATTAGAAAATAAAAATTAGGTTTTTAATAATTGTTTAGAGAAAAATAAATTAGGGTTTGTTTAGAAAATATTTTTTTAGGGTTTATAATCTAATATACAAAATTAATATACATATATTATAATTTAATTACATAATAAAAGAAATAATTTTTTTGAATTAAAACAATATGATTTTTGAATATTAGAAACCATTGAATATGTATTTATAAAATTATTTAATTATATATGTGTTTCTAAATCAATTAAACAAAATAAAAATAAAAAAATACAACAAAACATACCTGGCTGGGATTTGAACCCAGGTCACCAGGTTTACCAGCAACAAGACATACCACCAGGCCAGCCCATGCGCAGGCAGTAAGAAAGGGGGTTCAATTAGTTTTGTTCTTTGTCTGGAAAAAACCAAGAAAAATCAAGAAGCAAAAAGGCTTGGGGGAGAATCGACCCCAGGACCTCTCAATCGCACGCATATGCACATAACCAACCAAGCTAGATGAGCGAACCTGTTAATGAATCAACTACAATACATAATATATAATAATTGCCAATTATATGAAAAAACTGAAAAAAAGATGGTGAAGCCTGGACTCGAACTCATGTCATCAGGCTACACGCGCATTCTTCTCACCACTGGGCCAAGCATTGGATTGTGATAATAAACAGAAACAAAATCATATTATTTTTAAACAATAATTTGAATATAGATTTCGCGCCAGTCAACTTCTTCTTCTCCAGATTTCCTGCGAAAATTCATGCCCTTTTTCCTGCGAATCTTCATGCGAGTTCTTCCATATTTCAAACCTGCGAAAACGAAACTCCAACAAAACAGTACCAATTCATGAAATTGATCAGTGTTTTATGATCCTTATGATTCACACAACCTCCCTATGTTCTTCAAATTTATTTATATTTAGTGAATCGAAGAACCCTAATTTGGAGGTCAAAACCCTAATCATGGCCGAATCCATTCTAAGCAGTGAAGCTTCAATCAATTGGTCCAGAAACGATCTATACAATGTCACAAACATCATTAACCAAACAAAATTCATTGAAAAGCAACAAATTAATGAAATCGAAAAAATTATTTTCAAGCACAATGAGGATTCGGTTTGAGTGATATGGCATAGTTTTGATGCATATGAGTATTGGTTCATGATCAGAGAAGTCCAAGGAACATTGCTATGTTCTTATTTTACCTTCAAATGCCTTGGAGATTGAAAACCGAATGTGAGTTTTGTGAAGGTTTTTGAACAATATGAACTTACTCTTGGGGCTGTGGAATCCGTGAATTAATGTTAGGGTTGTGTTTAGTACTTATAGGAGAGTGAATTAGGTCAATAAAATTGAATGGTTGTGTGTAGAATTTGATATGAAAAGATCCAAAATGATCATGCCTTAAAAACCCAATATTCATGTATAAACCCTTGCTATTTTGGGAGGATTTTCATAATTCTTGTATCAATCAAACTTAAATGTGATTTAAGATTTTCTAGAAGCAAAATTAAAATTAATTTTCATGATTTTATATTTTATTTGAATTTAAAATGACTTTTTAATATAAAAATCATAATAAATAAAAACAAAATAAATAAAATTATGAATAAATTAAATTAATTTCGGGCAAGATGTTATGAAGTGGATTGGGTCATTATTTGGCAAGCCCATTTGGAAAAAATTGATTTTAGACCTCCTTTTTGTTCATGAACCAACCCAAAATTTCCCAACTTTGCAAGGGCACATATCCTTCAATTTTAATGGTATGAGGATGTTCTTGGACATTTTGGAAAGCTTGAAGAGTCCTCTAACCAACCCCACTGGTTTCATGTCCATATCATTTACCAATCTCAAGTTATGCCCTTTTGAAGTTGTTGACTTTTTGTTGACTTTCAAAAGGACCTATAATGTCTTAGCTCATACCTTCCAAATGAAGCATTTTTGGGCTTGGCTTGTGAGACACAAAGTTGTAGAGAATTCAATTTCCTTCAAAATGAGCTTTGGATGGAGACTTGGTGATGAAGTTTGTGAAAGTTATGGCTGGTCAAAGTTCAGTTGACTTTTACTAAGGAAACCCTAATTTAGAAACTCATGATTCTTGATGATCTGAAATCTCCATGATGAATCATGATCAACCCATGATCAAATGATGAATTTTACTTCATATACTTGATGTTGGCAAAAAATCATGAAGTTTGACTTTGATTTGACCACAGTTGACCTCAGTTTGACTTTTTAACTGCATTGACTGATTTTGACTTATCTGATCATCTGACTGAGCAAACTTTTGAGAAAAGTCTTGAAACTTGTCATGGGGGTTCTTACACACATATAAGATGTTATGAAGCTCACTTGAAGTCTTGGAAATTCATTTAGCCTGATTAAAGTCAAAACCCTAGTTTTGGATGCACTGCTTAGGAGGTGCATTGTCTGAGGGGATTGTCAACTCTTCTGACCAATTGTGAACTTTGTGAACCTTGTGAACCATCATAAAATGTCTTGTGAACCTCATGGGAGGTATTGTGAACCTTGTGAACCTTGTGAACCTCATAAAGTGACTTGTAGACTTCATGAACCTCATAAAAGGTCTTGTAAGCATTGTGAATCTTGTGAACCTTGTGAACCTTCAAGAAGTGATTTGTAGACTTCATGAACCTCATGAAAGGTCTTGTAAGTGTTGGGAAGCTTGTGAACCTTGTGATCCTTCATAAAGTAACTTGTAGACTTCATAAACCTCATGAAAGGTCTTGTAAGTATTGTGAACCTTGTGAACCTCATAAAGTGTCTTGTAAACTTCATGAACCTCATGAAAGGTCTTGTGAACCTCATAAAGTATCTTGTAGACTTTATAAACCTCATGAAAGGTATTGTAAGTATTGTGAACCTTGTGAACCTCATAAAGTGTCTTGTAAACTTCATGAACCTCATGAAGGTCTTGTGAACCTTGTGAACCTCTTAGTACACAAAGCCTTGTATTGTGAGGGCAAATTTTGGGGTGCAACAGATACGTAGGCATAACTTAACAGTTATCGAACAAAAGTCTCTGTATATTCCCCCTCTTCCCAGCATTATTCTTTAAGCCTCATAGTCTTGAGCTTTACACTCTTGTTCTTACACTGACACTTCTCTTATACACTTCACATTTCTTACACTGACATTTGCATTCTTTCCAGCTTTGATACACAGATTGCACTGACACTACCCCTTTAAAACACAAATATTTTAAGCGTGGATCCCATCGAGTACGGCGGACAATCTGGGTGCTAATACCTTCCCAGGTTGTAACCAACCCCCTTTCTCAGTCTCTTTGGTTCGCAACTGCCTTATCCATTTCTTTCCTAGGTTTATGCAGCATTACCTTTCCTTCGGGATAAAAATGCCTAGTTGGCGACTCTATTCATTCTTCTCTTTCGCCGACCGTTCGCGTCTGTACCCTTCTGACCTGGGTGTCATTTGGTGGGAGCGACAGCTTGGCGACTCTGCTGGGGAACCTTATATTGTAACCAGGGCTTCTGGTTCTTTTTGTGGGTTCCTCCTAGCGCTTGTTTGATTTGTGTTTACTGGGGTGTTATGTGCTAATTGTGTTTATATAGTGGCTTTATTTACTGCTTTATGTACAGTTATTTATTGCTTTCTTTACAGCTTTATACATCATACTGTCATACTGTCATCTTGCAGGATCTGGTTTGTTGTTTTGATGGGTGGGGTTTCATTGAGAGTTTAAGGTCCTATACCTGGGACCTGAGTGACACCTAGGCTAGAGTGGTTCATGTTCTTTCCCATTCCATTTCGGTCTGGTGCGGGAATATGAAACACGATTCAGATGTGGGTTTCTTCTTGAGAACTCTGTGCTACAGATTTCCTGTAGTGCTAGGGCTATCTGGGAAGCCTGCTAAGTCTGGATGACCTTTATTATGACCTTCAGAAACTGAGGTGAATTAGAGGAGGATCTTTTATGGTTATTGTAAACACTGTACCTCCGGGTTAGAAGTGTTTACACTTCTCATAACTGATCCAAGTATGAGGATCCTTGTTTTAGAACACTACCTGTGAGGGGGTTGGGCTGTTTACAGGTTTGCAGGTACCTTTGGACACATCATACCCTGTTACTTGTTTGATTAAGAGTACCTCACTTTGGACAGTTCTTGTGATTTAACCCTGGACATGTGACTCTTTATTTGAGTCCCCCACCTTGGTTACTGGATTTCTGAACCTCCATCTGGACTTCTTGAACACACATGGACCTTATATATCAAGACAGATAATCAGATCCAGCCTGATCACAAACCCTTGCATATCATTTGCATAACTCATCATTGCATCATTTAACATTTGTTTATTTGTTTTTTAGGGTATCCACATTATATCTGGCTTGGTTTTGACCCCTTCATCTGCATAGACCTTTGTTTCATCAGTTATCTGCTTCAACTATCTTCATCAGTTGCCTGCTTCAGTTGCCTTCATCACCAGCACCAGCCTATCAGTGGCTCATCTCCAGTATTGAGCTTGATCTTCATCAGCACTTGTCTTCAGCTCTTCATCAGCACTCATGTCTGCACCCAGGAAGAGCAACATTTCATACCATTTCTTTGAGCCTGTGTTGATTGGTATCAGGCAGGTCCAGGCACTTATCACTCCAGACCACATCCCATTATTCAGAGAGCATTATGGAGGCATCCTTGATATGGTTATGGACCTGGACCCTTCTCAGAGGAGTATGATCCACACCTGCCTACAGTTTTATGACCCTCCTTTGAGATGCTTCACTTTCCAAAACTTTCAGTTAGAACCTCTTTTGGAGGAGTTTTCATCATTAATTGGAGTACCTGTCAGGGGTGGTGTCCCTGTCAACCCAGAGATGACTTCTCCCAGCAATGGAGAAGTAGCAAAAGCACTGTACCTGAAGCCTATTTTGATTGAGCAAAACATGACAACAAAGGCTAGGATCCCTGGTTTACACTTGGATTTCTTGATTTCTCAGGCCATCCTGAAGGCCTCTTTGGGAGAATGGAGGGCAGCTTGTGCATTGTTAGCCCTCAGCATATATGGGGTTATACTATTTGCAGATGAGCCCAAATTTATCAGCAAGAATGCCATTCATCTCTTCCTTTCAAGGAACCCAGTACCCACATTGCTGGGGGATTTCTATTATTCTGTTCATCAAAGAAATGAGAAGCAAAGAGGGAAGTTGGTGAGATGCTGTGCTCCTCTCTTTCACACTTGGCTGCTCAAACACTTACCTAAGACTGATGCCTTCCTGAATCCTCACCAACAGAAGAACTGGGCTAAGAGACTTATTGCTTTAACTTCAGATGACATCAGATGGTGCACCCAGAGCACCAAGGGCAAGGACATCATCACTAGCTGTGGGCAGTACCCCAATGTACCTCTAGTAGGAGTGAAGGGTTGCATCAACTACAATCCTTTGCTGTTTAAGAGACAATTGGGCTATGCTTTGGTCCACCCTCCTAGAATGCAAGATCTAGCTGAGACCCTGTATTGTGAGATAAAGCCTAATCTAGTTGTTGTCAGGCAAGCATCCTGGGCTTGGGACAACATCCAGACCAAAGGGATGGCTATTCTTGGAAGGTGTAATAATGTTGCTTCAGCCCAGTACTATGAATGGTCCCATGCTAGAGCACAGATTACTGGGATGCCCTTCACCATTGAGGATACACCTGAACCTTCTACAGTGCAGCCAGCAGTCACTGTCAGCCTGGAAGAATTTGAGAAGCTGAAGGAAAGGAATGAGAATCTGTCTCAAGCTCTGAAGAAGACCCTCTGGGAGAGGAGTGATGGTCGTCTAGACATTGAGAGGTTGGAAAAGCTTAAAGTGGAGCATCTGACCAAGATTGAGAAAGCAGAGGACTACATCAAGAAATCAAGAGCTGGGGAGCAAATATTGAAGAATGCCTGTAAGGAGGCCAAGCTTCAGAAGGCTAGGACTGATCTCTATCTGCAAGAAAGTCAAGCTAGGTGGGTCAGGATCACTGAAGCTCGTACCCAGGAAGATAAGAGAACTCAAGCCAGGATTGAGCAGTTAGAGGCCATTGAGAAGAAACAACAGGAAGCTCTGTTGGCAGCCCAGAAGGAGATTTCAGAATTGAAGCTTAGGGCTGGTTTGAAGAGGTCAAAGGACCAAGACAGGCACAAGAAGCTGACCACTGCTATTACCACTAGGAACCTCCTCATCAGGACTATTACAGAGCATCCAGCTGGTCCTGTAACTGAGGCACTTTTGAAGGAGGTTAAGGAGGATGAGTTTGGATTAGATGTTTGATTTCTTTGCTTGTTGTTCATTTCCATTTCATGTACTTTTCTTTTGTTTTGTTGTATTTTGACCCCTCAGGGGCATGTGTTGTAAAAAACAGACTATGTGGTAATATATTTGTCAGTTTGTTTCATTGGATTTCTTCCTCTCAAGCAACATCAAAGCATCTTCCTCGGGGTCTGGAAAGGTCAAAACCAAGCACCAAGCCGGATACCTTGGAAAATAAATAAGCATACTGCATTGCATACTAACATTTGTTTTGTTTTGTAGGTTTTGTTACCATTTTGTTTGTTTCTAACTCTGTTGTGTTTCAGGAAATATTGCTCGCAGAAGGGTGTTCCCTGTCAACCGTGCACATCGGTATCCTACTCGCAACAACCTTCCGGGTATTATAATGGAGCAAGTACAGCAAGACCTGACAGAGGTCAGAACCCAGATGGCTAACGAAAGGGTGGAGATGAGAAACCAAATGGCCCAATTCATGACAGTAATGACTGGCTTGGCTCAAAGCCAAGAAAGGTTAAGGGCATTGGTGGAAAGACAAACTCCCGAGGAACCTCATCCTGGGACTGGAGGCACAAGCAACAATGAGAGGGGTCAGCCTCATGTTAACCCACCTGTATTCATACCTCATCTAGATCCGGAAGTCAACATCCCGGGTAATGTGCCAGGAAATACTACTGGGGGGAGGATCTTACAAGAAGACCCCCAGGAGGAGCAATTCACTGTCATGGGAGCTGGTGATGAAGTCTATGATAGGAGGTTTGATGAAATTGCTGAGAAGTTGAGATCTATGGAGTCTCAAAATTCCCTGGGTTTTGATGTCATGGATATGGGGTTAGTAGACGGGGTAAGAATTCCCCACAAGTTCAAACCCCCGTGCTTCGAGAAATACAATGGAACCTCCTGTCCGCGAACTCACCTGCAGTCCTTTCTGGGGAGACTTAAAGCATACACCATGGATGAAAAGCTGTGGATGTTCTATTTTGAAGATAGTTTGACTGGGGCTTCAAGGGAGTGGTATTCACACTTGACTAGAGCTACTATCAGATGCTGGAAGGACCTAGCTGAAGCCTTTATCAGGCAGTACCAATACAATCTGGACATGGCTCCTAACAGGACCCTTCTGATGGGAATGTCTCAATCCTCCAGGGAAAGCTTCAGGGAATATGCCCAAAGGTGGAGACAGCTTGCTGCTGCTGTCCAACCACCCATGTCGGAAAGAGAAATGGCCGACATGTTCATGAATACCCTGCAAGGAACATACATTGATAGATTGGCTGCCTTTTCTTCCACTAGCTTCGCAGACGTGGTTATAGCTGGTGAAAGAATTGAAAGTCTGCTAAAGATGGGCAAGATTTCTGATAATGGTGCAAGTTCGTCTAGTAATCCCAGGAAGCCTTTTGTGGGACCTCGAAGGACCAGTGAGTCCAATGCCATTCATGCCAGCAGGGGCAGACCTTAGTATGTCCACAGATCAGTAGCAGCTGTCACTATTCCAGCTCCTATTCCTCAGCAACCAGCATATCAACAACCACAACAACCCCATTATCAACATCAAGTTCAGTATCCGCCACAAAGAACCTACAACAACAATAACAACAATCAACAACAAAGACCCTTCCAGCAAAGACCATCACAGGCTAATAGGGTGATTGACCCTATCCCTATGCCTTATGCTGCCTTATTGCCACAACTCCTGAAACTTAACTTGGTTGAGCTAAGGACATTGGCACCGCTAGATCCTTCCAATCTCCCGAAAAATTACGATATCAACGCCAGGTGTGCTTTCCATTCCAATGCACCAGGCCACAACACAGAGAAGTGCAGGGCCTTGCAAATGAAAGTGCAAGATCTGGTGGATTCTAAGGCCCTCAACTTCGTACCGCCTCCGAATGTTCACGGAAATCCTATGCCTAACCATGATGGGCCGAGGATTAATGCCATTGAGGAAGACAAACCATCTATTCTGATCACCAGTGTTGCACAAATTCAGACACCTCTGGTCGAAATTAAAGCTCAGCTTCTAGAGTGCCAGGTATTTCCCGGGTGTGAGCTTGGTTGTGGGTATTGCAACATTGCAGTCAACGGGTGTGATAATTTGAGAAGCGGCATAGATAGTCTTATCAAGGATGGTATCCTTCAGATCTCAACAACGGCGCCTACAAATCCAGCAATTCCTTTGACAACAATTCCTGATTCTTCTACAACAGCAGCAACAATCATTCCAACTGATTCATCAATATCGTCAACAGTGGCTTCATCCATCACTTCAACAAATCAAATGTCAACCACCATTTCTTCTACAACATCAACATCCATTCCATCAGCAGAATCTTCCACAACACCAACAAAAGTTAATGAAGAGGTCTCAGCCGTCACCATCTACTATGATCCATCAAATGTTCCTCCAAACAACAACTTTCAGCAACAAGCAGTGGCATCTCCTGCCAGATCACCGGTCACAATTTACTACGATCCGCACACCATTACAGTACCCTCCTCTGCAGCAGTCAGTCTAGTTACCATCATGGTGCCTGGACCAGTTCCATATGAAAGCAGTAATGCCATACCTTGGCATTATGGCTCTGATCTTTACTGCAACGTGGAGAAAATCACTTTGGATTCTTCAACCTCTTCTCCACAGATTGATAATGTTGGGGGAGGCGGAGGCTTCACTAGAAGCGGACGCCTTTTTGCCTCACAATTGCAAAGACCTAATGCTGAAGCAGAAGCTGCTGCCAAAGCAAAAGGAAAGAGTGTGGTATTTGAAGAGCCGGCTGTCAAGGAAACTCAGAAGACATCTTTTGAACAAGATGTAGACGAGTTTATGAGAATCATAAAGAGAAGTGATTACAAGGTGGTGTATCAGCTTCACCAAACTCCCTCAAAAATCTCCATATTATCCCTGTTGATGTGTTCTGAAGCTCATAGGAATGCATTATTGAAAGTCTTGCACGCAGCATACGTGTCGGAGGAGATTACCGTTAATCAGCTAGAAACTGTGGTGGCAAATGTCAATACCAGTCATGGACTGGGCTTCACCAATGCTGACTTAACAACGGAGGGATGTAACCACAACAAGGCTTTACACATCACTCTAGAATGCAAGGGTGCTGTTCTATCTCATGTACTGGTGGACACTGGGTCCTCGCTCAATGTTCTACCAAAGAAAGCCTTGGTGAAGCTGGAGTATGATGGCTTGGCATTGCGTCCAAGTAATTTGGTGGTGAGAGCATTTGATGGCTCTAAAAGATCAGTGCTTGGAGAGATTGATCTGCCTGTGATGATTGGCCCGCAGACTTTTAAAATTACCTTCTATGTGATGGACATTCAGCCGGCCTACAACTGTTTGTTGGGTAGACCCTGGATCCACGCCGCTGGCGCTGTTACGTCTACCCTTCACCAGAAGCTGAAATTCGAGTGGGAGGGCCAGATCATCACCATCTGTGGGGAAGAAGACATTTTTGTTAGCCATCTGGCTACGTATAAGTACATAGAGATGGATGGAGAAATCCATGAAACTATGAGCCAGGGATTTGAGGCCCTGAACATTAATGAAGCATCTGCTGTACTGGGAACCTCCATGACGTCTTATCAGCAAGCCCAGAAGGTTGTTGAAGAGGGTACTGCCCAAGGCTGGGGCAAGCTGTTGCCCGTGGAAAAGAAAGAAGACAGATTTGGGTTGGGTTACAGACTAACTCAACAAGATCAATCAGAGGCTGCTAAGAAGCCCAATTTTGTCAGCGGGGGAATGCTCACCCTAAATGCAGTGAACAACTTGGAAGACGAGGAGAAAAGCGACCGCAACCTGGAGAGCTGGATACGTCCAAGGATCCCGGGGAGCCAAGTCCTTAACTGGTCTTCCCAGGAAATTATAAGGGTTACTCCTGCAGAGTAATTATTATTTCCTGTATTTTAAGCATGCATCAAGTCTTGCATCTTGCCCAAGATGTCAAGACTCATTTTGTAATCGGGCCATCTTGTAATTTTGTGCAAATAGATTAATCAATGAATATCGGACATCTTTTGCAAATGAGTCTTTTTCTTTTTTGCTCACTGCCTTTTCATTTTTCTTTTTGTACAAAACAATAAAATGGCAATGTTTTCAAAATAAATAACTTCATTTTCACTTTTTCTAAACAAGATTAAAATTTGATCACTAAAATAAACCAATCTAAAACCTTGCAGAAAGTGCCCTCCAGATTGCACCGACAACAACACTGTTATGACTCCGTATGACTTTGACAATCCAATCAATCAAGCTGATGAAGGGGTTGAAGAAGATTATGAGCTACCTGAAGAGCTAGCCAGGTTGTTAAGGCAAGAGGAGAAGGTTATCACTCCTCATCAGGAGGAGATTGAAACAGTTAATCTTGGTACGGAAGAAGACGTGAAAGAAGTTAAGATCGGGGCCTGCTTACAAGACTCAGTGAAAGAGCAATTGATTGACATGCTTCGAGAGTATGTGGATGTGTTTGCTTGGTCTTATCAGGATATGCCAGGGTTGGACACCGACATTGTCATGCACAAGCTGCCTTTGAAAGAAGACTGCCCGCCGGTAAAACAGAAGCTGCGTCGTACTCGCCCAGATATGGCAATGAAGATAAAGGAAGAGGTACAAAAGCAGTGGGACGCCGGTTTCCTTGCTGTGACTAGTTATCCGCCGTAGGTTGCTAATATTGTACTTATGCCTAAGAAAGACGGCAAGGTGTGAATGTGTGTGGACTACCGGGATCTGAACAGGGCCAGCCCGAAAGATGATTTCCCTTTACCTCACATTGATGTATTGGTCGATAATACGGCTCAGTTCTAGGTATTCTCCTTCATGGACGGATTTTTCAGGATACAATCAGATCAAGATGTCACCTGAGGACATGGAGAAGACAACTTTCATCACACCCTGGGGCACGTTCTGTTATAAGGTGATGCCATTCGGATTGAAGAATGCTGGTGCAACTTATCAACGGGCTATGGTAACATTATTCCACGACATGATCCATAAAGAAATTGAATGTTATGTGGATGACATGATTGCCAAGTCCCTAACAGAAGAAGACCACCTGGTGAATCTGTTGAAGTTATTCAAGCGTCTGAGGAAGTACCAACTGAAGTTGAACCCCAACAAATGCACATTCGGGGTGCGATCCGGTAAGCTGCTGGGATTTATTGTGAGTGAGAAAGGGATTGAAGTTGACCCTGATAAAGTTAAAGCCATTCAAGAAATGCCTGCACCGAAGACAGAAAAAGAAGTTTGAGGTTTTCTAGGTAGATTGAACTACATTTCAAGGTTCATATCTCACCTTACAGCAACCTGTGAGCCTTTGTTCAAGTTGTTAAGAAAGGAACAAACAGTCAAGTGGAACAAAGACTGCCAGGGGGCTTTTGACAAAATCAAGGAGTACTTGCAAGAGCCTCCAATCCTTATGCCTCCAGTTGAAGGAAGACCTCTAATAATGTACCTGACAGTATTAGAAGAGTCAATGGGGTGTGTGCTAGGCCAGCATGACGAGTCTGGTCGAAAAGAGTATGCAATTTACTACCTAAGCAAAAAGTTTACCGACTGTGAACAACGTTATTCACTGCTCGAGATAACTTGCTGTGCTTTAGCGTGGGCTGCTCGCCGACTAAGACAGTATATGTTGACCCACACTACCTTATTGATCTCAAAGATGGATCCAGTTAAGTACATTTTTGAGAAGCCAGCACTTACCGGACGGGTTGCAAGATGGCAAATGATCCTCACAGAATATGACATTCAGTACACATCTCAGAAGGCCATCAAGGGCAGTGTATTGTCTGATTATCTTGCTGAGCAGCCCATTGATGATTACCAGCCTATGAGATTTGACTTCCCTGATGAAGACATCTTGTTCATAAAAGCAAAAGATCACGAAGAGCCTGTTCACACTGAAGGGCCGGACCCAGAAGAAGAATGGACTATGATGTTTGATGGGGCTGTTAATATGAATGGTCGTGGTGTTGGTGCAGTACTCATTACACCTAAGGGAGTTCACATGCATTTCTCGGCAAAACTCGCCTTTAACTGCACTAACAACGAAGCTGAATACGAAGCTTGTATCATGGGTCTTGAGGAAGCCATTGACCTCAGGATCAAGACTTTGACTGTGTTCGGAGATTCAGCTCTGGTAATCAATCAAACCAACGGCAAATGGTACACCCACCAAGATCATCTGATACCTTACCGGGATTATACAAGAAGGTTGTTGACTTTCTTCACAACAGTCAAGCTTGAGTATATCCCTCGGGACGAAAATCAGTTTGCAGATGCTCTAGCTACCATTTCATCCATGATCAAAGTTCAAGCTGCCAACTTTGTGCCTCGGATTTCAGTGTCCAGACTTGATAGACCAGCATATGTATTCTCAGAAGATGTTGTTAAAGATGATAAGCCTTGGTTCCATGACATTAAGTGCTTCTTGGAGGATCAAACGTACCCACATGGGGCATCTTCCAATGATAAGAAGACATTAAGAAGGCTAGCTGGTAGTTTCTTCCTGAATACTGACGGTTCCTTGTACAAGAGAAACTTTGATATGGTACTTCTCAGATGCGTTGATAAGACAGAAGCAGGCTTGTTGATGCACGAAGTGCACGAAGAATCCTTTGGTACCCATGCAGGAGGACATGCAATGGCCAAGAAGTTGCTAAGATCAGGTTATTACTGGATCACAATGGATGCTGACTGTTGTGCCTATGCCAGGAAATGCCATAAATGCCAAATTTATGCGGATAAAGTGCATGTGCCTCCCAATCCTCTGAATGTGATGTCTTCACCCTAGCCCTTTGCCATGTGGGGCATTGATATGATTGGCAAGATTGAACCGACTACTTCAAATGGCCACAGATTCATCCTGGTTGCCATTGACTATTTCACCAAGTGGGTTGAAGCAGCTTCTTATGCAAATGTTACAAGACAAGTGGTAGCCCGATTTCTAAAGAGAGACATAATCTGTCGGTATGGAGTGCCCGAGCGAATCATTACTGATAATGGTTCCAACTTGAACAATAAAATGATGGCAGAACTATGCCGGGACTTCAAGATCCAACACCACAACTCTTCTCCTTACATGCCAAAGATGAATGGCGTTGTTGAGGCAGCTAACAAGAACATCAAAAAGATTGTGCAGAAGATGGTGATTACCTATAAAGACTAGCATGAAATGCTACCGTTTGCCTTGCATGGGTACCGAACGTCAATCAGAACATCCACTTGGGCAACACCATATCAGCTCGTGTATGGTATGGAAGCAGTCCTACCGGTTGAAGTTGAATTACCCTCCCTGCGGGTACTGATGGATGTTAAGCTGAACGAAGCAGAATGGGTCCGGTCCCGATACGAACAACTGAATCTGATTGAAGAGAAGAGATTGGTTGCAATCTGTCATGGGCAGCTATATCAGAAAAGAATGAAGAAAGCCTTCGATCAGAAAGTCAGGCTCCGAGAGTACCAAGTAGGAGATATTGTACTGAAAAGACTCCTCCCTCCTCATACAGACCACAGGGGCAAGTGGACTCCGAACTATGAAGGGCCATTCGTAGTGAAGAAAGTTTTCTCTGGTGGGGCACTGATGCTCAACACTATGGATGGTGAAGACTTCCTGTCCCCTGTGAATTCAGATGCAGTTAAAAAATACTTCGCATGAAAATGACCCGCTGGACATAAAAACAGAATGTAAGTCCATGCAAAAATAGGGCATCCCGGCGAGTCAAAAACAGAATAAAAGACTCGGGAAAAAATAAAGGAAATAAATAAAAAATGTACACCCGCTGAGTTGAAAAGCCGCATTGGACAACTCAGGCAAAAATAGGTATCCCGATGGATTGAAAACCCGAAAGGGCGATCCATGCAAAATAAGGTAATAAGCGAACAACTGCATTCTGAATTCGTCTGTATCACTTACAACTTGGTAAGCTTTGAAAGGTTCGAGCGTCGGTCAGAATCAGCCTTCTTCCGAAAGCAAGACGAGAAGAACGTCAAATGTCATACGAGTCATAGCAAAAGGGAAGCTCCCTGAAGCGTCATCAACATTGCCAGCACCTTTTTGTTTTTCAATTTGTAACGATTCCCTCATTTCAGGGAATCCGTTTCTCTGAATGTATCTTGCCAAATTCAGGGTACTCGAATTAATAAAATCAGATTTCCAGTCACACACTGTCTCATACTCTTTTATTTGCAAAAATGTCCGATGTCATTAATTGGTTGATCGCATAAATAAAGATGCGTTTTTTTTCCTGAATTACATGCTTACAGGAAATATATTTACTCACAGGAGTGTCTAAACTCCCATGACGGAATCCGGTAAGGGATACCTCGGGATACTTGTACGTTTCCTTGTTATGCAGGATTGCAGGTATCCAAAGCGCAACATGGGGCATGAAAGCTTCTCCCCAGCAAGCTGTCAAATCATTATCTACTCAGTCCGTCTTCCAGATTAGCACCGGAGGTGTTTCCTCCCCAGCTGAGTTGTCGAGTATCATCCTCAGCAGGATCCCTACAGAAATCTCTAGGAAGATCTTCCAGTGATCTTTCTTCTTCCCCAGCCAAGTACCAACCAGGGAACCACCTCCCCACAAAGTTTCAACCTCTATCCAGAAGAACAACGCGTGAAGAAGTCACAACAGAGTGAAGAAAGCTTCTACAAACCCCAGCTAGGTCCCCCATTGCTGAGATAGGGTCCATCAGTGATCTGTTTCCCCATGCAGATACATCATATCAGACCTACCAATGATCTTATCCCCAGCTGGGATGTCCACTTCAAGCAGATCAGTCAGAGATCTTCGCAGCAATGGGATCCGAATCCCGGATCGTTATCTTTGCATAATCATAGCATTCGCATCATATTTTCCCCCACAGAGCGTAGCATTCCGTCCAATACGGAGCATTACGGCAAAAATCAAACATATTGCATAATCACAAGCCATGTTCTGAATCAAACGCTTGTGAATACTGACAATCCACCAAAGATATACAGAATGCTCCCCAAGATTCCCCGGTAGAGAGCCAAGACTTTTCTCTTACAGATACAGATACATGCTCCCTTCGGCATCTGTCCGTGTCATACCCCCCAGCAGAAAGCCAAAGCATCCCCTTTGCACTCACCATACAAATACATATATATACAATCCCTTGACACGCTTCCGTATCACCTTCCCCAACATAGTTACCTAAACACTTTGTAAATCATATATATTTGTTTGTAATACACTTTTTCAGACACCCGTCCGTGTCATGCTCTCCACAGCAAGATAGACACTCGTCCGTGTCTTACTCATATTTGTTACTCATACTTTTTACTCATACAGATACTCGTCCGTATCTTGTATACACCACTTATCTTCCTCAGAATCAATACTCGTCCGTGTTCTTTGTTAACTAGTTGATACTCGTCCGTATCATCATCCCTGAACATGTGTCAGTGTTTGTTTCTACCTGATACCCGTCCGTATCATAGTCTTAAGGATACTCGTCCGCGTCTTTAGTCTATACACAGTACCCAAACACTTATAACTTTCATTTCTTGAATGTAGACACTCGTCTGTGTTTACTTTTCCCCAGAAAAGTCCCCAACAAAACTTGTTAAACTATTTCCTTTCTATCTGACATTCGTCCTATGTCATGATACCTTTTCGGCAGCCGTACCCTGCCAGGTGATCGTCCTTCACCTTCTTGATGATCATCCTTCATCAACCCCCAGTGGAGTCTCTATTCATTAGAACCCCTTTTCTATCCGACATTCGTCCTATGTCGTGATATTGTTAGCAGCCGTCCCCTGCTAGGTGATCGTCCTTCACCTTCTGATGATCGTCCTTCATCATTTTATCTGATGGTCGTCCCCATCATTGATCTTGTTATCTGACATTCGTCCTATGTCATGATAAACCCCGAGAGCAGCCGTACCCTGCTAGGTGTCGCTCCCAATAAGTGGGACCAGGCCCAAATAAAGGTACAGACGCGAACGGTCGGCGAGAGGGACAATGGGAACACACAGCCGTGAACTCACTGGAGAATGAATAGAGTCGCCAGCTAGGCATTTTTATCCCGGAGGAAAGGCAGTGCTGCATAGACCTAGAAAGATACGGATAAGACGGTTTGCGAACCAGAGAGACTGAGAAAGGGGGTTGGTTACAACCTGGGAAGGTATTAGCACCCAGATTGTCCGCCGTACTCGACGGGATCCACGCTTAAAAGATTTGTGTTTTAAAGGGGTAGTGTCAGTGCAATCTGTGTATAAGGAGGCTGGAAGAAAATGCACAAGTGTCAGTGTAAAGAAATGTGATGTGTAATATATACAGTGTCAGTGTAAGAAAGGAGTGAAATGCTCAAGGTCGTGAGGCTAAAGAATGAAGCTGGAAGGAGGGGGAATGAACAGAGACTTTTGTTCGATAACTGTTAAGTTATGCCTACGTATCCTCTCGTGCAATGAGGAAGTCAGAACACCGTAGTTCGACCCAAAGAGACTGAAAGATGAATTGACTTGATGAACTGCTTGCTTGCCTATGCTCAAGTGTATGACCTGTCTGGCTCAGGTGCTTACTGTCTTGCATTAGACGGAAGAAGCAAGTTCTCGATTGTGAGTGAATGAGATGAGAAAAGAATCCCGAAGGAGACGATTATTGTTTGTTTTTTGAATTTTCAGTCTTTTATTGCCTTTTTTGAGTTTGTCATAGGATAATGAGCTTAAGCCTAAACCAATGGGTTAGTAAACTCATCACATCTTCCCTCTGATTAGGGGTAATGAGAATACCTTAAGTGTGAAGTCAGATTCTCACACTTAATCACCTTTGGTGCAGAATTAAGATCATTAACCTACTTGTTGATTATTTAGATGTTTTTTGTGGTTTTTGTTTAGTGTTGAGTAATGAGGTTAAGCCATAATCAGGGATTAAACAGACTCATTACACCATCCTAAAAGAAGGATAATAGATGAGAATGTTTAAGCTGAGGAAGACTCCTCAACTTAATCCATGATTAGGGATTAAACCCATGACAAAACAAGCCTTTATTAAGTGGATTTTAGTTAATGATATGATGATGAAGTGAATTTTATGATTTGTAAGACGACTTGAGGGGGACTTGTCCATTAACACTAGGGTTAGTCCTTCTTAACCATTTAAGGAAGAATTAGAACCCTAATGCAAGGCCCAAGTTACAAGTGTGATGTCTTGATATTTATTAAATGAATTGATTAAGAGATTTAAACACCTTAAGGGTTTAATACTTAGGATTAAAGTTATACACTCCATCCTAAGAGAAGGATGCAGGCATAAGCTTAATCACAAAGTATTAAAGCCTTTAGGGTTTAGTCCCTGATTATGAGATGAGAAGAGAAGACTCAAGGAGAGACACAAAGGTAAAACTATGGGGGGAACTAATCAAAACCCTAATTCATTGTCATGCTTGGTTGATCCTAAGGTTTGTGAGGTTTCACCAAGAAGATCTTCAATGGAACCACCAGGAAGCAGATGAACAAGATCCAGAGAAGCAAAGTGACTTGCTTCATTCAAGAAGTCAAGTCACTTGAAGAAAGAAAGTGGGAGGAAGAAGAATGAGCAAGCTCAAACACAAATAGAAATGCAGCAATGAATGCAAGGAAGATGAAAAGAAAAAGGTATGAGAAGTGAAGGCAAATTCACTTCTCAAGTTCACTTACCACCTGAAATGTTAGAAAGAAATGCAATGCAATGCAAGATGAGATGAAATGATATGATGCTAAACAAAACCAGAAGCATGTTGATGATGATTATGATGTTATGAGGTGCTGCAAACATGAGGCAAGACCATGGGGATGTTCATACAAAGTCATGGATGCAAATGATGCAAGTTAAGGAACATGAATAAACATGAAATGTTATGAAGCATACAAGACAAATGGCATGGCAAAGATGTTATGCAATGATCAATGATGCTTCACACATGTCTTAAGATGTCAAATGAATCATAAGAATGCACAAAATGCAATGGCAAGTCAACTTATGCAAAAGAATGCAAGAAGGATGCAAAAGAAAGCCCAAATTAGGGTTCATGGATCAAACATCAAACACAAACCAAAAACAGAAGCAAATCCTAAGATAAAAAAATGGAAAATGGCACTCAAAGAAGCCCTAGACCTATAATGAATCACTGCCCAAAGGGGAACTCTCCATTCTTTACCAAACTCAAGCTATGATTTTTACAAGTTATCAGGGTTTTTTAGGGTTCTTATCAAAACAAATGCCAATCAATTAGAAAATGCAAGATCAAATCATGGCCTTTTTATCCTTGAAAATACATGTCAAATGGAAAACAATGCCAAAAAGAATCAATGTCTCAACCTTCACCAATAGGCAGAAATGAATTTTTAAACTTGTGATCAAAATAATGCACAAAATATGATTTAATTCCATGAAAAATTCTTAAAATGCATCAAGATCAAAAAAGAAATTTGGTTTGAAGGTTGGACAATGTTTCTAAATGTCTTAGAACATTTCATGAATTTTTTTGTAATTTTTAAATACCTAAAAGTATTTTTAATTAATTAATTCTCATTAATCAATTAAAAATAAACTTTTAAATATTTAAAAATACTTTTTTAATGATAAAAAATAAAATAAAAATATTTTTGTGTCATAAAAATTAATAAAACCTTAAAGAAAAAGTTTCATAATTTTTATGATTTTTTAACTATTTTAAATAAATTGTGCAATTTAAATGAAAAGAAATGAAAATAAAATTAAATTAAATGGAAGTAATCAGATTGGATGGCTGGGATTGGCCCTGGTTTCAAAAGCGTTGACTGCGCGCCAGGATGAAAGGCCCAGATTGCTTCTGGCTAAATTAAATTAATTAAAGATTAATTAACCTAAAGAGAGAGATTAGGGCTAAATGAGCACATCTGGGCCGTCCACACACGCGCGAAGTCAAGGGAGTCAACTGATCAAACGCTCCAGATTCAAATGGCATTTAATTACTGGATTAAGCCCTAATTACATTCAGGCGGCCGGAGAAGACTTCCGGTCGTCTTCTCCGGCCAGCTCTCACCTGAGAATCACTCAACTTCCTCAAAACGTAATAAAAATGAAAACTAAAGCCAAGGGAATGTTCTTCTCACTCTCACGAATCAAACCCCTAACCTAGAACAAATTTATCGAAGAGGGAAAGTTCTAGGGTTCGTAAGCTTCAAACACAAATTAAATTCTCAAAACACAACCATTTCAAAAACTAAAAGCATCAGGATGATCAGGAGAGCATAAAGAACAAGTTTGTAACAAGAAAAATCATTTCTGGAAAAATTAATTTCGAGCTACCTGAGATTTGCAGCTTTCAATTTAGGAACTTTCAGGCCTCTTCCTTCAGTGCAAGCTGCTCCTCTTGGTCCCCCAAAGGTGCTTGAATGCTCAAAATGAGTTTGGGTTGGCTAGAGAGTGAGCTTCGAAAGCTTCTGCTTCAGTTCAGTCAAAAATGGCAGCAGTGATTCTGGCACTTTCAGGTCATGGTGATGGGTTGTTTGAGGTCTATGCAATGTGTTGAGAAGGTTTGCAAGGTTTGTTTTGATGTTTGTGGGCTATGGTGATAGTTCCAAGTGAAACTGCAAACTGAGGTGAGAGATGGCAGTAGGAGTTTCTGGCTGTTTCAAGCCTGGGCTTTGGGTGCTTTGTGATCTATGAAGTGTGTTTAGTTGAGTGATGAAGAAAGTTTTAGTGTTTGATGGCTGTGTGAGCAGATTCGAATGAAGTTGCAATGTGGGAGGTTTTTGTGTAAGTGGTGAATGTTGTTGTCTCAGCCTTGGTTCCTATGTGTTATGGCCAGCAAATTGATTCAATAAACAATTGCAAGTGGCTGGGGGATGTGACCTGGCCTGCAGTGATAGGTGTGACTACTTTTGCAAAAAAGTCCACTTTTGTAAGATAGGGCATGGCTCAAAGTCTAGGCAAGTACAAGATGGGTTCTGGCGCAGCATGGTGAGTGTGAGAGGCTGGCTTGACCCAAGGCTCAATGCAGCAAGTTGGTGAAAAAAGCTCATGAGTGTTTTGCAACTTGGTTAGCTTTATGGATTTTCATGAGAAAAGTCAAGTTACATGAACCAAACCATGAGCAAACTTGATCCAAATCTGATTTTTGTGACTTAGAGGATGTTTACATGCTGGTTTGAAGTGAACTAGAGGCTGCATGATGCATTGATTCAAGGTTTTTGCAAAATTTCCACTTAGTGCACAACTTGAAAAACAATGATTTTAGCCAACTTTGCAATGCCATAACTTTTGATCCAAGAAGAGTTTGATCATGTTCTTGTACTTTTTGAAAAGGGAAAGATGAGATCTACAACTTTCATGACCAAAGTTTTTCCATTTGAAGCATCTTTGGATCATGAATCAAGGCTTGAAAATTGGCCTAAAATGAGGCATTCTTGAAAAGTCAACTATGCCTCAAAAAGTCAACTTTTGCAAAAACCCTAAATTCTTGATTTTATGCACTTCAACCTTCTTCCATGATCAAATAAAGATCATATACACTCAAAATGATGAAGATCACCCATTGGTTGGGTCATTGGGGGCCTCAGATGCCCTGATTTTGCACTGACTTGTCTGAAAAGTCAACTCTTGATCAGATGACTTCCCCATGGAATTTCTTCATGAAAATTGATATGCATATTCCCTATACCATATAGAGACCAATGGAAACAAGAATGACCAAAAAAATTGGGGTTATGGCCTCTGAAACCAAAACCCTAATTTTCAGTCAACTGTGCAGTTCAACCTGGCTCTGCATCCACTCAAACCCTAGTTCTTGTGATTCCTCTGCAATTTTGACTCTGTGAGGATGTAACATGATACAAGAACACACATGGACCCTTCTGAGATGATTGGTGGCCTTTGGAGTGGCTCAAGAAGCTTTGGGATTGCTCAAATCACAAACCCTAGGTGCAGATGACTTAGAAACTATGCAGTGAATCAAACATGAGATATGAGATTGTATGATTGTGTTTATGCATATGAGATGATCACAAGCCATGGTGTGAATGGGTGAGGGCAAATTTGGGGTGTTTACACTAGGTGATCGTCCTTCACCTCTTGATGATCTTCCTTCATCATGCTTATCCGATGGCCGTCCCCATCGTCGACCTTGTTACCCGACATTCGTCCTATGTCGTGGTATTTTTGGCAGCCGTACCCTGCCCGGTGATCGTCCTTCGCCTTAGATGACCGTCCCTCATCTTATCCTCAACAGAGCAGCCGTCCCCTGCTAGGTGATCGTCCTTCACCTTTGATGACCGTACCTCATCATCTGTTTCATTCATTTCCTCAACCCGATGGCCGACCCCATCATTTATTATTAATCCCCAGAGAGTCGTATAGCTCTACTTGATGGTCGTCCCCATCATAATCTCTTATATCCCCAGCTTGTCGGCCGTCCCCATCATTGCTTTATTGCCCGCATCCCCAGCAGTCGCCCTCTGCTCGACGGTCATCCTCCGTCGCCCGCACATTATAATCATACTTCATTTTCTCTTACAATCTATATCCCTTTTCTTCTTCATTCTGTGAGTGCAAATTTTGGACTGTCTTTGGTATTCAACCACAAGTTATCTTGTTTGCCTGTTAAGCCGTTGCTTACATCCTACACAGCTAACTCATGCTTGAATAGGGGCAGCTGTAAACACCCCAAATTTTCCCTCACCCATTCACACCATGGCTTGTGATCTTTTCATGTGCATAAATTCAATCATAGCATCTCATACCACATTTTTGTTTCACTGCATTGCTTCTAAGTCATCTGCATCTAGGGTTTGTGATTTGAGCCATCCAAGAGCCATTTGAGCCACTCCAAAGGTCTTCAATCACTTCAAAGGGGTCAATGTATGTCCAAGCATCATATTATATCCCCACAAAGTCAAGAAAGTCAAAGAATCACAAGAACTGAGAATGGCATGGAAGCAGAGCCAAGTTTAACTGCACAGATGACCTAGAATTAGGATTTTGGTTTCAGAGGCCATAACTCCAAAGTTTTTGGTCATTCTTGTTTCTATTGGTCTCTATATGTTATAAGGATCATGCATATCAATTTTCATGAAGAAATTCCATAGGGAAGGCATCTGATCAAGAGTTGACTTCTTGAGCAAGTCAGTGCAAAATCAGGGCATCTGAGGCCCCCAATGACCCAACCAAAGGGTGTTCTTCATCATTTTGAATGTTTATGATCTTTATTTGATCATATAAGAGGTTAGAAGTTCACAAAATTGAATAATTTCAAGCCATTTGCAAAGTTGCCTTTTTGGGAAAATAACTTGTAATGAAAACTTGCCATTTTGGGAAACTTTTTCAACCCTTTCTTTTTGATTCAAAAAAAGCTTCAAATGAGAAAACTTTGGTCATGAAAGTTGTAGAATGGATCATTCCCTTTTCAAAAAGTACAAGAACTCATTCTAATTCATTTTGGATCAAAAGATATGGCTTGTCAAAGTTGAGGAAAATCACATAATTTCAAGTTTTGCACCAAAGAGGCAAAGTTGCAAAACCCCTTGCCAAGGCAAATTGTGACCTCAAATGGACTTCTAACCTTTGCACAAACATAAACCAATGCCTAAGGATCAGAATGCACTAAAGATTTGTCCAATTTCATGACTTGTGCATTAAGAAATTCCAAAGGGGCCAAAAGTTCACAAATTTGCAAAACACTACATAAACTTCACTCAACTTGCTGAATTGTCTCAAAACCAATTCCATGGACATCCTTAATCTCAGCTGAGCAAGGACAAGCCAATGAGCCAGCTACACCATTGCCCATACCTCAAGTACAACACTTTTGACTTTTTGGCAAAAACACCCATACCAATCACAACAGTCCACCACCCACCCTCTGCCCAATCCAGACCTTACAAACACACTCCAAGGGTTCATTTTCATAAGACAACTAAGCCTGAAACATCTAAGAAGCCATAGTTCACAAAACTCCCCTCTTATGCACTTTCCTTCGAATCTGATCACACAATCATCAAACCTCAAAACCAACTTCACCATTCATTCAGAAAAGCTTCATAGAGCATAAACCACCCTTCACCTTGCCTTAAAAGCCCCTGAAACTCAAACATGATTTCTTCCCCTCTCTGAGCAGAACTCCATCAATCTCACAAACCAGCCAAAATAAACTCCAAACAAGCTTTGCAAACACTTGAGGGAGGTCAGTAGATGTGATTGGAAGCAAGGAACTGGTAAAAAAGCTCCTGGATTGAAAGCTTCAACTCAGGTAGCCACTGAAATTCATTTTTCCAGAAGCTTTGTTTTAAGTTATTAAATGATTAAGCATGTCCCCCTGAGTACACTGAGCTTTGTATTTTTGAAAATGGTGGAGAGATGAGTATTTACTGAGCTTCTGAAATTTTTGCCATTTTTGATGTTTTCTTCGAATCTTGATTTTGGGTGAAAAGAAATGAATTTTGAGGGTGGATTTGATCTTAGGGGAGTGAGAGGATTGAATCTGGAGCTTTAGAGCTCCAGAGAGTGCCTAGGGAAGAAGTTAGCAACTTTCAGGTGAGGGTCTGGCCGGAGAAGATGACCGGAGGTCTTCTCCGGCCACCTGAAACTCATTAGTGACTTAATTAGGGTTAGGGCAAACTTTGAACGTGAACCCTTTGATCTGCTTTCCCGCGCGTGTTTGAGTGGCTAAGATCTTCTCATTAATTGTTAAACTGGATTAATTAAATAATTAATTAGGATTATGGAAGTTTGAATGATAGCCTTAAGATCTGGCGCGCAGTCATCCAGTCTAAGCCCAGAATCAATCCTGGCCCTTCCCTCTGCATACTTCTCATTTATTTTATTTTTAATTCATTTTTCTTATTTATTTTGTACATTTTATTTAAAATAGTTAGAAAATCCCAAAAAATATTTTTGTTCAGCATTTTAATTCCAAATAATTTTCTCAACCCAAAAATATTTTTATTTTTATTTTTTGCATAAAAAATCATTTTTAAATTATTTAAATGTTTATTTTTAATTAGTTAATGGAAATTAATTAATTAAAAATGCATTTAGGTATTTAAAAATCACCCAAAAATTCACATAGCATTTAGAAACATTTAGAAACATTATCCAACTCTCAAACCAAATTTCTTTTTTGTTCTTGATGCCTTTTGATCATTTTCAATGGAATAAAATTCATTTTGAGGCAATATTTTTGTGCAAACTTTGAAAAATCTTTTCTGCCCAACCTTTGAGAGTTTGATGTTGTTTCTTTTTGCATTACATCCTACATAGCATGTAGTTTATAGGATAAAATTGGTTTGAATTGATCTTGCATTTTCAATTTGTTTTGCATTTTTCATGATGAGGTGCCTTAAAACCCTAGCCAACTTAGGAAATTCATAACTTTCACTAGGTTAAGAGTTAGGTCCCCTCCTTTGGGCAGTGAACTTGTGTAGGTTTAGGGTTCCTTGGATTGCATTTTCAATTTTTTATTATGTCATATGCTTCTGATTTTGAATTTTGCTTTGTGTGTTGATCATAAACCCTAATTTGTGCCTTCCCTTGCATCCATTTCTCATTTGCTTGCATCCAACAACTTGCCATGACATTTTGTGCACCCACATGATCCATAATACATCTTAGGACATGTTAGAATCATATTTGATCATTGCATCTTTCATTTGCCATGTTGTATGACCATTGCATTTCATAAACATTTCATGAACTTTCATGGTTCAAAGCATGCCTCATTTGCATCCTTTTGCTTGTATGATCATTCTCATCTCTTGTCATGTGTTTGCATCATCTCTTAGCATCATTAACATCATGTTCTTGCTTCTGGTTTTGGTTTGCATCATGGAATTGCATCTCATTCTCATTGCATTTCATTTTCTTGTGCTAACATTTCAGGTGGTAAGTTGTTTGAGAAGTGAATTTGCCTTCACTTCTCACAATCTCTTTTCATCTCTTTCATACTTTCTTTGCTGCATTTTGTATGTGTATTAGAATGAGCTTGCTCATTCATGTTCATCTCTTACTTTCTTCCTTCAAGCAACTTGTCTTCTTAAGTGAAGCAAGTTGTTCTGCTTCTCTTTGCTCCTTTCATTTGCTTCCTTCCTGGTGGTTTCTCTGAAGATCTTCTTGCAAACCTTATTAACCCTAGGGACAACCAAGCATGATAATAATTAGGGTTTGATTAGTCCCCCATTTAGCTTTTACCTTTGTGTCATCTTTGAGTCTTCTCTTCTCACCTCATAATCAAGGACTAAACCCTAAAGGCTTTAAGGCTTTGTGATTAAGCTTATGCCTGCATCCTTCTATTAGGATGGAGTGTATAACTTTAATCCTAAGTGTTAAACCCTTAATGTGTTTAAATCCTTTAATCAATTCACTTAATAATCATCAAGACATCAAGCTTGTAACTTGGGCCTTGCATTAGGGTTCTAATTCTTCCTTAATTGGTTAAGAAGGACTAACCCTAGTGTTAATGGACAAGTCCCCCTCAAGTTGTCTTACAAACAATAAAAACCATTTCTTAACCCTACCATTAACTAAAATCCACCTAATAAAGGCTTTGTTTTGTCATGAGGTTAATCCCTAATCATGGATTAAGTTGAGGAGTCTTTCTCAGCTTAAATGTTCTCATCTATTATCCTTCTATTAGGATGGTGTAATGGGTCCATTAAATCCTTGATTATGGCTTAAACTCATTACTTAACACTAAACAAAAACAACAAAAACATCTAAATAAATGCAAGTAGGTTAATGATCTTAATCCTACACCTTGGTGACTAAGTGTGAGGTGCTTACTTCATACTTAAGGTATTCTCATTACCCCTAATCAGAGGGAAGATGTGATGAGTTTACTAACCCTTGGTTTAGGCTTAAGCTCATTTTCTTATGACAAACACAAAAAAGCAATAAAAGACTGAAAACTCAAAAACAAACAATAATCGTCTCCTCCGGGATTCTTTTCTCATCTCATTCACTCACAAACGAGAACTTGCTTCTTCCGTCTAATGCAAGACAGTTTGCACTTGAGCCAGACAGGTCATACACTTGAGCATACACAAGTAAGAAGTTCACAAGTCAATTTGTCTTTTCAGCCATCCAAGAGCCATTTGAGCCACTCCAAAGGTCTTCCTCATTGCACGAGAGGATACGTAGGCACAACTTAACAGTTATCGAACAAAAGTCTCTGTATATTCCCCCTCTTCCCAGCATTATTCTTTAAGCCTCATAGTCTTGAGCTTTACACTCTTGTTCTTACACTGACACTTCTCTTATACACTTCACATTTCTTACACTGACACTTGCATTCTTTCCAGCTTTGATACACAGATTGCACTGACACTACCCCTTTAAAACACAAATATTTTAAGCGTGGATCCCGTCGAGTACGGCGGACAATCTGGGTGCTAATACCTTCCCAGGTTGTAACCAACCCCCTTTCGCAGTCTCTTTGGTTCGCAACCGCCTTATCCATTTCTTTCCTAGGTTTATGCAGCATTACCTTTCCTTCGGGATAAAAATGCCTAGCTGGCGACTCTATTCATTCTTCTCTTTCGCCGACCGTTCGCGTCTGTACCCCTTCTGACCTGGGTGTCATTTGGTGGGAGCGACAGGTACAAACGCGAAAATGGCGCGGAAAAGGTTAGAGTCGCCAGCCAGGCATTTTTATCCCGAAAGAACGGGAATGGTAATGTTGCACAAACCAGAAGAAAAGAAAAGGAAGGACACGGGTCCTGCGAACCAAAAAGACTGAGTTCGGGAGTCGGTTACGACCTGGGAAGGTATTAGCACCCAGATCGTCCGCCGTACCCGACGTGATCCACGCTTGCAAAGAAATCTGTTTCAAAGGGTGAAGAAATGAAAGCTGCTGCAAAAGAAAAGAAACTGAACTGGATAAAAGAAACGAAAAGGGAACTGAAAAAGAAATGAAAAGGAAAAATGTAGGGAAAATAAAGATTGTGCTCGAACGGGCCCTACCCCGCTGCCTACGTACCTCATATGGACAATGAGGATCAGAGTCGCCGTAGTTCCCCTAACTAGGGGTGGAAAAGATTGCTTGTGTCTTAAGGCTTGAACTGCCTATGTCAATGCTCAGGTGTTGCAGGCTCGAACGACGAGTGCGTTACCGTCTTGCAAAATGACAAGTAGGAGCAAGTTCGCGGAAGGAGATGAGAAAAGAATTCCCGAAGGATAGACGATTATTGTTTGTCCAGTGTTTTTTATGGGTTTTCTGCTTTGAAGTTTGCATAGGTAAGTGTACCTAAGTCTTACTCAATGGGATGTGTACTTCTTACATCATCCCGAAATGGAATGCGCAAGAGGCACACCTAGCTATGGAGGAAATCCCCAAATCTAGTCCCACAAGTGAAGGCTCAGACACACTGACCTACTGGCATTTATTAAGTGTTTTTGTGGTTTTTTAGTTAAGAAATGTTTTTTTAGCTTTTCTTTGTGAAGTAATCTCATGCTAAGACCTATCCACCACGAGGGATATCCTACACCTCGCCCCGAAACGGAACGCGTGCAAGTATCTCATAGCAAAGTCTCGTGCCACATGAGAAGACTCGTCATTTATTAAAGTGACTTGAAGTTAAATTTGAAGATGATAAGAGAAAGCACCAAAAGGATCTCAAAGGTAAAACATCTAATGGGAAACTAAACAAGACCTAAAGTTGTCATGAAAAAATGGTATCCTAAGTTAGTGAGGCTTCAACTATCCTAAAGAAGAAGGAGAATCAAAAGAGAAGCAAAAAGAAAGGAGAAGAAATCTAAAGAGGGGAAAGAGAACCACATGATGGCACAAAGCACATCAAAACTAAAAAAAAAGCAAAAGCAAAGCAAAAGAGGAAAGATGAAGAGTTGAAATGTGGATAAACATCCACACTTCTCTTACCATGAGTCCCTGAAATGTTAGCAAAAATCTAGCAAATTGATCAACACAATCATGGAATGAACATGCTCAAAGGTTCTAGCAAACAAGGATCAAACAACATGCCAAGCATTGCAAATATACGACTTACGCGTCAAAAACATGAAAGCATACATCAACCAGCACGCAAATCACCCTAAAATAGCATGTTCAATGATCATACAATGATCCATGGCAATTAAAACAAGTAAGGGGATCAAACAAGCTCAAAACAAACCTAGAAAGTCATTCTGCTTCAGTGTTAACCGGTTAACCAAATGCGTTAACCGGTTAACTAGTTCAAACCTGCACAAAAAACGCATAAAACAGGTGCGTTAACCGGTTAACCAAATGCGTTAACCGGTTAACACTGTTAAAACAACAGCAAATCCTGCAAAAACAGCAGCTCAAACCAGCTTATCCAAATAATCTTACACCATACCAGCAATCAATTATACATGGAAAAATTAGATCAATTCACATTAATCCACATCATTAAGCTCGTGAACATTAACATTCAGATCCGGTTACAAATCAACCAATCAATTCAAGCAAGCCAAGAAAATACACAAGCATATGGTAGATCTAAAGCACAAGCATGCAAGTAAGCTAAAATAGAGCTAGATCTGAAATTAACCAACCTACAAAGCTGAGGCATGCTTTGGTAATTGTTGTTTGAGCTGGAGATGAGAGATTTCGCGGAAAACTTTGAAGATCTGGTGCTAAGCTTCACAATCCATGCAAAATAAATGCAAGCAAAAGGTCTTGATGCAGAATTTTGACTCCACAAGCACTTCTAATCTCCAAACTAGATCTGAACCAAGTAATAAACCAACAAAATGATGCAAAGAAGCTATGGATGGAGGTCTAGTTCCAAGATCTACACACTTTAATGCAAAGTTATGTGATCTTCAAAGAGGAACTTTGATTGATTTGGAAAATGGGGAGAAAAAAGTGAGAGAATGGTGAGAGAGCTCAAAATTCAGAAAATGAGAAGTGAAAATTGTGAGGATTTTTTATTCTTGGTTTGGAGGGAAATGGAATAAATATGGTTTAGGTTTGGGGCCCAAAATTTTGGTTTGGGATCCAAAAAAAATGGCTTGGCATTAGCTTTGAAAGTGATTAGGATTTAGCATTGGAATTAGGCTTGGACAAATGATCTAGATCCTTCTCCATAATTCCCAATTAATTCAAATGAATAAAAATCAGAAAATTGGAAAATGGAGCCAAAACACACATGCTGAACTTGCTGCTGAAATTCAAATTTCGCAGCCGTTAAACGGTTAACCATATGCGTTAACCGATTAACGCAAGGAAAATTTGAATTTTCCTCCCTTTGGTGGGAAACCTCAAGAATAACCTGACGCCAACCGTTTCAAGCTGATTTTGATCCTCATCCATTTTTAGGGTCTTGAAGATGATACAGAGCTTGTGCAAAATGATCCTGTGAGATTCTTGCCAGGTCACCATGCTCTTGATTTTGACTTGTAGTGCTTCAAATCTCCCGGACTATTGATCATATTCCTTATGCTAGAACATGTGAGTGTTATGCTTCATTTTTCTATGCAAAATGCTAAGGATATGATATGCTTATGATGATTATGATATGATGATGATGCTAAACAGAAGAGGGAAAATTTGGGGTGTTACAGTTATCTAATGAATTTAGTCCCCAACCATGGATTAAGTTGAGGAGTCTTCCTCAGCTTAAGTGCTCTCATTTATCATCCTTCTCTTAGGATGGTGTAATGAGTTCACTAATCCCTGATTAGAGATTAAACTCATTAATTAAAACTAAACAAAAACCCAAAAAAATCTTAATAATTACAAGTAGGTTAATGATCTTAATCCTACATCATCATGGTAATTAAGTTGAGATGCTTATCTCACACTTAAGTAGGCTCATTATCCCTAATCAGGGAGGATATAATGAGTTTACAACCCTTGATTTAGGCTTAAGTTCATTATCCTATGCAAAATACCAAAAACAATAAAAAACTGAAAACACAAAAACAAACAATAAACGTCTCCTCCAGGATTCTTTTCTCATCACACTCACTCTACAAACAAGAACTTGCTTCTTCCGTCTAATGCAAGACAGTTAGCACTCGAGCCATACGAGACATACACTTGAGCATAGACAAGCAAGTAGTTCACAGTCAAATCATTCCAGTCTCTTTGAGTCGAACTACGGTGTTCTGACTTCCTCATTGCACGAGAGGATACGTAGGCATAACTTAACAGTTATCGAACAAAAGTCTCTGTGTCTTCCCCCTCTTTCAGCCTTTTTTAAGCCTCAGTTCCTGAGCAATTCACACCTTTTGCACTGACACATGTACTTTCTCCATAGCTTTTCATACACAGTCAGCACATACACTATCCCTTTAAACACAATCAAGTAAGCGTGGATCCCTTCGAGTACGACAGACGATCTGGGTGCTAATACCTTCCCAGGTCGTAACCAACCCCCTTTCTCAGTTTCTTTGGTTCGCAATCGTCTTATCCATACCCTTCCAGGTTTATGCAGCATTACCTTTCCTTCGGGATAAAAATTCCTAACTGGCGACTCTATTCAACCTCAACCTCCAACATCACCGACAGTTCGCGTTTGCACCGGGATGAAAATCCGGGGAGAGACATTGGGCCTTTGAGCCAACCTGTTGAATCTAGTATATTGTTAATCAATCTCCATCATGTGCTACGTTTCCACTCCCTCCATTCTTATTTTCTCTTTTATAATTTTTATCTTGTTTGCTTTCTTTATTAAATTTGTTTTAAAGAAAAATTGTATATAGTTTTTTTATATTTTCTGTAAGATCTTTGAAGAAAAATTCTAAAAAAACATTTTTAATTTTTTTCTATAATTTTTTTTATTCCACTTTATTGGTTGGTTGTATGGATCATAAATGTTAGATCCATATTTCTTTATTTCTTTATCTTATTTTCTTTTTGGTCGATGAGATCTTTGATTCGACGATTATTGATTTTCGAAGATGTTTAATCTTCATTATTTCAAATCTATGGATGAATGATCATTTGAATCATTCTCCATACTTTGGGATCGTGATAGGTTGCATTTGATAAATCAATGTGAAATCTCGATTAAGATTAGACCGTTACCACTTTTTCTTTTCGTGCGACATGTTTTCAAAGGATGATCCATTATATCATCTCTCTAACATGTATTAGCACAAATATTTTCAACCTTAATTGGTGGTGGTCGGCCTTATTTGTAGGGTAATTACTTCGTAAATTACTCGGAGATTGCTTACCATAGACCTAAACTTGTCCCGAATTTGGAATAATATCCGATTGGATCCGGTTGCCTTGCGATTTTGGTTATCTCTTTTTAGTTGTAGTTGATTAAGTTCACCATACCATTGTTATGTAAATATTATTATACTATTAATATACTAACATTTTAATTCCTTCTCACACCTTATCCTCTTTATTTTAATATCTTGTTCCTTATCTCTTTTATTATGCTTTTATTATACTATATCATTCATCATATTGTTTATGTTTATATTGATATTCTTGTGCTTTTTCCTTTTGTCCATTTGGACACAAAAACATTAATAAAGTATTAAACATCTAAAAGACATGTGACTTTAATTTTGGACTATGGCCACTATCCTTATCATTGGACTTGGAGTTTTGGACTTAGATTTTAGGATCTCTCCCTTTGCTTAAATTATTATGGATTGAAGACCTTAGCCAATTTGGTTCACTTGTTTATAAAGATGGAAATCATATTGCTTCGAAGAATGTTCACCATACGGTTTGATCGTTCTTCCTTTAACTTTTACTTTAAGTCTTTGGATAGTCCCTTCATCTCCTCCCCTTCTTAAATTTTCAAATCTTCTTCCTATTTTCAAAACCTTCTTTGTTTTCAAACTTCAAATCGTTTTCATAATCAAACCTTGACTTAGGTCAAGCGGTTTTACCTTTTCATTTCGTTTCTTAATAAATGCTAAACCACATAAGCATATTGAAACTTTCTTTTCAAAATACTTTAAAAAATGCAAAACTCATTCATTTGTTTTTGTGCCCTCGTGCACTTTTCCTTTAACCTTTTTTTAAAGTTTAGATATGATTCATTCTTTCTAGCGGAATTATTCGCTAAAGAATGACGACTTATCTTTACATTTTAAAATCAATTCAACACATTTTTTCCTTTTCACATTTTGTACGACGAACTACGAGGTTTTGATCTTGCATTGCACTTTGTGGGTACGTAGGCATGAGACGAACGTCTCTTCAAACACAAAAATCTTTAAAAAAAACATTTCTCTTCTCATCTCTTCAATCTCTTTCAAACAAACCGTTTTTCAAACCAAAAAAGCAGTAAATATTTCAAAGATCTCCCTTGGAGTACCATGGACATTTTGGGTGCGTAAAACCTTCCCAATTTGTAGCCTATCCCCTTACCCGTTCTCTGCTCGATTTTTCCAACTTTGATACACAAATTGCACTGACACTACCCCTTTAAAACACAAATATTTTAAGCGTGGATCCCGTCGAGTACGGCGGACAATCTGGGTGCTAATACCTTCCCAGGTTGTAACCAACCCCCTTTCTCAGTCTCTTTGGTTCGCAACCGCCTTATCCATTTCTTTCCTAGGTTTATGCAGCATTACCTTTCCTTCGGGATAAAAATGCCTAGCTGGCGACTCTATTCATTCTTCTCTTTCGCCGACCGTTCGCGTCTGTACCCCTTCTGACCTGGGTGTCATTTGGTGGGAGCGACAGGTACAAACGCGAAAATGGCGCGGAAAAGGTTAGAGTCGCCAGCCAGACATTTTTATCCCGAAAGAACGGGAATGGTAATGTTGCACAAACCAGAAGAAAAGAAAAGGAAGGACACGGGTCCTGCGAACCAAAAAGACTGAGTTCGGGAGTCGGTTACGACCTGGGAAGGTATTAGCACCCAGATCGTCCGCCGTACCCGACGGGATCCACGCTTGCAAAGAAATCTGTTTCAAAGGGTGAAGAAATGAAAGCTGCTGCAAAAGAAAAGAAACTGAACTGGATAAAAGAAACGAAAAGGGAACTGAAAAAGAAATGAAAAGGAAAAATGTAGGGAAAATAAAGATTGTGCTCGAACGGGCCCTACCCCGCTGCCTACGTACCTCATATGGACAATGAGGATCAGAGTCGCCGTAGTTCCCCTAACTAGGGGTGGAAAAGATTGCTTGTGTCTTAAGGCTTGAACTGCCTATGTCAATGCTCAGGTGTTGCAGGCTCGAACGACGAGTGCGTTACCGTCTTGCAAAATGACAAGTAGGAGCAAGTTCGCGGAAGGAGATGAGAAAAGAATTCCCGAAGGATAGACGATTATTGTTTGTCCAGTGTTTTTTATGGGTTTTCTGCTTTGAAGTTTGCATAGGTAAGTGTACCTAAGTCTTACTCAATGGGATGTGTACTTCTTACATCATCCCGAAATGGAATGCGCAAGAGGCACACCTAGCTATGGAGGAAATCCCCAAATCTAGTCCCACAAGTGAAGGCTCAGACACACTGACCTACTGGCATTTATTAAGTGTTTTTGTGGTTTTTTAGTTAAGAAATATTTTTTTAGCTTTTCTTTGTGAAGTAATCTCATGCTAAGACCTATCCACCACGAGGGATATCCTACACCTCGCCCCGAAACGGAACGCGTGCAAGTATCTCATAGCAAAGTCTCGTGCCACATGAGAAGACTCGTCATTTATTAAAGTGACTTGAAGTTAAATTTGAAGATGATAAGAGAAAGTACCAAAAGGATCTCAAAGGTAAAACATCTAATGGGAAACTAAACAAGACCTAAAGTTGTCATGAAAAAATGGTATCCTAAGTTAGTGAGGCTTCAACTATCCTAAAGAAGAAGGAGAATCAAAAGAGAAGCAAAAAGAAAGGAGAAGAAATCTAAAGAGGGGAAAGAGAACCACATGATGGCACAAAGCACATCAAAACTAAAAAAAAAGCAAAAGCAAAGCAAAAGAGGAAAGATGAAGAGTTGAAATGTGGATAAACATCCACACTTCTCTTACCATGAGTCCCTGAAATGTTAGCAAAAATCTAGCAAATTGATCAACACAATCATGGAATGAACATGCTCAAAGGTTCTAGCAAACAAGGATCAAACAACATGCCAAGCATTGCAAATATACGACTTACGCGTCGAAAACATGAAAGCATACATCAACCAGCACGCAAATCACCCTAAAATAGCATGTTCAATGATCATACAATGATCCATGGCAATTAAAACAAGTAAGGGGTTCAAACAAGCTCAAAACAAACCTAGAAAGTCATTCTGCTTCAGTGTTAACCGGTTAACCAAATGCGTTAACCGGTTAACTAGTTCAAACCTGCACAAAAAACGCATAAAACAGGTGCGTTAACCGGTTAACCAAATGCGTTAACCGGTTAACACTGTTAAAACAACAGCAAATCCTGCAAAAACAGCAGCTCAAACCAGCTTATCCAAATAATCTTACACCATACCAGCAATCAATTATACATGGAAAAATTAGATCAATTCACATTAATCCACATCATTAAGCTCGTGAACATTAACATTCAGATCCGGTTACAAATCAACCAATCAATTCAAGCAAGCCAAGAAAATACACAAGCATATGGTAGATCTAAAGCACAAGCATGCAAGTAAGCTAAAACAGAGCTAGATCTGAAATTAACCAACCTACAAAGCTGAGGTATGCTTTGGTAATTGTTGTTTGAGTTGGAGATGAGAGATTTCGCGGAAAACTTTGAAGATCTGGTGCTAAGCTTCACAATCCATGCAAAATAAATGCAAGCAAAAGGTCTTGATGCAGAATTTTGACTCCACAAGCACTTCTAATCTCCAAACTAGATCTGAACCAAGTAATAAACCAGCAAAATGATGCAAAGAAGCTATGGATGGAGGTCTAGTTCCAAGATCTACACACTTTAATGCAAAGTTATGTGATCTTCAAAGAGGAACTTTGATTGATTTGGAAAATGGGGAGAAAAAAGTGAGAGAATGGTGAGAGAGCTCAAAATTCAGAAAATGAGAAGTGAAAATTGTGAGGATTTTTTATTCTTGGTTTGGAGGGAAATGGAATAAATATGGTTTAGGTTTGGGGCCCAAAATTTTGGTTTGGGATCCAAAAAAAATGGCTTGGCATTAGCTTTGAAAGTGATTAGGATTTAGCATTGGAATTAGGCTTGGACAAATGATCTAGATCCTTCTCCATAATTCCCAATTAATTCAAATGAATAAAAATGAGAAAATTGGAAAATGGAGCCAAAACACACATGCTGAACTTGCTGCTGAAATTCAAATTTCGCAGCCGTTAAACGGTTAACCATATGCGTTAACCGATTAACGCAAGGAAAATTTGAATTTTCCTCCCTTTGGTGGGAAACCTCAAGAATAACCTGACGCCAACCGTTTCAAGCTGATTTTGATCCTCATCCATTTTTAGGGTCTTGAAGATGATACAGAGCTTGTGCAAAATGATCCTGTGAGATTCTTGCCAGGTCACCATGCTCTTGATTTTGACTTGTAGTGCTTCAAATCTCCCGGACTATTGATCATATTCCTTATGCTAGAACATGTGAGTGTTATGCTTCATTTTTCTATGCAAAATGCTAAGGATATGATATGCTTATGATGATTATGATATGATGATGATGCTAAACAGAAGAGGGAAAATTTGGGGTGTTACAGTTATCTAATGAATTTAGTCCCCAACCATGGATTAAGTTGAGGAGTCTTCCTCAGCTTAAGTGCTCTCATTTATCATCCTTCTCTTAGGATGGTGTAATGAGTTCACTAATCCCTGATTAGAGATTAAACTCATTAATTAAAACTAAACAAAAACCCAAAAAAATCTTAATAATTACAAGTAGGTTAATGATCTTAATCCTACATCATCATGGTAATTAAGTTGAGATGCTTATCTCACACTTAAGTAGGCTCATTATCCCTAATCAGGGAGGATATAATGAGTTTACAACCCTTGATTTAGGCTTAAGTTCATTATCCTATGCAAAATACCAAAAACAATAAAAAACTGAAAACACAAAAACAAACAATAAACGTCTCCTCCAGGATTCTTTTCTCATCACACTCACTCTACAAACAAGAACTTGCTTCTTCCGTCTAATGCAAGACAGTTAGCACTCGAGCCATACGAGACATACACTTGAGCATAGACAAGCAAGTAGTTCACAGTCAAATCATTCCAGTCTCTTTGAGTCGAACTACGGTGTTCTGACTTCCTTATTGCACGAGAGGATACGTAGGCATAACTTAACAGTTATCGAACAAAAGTCTCTGTGTCTTCCCCCTCTTTCAGCCTTTTTTAAGCCTCAGTTCCTGAGCAATTCACACCTTTTGCACTGACACATGTACTTTCTCCATAGCTTTTCATACACAGTCAGCACATACACTATCCCTTTAAACACAATCAAGTAAGCGTGGATCCCTTCGAGTACGACAGACGATCTGGGTGCTAATACCTTCCCAGGTCGTAACCAACCCCCTTTCTCAGTTTCTTTGGTTCGCAATCGTCTTATCCATACCCTTCCAGGTTTATGCAGCATTACCTTTCCTTCGGGATAAAAATTCCTAACTGGCGACTCTATTCAACCTCAACCTCCAACATCACCGACAGTTCGCGTTTGCACCGGGATGAAAATCCGGGGAGAGACATTGGGCCTTTGAGCCAACCTGTTGAATCTAGTATATTGTTAATCAATCTCCATCATGTGCTACGTTTCCACTCCCTCCATTCTTATTTTCTCTTTTATAATTTTTATCTTGTTTGCTTTCTTTATTAAATTTGTTTTAAAGAAAAATTGTATATAGTTTTTTTATATTTTCTGTAAGATCTTTGAAGAAAAATTCTAAAAAAACATTTTTAATTTTTTTCTATAATTTTTTTTATTCCACTTTATTGGTTGGTTGTATGGATCATAAATGTTAGATCCATATTTCTTTATTTCTTTATCTTATTTTCTTTTTGGTCGATGAGATCTTTGATTCGACGATTATTGATTTTCGAAGATGTTTAATCTTCATTATTTCAAATCTATGGATGAATGATCATTTGAATCATTCTCCATACTTTGGGATCGTGATAGGTTGCATTTGATAAATCAATGTGAAATCTCGATTAAGATTAGACCGTTACCACTTTTTCTTTTCGTGCGACATGTTTTCAAAGGATGATCCATTATATCATCTCTCTAACATGTATTAGCACAAATATTTTCAACCTTAATTGGTGGTGGTCGGCCTTATTTGTAGGGTAATTACTTCGTAAATTACTCGGAGATTGCTTACCATAGACCTAAACTTGTCCCGAATTTGGAATAATATCCTATTGGATCCGGTTGCCTTGCGATTTTGGTTATCTCTTTTTAGTTGTAGTTGATTAAGTTCACCATACCATTGTTATGTAAATATTATTATACTATTAATATACTAACATTTTAATTCCTTCTCACACCTTATCCTCTTTATTTTAATATCTTGTTCCTTATCTCTTTTATTATGCTTTTATTATACTATATCATTCATCATATTGTTTATGTTTATATTGATATTCTTGTGCTTTTTCCTTTTGTCCATTTGGACACAAAAACATTAATAAAGTATTAAACATCTAAAAGACATGTGACTTTAATTTTGGACTATGGCCACTATCCTTATCATTGGACTTGGAGTTTTGGACTTAGATTTTAGGATCTTTCCCTTTGCTTAAATTATTATGGATTGAAGACCTTAGCCAATTTGGTTCACTTGTTTATAAAGATGGAAATCATATTGCTTCGAAGAATGTTCACCATACGGTTTGATCGTTCTTCCTTTAACTTTTACTTTAAGTCTTTGGATAGTCCCTTCATCTCCTCCCCTTCTTAAATTTTCAAATCTTCTTCCTATTTTCAAAACCTTCTTTGTTTTCAAACTTCAAATCGTTTTCATAATCAAACCTTGACTTAGGTCAAGCGGTTTTACCTTTTCATTTCGTTTCTTAATAAATGCTAAACCACATAAGCATATTGAAACTTTCTTTTCAAAATACTTTAAAAAATGCAAAACTCATTCATTTGTTTTTGTGCCCTCGTGCACTTTTCCTTTAACCTTTTTTTAAAGTTTAGATATGATTCATTCTTTCTAGAGGAATTATTCGCTAAAGAATGACGACTTATCTTTACATTTTAAAATCAATTCAACACATTTTTTCCTTTTCACATTTTGTACGACGAACTACGAGGTTTTGATCTTGCATTGCACTTTGTGGGTACGTAGGCATGAGACGAACGTCTCTTCAAACACAAAAATCTTAAAAAAAAACATTTCTCTTCTCATCTCTTCAATCTCTTTCAAACAAACCGTTTTTCAAACCAAAAAAGCAGTAAATATTTCAAAGATCTCCCTTGGAGTACCATGGACATTTTGGGTGCGTAAAACCTTCCCAATTTGTAGCCTATCCCCTTACCCGTTCTCTGCTCGATTCTTTTAGCTTTTTGCTTTTAGATTTATTAGGATTTTATTCGCTCTTTCTTCCCTTTCCATTTGGAATAAAATAAAAGCGTGGTGGCGACTCTTTTTTCTTTGAGTTAAGTTAACCAATAGCTTACACTCATGATTTTACAACTATAGAAAAGTGGCGACTCTGTTGGGGAATCAATCTCTAAGTGGATTCGACCTACTTTGATTTATTTACTGCTTTGGTTTGATTTGTTTGTTTTTGTTTGTTCTATTTCGGTTTTGGCGATCCTCTGTGAGTGAGATAGATTCTAACCCAGATCTGAGTTGAACTTATGATAGGACGACAATATTCGAAGCGATACGCGATGGATTAGTCCAAAGAGATATCAATTTGATAATCTCCACTCGGTTAGGCTCTCTTGGATTATCAATGTCATGATGAGTAATCATACGTGGCATTATTTTCCGACCTTGAGCTGATCATACTGAGGTGAGGACCGTAGAACCCTTAACCCATTTGTCGCTCCCCGGATTTCCATCCTGGTACAAACGCGAAAGTGGCGTGGAAAAAGAATAGAGTCGCTAGCCAGGCATTTTTATCCCAAAAGAAAGGGAATGGTAATGCTGCACAAACCAGAAGAAAGAGAAGGAAGGACACGGGTCCTATGAACCAAAGAGACTGAGTTCGGGAGTCGGTTACGACCTGGGAAGGTATTAACACCCAGATCGTCCGCCGTACCCGACGGGATCCACGCTTGCAAAAGAAACTGTTTCAAAGGGTGAGGGTATGAAAACTGCTGCAAAAGAAAAGAAAATGAATTGGATAAAAGAAACTGAGAAAAGAACTGACTAAGAGAACAAAGAGAAAAAATGTAGGGAAAATAAATATTGTGCTCGAACGGGCCCTACCCCGCTGCCTATGTACCTCATCAGGATAATGAGGATCAGAGACGCCGTAGTTCCCCTAACTAGGGGTAACAAGGAAATTGCTTGAATTAAGGCTTGAACTGCCTATGCCATTGCTCAGGTGTTGCAGACTCGGACGACGAGTGCGTAACCGTCTTGCAAAATGACAAGTAGGAGCAAGTTCGCGTACGAAGCGAATGAGATGAGAAAAGAATTCCCGAAGGAAAGACGCTTATTGTTTGTTTGTGTTTTTTATGAAGCTTTTATGAGTGTGTCACAAAGAAGTGAACTCAAGTTCCATGGAATGTGCACTTGTCACTATATTCCAAGATGGAATAATAGAACAACCACACTCAAGTAAGGAGAAGATCCCCAAAACTTGAATCCAAAGATGAGGGCCTAAGCTCACTAACTTGTTGAATTATTAAGTGTTTTTGGTATTTACAATGAAGCAGTGTTTTTTATGCTTTTCTTGGTGAAGAAGATACCTTGATTAGACTTGTGCATCACAAGGTAAACTTATACTATCCCAAGATGGGAAGACTACAAGCACACCTCATGGGATAAGGCTATTGTTCAAGGTATCACTTCAAACTTATTAAGATGTTTTTTATGGTTATGAGATGAGAAGAGAAGAAGAACCAAAATGATCACAAAGGAAAAATTCTAAAGGGGGACTAAAGAATCCTAAGTGTTAACATGCATGGATGTCCTAAGGTTAGTGTGGTTTCTACCCTAATGAAGAAAGAAAGAAGAAGAGAAGAGGAAAAAGAGATGAGATGAGTAAGGCCTAGGCCCAACAAGCAAAGGGTTAGCACAATGAAGAAATAAGAAGAAAAGATGAGATTTGGAGATGTGGAACTCAACTTCCACACCTCACACTTACCATAGCCCCTGCAAGGTTAGTAACATGCACACAAGTGAAATGAAATGAACAAGATAACATGCCATCATCATACAAACATAAGTGAAATGATATGTACACATGCTCAATGCAAATGTAACTCACAAGAATGAGGAATGAAGCATGTAAGCAAACATGGTGCAACATGGAATACATATGCAAAAACAAATGCAAACTTATGAAGATGCAAAGCAACAATGCACAAACATGGACTAAATGCACAAGACCAGAACCAACACAAACCAAAGAAGAGCTTAAGAAGCTAGCAAGATGAAGAGAATGAAGGTACAAGACCAAACAATCACAAAATGGGAGTGAAGGAAGTAAGGAAGAAGTGAAAGCACACTTAAGAAATGAAAGGACTTAAAAGGTAAGTGTCGTACCTCGAAAAATACGATCCTCGCGCAGACCGCGGAACAGATGGAAATAACAGAGTCGCCACCTAATTCTATTTATTCTAATGAAAGAATAGGGAGATATAGATAAAACCTAATAAAGAAATATGGAAAGAACAAGGTCATCGAAACCAAATTCTATGTTCGGGAGTCGGTTACGTAAGGGGAAGGTATTAGCACCCCTTACGTCTGTTGTACTCAACAGGAACCTCTTAGTTTAACTTGCGATTAAATGTTAACTTATGCTTTCTATTTTCTTCGTCTAAAATAAATGTGAACGATTCTAATTTAAAGGTTACGAGAAATGGGTGGTTTTATTCCTAGGGTGCTCGGCAGGGAACAAGATCCGTGTGCCTACGTATTCCCTTGTGCAATGGGAAAGTCAGAGCCTCGTAGTTCGCGGTACTAAGGTTCGTCGATTATCTTGTTATAATGAACAGTTGTTTGAACCGCATTCTAGCTGCTAAGCGTTGGCTTGTCGGCTCGCGATAAGAGGCTGAAGCGCTAGCTTATTTCGCAAATATAGAAAGGGTTTAGACAAAGTTCGCTTTAAAGGATAATATTTGATAAATTAGGGTTTTTTAGAATGAAAGGGGTAAATAAATTGCGTCCTGAGGAGCGGGCCTTAGGAGAGTTTATTCGAGAATTCGAGGAATGCTAGATTCCAGAATTCAATTATTTCATTACATATTACAAGTTTTAATTACGAAAAGTCAAATGAACCGCGTCCCGCGGGGCGAGCCTCAGGAGTATTCATTCAAGAATTCGAGGAATGCGAGACTCCAGAATTCAGTTATTCCGTTATTTAATTATGAAAATATTTGAAGGTCGAGTTCGGAAAAGTTGATGACAAGGCACAATACGTTCGATTAATTCGCAATCCAATTAAAGCGATAACAAAAAGAATTAAATTAATATTGCAACAATTAAATTGAAATAAAACAATAGATATAAATATTCAACTTTAATAGAATTTAATCAAGTACTTGAATAATGGAAATAAAGTAATAAAAATAAATTACTAAATTAAATTGTTTGTCGAAATAGAATAATTAAATAAAATGCCTCATATTGATTAAATTTCTGATTTTACAACATCGGAGATAATTTAATCGTTTATTATATCATTGGCCATAAAAATAAAATAAAGTCGAAACAATAATAATAAAAAGAATTGGCCCCATATTAAATTTAAATAACGTCGATTTAATCGAAATCGAATATTTAAATATTTATTCATCGGCCAATAAAATAATAATAAAAATTAATAATAAAAATGAATCTAATAATAAATTAGAAACTATAAAAATAGAAAATGGTCTCATATCGATTCGGACAACATCGATAAATTGAATGTCGCGAATCGGACAGTAATATCATAGACCCACTAATAAATATAAATAAATCAATAAATTGATAAAATAATAAATGGATAAAAGTCGGCCTCAAATTGATATAGACAACGTCGTGAAGTGGAATGTCGATAAATCATATTTTTTATCATAGGCCCCAAAAATAATAAATCGGTAAACAAAAGATCTAAAATATTAATTAGAAAAAATTAGAAACAAAATAAAATATGGTCTCATAACGATTTTGATAACATCGATTCAAAATCGAATATCGAAAAAAAACTGTGTTTATATAATATACCCAAATAATGAAATATTAAATCCAGATTATTCTAAAAATGCTTCGAAAATAAGATAATAATAAATATAAAAATATTAAACAAACATAGTAAAAACAAATGAGGTGTGTCGCAAATCTGCATGTAGGCAGTAGCAATCACCTGGGTTTAGCATCAAAAGTCCAAACTCTAACCATACAAATAATAAGACCAGCAAAAGAGAAAAAAAGAATAAAAAATAAATGAAAGGAAATATTTTAACGAAAACAAAAAAAACAAGCTTAAAAAGTATACAGAGGAAAAAAAAAGTGTTCAGTATGACAATGAAATAGTCAAAGTACGTCTTCTACCTTCTTCACAAAAACACGACGTTGGAGAAGCCCACCCTTTGATGACTCACGGCGGCGGTTCAAAGACAACCTCACACTCTCTCCACGAATTTCTTGACGGTGACGGCGGTGAAAGTATCTCACTCTCGGCTCTGTTCTCCTCCGTCAGAATCGCAGCGGGATCTAATCTCAAAACGAGTCGCGATTTTCACGCTTTTCGCGGCGTTTCAAAGCTGTCTGTGTTCGTTCAGCTTTCACAGGTTCGCTTACGGCGGTGATTAAGGCTCAACTCGGTTTTCGCAGAATCGCGATTCCGCGGCGGTGGAAGGTTTTGTATCAGATCTGAATTTCTCTTCTTCTTTACTCTGCTCTTTTATTTTTAGGGTTATTATGGTCTTTGAGTTATTTTGTATATGAAGAGGGTTTTTTCTACAAAGTGATTTCTCCCCCCCCCCCTTTTTTGCAGTGTGGAATTGGCTTTTATAGAGTGATCTAAGTGAGGGTGATCCTTAAGATTTGAGACTAATGGTCAGGATGATTGCGTGAGCTTGTGAGCTGTAAATTTAGCAATCTGTTAGAGAGAATCTTCAAGTGATTTTGTGAGAATTGTGTGGGGACCGAGTGACAGCTGAAATTTGTTTGTAGTGAGGTGGCTTCCTTCTAGAATGCTTGTGGACCCAGGTAACTTTATTGAATTTTCACTGCAAAACTGATATTTTACTGCTATTATTTCACTGCACAACTTCTGTTGAATAGGTTTGGATAACTTGTATATTAAATTCCTTTTCATGCTGCAGGTTTTGACATGGTTTGTATAACCAATGCCTTGGCAGGATGGAATACGTGTGCAACATGAAAGATGATAAAGAGCTCTTTGGGCTTGACAAATCATGTGGAGAGAAACACTGAATTATTAATGAAACCTGGTATGGCTCATGAATCATGAATTTACATTTTCGCCGGCCTTTAACTGCTTGCACTGCTATGTACTTTGGAGTTTGATGTTAATTCCTACTCATACGAATACTGATATGACAAGCTTTTTGTGCGGCTGACTGCAGACTTCTTTGGAGCTGGAAAATGAAGCCTGATGTAATGGTTATGACAGGTTTATGCGGCTGGTTCTAGAGTTGGCGGTAACTGGTGTGTCTTGCGTACCTATTATGAGAAAGACTTGGAGAAGGGAGGCTGCAGTTGTAATTAGCAACGCGATGAGTCTTGTGGGTGTTATAGACGAATCCTGAAACGGTTTTAGATATTGATGACGGCTTCACATTGGTAGCAGTTGACTTTGAGAAAGTTACTCTTTCGACTTGGTTCACAGATGAGGTTATTGGTGGCTGCAAATGCTTGTCAGCGAAGTCATACACCTTACAGGTTTGGCTATAATCATGGATAATTTATGCCCTGATTTGGATTCCTTTGTTACCATAATTGTGAGTATGCTGATTTTTATTCCTCTTAACAAACTTGCTTTGAAGTGGATCACTTGCTATAATTATCAATAATTGTCCTTGTCCACAGGTAGAATATGAGAGCTCTCTACTTTGCTGAAATTTGATTTTCTTGACCTCCTTGGTTTTGTTGGATTTGATTCCACTTCTGTATCACTGCAAGTCTTGATCTTGGCAACAATTAACTGAAGAATGGCACCTCGGCAAAATGGACATGCTGGTCCGGTGGTGCAACCAGTTTAAGGATTGGGCTTCTTGAGACAGCATAGCGCTAGGGTACAATGAGCACACATTTGATGACCACAAGGTTTGACCTCAATTGTGTAGACTTGATCAAAGCATATGCAACGTAACTCCGTATTGCTTTCCTCAGAGTCTGAGACAATGTCATCGTCTTTGCTATCAGAATGAATGGTTGAGCTCACTGATGAACTTTAGCGGAGACGGCCAAACAAACGGTGCGGCTGAAGATATGCTATGAAGGAATCCTCAACACCGCAGCAAGCCAACTGAGAAGGCTCTTGGGGAGTCTTGGAGTTTAAGGCTTGCACTTATGGAAACTTTGAAACAATGGTAAGATTTACGAACACTCAATGCTAAAAAAACTCGCATCGATATCATGAATGGATAAGTAGTATCACAGTTTGGTTCCTTTGTATCGATTCCTATAACTCGCACTTAAATCGAACATGAATCCTCCGCGACTTGGTTTCACAATTAGTACTTACAAATGCCATTAGGAAAGTAATCATGACTCTTTGTGATATTAGGAAACAGGTAGAATCAATAATGTTATAAGCTTGAAAGTTGGCTGGAATGAAACACTTTTAGCATCTGTGTTTGATGTGGCCCTTGCTGTATATGCCTTATAAACTTACTTTCAAATACTGCCAAACTGTATTTTTCACTGCTGAATTTTACTCATGATTTGATAGGGTTGAACTGATTATCTGGATTTGGTATTCTACAGGTGAAATCGTGGCCAATTCGCGTGGCGGATTTGCGGCTTTATGCTAAGAAGCTAATGGTAAACCCCCTTTTCTTTATTAACATGGTTGCTGGCTTGGATTAACACTGGCAAGAAGCTTAAGGGCTTAAAGCATCCTGTTCAAAATTTATAACCTTTAAGTCCCTGTATTATTAGGATTTTGATCCTTAAAGCTCCTTGTATAACTTATGCATTGTAAAATCCAACTTGTAATTCATACTTCTTGTCTTTGCACTAAATGGCCCTCTTATCGATGTAATTTGGATTTTTTCCTTTTTTTTTGAATTAAAGCAAACAGTTGGCGCTTTGTCCATTGTAACATTTGTCTCAAGTTTACATTCATAGAATATCTTGTAGCCGTGTACATACAGCTTAATCTTTTTTCCATTGGCTCTTTCACTTAAATTTGAACAATGATTTTAGAGATGCTCTAACCATCTAAGACACGCCTCAAACAAGCTTAGAAATTTGAACCTCTTGAATCCATACCACGAGTTCTATATGAACTAAAATTAAAATGAGGGAATGACATATGTTTGAGTTGAATTCAAAACAAAGACATGATTCTTGTACTTATAAAGCCACTTCCGAAACTCATATACAAAATAAAATCTCATTACTTTGAATTCTTCAAATATAGGAAAATCTTGATTCCATTATTTGAACAAATTTTATTAATGAAACCATGAGTCGTTTGGACCCTTAGTGAGAACCTTTAAGAAAGCAAGCAAAAAATGGAAGATCTTCCTCTACGAATCAACAGGAAGATGCCTTAGATATAATCTAAACCAATCAAAATCTTTAAAACCATTACCAATTGATTATGCCTTGAAATTCTTGATCACAAAAACGAAACCTTGTGTTTACTTGAACTTAATGTACCTGCGCAAATATTAGTCCTAAAAAGCATGCACATAGAAACTCTATGACCTAAATTCTAAAAGATCATAGCCATAAACCAGATGTTCTCTCAGAAAAATAAAATAAAAAATAAGAAAAAGTAGGACAAATTTAGGGTATGACAGTAAGCAAACACAAAAAATTCTAAGAATCAAACCATAGGCCAAGACCAAGAGGACTCCCATACCCCAAAAGGATCCCAAATGAGAAGAAGAAGTTGGCACAAGTGCCCTTCTAAGCTTATAAGAGAGCTAATGAACAAAAAGAAGCAAAATGGGACAAGGTGAGAACAAAAAATCACATTAAATCAACCAAGCATCTAAAGATTCCACAACTCAAGTCAAATGATCTTCAAACATGGTATATCAATGAGCCAAAAGGGTTTGGAAAAATTCAGAAGCAAACTAGGTCAAATGGAGGCAAGAACACAAACTAAGGTTAATAACTTCCAACACAAGTCAAAGGACCAAGACCCAAGGAATAAATTTTTAAAAATCAGGGGAAAAATCACATAAGAACTACATCCTCTTAGGAATCTAGAGCAAAATGAATGAGCACAAAACTCAAAATAATGAGCTCTATAGAAAATGGACAAGGCAGTGTACTCAAGAAAGGATTTAAAATGAAGTAAAGAAATGGAAGAATTAATATGACACGTGGAAATTAAGAAAAAATGAAAAATAAAAATATAGAAAAATAAAAGAAACTTAAAAGAAGACTCAAGATATTTTTGGGAATTTTTTGATAATCAGAACTATTTTAATTAATTGGAAAGTAAAATGAAATAAAGAAAAGAAATAAAGAAAAAGAAATTAAAAGAAATGAGGTTGGGGGTGCCGGTAGTAAGGATTTGCAGTTAAACTGATTTGGGCTTGACAAGTTGGGGGTGCGCATAGCACATGAGAGGCCCATTGGTGCGCAGGCTTATCATTCATCTGGTGGGATTTTATGAAATAAGGCTGGAAAATACAGGATCCACTGGATTAATCAGACGCGTGTGGAAGGACATTCATTAATTGACGTGGCTTAATGGTGAGATGTGAGTGGAGAGAACACAGGACTTATGGTGTGGTGCGCAACAACATGAATTAAAATGAAATAAACAATTCACGTGAGAAGGAGGCTGTGGCTAGGGCAACGTGGCCAGATCCAGGGCGTTGGGCAACAAGATCCAAGGGTCTGAAGATCATCTTCTTCATGAGACAAACCCTAAATCATTTTGCAGTTTCCGGTGACCGGAGCTAGGGCTCCGACACCGGAATTCATAACAGATGAACAAAACCTCAAATAAATGAACCAAAATGTCCAGATCCACTAATTAACATGCCCTGAACTCAAATATGACCTTGAAACAAGCAATGGATCCATGAAACAAGCGGATCGAAGAAAAACATATTTGACCATGAAAACTGAAATCCAAATAACTTTCACTACAATGCATCATTTTCAAAACTATAAGTTGCAGCATACTCAGTGAACATCACAGATCACAAAACACATAACTAATTTCATTTCCAGATCTTAAGATTTAGAACCATACCTGAGTTGCAGATCTTGATTCAAGGTGTTAGAAAACCAAATAATGGATCCAATGCACTACTACTTCACTCTAGATGCAAAATAAATGCATCTAAAGCCTTGAATGAAGCTGGATTCGAAGCTTTTTCCACACCTGCCCTGAAATGGCAATGTTGTTGAACTTGAGAGATATCTTGAATGATGGTGTGATTAATGATCCTTAGCTTGCACTGATCAAGGATCCATAATTTGTTTTGAGATTGATCAAGTGTGTGAGGAGAAATGAGAGAAAATGCAATTGGTGCATAAACTTGGAAATGAGAGAATGAGAGAGAGGTTGAGCTTTCTGAAACCCTAGCTGCTTAAGTATGACCTCACAATCCAATGCTGAAAGAATGCCAAAGTTTGCACGTGTGGATCATGAGAAATTTGTGAATTTGCAAAATTTGAAAATTGGTGTGAGAGCATGCCACCCTCATGCTTTGCTTGGCCTCTTAGCACATGGGCAATCCTTTTCCAACCCTTGATCATAATGCAACAAGTCCTGGCCCTTAGATCAAGTCATCACACTTTTCTCATGATTTTTTAAAATATCCAATTTTTGAACAACTAACTTGCTTGGCACGAATTTGTGGTATTCTTTGGAGAAAAACATGCCATTTGCATTGTATTTTAACTTAGTAAACAAAATTGAACCATTCCAAGCCTTGAAAACAAGTTTTGAGACTTTTTGCTTTTGTGCATGCATGAAATTTTGAATTTGCCCTAATTTCAAGCATTTTTTCGAAGAGCATAGGGAGCAAACCATGAATCCCATGAAAATGTACTTGTACTTTTTGAAAATGGAAGCCCTTAATCTCCAACTTTCATGTTTGACTTTGGTCCATTTGAATAATTTTTGATCATGTTAAGGCCATTTGAAAATTAGGGCAAAAGTTGCCAAATTTGGAAATTTCTCAAAACCAAGTTTGTACCAATTTTGCAAAAGGCCTCAAATCTCCATGATTCTTGATCTTTAAGCACCCCAAACCTCTTATAACATTGTAAGGACACCCCTTGGCCAAAAAAGTTGGGTTAGACCCCTTGAAATTACACAGTTGACTTTTTAAGGGCACAGTTGACCAATTACTTCATTTGCAAGCAACTGGAGCATTTCTTGACTTCCACATGGAATTTTCTCATGAAAATTGGTACCTAGGATCCTCTTGATATATAGAAGACTTTGCCAAAATTAAATGGCCAAAGTTGTGAAGTTTTGGTGCTTGAATCTCAAACCCTAGTTTAGGTGCCTTGTGTAGGAGCTTTGCCTTATCCTGAGATCTCTGGTGATCATGCAACCTTCTGAGCTTTTGCAAATGAACTTGATCTTGTAAATGGAGTGTAAACCCATCATAGGACTTGTAAAAATCCATTGGGACCCTTGTCATGTCTTGTGATGCCTCAAGAACCTCCACAGATGACCATATGCCTAATGCTAAGACATGAAGAATGTTATGACTCATATTTCCATGATAGGATGCTAAGAAAATGATATATTCATGATGAATATGATGTGATATGATGGTTAAAATGAATAGGGAAAATTTGGGGTGTTACAGCTGCCCCTATTCAAACAACTGTAGATCTGAAAAGGACGGTAGCACGGGCTATCGACCGTTCAAGATAAATTGTGGTTGAATACCAAGAAGACCAGAAATTTGCACTCTGACGAAGAATGCAACACTGGGAAATAAACCCAACCAAATGACGCTTTGGTGACTGCAGGGGAGAAAAAGCAGACGAGCCTCTTCCAAATTGAAACTGATATCTGGAATGAAAACACTAAGACAGACGGGTCTTCTACGAACAATCCTGTTACGCCAGGAGCTGGACATACGAGTCCTCAAACACTGCAAGAACATATGACTTGAGATAGACGAATCTCCTTCGGATATACCTGTTACGCCAGGACCGGGATGCAATAAAGTCTGTGGGATAGACATGCATAATCAAGGTAGACGAACCTTCTTCATATATTATCCGTGGATATATGGTATAAGACAGACGAGTCTTCTTCGAGCAAACCTGTTACGCCAAGCGCAACACTAATAATTGGTGCCTGAGACAGACGAGCCTCCTTCGGATTTACCTGTTACGCCAGGACCGGTAACCATTTTGACATTTAATCCCACTGTCAGGATTTTAAACCTCTTCAATACAGACAAGTATTGGACGATCATCAAGATAACACAGACGAGTGCCAAAAGTCAATGATACAGATGAGTATCAGAAGATGATCTGAGAAACACAAACGAGCGCTTCAGGCAATGATATAGACGAGCATCAGCCACTGGTATAGACGAATACCAGAAATTCAAACACAGACGAGCATTTGGAGTAGCAATACAGACGAGTACCAGGATAATCAACAAATCCACACATACAGACATAAGCTAACACAGACGGGTGCTGGGGATAATACAGACGAGTATCCAAACAAAGCAGACGAGCTATCAGAAAGATAATAACACAGACGAGTGCTGGAAATTGCAGACGAGCAACAGTAAAGAGTATGTATCAAACACAGACGAGTGTTGAGAATTGCAGACGAGCAATAGCCAAGATTACAACATCAAAACACAAACGAGTGTTGGGACTTGCAGACAAGCAACAACAGGTAATAAACACAGACGAGTGTTGAGAATTGCAGACGAGCAAAAGCAGAGAATATATGTCAAACACAGACGAGTGTTGGAAAACTGCAGACGAGCAACATTAAGATAATCATCCAAAACACAGACGAGTGCCGGAGAAAGCAAACGAGCAATCAACAGAGATCATAACCTCAAAACAAAGACGAGTGTTGGAAAATTGCAGACGAGCAACATTAAGATAATCATGGACCACTGCTGGGGAAAGCAAACGATTAATACCAAAATGATAACGCAGACGAGTGTTGAGAGATGCAGACGAGCATCAATAAAGATCAAACACAGACGAGTGCTGGAGATTGCATACGAGCAACGAACAAATGCCTGATTGGCCACAAGAGTTACAACTCTGCAGGGGAAGACAAGTAGAGATGCTTTGACACCTAACTTTGACTGGAGTGATGAATACCTGACTGTATCATCAAATTGACCAACAGTATGGCAACTTTGCTGGGGAATATTTCACTGACGGAAGTGAAAAACCAAATATGAACTCTGCGGGGAAGGATCATCTTCAGACTTGGATGGGTGAGATGCTTCGACAATACTCTGGCTGGGGAGAGCATTTTGCTAATTCAAGCTCTGGCTGTGACCCTTGCTGGGGATAGAATTCTGGCAATTCTAATTCTGTGGGGACATCAGACATTCAGCTTCCTGTTGGGCATTCCACTGGGGAAGAATAAACTACTTGGGCTGCTGCCAAGGCTTAGCTGGGGAAACTTCTGCTGGAGACAGGAATTGCAAAGTCTTTGAGGAGAAACAACCTGCTTGGGAGAATGTGACGCCATCCTGCAACCTGCAACAACAGAAAACACAAGTGTGCCCCGGGGATTTGCATGGTATGATCTGTTCATCCATTGTTACCTGACACTCACAGAGGGTTTACAGTGTTTCCCTGCATGTCATTTTCTTTTCAAATCATCACCATGTTTAAATGCAATGCTATTTTTGCCAAAAACTCAGGACATTTTGCAAACAAAAATAAACACACATAGCTTTTTGACTGAATATTCTTTTTATTGAAAGGCCTCTGAATAGGCAAAGATTTACATCAGGAAGCAACCACCTGGAAAGAGGTAGCCACCATAAAATTTGAGAAAAGAAACTATCCTAATGGCAATGGGCACGACATCCCAATGAGTTCCATTTCTGCTATGTGTCATACCCCAAATTTGTCCTACCCGCACTATTTTATTTTACTGTCTAATCATTATTTTTTTTTAAATTCCAAAATGCGTACCAATTTATTTTCTGTCTGATACTATAAAAATCCAAAAAATATGTTCCATTTCCCTTTATTCGAAAATTGCATTCTCTCCTTATTTCTCTCCTAATTATCTTATTGCTCGATGATCACTTCTTTTTTAATTGTTTCTATCGTATTCATTTATGATAAAAAATTCCAAAAAATTCAAATTCTCTCCTATCTTTTATTCCACTTTTATTCTGTTCTAAAAAGTCTATTTTTTGCTACTTTATTTCATTCTTATACTATTTTACAAAAATATTGGTACTATTATTCTTACTATTATTGTTTTATCGTCATTATTTTGGCATTTTTGTTATTCTCTTACTCTTATTATTTTCTATTTTTATTATTTTATTATTACTATTGTTATTATTATTATTTCAAAAATATTCTTGCATTTTTATAAATCATCAATTCATAAGTTCACCTTTTCTCTACAAAATTTTACTACTTTTATTTTATGGCTTTGTTATTATAATTAATATCATTATTTCTTTTTATTATTATTATTATTATTATTAGTAGTAGTAGTATTATTACTTTTATTACTTTTATTATTCTTGTTATTATAACTTTTCAATTTCTTTTTTTATATAATCCACTTTTATTAAAAGTTTCATAAGGTTGCAGTCCATTTTGTATTATTTTCTTTTCATTATTATTATTATTATTATTATTAATATTATAGTTATTATTATTATTATTAGTATTTTATTAGTTTACTTTCCAACAAGCCATGTGACTCTCCCACCATTACACAGCAACACGCACAAACTTTTTTCCTTTCCATTCACAATAACCTACAACCCAATTCCATAACAAATTTGCAGTACATTTTTTTTGTCACAGCCTGTAACAAATCACCCTCAAATCTCCCTTTTACCCTGAAAATTCTCTCTACAAATATTGTCATTTTCTTCATTCACAACAGGCTTGGAAAATCTGAAAATAAATTCTGCAAAAATAAAAAAATCAGCCAAGCTTCACTTCTTAAAACTTTCATTCTTCATAGTTCTAACTATCATTAATATTACCTTTTGTTCTTCATAAACCATTGTGCAAATTTCACTTCTCCACCATATGTTTCAGCCGCCGTAACAACTGAACAATCACAACAACATTCTTAACACACAAAACAATAAACACAAAAAAAAAAACCATCTTCAAATCTGTTTTCACCGAATTCCACCCTCATCAACTCACTGCAAAACCTCATGTAAACAACCAAACCGTCGATTAAAAAAAATACCGTGAAATGGAAACCACATCACGTCGATAACCATCTCACCGAAAACAGAACCGAGTTTGAACCAAAACACTAAGACACCGCTCACATCCGCGAACTCACCTTCGGAAACCCTTCCATCACCTTTGTTCAGCCGTGAACATAACCGCATCACAAACGAAACTCACCGGCCAGCCACCGCCACCCTCACAGCCGTGAAATCCACGAAGCCATCGCGAAGCATCGAGAGTGACGAACCTGAACCAAAACGCCAACCGCGAGCTAACCGTGAAGCCACCACCGGAGCAAAGCTGCTATCGCAACCCAAACCCGCAAGCTTCGAATCGAAGAATCTTCACTGCGAAACCACCTTCAGACCGGAGCTCCTTGAGACCCCAATCGCGCCGCCGCTCACCGAAGTACACCGTGAGCAATCCGAAAACCCAGACGCTCCATGATTACCGCCGCGTAAGACCGGGAGAGAGACAGATCCGTGAAAGCACAGACGAACGGAGAGAGGTTGAGATTCGCCGTGAAGATCGGGGTCGCCGCTGCTGAGAACTGAAGCTAGAGGTGAGGTCCGCGTTTCGTTTTGTTGTCTCTGTACCAGCTTTTTGTTTTATGAAGAGCATTCATGTTTTTAGTAATTGTTTTTTTGTGTTTTGAAAACCATAAGGACCTTTTAATATTTTTCTTTTTATAAATCATTTTTTTATGTTGTTGATTTAACTTTTTATGACAATGTGATAATGTAAGGATATGTGTGTTCATACTGAGATTTGAAAAGCACTTTTTTTAAAAAAATTGGAACTCGTTCTTCTGTTTTTTTACTGTGACTTAAAAGAGTATTAAATACCATAAAATCTCATTCTAAGTTTTATATTTTTAGATTTATTTTGTTTATTTTAATGAATATACTTTATTGATACTCACTAATCTAATCACCACACTAAGCCCAACGTTACACCCTCTTTATTTTATTTATTTTGTTAGTTTTTATTATGTTGTTTTTTTTTCTATTTTATTTCTACAACTTATTCTCTTTTTTCTATTTTTTATTTGATAATAGTGCTTTTTGTTAGAAAAAATGTTTAAAAATATGTATTTTTAATTTCTATTTCATTTTGGGGCCAATGATATATTAAAAGGCCGAATTTCGCCCGATTACATTTAATCGGTGATGTGCGGTCAATATGAGGCTCTCTTTTATTTTATTCTATTATTTTTATTTTGAACACAAAAACTTGTAATATAATTTAATTCATTATTTTCAACATTATTTAATTTATTCAGTTATTCAATTTATTATTCTATTTAATATTTAGCAATTCAATTTATTCAATTTATTTAATTTCGCATTTCAAATTATGTTTCGACTCCTCATAGAACGGTTTCTTTAAACCGGCTCTAAGGAAGTTCACGAACAAAATTTTGTCCCGTCCCAAAAAGGTCCAACGCCTTCGAATAGTTGCGCTCGATTAAAAGGTCCAACGCCTTCGAATAGTTGTGTCCCGATTAAACAGGTCGAACGCCTTCGAACAGTTCAAGCACACTGCACACACGCTTCCTCTTGGGCAAACTACAATGATACCATTTATTTCTCGCAATCCCCTGTATTTATTTTGTACCCCTCTCCCATTACTTTGTACGCACTTTATTTTCTGTATTTTATTTAATTCTGAATCCTTGGTCCAACGCCAAGCGATTGCATTTGCACACTCGCACCTTTTTATTTTGTTTCGTTTATTAGGATTCACCTTACTTTGCGAGCCGAGCGCTTCGTGCCTCGCTAACAAACTACAAAAATAACCTCCACTTGCACTTACCCTTTTAACCTCAAAAAAAACCAAAACGTTTCGATTAGATCCAAACCCTTGATTCAACGTCAAGCGGTCTTAGGAAATAAAACACATTAATAAAACGAGAAGATTTGTACGCCACGAGCCTTAAGCGGTAGAAAGGAGGATAACGAGCTCTCGTTACTCGCTCCGATTATTTCAACGCAGGACGCTCGTCTTGTTGGGCGAGATAAACTATCCATAGTCTTTAGTACATTTCAACTCCTAAACCCTTTCATCGACGAAAGGTAATAAAATCAAACAACCATTACCCTTAGTAGGCCGAACTACGAGGCTCTGACTTTCCCATTGCACGCGGGAGTACGTAGGCACGAGGATCTCAATTCTTGCCAAGCACCTAGGATCAATCTAACTTATAATTTAACTCATTTCCCTCTAGCAAGCAATCGTTTAAGCATAGACATCCTTTCTCGCGCGTTAACTTAGATGGTTCCCATCGAGTACGATGGATGTAGGGGGTGCTAATACCTTCCCCCTGCATAACCGACACCCGAATCCAGACAATGGTTCCGTTGACCTTTGTCCTCATCCTTCTCTTCCCGGGTTGTATCTATATCTTCCCTTTCCCTCCTCGGGAATAAATAGAATTAGGTGGCGACTCTTCAGTCCGTCCGGCGCGCGGCTCCGTCTTTTCGGATCGCGTGAGGTCGTATTTTTCGGGGTACGACAGCTGGCGACTCTGCTGGGGACTAGTTCACCCCTATGCGAGTCTAGCCCAGTCTAGGTTCCTGCGTTTGTTTGGATGTTTGCTTTTATGCCTTGCTTGTTTATTTTTATCGCTTTCTTTATCGCATTCCATCTTATATATCTTGTGGCTCCTTGGTACTATAATTTGGATCGATACTTTGCATAAGAAACTTGAGGGAAAAGCTCTATACCCGGGCTTTCGAGTACAAACTTAAGTTAGCGAGGTTGTGTAGTATGGGCTCCCGAGAGAACCACTCTCGTGGGTTGTCGATACGAAAACCTCACTTGGAGTAGATTCTAATGAGAATACTGACGATCGTCAAATCCTTGGCGTGTGCGCTCAGTTGCTTTCATTAGAGTCATTAACTCTGAGGACCTTTAGAACCTTTTGGTTAAAACATTGGTTGATGGTTGCGTAGTATTGGGCACCAAGGTTCGCCCTCGCGTGGCTCGATACGAAAACCTCACTTGGAATAGACTTACTCAATGGAGTTGATTGACTGTCAAGAATGTATGAAATTGACACGTGCATCAAACAGTTGAGAAAAGTTCCATAACTTCAGGACTTTGTTTTAAACCTTGTGTCGATGATCACGTAGTATGGACTCCCGAGAAAATTTGCTCTCGTGGGTTGTCGATACGAAGATCTCACCCAAAATAGATTCATATGGCGGAGTCAATCAACCGTCATGCTTATGGCGCGTGTGATGAACAGCCATATGAATTGATAACTTTGGGATCCCTAAACTTTAGAGTCTACCCAGTGAGTTCTTGATCAGAGTATCCTCCATCTGTACCTTGGGCTCATGAGACCTTGATCTTGTGATCCTGGATTCTGACATTGCATATCATCTCATTTGCATTATTTATTCATATTGCATTTCATTCCAAAGCCGTAAACTTATTTCATGCTTCTCCATCTTCAGTAAATCAAGTTGGTTGCCCGACGCCCGTATCGTGCTAGACGCCTGTATCTAACTAGAGCCAACACTAGAAGACTAATGGACGTGATTCAAGAAGAACAAGCTGCTATGAGGGAAGAGATCGACTCGGTCAAGAGCAAGATTGACCAGATTTATGAGACTTTGCAATCTTTGACTAGGATGGAAGAGCGTCGCGAAGCTGCTGCCGCAATGAACAATGCTCAAGAGCAAGGATCTACCTCACGAGCAATGCCTTCAGTCCCCGTTCCAAATCCTTTGGTCTACGGTTTGCCTCCAGGTTTCACTCCTGCTGTTGAAGAGGTCACTTCCCAACCAATACCTGCTTCTGGTGTTACTGTTGGTGCTATTCCTCAAGCTCAACCTATTCCAACTCAAGTCCAGTTTCCTCAAACTGAAGAGAATCATCAAGTTGAGTATGAGATGCATACTGCTGTTCCAATCACCAATCCTCATGTTGTTCAAGAGTCTGAAGCCATGAAGATGTGTCGCGAGTTAGCTGAAAAACTCCGAATCATGGAAGGACACAACTCAACTTCTCTGAGTGCCTCAGACATGTGCTTAGTTCCAGATGTTGTGATCCCATCTAAGTTCAAACTGCCAGAATTCGAGAAATACAAAGGCCTCAGCTGTCCTGAGCTTCATTTGAGGATGTACTGCAGAAAAATGGCCGCTCATGCCAAAGATGATAAGCTCATGATCCATTGCTTCCAGGACAGCTTGTCTGGAGCGTCTCTAGAATGGTACATGCAGCTCGAACGCAACAATGTTCATACTTGGCTTGATCTATCTGATGCATTCAAAAAGCAATACAAATACAACACTGACCTTGCTCCTAACCGTACTCAGCTTCAGAGTATGTCTCAAAAGGAGAGTGAATCCTTTAAGGAGTACGCCCAGCGCTGGAGGGAGTTAGCTGCCAGAGTTCATCCATCTTTGGTTGACCGTGAATTGATTGATATCTTCATGGGTACCCTACAGGGGCAATACTATGAGAAACTGATCAGCAGCGTATCTTCTGGTTTCTCAGACATGGTAATGGTCGGAGAAAGAATCGAAGAGGGTCTGAAAAGCGGAAAGATCCAAGGAGGTTCTAACAGCCAGAACAATGCCAAGAAGCCTTTCAATGGGTACAAAAAGGGCGAAACAAATGTTATTTCTGCTGCAAGTGGGAATTTTCAACAGAGTGCACCTGCGCCAGTTCCCTACTATCAGTATCCCTATGTTGCTGCTGCATAATATGCTCCTATGCCATATCAGCCAGCTCCTCCAATGCCTTATCAGCAGGCTTTTCAAGCTCTATTGCCGCCTCAGATGGCTCATCAACCACGTCCACCTCCAATGGTTGCAGCCGCGCAATATGCGCCCAATCCATACCAGCAACCGGCTTATCCACCACGGCCTGGTCAACAGCAACAGCGCGCTCCTCAACAGCGTCCACCATATCAGCAAAGAAGGCCTGAAAGAACCTTTGATCCCTTGCCTATGACACATTCCGAAATCTTTAATCAGATGATGGCAAAAGGAACTCTTGTTTTAAAAGACTTTCCACCACAAACTGGTACTGCCCGAGACTATGATGCCAATGCCCGCTGTGAATATCACAAGGGTGCTCCAGGTCACACACTCGAGAACTACAAATCGTTCAAGCACAAGATTCAAGATCTGATCGACTCTAAGGATCTTACCTTCACCCCGAGAAATCCAAATGTCCAGAACGATCCAATGCCGTCACACGGTGCCAATAAGTGAAGACATTTGAAGGGGTTGTTGAAGACCAAGCTGAGTAGTATCCCAACTTTGAAGCATTCAATCAAGAGAAGTTCAATTCCTCAAATCAAGGCAGCCAATGCTATTTATTATTTCTGCATTCCTTTTGTTTTGTGATGTTTGTTTAAATACTATTTGCTCTGAACATGGTTATCGTTTGTACTTGGTTATGTTAATGTTATGTTTATGCATGTTTTGAATCAATTTATTCGCATTCGCTCATATTTATCATTTATCACTGTAAACACCCCAAATTTGCCCTCACCCATTCACACCATGGCTTGTGATCATTTCATATGCATAAACACAATCATATCATCTCATATCTCATTTTTGATTCATTGCATTGGTTCTAAGTCATCTGCACCTAGGGTTTGTGATCTGAGCAATCCCAGAGCCTCTTGAGCCACTCCAAGGGACACCAATCACTTCAAAGGGGTCCATGTGTGTTCTTGTATCATATTATATCCTCTCAAAGTCAAGAATGCCAAAGAATCACAAGAACTGGGGTTTGTATGGAAGCAGAGCCAGGCTAGACTGCACAGTTGACCTGAGATTAGAGTTTTGGTTTCAGAGGCCTTAACCCCAAATTTTTTGGTCATTCTTGTTTCCATTGGTCTCTATATGGTATAAGGAGTATGCATATCAATTTTCATGAAGAAATTCCATGGGGAAGTCATCTGATCAAGAGTTGACTTTTCAGACAAGTCAGTGTAAAATCAGGGCATCTGAGGCCCCCAATGACCCAACCAAGGGGTGATCTTCAGCATTTTGAGTGTATATGATCTTTATTTGATCATGGAAGAAGGTTGAAGTTCACAAAATTCAAGAATTTGAAGTTTTTGCAAAGTTGACTTTTTTGGGCATAGTTGACTTTTAAAGAATATGTCATTTTAGGTCACTTTTCAAACCTTACTTTTTGATCCAAAAATGCTCCAAATGGAAAAACTTTGGTCATGAAAGTTGTAGAATACATTTTTCCCTTTTCAATAGTACAAGAACATGACCTAATTCATTTTGGATCAAAAGTTATGGTGTGACAAAGTTGGCAAAAATCATTAATTTTCAAGATGTGCACCAAATGAGAAACTTGCAAAAACTTTGTACCAAGGCATTCATAGCTTCTAATTCATGTCTAACCACTACACAAACATTCTATGTGACCTAAAAATCAGATTTGAACCAAAGTTTCTCATGTTTCATGGCTTGTGTAGCAAGATAGTTACATGTGAACCAAAGATGATCAAGTTGCAAAACCACTCATCACACTTCACCCACTTGTTGCCTTGGCTGCTGAACCACCCTAGCCTCACTCACACACCATGCTGCGCCAGCCCACACTCTTGTACCAAGCTAGAACTTAGCCCATGCCTCTCTTACAACAAAGTGGACTTTTTGCAAAAGTGAACTTACCTATCACAGCAGGCCAGGTCACATCATCTGACCAATTGGAGTTGTTTATACTATCCATTTGCAAGCTAAACATAACATCAAGCCAGCCTGAAACAAGCCCTAACTCAGCATACACAAATTCACTCCAACTTGCATTTCTCTTCGAATCTCTCTACACAAGCCTCAAACACAAAGAAAAACTTCACAAACAATCTCCACTCACTCCACTGACCAGAAACCAACAATTGTTTTGGCCTGAAACCTCCCATATCACAAACACGATTTTCACACTCCCTTGGCCAGAGCTTCTGCAAACTCACTCAAGAGGCTGTTTAAACTCCAACCAAGTGTCCAAAGCTTCAAAGGGGGATCATTGGGACCTGTTTGAGCCAAAGAACCATCCAGAAAGTTCCTGAATCAAAAGCTCCATCTCAGGTGACTCCATGAACTTTTTTTCCAGAACTCCATTTTCTTGTTAGAATCTTGCTTTGTATGTTGCACTGATCATTGGGATCTATTTACTTTTGAAAATGAGCAAGAAATGAGTATGTTATGGTGTTCTGAAAGTTTGACCTAGAAATTTCTTTGCTTCGATTCTTGTTTGTGTTTGAGTTTAAACATGATTTGGTGCTGGATTCGTGCTTAGGATAGTTAGTAGATGATTTCTGGAGAGTTAGAGCTCCTAAAATGGCCTGGAGAGAGAGATTGATTTTGGGGATGAACGGGGAAGATGACCGGAACACTGTTCCGGTCACCTGAGGGTGTTTAACGGCAGGATTAGGGTTTAAACATTAATTAGCTGAGTTTGAATGTGGTCCGTTCATTTACGCGCGTGGTCAGCTCCCGCCCTTGCCAGTTTGAATCTCACACGTTGGATCTGATTACTTTTACTTTTTCAGTTTTAAATTCATTTATTTTCATATTTATTTCATTTGTTTTGTACAATTTATTTAAAATAGTAAACATTGTTTAAAAATTATGAAACTTTTTGTCAAGAGTTTCATTAATTTTTAAGACACAAAAATATTTTTTATTTTCATTTTTAGCATTTAAAAAGTATTTTAAAATATTTAAAAGTTTATTTTTAATTGATTAATGAGAATTAATTTATTAAAAATACTTTTAGGTATTTAAAAATCACCAAAAAATTCATGAAATGTTCTAAGACATTTAGGAACATTGTCCAACCTTCAAAACAAATTTAGTTTTTGATCTTGATGCATTTTGAGAATTTTTCATTGATTTAAAATCACTTTTATGCATTAATTTGATCCAAAGTTCCAAAAATCATTTCTGCCTATCCATGAGGAGTTGGACATTGATTCTTTTTGCATTGCATTGTGTTTAGCATGTAGTTTGTGAGATTAAATGGCCATGATTTGATCTTTCATTTTCCATTTGTTTGGTAATTTTCTTGTTTAGGAACCCTAAAACCCTAGAAAACTTAGGAAAATCATAACTTGAATTAGGTTAGGAGTTGAGACCTCTCCTTTGGGAATTGGGTTAGTATAGGATTAGGGGTCCTTTGAGTGGCATTTTCAATTTTTTTTCTTAGGGTTTGCTTCTGATTTTGGTTTTTGTTTGATGTATTGTTCATAAACCCAAATTTGGGCTTCCATATGCATCCATCTTGCATTCTCTTGCATAACATGACTTGCCATGACATTTCAAGCATCCATTTGATTCATTTGACATCATAAGACATATTGAAAGCATGTTTGATCATTGCATCATGTATTTGCCATGTTGTATGCCATGTGCACTTCATAACTTTTCATGTATGTCCATGCTTTTTAACTTGCTTCATTTGCATTCATGAACTTGTATGATCATTTCCATGTGCTGCCTCATGTTTGTAGCATCTCATAGCATCATTAGCATCATGTAAATGCTTCTGGTTTTGTTTCTCATCATGTCATCTCATCCCATTTTGCATTGCATTGCATTTCCTTTCTAACCTTTCAGGTGGTAAGTGACTTTGAGAAGTGAATTTGCCTTCACTTCTCACAACTTTTCTTTTCATCTATCTTGCATCCATGCTGCATTTTTTATATGTGTTTGAGATTGAGCTTGCTCATTCTTCTTCTTCCCACTTTCTTTCTTCAAGTGACTTGACTTCTTGAATGAAGCAAGTCACTTTGCTTCTCTTGATCCTTTCATCTGCTTCCTGGTGGTTCCTTTGAAGATCTTCTTGGTGAAACCTCACAAACCTTAGGAATAACCAAGCATGACAATGATTAGGGTTTTGATTAGTCCCCCCCTTTTAGTTTTACCTTTGTGTCTCTCTTGAGTCTTCTCTCCTCACCTCATAATCAGGGACTAAACCCTAAAGGCTTTAAGGCTTTGTGATTAAGCTTATGCCTGCATCCTTCTATTAGGATGGAGTGTATAACTTTAATCCTAAGTGTTAAACCCTTAATGTGTTTAACTCCTTTAATCAATTCACTTAATAATCATCAAGACATCACACTTGTAACTTGGGCCTTGCATTAGGGTTCTAATTCTTCCTTAATTGGTTAAGAAGGACTAACCCTAGTGTTAATGGACAAGTCCCCCTCAAGTTGTCTTACAAATCATAAAATCCACTTCATCATCATATCATTAAATAAAATCCACTTAATCAAAGGCTTGTTTTGTCATGAGTTTAATCCCTAATCATGGATTAAGTTGAGGAGCTTTCCTCAGCTTAAACATTCTCATCTATTATCCTTCTATTAGGATGGTGTAATGAGTCTGTTTAATCCTTGATTATGGCTTAACCTCATTACTCAACACTAAACAAAAAACACCAAAAACATTCAAATAATCACAAGTAGGTTAATGATCTTAATCCTACATCAAAGGTGATTAAGTGTGAGAATCTGACTTCACACTTAAGGTATTCTCATTACCCCTAATCAGAGGGAAGATGTGATGAGTTTACTAAATCCATTGATTTAGGCTTAAGCTCATTAACTTATGACAAACTTCCAAAAGCAATAAAAGACTGAAACTCAAAAACAAACAATAATCGTCTCCTCCGGGATTCTTTTCTCATCTCATTCACTCACAACCGAGAACTTGCTTCTTCCGTCTAATGCAAGACAGTTTGCATCTGTGCCAGACAGATCATACACTTGAGCATAGGCAAGTAAGCAGTTCACAAGTCAATTCATCTATCAGTCTCTTTGGGTCGAACTACGGTGTTCTGACTTCCTCATTGCACGAGAGGATACGTAGGCATAACTTAACAGTTATCGAACAAAAGTCTCTGTATATTCCCCCTCCTTCTAGTATCATTCTTTTAGCCTCATAATCTTGAGCATACTCTCATCCTTGCACTGACACTGTACATTTATACACTTCACTTCTCTTACACTGACACCTGTACATCCTTTTTTCCAGCTCTTTATACACAAATTGCACTGACACTCCCCCTTTAAAACACAAGTCTCTTAAGCGTGGATCCCGTCGAGTACGGCGGACAATCTGGGTGCTAATACCTTCCCAGGTTGTAACCAACCCCCTTTCTCAGTCTCTCTGGTTCGCAACCGTCTTATCCATATCTTTCTAGGCCTATGCAGCATTGCCTTTCCTCGGGATAAAAATGCCTAGCTGGCGACTCTATTCATCTCCAGTGAGTTCACTGCTGTGTGTTCTCATTGTCCCTCTCGCCGACCGTTCGCGTCTGTACCCTATTTGACCCGGCTTCATTTAGTGGGAGCGACAATCACAAAATCACAAAAAATATTTCCCTCACTTCACTTTAGCAAATATTTGAGGGAGGATGATGAAAACGAAATACCCATAACTGTTGCGGTATGCTTTCGGATAAAACCTCGTCAATGATGTACAGGCATTCTTTCAAATCCCCAAACACTGGAGATATAAGGAGTTAATCCCTAGTCAACCACTTCGAGCCTAGAAGTAGGAGTTTCTTTCGAATACAACCCTTACATTTAACCCGGGGCAGGGTAGTTGTCCAGTTAGCTTGGTTACACCTTCAAATTGCAAGATAAGACATCCCATCAGAGGACCATCAACAAATGACTTGGCAGTCACAATACTCAGAATACAAAAAAAAATAGAAAAAGAAAAGCCACTAAGTTGAACACCCGAAGGGAGACTTAGCCCAAAAAAAACAAAAAAAAAAGAAATCAAAAGAGGAACTCAAATCCTCAGTAAAAGCAAGACAAATATCAGTGACCACCAAAAAAAAATCAAAGGGTCGCCAGCAAAAAATGACTGCCATTTTCAAACAAAACTTTGAAGCTTCATCTTCGCTCTTGCAAAATCAAAACAAATGCATGTGTAGAGTTAACTGAACATAGGACTGAAGAACATTTCGAAGAAGGGATGGGTACAAATCAAACGTTGAGCATTATATCCTTTATTTCTCAAACCATTAACCAGACCACGTTACAACCCTTAAAAGTCCTAATTGAGGTAGGGTTTATTCTGAAAGCATGCTACCAACAAGGTTGCGTAAATTGACTCCCATATATTTGCTAATCTTCAGTCTCGATTGCATATTATTCTTGCTGCATCTTTCACGCACTTTCTAAATCAGCACCTCGTTTGGACTAACAGTCCATTCGTCACACTATCACAATCATTCAAATAAATTGACTTTTTCAAAACTTACATGAACTTTACATTAACACTACTATTTATGTATGAACAATTTAATTGCAATTTAGTGCTTGACATCAGTGCAAACCCAACAAGGGGCAATCAAAAGAGAAACTTGAACTTCATCGCCAACATGAATCAAGACTACCTCAACTGTCCAATCAGGGGCAAAACATCTTCAATAGCCCAATCAGGGGCAAGTTATCTTCAAACAGCCCAATCAGGGGCAATTTATTTCAAAATCAGCTCAATCAGGGGCAAGTCACCTTCGAAAGCTCAATCAGAGGCAGACGCTTACCAAATCTAGACTCTGGGGCAGGTCGTGCCATGACCTTTGTCAAAGCTTCCCCACCAGATTTATTTCAGATACCTTGCAGTCAGGGACAAGCGGACAAGGAGCAAATCTTCCTATCTCTTCTCCCCCAGTTGGACAAGCAGACCTTTCCATACATTGGCAACCATTCAAAGCAAAGTCAGTTCTGATGTGTCAATTAAGTCGCTTCGCTCACCAGCAGATAATCGAACTTGGAAGCTTTCAGGTCCATCTTCTGACCGTACATCGTCGAAGATCGAATGTCGGGAAATCAATCCCTCCACCCACCCAAAGTCCAATCATTATTGGCAACTACCAAACCAAAAGTCCACCAAGCTGGCACCTTTCAATTCGCTCATATGCATCATTATGCATCATTAACGTCATGCGCATCATTTACATCGATCATTTGCAACATGTGCATCATTTGCATATCTCAATAAATCAGACCTTTTATTATCCCTAACATTATCGAATTTACATCTCAGTGCATAAACATTTGCATCGTATCTCCATCATTATGGAATACCATTTCAAAAATAATTGAACATAGTTGCATAACTCAGGATCCAGGATCAATCCAAGATTCCAGGCCTTCCTCCAGCGGAAGTCAGGATCCAGGGTCGATCGAAGATTCTCCTAAGGTGTTATTCAGTGGGCGTCCCCGTTGGATATTTATCTTCCAGTTTATTTAAATTTTCTGTTGCTCAGCATCGACCTAGCATCGAGTGCTGGGGTCGCATTATCATTTTTGCGGTGGTAAGCGATTATTTAAATTTTCTATTGCTCAGCATCGACCTAGCATCGAGTGTTGGGGTCGCATTATCATCCTCGCGGTGGTAAGCGATTATTTTAATTTTCTGTCTTTCGGCATCCATATCGACCTAGCTCGAGTGCCGAGTTCGCATTATCATCCTTGCGGTGGTAAGCGATTATTTAATTTTCTGTTACTCAACATCGACCTAGTATCGAGTGTTGGGGTCGCATTATCATCTTTGCGATGGTAAGCGATTATTTTATTTTATTTTCTGTCACTCAGTATCGACCTAGTTCGAGTGCGGGGGTTGCATTATCATCCTCGCGGTGGTAAGCGATTATTTTAATTTTCTGTCTTTCGGCATCCATATCGACCTAGCTCGAGTGCCGAGTTCGCATTATCATCCTTGCGGTGGTAAGCGATTATTTAATTTTCTGTTACTCAACATCGACCTAGTATCGAGTGTTGGGGTCGCATTATCATCCTTGCGATGGTAAGCGATTATTTTATTTTATTTTCTGTCACTCAGTATCGACCTAGTTCGAGTGCGGGGGTCGCATTATCATCCTCGCGGTGGTAAGCGATTATTTTAATTTTCTGTCTTTCGGCATCCATATCGACCTAGCTCGAGTGCCGAGTTCGCATTATCATCCTTGCGGTGGTAAGCGATTATTTAATTTTCTGTTACTCAACATCGACCTAGTATCGAGTGTTGGGGTCGCATTATCATCCTTGCGATGGTAAGCGATTATTTTATTTTATTTTCTGTCACTCAGTATCGACCTAGTTCGAGTGCGGGGGTCGCATTATCATCCTCGCGGTGGTAAGCGATTATTTTAATTTTCTGTCTTTCGGCATCCATTGCACGCGGGAGTACGTAGGCACGAGGATCTCAATTCTTGCCGAGCACCTAGGATCAATCTAACTTATAATTCAACTCATTTCCCTCTAGCAAGCAATCGTTTAAGCATAGACATCCTTTCTCGCGCATTAACTTAGATGGTTCCCATCGAGTACGATGGATGTAGGGAGTGCTAATACCTTCCCCCTGCATAACCGACTCCCGAACCCAGGCAATGGTTCCGTTGACCTTTGTCCTCATCCTTCTCTTCCCGGGTTGTATCTATATCTTCCCTTTCCCTCCTCGGGAATAAATAGAATTAGGTGGCGACTCTTCAGTCCGTCCAGCGCGCGGCTCCGTCTTTTCGGATCGCGTGAGGTCGTATTTTTCGGGGTACGACACTATGACCTGCATGTCTTCGAGACTCTTCATTCTGCTTTTGCTTTCTGAGAGGATGAGGGGACTGTTTCCTATCCTTCTGATATTGTCAGTTTGTATGAAACGATGATGTGGTTCAGATTATTCGGATCGCAGTTGTTCACTTATTCCCTTGTTTTACGTGGATCGCCCCTTCAGGTTTTCAATCCACCGGGATACCCTTTTTTGCCTGAGCTGTCCAATGCGGCTTTTCAACTCAGCGGGTGTACATTCCTTTTTTATTTATTTCCCTAACTTTTGCCCGAGCTTTTTATTCTGTTTTTAGCTCTCCAGGATGCCCTTTTCTTGCCTGGACTTTAATTTTGTTTTTGTGTCCAGCGGGTCTCTTTATGCAAAGTATTTTTTAACTGCGTCCGAGTTAACAGGGGATTGGAAGTCATCTCCGTCCATAGTGGTGAGCATCAGTGCTCCTCCTGAGAAGACTTTCTTCACTATGAATGGTCCTTCGTAATTTGGGGTCCACTTGCCCCTGTGATCTGAACCTGGAGGAATGATCCTTTTCAGCACAAGCTCGCCTACTTGATACTCCCGAGTACGTACTCGTTGGTCGAAAGCTCGCTTCATTCTCCTCTGATAAAGCTGACCATGACAGATAGCCGCTAATCTCTTTTCTTCAATTAGGCATAGCTGATTGTAACGAGCACGCACCCATTCAGCCTCATCAAGCTTCACATCCATCATCACACGTAATGAAGGAATCTCTACTTCAACAGGCAGGACTGCCTCCATACCATATACCAGTGAGAAGGGAGTTGCCCCAGTGGACGTCCTAACTGACGTTCGATACCCATGCAACGCAAATGGTAACATCTCATGCCAATCTTTGTAAGTGACAACCATATTCTGCACAATCTTCTTGATATTCTTGTTTGCTGCCTCTACCGCACCATTCATCTTTGGTCGGTAAGGAGAAGAATTGTGGTGTTGAATTTTGAAGTCCCGACACAACTCTGCCATCATCTTGTTGTTGAGATTAGAACCATTGTCAGTAATGATTCTTTCGGGCACTCCGTATCTGCATATGATATCCCTTTTCAGTAATCTTGCCACCACTTGACAAGTGACGTTGGCATAAGATGCTGCTTCCACCCACTTTGTGAAGTAATCGATCGCGACCAAGATGAAGCGATGACCATTTGAAGCAGTAGGCTCTATCTTCTCGATCATGTCAATGCCCCACATAGAAAAGGGCCCAGGAGATGACATGACGTTAAGCGGGCTTGGAGGAACATGCACTTTGTCTGCATATATCTGGTACTTGTGGCACTTACGAGCGAATGAACAACAGTCTGCATCCATTGTCATCCAGTAATACCCTGATCTCAGCAATTTCTTAGCCATAGCATGCCCTCCTGCATGGGTACCGAAAGATCCTTCGTGGACTTCCTGCATTAACAAGCTTGCTTCGTGTCTATCCACGCATCTGAGCAAGACCATGTCAAAGTTTCTCTTGTACAAAACCCCGTATGTGCTCAAGAAGAAGCTAGCAGCAAGTCGCCTCAAGGTCTTCTTGTCATTGGAAGATGCCCCAGCTGGGTATTCTTGCTTCTCCAGGAATAACTTGATATCGAAATACCAAGGTTTCTCATCAGACACGGCGTCTACAAAGAAGGCATGAGCTGGAGCGTCAAGCCTGGAGATGTCAATTCTGGGCACATAATTCCAACACAAGACTTTGATTGACGAAGAAAGAGTGGCCAATGCGTCGGCAAACTGATTTTCATCACGTGGTATGTACTGAAGCTTAACTTTTGTGAAGAACGTCAACAGTTTTCTAGCATAATCCCTGTATGGAATTAGATGCTCTTGATGCGTATACCACTTGCCGGTAACTTGGTTAATGACGAGGGATGAATCTCCGAATATATCGAGGTTCTTAATCCGAAGATTAATAGCCTCCTCTATTCCCATTATGCATGCCTCATATTCCGCTTCATTGTTGGTGCAGCCAAAAGTAATTCTGGCGGCGAAGGGTAAGTGAACACCTTCGGGAGTGATAAGAACGGCAACAACTCCACGTCCATTGATATTGACGGCCCCATCAAACATCAGCTTCCATTTGGATTCAGGGTCAGGCCCCTCCTCCGGAAGTGGTTCCTCGCAATGGTTTGCTTTTAGGTACATGATGTCCTCATCAGGGAAATCAAACTTCATCGGCTGATAATCATCCTCAAGAGATTGCTGTGCAAGGTAATCCGACAATACACTTCCCTTGATGGCTTTCTGAGAAGTATACTGGATGTCGTATTCAGTTAAAATCATCTGCCACCTAGCAACCCTTCCGGTTAACGCTGGTTTCTCAAAGATGTACTTGACATGATCCATTTTGGAAATGAGAAGTGTGGTATGAGTCAACATGTACTGCCTCAGTCGGCGAGCAGCCCATACCAAAGTGCAGCAAGTTTTCTCGAGCAGTGAGTAACGGGATTCACAGTCGGTAAACTTTTTGCTAAGGTAATAAATAGCGTACTCTTTTCGACCAGACTCATCATGTTGGCCTAGAACACACCCCATTGACCCTTCTAGCACAGTCAAATACATGATTAAAGGTCTTTCTTCCACTGGAGGCATAAGAATTGGAGGCTCTTGCAAATATTCTTTTATCTTGTCAAAAGCTCTTTGACAATCATCGTTCCACCTAACCGTTTGCTCTTTTTTAGCAATTTGAATATTGGCTCGCACGTGGCAGTTAGATGAGATATGAACCGAGAAATGTAGTTCAACCTCCCTAAAAACCCGCGCACTTCTTTTTCTGTCTACGGTGCAGGCATATCTTGAATAGCTTTTACTTTGGCAGGATCTACCTCAATTCCTCTCCGACTAACAATGAAACCCAGCAGTTTCCCGGAACGCACTCCGAAAGTGCACCTGTTTGGATTCAACCTCAACTTGTACTTGATCAGTCTATCAAACAGCTTCTTCAGGTTGACCAGATGCTCTTCTTCGTCTCGGGACTTAGCAATCATATCGTCCACATAACACTCAATCTCCTTGTGTATCATGTCATGGAACAATGTGACCATCGCCCGTTGATAAGTTGCCCCGACGTTCTTCAAACCAAAGGGCATGACCTTATAGCAGAATGTACCCCACGGGGTAATGAACGTTGTCTTCTCCATGTCTTCCGGCGCCATCTTAATTTGGTTATATCCGGAGAAGCCATCCATGAAGGAAATACCGAGAATTGAGCAGTATTGTCTACCAACACATCAATGTGAGGTAACGGAAAGTCATCATTTAGGCTTGCTCTATTCAAATCCCGTTAGTCAACGCACATCCGGACCTTGTCGTCCTTCTTTGGTACAGGTACGATGTTAGCTACCCAAGGTGGGTAACTAGTTACGGCAAGAAATCCAGCATCCCATTGCTTCTGAACCTCCTCTTTGATCTTCATCTCCATGTCAGGACGAGTTCTTCTCAACTTCTGTTTCACAGGAGGACAGTCTTCTCTCAATGGTAGCTTGTGCACAACGATGTCGGTATCCAACCCTGGCATATCTTGATATGACCAAGCAAAGATATCCACATACTCTCGCAGCATACTGATCAGCTCTTTCTTGACTTTGGCCTACAGACTGGCCCCAATCTTGATCTCTTTCTTCACATCTTCACTGCCAATGTTGATGATCTCAATTTCTTCCTGATGAGGCTGAATAACTCGTTCCTCTTGTTTCAACAATCTGACCAATTCTTCAGGGAGTTCACAGTCTTCCTCAACCCCTTCATCAGCTTGGTAGATAGGATTGTCAAAGTCATGCGTGGTCATAGCAGGAATGTTATCAATGGAATCTGGATGATCAACACTGCACAAATGATGTGCTTATTCAGAATCTGCTTATTTTGAAAAAGAGACGCTAACACGAAAAACAAAAAGGAAAAACACATTGCCATTTTTATATTTTTTGTGAAAAATTTTAAAAACAAAGAAAGAGAACGCAATTTGTCTGAAAATGTCCTTTCATTTCATGGTAAAATAAGATGCATACAAAATATGGTGGCCCAATACAATGGATCCTAGCATCTTGGGCAAAATGCTGGATTTGACAATGCAGTATGATAATAAAAGGAAACAAAATGAATTACTCTGAGTGCCAGGTAACTTGGACAATGTCTTCTGCAGACCAGTTCCTTAGCTCCTCGCCGGGCGCACACGGGTGAATCCAATTGTCCCAGTCACCATCACTGTCTCCATCTTGGCTTGTCACACAGATCTGGTTGCGGTCGAGCATCCCAGCGCTTGTAAACGTAGTGGCTTTACCACTTGGAGTAGATCCACCAGGCTGATACCCTAAGCCAAACTTGTCGTCTTTGTTTTCTAGCTCCAGCAATTTGCCCTAGCCTTGGGCACTTCCTAACTGAACGACCTCCTTTGCCTGCTTGTACAAATGGATGGAGGTACCCTCTTTCTCAATACTCTTCTACACAGGAGTCAAAATGCTGACGTTGACTGCTTCGAATGCTTGACATAAAGTCTCATGGATCTCTCCATCCATCTCCACATACTTGAACGTTGACAAGTGGCTTGCGAAGATGTCTTCCTCTCTGCAAACTGTGATTACCTGGCCATCAACCACATATTTGAGCTTCTGATGCAGGGTTGAAGTAACAGCTCCAGCGGCATGAATCCATGGGCGTCCCAACAAGCAGCTGTATGCAGGCTGAATGTCCATGACGTAGAAGATACTTTTGAAGACTTGAGAACCTATTTTCACGGGCAACTCAACTTCTCCAAAAACTGATTTTCTAGACCCGTCAAACGCTTTGACAATCAAATCACTTGGTCTTAGGACTATACCATCAACATTAAGCTTCATTAATGCCTTCTTCGGAAGCACATTAAGGGAAGAGCCTATATCAACAAGAACATGTGACAACACACCACCCTTGCACTCCATAGTGATATGTAGTGCTTTGTTGTGGTTTCGGCCCTCTGACGTGAGGTCTCTGTCTGTAAAGCCCAACCCGTGGCTTGCATTAACACTGCCTAGTACAGCTTCAAGTTGATTGACAGTGATTTCCTGAGGAACATAGGCCATTTGCAACACTTTCAATAAGGCCTCTCTGTATGCGGGAGAACACATCAGCAATGAGAGAATGGAAATCTTGGATGGTGTTTGGTTCAACTACTCGACCACCTTATAATCACTCTTTTTAATAATGCGCATAAATTCCTCGACCTCTTTTTCAAATGTACCCTGCCCAGCCACAGGAGTAGTTGATTCATCGGTCACAGCTTGCTTTCCTTTGGCTTTTGACGAAGCCTCAGCCTCAGGATCCCCTCTCAGCACAGGGGGAGCAAATAAACGACCACTTCTGGTAAAGCCTCCAACTCCTCCGACGTTCTCTACAGTCAGGTCAACAGAAACAGACTTGCTCTCAATCTTCTGTCCAGCCACGTATATATCTGAGTTGTAATGCCATGGAATGGCTTTATCGTCTGTGTAAGGAACAGGCCCAGGCACGGTGATAGTCACAGGACTAATCTCAGGAGCATAGATGGTAACAGGCTCTCTTCTGACAGGCATCTCTACTTCATCATAGAATATGGTTATTGTTGACACATCATCAGCTTCATCACCAATCTTGTTAAACTGCAAAGATCCATCATCAATCAAACTCTGCAATCCCATCTTCAAATTCTCACACCCATTCTCTGAACTCAGATATTCTTCACAATCAGAACAGCATCCTGGAAACACTTGACCATTCAGCAGCCTTTCTTTCACTACCATCAAAGGAGTCTTCACTTCTTCAATACTCAGCACAAGACTTAACTTTTCACCACCCTCAACAGCATTGATTCTATCCCCTCCGTGATTCGGAATAGGGTTTGAATTAACATTTGGCGGTGGTGCGAAGTTAATCGCCTTGGAGTCTATCAGGTCTTGGACTTTGTGATGCAGAGCCCTGCACTTCTCAATCGAGTGCCCGGGTGCCCCGGAGTGGAAAGCGCATCTTGCATTGACATCGTAACCCACTTAAAGCTCTCCAGGAGGTGGTGGTGCCAAAGTTCTCAATTGAATCAGATTAAGGTCTAGCAGTCTTGGTAGTAAAGCAGCATAAGTCATAGGGATAGCCTCAAACACCCTATTAGCCGGGCGAGTTTACCTTGGCTGATAAGATCTCTGCTGATAGTTGTTACGGGGTGGTTGTTGTTGTTGTTGTTGTGGTTGAGGTTGCATCTGTTGCACTGGAGTAGAAGGAATTGTGACTGCTGCCACATGCTCATACGGTCTTCTATAACCATGGCCCCGGCCTCGGCCAAACACAACATTCGTCTCACCCTCCCTTCTCCTTGGAGGTCCACTGAAAGCTTTCCTCGCTCCATTAGAGCTGCTAGCACTTGTATCTTGGATCTTCCCCATCTTGAGCAAGGTCTCAACCCTCTCTCAAGCAATTACAATGTCGTTGAATTTGGTGGCAGAACTGGACGCCAATCTTTCAAGAAACACACCCTGCAGAGTCCTCATAAACATGTCAGCCATCTCGTTCTCAAGCAGCGGTGGTTGCACTCTGGCAGCGAGCTGACGCCACCTCTGAGCATATTCTTTGAATCTCTCCTTAGCAGTCTGAGACATGTGCTGCAATTGAGTTCGATTTGGAGCCATGTCCAAATTATATTGATATTGTCTCACAAAAGCTTCTGCTAGGTCTTTCCAGCTCTTTATGTTGACTCTGCTAAGCTTCATATACCATTCCAGAGAAGCTCCAACCAAGCTGTCTTGGAAATAGTACATCCAGAGTTTTTCATCATCCGTGTGAGCAGCGATTCTCCCTACGAAGGATTGAAGATGGGTCTTCGGGCATGCAGTGCCATTGTATTTCTCAAAAGTTGGAACTTTGAACTTATAAGGGATTCTAACCCTTGGAACCAAGCCCAAATCTGTAATGTCAAATCCCAAAGAACTCTGGGATTGAATAACTTTGATTTGTTCTGCCATTTCCTCAAACCTCTTGTTCATCTCAGCTCCCTGACCCTCAGCTTCGTCCAGCAGTGTGAACTGTTCGTCCTGATTATCCATTTGCACATTATTCAACCCATCATTGATTATAGTAACCCCTGGCTGTGTTACAGGGATTTCCACTTGACGTGCGCCCGCACCGTTACGATTATCAGCAGCAGCAATGTTGTTCCTGGCTTGATTCTCAACCAATTCCCGCAGACGCTCTTGGTTCTGACCCATGCCTTCCATCAGAGTCATGAAATTATCCATTCTCAATCTCAAATCTGCTAAGTCAGCTTGCATCTGGTCCATGATTCTCTCTCTGTTGATCTTTGTTGGATATCTGTGTGCGACTGGTTGTTCCCGAACTTTTCTGGGAGCTATAGTGCCTGAAACACAAAACACGTTAGCAACTGAGACACTACCTGCAAAACAAACAAACAGGTTATATGCAATGCAATGTAACTGCTTATGTTCCCAAGTTTTAAGCATTTGCAATGTCCCAGTTCTGGCATCTATTCTCAGACAGTCACTTTCAGTATTAACTTTCAAACTTTCTCTTTGATGAGTGTTCAGACATTAGCAGTATCAGACAAACGAGTCTTGCACATTCAGAAATGATAACTTGCATATTAACACTGTATCATGGACAAACCACTGCCGGCCAAAAGTCAGAATACAACCAGAAATATTCCCCGAAGGATTACAAGCCATTACATAAATAAAAGAAAAAAATAAAGCAAGACTCCTACAACAAGTCTGTAGGTAGTCTGAAAAATAAACTAAACTAGGACCCAGGCTCTGCCACCTCTGCTCTGCTCTTCTTGATACCTGCTCTCAGCTTGAGCTCTTCAATCTCTTTCCTTGCTTCCTCAAGGCTAACTGGCTTTGTGCTAGCTGCTGAGTCTTTTCCCTCCGGATGGTGTGGACTTGCTCCACCTCTTCCTTCTTGAAGGCCATTTGCACTTCAAAGAACTCTTCTTTCTCTTTGAACTTCTTCTGCTCTTCCTCCCTTTGGCCTTGCAACCAAACAATGGATTGTCGACCTTCCTTGAGAGTCTTCAAAGTATTTTTGCGTTCAGCTTCTCTTTTTGCCTCCATCAGACCCAACCTGTGAAAGTGAGCTTCCCTGCCAGCAAAGTCTTTCTCTTTAGCTTCCAAAGAGGCTTGGATCTTCAGCAACTTACCTTCTGCTTCATTCTTGGCCCTGTTGGCAAGATGGTACAGGCTTACCATTTCAGCATTCTCCACTCGAACTTCATGCAGCTGAGCTTCCAATTTCTTGTACTCTTCAAGGGAGACTGTACTACTCTGACTTGGTACTTCTCTGGGATAAAGTGGAGCCTCAACTGAGAAAGGCATGAGAACTTATTCTACATGTCTTTGCAACCATGCAGCAAATGGTGGATACGTCTTGGGATCAACTCTACCAAAGTCTTTCTTACCCTTCCTTATCCTGTGAGCCCAAGCTTGGACTACTTGCAATACTAACTCCTTGTTTCCTTCCATAGGAAAGTACAAAGACTCAGCAAACTCTTCCATCTGTGGAGGATCTTTCAAAGGGTAGCTAAACTGCTTCCTGGATAATGTTGGATAGTAACTGATGACACCTTTCCTTCCCAGCAAAGGCACTCCAGCAAACCTTCCACAACTGACCAGCAACTCTTTACCTAGCAAATCTCTGTCATATCCCCAGGCAATATCTTCAGCAATTAACCCCATCAATCTTCTTGACCATCTCCACTCATCCCTCATTTCCTTGAAGGCGCCTGATTTTGGCAGTTGTATGGCAAACCACTCAGCAAACAAAGAAGCACAGCAGATTACTGGACCACCCCTACCCTTCTCATTCCTGTAATGCACACTGTAGTAGAAGTCACCCAAAAGAGTAGGCACTGGATTGCCTTTAGCAAAGATAGAGATCACTTCTAAACTTACAAACTCCTTCTCTCTCGGGAACAAGCTGGACCCATACACCATTAAAGCTAGCAAAGCACCAAAGTCATTCCAATTAGCCTATGTAGCATATCTCTCTGCCTCTGGTATGATTACACTCCAATGTGTCACTCCCCGGATTTCCATCCTGGTACAAACGCGAAAGTGGCGCGGAAAAAGAATAGAGTCGCCAGCCAGGCATTTTTATCCCGAAGAAAGGGAATGGTAATGCTGCACAAACCAGAAGAAAGAAAGAGGAAGGACACAGGTCCTACGAACCAAAGAGACTGAGTTCGGAAGTCGGTTACGACCTGGGAAGGTATTAGCACCCAAATCGTCCGCCGTACCCGACGGGATCCACACTTGCAAAAGAAACTATTTCAAAGGGTGAGGGTATGAAAACTGCAGCAAAAGAAATGAAAATGAAAAGGAAAAGAAATGAATAAGAAAATAAAGCGAAAAAATGTAGGGAAAAATAAAGATTGTGCTCGAACGGGCCCTACCCCGCTGCCTACGTACCTCATCAGGATAATGAGGATCAGAGACGCCGTAGTTCCCCTAACTAGGGGTAACAAGGAAATTTCCTGTGAATTAAGGCTTGAACTGCCTATGTCAATGCTCAGGTGTTGCAGGCTCGGACGACGAGTGCGTTACCGTCTTGAAAAATGATAAGTAGGAGCAAGTTCTCACGTAAGGAGCGAATGAGGTGAGAAAAGAATTCCCGAAGGAAAGACGCTTATTGTTTGTTTGTGTTTTTTAGAAGCTTTTATGAGTGTGTCACAAGGAAGTGAACTCAAGCTTTCTTCAATGGAATGTGCACTTGTCACTACATTCCAAGATGGAATAATAGAACAAGCACACTCAAGTAAGGAGAAGATCCCCAAAACTTGAACCCAAAGATTAGGGCTTAGGCTCACTAACTTGTTTACTTATTAAGTGTTTTGATTATTTACAGATGAAGAAGTGTTTTTTATGCTTTTCTTTTATGAAGAAGATACCTTGATCAGACTTATGCATCACAAGGTAAACTTGTACTATCCCAAGATGGGAAGACTACAAGCATACCTTGTGGAATAAGGCTATGGATCAATGCATCACTTCAAATTTATTAAAGTGTTTTTTAGAGTTATGAGATGAGAAGAGAAGAAGAACCAAAAGGACAAAAAAGGTAAAAGCTAACGGGAAAAGTCTAATCCTAATATTCACATGCTCGGATGGTCCTAGGTTAGTGAGGCTCACTATCTTAAAGAAGAAAGAAAGAAGAAGAGAAAGATGAAAGGAGAAGCTCCATGGTGTCCTAAGCACACCTCAAGTTAAGAACGAATAGAAGAAGATGAGGAATAAGATAAGATGAAGAAGATGAAGATAAGAAGATGAGAATGCGATATGAAGATGAATAAGAATGAGATGAGAATGCGATATGAAGATGAATAAGAATGAAGAGATGAGAATGCGATATGGAGATAAGATGACAATGCACAAACAGAGCCTACACCAGTAGGACTTCCAGATGCAACAGCATGCAGTAAGGTAAAGTCGATCCTCAGTGTTACCTAACGGAGAAGGTCCGTTGCCTCTTCAATATGTACAAGAAGAAATATCAAAAAGAAATATCAAACGGAATCAACAGTTCAAACACAATTGTCCATTGTCAAGATACCAGACCAAAGTCAACTGTAGGCTTCCCGCATCCAAAATTAAGACCATGAATTAGTTTGTGCCAAGTCTAAGTTCAATTCGTATCCATGGGTCTCATTAGTCCAAAGTTATGAAACAATTAGTCACAAAGTCATCCATGCTTTATCCTCCATCATCAAAATCGAGCAATGAACCTACAAAACATCAAACCAAGCTAAAACCAAAATTAAACACAGTCAAATTAAACGGAATTAAAAATCTAAAGCCAAATTAAGATTAATAAACAAAATACAAATAAGACTCTAATAAAAATCTAAATCTAAATCTTAACCAATGTTAATCAAAGACTAAAACTAAATAATTATTTATTAAACAAAATCTAAGAAAATAATAGAAAAAATCAAAACAAAATAAAGGGGAGGGGTCGCTGACATTGGTGGTGTGCCAAAGTAAATCTAATGGGCTCTCTAAGCCCATAACAATGATTATATAAATATTTCTACAAAACTAATAAAAAAGAAAAAGAATCAGAATAAAAGATTATCAGAAAAATAACAAATAGAAAAAGGATTATCCTGCATCAATTTGACGAAATAACTTGTTCTTCTTTCAAACCCACTTGCGGCACTTCATTCACCTTGCTTCATCGGAAAGTTGCGCATCACCGACTCGCACCGCTGTCGCTGAAATAAAAGGGTCTTTATCGTTTACACTCACTCGCGGTTCTCTCTGGTTCTATGCGTCTGATCTTGTTCCTCTCTCGCGCGTTCATCCTTTAAGCTTCCGTCGTTCATCTCGCGGTGGCTACACGGTTTGTGCGATTTCGTCTCAAATCTCTCTGTTGTCTTTATTTCATTCCCGATCTGTTCTTCTACTTTCTGATTCAAGGTAGCAACTTGTTATCAGATTTCTCTTCATCTCCTTTTTGATTTGGTTCTACTTGTTTTGTTTCTGATTCTATGCTTGTGTTGTTGAATGATGAGAAAGGGGGTTGCGGTTTGTCGGATTTTTGAAGATGCGGTCGGAAAGCTTGGTTTGAGGATGAGATGGTTGGAGATGAAGGAGGTGGTCACGGTTTGCGTCGAAGAAGAGTGATGCTGAAGAAGAGTGTTGCTGATGAGATAATAGTGGGTGAGATATTTGTTACGTTTCTCAATCTTTTCCTCTTCTATCTCAAATCTTCATCTCTCTGATTTTGGTTTGACTTTTGAATCTGAGTTTGGGTTGTTGTTGATTGAAGAGGGTTTGTTTGTGTGAAGTTGTGAAGGGACGAAACAATGGTGAAAAGAGTGAAGTGTTGTTGGGGTTGGATTGAAGTTTGGTTTAAAAATCAAGAGTGAAGGTTGAGGATTGTTGAAAGTTGAAATCGTGGATTTTCAGTTTTGCTCAGTTTTGTTATTATGGTGTGAAGGGTGTGAGGTGAAGATGGAATGGTGGCTGAAATGTTTGTATGGAAGTTATGGTTGAAGAAACATTATGAATGTTGATGAGAGGGTGACGAAGAGAATTCCAGAAAAATGAGAGAGCTGAGTTTTTCGTGTTATGGCCTTGAGTGATTGTCCGAAAATGGTATGGTTGTCAGTTGTCGCTCCCAAAGATTTGCATCCCGGTACAAGCGCGAACGGTCGGCGAAGGGAACAGTGAGAACACACAGCCGTGAACTCACTGGAGATGAAAAGAGTCGCCAGCTAGGCATTTTTATCCCGGAGGAAAGGCAATGCTGCATAAGCCTAGGAAAAGATAAGGATAAGACGGTTGCGAACCAGAGAGACTGAGAAAGGGGGTTGGTTACAACCTGGGAAGGTATTAGCACCCAGATTGTCCGTCGTACTCGACGGGATCCACGCTTAAAAGATTTGTGTTTTAAAGGGGTAGTGTCAGTGCAATCTGTGTGTAAAATGGCTGGAAAAGAATGTACAGGTGTCAGTGTAAAAGAAGTGTGAAGTGCATAAGTGAAGCGTCAGTGTAAGGAAAGAGTATGCTCATGATCATGAGGCTAAGAGAATAAAGCTGGAAAGAGGGGGAATATACAGAGACTTTTGTTCGATAACTGTTAAATTATGCCTACGTATCCTCTCGTGCAATGAGGAAATCAGAACACCGTAGTTCGACCCAAAGAGACTGAAAGATGAATTGACTTGTGAACTGCTTACTAGTCTATGCTCAAGTGTATGATCTGTCTGGCACAGATGCAAACTGTCTTGCATTAGACGGAAGAAGCGAGTTCTCGTTTGTGAGTGAATGAGATGAGAAGAGAATCCCGAAGGAGACGATTATTGTTTGTTTTTGTGTTTTCAGTCTTTTATTGCTTTTGAAAGTTTGTCATAAGATAATGAGCTTAAGTCTAAACCAATGGATTTAGTAAACTCATCACATCTTCCCTCTGATTAGGGGTAATGAGAATACCTTAAGTGTGAAGTCAGATTCTCACACTTAATCACCTTTGGTGTAGGATTAAGATCATTAACCTACTTGTGATTATTTAGATGTTTTTGTGATTTTGTTTAGTGTTGAGTAATGAGGTTAAGCCATAATCAAGGATTAAACAGACCCCTTACACCATCCTAATAGAAGGATAGTAGATGAGAATGTTTAAGCTGAGGAAAGCTCCTCAACTTAATCCATGATTAGGGATTAAACTCATGACAAAACAAGCCTTTGATTAAGTGGATTTTATTAATGATATGATGATGAAGTGATTTTTATGATTTTGTAAGGCAACTTGAGGGGGACTTGTCCATTAACTCTAGGGTTAGTCCTTCTTAACCAGTCAAGGAAGATTCAGAACCCTAATGCAAGGCCCAAGTTACAAGTGTGATGTCTTGACATTTATTAAGTGAATTGATTAAGAGATTTAAACACCTTAAGGGTTTAATACTTAGGATTAAAGTTATACACTCCATCCTAAGAGAAGGATGCAGGCATAAGCTTAATCACAAAGTCTTAAAGCCTTTAGGGTTTAGTCCCTGATTATGAGATGAGAAGAGAGACACAAAGAGACATAAAGGTAAAAACTATGAAGGGAGACTAATCAAAACCCTAATTCATTATCATGCTTGGTTGATCCTAAAGTTTGTGAGGTTTCACCAAGAAGATCTTCAATGGAACCACCAGGAAGCAGATGAACAGGATCAAGAGAAGCAAAGTGACTTGCTTCATTCAAGAAGTCAAGTCACTTGAAGAAAGAAAGTGGGAGAAGCAAGAATGAGCAAGCTCAAACTCAAACACATGTATAAATGCAGCATGCTATGCAAGAGAGATGAGAAGAAAAGTTATGAGAAGTGAAGACAAATTCACTTCTCAAGTTTACTTACCACCTGAAATGTTAGAAACAAATGCAATGCAATGCTAAATGAAATGAAATGACATGATGCTAGGCCAAACCAGAAGCATGCACATGATGATTATGATGTTATGAAGTACTGCAAACATGAGACAAGGCATAGGGATGTTCATGCAAAGTCATGGATGCCAATGATGCAAGTTAAGGAACATGAATAAACATGAAATGTCATGAAGCATACAAGACAAATGGCATGGCAAAGATGTAATGCAATGATCAATGATGCTTCATACATGCCTTAAGATGTCAAAAGAATCATAAGAATGCACAAAATGCAATGGCAAGTCATGTTATGCAAGGAAATGCAAGAAGGATGCAAGAGAAAGCCCAAATTAGGGTTTATGGATCAAACATCAAACACAAACCAAAAACAGAAGCAAACCCTAAGATAAAAAATGGAAAATGGCACCCAAAGAAACCCTAGACCTATGATGAATCCCTGCCCAAAGGGGAACTCCCAATTCTTTACCAATCTCAAGATATGATTTTTGCAAGTTATTAGGGTTTTTTAGGGTTCTTATCAAAACAAATGCCAATCAATTAGAAAATGCAAGATCAAATCATGGCCTTTTTATCCTTGAAAATACATGTCAAATGGAAAACAATGCAAAAAGAATCAATGTCTCAACCTTCACCAAAAGGCAGAAATGAATTTTTAAACTTGTGATCAAAATAATGCACAAAATATGATTTAATTCCATGAAAAATTCTTAAAATGCATCAAGATCAAAAAAGAAATTTGGTTTGAAGGTTGGACAATGTTTCTAAATGTCTTAGAACATTTCATGAATTTCTTTGTAATTTTTAAATACCTAAAAGTATTTTTAATTAATTAATTCCCATTAATCAATTAAAAATAATCTTTTAAATATTTAAAAATACTTTTTTAATGATAAAAAATAAAAATAAAAATATTTTTGTGTCATAAAAATTAATAAAACCTTAAAGAAAAAGTTTCATAATTTTTATGGTTTTTTAACTATTTTAAAATAAATGTACAATTTAAATGCAAAGAAATGAAAATAAAATTAAATTAAATAAAAGTAAGCAGAATGCAAGGCTGAGATTCAATCTGGAAATGAGAGGGTTGACTTGGCGCGTCATCTAGTGGTCCAGATTCAAACTTCTTAATCCTAATTAATTAAATAAATTAATGTGATTAGGGCTAATGAAACAGATCCTGGCCATCAAAAAGGGTGGGAAGTCAACCAGTCAACGGGAATCAACGGCTCATATTCAAACTAACATTAATTACTGGTTTATGCCCTAATTACATTCAGGTGGCCGGAGAAGACTTCCGGTCGTCTTCTCCGGCCAGGAGCTCACCTGAAAATCACCCAACTTCCTCAAAACGTAATATAAATGAAATCTATGAATTGGGAAACGTTTCTAACACCCTCACGAATCAAACCCCTAACCTAAAACAAATTTATCTTTCCTAAATCATCTGAATCGAAGAGGGAAAGTTCTAGGGTTCGTAAGCTTCAAACACAAATTAAATTCTCAAAACACAACCATTTCAAAAACTAAAAGCATCAGGATGATCAGGAGAGCATAAAGAACAAGTTTGTAACAAAAAAAATCATTTCTGGAAAAAATTAATTTCGAGCTACCTGAGATTTGCAACTTTCAATTTAGGAACTTTCAGGCCTCTTCCTTCAGTGCAAGCTGCTCCTCTTGGTCCCCCAAGTGTGTTTGAATGCTCAAAATGAGTTTGTGTTGGCTGGAAAAGAAGATTCGAAAGGAACTGCTTTAGTTCAGTCAACAATGGCAGATGAGATTCTGGCACTCTCAGGCTGTGAAAAGGGGTTGTTTGTGATCTATGAAGTGTGTTGAGAAGGTTTGTGGTGTTGGTTGGTGTGTTTGTGAGCTAGGATAAGAGTTTCGAATGAAACTGCAGTTTGAGGTGAATGATGGCAATGAAGTTTTCAGGCTTGTTTCAGGCTTATGCTTGGGGTGTTTCTTGTCTATGAGGTGTGGTGAGTTGAGTGATGATGAGAGTTTGAATGTTTGATGGCTGTGGAAAGAAATTCGAAGGAACTTGCAATGAGGTGTGTTTTTGTGAATGTGATCAATGGTTATGTTTTAGCCTTTGCTTGTGTTATGTTCAACTTGCAAATTGAAATCATAAACAATTCTGATTGGTCAGTTGATGTGACTTGTGCTTTATGGATTGGTAGATCACTTTTTGCTCAAAAACCACTTTATGTGTAAGAGAAGCATGGTGTTTGGACTAGGCAAGGACAAGGTTGGTTCTGGTGCAGCATGGGTGAGGGAGAGGCCTAGCTTGGCTCAGCACTCAATGCAGCAAGTTGGCACAATGTTATGAGTGATTTTGCAAGTTGGTTGGCTTATGGTTCACATGTGACTTCTTAGCCTAACCAAACATGAAACCATGACATTCTTGGTCCAAAACTGATTTTTGTAACTTAGAGAAAGTTCACATGCTGGTTTGAAGTGAACTAGAGGCTGCATGATGTATTGATTCAAGGTTTTGCAAAATTTCCACTTAGTGCACAACTTGAAAAACAATGATTTTAGCCAACTTTGCAATGCCATAACTTTTGATCCATGAAGAGTTTGATCATGTTCTTGTACTTTTTGAAAAGGGAAAGATGAGATCTACAACTTTCATGACCAAAGTTTTTCCATTTGAAGCCTTTTTGGATCATGAATCAAGGCTTGAAAATTGGCCTAAAATGAGGCATTCTTGAAAAGTCAACTATGCCTCAAAAAGTCAACATTTGCAAAAACCCTAAATTCTTGATTTTTATGAACTTCAACCTTCTTCCATGATCAAATAAAGATCATATACACTCAAAATGGTGAAGATCACCCATTGGTTGGGTCATTGGGGGCCTCAGATGCCCTGATTTTGCACTGACTTGTCCAGAAAGTCAACTCTTGATCAGATGACTTCCCCATGGAATTTCTTCATGAAAATTGATATGCATACTCCCTATACCATATAGAGACCAATGGAAACAAGAATGACCAAAAAATTTGAGATTATGGCCTCTGAAACCAAAACCCTAATTTTAGGTCAACTGTGCAGTTCAACCTGGCTCTGCATCCACTCAAACCCTAGTTCTTGTGATTCCTCTGCAATTTTGACTCTGTGAGGATGTGACATGATACAAGAACACACATGGACCCTTCTGAGATGATTGGTGGCCTTTGGAGTGGCTCAAGAAGCTTTGGGATTGCTCAAATCACAAACCCTAGGTGCAGATGACTTAGAAACTATGCAGTGAATCAAACATGAGATATGAGATTGTATGATTGTGTTTATGCATATGAGATGATCACAAGACATGGTGAAATGGGTGAGGGCAAATTTGGGGTGTTTACAGCTGCCCCTATTCAAACAGGAGTTAGCTGTGCAGGATGTAAGCAACGGCTTAACAGGCAAACAAGATAACTTGTGGTTGAATACCAAAGACAGTCCAAAATTTGCACTCACAGAATGGAGGAGAAAAGGGATAGAGATTAAGTAAGGTATATTGTAAGTGTGGGCGACGGAGGACGACCGTCGAGCAGAGGACGACTGCTGGGTAAATAGCAATGACGGGGACGGCCGACATGCTGGGAAAAGTGTGTAAAGTAAAGCGATGACGGGGACGGCCGACATGCTGGGGATATAAGGAAAAGCTAAGACGGGGACGGCCGACTAGCTGGGGAAAGTCAAAATATGATGGGGACGGCCATCAAGATAAAGTAGGGTTCTCTGGGAATTAATGAAACATGACGGGGACGGCCATCAAGTTCATAAAGGTAAAGTAACCAACGATGGGGACGGCCATCGGGCTAAAAGGAAAAGGGACCACGACGGGGACAGCCATCGGGTTAAAGAATAAATGAAATAAACAGATGATGGGGTATGGCCATCAAAGGTGAAGGACGATCACCTAGCAGGGGACGGCTGCTCTGTTGGGAATAAAAGGTAAATATGATGGGGACGGCCATCAAAGGTGGAGGACGACCACCTGGCAGGGTACGGCTGCCGAAGATATCGACGATGGGGACGGCCATCGGATAGAAAAGGTCAACGATGGGGACGGCCATCGGACGAGCATGATGGAGGACGACCATCAAGAAGTGGAGGACGACCACTCAGCAGGGGACGGCTGCTCTCAGGGTTTATCATGACATAGGGCGAATGTCAGATAACCAAAATCAACAATGGGGACGGCCATTGGATAAAGTGATGAGGGACGATCATCAAGAGGTGGAGGACGACCACCTAGCAGGGGACGGCTGCTAAAATCAACGATGGGGACGGCCATCGGATGAGCATGATGGAGGACGACCATCAAGAAGTGGAGGACGACCACTCAGCAGGGTACGGCTGCTCTCAGGGTTATCATAACACAGGACGAGTGTTAGATAAAAAGGAAAGATTTGCTTTGTTGGCGATCTACTGGGGAGATAGTAAACACGGACGAGCGTTTACATCCAAGAAACAAAAGGTATAAGTGTTTGGTATTGTGTATAGATTAAAGGTGCGGACGAGCATCCTTAAGACTATGATACGGACGAGTATCACGTAGAAACAAACTGACACATGTTCAGAGATGATGATACGGACGAGTATCAACTGGTTAACAAAGAACACGGACGAGTGTTGCATCTGAAGGGACTCTTCTGGGGAATAGTAGACACAGACGAGTATCTATATTCAGGAAGACATAAGTGTTTGACATGGTGTATGGATCAAAGATGCGGACGAGCATCCTTAAGACTATGATGCGGACGAGTATCATGTAGGACAAACATTAGACGCAATGCTCTGAGATGATGGTACGGACGAGTACCAACTGGTTAACAAAGAACAAGGACTATTGCCGAATCTGTGGGGATATGAGTAATGATGTATACAAGATACGGACGAGTATCTGTATAAGTGTACCATGAGTAGTGAGTATTGTATTGTATAGACGAGTGTTTATCTGCTGGGGAGAATGACACGGACGGGTGTCAAGAGAGAAAAGTATGATATTAACAAGTATATGAGTGATAAAGGTGTAAGCGACTGCGCTGGGGATAGGACACGGACGGGTGTCAAGAAAGTGTATATACAAGTATGTGTGAGTGCAAAGAGGGTGTCTTTGGCTTTCTGCTGGGATATGACACGGACGGGTGTCAGGACGCATCTGTAATGAAGGTGATTTTGTTTGTAGAGGGTGTTCAGGCGACTTGTGGGGAAGGATGGCACGAACGGGTGCCAAAAGGTGTATGCTGGTATTTGAATATGGGGCAACTGCTTTTGCTGGATTCTGGGGGATTTTTGTGTATTGTATTCTGTACAATGACAGATTGTCAAAATTTACAAGTGTTCAATTCACAACATGACTTATGATTATGCTATGCGTTTGATTTTTGCCGTAATGCTCCGTATTAGACGGAATGCTACGCTCTGAGGTATAGTATGATGCGAATGCTATGATTATGCAAAGAGACACCGATCCGGGATTAGGATCCCACTGCTGTGAAAATCTCTGGTCGATCTGCCTGAAATGGACATCCCAGCTGGGGATGAGATCATTGGTGTATCTGCTTGGGGGATATAGGTCACTGATCGACATATCCTTATAATATGGGAGACCCAGCTGGGGTTTGCAGAAGCTTTCTGTACTCTGTTGTGACTTCTTCGTGCGTTGCTCTTCTGAATAGAGGCTGGGGACTTTGTGGGGAGATGATTCCCTGATTTCTGCATTCTGCTGAGGAAGGATGGCAACTCGTGTAAGTTCAGAGAATGCCTAAGAGGGGGGGGGTGAATTAGGACTTGAAATCTTTTTCCGGTTTTTCTGATTCTTAAAATATTTTGGTTGGTGTTTATGGTTATGAAAGCGGTAAAAATAAAGAGACGATGAACACCAGGATTTATAGTGGTTCCCCCCACATTCCGAGGGTACTCCACTCCCCTTTCACACGAAAGAGATTTTCACTATTGTTTTGATCAGTACACCCTAACACACCATCAACCGGTGAGGACTACTATCAAACATAACAAGTGTACAAGAACAATCCTCTTGTAAACACTTTCACCCTTGTATCCAACAATCCTGGATTACAAGTCAATTTCAAATAACATAAAGAAATATTTTTGTGAGTAATATTGTGATATCAATAATAATATTGATCTTCTCCTTTTGATCACAATCCACTTCTAAATAAATACAAGTGTTCAATATAGAATATGAAAAAAATATGAACAAGATGAACACTTTAAAATATTTGTAGAAAAGTGAATTTGATTCTTTTTGATGATCTTGAAAATGTAGAAAGTGTAGGAGGTAATTTTTAATTTGAAAGTTTCTGAATTTATATTATGAATAACACCATTTCAGAAAGGTATAACAAAGTGCCAATTATTGGTTGAAAAGATATAACTTTTGAAAATTATTTGATATTTAAAATAAATAATTTTTCAGAAAACGTCCAGTGTTAATCGGTTAACCCATATGGTTAATCGGTTAACACATGTACGTTGGCCCAGAATATTCAAAATTTTAGGGCGTTAACCGGTTAACCTATATGGTTAATCGGTTAACACTGAAGAAATTTCCAAAAATGCTTAATAAAAAAGTGTTATACCAAAACCAATTATTTTCAAAAATATTTAATGCAGCATGTAAAAATATTTTATGCATTTGAACACTTGTAAAAAATTATTTAGAGAGGTAGATTATGATATACCATCTTTGTGTCCAATTCTTGAAAATCATTTCCATGAGTGCTTGTCTTGATTAAAAGCTTGACTTGATCTTTGTGAAACTTTGAAAGGCTTGTCTTTTTGCAATCAAGTGTTGACATCATCAAAACTTTTGATTGAAGCTTGCTTCTACAACTCGGCTGGGGAATGCTGTTGATAACTCAGCTGGGGAGAGCAACAAGAGGCAATTCCGCTGGGGATAGAGCATTCTGAGTGTTAAGCTTGTTTGTTGGCTTGGCAACTTTGCTAGGGAAGGCAATGGGGAGCTACTCAGCTGGGGGAAGAGCATTTCAGATGCTGAGATTGAGTGCATGCTGATTCGGCAACTCCGCTGGGGAAATGGGCACCTTCTAGTGCCATGTGGAAGATAGACCAAGTTGATCATGATTCGCCTACCTGTTGAGACGTAACCTGCATGCCCCAGGTTGCGTTCTGGATACCTGCAATCCTGCAAAGATAATGAAACGTACAAAAGGTCCCGAGGTATCCCTTACTGGATTCCGTCATAGGAGTTAAGTGCTTTCGAGAATAATCACATTCCCTGTAAGCATGTGTTTTGTTTTTAGAGAAGGCATCTGTACTTATGCAATTGTATTTTAGAGATATCAGACAACTCTTTGCAAAACGTAAATGTAAAAAGACGAAGCGTGACTGAAAATCTGATTTTATTAATTCATGTGCCCTGAATTGGCAAGATACAGTCAAAGAAACATATCTCCTGAAATGAGGAGATTGTTACAAATTGAGAAATAAAGTGCTGGCGGTGTTGACGACGCTTTGAGGAGCTTCCTCTCCTGCTATGACTCGTATGACAATGACGTTCTTCTCGTCTTGCTTTCTGGAGAGAGTTGATTCTGATTGAAGCTTGATCCTTTGAAGCTTACCAAGTTGTAGGTGATACAGACGAATTCAGAATGCAGTTGTTCGCTTATTCCCTTATTTTGCATGGATCGCCCTTTCGGGTTTTCAATCCGTCGGGATACCCATTCTTGCCTGAGCTGTCCAATGCGGCTTTTCAACTCAGCGGGTGTACATTTTTTATTCATTTTCCCTTTCTTTTGCCCGAGTCTTTTATTCTGTTTTTGACTCGCCGGGATGCCCTATTTTTGCCTGGACTTACATTCTGTTTTTATGTCCAGCGGGTCATTTTATGCGAAGTATTTTTTAACTGCATCTGAATTCACAGGGGATGGGAAATCTTCACCATCCATGGTGCCGAGCATCAGTGCCCCACCAGAGAAAACTTTCTTTACAACGAACGGTCCTTCATAGTTTGGAGTCCATTTGCCCCTGTGGTCTGTATGAGGAGGGAGGATTCTTTTCAGCACAAGATCCCCTACTTGGTACTCTCGATGCCTGACTTTCTGATCAAAGGCTTTCTTCATTCTCTTCTGATATAACTGCCCATGACAGATTGCGGCCAATCTCTTCTCTTCGATCAGACTCAGTTGTTCGAATCGGGACCTAACCCACTCTGCTTCACTCAGTTTAACATCCATCAACACCCGTAAGGAAGGCAATTCAACTTCAACAGGTAGGACTGCTTCCATACCATACACAAGCTGATACGGCGTTGCCCCAGTGGATGTTCTGATTGATGTGCGGTACCCATGCAAGGCGAACGGTAGCATTTCATGCCAGTCTTTGTAGGTGACTACCATCTTTTGCACAATCTTCTTGATATTCTTATTTGCTGCCTCGACAGCGCCGTTCATCTTTGGCCTGTAAGGAGAAGAATTGTGATGTTGGATCTTGAAGTCCCGACATAATTCAGCCATCATTTTGTTGTTGAGATTGGAACCATTATCAGTAATGATTCGCTCGGGCACTCCATATCTACAGATGATATCTCTTTTCAAAAATCGTGCTACCACTTGCCTGGTGACATTTGCATATGAGGCTGCTTCAACCCACTTTGTGAAATAGTCGATGGCGACCAGGATGAATCTGTGGCCATTTGAAGCAGTTGGCTCAATCTTACCAATCATATCGATGCCCCACATGGCAAAGGGCCAGGGTGAAGACATTATGTTCAACGGATTGGGAGGTACATGCACTTTATCTGCGTAGATCTGGCATTTATGACATTTCCTGGCATAGGCACAACAGTCTGCATCCATTGTGATCCAGTAATAGCCTGATCTTAACAGCTTCTTAGCCATTGCATGCCCTCCAGCATGGGTACCGAAAGAGCCTTCATGCACTTCATGCATCAGTAGATCTGCTTCCGTCTTGTCAACACATCTGAGGAGTACCATATCAAAGTTCCTCTTGTATAAAGATCCATCAGCGTTCAGAAAGAAACTTCCAGCAAGCCTTCTTAAAGTCTTCTTATCATTGGAAGATGCCCCAGGTGGGTATGCTTGATCCTCCAAGAAGCATTTGATGTCGTGGAACCAAGGCTTATCATCTTCAGCAATATCTGCTGCAAATACATATGCTGGTCTATCAAGTCTCGATACTGAAATCTGAGGTACAAAGTTAGTAGCTTGAACTTTGATCATGGACGAAATGGTAGCAAGAGCATCCGCAAACTGATTCTCGTCCCGAGGGATATACTCAAGTTTGACTGTTGTGAAGAAAGTCAATAATCTTCTTGTATAATCCCTGTAAGGTATCAGATGATCTTGGTGGGTGTACCATTTTCCGTTGGTCTGATTGATTACCAAAGCTGAATCCCCGAATACGGTCAATGTCTTGATCCTGAGGTCAATGGCTTCCTCAAGACCCATAATGCAAGCTTCGTATTCAGCTTCGTTGTTAGTGCAGTTGAAAGCGAGTTTTGCCGAGAAAGGCATGTGAACTCCTTTAGGTGTAATAAGTACTGCACCAACACCACGGCCATTCATGTTAACAGCCCCGTCAAACATCATGGTCCATTCTTCTTCCGGGTCGGGCCCTTCAGTGTAAATGGGCTCTTCGTGATCTTTTGATTTAATGAACATGATGTCTTCATCAGGGAAGTCAAATTTCATAGGCTGGTAATCATCAATGGGTTGCTCAGCAAGATATTCAGATAGTACACTGCCCTTGATGGCTTTCTGAGATGTGTATTGGATGTCATATTCTGTGAGAATCATCTGCCATCTTGCAACCCGTCCGGTAAGAGCTGGCTTCTCGAAAATGTACTTGACTGGATCCATTTTTGAGATTAATAAGGTAGTGTGGGTCAACATATACTGTCTTAGTCGGCGAGCAGCCCACGCTAAAGCACAGCAAGTTTTCTCGAGCAGTGAATAACGCTGTTCACAGTCGGTAAACTTTTTGCTTAGGTAGTATATCGCATACTCTTTTCGACCAGACTCGTCATGCTGGCCCAGCACACACCCCATTGACCCTTCTAACACTGTCAAGTACATAATCAGAGGTCTTCCTTCGACTGGCGGCATGAGGATTGGAGGTTCTTGCAGATACTCCTTGATCTTGTCAAAAGCCCTTTGGCAGTCTTCGTTCCACCTGACCGTTTGTTCTTTTCTTAGCAGCTTGAACAAAGGTTCACAGGTTGCTGTGAGGTGAGATATGAACCGCGAGATGTAGTTCAATCGACCTAAGAACCCTCGAACTTCTTTCTCAGTTTTCGGTGCAGGCATCTCTTGGATGGCTTTGACTTTATCAGGGTCAACTTCAATCCCCTTCTCACTTACAATGAATCCCAGCAACTTACCGGATCGCACCCCGAATGTGCATTTGTTGGGGTTTAACTTCAGTTGGTACTTCCTCAGACGCTTGAATAACTTGAGCAGATTCACCAGATGGTCTTCCTCTGTAAGGGACTTGGCAATCATGTCATCCACATAGCATTCTATTTCCTTATGGATCATATCGTGGAATAATGTTACCATAGCCCGTTGATACGTTGCACCGGCATTCTTCAGTCCGAATGGCATCACCTTATAACAGAACGTGCCCCAAGGTGTAATGAATGTCGTCTTCTCCATGTCTTCAGGTGACATTTTGATCTGATTGTACCCTGAAAATCCGTCCATGAAGGAGAATACCGAGAACTGAGCCGTGTTATCCACCAATACATCAATGTGAGGTAATGGGAAGTCATCTTTCGGGCTGGCTCTGTTCAGATCTCGGTAATCAACACACATTCTTACTTTGCCATCCTTCTTAGGCACAGGTACTATGTTAGCAACCCACGGCGGATAGCTAGTTACGGCAAGGAACCCGGCGTCCCATTGCTTTTGTACCTCTTCCTTGATTTTCATAGCCATGTCTGGACGAGTTCGGCGCAGCTTTTGTTTGACTGGTGGGCATCCTTCCCTCAAAGGCAGCTTGTGCACAACTATATCGGTATCCAACCCTGGCATGTCTTGGTACGACCAAGCAAACACATCAACATACTCTTGAAGCAGATCTATCAGTTGTCTCTTCACTGAGTCTTGCAGGCAGGCCCCGATTCTAACTTCTTTCACGTCTTCGTCTGTACCAAGATTAATCACTTCAACCTCCTCCTGGTGAGGAGTAATAACCTTTTCCTCCTGCCTTAACAATCTGGCTAGCTCTTCAGGAAGCTCATATTCTTCATCAACCCCTTCATCAGCTTGATTGATTGGATTGTCAAAGTCATACGATGTCATAGCCGTGCTGTTGTCGGTGCTGTCAGGAAGGCATTCTCTGCAAGGGTTAAGTTGGTTCATTTTAGTGGTTGATTTTAATCTTGATTTAGAAAAAAGTAAAATGAAGTTATCATTTTGAAAACACCGCCATTTATTTTTGTACAAAAAGAAAAATGGAAAAAACAGTGAGCAGAAAGAAAAAGACTCGTTTGCAAAAAGATTGTCTGATATTTCAATAATTTAATCTTGTTTGCACAAAAGTACATATGGCCCTGATTACAAAATGAGTCTTGTCATCTCGGGCAAGATGCAAGACTTTGATGCATGCTTATAAAAAATACAGGAAATAATAATTACTCCGCTCGAGTAACACTTATAATTTCCTGGGAAGACCAGTTCGAGATACTGCTCCCCGGGATCTTCGGACGAATCCAAATCTCTAGGTTGCGCTCCTCTTCCAGCTCGTCTTCCAGACAGTTGATAGCATCGGGGGTGAGCATTCCCCCACTGACAAAACCAGGCTCTCCAGCAGCCTTCACTTGATGTTGAGTTGGTCTGTATCCCAACCCAAATTTGTCCTTCTTCTCCTCCACAGCTAAGACCTTGCCCCAGCCTAGGGCAGTTCCTTCTTCAACAACCTTCCGGGCTTGTTGGTAAGATGACATGGAGATACCAGATACAGCAGATGCTTCATTGACGTTCAAGGCTTCAAAACCTTGGCTCATTGTTTCATGGATCTCTCCATCCATCTCAATGTATTTATAAGTAGCCAGATGGCTAACAAAAATGTCCTCTTCCCCACAGATTGTGACAACTTGACCTTCCCACTCAAATTTTAACTTTTGGTGAAGGGTAGACGTTATTGCGCCGGCGGCGTGAATCCAGGGTCTACCCAACAAACAGCTGTAGGCGGGCTGAATGTCCATCACATAAAAGATAGTTTTAAAGGTCTGCGGGCCAATTGTCACGGGCAGCTCAATCTCTCCCAGAACCGATCTCTTCGAGCCATCAAAAGCTCTAACCACCAGGTTGCTGGGTCTCAATGCCAGTCCATCATATTCAAGCTTCACCAGAGCCTTCTTTGGTAAGACATTCAGGGATGATCCTGTGTCCACCAGCACATGTGAAAGGACAGCTCCTTTGCATTCCATGGTTATGTGCAAGGCTTTGTTGTGATTGCGGCCATCCACTGTCAGGTCCGAATTGGTAAACCCTAGCCCATTGCTAGCAGTAACATTTCCAACAACGGTTTCCAATTGGTTGACAGTAATCTCCTCGGGCACGTAAGCTGCGTGCAGTACTTTCAGTAGTGCATTCCGATGGGCTTCGGAGCACATAAGCAGTGAGAGGATAGAGATTTTGGATGGGGTCTGGTGAAGTTGATCCACAATTTTGTAGTCACTCTTTTTGATGATCCGCATAAACTCATCAACTTCCTGATCAAATGGAGTCTTCAGGGCTTCTTTGGCAGCGGGATCTTCCTGCACCGGGCTTTTTCCTTTTGCCTTGGCAGCAGTTTCTGCTTCGGCAGTAGGTCTTTGGACTTGTGAAGCAAAGAGACGTCCGCTTCGGGTGAAGCCTCCGCCTCCGCCCACATTATCAATTTGTGGTACAGGTGCTGATGTTTCAAGAGTGATTCTTTTCCCCTCGCAATACAAGTCAGAGCCATAGTGCCAAGGGATGGCCCTATCGCTTTCATATGGTACAGGTCCAGGCATCGTGACAGTGACCGGACTGATTGCTGCTGCTGAAGGGACTGTTATTGTTTGTGGATCATAAAAGATTGTGACTGGTGCTCTAGCGGGAGCAGCACCTTCTGAATGGTAGGCGGAGTTATTTTCTGGATCGTAGAATATGGTAACTGTGGAGACATCTTCATGATTGTTTGCTGGAGTTGTAAGAGGTTGCGTTGGAAGGACTGTTGCTGTTGTTGATGGAGAGTCGAAATGGAATGAAGCTGATGTTGTAGCAGGAGAAACTGTTGAAAACTGATCATTCGGAAGGACAGGTGAAGTACTTGCTGATGCTGCTGATGAATTATCGGGAACAATTGTTGTTGCATTTGTAGGAGGGTCTGAAACCGTTGCTGATGAAGTTGCTGGATTTGCAGGAAACGATGTAGTGATCTGAAGTAGGCCACTCTGAATAAGGCTGTTAATGCCATTCCTCAAGTCCTCACACCCATTCCATGAAATATTGCAGTATGGGCATCCTAGTTCACACCCTGGAAATATATTGTTTTCACGGAGTTGAGCTTTGATTTCCACCAATGGTGTCCTGATCTGATCCACACTGGTTATGAAATAAGACGGTTGTTCTTCTTCAATAGCATTAATACGGGGACCACCATGGTGTGGCATTGGGTTTTTGTTGACATTTGGCGGAGGTGCAAAATTCAGAGCCTTGGAGTCCACCAAGTCTTGTACCTTCATATGCAGAGCCCTGCATTTTTCTGTACTGTGGCCAGGTGCGTTTGAATGGAAAGCACACCTAGCATTGGAGTCATAGTTTCTTGGTAGACTGTTGGGGTCCGGCGGTGCCAACGTTCTTAGCTCAACCAGGTTGAGTTTCAGAAGTTGTGGCAGCAAAGCAGCGTACGGCATGGGGATCGGGTCGATCACCCGGTTAGCTTGGGAGGGCCTCTGTTGAAATGGCCTCTGTTGATTGTTGTTGCTATTGTTGTTGTTGTAGTTGTTTCTTGGAGGATATTGATTCTGATGATACTGAGGTTGTTGTTGGAAGTTTTGTTGAGGAGGTTGATAGACTGGCTGAGGATGAGCTGGAGCAGGGATAGTGACTGCTGCTATTGACCTCTGAGCATATTGGGGCCTACCCCTGTTGGTGTGGATGGCATTGGTCTCGCCAGTTCTTCTCGGGCCTGCAAAAGGCTTTCTTGTACTACTGGACGAGCTTGCACCGTTGTCTGAGATTTTACCCATTTTTAACAGGCTTTCAATTCTCTCCCCAGCTATGACAACATCTGCGAAGCTAGTGGAAGAGAAAGCAGCCAACCTGTCAATATACGTTCCCTGAAGAGTGTTCATAAACATGTCTGCCATTTCTCTCTCAGACATTGGTGGTTGAACAGCAGCAGCCAGTTGCCTCCACCTTTGGGCATACTCTCGGAAACTCTCCCTCGAAGACTGTGACATTCCCATTAGGAGGGTCCTGTTGGGTGCCATATCTAGATTATACTGATACTGTCTGATGAAGGCCTCTGCCAGGTCCTTCCAGCATCTCACAGTTGCTCTCGTCAGATGGGAATACCATTCCCTAGAAGCTCCAGTCAAGCTATCTTCGAAGTAGAACATCCACAATTTCTCGTCCATGGTGTAAGCTTTTAATCTTCCGAGAAAAGATTGCAGATGGGTTCGAGGACAAGAAGTCCCATTATACTTTTCAAAACATGGAGGCTTGAACTTGTGGGGAATCCTAACCCCGTCTACTAAGCCCATATCCATCACGTCAAAACCCAAAGAATTTTGAGATTCTAAGGATCTTAACTTCTCAGCTATTTCTTCCAATCTCCTGTCATAAGTTTCCTCTCCAGCACCCATTACAGTAAATTGGTCCTCCTGAGGATCTTCTTGAAGTACTCTGGCCGCAGTGGCTGTCCCTTGAACGTTTGCAGGGATATTAATCTCCGGATGTAGATGTGGACCAAACACCGGGGGGGTAACATGTGGCTGCACCCTTTCATTATTACTTGTGCCTGCAGTCCCCACATGAGGCTCATCTTGGTTCTGCCTTTCCACCATAGCTCTCAGTCTCTCCTGGCTCTGAGCCATGTTGTTCATAACCTCCATGAACTGCGTCATCTGTGTTCTCATCTCCAATCTTTCATTGGCTAGCTGATTTCTGACATCAGCAAGATCTTGTTGAACTTGATCCATCTGAATTCCCGGAAGGTTGATTCTAGTTGGATACCTGTGTGGCCTGTTGAGAGGAAATACCCGGCGGCGAGCAATAATTCCTGAACATCACAACAGAGGTTAGCAACAACAAAACAAAAACCTACAAAACAAACAAAGGGGTTAGCATGCAATGCAGTTATGCTTATTTGTTCTCAAGGTATCCGGTTTGGTCTTCAGTTTTGACCCTCCCAGACCCTTGAAGGTGATGCTGTTGAAGTTGCTTTTGATGTGAGTCCAAATAGAAACCAACACAAATATATTACAAAGGGTGAAATAATACAACTTGTTCATTTTTACAACACAAACCCTCAAAGGGGCCAAAATACATCACAAAAAGCAAAAGTACATGGAAAAGGAACAACAACAAGCAAATGATCAAACTCCAAGGCCAAACTCATCCTCACGAACTTCCTTGAGAAGTGCTTCGGTCACAGGATCAGCCGGACGCTCCGTGAGACTTCTGATGAGAAGGTTTCTTGTTGCAACAGCTGCAGTCAATTTCCTGCTCTGACTTTGGTCCTTAGACCTCTTCAATCCTGCTTTGATTTTCAGCTCTGATATTTCTTCCTGGGCTGCTGCCATGGCCTTTTCCATCTGCTCCATCTTGTCTTGAGCTCTCTTGTCTTCTAGAGTACGGGCCTCAGTGATCCGGACCCACCTGGCCTGACTCTCTTTCAAATACAAGTCTGTTCTTGCTCTTTGGAATTGGGCTTCTTTACAAGCATTCTTCAGAATCTGCTCACCAGCTTTGGACTTGTTGATATAATCTCCAGACTTCTCAATTTTAGTCAAGTGTTCCACTCTCAATTTCTCTAATCTCTCAATCTCCCTCACACCTTCACTCCTCTCCCGGAGGGTCTTCTGCAAGGCTTGAGTTAACTTCTCATTTCTTTCCTTCAGGCTTTCAAACTCCTCCAAACTGATAGTAGCAGGGGGTGGTGCTGAAGATGACTCAGGCCTGTCTTCTATGGTGAAGGGCAATCCAGAGAATTGGGCCCTAGCATGGGACCACTCATAATATTGGACTGATGCCACATTATTGCACTTCCCCAGAATGGTGATTCCCTTAGTCTGAACATGATCCCAGGCCCAGGCAGCCTGCCTAACAGTTGTCAGACTAATCTTGTTCTCACAGTAGAGGGTCTCAACCAAATCCTGCACCCTAGGAGCATGGACCAGTGCATAGCCTAACTGCCTCTTGAACAGCAGAGGGTTGTAATTGATACTTCCCTTAACTCCTACCAAAGGCACATTGGGAAAGTGTCCACAGCTTGTGATAATATCTCTGCCCTTGGTGCTCTGAGTGCACCATCTGATGTCTGCTGAAGTGAGAGTAGTGAGCCTCTTAGCCCAGTTGCTTTGCTGATGAGGATTTAGGAATGCATCTGTCCTGGGCAGATGCCTGAGAAGCCAAGCATGGAACAGTGGAGCACAACACCTCACTAACTTACCCCTCTGCTTCTCATTCCTCTGATGCACTGAGTAGTAGAGATCTCCTAACAAGGTTGGCACTGGGTTCTTCAGGATGAACAAGTGAATTGCATTCTTGCTGATGAATCGAGGCTCATCTGCAAACAACACAATTCCATATACACTTAAGGCCAACAATGCACAAACAGCTTTCCACTCCCCCAGGGAGGCCTTCAAACTAGCTTGAGAAATCAGGAAGTCAAGATGAAAACCAGGGATCCCAGCTTTAGAGGTCAAGTGTTGTTCAATCAACAGAGGTTCCAGGTGCAAAGCTTTTGCTATCTCTCCATTGCTGGGAAAGACCATTTCAGGGTTGAAAGGGATTTCTCTCTTGATAGGCAAACCAACCAAATACGAGTATTCTTCCAAAAGAGGACCCAACTGAAAGTCTTGAAAGGTGAAACATCTCAATGGAGGATCATAAAACTGAATGCAGGTGTGGATGAGGCTCCTCTGAGAAGGGTCCAGATCCATAACCATGTCCAGTATATCTCCATAACTCTCCCTGAACAAAGGAATGTGATCTGGAGTGATCAGGGTTTGGATCCTCCTGATGTCTGATAAGTCTGGTTGGAAGAAATGGTAAGTGATGTTGCTTTTCTTTGGAGCCATGAGTGCTGAGGACTGAGTAGAATAAGTGCTGATGAAGATGCTGAGAAGTGGGCCACTGGCTGGCTAGTGCAAGTAACTGAAGTATATGGCTGACAAGCTGAAGCAAGATGCTGGTGGAGACAGGTCAAAACTGCAGATGGGGTCAAAACCAAAACCAGATAAAGGTGGATACCCTGAAACACAAATAAGCACATGTTAATATGATGCAATGAGTATGAATGCAGATGATATGCAAAGGGTTTGTGACTGAGCTGGATCTGATTAACTGCCTTGGTCTAGATCCATGTGTGTTCAAGAATTCCAGATGGAGGTCTATAAATCCAGTAACCAGGGTAGGGGACTCAAATAAAGAGCCACATGTCCAGGGTTTTAGAATCACAAGAACTATCCAACATGGAGCATTCTTAACAAAGTCAAAGTAACAGGGTATTCTGAGGTCAAGGTACCTGCAAACCTGTAAACAGCCCAACCCCCTCACAGGTGGTGATCTAGAACAAGGATCCTCAGACTTGGATCAGTTATGAGAAGTGTAAACACTTCTAACCCGGAGGTACAGTGTTTACAATAGCCATAACAATTCCTCCTCTAATTCACCTCAGTTTCTGAAGGTCAAACTAAAAGGTCATCCAGACTTAGCAGGCTTCCCAGATCCCCCTAGCATTGCAGGAAATCCGCAACACAGAGTTCTCAAGAAGAAACCCATATCTGAACCGTGTTTCATATTCCCGCACCAGACCGAAATGGAATGGGAAAGAATATGATTCACTCTATCCTAGGTGTCACTCAGGTCCCAGGTGTAGGACCTTAACTCTCAATGAAATACCCGCCCACAAAAAAACAAGGAAACCAGATCCAGCCAGCAACAGTGACAGTATGATATATACTAATGCAATAAAGAAAGCGGTAAATAAAGCTGTACAGAAAGCAATAAATAAAGCAAATATACAAACATAAATAACACATAACACCCCAATAAACACAAATCAATCAAGCGCTAGGAGGAACCCACAAAAAGAACCAGAAGCCCTGGTTGCAGTATAAGGAGTCCCCAGCAGAGTCGCCAAGCTGTCGCTCCCAAAGATTTGCATCCCGGTACAAGCGCGAACGGTCGGCGAAGGGAACAGTGAGAACACACAGCCGTGAACTCACTGGAGATGAAAAGAGTCGCCAGCTAGGCATTTTTATCCCGGAGGAAAGGCAATGCTGCATAAGCCTAGGAAAAGATAAGGATAAGACGGTTGCGAACCAGAGAGACTGAGAAAGGGGGTTGGTTACAACCTGGGAAGGTATTAGCACCCAGATTGTCCGTCGTACTCGACGGGATCCACGCTTAAAAGATTTGTGTTTTAAAGGGGTAGTGTCAGTGCAATCTGTGTGTAAAATGGCTGGAAAAGAATGTACAGGTGTCAGTGTAAAAGAAGTGTGAAGTGCATAAGTGAAGCGTCAGTGTAAGGAAAGAGTATGCTCATGATCATGAGGCTAAGAGAATAAAGCTGGAAAGAGGGGGAATATACAGAGACTTTTGTTCGATAACTGTTAAGTTATGCCTACGTATCCTCTCGTGCAATGAGGAAATCAGAACACCGTAGTTCGACCCAAAGAGACTGAAAGATGAATTGACTTGTGAACTGCTTACTAGTCTATGCTCAAGTGTATGATCTGTCTGGCACAGATGCAAACTGTCTTGCATTAGACGGAAGAAGCGAGTTCTCGTTTGTGAGTGAATGAGATGAGAAGAGAATCCCGAAGGAGACGATTATTGTTTGTTTTTGTGTTTTCAGTCTTTTATTGCTTTTGAAAGTTTGTCATAAGATAATGAGCTTAAGTCTAAACCAATGGATTTAGTAAACTCATCACATCTTCCCTCTGATTAGGGGTAATGAGAATACCTTAAGTGTGAAGTCAGATTCTCACACTTAATCACCTTTGGTGTAGGATTAAGATCATTAACCTACTTGTGATTATTTAGATGTTTTTGTGATTTTGTTTAGTGTTGAGTAATGAGGTTAAGCCATAATCAAGGATTAAACAGACCCCTTACACCATCCTAATAGAAGGATAGTAGATGAGAATGTTTAAGCTGAGGAAAGCTCCTCAACTTAATCCATGATTAGGGATTAAACTCATGACAAAACAAGCCTTTGATTAAGTGGATTTTATTAATGATATGATGATGAAGTGATTTTTATGATTTTGTAAGGCAACTTGAGGGGGACTTGTCCATTAACTCTAGGGTTAGTCCTTCTTAACCAGTCAAGGAAGATTCAGAACCCTAATGCAAGGCCCAAGTTACAAGTGTGATGTCTTGACATTTATTAAGTGAATTGATTAAGAGATTTAAACACCTTAAGGGTTTAATACTTAGGATTAAAGTTATACACTCCATCCTAAGAGAAGGATGCAGGCATAAGCTTAATCACAAAGTCTTAAAGCCTTTAGGGTTTAGTCCCTGATTATGAGATGAGAAGAGAGACACAAAGAGACATAAAGGTAAAAACTATGAAGGGAGACTAATCAAAACCCTAATTCATTATCATGCTTGGTTGATCCTAAAGTTTGTGAGGTTTCACCAAGAAGATCTTCAATGGAACCACCAGGAAGCAGATGAACAGGATCAAGAGAAGCAAAGTGACTTGCTTCATTCAAGAAGTCAAGTCACTTGAAGAAAGAAAGTGGGAGAAGCAAGAATGAGCAAGCTCAAACTCAAACACATGTATAAATGCAGCATGCTATGCAAGAGAGATGAGAAGAAAAGTTATGAGAAGTGAAGACAAATTCACTTCTCAAGTTTACTTACCACCTGAAATGTTAGAAACAAATGCAATGCAATGCTAAATGAAATGAAATGACATGATGCTAGGCCAAACCAGAAGCATGCACATGATGATTATGATGTTATGAAGTACTGCAAACATGAGACAAGGCATAGGGATGTTCATGCAAAGTCATGGATGCCAATGATGCAAGTTAAGGAACATGAATAAACATGAAATGTCATGAAGCATACAAGACAAATGGCATGGCAAAGATGTAATGCAATGATCAATGATGCTTCATACATGCCTTAAGATGTCAAAAGAATCATAAGAATGCACAAAATGCAATGGCAAGTCATGTTATGCAAGGAAATGCAAGAAGGATGCAAGAGAAAGCCCAAATTAGGGTTTATGGATCAAACATCAAACACAAACCAAAAACAGAAGCAAACCCTAAGATAAAAAATGGAAAATGGCACCCAAAGAAACCCTAGACCTATGATGAATCCCTGCCCAAAGGGGAACTCCCAATTCTTTACCAATCTCAAGATATGATTTTTGCAAGTTATTAGGGTTTTTTAGGGTTCTTATCAAAACAAATGCCAATCAATTAGAAAATGCAAGATCAAATCATGGCCTTTTTATCCTTGAAAATACATGTCAAATGGAAAACAATGCAAAAAGAATCAATGTCTCAACCTTCACCAAAAGGCAGAAATGAATTTTTAAACTTGTGATCAAAATAATGCACAAAATATGATTTAATTCCATGAAAAATTCTTAAAATGCATCAAGATCAAAAAAGAAATTTGGTTTGAAGGTTGGACAATGTTTCTAAATGTCTTAGAACATTTCATGAATTTCTTTGTAATTTTTAAATACCTAAAAGTATTTTTAATTAATTAATTCCCATTAATCAATTAAAAATAATCTTTTAAATATTTAAAAATACTTTTTTAATGATAAAAAATAAAAATAAAAATATTTTTGTGTCATAAAAATTAATAAAACCTTAAAGAAAAAGTTTCATAATTTTTATGGTTTTTTAACTATTTTAAAATAAATGTACAATTTAAATGCAAAGAAATGAAAATAAAATTAAATTAAATAAAAGTAAGCAGAATGCAAGGCTGGGATTCAATCTGGAAATGAGAGGGTTGACTTGGCGCGTCATCTAGTGGTCCAGATTCAAACTTCTTAATCCTAATTAATTAAATAAATTAATGTGATTAGGGCTAATGAAACAGATCCTGGCCATCAAAAAGGGTGGGAAGTCAACCAGTCAACGGGAATCAACGGCTCATATTCAAACTAACATTAATTACTGGTTTATGCCCTAATTACATTCAGGTGGCCGGAGAAGACTTCCGGTCGTCTTCTCCGGCCAGGAGCTCACCTGAAAATCACCCAACTTCCTCAAAACGTAATATAAATGAAATCTATGAATTGGGAAACGTTTCTAACACCCTCACGAATCAAACCCCTAACCTAAAACAAATTTATCTTTCCTAAATCATCTGAATCGAAGAGGGAAAGTTCTAGGGTTCGTAAGCTTCAAACACAAATTAAATTCTCAAAACACAACCATTTCAAAAACTAAAAGCATCAGGATGATCAGGAGAGCATAAAGAACAAGTTTGTAACAAAAAAAATCATTTCTGGAAAAAATTAATTTCGAGCTACCTGAGATTTGCAACTTTCAATTTAGGAACTTTCAGGCCTCTTCCTTCAGTGCAAGCTGCTCCTCTTGGTCCCCCAAGTGTGTTTGAATGCTCAAAATGAGTTTGTGTTGGCTGGAAAAGAAGATTCGAAAGGAACTGCTTTAGTTCAGTCAACAATGGCAGATGAGATTCTGGCACTCTCAGGCTGTGAAAAGGGGTTGTTTGTGATCTATGAAGTGTGTTGAGAAGGTTTGTGGTGTTGGTTGGTGTGTTTGTGAGCTAGGATAAGAGTTTCGAATGAAACTGCAGTTTGAGGTGAATGATGGCAATGAAGTTTTCAGGCTTGTTTCAGGCTTATGCTTGGGGTGTTTCTTGTCTATGAGGTGTGGTGAGTTGAGTGATGATGAGAGTTTGAATGTTTGATGGCTGTGGAAAGAAATTCGAAGGAACTTGCAATGAGGTGTGTTTTTGTGAATGTGATCAATGGTTATGTTTTAGCCTTTGCTTGTGTTATGTTCAACTTGCAAATTGAAATCATAAACAATTCTGATTGGTCAGTTGATGTGACTTGTGCTTTATGGATTGGTAGATCACTTTTTGCTCAAAAACCACTTTATGTGTAAGAGAAGCATGGTGTTTGGACTAGGCAAGGACAAGGTTGGTTCTGGTGCAGCATGGGTGAGGGAGAGGCCTAGCTTGGCTCAGCACTCAATGCAGCAAGTTGGCACAATGTTATGAGTGATTTTGCAAGTTGGTTGGCTTATGGTTCACATGTGACTTCTTAGCCTAACCAAACATGAAACCATGACATTCTTGGTCCAAAACTGATTTTTGTAACTTAGAGAAAGTTCACATGCTGGTTTGAAGTGAACTAGAGGCTGCATGATGTATTGATTCAAGGTTTTGCAAAATTTCCACTTAGTGCACAACTTGAAAAACAATGATTTTAGCCAACTTTGCAATGCCATAACTTTTGATCCATGAAGAGTTTGATCATGTTCTTGTACTTTTTGAAAAGGGAAAGATGAGATCTACAACTTTCATGACCAAAGTTTTTCCATTTGAAGCCTTTTTGGATCATGAATCAAGGCTTGAAAATTGGCCTAAAATGAGGCATTCTTGAAAAGTCAACTATGCCTCAAAAAGTCAACATTTGCAAAAACCCTAAATTCTTGATTTTTATGAACTTCAACCTTCTTCCATGATCAAATAAAGATCATATACACTCAAAATGGTGAAGATCACCCATTGGTTGGGTCATTGGGGGCCTCAGATGCCCTGATTTTGCACTGACTTGTCCAGAAAGTCAACTCTTGATCAGATGACTTCCCCATGGAATTTCTTCATGAAAATTGATATGCATACTCCCTATACCATATAGAGACCAATGGAAACAAGAATGACCAAAAAATTTGAGATTATGGCCTCTGAAACCAAAACCCTAATTTTAGGTCAACTGTGCAGTTCAACCTGGCTCTGCATCCACTCAAACCCTAGTTCTTGTGATTCCTCTGCAATTTTGACTCTGTGAGGATGTGACATGATACAAGAACACACATGGACCCTTCTGAGATGATTGGTGGCCTTTGGAGTGGCTCAAGAAGCTTTGGGATTGCTCAAATCACAAACCCTAGGTGCAGATGACTTAGAAACTATGCAGTGAATCAAACATGAGATATGAGATTGTATGATTGTGTTTATGCATATGAGATGATCACAAGACATGGTGAAATGGGTGAGGGCAAATTTGGGGTGTTTACATCAGTGAGTGAATTCGTTGTGTCGTTGTTAGTGAGCTGGAGATTTTCTTCTCTTATGTTCACAGTAGAAAAGAGAGGATACTATGGTTGTGATAAAAAACAAAGATGATGAATGAGTGTTTCCAAAGAATCAAAATGAATCCTTTTCACTATTTAACTCATTTCCAAAACAGAGAAAGGGAGCTCTCTTGAGTAAGGGGCGCCGTTTTCAGTGTTAACCCCAAAATGATTTCTCTTTATTTTCCCTCTCTAGGGATCCGTGTATCCTTCCCTTATATATGCTAGGTCAAAGTCTCCCTTGTTTGTAGCATCTTAATGGGCCAACCAAAAAAAATCAATGTACCATCTTTCTTATTCATGCTTTGTGTATAGAATGTAAAAGACAAGTATGAAATATGGCTATGTAATAAATGGAAAGAAACAAAATGATGTGGATTAATCAAATGGGATTTATTACTTGGAAATAAATTTGGATGACTTTGAATAATAAGTGGATATGGTGGAAAAAATTGGGAAAATGAAATGGCTAATATTTGGATATTGGTATAAAAATGGGTAAAAAGAAAATGACTTATGCAATGGAATCTAAATGGTAAACACAATGAGAATGAACAAGAATTTGGCTAGAAAATGGAATGAGATATATACTTGAAATCAAGTTAGAAATTGAATCCCGAGAAGTCCACATGGCCAAACTCAAACTTGCATTTTTACAAACCACTAATTATATGAACACAATTATCACCAGACACCCCACAATTGAGATGAATAACAATTCCAAATTAATCCTCCTCTGACAAAATAAACCATGAATTACTTTGCATCTGTATGAATGAATCTCTGAGAAATAAATCCACAGAGGAGCACAATATGAACTGACGACTTCTGATAAACTCGATTTTCTGAAACAAACCCCACGTAAACCAAAACTTAATAACCTGAAGAATTCTACACACCACAATAAATTGATCTTGGATGCACACTGACTGAGAAATAGTCCTGAAATAGATAACTTGCACTTGAAGAAATCTCCTGATAGTTCAACCAATATTAGGTCAAACATCCATCTGAATTAGATCGCAACTGAACAAACACACTTGAACTGAAACCAAAACTTTTGAGATAAAAGATAGCCTGAGATGCTGAGAAGACGAGAATATCCTTGTAACTTGATGAAGAAGAAAATAGCCTGATGATATGCCAGAGGCATATTGAACAGTCCTTGCAGATATGAAATCCTTGAAGACCGCCAAACTAGGGAAATAAACCCTTAATTCAGTGACAAAAGAAAAGAGAGGACGATGCCACTGATGGCTGCATAGCCAAAAACCTTGAATTCTCCTGATAACCAAACATAGGGTGTGGAACCCTAATTCTTCGGAAAATCCTGATCCCATGTCTTAGGAGCTTATACAAATGGTATGCAAAATGTATATGAATGCAAAAAACGAAAAGCAGACAAAGATGGAAAGCCAGAGGGCAAATTTAGGGTGTCTACACAAGGGAGTCCTTTGCCTTCACTATTATGTAGAGCCTTCTTGACTGTAGCAGCTGGCAACCTACAAACCTTGGCTATGTCTTCATCTTTAAGCACAACCTCAGACCCATAGAATGGCAAGGTTTCTCTGAGTGGAATATTCAGCATGCTGGAGATCTCTTCCAATGTCGGAGCTAAGATGTAACCTGGAAAAACAAAGTAACGCAACAGAGGATCATAAAACTGCAACAAGGTATGCAAACTGTCCTTCTGGTCTGCAGTGGGCTTGTCCACAAACTTCAGTATCTGGCCATATCTTTTCCTGAAATTGCCCAAGACTTGGTCATTCATCAGACCTGCTAACTTCTGAACACTTCTAACTTCAGGCTGAAGAAAAGTATAGTGAACATTCTTTTTCCTTGGAACTCTTCTGATTTCTGCCATGGAGATAAGATTTACCAGAACTGGGAACTGATTAAGAACAATGACCTGAAAAATGGGAAACATAAACAGTTAATGCAAAGATGATGCAAATGCAATGCAATGCAGGCATATGATCAACTGGGACCATCTGAACTGGACACTGAACACAAGGGACCCTCTGATCAACTAAAGTCCTCTGAATCACAAATCTCTGATAGAAGATCTCAGAATCACAGTACCAAGAAAACCAGAACTCCAGAACCATAGAACCATAAGACCAGAAATCATAATCATAGGACCATTGATAATGAGTGTATGTAGAGGCCAAGGGTTCCTGCAAACCTGTAAACCCCTCCCAATCTCACTGGTAGGCTCCGGGTCAGACATCACAGACTCTCAAAGTCGAATAGCAATAATACTATCACCATCTCCGAGAAATGGCTCGTGAGCAAATCAGGGAATCGGTTTGGCATTATATACTACGCAGGGAGGCCTCAGCTGAGTCCGGGAAACAAGGTCATCCTATGCAAGTCCCAAGTGGGCCCTCGGATGCGAATGGGTTTGCCACACAATGTGGTCTGCCACTGTCATCACTAAAGAGGGATGTTTCCACAAGGTTCTCAATGATCAGTCCCCAGCTGCACATAATTGTCAAGGTTATGAAATGAGAGAGAAAGATCCCCAAATCAAGACATTTCCAAGACAATCGCAAATCTGGGTGTGGAACTCACTACTGCCCCCATGACAAGATCTCATGAGGCCAAAGTGGAACCACTCTAAGTCCTAAGGTGCACTCGAGCCGTGGTAATGAGCTCATCTCTCAGACACAGTAACACCCATCCCACCAAACAGAAAACCAGTCCCGACAGTCCAGTATATATACATGATGCAGAAAATAAATACTGAAAACTGTAAATAAAGTTGTAAACAAAGTTGTAAACAAACAACAATAAAATACAACAAGCCACAACAAACAAACATCACCCAATGAGACAGAAACACACAAGCGCTAGGAGAGACTCACAGGGGAACCAGAGATTCTGGGTTCGGTCCCCAGCAGAGTCGCTAGCTGTCGCTCCCCGGATTTCCATCCTGGTACAAACGCGAAAGTGGCGCGGAAAAAGAATAGAGTCGCCAGCCAGACATTTTTATCCCAAAAGAAAGGGAATGGTAATGCTGCACAAACCAGAAGAAAGCGAAGGAAGGACACGGGTCCTACGAACCAAAGAGACTGAGTTCGGGAGTCGGTTACGACCTGGGAAGGTATTAGCACCCAGATCGTTCGCCGTACCTGACGGGATCCACGCTTGCAAAAGAAACTGTTTCAAAGGGTGAGGGTATGAAAACTGCTGCAAAAGAAAAGAAAATGAACTGGATAAAAGAAACTGAGAAAAGAACTGACTAAGAGAACAAAGAGAAAAAATGTAGGGAAAATAAAGATTGTGCTCGAACGGGCCCTACCCCGCTGCCTACGTACCTCATAGGGATAATGAGGATCAGAGACGTCGTAGTTCCCCTAACTAGGGGTAACAAGGAAATTGCTTGAATTAAGGCTTGAACTGCCTATGCCATTGCTCAGGTGTTGCAGACTCGGACGACGAGTGTGTAACCGTCTTGAAAAATGACAAGTAGGAGCAAGTTCGCGTACGGAGCGAATGAGATGAGAAAAGAATTCCCGAAGGAAAGACGCTTATTGTTTGTTTGTGTTTTTTATGAAGCTTTTATGAGTGTGTCACAAAGAAGTGAACTCAAGCTCTTTTCCATGGAATGTGCACTTGTCACTACATTCCAAGATGGAATAATAGAACAAGCACACTAAAGTAAGGAGAAGATCCCCAAAACTTGAATCCAAAGATGAGGGCCTAAGCTCCCTAACTTGTTGAATTATTAAGTGTTTTTGGTATTTACAATGAAGCAGTGTTTTTTATGCTTTTCTTGGTGAAGAAGATACCTTGATCAGACTTGTGCATTACAAGGTAAACTTGTACTATCCCAAGATGGGAAGACTACAAGCACACCTCATGGGATAAAGCTATTGTTCAAGGTATCACTTCAAACTTATTAAGATGTTTTTTATGGTTATGAGATGAGAAGAGAAGAAGAACCAAAATGATCACAAAGGCAAAATTCTAAAGGGGGACTAAAGAATCCTAAGTGTTAACATGCATGGATGTCCTAAGGTTAGTGTGGTTTCTACCCTAATGAAGAAAGAAAGAAGAAGAGAAGAAGAAGAAGAGATGAGATGAGTAAGGCCTAGGCCCAACAAGCAAAGGGTTAGAACAATGAAGAAATAAGAAGAAAAGATGAGATTTGGAGATGTGGAACTCAACTTCCACACCTCACACTTACCATAGCCCCTGCAAGGTTAGTAACATGCACACAAGTGAAATGAAATGAACAAGATAACATGCCATCATCATACAAACAGAAGTGAAATGATATGTACACATGATCAATGCAAATGTAACTCACAAGAATGAGGAATGAAGCATGCAAGCAAACATGGTGCAACATGGAATACATATGCAAAAACAAATGCAAACTTATGAAGATGCAAAGCAACAATGCACAAACATGGACTCAATGCACAAGACCAGAACCAACATAAACCAAATAAGAGTTTAAGAAGCTAGAAAGATGAAGATAATGAAGGTACAATACCAAACAATCACAAAATGGGAGTGAAGGAAGTAAGGAAGAAGTGAAAGCACACTTAAGAAATGAAAGGACTTAAAAGGTAAGCAAACACAAAAAATTATAAGACTCAAACCCTAGGCCAAGACCAAGAGGACTCCCATACCCCAAAAGGATCCCAAATGAGAAGAAGAAGTTGGCACAAGTGCCCTTCTAAGCTTATAAGAGAGCTAATGAACAAAACGAAGCAAAATGGGACAAGGTGAGAACAAAAAATCACATCAAATCAACCAAGCATCTAACAATTCCACAACTCAAGTCAAATGATCTTCAAACATGGTATATCAATGAGCCAAAAGGGTTTGGAAAAATTCAGAAGCAAACTATGTCAAATGGAGGCAAGAACACAAACTAAGGTTAATAACTTCCAACAAAAGTCAAAGGACCAAGACCCAAGGAATAAATTTCTAAAAATTAGGGGAAAAATCACATAAGAACTACATCCTCTTAGGAATCCAGAGCAAAATGAATGAGCACAAAACTCAAAATAATGAGCTCTATAGAAAATGGACAAGGCAGTGTACTCAAGAAAGGATTTAAAATGAAGTAAAGAAATGGAAGAATTAATATGACACGTGGAAATTAAGAAAAAATGAAAAATAAAAATATAGAAAAATAAAAGAAACTTAAAAGAAGACTCAAGAATTTTTTGGGAATTTTTTGATAATTAGAACTATTTTAATTAATTGGAAAGTAAAATGAAATAAAGAAAAAGAAATTAAAATAAATGAGGTTGGGGGTGCTGGTAGTAAGGATTTGCAGTTAAACTGATTTGGGCTTGACAAGTTGGGGGTGCGCATAACACATGAGAGGCCCATTGGTGCGCAGGCTTATCATTCATATGGTGGGATTTTATGAAATAAGGCTGGAAAATACAGGATCCACTGGATTAATCAGACGCGTGTGGAAGGACATTCATTAATTGACGTGGCTTAATGGTGAGATGTGAGTGGAGAGAACACATGACTTATGGTGTGGTGCGCAGCAACATGAATTAAAATGAAATAAACAATTCACGTGAGAAGGAGGCTGTGGCTAGGGCAACGTGGCCAGATCCAGGGCGTTGGGCAACAAGATCCAAGGGTCTGAAGATCATCTTCTTCATGAGACAAACCCTAAATCATTTTGCAGTTTCCGGTGACCGGAGCAAGGGCTCCGGTACCGGAATTCATAACAGATGAACAAAACCTCAAATAAATGAACCAAAATGTCCAGATCCACTAATTAACATGCCCTGAACTCAAATATGACCTTGAAACAAGCAATGGATCCATGAAACAAGCGGATTGAAGAAAAACATATTTGACCATGAAAACTGAAATCCAAATAACTTTCACTACAATGCATCATTTTCAAAACTATAAGTTGCAGCATACTCGGTGAACATCACAGATCACAAAACACATAACTAATTTCATTTCCAGATCTCAAGATTTAGAACCATACCTGAGTTGCAGATCTTGATTCAAGGTGTTAGAAAACCAAATAATGGATGCAATGCACTCCTACTTCACTATAGATGCAAAATAAATGCATCTAAAGCCTTGAATGAAGCTGGATTCGAAGCTTTGTCCACACCTGCCCTGAAATGGAAATGTTGTTGAACTTGAGAGATAGCTTGAATGATGGTGTGATTAATGATCCTTAGCTTGCACTGATCAAGGATCCACAATTTGTTTTGAGATTGATCAAGTGTGTGAGGAGAAATGAGAGAAAAGGCAATTGGTGCATAAACTTGGAAATGATAGAATGAGAGAGAGGTTGAGCTTTCTGAAACCCTAGCTGCTTAAGTATGACCTCACAATCCAATGCTGAAAGAATGCCAAAGTTTGCACGTGTGGATCATGAGAAATTTGTGAATTTGAAAAATTTGCAAATTGGTGTAAGAGCATGCCGCCCTCATGCTTTGCTTGGCCTCTCAGCACATGGGCAATCCTTTTCCAACCCTTGATCATAATGCAACAAGTCCTGGCCCTTAGATCAAGTCATCACACTTTTCTCATGATTTTGCAAAATATCCAATTTTTGAACAACTAACTTGCTTGGCACGAATTTGTGGTATTCTTTGGAGAAAAAATGCCATTTTAATTGTATTGTAACTTAGTAAACAAAATTGAACCATTCCAAGCCTTGAAAACAAGTTTTGAGACTTTTTGCTTTTGTGCATGCATGAAACTTTTGAATTTGCCCTAATTTCAAGCATTTTTTCGAATAGCATAGGGAGCAAACCATGAATCCCATGAAAATGTACTTGTACTTTTTGAAAATGGGAGCCCTTAATCTCCAACTTTCATGTTTGACTTTGGTCCATTTGAAGAAATTTTGATCATGTTTAGGCCATTTGAAAATTAGGGCAAACGTTGCCAAATTTGGAAATTTCTCAAAACCAAGTTTTGTACCAATTTTGCAAAAGGCCTCAAATCTCCATGATTCTTGATCTTTAAGCACCCCAAACCTCTTATAACATTGTAAGGACACCCCTTGGCCAAAAAAGTTGGGTTAGACCCCTTGAAATTACACAGTTGACTTTTTAAGGGCACAGTTGACCAATTACTTCATCTGCAAGCAACTGAAGCATTTCTTGACTTCCACATGGAATTTTCTCATGAAAATTGGTACCTAGGATCCTCTTGACATATAGAAGACTTTGACCAAATGAAATGGCCAAAGTTGTGAATTTTTGGTGCTTGAATCTCAAACCCTAGTTTAGGTGTCTTGTGTAGGAGCTTTGCCTTATCCTGAGATCTCTGGTGATCATGCAACCTTCTGAGCTTTTTCAAATTAACTTGATCTTGTAAATGGAGTGTAGACCCCTAATAGGACTTTTACAAATCCATTGGGACCTTTGTCATGGCTTGTGATGCCTCAAGAACCTCCACAGATGACCATATGCCTAATGCTAAGACATGAAGAATGTTATGCCTCATCTTTCCATGCTAGGATGCTAAGAAAATGATATATTCATGATGAATATGATGTGATATGATGCTTAAAATGAAGAGGGCAAATTTGGGGTGTTACACCATCCAAGCCAATTTAGGAACGTAGTGCGGAAACTATCAGGTTGTAAACCTAAGGTGGTTGTCATTCGATACTACACTCGGACGAGGTCTATTTTAAGAATGTTATCATTTGGGGAGTAATCCAACATACCGATAATATTCTAAAGATGGTTGTTAACTCCGGGAACCTCTGTTAGCACCCTTTTGGTTTTCTGCAGGTACAATGAAGACAAACCTTAGTACATGCCTTTGTGGGTTGTTGGTTCTTATCCCTTGACTTCATGCTCGTGATCCGACCCTTTGAACCTGTATGCTTTGCATGATCTTGTTTGTGGTTTTTGCATCCACATATTCATCATGATCATCATCACAACCATTTCTCAAGGAAAACAATTCCAATTATTGCAAATATTGGAAAAAACAAATATTCCTTTTTTTTCAAGATTTTTCATGACCATATTCTCTATGTTGACCATGTTTGCGATAATCGAGTTGTTTCCCTTGAAATGGAAGTGAACATTGCATATCATTGCATCCTTGCATATTCTTGCATTCATCCGAGTTGTGTGGGAACTTATCCCGATTGTTTCCTTCTTCAGTTGTCTGTTGATCCATCAAGTTGTCTCCTCAACACAGATACAGAACTAGAGCTGCTAACAGATTGAGATCTATCAGATTGAGAATGGAAAACCAAGAACAACATAACATGGAAGTCCGAATGGAGATTGATAAGTTGAAGGGAAGTATGACCAGGCTCACTGAAATGATGCAAGTTTTGATTGCTCGAGGTGAACCACCTCAAAGGGCTGTTATCTCTGAAGTTTCAACTGCTATTGTTGACCCTCATGTGATTCAGCAACCGGCCTCTACTTGGCCGAAATTTGGGTTACCTCTGGATTATGTGCCAGTTTATGTTACTACTCAAATGGTTGGTCCATCTGTTGTGCCAGTCTTTTCAGCTCCGACATTTTTCGAACCTCAACCTGTTATGCACACTGCTGCTCAAGCTACTTATCATAATTCTCCTTTCGTGTACCATGTTGCTGGTACACAAGCCGAAATTCAGGGTGAACCTGGATACATGGATGAAGTTAGAGAGCAATGCTTGACTCTTGAGAAGAGGGTAAGAGGTTTAGAAGGAAAAGATGTCTTTGGTGCTGCTGCAATTGACATGTGTTGGTTTCCGACTTAGTTTTGCCTGATAAGTTCAAAGTTCATGTGTTCGAGAAATACAATGGGCATACTTGTCCAAAGATTCATCTGCTGATGTATTGTCGCAAAATGGCTACACATGCCAAGGATGACAAGCTGCTTATTCATTGTTTTCAAGATAGTCTGAGTGGTGCTTCTATAAAGTGGTATGTGGGACTTGAGAAGAGTCACATCCAAAGCTGGAAGGATTTATCTGATGCTTTCGTAAAGCAGTATAAGTACAATCTGGACATGGCGCCTGACCGTAATCAACTTCAAAACGTGTCACAAAAAGAGAAATAATCATTCAAAGAGTACGCTCAGCATTGGAGAGAGCTACCTGCTCAAGTGGAGCCACCTTTGGCTGAAAAATAATTAACTGGTTTGTTCATAGACACTCTTCAACCGTTCTCTTGGGAGAAGATGGTAGGAAGTGTTTCATCTTCTTTTGCTGACCTAGTCACTATTGGAGAAAGACTAGAAGAAGGTATCAAGAAGGGTAAGATTACCAATGTTGAATCTTCTAATGATGTAAGAAAGTCTCATGGGAACTTTCAGAAGAGAAGAAATGGTGATGCTTATGTTGTTTCAACTGAAAGGAAGCCTTATCGCCAGCAACAACTATATGTTCAACCATGCGTAGCTGCAGTTGCTCCTATTGTCAAAGCTCAACCAACACATGCTCAAGCTCAAGTTCAGGCTCCTCGTCCTACTGCCGGGAAAAATCAGTATCGCAATAGGCCAAACTTTGATCCTATCTTGATGACTTACACTGATTTGTATCCTTCTTTGATTAAGAGTGGTATGATTACTACCAGGCCTCCTCCTGCTGTTCCAGATCTTCTTCCAGCTGGTTATAGATCGGATCTTCGCTGTGAGTTTCATCAAGGTGGAACTGGTCACGACTTGGAACATTGCTTTGCACTGAAGGCTAAAGTGCAAGAACTTATCAGTAACAACATCCTTTCCTTTCATGACACAAATCCTAATGTTGTCAATAATCCTTTGCCGAAGTATGAGAAGTGAATCTTCTGAATGACTTCAAACAGTCAGATTATCTCCAAGGCCAAAATATCAGACACGATAGCTCATCCTTGTTGCTGATGGATCATTAGGTCGTTGTTTCTTTATGTTTGCAATTTTCTTTAATTGTATTGACTTGTTTGCTTTTAAACTTTGTTTGAACTTATATGTTGATTTTAATGAAATGAGCATTGCTTTGTTTTGATTCAATTTCATTTACTATTTGCATCTTTATGCTTTATATTTCAAGTTCATTTTTATTTCTCAAGCTTTTACAATGATTGGAGGCAGAATGATGAAAACGTAAAACCCATAATTGTTGTTGGTATGCTTTCAATTGAGACTCGGCTGATGATATACATGCATTGTTTCAAATCCCAAACATTGGAGAAATAAGGAAGTTAATCCTTTGTCAACCCCTTTGAGCCTTGAAGTTGGAGTTTTCTTCTATTCGAAAAAACCCTCAATTTTAACCCAGGGATGGGTAGTTCTCAATTAATTAGAATGTGCATTCAAGTACAAGAGAATCATTCAAGACACATTTCAATAAAGGTTGTAATCTCAAGATTTCCTTCACACATATCAAGAAGTGTTGAAGATGTCTCTTAATTCAAAAGCCAATGATGGTTCATCGTAATCATTAAGCCATGCAGTCATTATCTTTCAAAAAAATGATATTGAAAAATAAATAAAAAATCAAATCCCGCTAAGTCAAAACCTATGAAGGAGACTTAGGCAAAAACTGGGGCATCCCGCTATTGTAAGTTCAAATATCACAGTTCAAGCAAAAGTTAGGGATAATAAAAAGAAAGATTTGTCAAGAGGTCATCAAAATCCTCAACAAAAACAAGATAAGTGGACAAAAGTCCTCACCGGAAATAACAAAAGGGAGAGAGGTGTCTACTATCTTGAAATCTCTTGGCTTATGAACCATCTTCATCTGTGCAATCCCAAATGTCTTGGAACTTGAATGCATAAGCTGAGTTAATTGAATGTAGAACTGGAGTTCATCACGAAGTTGGGTTGGGTACAAATAACTTTGATCCTATATCCTTTGTTTCATAAGCCGTGAACCAGACCACATTAAAACCTTCAAAAGTCCTAATTGAATTCAGGTTTCTTTTGAAAAGCATACTACAACTAGGTTGCGTAAACTGACTCCCAAGTTTGCTACCAATCATTTGTTTCTTACATTTGCTTTATCTTTCATTCTGTCTTAACCGTCGTGTTTTGACAATGTTTTCACTTACTTTACCTCAATAAATTTCATTAAAAAAATGATTTTTGATTTCAAAATTTTACATGAACTTTGCATTAAAATTACCAGGTTTGTATAACACTTTTTATTTGCAAACAAACTTTCCTTATCAAGGAATTTTCAAACAGTTGAGAAACTTGGTCAGTGATCTTATTAGGGGCAAGTTCTTCCAGATCCTTTGGTTCAAGAGTTGTTGCTCAATGCAAGTTATTCTCATACTTGATTAATCAGAAGATCTCTTCAAGTTTCATACTGGGTTTATCTTCTCAACGTTCATTTCAAGACCTGAAGCCATGATCAGTGTATTCTCCCAACAGTCATTTCAAAGAGTTGATCAATTTTCTCCGACAGTAGTCTGGAACTGAATCCATTATCAGTTTACCTTCATTTTTCATTGAACTTGGGGCAATCTTCTTCAAGAATCTCCAAGTAGTTTTTCATGACTTTTCTCAAAAGATTTTCAACTTGATACAGTTTACCGGTGTGACCGATATTTGTTCAACAGTAGCATCTCTAATCTCATAGCAGAATAGCAATGATCTCCGTGTTAAGGAATCAGTTTTCCATCTTTCCACTCCTCTAAGAGTCTAAACTGGTTGTCAAGCATTTTTTCTCATTTTGTTTTCTTGGGTATGTTATTCCCCATTTTCATATGTGTTTGCATATTTGAGTGTGTTATTCCTCATTATGTGTTTTCCTAAGTGTGTTATTCCCCATTTTCATATATGTTTGCATATTTGAGTGTGTTATTCCTCATTATGTGTGTTCTTAGGTGTGTTATTCCTCATTTATGTATGTTTGCATATATGAGTGTGTTATTCCTCATTATGCATTCTCTTGGGTGTGTTATTCCCCATTTTCGTAAATGTTTGCATATTTGAGTGTGTTATTCCTCATTATGTATTTTCTTGGGTGTGTTATTCCCCACTTACCTTGGCATATATGAGTGTGTTAGTCCTCATTATGCGTTTCTCGAGGTCATGTTGTTTTAAACTTCTTACCTTGTGATCAAAGTCCAACTTACTTAGAACCTACAAAAATACTTGTCTGTCTCTTCTATTCGATGTTATTCCGGATATCATTGTTTGTTCTGATGTTTTCCCATAACTTTCAGATCTATCTGATGTTATTCCAGATATGTTTAACCTTTATCTGATGTTGTTCCAGATATGTTAAACCTTTATCCGATGTTGTTCCGGATATCCCTTTGTTCTGATGTTTTTCCAAAACTTTTGTGTGTCTTTCTGATGTTTTCCCAGAACTATCACCTTTATCTGATGTTGTTCCAGATATGTTGAAAATTTATCTGATGTTATTCCAGATATGATGGTAACCTTTGTTCTGATGTTTTCCCAAAACCTTTTTATGTTTATTTGATGTTTGTCTAGATATACCTTGCTTTGATGTATATCCAGAATCTTTTCTTACCAAATGCTTTCCTCAGACATTACACCTTTAATTTGATGCCATTCTCGGATGTCCATAGTGAAGCCATCATTTATTTGATGTACTGTCTCAGACCTTTTCCCATTTCATTCAGTTTTGTTCCTGAATGTCGTGATTCACATTTTTTATATGATTGCTATTCTCGGATGTTGTGATCACTTTCTCTCCGATTTCCATTCTCGGATGTCCATGTTGGAGTCATCATTGATTGATGTACTTTCCAAAAAAAATTCTCATTTTATCCAGTTCTGTTCCTGGATACAGTGATTCACAATTTAATCTGATTGTTATTCTCAGATGTTGTGATTACCTTTTTTCGATTTCCATTCTTGGATGTAGTGATCCTTTCTGTCTAATTGTCATTCTTAGACATTCTCTCCTCAGTTGAGCCATGTGGTGGTCTCTAGCATGTTGCTTTTCCCCATCGGAGTCTTATGCTCCTTATCCCCAGCGTTTATTCTATTTCATGTGTCGTTTTGTTACTTATGGATTTCTCTGCATTTCATATGTTTTCATATTATTTCATTTGCTTTCATAACATTTTTATAGTCATTCCATATGTTTTCATATACATTTCATATGCTTTCATAACATATTCATATCATCTTCATATCATTTCATATCGTTCGTTTCATTTCATTCCATTCCATATTTTGGCATCTTAGGACCAAAAATTTGGGTTTTTGATATTTAGGTATCTTCCATCTCGTCGAAATGAAGATATTAATCTTCAGTATCTCTGGATTGAAGAAACTTAAATAGGGGCATCTGTCATACCCTAATTTTTTACCCTAATATTTTTCGCATTTCATCTGCATCTTGTATACAAACAAGATCACACACTGGTACGTTTATCCTTCTCAGTTGCAGGTTTATACCTCACGGGGGATCACCGTGCTTTTACTTACTTTATTTGTTCATATATACTAACCTCTAATCAAAATACAAAATATGTTGCAGTTTGCTTCTTCTTCTCTCTGTGTTGCAGGTTTTCAAATATAAGGCAGTGATTTCACTTCAGATGTGGATGTTCAATTATGATTCAATTCAGATGGACGTTTGACCTAATATTGGTCAAATTATCCAAAGATTGTTCCAACTGCAAGATGTTTGTGGAAGTGTTTATTTCTTAGGCGGTGCGTATTCAAACGTTCAAGTTGTGTTGTGTGCGAAATTCCTCAGATTCTCAAGTTGTGGGTCTTAAGAAGTTTCAGGACAAATTGTTTTGGTTTAGTGCATCAGTGGTTCATCTGTGGATTTATTTTCCTCGGCATGGTTTCAAATAATCAAGGAAGTTTCCAGACAATGGTTGTGGGCTTAAAATCATCACTTCATATCCATTATCCATTTTCGGTTATACCATTTCTCATTCAAAATTCATTATTTCTAATCCATTTCAAAATTTATTTCTCAACATCCTTTTACCAAAATTGTTACCATTTATTCTAAGCCTACCATTTCAAGCCCATTTATCCTACATAAAAAAAATCCATTTTTCTTCAATATCCATTTACCATTTTATTCAAACCCATGACTTAAGCCATGATTAAAATTCTCTACAAAAAAAATTACCACAAAAAAAGAAATTCATTTTTAAACCATTGTTTTTCTTCTTTACAAAAATTTGAGAAAAAAAAAATATTTGAGGCCCATCGGCCTATTTTTTCCCAGCCCACATTTACTTTTCAGCTTCATACATCTTTCCACTAGCCATCAGTTTTTTTCTACTTCCAGCTCCAAACACGTCATCGACCAATCTCAAGTCAAACACTCTCAGCCATCTCTTGCCACAAGCCCAGCCAAAGAGGTTAAAATTCACGTGGCCTCAGCTTTTTTTCTTTGCTTTGACTCAGCTTCCACACGAGAAAACAAACTTCCATACAACCACTTCTACAACACTAAATCCAGCATGTGAAAACTCTGTGTAAAAAGCACTTCAGCGCATTCAGCCGCTGACCCACTTCAGCTTCCAAGTCGTGGACTGCACGAGAACAACAAGCCAAGCTCATTCGCAATACAAAGAGAAAATGCAACTACGGTCCACCAAAATTCAGCCGTTCACTTCATCAACATGCTGAACACACTATCAGTGCATACCATCGGTTCCAAGTCGCGACTTCAACAACATCAACACGTACAAAACAAGTTGAGCATGCACGATACACCTGCAAGCAATTAAGGCATAAAACGCTGCACTACACACTTCAAAACGCAAGAGGAATCAAAACGAAACGTAGAAGAATTAAACTCAGCAGGCACGCAAATTTCATGAATTGTAAAACGCTCATCATACAACACAAAACGGCAACTTAATTTCTCTCCCTTCCATCTATAAATTCAGACCCTTTCCTTCATTGAATCCAAGCTTGGATTAGCCACAAATACCCTGTCAAATTAAACATAAAATCCCTGGAAAAAATAGTCAAGCTTCAATTCACAAATTATCCAAGTTCAATCTTCAATTCACAAACTACAAACCTCGAAACTTCAAAGCTTCAATCGGAAATGCTTCGATTCCTCCATTTCAATTCCTTCGATCTTCATCTTAAATCTTCAACCATCCTTTAAACTTCAACAAATCCATCTCAGATTCGAACCTTTAAACCACATTGAATTCGTGATTGAAAGATGATCACAAACGAGATTGAACGAGATCTACAGTGAACGTCTTGCCGGAATCATGATTTTTCTTCAACAAGAGTGAAGGACGATACTGTTGAAAACTCAGGAACAATGGTGTTGTGTTTGATTTCTGGCGAGTTTTGAAGGTGACGAGTTGTTGAGGCGGTGTGTTTGAAGGTATAAAGTGACACTATGAAGAAGAAGAAGAGTGTGTGTGTTGATATGTTGAATCTTTCTTTTTATTTTGATTTTTTTATTCTTTTTTTTTTTATATATAAAATCTTAGAATTGTTGTTGTTGGGCCTTTGAGCCAACTTGCTAAATCCAGTATATTGCTAATCACTCTCCATCATGTGCTACGTTTCCACTCCCTTCATTCTTATTTTCTCTTTTATAATTTTTATCTTGTTTGCTTTCTTTATTAAATTTGTTTTAAAGAAAAATTGTATATAGTTTTTTTATATTTTCTGTAAGATCTTTGAAGAAAAATTCTTAAAAAACATTTTTAATTTTTTTCTATAATTGTTTTTATTCCACTTTATTGGTTGGTTGTATGGATCATAAATGTTAGATCCATATTTCTTTATTTCTTCGTCTTATTTTCTTTTTGGTCAATGAGATCTCCGATTCAATGATTATTTATTTTCGAAGATGTTTAATCTTCATTATTTCAAATCTATGGATGAATTATCATTTGGATCATTCTCCATACTTTGGGATCGTGATAGGTTGCATTTGATAAATCAATGTGAAATCTCGATTAAGATTAGATCGTTACCACTTTTTCTTTTCGTGCGACATGTTTTCAGAGGATGATCCATTATATAATCTCTCTAACATGTATTAGCACAAATATTTCCCACCTTAATTGGTGGTGTCCGGCCTCATTTGTAGGGTAATTACTTCGTAAATTACTCGGCGATTGTTTAACATTGACCTAAACTTGTCCCGAATTCGGAATAAGATCTAATTGGATCCGGTTGCCTTGCGATTTTGGTTATCTCTTTTTGGTTGTGGTTGATTAAGTTCACCATACCATTGTTATGTAAATATTATTATACTATTAATATACTAACATTTTAATTCCTTCTCGAACCTTATCCTCTTTATTTTAATCTCTTGCTCCTTATCTCTTTTATTATGTTTTTATTATATTATATCATTCATCATATTGTTTATGTTTATATTGTTATTCTTGTGCTTTTTCCTTTTGTCCATTTGGACACAAAAATAGTAATAAAGGATTAAACATTTAAAAGACTTGTGACTTTATTGGACTTGGAGTTTTGGACTTAGATTTTAGGATCTTACCCTTTGCTTGAATTATTATGGATTGAAGACCTTAGCCGATTTGGTCCACTTGTTTATGAAGATGGAAATCTTATTGCTTCGAAGAATGTTCACCATACAGTTTGATCGTTCTTCCTTTAACTTTTACTTTAAGTCTTAGGATAGTCCCTTCATCTCTTCCCCTTCTTAAATTTTCAAATCTTCTTCCTATTTTCAAAACCTTCTTTGTTTTCAAACTTCAAATTGTTTTCATAATCAAACATTGACTTAGGTCAAGTGGTTTTACCTTTTCATTTCGTTTCTTAATAAATGCTAAACCACATAGCATATCGAAACTTTCTTTTCAAAACACTTTATAAAATGCAAAACTCATTCATTTGTTTTTGTGCCCTCGTGCACTTTTCCTTTAACCTTTTTTTTATGTTTAGATATGATTCATTCTTTCTAGCGGAATTATTCGCTAAAGAATGAAGACTTATCATTACATTTTAAAATCAATTCAACACATTATTTCCTTTTCACATTTTGTACCATGAACTACGAGGTTTTGATCTCGCATTGCCCTTTGTGGGTACGTAGGCATGAAACAAACGTCTCTTCAAACACAAAAATCTTAAAAAAAACATTTCTATTCACATCTCTTCAATCTCTTTCAAACAAACAGTTTTTCAAATCAAAAAAGCAGTAAATATTTCAAAGGGCTCCCGTGGAGTACCACGGACATTTTCGGTGCGTAAAACCTTCCCAATTTGTAACATATCCCTTTACCTGTTCTCTGCTCGATTCTTTTAGATTTTTGCTTTTAGATTCATTAGGATTTTATTCTCTCTTTCTTCCCTTTCCATTTGGAATAAAATAAAAGCGCGGTGGCGACTCTGTTTTCTTTAAGTTAAGTTAACCAATAGCTTACACTCACGATTTTACCGCTACATATACCGTTATGGTTGATTTGGTGGCTACAGTTAGTGTGACATCTTGGTTGGTATTGATGTTCTTCAAGTCAGTTGAGGATAATATAAGGCTTCCATATGGTGTCATTGAAACTAACTTCCCTTTAGAACCCTAATTGACCCATCTTGGACATTAGAAAGTAGTGAGATAACCGGCTTTGGTGAAGTCTAAAGTTGGTTGATACTCGATGCTACGCTCATTGAGATTCTAATCTTGGGGATGTTTTGGTTGGCAAGTCAGTTGCCATACTGAACAATAGCCTTTGAAAAGAATCAGTGATATTGAGATCCCTTAGAACCCAGTTACTATTACTAGGACAGGTTGAACCAACTAAACTTCAGTGGGGAGGGTACTTACCTATGAACTTCATGCAAGCCTCTAAACCTAAGGCCCTTGTGTGACTTGTTTGTGTTTTCCATCTACTTGCTTTGAAAATAACATCATAACATCATGACATCATAACATAGCATTTTCACTAACCATTTCAAGGACGAAAGGATTTATCTTTGTTCTTTGTTGCAGGTTATGGCTTCCGCTCGTAGAAATACTATTTGAATCAACTTTGTAAGGATACCTTCCAAGCTTAAGGAATTAGTCTCAAAAGTTCATGAGAGCTATCAATTCATCAAAAAGCATGGTTATCTACTTGATTTGTTTGCTTCGGGGTTTAATGAAGACATGATGAGTGTTTTGTTCCGGTTCTTTGACCCTAAACATCACTGCTTCACATTTCCCGATTATCAGTTGGTGCCCATAATGGAAGAATTCTCCAAACTACTTGGTGTGCCTATTCTTGATCAGAAACCATTCACAGGCTTAGAGAAGGAGCCTAAACCAGAAATTATTGCAGCAGTTTTGCATTTGAAGAAGTCTGACATTGTATTGGAAACAAGAAGTGGAGTTAAGGGTATTCTTGCTAAAGTATTGATAGAGAAAGATCAGGTGTTCTTGGATGCTATGAGTTACGATGCTTTTGAAGAGATCTTGACCTTGTTGATTTATGGTTTGGTGTTGTTCCCTAATCCGGATCAATTCATAGATGTGCACGCCATTAACATATTTCTGACTCATAATATTGTGCCTACCTTGCTTGGAGATATTTTGCACTCCTTTCACAGCCATACTACGAAGGTGTGGGGGACTCGAATGTGTTGCATACCTCTATTATCAAGGTGGTTTATTTCGCACCTTCCTCGATCTGTGATGAAGAATGAACAAGGTTTGAGGTGGTCTAGAAGGATAATGTCACTCTCTCATTCAGATACTCATTGGTGTTCCCGATCTATGGAAAATATCACTATCATTGATCGTTGTGGAGAGTTCCCTAATGTGCCACTCCTTGGCATAAGGGGAGGAATTACTTCTAATCCTTCTTTGGTGCTATGTTAGTTTGGTTATGCTCGGAGTGATAGTCCTCATGATATGATTATTCAAGGTATTGTGTTTGATTATGACAACGATCTTCAAGGTTACCGTCAAACGTTTATACGTTCTTGGAGCATGGTGAATAAGATTAACAACAATACTCTGGAACCAAAATACTCCATCCCTATGGAGCCTTACCTCAGATGGGTGTGATCTCGTGCTCAAACTCTTATAATGCAATATCCTGTTGTTCTACTAGTCATTGTTGAGCCTATTTTTGAAGGAGATGTTCCTTACACCATTCTTCATCCTGACATGCCTAGTGACCTGGAAGAGCTGCAGAAATCTTGGATCCAACTGAATGAGCAAAGGGAAACTTTTGAGGCTCAGTTCAATGCTAGCAAAGAGAAAGTGTTGGAGCTAACAAGGAAATTTCACGAAGAGTGGAACCTCAATACATATCTCAACACAACAAGAAAGCGGCCATGGGAGAGTTGAGTCTCAAATATTTTTCTTTGTAACTTTTTTTCTTCATTGTAAGCCCAATGGGCAATTATATTTTAAAACTGACTAATAATTTTTTTTTTGTTTTCCTTTAACAAATTTAAATCCTATATGGTCCTTGAAAACATTGCATATGCATCTACATACCATATCATTGCATAATAGGTTTCTGCGAAAGGCTTATCTTCTCTCTATTTATTTCAGTTGAGATGGCTCTCGAATAGTCTGTCAAAGATCTCCAAGCTCGGAATGCCCAATTTCAAGAAGTGATTCTGAAGTTGTCCAGGGGGCAAGAAGAGTTGAAATCGCTCCTCACTAAGGACATGAAAAAGAAGAATCTTGAAGACAGCAAGGATGATCATTTGGAACAACTGCAAGCTGAGATGGCAGAGATGAGAATCCAGATGAATGATCAGGTGGCTCTTATCCAAAACTTATCCCAGGGGCAAGAAGAGCTGAGAGTCTTTGTCAATAAACTTCAAGGCAACGGAGTTGGGAATCTAATCATCAGTCAACCTCCGATGAAACAAGCTTACTTGGTGGAAAATAATATGAGGATAAGAGAAGGAAAGAGACATGCTACTACTGATAGTCTTTCAATTAAAGGAAGAAGGTCTTATAGGGTTAATCTGCCTCAACACAAGGAACATAAAAGATAGTTTACCAAAATCAACACACCAATGTCGTAAACTTTGAAATGCTTGTTGGAGATGAAGTTGATTACCTTGAAAGACCCTCCTCAGAATCCCAATACTTCCTCTCCTTGCTATAATCCCAATGAAAGGTGTGCATATCACTCCAATTGTCCTGGATATGACTCTAATAATTGTTGGGCATTGAGGAATAAGATTCAAGACCTGGTTGACGAAGGAGTTCTCGAGGTTACGCCAGAAGACCAGATTGAATTCTCCTATCATCCATAAAACATCAAAGCTGCCAGACATCTGGAGTGACAAGTTTAGAGAAGGAGGCTTTGAGAATATTTGAATTTTCATTTGTAATTTCTTTTGTCGACTTAAACATTTACTATTATGTAAGACTTTTATTTTCACGATAATGCATTGTATATGTGTTGCACCCCAAAATTTGCCCTCACAATACAAGACTTTGTGTGCTAAGAAGGTTCACAAGGTTCACAAGACCTTTCATGAAGTTCATGAAATCTACAAGATACTTTATGAGGTTCACAAGATTCACAATACATATAAGACCTTTCATGAGGTTCATGAAGTTTACAAGACACTTTATGAGGTTCACAAGGTTCACGATACAATACAAGACCTTCCATGAGGTTCACAAGGTTCACAAGACATCTTATGATGGTTCACAAGGTTCACAAAGTTCACAAATAGTCAGAAGAGTTAACAATTCCCTCAGACAATGCACCTCCTAAGCAGTGCATCCAAAACTAGGGTTTTGACTTTAATCAGGCTAAATGGACTTCCAAGACTTCAAGTGAGCTTCATAACATCTTATATGTGTGTAAGAACCCCCATGACAAGTTTCAAGACTTTTCTCAAAAGTTTGCTCAGTCAGATGATCAGATAAGTCAAAATCAGTCAAAGCAGTTAAAAAGTCAAATTGAGGTCAACTGTGGTCAAACCAAAGTCAAACTTCATGATTTTTTGCCAACATCAAGTATATGAAGTAAAATTCATCATTTTATCAAGGGGTTGATCATGATTTATCAAGGAGATTTCAGATCATCAAGAATCAGAGGTTTCTAAATTAGGGTTTCCTTAGTAAAAGTCAACTGAACTTTGACCAGCCATAACTTTCACATGCTTCATCACCAAGTTTCCATCCAAAGCTCATTTTGAAGGAAATTGAATTCTCTACAACTTTGTGTCTCACAAGCCAAGCCCAAAAATGCTTCATTTGAAAGGTATGAGCTAAGACATTATAGGTCCTTTTGAAAGTCAACAAAAAGTCAACAACTTCAAAAGGGCATAACTTGAAAATGGTAAATGATATGGACATGAAACCAGTGGGGTTGGTTAGAGGACTCTTCAAGATTTCCAAAATGTCCAAGAACACCCTCATAGAATTAAAATTGAAGGATGTGTGCCCTTGCAAAGTTGGGAAATTTTGGGTTGGTTTATGAAGAAAATGGAGGTTTAAAACCAATTTTTTCTAAATGGGCTTGCCATATGATGACCCAATCCACACCAAAACCTCATGCACGACCCAAGTCTCTAAAAATCAGATTTTTTTATCATTTTATTTTATTTATTTTGATTTAATTCATTTAAAATCATTTTAAATTAAAATAAAATATAAAAGTCAAAGATTTAAAAGGGATTGAGCTTCTAGAAATTCATAAAGGTGATTGGTATCAAAGTGGTAAGAGAATCATGATGATTGGCTTGAAATAGAAGGTGTTCATACAAGAATATTTGAATTTTAAAGCCTTAACTTTTTGAATCTTTTCTAATCAAATCTTTCATACAATGATCAATTTTTTCTGACCTAATTCATTGCACTATAAGTATAGAACATAACCCTACTCATTGCACACAAAAAAATTCAGCCTCAAAAGAGTAAGTTTCAAAGTTCAAAAATCATCCAAAAACCAATTTTCGGTTTCATTGATTCAAGAGGTTTCAAGGTATTTTGAGGACACAAGAATGTTTCTAAGACATCATAGAATCATTCCCAATGCTCATATACATCCATAACACCCTAAATCATTCAAACCGAATTCATGTTCTTCATCAATTTTCAATTTTTTGATTTCATTCATTTAACCATTATGAATTGTTTTTGTGTTGTTAATCTTGTTTATTATGATGCTTAGATGGTTTCTGGACAAAAACATTGAAGAAACATGCCCTAAACCGAAAGACACCATTGTTAGGGTTTGAGTTCTCAAATTGGGAATTCATGATTTATTTGAGATAAATGAATTTTAAGAACATGGTTATGATGTACAAGCTTCGTATGTTTGATCTGGACTGTCAATTTGAATTAATTTTGTTGTTTGCGTGATGATCCAAAAACCTAGGATTTCTGGTTTATGAACACCCAGGAAATTTCGCAGGAAAATTCATATCAATTTTCGCAAGTAACCCAAGGAAGAAGAAGAAGTTTCGCGCGTCTGAGATTTCAAATATTTGAAATTATATTTTATGGATTGGTTTCTGTTTTGTTTAACAATTGTGTGGTAGCTCAGTTGGTGTAAGGATGCGCATGGGAAGTCTTGGTCCAGGGATCGAATCCTGGCTTTTTACAAAGTTTTCTTATTTTTCAGTTTATTCATTAGACATCATATATTATGTATTATTGCCATTATATTAACAGGTGCGCTCTCCCAGCTGGATTGGTTAAGGTGTTTGTGTGATGTTTGAAGGTCCGGGGTTCGATCCCCCCAGGCCTTTTGTTTTGCTTATTTTTTCATGATTTTCAGGTTTCAGACAACAAAAGCAATTGGACCTCCTCCTTTATTACCTGCGCGCAGGCTGGCCCAGTGGTTGTTGTTGCTGGCTTGAGTGTTTGAAAGCAAAAGGTGCTGGGTTCAATTCCCAGCCAGGTGAGTTTTTTTTTAATCTCTATTTCCTCTTGTTTTAATTAATTCTTATTCTTGTTTGTTTAATTGATTTAATAAATTATAAAATGTTAAAAAAATAATAATAATAAAATGTATGTTATTTCTTGTATAAATTCTAAATTTTGTATTTTCAAAAATTAAAACTTCATTATTAAAACTATTTTATTATTATTAATGTTATTTGATTTGTATAAATAAATTAGTTGTGTTTAGATTAAATAATATATTAACCCTAATTTTATCAAAAATATATTTTTCTAAAACCCTAATTGTAATTATTGCTTATATTTTAATTAGTAAATAAAATTTTATTATAATCTTTAAATTTGTAAATATAATTGTATGATCACATTTTATTTAATCATGTATATATTTTATTTAATTTTGTAAATATAATCATAATTAATCCTATTTTTATAATATGTAAATATGACATAAATTGTTTATATATTTTTTATAATTGTTAATATATGTTTAGAAATAGTTGAAAATTGCTAGATTAATTTTATAATTATAACTCTATTTTTATAATATGTTCATAATTAATTTAATCTTATAATTTACATATAACTTAAAACTCTATAATAATTTTTATAATTGTCAATATTTTCTTATTAAATTTAAATAATTGTTTATAAAAATTTGATCTCTTCTTTTAATTATTATAATATTTTTGCTTATTTCATTATTATTATTATTAATTATGTTTATATGATTATTACTAACCACATTGTGATTATTTTTATTATTATTTCCCTAACCCAATTATTGTTATTATTATTTAATATTTTGCTTATTTATTTAAATTGCTTAATTATTATTATGTAATTGTTCCTTGGTGTAATATTTATTTATAATGTTTATTATTTATATTTTATGCTATGGTTAGTAAATATGGAGTGTAAATATACTTGTAATTTAAAATTAATTTAGATCATTTAAATTTAAAGATAAATATTAAACTGAACATTCACACACGTAAGTCGATCTTTGATCGCCATCTCACTTCCTTAGGGATACCTCTCATGTTGCCTATTACAAAAAGGTCAAGTAGGGTGTATAAAGCAAAGTCCCTCCAATTCACATCATCTAGTCCCTTAACATATAAAAGATCAAGTCCCTTTCGAATGTTGCCTTCGTAATGATCTTGTCCCTTTCGAATAAAGATGATAGTCCCTCCAAAATTGCTTATACACTCCACAGTTGCCTACATAAACAGATGTCCCTTTACTTGTCCCTCACATCCAAGGTAATGACTACCTATTCCTTAATAATAGGGATAGTCTTACCACTTAAGGGATTCAAGAACAAAAAAGACTCAAACTTAGGGTAGGTTCCTCATAGTTACTTGCTCACTCTTCAAAACTTTTCAAACACTTCACAATTTCAAACAAAAATTTTCAAAACAAAGGTTTATACGCATCCGTACATGCGTCATTGTAAACACTTAAGAAAATTTCTATTCACACACTTCACATTTTCAAAAAAACATTTTAAAGTGAGCTAAGTAACTAAGAGCCCATGGATAACCATGGATGTAAAGGGTGCTAACACCTTCCCTTTACATAACCTACCCCCCGGACTCAAAAATCTTTTAAAAGGTCTTTCCTGTTCTTTTATGCCTTTCCTTTGGATAAAATAAAAGTCGGTGGCGACTCTTGCTATCCGCAACATAACCAAAGTCAGTTCTCCCACCGTGTTACAAAACTGGCGACTCTGCTGGGGATTTAATAAAAGAGGGGTACCCTTAGGAATTAGATCACTTAAATTGTTTGCTTTGTTTGCTTTACTTTACTCGTTGGGTGCTCTTATGTGTGAAATATCCTAACCCGGATCTAGTGTACCTTAGGTAAATGGCAATAGACCAAGGAAACTGTACGGCGTATACTGATATGGTTGATCTGGTGGCCATAGTTAGTGTGACTTCTTGGTTGGTGCTTATGTTCCTTAAGTCAAGTTGAGGATAATATGAGGCTGCCATATGTTGTCAATACACTAACTGACTTTTAGAACCCTAGTTATCCCATCTTGGCCTTTAGAAAGTAGTGAGATAGCCGGCTTTGGTAAGACTGAAGTTGGTTGATACTCGATACTACACTCATTGAGATCCTAAACTTGGAGGGTTTTGGTTGGCAAGTAAGTTGCCTACTGAACAACCACCCTTGTGAAGGATCAATGATATTGAGATCCCTTAGAACCTGGTTACTTTATAGGACAGGATGAACCAACTAAACTTCAGGGGAGGGTACTTACCTTTGAACCTCATGTAAGCCTTTAAACCTAGGGCTATGGTGTGACTTGTTTGTGTGTGCCACATGTTTGTGATTGAGCATAACATCATGACATCATCATGCATCATAAGCATAGCATTTTCACTAACCATTTCAAGGACCAAAGGATTTATCTTTGTTCTTTGTTGCATGTCATGGCTTCTGCTCGTAGAAACACCATCAGGATCAACTTTGTGGGCATACCTGCTAAGCTTAAAGAGTTGGTTTCTCAAGTATCTGATCATCCCCAGTTCATCAAGAGACATGGTAACTTATTGGACCTAGTCACTTCAGGGTTCAATGAAGACATGATGAGTGTTCTGTTTCAGTTCTTTGACCCTAAGCACCATTGCTTTACATTCCCTGACTATCAGCTGGTTCCAACCATGGAAGAATTCTCTAAGCTTCTGGGTATACCTGTTCTTGATCAGAAACCATTCACAGGCTTGGAAAAAGAGCCTAAACCTGAGGTTATTGCTGCAGCTCTACATCTGAAGAAGTCTGACATTGTTCTAGAAACGAGGAGCGGAGTTAAGGGTGTTCTTGCTAAGGTGTTGATAGAGAAGGCTCAAATGTTTTTGAAGGCTATGAGCTATGATGCTTTTGAGGATATCTTAGCCTTGCTGATTTATGGCTTAGTGTTGTTCCCCAATCCAGATCAGTTCATAGATGTTCATGCCATCAACATATTCCTGAGTCACAATCCAGTGCCTACATTGCTTGGAGACATCCTACATTCTCTTCATACTCGTACTACAAGGGCAAGAGGAACTTTGATATGTTGCATACCTTTGCTATCTAGGTGGTTTATTTCTCACCTTCCTCGCTCAGTAATGAAGAATGAGCAAGGGTTCAGATGGTCCAAGAGGATCATGTCACTCTCGCATTCAGATATTCATTGGTGCTCCAGATCTATGGAGGATGTCACCATCATTGACCGTTGTGGGGAGTTTCCTAATGTGCCACTTCTAGGCATAAGAGGAGGCATCACCTACAACCCTTCACTAGCTTTACGACAGTTTGGTTACGCTCGGAGTGATGGTCCACATGACATGTTGATTCAGGGTATTGTGTTTGACTACGACAACGATCTTCAAGGTTACCGTCAGAGATTCATACGAGCATGGGGAAAAGTGAACAAAGTTGACAGCAAGACTCTGGAGCCTAAGTACACTATTCCTATGGAGGCTTATCTCAGATGGGTGCGATCTCGTGCTCAGACTCTCATGATGCCATATCCTGCTATCCTGCCAGTTACCATGGAACCTGTTGCTGAAGGAGATACTGCTTATACCATCCTTCACCCAGACATGCCTACTGACATGGAAGACTTGCAGAGATCTTGGATCCAACTGAAGGAGCAAAGGGATACTTTCGAGGCTCATTACAAAGCAAGCCAAGAAGGAATCTTGGAACTAACAAAGCAACTTCACGAGGAGCGGAATCTCAACTCATACCTCAACACAAAGAGGAAACGTCCATGGGAGACTTAAAACCCCATCTCTTGTATTTATTCATTTCATTCTCTGTAAGCCCAAGAGGCAAAACAAATTTATTACTAATAAAAGTTTACCTTCTTGTTTGTTTAAACAAATTTAAATCCCGCGGTCCTTGAAAACATTGCATATGCATTTACATCCCATATCATTGCATCACAGGTTTATTGTGCACAGGTTTCTCATCTTCTCGCTGTTTATTTCAGCAATGGCTCTTGAACAAACAGTTAAGGATCTCCAGGCACAGAATGCACAGTTCCAAGAGCTGATCCTGAACTTGTCCAAGGGGCAGGATGAATTGAAGACACTGCTGGCCAAGAAGACTAAGAAGACCAGAAGGTCAGGTGGCCTGATCAACATGGGAAGAAGGTTCAGAGGTCCTGTTAAGACCAAAGAACAAGTTGAAGACTATGAGTCTGAAGAGTCTGAGAAAGAGGGAGGCAGTCTCCACAACACAATGGGGGATTCTGATTCTGAGGCTAATTACTACCATGAGCCTAATGAAGACAAATTCAAGATGCTGGTGGATAGAATGGATGCTATGGAGTTGCAGAAGTCTTCTGGGCTGGATTTTGAAGATTTGAGTCTGATATCTGGGGTAGTCATACCCATTGGTTTCAAGGTTCCTACCTTTGTTGTTTATGATGGGGTCTCTTGTCCCAAGCTGCATCTGAGGTCTTATGTCAGAAGAATCCAACCTCATACTGCTGATAAGAAGTTGTGGATCCATTTCTTCCAAGAGAGCTTATCTGGAGCTCAATTGGAGTGGTATTATCAGTTGGAGAGTGTCAACATCAGGGATTGGAATGATCTTGCTGAAGCTTTCTACAAGCAGTATCAATACAATGCTGATTTAGCTCCCACTCGCATGCAGCTGCAAAGCATGTTTATGGGTGCCAAAGAAAGTTTCAAGGAGTATGCTCAGAAGTGGAGAGATTTAGCTGGAAGAGTACAACCCCCTTTAACTGACAGGGAATTGGTTGATATGTTCATGTGTACGCTGAATGGTCCTTTTTACAGTCATCTCATTGGAAGCTCATCATCTGGCTTCACTGAGTTGATAATGACAGGAGAACGGGTAGAAAGTGGTATCAGGAGTGGCAAGATTCAAGTGGGTACTTCTTCATCAGGTGCTGCAAAGAAGCCTCCCACTGGGAAGAAAGAGTCAAATGCTGTTTATGGTCAACCTGATCGTAATAGAAGGCATCAGTCTGTGGGTGCAGTTCATATTTCAAATCCAACTCCTACAACACCAGAGCAGCCACAGGGCAACCAACAGAGGGCTAGAAGGCAATTCACTAAGATCAACATGTCAATGGCTCAGGCATTGCAACACTTGTTGAAGGCTGAACTTATTACTCTGAAAGAGGCTCCTCAGAATCCTAATGTTACCTCACCCAGGTACAATCCCAATGCACGATGTGCATATCATTCAAACTGTCAGGGACATGATACTAATAGCTGTTGGGTCTTGAAGAACAAAATTCAAGATATGATTGAGGCTGGAGAAATTGAGTTTGACCCTCCGGGTACTCCAAATGTGATCACTGCTCCCATGCCAAATCATGAGAAGGCTGTCAATGCAATTGATGAAGATTTACATATTTATTCAGTTGCAGAGCTGACCACACCATTGTCTGTTATCAAGAAGAAGTTAGTACAAGCTGGGTTCTTTCCAGGTTGTCGTGAAGATTGTTTGTATTGTACCTATAAGTCGGATAGTTGCTGGAGATTGAGAGATGGAATTCAACGTCTCATGGATAAATATACCATAGTGTTTGAGAGGACTCCATCTTCTGTGGAAAGTATGGTGGATCATATTACTAAGGGTAGGAAGATTGAAGAGGTTGATATGGTTGATAGAGTACCAGTAAGGATCACTTCTAAGGGACCTATTAAAATCACTCGTAAGGGTCCAATTAAGATTACTGCTGAAGGCCCTGTGAAGATTGTTGCTGAAGCCAGAGTGGCTCCTATGGTCATTACTACTCCTGGTCCTATTCCGTATACGTCTGATAAAGTTGTGCCTTGGCATTATGGGTCTGATGTTTATATCCATGGTGTTAAGCAGGAACCCTTAGCTGATATGCCTGTTGATGTTGATAATATTGCTGGGTCTAGTAAGATCACACGAAGCGGAAGAGTTTTCTCTCCTCCAGTTACTTCCAAGAATGCAGTTACTCCTGCTGCTACCTCCACCACTGATGCTCGGCGCAAAGGTCCTGTTATTGAATCTATACCTACTGATGTGCCAGCTGCTGATGATCTTGCTAAGCAGATGGAAGAAGTATTGAAAATCATTCGCAAGAGTGATTATGACATTGTTGATCAGTTGGGGCACACTCCCTCCAAGATTTCCATGCTGTCTTTGTTGTTATGTTCTGAAGCTCATGCCAAAGCTCTGATCAAGTTTCTGAAGACTGCTCATGTACCCAATGCAATTTCTGTTGACCAGTTTGAGAATTGTGTTGCCCACCTGACCTATGATAATGGGTTAGGTTTCTCTGATGCTGATTTGACTCCGGCCAAGAGGGATCATAACAGGGCTCTGCATATCTCCATTGAATGCAGGGGCACTACCCTGTCACATGTACTAATAGACAATGGTTCCTCTCTGAATGTGTTGCCCAAAGAAGTCCTGAATAAGCTAAGTCCTGAAGATGCTGTGCTGAAGCCCAGTAATATAGTGGTGAAGGCTTTTGATGGTTCTAGAAGAGTGGTGCATGGAGAAATTGATCTCCCAATCAAAGTTGGTTCTCAGGTTTTTAATGCTACATTTTATGTGATGGATATTCGTCCTTCGTACTCTTGTTTGCTTGGTCTTCCCTGGATCCATGGGGCAGGTGCTGTAACCTCTACATTACATCAGAAGCTGAAATATCCGGTGGGAGGAAAGGTTGTTACTGTCTATGGAGAGGAAGAATATTTTGTTAGCCATGTGAACACTTTCAAGTATCTGGAAGTGGAAGGTGAATATGTTGAAACTCCGTGTCAGACATTTGAAGTGGTTCCTTGGATTGTTAATAATTATGAAGCTCCTCCTGTTGTCAAGAAAGCTCCTACAATCACCAGAGTGCCTCCAACAATGGCCTCCCTTAAAGATGCTAGAGCTGTGGTGGATGAAGGTGGTTGTACTATTTGGGGTCAGCTTCCTGATATCCCATACAAGTCTGACAAGTTTGGTTTGGGTTTCACTGCAGAGTCCCAGAAGGTTGTTCGTCGTGCTCGTGCTGTTCGTATCACCAATCAGGGGGTTATGAAAGACCAGATCAATGCTGTGGGTGACTATAATGAAGACTACAACTTGGATGCTTGGATTTTTCCTACTATGGGTGCTGGGCTCAATAACTGGAAAGCTGAAGATGTTATCCCTATCTCCTTTAGTCAGGAGTAAATACTATTACTGTGTTGTTGCTTTTTAAGTTTGTAATTTCTTGAACAATTGAACTCTCAAACCTTGTGCCTTACCCGGGGCACAATGGTGTGCTTGTTACGGGCTGTCATTTCATTTGCATACCTCATTCAATAAAAATCAGTGGACGTTTCGTTTTAGTAAATATTGTGTTCTTTGTCTTTCTTTTCTTTTATTTTCACTTTATCAGCTATGTGTTCTTACACACACCCACATCACTAAAATGCAGATCCTCATCCACTCCGGATCCTGTTGATAACAGTTCTACTATTGCCAATTATAACTTCGAGAATCCGATCTATCAAACTGAAGACGGAAATGAGGACGATTGTGAAGTACCTGTAGAGCTTGCTAGGTTGTTACAACAAGAAGAGAAAGCCATACAGCCACATGAAGAGCCAGTCGAAGTTGTGAATCTGGGAACTGAAGAAAACAGGAAAGAAGTCAAGATAGGGGCTGAATTAGAGGACAGTGTCAAGAGCAGATTGATTCAGATGTTACGTGACTATGTGGAGATCTTTGCTTGGTCCTATGAAGATATGCCAGGGTTGGATACAGACATTGTGGTTCACCGTTTACCGGTAAAAGAAGATTGTCGTCCAAAGAAGCAGAAGGTTCGTCGCATGCGTCCTGAAATGTCAGAAAAGATCAAAGCAGAGGTAATGAAACAGTTCAATGCAGGGTTCTTAGCAGTGACTTCTTATCCTCAGTGGGTTGCAAATGTGGTGCCGGTACCTAAGAAAGATGGTAAGGTACGTATGTGTGTAGACTACAGGGATTTGAACAAGGCCAGCCCCAAAGATGACTTTCCACTTCCTCATATTGATGTTCTGGTAGACAACACTGCTCAGCATAAGGTATTCTCCTTTATGGATGGTTTCTCTGGTTACAATCAGATCAAGATGGCACCTGAAGATATGGAGAAGACAACATTTGTTACACAGTGGGGCACTTTCTGTTATAAGGTGATGCCATTTGGTTTGAAGAATGCAGGGGCAACATATCAGCGTGCTATGGTGGCTTTGTTTCATGATATGATTCATCACGAGATAGAGGTGTATGTGGATGATATGATAGCCAGGTCCCAGAATGAAGAACAACATCTTGATCATCTGCATAAGTTGTTTGAGAGGTTAAAGAAATACAAGTTGAGACTGAACCCAAACAAGTGTACTTTTGGAGTTAGGTCTGGTAAACTCCTGGGTTTCATTGTCAGTGGAAAAGGTATTGAAGTGGATCCTGCAAAAGTGAAAGCTATACGAGAGATGCCAGCTCCCCGTACTGAGAAGGAGGTTAGAGGTTTCTTGGGACGATTGAATTACATTGCAAGATTTATTTCCCAATTAACTGCCATCTGTGAGCCAATCTTCAAGTTGTTGAAGAAAGATCAGGTAATGGAATGGAATGATGAATGTCAGACAGCATTTGATGAAATCAAGAGATATCTGCTAGAACCACCAATTCTGATGCCACCAGTTGATGGAAGACCCTTGATTATGTACTTAACAGTGTTAGACAACTCAATGGGGTGTGTCTTGGGGCAACATGACGAGTCTGGTCGAAAAGAGCAGGCAATATACTACCTTAGCAAAAAGTTTACCGACTGTGAAACAAGATACTCACTGCTCGAGAAAACTTGCTGCGCTTTGGCATGGGCTGCTCGCCGACTAAGACAGTATATGTTGACCCATACTACCTTGTTGATTTCAAAGATGGATCCAATCAAGTACATATTCGAGAAACCTGCTCTCTCCGGAAGGATTGCAAGATGGCAAATGATCTTGACAGAATATGACATACAGTATACTACCCAGAAGGCCATTAAAGGAAGTGTTGTGGCTGATCATTTGGCTCATCAAGCAGTAGATGATTACCAGTCAATGAGTTTTGAGTTCCCTGATGAAGACATTATGATTATTACCAAAGAACCTGGACAATATGACGGACCTGAACAAGGATCCCGATGGACTATGGTTTTTGATGGTGCCTCTAATGCACTTGGTAATGGTGTTGGTGTTGTGATTAGTTCCCCTGAAGGTTGTCATACCCCGATTATTGCCATACTTTGTTTCTATTGTACCAATAATATGGCTGAATATGAGGCATGTATCCTGGGTATTAAAGCTGCCATTGATATGAAGATTCAGTTCCTTGATGTGTATGGAGATTCAGCCCTGGTAGTGAGTCAGATTAAAGGAGATTGGGATACCAAGCATGATAACCTCATTCCTTACAGAGAGCATGTGTTGTCTTTGATCCCACATTTTAATGAGATTACCTTTGTACATATTCCACGAAGAGAAAATCAGTTGGCAGATGCATTAGCTACCATGGCATCTATGTTTGAGATCAGCTGGGATGATGAAGCTCCCAAGATTACTATTGATAGATTTGAGAAGCCTGCATACTGCAATGAGATTGACACTGAAAGGGCAGAAGAGAAGCCTTGGTTCTATGAAGTGAAAAGACATCTTGAAGCTCAGGAGTTCCCTGAAGGGGCATCTGTCAAAGATAGGAAGTTTCTGAGAAGGTTTGCTGCTAAGTTCTTTTTGAGTAATGGGATTCTGTACAAGCGCAATCATGACTCAACTATGCTTCGTTGTGTGGATAAGAAGGAAGCAACAAAGATTATGGAAGATATGCATGATGGGATCTTTGGCACTCATTCTAGTGGTCATACTATGGCAAAGAAGATATTGAGAGCAGGTTACTATTGGTCTACCATGGAAGCTGATTGCTATCAACACTCCAGAACTTGTCACAAGTGTCAAATCTATGCTGATAAAGTACATATACCTCCATCACCATTGAATGTGTTGACTTCTCCTTGGCCTTTTGCCATGTGGGGCATTGATATGATTGGTGAAATCAAGCCAACTGCTTCTAATGGGCATCGTTTCATCCTGGTTGCTATTGATTACTTCACGAAGTGGGTGGAGGCAGCTTCATTTGCATCTGTTACTAAGAATGTGGTGGCTCGATTCATTAAGAATAATCTTATATGTAGGTATGGCATCCCTGAAAGTATTATTACTGACAATGGCTCTAATCTGAACAACACTATGATTACTGATCTCTGCACGCAGTTCAAGATTAAGCATCACAATTCTTCTCCGTATCGTCCAAAGATGAATGGGGCAGTAGAAGCTGCTAATAAGAACATTAAGAGGATTGTACAGAAGATGACTTTTACTTAAAAGGATTGGCATGAGATGTTACCATTTGCTCTTCATGGTTATCGTACTACAATACGTACTTCAACAGGGGAAACCCCATTCTCCTTAGTTTATGGTATGGAAGCAGTTTTGCCCATTGAAGTTCAGATTCCCTCCTTAAGAATTATGAAGGATGCAGGCTTGGATGAAGATGAGTGGATTCAGACTCGGCTTGACCAGATAAATTTGATTGTTGAGAAGAGGCTAGCAGCAGTTTGTCATGGCCAGATGTACCAGAAACGAATGATCAAAGCTTTTAACAAGAAGGTTAAGCCAAAGGTATATCAGGCTGGTGACTTGGTAATCAAGCGTATCATATTACCACAGGGTGATCCTAGGGGCAAATGGACTCCTACATATGAAGGACCATTTGTAGTCAAGACAGTATTTTCAGGAGGTGCCATGATACTTACTACTATGGATGGTGAAGACTTCCCGCAGCCTGTAAACGCAGACATAGTTAAAAAATACTACGCATAAAAAGAGACCCGCTAGGTTGACAGGCCTAGGAAAAAATAAGGGCATCCCGTCAAACCAAAAGGGTTTGGGCAAAAATTAGGGATATATATATAAAAAGATGTACACCCGGCAAGTCGAAAACCTGAAAAGGCGGCTTGGGCAAAAAAGGGTATCCCGGTGGATTGAAAACCTGAAAGGGCAATCCAGGCAAAAGTTAGGGATTAAAGCGTATGACTATGTCTCGTTTGGATTACCCATAAAACTGTAACCAGTTGTACTACTTACTCAAGCTCGAACAGATGAAGCTCAATCCAATCGTTTCCGTCTCAACAGCAGAAGATGAGATACTTGAAGATAATGGCAATAGTAGAATTGAAGCTCAATAGGATTGTTTCCCACATAGCTGATTCTCCTTGTTTTGTAAAATTTTATGACAAAATCCTCTTACTAGGGTTTATGTCTCCTTGTACAAACTTACCCATGTATGGGTCATTTTTTGATATAAATAAAATTCCATTTTTGAATCCAGATTTACTTTTACCCTATTTACATAAGCGAAACGTCCATTGGTTGTGTTTGAATGTATGTATGCTTTTGAATATGATTGATGTTTACCAGAAATGCATGTATGCTTAATATGATTGATGTTTACCAGAAATGCATGAAAATGCAGTAATAGTATTTACTAAGGACGAACGAGGGAAGGATTCCAACGAAGTTTCACCAGGTTCACTCTTACAAGACAGTTACAAATCCCCAGTAGGGCAAATCCATCTTCATGAAGTACTTCAAGTCATATCTCCCCTGGAATTTATATCCATCTCTTTTATCCTCATACGGATATTCGGGAATTTACTTTCCAATAAGAATACTACGAACGAAGACGAGAGGTTATATATACCTTGCTATCCCCAGCAGGCGGAAGGTTATATATACCTTGCTATCCCCAGCAAACAAAAGGTTACGTATACCTTACTATCGAACGAAGACGGGAGGTCGTATATACTATATTATCAGACAAGACGGGAACGAGTTCCTCATACTCTTCAGCAACGAATCGGGATTTATTTTCCCTGGCCAGCAGTTGTTATACGAAGATATCCAGACGCTTCAGGCAGCATCATATCATACATACATCATTTACATCATACCATAACATACATATCCATAAATACATAATCCATTACTTAAGTGCATCATATCATACATGCATACATAATGCATAAACTAATATTACCATACAGGATGCTACCTTGTTTTCAGGTTAATTCTCCAGCAGATAAATTTCATCAACAAATAGTGACTATTGGGCCGTTGTTTATCTTCCCAAAAGTTATCATTTCCTCAGGACGTCGTGTATCTTCCTGAAAGCTTCTTATACCTCAGGACTGCTTTATCCTCCTGAAAGCATATCACTACCTCAGGACTGCTTTATCCTCCGGAAAGCATATCATTACTTTGGGCCGTTGTTTATCTTCCCAAAGGTTACCACTTCCTCAGGACTGCTTTATCCTCCTGAAAGCATATCAATCCCTCAGGACGTTGTTTATCCTCCTGAAAGCATATTATCTCCTCGGGACGTTGTTTATCTTCCTGAAAGCTATCATCACTTCCTCAGGATGTTGTTTATCTTCCTGAAAGCATATCAATCCCTCAGGACGTTGTTTATCTTCCTGAAATCATATCATTTCCTCAGGATGTTGCATATCCTCCTGAAAGCTATTACCACTACCTTGGGAAGTTGCTTATCTTCCTGAAAGCTATCATTATACCTTCATATTTTGGATTGATTTATCCTCCAAAAGAAGCATATCTGAAGAACTGTTCTCCAAGTGGCATCTTTAAGCCCACTCAAGCATATACAACTAGTCATCAGTATCACTCTACGCACCGGTGAGTGAAAATTTTTGGGCTTTTGTGTTCAATCCCCTTCAACCTTCCAGGTCACGACTGGCAAATATACCAATCTAACCCCTCAGGTTTCAGAAAATTGAACAGGGGCAGCTGTTGCACCCCAAAATTTGCCCTCACAATACAAGACTTTGTGTGCTAAGAAGGTTCACAAGGTTCACAAGACCTTTCATGAAGTTCATGAAATCTACAAGATACTTTATGAGGTTCAAAAGGTTCACAAGATTCACAATACATATAAGACCTTTCATGAGGTTCATGAAGTTTACAAGACACTTTATGAGGTTCACAAGGTTCACGATACAATACAAGACCTTCCATGAGGTTCACAAGGTTCACAAGACATCTTATGATGGTTCACAAGGTTCACAAAGTTCACAAATAGTCAGAAGAGTTGACAATTCCCTCAGACAATGCACCTCCTAAGCAGTGCATCCAAAACTAGGGTTTTGACTTTAATCAGGCTAAATGGATTTCCAAGACTTCAAGTGAGCTTCATAACATCTTATATGTGTGTAAGAACCCCCATGACAAGTTTCAAGACTTTTCTCAAAAGTTTGCTCAGTCAGATGATCAGATAAGTCAAAATCAGTCAAAGCAGTTAAAAAGTCAAATTGAGGTCAACTGTGGTCAAACCAAAGTCAAACTTCATGATTTTTTGCCAACATCAAGTATATGAAGTAAAATTCATCATTTGATCAAGGGGTTGATCATGATTCATCAAGGTGATTTCAGATCATCAAGAATCAGAGGTTTCTAAATTAGGGTTTCCTCAGTAAAAGTCAACTGAACTTTGACCAGCCATAACTTTCACATGCTTCATCACCAAGTTTCCATCCAAAGCTCATTTTGAAGGAAATTGAATTCTCTACAACTTTTTGTCTCACAAGCCAAGCCCAAAAATGTTTCATTTGAAAGGTATGAGCTAAGACATTATAGGTCCTTTTGAAAGTCAACAAAAAGTCAACAACTTCAAAAGGGCATAACTTGAAAATGGTAAATGATATGGACATGAAACCAGTGGGGTTGGTTAGAGGACTCTTCAAGCTTTCAAAAATGTCCAAGAACACCCTCATAGCATTAAAATTGAAGGATGTGTGCCCTTGCAAAGTTGGGAAATTTTGGGTTGGTTTATGAAGAAAATGGAGGTTTAAAACCAATTTTTTCTAAATGGGCTTGCCATATGATGAACCAATCCACACCAAAACCTCATGCACGACCCAAGTCTCTAAAAATCAGATTTTTTTATCATTTTATTTTATTTATTTTGATTTAATTCATTTTAAATCATTTTAAATTAAAATAAAATATAAAAGTCAAAGATTTAAAAGGGATTGAGCTTCTAGAAATTCATAAAGGTGATTGGTATCAAAGTGGTAAGAGAATCATGATGATTGGCTTGAAATAGAAGGTGTTCATACAAGAATATTTGAATTTTAAAGCCTTAACTTTTTGAATCTTTTCTAATCAAATCTTTCATACAATGATCAATTTTTTCTGACCTAATTCATTGCACTATAAGTATAGAACATAACCCTACTCATTGCACAAAAAAAATTCAGCCTCAAAAGAGTAAGTTTCAAAGTTCAAAAATCATCCAAAAACCAATTTTCGGTTTCATTGATTCAAGAGGTTTCAAGGTATTTTGAGGACACAAGAATGTTTCTAAGACATCATAGAATCATTCCCAATGCTCATATACATCCATAACACCCTAAATCATTCAAACCAAATTCATGTTCTTCATCAATTTTCAATTTTTCGATTTCATTCATTTAACCATTATGAATTGTTTTTGTGTCGTTAATCTTGTTTATCATGATGCTTAGATGGTTTCTGGACAAAAACATTGAAGAAACATGCCCTAAACCGAAAGACACCATTGTTAGGGTTTGAGTTCTCAAATTGGGAATTCATGATTTATTTGAGATAAATGAATTTTAAGAACATGGTTATGATGTACAAGCTTCGTATGTTTGATCTGGACTGTCAATTTGAATTAATTTTGTTGTTTGCGTGATGATCCAAAAACCTAGGATTTCTGGTTTATGAACACCCAGGAAATTTCGCCGGAAAATTCATATCAATTTTCGCAGGTAACCCAAGGAAGAAGAAGAAGTTTCGCGCGTCTGAGATTTCAAATATTTGAAATTATATTTTATGGATTGGTTTCTGTTTTGTTTAACAATTGTGTGGTAGCTCAGTTGGTGTAAGGATGCGCATGGGAAGTCTTGGTCCAGGGATCGAATCCTGGCTTTTTACAAAGTTTTCTTATTTTTCAGTTTATTCATTAGACATCATATATTATGTATTATTGCCATTATATTAACAGGTGCGCTCTCCCAGCTGGATTGGTTAAGGTGTTTGTGTGATGTTTGAAGGTCCGGGGTTCGACCCCCCCAGACCTTTTGTTTTGCTTATTTTTTCATGATTTTCAGGTTTCAGACAACAAAAGCAATTGGACCTCCTCCTTTATTACCTGCGCGCAGGCTGGCCCAGTGGTTGTTGTTGCTGGCTTGAGTGTTTGAAAGCAAAAGGTGCTGGGTTCAATTCCCAGCCAGGTGAGTTTTTTTTATCTCTATTTCCTCTTGTTTTAATTAATTTTTATTCTTGTTTGTTTAATTGATTTAATAAATTATAAAATGTTAAAAAAATAATAATAATAAAATGTATGTTATTTCTTGTATAAATTCTAAATTTTGTATTTTCAAAAATTAAAACTTCATTATTAAAACTATTTTATTATTATTAATGTTATTTGATTTGTATAAATAAATTAGTTGTGTTTAGATTAAATAATATATTAACCCTAATTTTATCAAAAAAATATTTTTCTAAATCCCTAATTGTAATTATTGCTTATATTTTAATTAGTAAATAAAATTTTATTATAATCTTTAAATTTGTAAATATAATTGTATGATCACATTTTATTTAATCATGTATATATTTTATTTAATTTTGTAAATATAATCATAATTAATCCTATTTTTATAATATGTAAATATGACATAAATTATTTATATATTTTTTATAATTGTTAATATATGTTTAGAAATAGTTGAAAATTGCTAGATTAATTTTATAATTATAACTCTATTTTTATAATATGTTCATAATTAATTTAATCTTATAATTTACATATAACTTAAAACTCTATAATAATTTTTTATAATTGTCAATATTTTCTTATTAACTTTAAATAATTGTTTATAAAAATTTGATCTCTTCTTTTAATTATTATAATATTTTTGCTTATTTCATTATTATTATTATTAATTATGTTTATATGATTATTACTAACCACATTGTGATTATTTTTATTATTATTTCCCTAACCCAATTATTGTTATTATTATTTAATATTTTGCTTATTTATTTAAACTGCTTAATTATTATTATGTAATTGTTCCTTGGTGTAATATTTATTTATAATGTTTATTATTTATATTTTATGCTATGGTTAGTAAATAGGGAGTGTAAATATACTTGTAATTTAAAATTAATTTAGATCATTTAAATTTAAAGATAAATATTAAACTGAACACTCACACACGTAAGTCGATCTTTGATCGCCATCTCACTTCCTTAGGGATACCTCTCATGTTGCCTATTACAAAAAGGTCAAGTAGGGTGTATAAAGCAAAGTCCCTCCAATTCACATCATCTAGTCCCTTAACATATAAAAGATCAAGTCCCTTTCGAATGTTGCCTTCGTAATGATCTTGTCCCTTTCGAATAAAGATGATAGTCCCTCCAAAATTGCTTATACACTCCACAGTTGCCTACATAAACAGATGTCCCTTTACTTGTCCCTCACATCCAAGGTAATGACTACCTATTCCTTAATAATAGGGATAGTCTTACCACTTAAGGGATTCAAGAACAGAAAAGACTCAAACTTAGGGTAGGTTCCTCATAGTTACTTGCTCACTCTTCAAAACTTTTCAAACACTTCATAATTTCAAACAAAAATTTTCAAAACAAAGGTTTATACGCATCCGTACATGGGTCATTATAAACACTTAAGAAAATTTCTATTCACACACTTCACATTTTCAAAAAAACATTTTAAAGTGAGCTAAGTAACTAAGAGCCCATGGATAACCATGGATGTAAAGGGTGCTAACACCTTCCCTTTACATAACCTACCCCCCGGACTCAAAAATCTTTTAAAAGGTCTTTCCTGTTCTTTTATGCCTTTCCTTTGGATAAAATAAAAGTCGGTGGCGACTCTTGCTATCCGCAACATAACCAAAGTCAGTTCTCCCACCGTGTTACAATATGTTTGTCTTAAATTAATCTATTTGTTTCACTATATTTAAACTATGCTTCTTACTTCTCTTTTGTGATATTTAACTCTTGTTAAAGTTGTAAACCTTTAGAGGGAAGATGACAAAGACGATACCATAATTTTATATAGTATGCTTTTGAACAGACTATGATGACGATGTGTAGGCATTGTTTTGATTCCTAAACAGTGGAGATATAAGGAAGTTAATCCCTAGTCAAACCTTTTGAGCCTATGAAGTATGAGTTTTCATTCTCAAGAAAATTAAAACCCTTAATAATAACCTGGGGCAGGGTAGTTCCTCGATTAACTCAATTATGCCAGTTGTCCTTTTGTACACAATTAATGAAGGTTCCCTATAATCGTTAAGTCTAACAGTCAATATCTAGCAAAAGAAAAGCTCACTAAGTCAAAACCTATGAAGGAGACTTAGTAAAAACTGAGAAATCTCGTTGACTGTAATCTTGAAACAAACAGTTCAGGCAAACGGAATGGATAACAAAGTCAAAAGAAAAAGAGGTCACTGCAAATCCTCAACAACAAAAAAAGATGGCAGACCTTTCAAATAGACTTATGTCAGTGTTATAATTCCAAACTCTTTTGGAGCCTCAATGCATAAGTTAACTGAACATAGGACTGAAGAACATCACGAAGGATGGGTTGGGTTCATATAAAATTGAGCCTTTATCCTTTGTTTATTAAACCGTGAACCAGGCCACGTTACAACCCTTTAAAAGTCCTACTGAAGCATGGTTAGTTTGAAATCATACTGCTACAAAAAGGTATCCTGACTCCTTTAGGGCTTATTATAAATCTTGAGTTAATATCACAGTTTTTACAAACATTGTTTTGCTAAAATAATTCTTTTTAAAAACTTCAAGACAGACATAAGCTTTGCATTTTGAATATCATTGTTTGCATATAACTAAGTGTTTGACATTAGAGAAGCTTACATGATGAACATTCAATGAACCAAAGTCCTTCCGACAGACAAAGTTTCTTCTGGGGCCCAACTCAGTTGGATCAAAGCCAATGTATACAAGGGGCATCGTCACTATCTTCCAATCAAGGGGGCATGCCATGTTATTGTCCAATTCATCTGGGGCAGTCAGGTCAAGATTAAATGATGCTTAATAGCCAGGGGCAGGTCTCCTCATCTGAATTTCCAGAAGTAATATTACTAAGTTCACGATGCCAGGGGAATGTTATTATAGGGCATCTCGTTTATTTCTCTTGAGACAGCTCCTTTCAAATACTTCCATTCTGGGAAAAATCATCCTTATCTAGGGGAAATGCTCTCTTTTCAAATCTAATCAGATCAAATTCAGTTGCAAGCTCCTTAACCATTACTCGGACGTACACGATCCACCGCAGTCTGAAAACACATTCCTCTCATTACATTGCCTTGATGTTGGGTTTCAGCAAAAGCCATTGGGGAAATTAATTGTTTGTGCCAATAGTATCAGATGGTGTTAGTATCATGTCTTCATATTCAGCCATGATAATTCCTAGAAAATTACTCAGGGAAGTCGAGAATATCAGAAGTTCTGAATCCATTGATTACTTTGAATGAATATATGCTTTCGAATATGATTGATGTTTACCAAAATGCATAAAAATACAATAATAGAATTTACTAAGGACTCTTGGAGGTTGGAATCCCTATCAAAGTTCATATCCAACAGATCTTCGTAGGCTCATCCCCATAGAGTAATCTTTACGGATTTATTTCAGCGAAGTATTCCAATTAGCCCCTTGTACTTCCATCTCTACAAAGTCCCAGACAGATTTCTCTCATAGCCTGATATCCCCAGAAGAATTGACACTTGGTCGGATAAGTCTTTCAAGGGAATTTCCATCTCTTTTATCCCTAGTAAGGGTATTCAGGAATTTAATCTATCAATAAAAGTGCGACGAATGGAAATCGAAAGATCATAAGTACAATATTCTGAAACAAGACAGGAACAATGTCTTCATACTCCTCAGCAATGAGTCAGGATTTATTTTCCCCAGCTAGCATTTTGTTATACAAAGATATGTGCTTTAACTACATAATTCATCCATACATCATTTACAACATATCATGGCATATGCATCCATAACGCATACGACATTCTCATTTACATTAAGAACGGCATGCCATGCATAAAATCTAACTTTTCCTTTTCAGGATAGTTCACGGTCAGATAAACATTATCAACTCCTCGAGACAGTACAGAGACGATCCAAATGAAGATCTAGTTCTAATACTTAGTTAAGGATTTTTTTCAGAGACAGTTCAGAGACGATCAAGACAAAGATCTAGTTCTGATACTTAGTTCTGATATTTACCCGTGACAGTTCAGAGACGATCCAAACGAAGATCTAGTTCTAATACTTAGTTCAGGATATGTTTTTCCAGAGACAGTTCAGAAAAGATCAAGATGAAGATCTAGTTCTGATAATTATTTATGATATTTTCCCGAGACAGTTCAGAGACGATCCAAACGAAGATCTAGTTCTGATACTTAGTTCAAGATATTTTTTTTAAACATAGTACAAAGATGATCAAGACGAAGATCTAGTTCTGATACTTAGTTCAGGACATTTTCTAGAGACAATTCAGAGACGATATAGACGAAGATCTAGTTCTGATACTTATTTTAGGATATTTTTCCAGAGACAGTACAGAGACGATCGAGACAAAGATCTAGTTCTGATACTTAGTTCTGACATTTTCCAGAGATATTTCAGAGACGATCAAGACGAAGATCTAGTTCTGATACTTAGTTCTGACATTTTCCATAGACAATCCAGAGACGATTGAAACGAAGATCTAGTTCTGATACTTAGTTCTAACATTTTCCAGAGACAGTTCAGAGACAATCGAAACGAAGATCTAATTCTGATACTTAGTTTAGTGACAACGTTCAGATAGATTCAAGCGTAGACACATTTTGATACTCCTATAAACAAATACTTTGGATGGCATCTATAAGCCCATCTCTAGTTACTCCGAATGGCATCTTTAATCCCATTCAAGCAATACAATCAACCAACAGTATTACTTTACGCACCGGCGAGTGCAAATTTTTGGGCTTAAGTGTTCAATCCTCTTCCACCTTCAAGTCACGAATGACGTACATACAAATCTAACTCATCAAGTTTCAGAAAATTGAACAGGGGCAGCTGTTGTACCCCAAAATTTGCCATCACATCTTCAAGACAATATACCTCAAGAAGTCTCCTAATAGTCACAAGATTCTCAATTGCTCAAAGGGATTCAAGGTTTCATCAGACAAAGCCTCCTTCTAAGCAATGGATCTTAAATTAGGGTTTTGAGTTTCTCAAAGAAAATTGGACTTATAAAGATTCAAATGGACTTCATGATATCCTATATACTTCATAGAATCCTCATGTCAAGTTTCAAGGCTTGCCCTACAAGTTTTGTTAGTCAGATGCTCAGATGATCCAAAATCAGTTAACTTGGTCAAAAAGTCAATTATGGTCAACATACAGTCAAACTTCAAGATTTTTGATCAACATTAAGATTATGTAGTAAAATTCATCATTTGATCAAGGGTTGATCATGATTCATCAAGAACCATAAGTTACTAAATTAGGGCTTTTGTAGGAAAAGTCAATTGTACTTTGACCAACTATAACTTTCACATGCTTCACCAAAAAATTCCCATCTAAAGCTCATTTTGAAGGAAATTCAATTCCCTGCAACTTTGTGTCTCACAAGCCAAGGCCAGAAATGCTTCATTTGAAAGATATGAGCCAAGACATTACAGGTCCTTTTAAAAGTCAACAAAAAGTTAACTTTTTCAAAAGCTCATAACTTGAAATGAAAGATCAAATGGACATGGGACCATAAGGAGTAGTTATTGGACACTCTAAGCTTTCTAAAAAGTCCAAGAACACATACATGGGATAAAAATTGAGAGAGTTATGCATTGTTGAAGTTGGGTGAATTTAAGGAGGTGTATAAAGCAAGTAATGACCAAAACTCAAGTTTTTTCCAAATGGGCCTATATTTTTCTAACCCAGACTTAATCATAAGATAATTCACGACCCATAAGTCATAATATCTGATTTTTTATATTTATTTTATATTATATTGGATTTAATTTATTTAAAATCAATTTTAATTAAAATAAATATTGAAAAAATAAAATATTTGATCTTAGGATTATTTTGGGATTAGATTTTGATGTTTATGATCATAATTTGGATCCCGAATTCGTTCAAACCAAAAGAGAAGGTCATAACACCAAATTTTCACCAAAATAGAAACCTCATTTCTTCATTCCAAAGCACCCTCAAATCTAACACCCATGCCCAATTTTCTTAAACCTAATTTGCTCCTCTACAAATACACAACAAGGCCATAAGGAAAACGGATGAAAATTTAGCAAAAAATCCTAAAAGATTTTTTCAAAAAAAAAGGCATATTAGAGCAAAACTCAAAGAGACTCCATAGCAAGTTTTCAGTCTCCCTCTCATCCAATTATCGTCAAGAAGCTTTTAGGAGTTCATCCCAAACATTATTGGAGGTTAAGAATGCGTGAAACATAGCCTATGAGAACATGCCGCAATTGCCATTTTTCTTGAATTCGAAACTCTTAGTTCATGATGTTTTAATGTATTTTCTTTGCATAATATTGTTCATAATCGTGTATTGATGTGTTTTGGCCATTTATTTATGAGTTATCATGCAGGATATGAGAGACACCATTATTAGGGCATAAAGAAGCAAAGCTTCAAATCTCCTAATCCAAGCACTTTTGGGCCAAATCAATCTTACCATTGAATTCCTAAGACTAAATTTAGTGGAAATGGATGATTTTAACGTGTTAAAATTCTTTATTTTTTGTTGTTAAAAATTACAGGTTAATTAGCTGCAAAATTTTCGTAGCAAAATCGCAGCAGAACGGAAGCAAAACCGTAGCAAAAGACAAAGGCGCAAGGTTGAAGATGATGCGGTGTCACACATTGGTTGGCTGGATTCAGCAATTCATTTACTTTGTTTATATAATCAATTGTTATTCTCTATTATCACGCACAGGTGGATGGATCAGTTGTCAAGGATGTTACGCGTTTGACCTTAGGGGGGCGGGTTCGAAACCCGGCCATCCTCCCCCCTATTTTTTGGTTATTTGGTTTGTTTTACTATTTCCTAACCTTTTTTTTATTATTTTCTTTTTTAACTAATTAACCAAATAAATATCTTAATCTTATATATATATATATATATATATATATATATATATATATATATATATATATATATAATCATAAAAAAAAATCTAACTAACTTAATTATCTTTCTTAATCAATTTATTTTTCACAAAAATATTAGTTTTAGGTTATTTTATTAATTAATTTCATAAATTATTTTTTTATTTAACTTAGTAATTAGGGTTTAACCGATCTTAATTTTAATGTTTAACCCTAATTTATCTAATATTTTGACATAATCCTAAATAATTAACATTTTTGACTTAAAATCATTTTCTTGATAAAATTTTAATTAATTAGTTAATTTCTTTCCTATTAAAATTAATCACTATAAAAAGTTTATTAATTTAGATTTTAGGAATTAAAAAAACATTTTCATAATCTTTTCTTTATTTTAATTCTGTAGAAAAATTGTATAGGATATACGACTAATGTAATAGCGTAGATTTGTTTTCTCACATTTTTTTAATTATGTATCTGCTCCTGGCTTGTAATAGCTTAATTAGGATTTAATTTTCCGCACTTTTACTTTTCGCACTCCCCTAATTTCAAACATGTATCCCCCTCCCCATGATGTAATAGTCTAGGGTTTACTTTCCATTTTTTTAAATTTCGTAAATTATTAATTGCGTGGTTAGTAAATGTAGGGTGTGAAAAGAATGTATGTGAACAAAATAAATGGACTTAGATAACCCTAATTTCTAAGACTAAAATAACTGTAATTAACACACTTCTCACACACTCACCCCTAGGGTTTCTCCTCTTGTTGCGTTATAAAATGGTCATGTCCCTCAAATATAGGGGTATCTTAGCAAGGTTGCCTACGAATTAAAATCATCAAGTCCCTTCGATATAAAGATCATAGTCCCTCGTTGTCCCTTCGAGTTGCCTACGGATAAATGATCTCGTCCCTCGATGACCCTACGGAAAAATGATGATCGTCCCTTCGAATTGCTAAGATACCCTTACATGTTGCCTTCTATGACCATATGACGACCCTACATCTGTCCCTTCAAATCCAAGGATAAAACTACTTACTAATTAATAGTAAGGACAGTTTTATCCCTAAAGAAACGAATAACAAGAAAGACCTTACAATTTAGGTTAAGTAGTTCTTAAGTGCATGCTTACAAATTTTCAAAATACTCTTTACACCTCACATTTTCAAATACTTTCAAACTAAACACTTTGTATATATTCGTATGAGAATCATTACAAATTTAAAGTCTTTATGAAAATATTTTCTAATCACATATTACACTATGTTTCAAACAAAGTAAAGTGAGCTAAGCAGTTAAGAGCCCATGGATAACCATGGATACAAAGGGTGCTAACACTTTCCCTTTGTATAACTTACCCCCCGAACTCAAATCTTTTTTTCAAAGGTCTTTCCTATTCTTTTATACCTTTCTTTATTGGATAAAATAAAAGTCAGTGGCGACTCTTGCTATCCGCAACATAGTTTTTATAAATAAAAACGACAAAGTCAGTTATCCCATCATGTTACACCGGGCATGGGCATTATTAAATTTATGGTGAAAGGCCTAAAACTTGTCGCCACAAAAGGCCTAGGAGTCGTTGGGTGACTCAGGGGTATTGGTGTAACAATTATTCCCTAAGGAGGAATCATTGATGTCATCGTTGTTGACGACATCACCGTAGTACTAGTAGTTTAAGAATGGGTTCAATTAAGGTCTCATAAATTGTTCCCAATCCAACACTATTAGAAGGCTAGTCTCCATTTTTGTTTCCAGGATTAACCATTCTTCTAACGTATCTTCTAACAACAAATTTCCTCACTTATCTCTTGGTTATTTTACCACATCTCGATATCATGCACTCTCACACACGAACAATGAAAAGTTGACGAAACTTGCGTAGAAAAACTTAAGATGTTTTTAGAAAATAATAAAAATAAAATACAAAAATTGTTTCCATCTTTGATCCTACGAATGAATCATGCAAGGTTGAGTATAGAGGTTTTGAGGTAAGTGTGAATAAATGGAGAGATGAAATATTGGGTGAGGAGCCACTGGATAAGGTGAATGAACCACAAAGTTACCAAGAAGAAATTAGAGTCACCATTGATCAATTAATAGAAAAAAAACACTATATGGAGAAGGACAAAGAAGAAAGTCCTTAATTATCTGAATCCTCCACTATCTGAGTACATTAAGGAACCATATCCTATACTCAAGAAGAAACCCATACATGAAAAGGAGGAAAAATGTTTTCCATGTTTAAAGAGATGCTCAATACACTACATGTAAGTATCTCTTTCCATGTGGTTATATAACTAATGCCTAAGCTTTTGAAATTTATGAAGGAAATATTAAAAGGTGCCAAGCAAAAAGTAGCAAAGGCAAAAGCCAACATGACAAAGGAAGATGACAGACCCATACTTAAACCATTGCGACCAAAGCTTAAGGATCCAGTTAAGTTCTTTATATCTTATAAAATTGGTGGGATGGAAATTTTGTATGCCTTATGTAATTTAGGCTCGAGCATAAATGTGATCCCACTCGATAAGGTCAAAGAGTATAAATTAGGAGATATTGTACCAACCAATATCACTCTTGCATTAGCTGCCTCGTCTGTTACTCAACTGATTGGTGTCTGATGGGCTAAAGACGTGTCTAATTATGTGTCTAGCGGTATCTTAACTGTAAGTGCACAGCCTATCGAAGTAATATTTAAGATTATCGATCCACAGGGACTCTATGGTTACTTAGTGCTAGATGAACTTCTAGTTTAGCTAAGGCGAATGGTTGTCACGATTTTTTTGTTGATTTTAAGATATTAAAGGCGGAATTAAATTTAAGTTTTAATAAAGTAATACTAAGGCGGTCGGTATGTAATTATACTAACTTAGGTGGGTCGATCTAACCTAGGCTTATAAAGGTGTTTACTTAATCTATTCGGTAGAGGTTACCAGTTTAAATACCCTCAACTCACACTCTCGTGGTCTTATCTCAGATCTTACCCCTAAAGCCCTATGCCTGCTCTCGCTAGCCCATAAGTGTTTAGAGATAATTTTTGTAAACTTAGTAATTCTAATTTATTTTAAAGCGCTCTCGCTGTATTTAATTTAAATGCCTAACTTTAGCTATCTGGTTAAAATCTCACACTCTCGTGGTCTTGACCTAACCTAATACTCTTTTCTTACTCTCGTAACGAAAAGGTCGATTTTAATTAAAAAGTATCAGCCAGAATGTTAAGTTATTAATTATTTTAAGCCTATGATTAAATTTTACCGATTAAGTTTGTTTTAACTACATACCGCCCTAAGGTAATTAGCTACTCATTGATGTTGAACCAGACAAAGACAGAAAAACAAATAATAGAATACTCATGGCAGAAAAATAAATAAACATTATAAATATTAAATTTGCAATATAATAAAAACCTGGTTAACAAATATTATAGCAGACTCCTTCTTCCACAGACCGGAAAGCTTGGAGTTGGCGGAAATCGAAAATAAATCAAATTCTGAAGGTTTAGAAACAAGTAAATGTATAACAATTTCCTGATGTTGGAAATTGTTATATGGCTGGTTTGGATACAATAAGAATGAAAAACTGAAAATAATGCAGAAATAAAAACAGGGTCGTAAAATAAATCGGCAGAGCTTCCGCAGGAAATTAATAGAAAAAATGCTCTGTAGTTTCTTCATAAAACTTGTGCTATTTATAGAACAATTAATGGGCTTGAAAATTGGACTTTGTTGCATTGGGCCTTGCTGAAGTGGTGGAGGGAATGTAGGAACGTGGCTAAAAAATAGGCAGGAAATTCTTCACGTAAGGTTTTGACGTGTTCTCAGTCAATAACCTACTTTTTACCTTGTCACGGTCGTGACAAGGTCTTCACGCTCGTGTTCTGTGCAATTTAAGTGTCACGGTCGTGACAATGTCCTCACGGTCGTGATAGCTTCTTTTGGGGTGTCACGGTCGTGACACCTTGGTGACGACCGTGACTGCAACAAATTATGCAGTTTTGCAGGCTTCTTCATTTCTTCATCTTTTTATGGTTGCTTTTGTTCCTTTTGCTCTTAATTCATGATTTAGCTCCATATATGATGTACCTGCAAAAATGGTAAGAAAAACTCGAGAAATCGAGTGTTAAAACGATGATTATGCGATAAAACATTAATGAAACTAGCAATATAATCGATACGTTTTCTCGTTATCAAACTTCCCCAAACTTAAACCTTTGCTTGTCCTCAAGCAAATAGTCGGTTGAAAATCGTCGGACAAGTTTTTATTGACGCATGCTCATAACAAACCGTACGAGGGATCGTTTTGTCGGATAAACCGGTACTTTGATATAACACTACCGATACACTAATGACACAAGCAACAAGCTATGTCGTCGACTTCCCGTTAAACGAAACAATCGGTAATTACTTTACGATTTCACCTAGAGTTTTTCGATCTTATTTCGCCCGGTTTCATTCTAGCGCAATCACATTAAGCCCTTTTCCTTAGCACGCACGTAGTGGAGTAGCCGGTTAGCGACTTTGATCCTTTTTAAGCACGGGGTCTGGTACACGAGTGCGGTAACCCTACATATATTATCCGATTTGGAGGTTGTGGGGGATCGAGCTGTAGCACGCCCTACCAAGTTCAGAACCAGTACCTCTGAACCAACCCGCAATGGACTCCTTCTCATATTTCTCGTTTCTTATATGCGACCGTGTACTTTGGTGCAATTTCTTTTCATTTTGCATCGAGATATGAAGGATCATTATTGATTAGGCATCAAACGCTTATATTCATCGGCTCCCCACGTGGTTTGTGTTCAGACGGTGCTGACTGCTAGTATAAACTACTAGGGGTTACTTTTGAACTGAAACTTAAGGTGTACTCGTAATGATAATCGGAATGGAATCGCTTAAGTGGGAAGTCAAAGGTGTCAAGATTGTATTGGTCTTGTTTAATCGTTCTCAGCTTCCTAATTACGATTCCGTAGGTAAGTCGGGTAATGCGAATAATTAAAGATTTTTTCTGGTATGGTTAAATAAACGGGGAAAGTTCGAAATTAAAGAAAATATCACAAAGATTGCTCGTTTCATTAACTTGCGAAAAGAAATACACGGAATTGAAAATACAACGAAATGGAAAAGTGCGAAAAAGGGAAAAATGCGGAAATGATAGGTACCTCTCCCACACTATATCAGACATTGTCCTCAATGTTGTGATATAAATGCGGTAAAAGTACAGTACAAACGAAAAACAAAGAAAACAAACATAAGCAAAACTAAAACTATGGCTGCTGAGGACCGCGGGGTCGGCTTCTGGTGCGGGAGCGTCTGAAAGGAGTCGCTTCAGGATCAGAACCGGTGCCGGTGGCAGCAGTGATGTCAATGCGTAAGGCTTCTAGCTCGCTGAAAATTTCGTCGAGCTTCTCATTAGTAGATGTCTGGTTGCTTGCAATAGTGCTGAGTAAAGCATCATACTGCTCCTTCTGCCTTCGCTCCAGTGCGGCATTCATCTGGTTCTGCTGATGAATCGCACAGAGGACTTCCTCAAGTGTGATTTCCGGTGCAGGAGGCTGTCGGGTAGATGACTCTGGTATATCCTGGACAGGCTCAGCTGCATCCATAGCGTCCTGCATCTCATCCGCTGGAGGATCTGCCTGATCATCATGAATAGGGGCGTGTTCGGCAGCATCTGGTAGAATAAAGAGCCAGTTGGCTCGGCTGGATGGGTCGATGCGATCACGGGACGGCAAAATGATATGGTGAAAAATGGTGCCATGGACAACAGGGCTATACCTGCCATCCTCTCGCTGCGCAATCAGGTGAGCGGACCTGCAATAGCTCTTGGTGAGGAATTCTGCGGCTATGCCTTGCAAATTGTCGAGCAAGTCACTGAGCCCTAACTGAAAGGCGAGGGTGGTGACAATGCCGCCAATGAAAAATGGGGTGGAGCCTCTGTGCGCAATAGCCTGGATGTGAGAAAGCATGAATGGGGCAGCGTTGATTGGCTCGTCATTTAGAGCGCAATGCAAGAACAGAAGCTCTTTGGAGTTGAGCTTATGGTTACTTTCTCGAGCGAATATGGTGTTGCAAATGACTCGGTGGAAATAACGGATTGTCGGGTTGTGGATGTGTGTAGCATTGAGGCTTTGGAAGGCCGAGGCACGGGTATTGGTTATGTCGTGCCATAAAGTGAAAGCGGTTTCACTAAAACTATCCGGCACGCGGAGGTGAGCTTCATTTCCGTGAGCGAAGCCTAGCAACTCGGCTATCCTTGTTTGCGAAAGTTCAAACTCCCGGCCAAACAATCTGAATTTAGCAACGCCGGTGAGCTGACTCTGAGAACCGGGGGGAGTGATGTAAGATAACGAGCTTAAGAACTCCAGTGTCAGCAACTCGAATGTTGGTTGAGGCTGACTGCATAGAACCCATAGATTAACCTTCTTAAGCAGGTTCTTGACACTGTTGAGCATTCCGAGCTCTCTCAAGCATTCAGTGTCGATATAACGCGTAGGTTGCAAACCGCAGTTCTGGAATCGGATAAATCTTTCTCTCTGGGTTTCTCCAGCATCACCTTCTATAAATTGAATGGTATCCATTGCATGCAAGAGGTAGAGTGAAAGATGGAGATTTTTGATATTTGTGAAAAAGTGATAAAATGAGAGAAATAGTGATTCGGAATAAATATTGGAAGGTGAGAATGTGATAAGTGTGGTGATAATGGGGGGTTAATGAGTTTAAAGTTGGTAATGGGAGGTTACGGAAGTTATGGAGGAAACGGGTGGTTTTTGGAAGTTATGGAAGAAGAAGAAGAAGAGGTCACGAAAAGAAACAGTTCTGTTTCTCACGAATCCTATAATTAGGGTTGTCACGGTCGTGACAGGGAGACGACGGTCGTGACACGCTAAATGAGCACGTCACGATCGTTAGGGGGGTGTGACGACCGTGAGGGCTTGCTTCGTTGAATAATTTCCAGAAAATACTATCTCATATATTTCACACACTTTATAATAATTTATTTTCTTCACTTCTCACTCAATATTACATTTAAACACCATATAATAATTTATTTCAACATAGGACTTTACTAACTTGCATGGCATGAGAGATTTTTATATAATAGGAGTAAATGCAAGCATAACAGTACATAGAATTAAAAATATATAAATTGATTAAAATGGAGAAATTTTGGAATTAGAAGTGCATTGCATAAGGTAATTGAAAATGAAATTACATTAATGAAAATACGGTATGGAATTATTTGCGAAAAATAAATCTAACTAGAAACGAAACAATGAGAAAAATAAAATAAATCACTTATAGCATTTTCAAAAGCGTTTCTTCAAATCTTCGATTGCGGAGTTCAAGTGATAGAATTGTTTGCAGGTTATGTCAGTCAAACCTATAATGTCCAATCTCATGCTCTTAATGTCTTCCTTAAATGAATTTATATCAGTTTGGTAAGCTTCAAGAGTGTTCATGATGTTCTGTAAGTTGTTAGCATAATCTCCTTGATTCACTTCAGGGGTTTCATTTACTTCGTCAGTGTGGTCAATGTCATGGTAACCAGGAGGTGTCTCAGGGTCAGTTTTGACATCGGTCATTATATCATCTTTTATCTTGTAAGACTGAGGTGTTTCAGGAGTGGATGGATAATCAGGTGGGGTTAATTCATAAAGCCAGTTATCCTTATTGTGAACACTTACTCTAGCATGGTTTGGCAATGTGAACAGGGTTACTACCTCATTTCGGATTAGGTACTCGAAGGGTGGATGTCCTAAATTCCTTATGATATGGCGATTAAAGCAGAAATTAAGATTCATAGGACGGATGGTACCTAAACGGTTGCACCTGTGCAATTGGTACCTAAGTCCTAAGGCATAAGCAATCATGGTTACAAGACCTCCTACTAATATAGGTAATTCAGGTTCTTCTTGGATACGGGTGAAGGTTTGCATCATGAAAGGTACACCATTAACAGGATGTCCATTAGTGAAACATGACATAATGAATATCTCATCTTTAGAGACTCCGGTAATGTTTTCTTCTTTTCCAAAGAAGGTGTGGGCAAGGATTTTATGGAAGTAACGGAGAGCAGGGTTATGGATCTCATCATTATTCATGCTATTTGGTTCAGGGTGGTAGTTTCCGGTTAAAGTTCCCCAAAAGAAATCTAGCTCAATATCCATCAATTCTACCTGTGTGGTAGTAAAAGCAAATGGTGCACTAGGGAATCCTAATAAGTCAGCTAGTTCTTTATGGTTAAAGTCATATTCTATTCCAAATAGGCGGAAACTGATAAATCCTTTCCTAAATCCAAAACCGCGCTCAGGTAGGTAAACTAAGGAGCTAAGGAACTCAAGGGTGAGCTCGCGGTAAGTCACAAACTTATGTTGAATCAATGCATTCTCCCATCCAAGTCGGTTAAACAAGTACAGGATGTTATCATGTATACCTAGGGTTTCCATAGTCTGATCATCCGGGTACAGGGTCAAATCCATTTGCCTCTGTGATAACTCTTCAAACTTCATTCTTTGGTTTCTACCTCTAAATTTGGTTTCCATAGGGTTTATTGGTTGGTTAGCCATGGTTAGTGCAAATGATGAGGAAACAAATCAGGGGGAGAAGGAAAGTGGAAAAGACTTTTAGAAAATCTGTAAAAAGTGATTTAAGATAAAAATAAGAAAATGAAATGCATAATTTTAAGGCAGTAATAGTAATATAAAATAAAACTATAAAATGACAAAACAAATAGACAAATAGTAAAAACGATAAATAACAAAGTGATAAAGAGAATAGTTTAAATAATTAAATGAGTAAATGGGTTGCCTCCCACTAAGCGCTGTTTTTATCGTCAAAAGCCTGACGTAATGCTTAGGTTTAGATTAATCAGGGGAATTAGTGGACAACTCTAAAAGCCTTAGATTATTTGCATAATCTCTATTTTCAACTTTATGATAATGTTTTAAACGTTGTCCGTTTACTATGAATGGTTCACTATTCCTACCCTTAATTTCTATTGCTCCACTCAGGAATACTTTAGTTATTTCAAAGGGTCCTGACCATCTAGATTTTAGTTTTCCAGGAAAGAGCCTAAGTCTTGAATTAAAGAGGAGTACAACGTCTCCTACACTAAATTCTTTCCTAGATAGGCGTTTATCATGCCATCGCTTAGTTCTTTCTTTATATATCTTAGCATTCTCATAAGCATCTAGCCTTAATTCTTCTAATTCGTTAATGTCTAGGATTCGCTTTTCTCCTGCAGCATTATAGTTTATATTGAGAGTTCTAATCGCCCAATAAGCTTTGTGTTCTAGTTCTACCGGGAGGTGACAAGATTTTCCATAAACTAATTTGAAAGGTGTAGTACCTATGGGTGTCTTGTAAGCGGTCCTATAAGCCCATAAAGCTTCATTAAGTTTAGATGACCAATCTTTCCGAGATATGGCGACAGTCTTTTCTAAGATTTGTTTAATTTCTCTGTTTGAGACTTCGACTTGTCCACTTGTTTGTGGGTGATATGGTGTTGCCACACGGTGTCTTACTCCATACTTAGATAGTAATTTGTCAAAGATTTTTGAAATGAAGTGCGAGCCACCGTCACTTATGACGAGTCTAGGCACACCAAATCTGGGAAAGATTATATTTTTGAAAAGCTTTATTACTACTCGTGTATCGTTTGTAGGAGAAGCTATAGCTTCAATCCATTTCGAAACATAATCAACAGCTACGAGTATGTAATTATTACCGAAAGATGATGGGAATGGTCCCATGAAATCTATTCCCCAGACGTCAAAGATTTCTACTTCTAAAATTCCTTTTTGAGGCATTTCATCTCTTCTTGAAATATTGCCGGTGCGTTGACACCGATCGCAATTTATAACAGCGATGTGGACATCCTTCCATAGATTAGGCCAGAATAAACCGGCTTGCAAGATTTTTGCACAAGTCTTGGAAGTGCTTGCATGTCTACCATAAGGAGATGAATGGCATTGAGCAATGACATCTTCTATTTCTTCTTCGGGAATACATCGGCGAAAGATTCCATCGGGTCCTCTTTTGAACAATAATGGTTCATCCCAATAGTAATGTTTTAGATTATGAAAGAATTTCTTTTTCTGCTGATAGGTTAGATCGGGTGGAAGAGCTCCTGCGGCTAGGTAGTTAACAATGTCAGCGTACCATGGCAGTCCTACAGTTGTCTGGATTGTTTCCACGGGTTCTGATTCATTTAAGTCTAACTGAGCTAGGTCGCTTCCTATTTGTGCTATCAGCTGTTCATACGGAAAATCATCGTTAATCGGCACTTGTTCGGGTTTAATACCTTCTATTCTAGATAAATGGTCCGCTACGACGTTCTCAGTACCTTTCTTATCTTTTATTTCGAGATCAAACTCTTGTAAGAGTAAAATCCATCTCAAGAGTCTTGGTTTAGCATCTTTCTTAGTCAATAGATATCGGATGGCAGCATGGTCTGTGTAAATGATTATTTTCGCTCCTACTAGGTAAGAACGGAATTTGTCAAGCGCAAAGACAACTGCTAACAATTCTTTTTCAGTAGTGGCGTAGTTCATCTGGGCAGAATCTAAGGTTCTACTGGCATAGTAAATCGCATGAAGTTTCTTTTCCTTCCTTTGGCCTAGAACTGCGCCTACAGCATAGTCACTCGCATCGCACATGATTTCGAAAGGTAATCTCCAGTCGGGGGGTTGCATGATTGGTGCGGTGATGAGGGTTGTTTTTAGAGTTTCGAATGCTTTAAGACAGTCTTCATTGAATATGAACTCAGCGTCTTTCATTAATAAACCAGTAAGGGGTTTAGTGATTTTCGAGAAATCTTTGATGAATCGTCGGTAGAAACCGGCGTGTCCTAAAAAGCTTCGTATTTCTCGAACGGTTTTAGGGGGTTGAAGATCTTTTATGACCTCAATCTTAGCTTTATCAACTTCAATTCCCTTGTCGGATATTACGTGACCTAATACGATTCCTTCTTTGACCATAAAATGACATTTCTCCCAGTTAAGCACGAGGTTTACTTTTACACATCTTTCTAACACCATTTCTAAGTTTGATAGACATCCTTCAAAACTTTGCCCGCATACAGAGATGTCGTCCATGAACACTTACATGATGTTGTCTATAAAATCTGCGAAGATTGACATCATACATCTTTGAAAGGTTACAGGAGCGTTGCATAATCCAAAGGGCATTCGTCTATAAGCGAACGTTCCATATGGGCATGTGAATGTAGTCTTCTCTTGATCATCTGGATGGATAGGGATTTGGAAAAATCCTGAGTAACCGTCAAGATAACAGAAGTAAGAATGCTTGGCTAATCGTTCTAACATTTGATCTATAAAGGGTAGTGGGAAATGGTCTTTTCGAGTGGCTTTGTTTAGTTTACGGTAATCTATGCATACTCTATGTCCCGTCACTACTCTTTGCGATATCGATTCGCCTTGTGCGTTTTTCACAACAGTGATACCTCCTTTCTTTGGCACTACATGTATTGGACTAACCCATTCACTATCAGAAATTGGATATATTATTCCGGCATCTAGTAGTTCCTTAACTTCTTCTTTTACTACAGTGCTAAGGATTGGGTTAATTCTTCTTTGAGATTCTCTGGAGGTTCTGCAATCTTCTTCTAGCAGAATACGATGCATACAGACTGAAGGGCATATTCCTTTGAGATCAGATATGTTATATCCTAATGCAGTTGGATATTTCTTCAAGACATCTAAAAGTTTCTTTGTTTCGATAGTTCCTAAACTGGAATTTATTATAACTGGTCTTTTACATTCAACGTCTAAGAATTCGTATCTTAGGTTATGAGGTAAAGTTTTTAATCCTAATGTAGGTTTATCTTTACTTGGCATGGGATCCGGTGTAAGTGCTAAACTTTCGCTTAGGCTATCGTCTTGATACGGTGCACGCCAATTATCATCTTCGAAAATCGGAGGGATTTGAATTTTCATTATTTCAGAATAGGTAGTCTCTTTCAGTTCCATTTCTCTTACACATTCGTCAATTACGTCCAATAGGTAGCATGTATCCTCTATAGCTGGTGATTGTAAGAATTGTGTTAAAATAAATTCAACTTTCTCTTCACCCACTTCAAAGGTTAGCTTTCCTCTTTTTATGTCTATTATAGCTCCGGCGGTAGCTAAGAATGGTCTTCCTAGTATGATAGGTGTAGTGGAGTCTTCAGAGATGTCCATGATTATAAAATCAGTAGGGATGTAGAATTGTCCTATACGTACTGGGACGTTTTCTAGTATGCCTACAGGATATTTAACAGAGCGATCGGCTAGTTGAACAGACATTTTAGTTGGTCTTAGGTCTCCCATGTCTAGCCTTTTGCAAATCGTTAAGGGCATAACACTGATACTGGCTCCTAAATCGCATAGAGCTTTGTCAATGACGAATTTTCCTATTACACAGGGTATAGAGAAACTTCCTGGATCTTTTAGCTTAGGAGGCATATTATTCTGAATTATGGCGCTACACTCAGCAGTAAGTGTAACTGTTCCGTTATCCTCTATCTTTTTCTTATTGGATAAGATTTCTTTTAAAAACTTAGCATACGAGGGTATTTGGGTGATAGCTTCTGTAAACGGAATAGTAATATTCAACTGTTTTAGAAGTTCTACAAATTTCTTAAATTGACCCGTCGTCTTGGAATTTGTTAATCTCTGAGGATACGGAATTGGTGGTTTATAGGGTGGTGGAGGCACATAAGGTTGTTCTTTCTCCACTACCTCTTGATTATCATCTTCCTTTTCTTCTGGATCATTCACCACTTCAGTCGATTTATCCGGTTTTTGGTACATGGCTGGATTGTCAAGTCTTGGATCGGTAGGTCCGTCAAGTTCCTTGCCACTTCTTAATATTACGGCATTGGCATGTCCTTTCGGATTAGGTTGAGGTTGTCCAGGGAATACTCCAGCTGGTGCAGCAGTAGGTGCTTGTTGTTGAGCTACTTGTGAAATCTGAGTTTCAAGCATTTTGTTATGTGTAGCTAATGCATCTACTTTGCTCACTAATTGCTTAATCTGCTCACTGGTGTGAATGTTTTGGTTTAAGAAGTCCTTGTTTGTTTGAGATTGGTTAGCTATAAAGTTTTCCATCATCAACTCAAGGTTCGATTTTCTAGGGACATTAGGAGCAGTCTTTTGATATCTCGGTGGTGTAGCTGGTGCTTGACCTGGTGCGTATAAAGCATTGTTATTCTTATAGGAGAAGTTCGGATGATTTTTCCAACCTGGGTTGTATGTGTTTGAGTATGGGTTTCCTTGAGCATAATTCACTTGATCAGTGGGAGTTCCTGTCAATAGTTGACAATCAGAAACTTCGTGTCCTGAAACTCCACATAACTCATAGTTAGGTGTTACTGCAGCCACGGTGGCTGTTGGTGTTATGGCCAAGTTGTCGATCTTTTGGCTTAGTTGGTCAAACTTTGCATTGACTTGGTCCATACTACTCACTTTGTACATACCTCCTTTTGCTGGTTTCTCGGTTGCGACTCTCTCGCTTCCCCAAAGGTAATGGTTTTGAGCCATACTTTCGATGAGTGCATAGGCATCATTATATTCTTTGTCCATCAATGCACCGCCTGCGGCAGCGTCAATTGTCATTCTTGTATTGTACAAGAGTCCATTATAGAAGGTATGGATGACCATCCATTCTATTAATCCGTGATGTGGACAAAGTCTCAGCAGATCCGTATAGCGTTCCCAAGCTTCGAATAATGATTCGCTTTCCCTTTGCTTAAATCCGTTGATCTGAGCTCACAGCATAGCTGTCTTGCTAGGTGGAAAATATCTGTTCAAGAAAACTCTCTTAAGTTCCTCCCACGTAGTTACTGAGTTCGAAGGCAGAGATTGAAGCCAAGCTCTTGCTCTGTCTCGAAGTGAAAAAGGAAATAAACGTAGTCTAATAGCTTCTTGGGTAACTCCATTGGCTTTTACGGTATCTGCATATTGCACAAAGATCGAAAGATGAAGGTTCGGATCCTCGGTAGGATTTCCGGCGAATTGATTTTGTTGCACGGCTGATATCAACGAAGGTTTTAGTTCAAAATCATTTCGGTTGATAGCCGGTGCTGCAATGCTCGAATGCGGTTCAGCTTGCGAAGGACTGGCGTAATACTTGAGTGGGTGATTCTGTTCTTCAGCCATCTCTGCGTCCTTTGATGTTACGACTGGTTTAGGCGGATCTAATTGAAGATCTGGAATATTGTAACTTTTTTCGTAATCGAATATACGTCTTCTTACGTGTAAGAAGCGTTCCGATTCAGGGATTAGAGGTTGCAAGTCTTCGCTTTTAGAGCGAGTACTTGGCATACACTCGGAAATTAAATTAAATTAAATAGTTGATACCTTAGTCTAGACAATGCTACCTAAAGTGCACTAGTAACTAAATTAAGGTCCCTGGCAACGGCGCCAAAAACTTGATGGGCTAAAGACGTGTCTAATTATGTGTCTAGCGGTATCTTAACTGCAAGTGCACAGCCTATCGAAGTAATATTTAAGATTATCGATCCACAGGGACTCTATGGTTACTTAGTGCTAGATGAACTTCTAGTTTAGCTAAGGCGAATGGTTGTCACGATTTTTTTGTTGATTTTAAGATATTAAAGGCGGAATTAAATTTAAGTTTTAATAAAGTAATACTAAGGCGGTCGGTATGTAATTATACTAACTTAGGTGGGTCGATCTAACCTAGGCTTATAAAGGTGTTTACTTAATCTATTCGGTAGAGGTTACCAGTTTAAATACCCTCAACTCACACTCTCGTGGTCTTATCTCAGATCTTACCCCTAAATCCCTATGCCTGCTCTCGCTAGCCCATAAGTGTTTAGAGATAATTTTTGTAAACTTAGTAATTCTAATTTATTTTAAAGCGCTCTCGCTGTATTTAATTTAAATGCCTAACTTTAGCTATCTGGTTAAAATCTCACACTCTCGTGGTCTTGACCTAACCTAATACTCTTTTCTTACTCTCGTAACGAAAAGGTCGATTTTAATTAAAAAGTATCAGCCAGAATGTTAAGTTATTAATTATTTTAAGCCTATGATTAAATTTTACCGATTAAGTTTGTTTTAACTACATACCGCCCTAAGGTAATTAGCTACTCATTGATGTTGAACCAGACAAAGACAGAAAAACAAATAATAGAATACTCATGGCAGAAAAATAAATAAACATTATAAATATTAAATTTGCAATATAATAAAAACCTGGTTAACAAATATTATAGCAGACTCCTTCTTCCACAGACCGGAAAGCTTGGAGTTGGCGGAAATCGAAAATAAATCAAATTCTGAAGGTTTAGAAACAAGTAAATGTATAACAATTTCCTGATGTTGGAAATTGTTATATGGCTGGTTTGGATACAATAAGAATGAAAAACTGAAAATAATGCAGAAATAAAAACAGGGTCGTAAAATAAATCGGCAGAGCTTCCGCAGGAAATTAATAGAAAAAATGCTCTGTAGTTTCTTCATAAAACTTGTGCTATTTATAGAAAAATTAATGGGCTTGAAAATTGGACTTTGTTGCATTGGGCCTTGCTGAAGTGGTGGAGGGAATGTAGGAACGTGGCTAAAAAATAGGCAGGAAATTCTTCACGTAAGGTTTTGACGCGTTCTCAGTCAATAACCTACTTTTTACCTTGTCACGGTCGTGACAAGGTCTTCACGCTCGTGTTCTGTGCAATTTAAGTGTCACGGTCGTGACAATGTCCTCACGGTCGTGATAGCTTCTTTTGGGGTGTCACGGTCGTGACACCTTGGTGACGACCGTGACTGCAAGAAATTATGCAGTTCTGCAGGCTTCTTCATTTCTTCATCTTTTTATGGTTGCTTTTGTTCCTTTTGCTCTTAATTCATGATTTAGCTCCATATATGATGTACCTGCAAAAATGGTAAGAAAAACTCGAGAAATCGAGTGTTAAAACGATGATTATGCGATAAAACGTTAATGAAACTAGCAATATAATCGATACGTTTTCTCGTTATCAGTGTCATACAAGATGTATTAATGCATATAGATGGTTTAACATTTCCTGCATATTTTGTAGTATTGGATATGAAAGGAAGGCTAAAGGGATCGATAATACTAGGACGTCCATTCTTGGCAATTGGGAAGGTTAAGATCGACGTTGAAACAGGTGAATAATCAGGCACCATATGTGAAAGATTTGAATACATGCTACCACATGGAGAAAAAAGGTAGTAACATGATAAAGGTGGAAGAACATCCACATTTACTGGTGTAAGGGTTGCCCTTGCGCCTGATGTGCCTTATAAATGAATCGTCAGGCTAATGATGGAAAAGAAGCATTGGATTGGAGGCAACCCATCAATTAGAGATTAATTTTTTTCTCTTGATCACAATTTATTTATTTTCTTAGTTAACATGTCATGTTTGCATTTTATTATGGTGGCAATAAGATCACAGGGTCAAAGAGAAACCAAAAAAGGTCAAGAAGAGAAAAGACAACAAGAATAAAAAGGAAAATAGAAATAAAAAATAGTCATCGTGCATGCGATGTAGATCGTGTGCATGATAGAGACATTGAGGAAGTTATGGATTGTTGTCATCGCGTGCGTGATGAAACCATAACGCACGTGATAAGACTATTATAAAGAGATATTGGGTATAACCGTTACCATCGCGCACGATTGTGTGCGATAAGCAACAATACGGAACTCTATAAATGGGTAATAATTCATTCCTTTTTATCACAACCTTTCTCTACTTTCCTTATTCTCTGATAGAAACTTCTTCTTCTTTTCCTCTACACGTGTATTTTCTGTGTTATTTTTGTAGGTATCATGGCACCCAAAAGAGCAAGAGTTGTAAGAGGACCATTTCAAGGAATGCTCCCACTCCCGATGCTCCCGTCTACCCCAACCTCAAGTTCTTATCCGAAGCGCATTCTCAAAATTTTCTCAATATGTTGGATTACCACATTGTGAGGGAAAGAGCATTTGATTGCGATGACGTACAATGGTTCATGGGAGTAACATTAAGCGTAAAATATTCAAGGTCAAGTAATTTCAGAATTTTAGAGAAGGACGGAAACTCGTGTTGTAGGAGTTACAAGGTGGATTGAGGAAGTTTCACCAACCTTGTATGCTAACCCTCCAAGATTCTCCCCCAACATTCGGAGACTTCTACAACCAGCAAGAAAACCACATGTCGGCTCAAAGCTTAAGAGTGTGGTTCGCATCCGCTAAAGAAATGGAGAACTACTTCATCAACCAATATTAAGAGCAAGCTATAAGAAGATATCATATGTGTACTAAATGGAACGCAAAAAACACTTAATTCAACAAAACCATGCATGACATGCATGATCTTTTCCGCGATGACAATTTGTGAAAATACATGTAGTTTAGTTTTCTATTTTGAGAATATTTTATTTATTTATTTTAGAGGATGTACCTAGAGATGAGATATTATTTCAAGTTCTCTTCCATTTCCCTTTGTATTATAAAAAATTGTCCTTAATAAACAAAGTTTGCAGTTGTTTTTTTTCTCTTCAGATTTACAAAGTTTAACTTTAGCATTAAACACAAGATCCAAAAAGAAAAAAGAGAAGTGACTTGATCATAAGAAAAGCAACTGACAACTTGAAGTTAATGAACGCGAAAAGAAACAACCGACATGTACTCAACCTTCAAATACCTCATTTGGTAAGGTTTGAGCCTAAAAATTTTCATTGTTCACTTTTTCTTTCTTCTAGTGTATCCATGCATTATTCTTTTATCTAGTTTGATTTATTTCTGATTAAGTTAACAAGTTTGATCAATACACATTGAGGAAATTTTCTCTCTCTAGATAACTATAAGCCTTCTTAAACCACTCTTTAATAGTAGGATTATCCTTTGCTAAACAATTTGAGCCCAAGCCTTTATTTCGGTTACATAGACTTAACTTCTTAGTCGTATTTCTTGAAAGATATTTTCTTTTTGTCCTCTTTTTGGAGTTAGGTAGAAGTATAGATCTTCAAGAATATGAACAAGATTAAGTTCGAGGTTGTTCTTGGAAGTGAGCAATGTTTTAAGTTTGGGGTTATGGTACTAGAGGATTTGATCCAAAATTTAAAAAAATTGTCGAGAAAAAGAAGTGAAAAAAGGCACTTCAAAAAAAATGATGAATAAATGACAAGAAAAAATGACATTGTAAGAAGGATCACAAATATCTAGTACCAACAAAAAGGTATGATGAATGAGGGATAACTAAGGACCTAACTTCGAAGGTTTAACTCTACTTTCCTAAATATATCATACTCTGACATAAGCCAAGTTACAACCGAAAAAACCCTTTAAATGTGTGTGTTGTGATATTTATGATTGACTTTATTTGAACATGATCAAACTAAGTTTAATTTATTTTGCATGTTGATTGAGTGATAACCTTATTCATTGACCGAATTAAGTTAGTTGAGTACTAGTCAATGTTGAAGACATTTTCTGAAATTGCCGAATGGAAATTAGAAGCTAGAATAATGGTCAGGTAACTAAAAATATATGGTGACGTCCAATTGTTATTGTGCGACTTGTAGTTTGTTGAAATGTACAATTGCAGGTGAGTTATTTGAGGAAAAACAAAGATTCAAGTTTGGGATTGTGATGACAGTCTATCATTACATATATTCAGTCAAAAAATTGGGAAAAATGAGCGAAAGAGAAGCCAAAATAATGAAAAGAACCTAAGAATGAGTGAAAAATAGCCAAGTATGAAAAATGTGACTTAGTGAAAATTCTTGTGAAAAAGGGTGAAAAACACGCAGGTACTAGAATAATCACGCGCAGTATCACGCGCCATCGTGTGCGCGATAAAGGCGAAAATGTAGCTTTATTCAGAGTGTTTTTTCGATTGTAACTGGAAAAATAAAAAGTACAATTAGCCGATTGTGGTATTTTTCTCTGAATAATGTGTAGCTAAATTTTCTTAGATTAGGTTGTATGATGATTAGGGGTGAAAATATGTTAGACCAACTAATAGATGCCTACAGTCGAGCTTACATAAGCCAAGTTCAGGTCAGACTTTTTTAAAATAGAAAAGACCTAGACTTTTTTATAACCCTATTAAGTTAAATAGGCTAGACCGTAGGCGATATAAAAAGTATTATAAGCTTATTAGGTCCTCCTATTTATTAAATATGAATTAATTTATTGTTTCACAATACCTGACCCTCTAGTGAAAGAGAGGGTGTACCTGCAAGGCACTTCGATGCTAAAGTGAGTATATGGTGCAAAAAGGTAAGAGAGAATGATGGTTTCAGAAATCATGACCTTCTAGTGAAAGAGGGTATTTATAGTGTGCCCCCAACGTTGGGCCAAGTTCCTTACTTGGGTTGGGTCAGCGAAGCCCAAGGAAGAACTGCCAAGGAATGCAAGGAGCAAGTAAGACCTAGAACGTGGTATTGCCCTTGGTCCAACTATCCTTATATTTGAGGAGATAATTGAGGACAGTTGGGTGATGTGGCGCACATGGGGGAGACGTTGTCTCCCCACGTCCGGGTTAATGGATCATGGGTCGTGCCTGACGATGTTGGCCTCTGCCCAGCCAATTGGGCTTCTGCCCGACACTGACTTAGAGGCCTAGTCCAGAACAGGAGCCCCCCAATTTGAAACTCCGAAGTGGAGTGATGACTTAAGAGGGAGTGCAACGGGCATAATCAGATAATTTCAGGGACATACGCCAACTCACGTTTGGCGAGGAATACGATGTCGGGCGGATTGTGTTCTTCACCTCTCAGGTGCTCTGTTGGAGGCATAGGTTCACTTCTTCGTGTCGTCGATGCAATTTGGTGGATGATGTCGAGGTGTGTGTGAAACGGGGTGAAGCGTTGCGAGCACGTTCTTTGTTAGGAAAGATTTCCTGTCGGGTTAATTGATAACAAGAAATCTTATCGCATTATTACTATGTTTTTAGTCCGTTTTATCATACATTGGTCCTTTTAACTCCCGATTGTTTCGAGTTTTTTATGTCACATTGCAGGTATAACATGTCTAGAGCCAAATTATGAGAAAAAGATCAAATGAACCAAATCTAGCATGAAAAGAAAAGGAAGAGATCAATTCTGCTAAAAGCTGCATATTTTGTTGCTCTCACGGTCGTCACAACTGTCTCACGACCGTGACACGCCAATTAGAGCTCTCACGACTGTTACACCAATGTCACGACCGTGACGCGCTAATATGAGGAAATCTGACTGTTACACCATGTCACGAACGTGACAAAGCTTATTTAATTTAATTGAATATATTTATGAAGATGTGCAACGCAACGAAGAGAAAGAGTCTTCAGAGACTCCTACTTTCTCTTAACTTTAGCAACGCCAGTAAACCATGTTCTCCTGGATTCTCTCAAAACAGAAGCACCGAAGCCCACGCTACTACTCTTCAACTGCCAAAGTTCTCTCCTATAAATACCAAAGATGCAGATGAAGAAAGGACAGAGTTTTATATTGAATTTTTATGCGGAAGCTCTGCCGTTTTTACTACCCATTTATTTCCAACTTTTGTTCTTGTTGTTGTTTCCTTTTTATTTCCAAACCATTTAATAACAATTTCCAACATTAGGAAATTGTTATCTCAATTTAATTTCTTTAAGCCTCAGAACTTAGTATTTTATTTTTTCGATTCCGACACTCCGAGCTTGCCAATTTGTGGAAGAAGGAGCCTAAGAATTCATTTGTTCAGGTTTTTGTTTTGCAATTTATATTAAGTTTATTTATTTATTTATGTTAAGTTTCTATTATTATTATATAATGCATGCTTCAATATTTATTAATTTCATTTTGTATTTGTCCGTTGTTTTAATTAGTATGAGTAGCTAAGTTAATTGAGTCGGTATGTAATAAACCAAACCAAATGGATAAATCGAATCTAAGCTAAAAACACTTAAGAACTTATATTCTGGCTGTGACTTTTTATAATTAAAATCAAGCTTTTTGTTACGAGAGTAAGAAAAGTGAAATAGGTTAGGTCGAGACCACGAGAGTGTGAGATTTTAACCGGATAGCTAAAGTTAGGCATTCGATTTAAATACAGCGAGAGCGCTTTAAAACGAATTAGACTTATTAAGTTTTCAAAAATTATTTTCTAAACACTTATGGGCTAGCGAGAGCAGACATAGGCTAATATAATTATTTTCTAGACACTGATGGTTTTTAAACTGGTAATCTCTACAGAATTGTTTAAGTGAAACATCTTTATAAGCTTAGGCTAGATTGACCCGCATAGGTTAATATAATTACATACCGACCGCCTCCTCATTATTTCCTTAACTAAGTTTAATTCCCGTTTTTAATCCTTAAAACCATAATCGTGACAAATTTCTGCCTTAGCTAAACTAGCAGACCTTCTAGCACTAGAGTGATTACAAAGTCCCTTTGGGTTCGACATCTTTTTATTACTATTGCGATAGGCTGTGCACTTGCAGTTCAGATACCGCTAGACACATCACGTCTTCGCCCCATCATTAATCGTGCGGATAATCCAGGGGTGTCGAGAAGAATGTTCCCAACGCTCATGGGATTCTTGAGGGTGATGTGTCGTTCCTTTCTGTTTCCCTTTTAATTAAATTTAAAGTGCGTCGCTTCGTTTCCTGTGTTTCGGTGCATTAAATGTTGGTCGGCCTAGGGAATCTAGGCAGCCTATGCAATGATTGCCTGGGCGCGTTCCCTTCACGCGGCGCCTATAAATATGGGGGTGAGGGGACCATTTCATTTTTCCCGTTTTTTCTCTCCCCTCACAAATCATCGGACTTGCAACTTCTTCTCTTGCCAGAATGATCGTCGTTGTCACCATCATCATCACACTTGCTGGAACTATGTCAGGTAACATTTTTTATCCTTTTCCTGGTAGTTTTAACTGGATTTGTTAGTTAGGACTGTTAGGACGGTGACTTATTCGTCGGAGTAGATAAAAATGTACCCCTTTTTAGGCAGTCTTGTAGGAATTTTTAGATGAATGTCTCGGGCACGCGATGAATGTGTCGGGAAAACATAGGAGATTTTAGATGAATAACCCGGGTACATCATGAAAGTGTCGGGCAAAGAGGATGTTTTCTTTGAATACTTCGGGCATTCTTTGAACATCGTCGGTGTTCTATGAATGTCCCGAGCGGAACCTTAGTGTATTCTTTGAATGCCCTAGGAATCCGTTGAATGTCTTGGGCAGTTTTATATGAATATCTCGGGCACCCGCGGTGTTGCAATGAGTGTGTCGAGTAGTTTTCCCCCTCGCCCTTTCAATTGAACTGCGGTGGAAGGGTGAATTTGATGCGACGTCGAATTAACTTTTTTCCTCTGTTTTTCAGGTAACGCGGATGAAGGACATCCCACAGAAATGAGCATGCCATCTACATCTAGGAGTAGGGATCTTTCTTGGGTCTCCGACGAACCGTTGGAGATGGATTCACGCTTTATTGACGACCATACTACTGCCCACACAATCGTGGAGGAATTGGGCCCCGACGAACCCCACAATTGGGAGTGTTATGCGCCTCTTCCCGGCCAATGGGTTTGTTCGGTATTCAGGGGAAGACGGTTCCCTATGTACGAATTCACTTTTAGAGAGGCGGTGATCCGACTCCCCTTCACTGACTTTCAGGCGGTAGTTTTCATGCGGCTCAAACTCGCGCCCTTGCAACTTCACCCCAACGTTATATCATTCATTCGGTCGTTTGAACTTGTATGCGAGTACCTCTAAATCGGCTGCACACTGCCCCTCTTCTTCAGCGTTTTTCATCTGCAACGCTCGGGCAACCATGGACGTCACAGTTGGGTCTTATTCAAGCAGCCGATGAGGCTCTTCAAAATCTACCACGACTCTGTCTGAAACTTCAAAGACATGTGGTATACGATGAAGCCTATAACTGCTCGTGCTTTGGATAGTATCTACATTATGCATAAGGACACCAAAGGCACAGAGCGTCTGATGTCGAAGATCCCTCTGGAGTAGAGGCTGAATCACTTTAACCTGTCGACCGACCATTACAGAGTAAAGTCCGAGCATATGGGGTCTGAGGACAAGTTGGCCTACAAGAAGCTGGTGGCCTATGTCTGAAGTTTTAATCTTGCAATTTGCGTAGACTGACTAGGAAATCCGCTTTTGGGCGATGACGGGCTGCTCCTTTTAGAGCCCCGGCTGATTAATACTAAGGTCGTGCTCGAGTGTAAGTCGGATGAGGAGGCTATCTGAATCTTAGGTAGCTTATGCTCGACCACTTCTTGCTTTATTATTATTTTCAATTTGTCTTGCTGACTTGTTGTTTGTTCTGCAGGTGAAATGTCCAAACTCAGGGAGCGCGCGCTGAAGTTGGCTAGCAAGGCTGAGGGCCCGGCCAAGCAGTCAAAGAAAAAGAGCAAGAGTCGCGTCCAATAGGTAGCCACCGAGAATGTGGCTGGTGGCTTTGGAACTTCCAGCCCTACCATGAACTTTCCCCACCCGAACTCTCTGCATGTGGTGGTGATGCCAGACAGTCCCATCGGGGTACACGATTTTCCCCGCCCTAAACGTCACCGTTTTGAGGGTCCGTCGAGCCAATCAGTTGCAGTGGGAGGAGGTTCGTCTAAGAACCAAGGAAGTTATTTCCTCCCCCCATGCTACCTTGAGCGTGAAGCTTTTAGCGCAGAAAGCTTTTTTGGGGTGGCGCATGCGGAGGCCAAAGCCATACTCGATCAAGAAACGGCAAGCAGGCGGGCTAATCTGTCCTAGGATGTCGCTGCGATGATCAGGGTCATGGAAACGACCCTAGTCTTTTCCGACAACACCTACTCATTGTCGGAGTTAAGGGCTACGAAGGAGGCACTCCAAACTATCAAAGCTGAAAGGGACCAGCTCTCCCAGAAATTTTCCAACTATAAGGAAGAGTATAAATTCCAAAAGAGGATGAAGACTGAGCTAGCCAAGGTTAAGCGTGAGCGAGAGACCTTGCACTACGCCAAAAATGTTTTTTAACAGCGCATCTTAGACAGCGCTTTTAAGAGAAAGCGCTGTCTAAGGTTAAAATTAAAATAAAACACGGAAAATGTTCCAAAAAAATAATGAAAGCGCTGTCTAAGGGGGGGTCTTAGACAGCGCTTTTTAAAAGCGCTGTCTAAGCCCCCCCCCCCCCCCCCCCTTAGACAGCGCTTATAGAAAGCGCTTTTAAATATTCACCTTAGTCAGCGCTTTTGATAAAGCGCTGTTTAAAGTTTTTAAATTTAAAAAAAATAAAACCATAAGCGATGTCTAAGGGGGGGGTTTAGAAAGCGCTTTTGGAAAGCGTTGTCTAAGGCATACCTTAGAAAGCGCTTTTCCCAAAAGCGTTGTCTAAGGTCTTATTAAAATTAAAATTCAGACTTCTATTTTTGTTCTCTGTTCTTTCTGGTTTCCCTCCTAACAGCGAAAGCGAACCATAACAGCGAAAGCGAAATCGCATACATTGTTTCAGTCATTGAAAGTGTTTGAATCATTCGTTCTTGATTGTGGTATGTTCTTCATTTCTTCACTTTTTCATTCATTCGGTTTCAGTTCTTCTTCATTCATTCACTGCGGTTTCATTTCGTCATTTCTTCAGTTCTTCGGTTTCAGGCATTGCAAGAGTTGAATCGTTCATTTCTGAAAGTGTTTGAAGAATCTCATTACGGTATGTGTTTCAGTTTTGATTTTTTTAGGGAAATATCAGTTTTGATGTTTTTAGGGAAAAATCAGTATTTTTCATGCTATGTTTTTGGTTTACATATAACAAGATTGTTCTGGTTGTGGTTGTTTGGTTTGGGTACATTCCATAACTCTGCGTGTTTCCCTGATTTAGCAAGCTTCTTGATGAGAATGTTTGGGTCCACATTCCCGGAAACCGTCACCTTCCCCTGTTCTGCATCTATCTCAGTCGTAAACACCCCTGTCAATCATTAACCAACACAAAAAATCATAAGACTTTTTTTTTTGTTTCACTTAGGATGATTCTAATTAGTTTATCAAGAAGAGTGCAAATCATAAGACTTTGTTTTTTGTTTCACTTAGGATGATAAGTTTCATACTGAAATTATGGATGATATATATATATATATATATATATATATATATATATATATTAAAGTAGTTCCTCATGGATGGTGGAAAGACTTCATTAATTTAGTTTTTCTTTGAATTGATGAAAAGATTCGAGTGAGATAATATGAGATGGAAAATAGTGATATTCTATTGTTTACTTTAGTTATGAAAATGATACTACCTTAGTTATGTATTTTCGTCTGGATTGATTGTTTACTTTAATAAGTAGGAAAACCATGGATAAAACATGGATCTGTGCCGATCGAATGACCAAAGAGTACGAGAGTGGGGTTGCGGAATTCGTTAAGTATGCTGTTCAACATGCTGAAAACCCCAGACGAATGCATTGTCCTTGCTTGCGTTGTTGTTATATTGGCAAGGTTGACGCACATGGATTGAAATCGCATTTGCTGAGGCATGGAATTGATCAAAGTTATCAGTGTTGGATATTTCATGGTGAGAAAATTAACGGGAATGTTGAATCGAGTGGAAAAAGTAATACGACCTATGCTTCATACGACAAAGACACGGAAACATATGATTGTGATCGAGTTGAAGAGATTGTAGAAGCACTGGAAGAAGATCTTCATGATTGTCCTGAAATGTTTGAGAGGATGGTAAGCGATGCAGAGAAACCGTTGTACAAAGGTTGCACTAAATTCTCAAGACTTTCTGCGGTATTAAAGTTGTACAACTTAAAGGCGGGCAATGGATGGTCGGATAAAAGTTTCACAGAGTTGTTGGCCCTTATGAGAGAAATGCTACCGGATGATAATGTTCTTCCTAATCGAACCTATGAGGCAAAAAAAATGTTGTGCTCTATTGGCATGAGCTATGATAAGATACATGCTTGTCCTAACGATTGCATTTTGTTTCGTAACGAATATGCAACGTTAACTGAGTGCCCTAAATGCGGTTTGTCTCGATATAAGAAAAGATTATCTCCCGCAAAAGTCTTATGGTATTTTCCGATAATTCTGAGATTTAGGCGCATGTTTCGTAGTGAAACCGATGCAAGACATCTTACTTGGCATGCAGATGAAAGAATTACTGATGGAAAGTATCGGCATCCGGCTGATTCACCACAGTGGTCGAAGATTGATAATGATTATCCTGAGTTTGGATCAGAAGCAAGAAACCTTCGATTGGCATTATCTACTGATGGAATGAACCCACATGGTCTTCAAAGTATTTCACATACCACATGGCCTGTGATTCTTATGATTTATAACCTACCTCCGTGGCTATGTATGAAGCGTAAGTACATGATGTTATCTATGTTAATCTCTGGGCCTAAACAACCAATTAATGACATAGACGTATACTTGACACCTCTGATCGAAGATTTAAAGATTTTATGGGAGAACGGTGTGGAGGTTTATGATGGATATAGGAAAGAAAGTTTCAATTTGAGGGCGATGTTGTTTGGCACAATTAATGATTTTCCAGCATACGGGAATCTATCTGGGTATAGCATTAAAGGTCAACGTGCGTGTCCTGTTTGTGAAGACGGAACCGATACGATTCGATTGGAACTTTGCCAGAAGAATGTGTTTCTCGGTCATCGTAGATTCTTACATTCTAAACATCACTACCGTGGGTGGAGAAAAGCATTCAATGGAGACACTGAACATCGTAGAGCTCCACCCGCATTGTCAGGTGAACAAGTTTTTGAAAAGGTGAAAGATGTGCGTACTGAGTTTGGCAAGCCTTTTGCACATAAGATTGTGAAAGGTGGGTGGAAGAAAAGGTCGATATTTTTTGAATTTCCATATTGGAAGTCTTTGTACGTGAGACATTTTCTCGATGTTATGCATATTGAAAAAAACGTATTTGAAAGTGTTATCGGTACATTACTCAATATAAAAGGCAAGTCTAAGGATGGCCTTAAAGCAAGGGAGGACATGTTAAAAATGGGAATGAGAACTGAATTAGCACCCGTGAAGAAAGGAAGACGAACATATCTACCACCTGCTGCTTTTACTTTATCTAGAAAGGAGAAAAAAAATTGTGTAAGTCTCTGAGTGAAGTTAAGGTTCCAGAAGGATACTCATCTGATATCAGAAGACTTGTTTCTATGAAAGACCTCAAGTTGAAGAATTTGAAGACACATGATTGTCATGTTATAATGGAACATTTTCTACCGATCGGTATACGTTCTATTTTGCCAGAAAAAGTAAGAAGTTCCATAACTAAATTGTGTTTTTTCTTTCGGTCAATTTGTAGTAAGGTGATCGATCCCGAGATCTTACCAACACTACAAAAAGAGATTGTAATTACCTTGTGTGAGCTTGAAATGTATTTTCCTCCGTCTTTTTTTGACATAATGGTTCATTTAGTTGTTCATCTTGTGAAAGAGACACAGTTGTGTGGACCAGCTTATATGAGATGGATGTACCCTGCTGAACGGTATATGAAAATATTAAAAGGGTACGTGAAATCCCGAAGTCGACCAGAGGGTTGTATTGTTGAACGATACATTGTTGAAGAAGCTGTTGAGTTTTGTACTGAATATTTGTCTAACGTTCAATCGATTGGACTCCCCAGAGCTCAGATTTTCGACAAAATGGAAGGTAAAAAATTAATTGGGAATAAAATTGTGACAATATCAAGGGATGAACGGGATCAAGTTCATTTGTATGTTCTGCACAATAATAATGAGGTTGAGCCATATGTTGAAATGCACAAGGATCTACTCCGAAGGTTAAATCCGAACAGAAATGAAAATTGGATAGTTATAGAGCACAATCAAAGTTTCATACAATGGTTGAAGGATCATATTTATTTGAAGCGCTCTTCAGATCCTTCTTCGGTAACAGAAAGGTTGAGATGTTTGGCATATGGTCCAAGTTTGCATGTGTTTTCTCATAGCGCATATTCAATTAATGGATACACATTTTATACCAAAGAACAAGATGATAAGAGTACTGTGCAAAATAGTGGTGTCACCGTGCTAGCTGAAGCAATGCATATATCAAGTATGAAGGACTTAAACCCCAAATATGCAAATTTCTCATATTTTGGAGTTATTGAGCACATTTGGGTGTTTGATTACGAGAAGTTTCAGATTCCCATCTTTGGTTGCAAGTGGGTGAATAGTAGTGGCATACGAATGGATAAGTCTGGATTTTTGCAAGTTGATCTTACTAGGGTGGGGTACAAAGATGAACCTTTTATTCTAGCATCTCAAGCTAAACAAGTGTTCTATGTGAATGACCCGAAGAGTACAAAATGGTCTATAGTGCTTTTCTCTAACAAAGTGACTGATGATAGCGGTGTCGATCAATGTGATATTGATGTTGAGAATGAGTCATGCATTAGACGGAATGAGTTGAATAGAAATGATGAAGTTGAGGATCTTATATCGGATGAGTCATATATAAGAAACAATCATAATGAGGGAATTTGGATCAATTCATCCGTACGCATTGCTAAGAAACAAGTGATTAATATTCCAACAAAGAAAAGAAAGAGATGTTAGTGACTTAGGTAAATTATCCATGGTTTCTTTATTTTATTTTTTCAATTGTTTTGATTATAAGTTATATGTGATAATGCATGATTTCATTATATTTTTGTTTTCAATTGCTTTGATTATAAGTTATATCTGATAATGCATGATTTCTTTATTTTTTTGTTTTCAATTGCTTTGATTATAAGTTATATATGATAATGCATGATTTCTTTATTTTTTTGTTTTCAATTGCTTTGATTATAAGTTATATTTGATATTTGATGGTTTCCTTGGTTTATTACAGGTTAGACATGGCTGATGACCAACATGAGGAAGTTAGTAAAAAAGTATCCGCGGAAGAAGAAATTCGAAGAGGCATCACAGTAATGAGAAGGGTGGTCCAAGGAAGATATCGAGGCATCATACTAGATGTCTATTGGAGCACCCAGGGATAGCTTATAGAACCTAATGGGCATACCTTAACTAGTTTTATCGGTGCACTAGTAAGGAATGAAATTCCCATTACATGTGATGATTGGAGAAACAAAGAGCTGAATGAGTCCAAAGAAAAAATTTGGAGTGAGATAAAGGTCCAATCATTTGGCCCTTAATTATACGGTATCAATTATGTTTTTTCAATTACCGATACTAACTATCAATCTGTATGTTTTTCTTAGCGATGTTTTAACATCGAAGAAGAAAGAAGAGGCTTTTGTATGAAATTGGCCGGAAAGCTTCTAAGAGGGTTTCGGACATTTTTATCATCCAAGTTCCTTAAGGATGCGGATGGTAATTTTGTGGATGCGGAGCTTCCTAAAAAATATGAAAGTTTGATATCGGCTGAAGAATGGGAAGCTTTCAAATCCAAAAGACAAGACCCAGTTTTTCAAAGAATAAGTGCTACAAATCGGGAAAGAGCATCAAGTCCCGCATATCCGTACCGAAAAGGACGTGTCGGATATGGACGCTTAGAACAATCCATGGTAAGTATTTATAAATTGCGATAACAAATTTGTTCATCATATATTAGTTTTATCTGATCAAATTGTATGACTTAATGTGTAGCTGCAGAAGGAGGAAAGTTCAGAAACATCTCTTCCTGCACATGTTTTGTGGAAGGAAGCCCGTGTGGGCAAATCTGGAGTTCCTCAAGAAGAAGTTTTATACGTATACCAGAAATGTGTAAGTATAACATTTTTTCATTAATTGAATAACATTTTTATACACAAATATTTGACAAGTGTACGGTATTCATCTGATTTTTCAGGAGGAGCTATCTCAGTCTTTATCTCCCGATGATACTAGGAGCATACTTGGTCGGGCATTAGATGTCCCTGAGTATTCTGGTCGGGTGAGGGGTAAGGGATTTGGAGTCACTCCGACCTCCCTGAGTATTAAAAAAGGAAAGGCTCCTAGTAATCGGGAGCTTCATGCAAGAATGGAAGCCATGCAAGCTGAGCTTGATGCATTGAGGAGAGAAAGAGAGGCTAGCGCCTCAACAGTATACAGAGATGCTTCGGACAAAGACAGTATCAACTGTACCTTTCAGCCGAACATTCCAGAGGTAATTACATATAATTGTCTTAAATTGAACTATTTGCTTAAATTATGTATTTGACATATATACACATTAACGATTTCTTGTTATTATTGGTTTTAGGGCATTTCCCATTGTCAGCTGTATTTGTCGTCACCATACTATCGGATGGTTGGCAAGGGAAAAGTGCATAACGTTAGCGGAGTATTACTCCACACTAGAGAGCTCCCTGCTGGATGTTTGAAGGTATCAGTTGATATTGCAGTTGATCCGAATGCAGCATTACCATATCCTAGCGATGATTCGGATGCAACAACGGTGCACGAAGCAGTAGGTTCGTTTGTTGCATGGCCGACAAACCTCATATGCGTAGGATATGAGGTATGATTAAAACTTATGTTAACTTCCTTGGTATATTCAAAGTTTAAAATTTATGCTTAAAATTTTACTTACATATTTTCCTATGTTAAATAGACTCCCACAAAATCCAAATCAAAAGATAGTGCGATTCCACGGCATACCGAGTCCACGGTTTCAAGAAAAGAGGTAATATACAATTATATGACATATATTCATGGAAGTTGTTACATTCTTAATTGGATCTAACTATTTATATGACATGTAGCTTCAAGAAAATGAGGATAGCAATGCCTCCGCACAACAAAAAAAGGAGGTTAGCAACGCCTCCGCACGGGTAAAAAGTTCTGGTGCTAAGAAGACCGTAGCTAGGAAAAAACCTACCACCAAGTATAGGTCGTGCCTCAGGACATTTCTAGAGATGACCGATATACCGACCGGAGGTGTTCGGACTGTACATATGGAGGTAGGGATTTTCGGCTTTGATTACGAACAAATGATTGGTAATGAGGACTTCATGCAAGTTTTTGGTCGTGAAGAAATCGGCGCCAACGTTGTCAATACATATGTTAGGTAAATCCGGACTACTTTGTTTTATTAATTAAACAACTTATGTTAATGATGTTTACTTTATGTTAATGATGTTTTTATATTAGGTTTTTGTATGACAAATTGATGCGCCCCAATGGTTTGGACGTGTCATTCGGATTCTTAGCACCCGCGACCGTCAACTATGGTTTAATGTTAAGTAGACCGGATACCGTGACGGAGTACGTTCTTCGGATCCTCATGGACAATAAAGATGCGGAGAAGTTGTTTTTTATACCGTTTAATACCGGGTTAGCATTTCATTCTAACTTCATCTATTATAATTATTTTCCAAGTTACCATCTAACATTTGCCTAATCATTACAGTGGACATTGGTTGTTGCTCGCAATCAATCCTATCCGAGAAATTGTGTATTATCTTGACTCGTTAGGAAATGATTGGACAACATACCCGGATATGAAGGTCCTAATTGACACGTAAGTGAGAATGTTCAAAATTTTTCTTAGTTTATGTGAATTGTTCTAATTGCTTCATTTTTTTTTATTAGCGTCCTACAAGCTTTTCGGGCCCAACGAGTTATCCAAACCTCAAGGAGGGGCGCCAACTCCATTACATGGATTAAAGTGGCGGTATATTTTTAATTACCACGTTTTTTATTATATTAGTGATGACTACACTTGATAAAACTTAGGATTTATAATCCATATTTTTTTTCATATGTAGTGTCCTCGTCAACGTAATCAAATAGATTGCGGGTATTTCATGTTGAGGTTTATGCGAGATACTCTCGTTTTGGGCCGATTAGAGATTCCCACCGATGTATGTATTTCTAACTTATGAGTTATTTTTATATTTACACATATCTCATAATTAAATAGTTGGAATTAATTCAAAATATGTTATATTATTATGTAGTACTTTGATGAATTCAAGTGTGCATCTTATACAAAGGATCAAGTGGACGAAATCAAAGAGGAGTGGTGTCAATTCATGATAGAGCTCAAAGTTTGTTCATAAATTTGTGTAATTAATGTGTACATTTGTAGTAGTATATGTAATGACTTATAAATATAAACATAAATTTGTATATATTTTGATACATTTATGGCAAAATTGGTTTGAATTGGTTTGAATTGGTTAGCCAAAAATTGGTAAAAAAAGGCCAAAATGGCATATATAAAATGTGATAATTGTCTGCCAAAATCTGGTTGAAAACAGGTAGAAATTCTGGTTTATAAACCTGGAAAAAATGTGGTTTCAAACAAATCCTTCAAAAAATTTCGTATACCTTAGACAGCGCTTTTGTAAAAAGTGCTGTCTAAGGGGGGCATTAGAAAGCGCTTTAGGCAAAAGCGCTGTCTAAGGGGGGGGCTTAGACAGCGCTTTTTGAAAAGCGTTGTCTAAGGTATACCTAAAAAAATTAAAATAGGAGGGGCTTAGACAGCGCTTTTGGCCAAAGCACTGTCTAAGGGGGGGGGGGGGGGCTTAGACAGCGCTTTTCAAAAGCGCTGTCTAAGGTGTACCTAAAAAATTTAAAATAAGAGGGTCTTATAAAGCGCTTTTGGCCAAAGCGTTGTCTAAGGGTGGGGGCTTAGACAGCGCTTTTAAAATTTTAAAAAGCGCTGTCTAAACCTTTAGCAGCGGAGGTTTAGACAGCGCTTTAAAGCGCTGTCTAAGGCTAAAAAAAGCGTTGTCTAAGGTCTTGTTTGTTGTAGTGTTGGTTGAAGAGCACAAAAAATTGAAGGACCGGGAGGTCGAGTTCAACGAAGCTGCCAAGGAGAATGAGCATCTCCGGCTGAGGGTCGAGGTGCTGGAGGGGTTGTCGCTTCCTGCTGATGGAGAGACTGAGGAGGACTGGGCCATGCGAAGCCGGGGTGACCTGACTGCTTGGATCAGGGAACTTGAGAAGGATGTCGTGGGAATCTTCCGAGAAGGTTTTGACAAGGCCACTGACAAACTCAAGGTTGTCAACCCTAGGCTCGTAACTGATAGGACGGCCTTCAACTTTGAAGTGGTAGATGGAGAAATTGTTTGCCCCTTTCCTGGCTCAGAAGATGTAGGCGAGGATGGGGAAGCTAATGAATAGATTTGGCATGTGCACCAGTTTCTTGTTTTTACGGCCTGCGTGCCAATTTGTAATTCGGGCTTGGCCCTTTATTTTGTACTTTCATCGGCCATTCTTTGGTCGACTTTTATAATACAATGTTTATTTCATTTTGTTTAATTTCGATGATGAGATGTGAACTTGTTTGCTCGACTGTATAGGCTCGTCGGTTTAGGGAACCAACGAGGTGGCGGGTTTTACGTTCGCTGCAAATCGGGACAAAGTTCATGGTCAAGGCCCTAATCCTGTGGCTTGGGCCTTCCCATCGCGAGCTAGGTGTCATGCCAACATAGTACTGCAGCGCTGAAGTTCGTTTTAAAGTGTCCAGCATCGAGGGAGGTCGTGCCCGTCTTCCGGGGACTTCGACTTTCCTTTCGATCAATGTTGAGGTGCCAAGGTCGTACCTTCCATGTTTTCATGAGCGTGTTGTCATTTAGCTGTAGTATTGCTTGAGTTTTTCATCATTCCAGGGTCGAGCTAGTTCTTCTCCTCGTAATTTTTCGAGGTAGTAGGCCTTGCTGTCCGTTTTGCCTCAGACACGGTACGGGTCTTCCCAGTTTGCGGCCAGCTTGCCATCTTACGTGTTCTTCTGGTTTCATCAAAGGACGAGGCTGCCGATTTGGAATCCCCTTTGAATGACTTTTGCTTCTTGGCGTAGATCCACCTTTCGTTTAAGCAAAGCTTCTCGTAAAGCTGCTTCAAAACGTATTTCCTCGACGGGGTCAAGTTCTACTCGTAGGGCTTCGTCGTTCAGCTCCTCGTCGAGGGGTGCTTCTGTTCGTCTCGAGGGTTCCAAGATTTCCAATGGGATGACTGCCTCAGTCCTGTAAGTTAATCGGAATGGGGTTTCCCTGGTCGTTTAGTGCGGGGTCGTGTGGTAGGCCCAGAGTACGCTATGTAGCTCCTCGAACGACGCTTTCTTTGCCTACCCCAACCTGCATTTGTCCTTGTAAGATCACCCTATTGGCCGTATTTGCTTGGCCGTTGGTTTGGGGATGCTCTACGGATGTAAAATGTTGTTGTGTGCCTAGATTGGCGACGAAGTCCTGGAACCTTCTGTCTGTGAATTGTGTTTCGTTGTCGGTGACAAGGACTTGTGGTATGTCGAAGTATACGAGGATGTTCCTTTTTGAAGAACGGAGTATATTTTATGTCGTGGTCTTGGCGAGAGCTTCAGCTTTGATCCATTTTGTAAAGTAATTGATGTCGACAATGAGATATTTGTTTTGGTAGGAGTCGGTCACGAATGGTTCGAGGATATCCATTCCCCACCACGTGAAAGGCCACAGGGAGGAAAGTGTTTTTATCTCATTAGGGGGAGCTAGGTGCATGTCTGCGTGTCTTTGACATCTGTCGCATTTCTTGATGTACTCCTTTGTGTCGTGTTGCATCGTCGACCAATAATAGCCTGCTCGGAGTGTCTTTCGTGCCAATGACTTTCCTCTGAGGTGTTGGGTGTTGATTCCTCCATGAATTTCTCCCAAGATATCGGGAACCTTTTCTTCCTCGATGCATTTGAGTTGCGGGATGGAGAACCCTCGCCGATAGAGCTTACCTTCGAGGAGAACATATGAGCATGCCCTTCTCTTGATGACATATGCCTCTTTTGGATCTGCTGGGAGTTCATCCCTTGTTAGGTAAGCGTGGATGGGAGTCATCCAACAATGAGCGTCGCCAATGGACAGTACCTCAAGCGGAGGGGGAGGCTTTTCGATGCTTGGTCGGGGAAGGATATCTTGGATCACGGATTTGTTCCTGTTCTTCTTTCGTGTGCTCGCCAGTTTCGATAAGACATCTGCTCGGGTGTTGTTCTCTCTCAGGACATGTTGGACTTCCCAAGAGTCGAATTTTTCCAGTTTGTCTTTTACCAAGGCTAAATAATCGGTGAGGTTATCGTTCTTGGCCTCGGTGAGGTTATCGTTCTTGGCCTGATATTCTCCCCGTACTTGGAATGCTACGAGTTGAGAGTCTGTGGAGATTTTTACTTCCTTTGCCCCCAGGTCCTCGGCCGGTCGTAGGCCCGCCAGGAATGCTTCGTATTCGGCTTGGTTATTCAAAGTCAGGAAGGCTAGTTCTAGGGTTACTTCAATCAGGATCTCGTCTTCATTTTCAAGGATGATTCCCGCGCCACTTCCTGTCGAACTGGAGGCACCGTCGACGAAAATTGTCCATTTATGGGCGCCGCTAGTTGGGATATACGTCCTCTCAGCCACGAAGTCGGCCAAGACCTGCGCCTTTAGGGCCTTCCTACTTTCGTATTGGATATCAAATTCTGATAATTCTAACTACCATTTTAGCATTCTGTCGGCAAATTCAGGTCGACCCAGTAGTTGCTTTATGGGCTAGTTCGTCCGAACTATGATCGTATGGGCGAGGAAATAATGTCTCAGCCTTCTTGTTGTGTTTATCAGGGCCAAGGCGACCTTCTCTATCTGTTGGTACCTGAGCTCGGGGCCCTGGAGGGCTTTGCTCGTGAAATAGATGGGTTGTTGTTCGTCGTTTGTCTCGCGGATGAGGACTGCGCTGACCGCCTCGGTGGCTACGAACAGGTACAGGTATAACGCTTATCTTGCGAGAGGTCGTGACAGGACTGGTGGTTCAGAGAATTCCTTCTTGAGGTGGAGCAATGACTGTTCGCACTCTTTGGTCCATTCAAAGGTGGCTTTTTTCCGTAGTAGCTTGAAGAATGGAAGTGCGTGTTGTGCGGATTTAGCAACGAAACAGGATAGGGAAACGAGCATGCCATTGAGTGATTGAAAGGATTTCTTCGAGTTTAGGGTTGGGAATTTTGTGAACGCCCGACATTTGTCGGGGTTGTCTTTGATCCCTCGCTCGGTGAGGTAGAAGCCGAGGAATTTCCCTGCACGAACTCCGAAGGTGCATTTTTCGAAGTTGAACCTTATTTTGCACTTCCTTGCTTGCTCGAAGACCTTTCTAAGATGTCGGGAGTGATCAGGCTCCTCGTGTGACTTTACTATCATGACGTCCATGTATACCTCGAGCATGTCTCTGATTTCTCCTCATAATACCTTATTCATCATGCTCTGGTATGTGGCACCGACGTTCTTCAGCCCGAAAGGCATACCATTGTAGTAGTAATTTTCGGTCGGGGTCATGAAGGCCATGTGTCGCTTGTCCGTGTCCGACATGGGAATTTGGTTATATCCGCTGTATGCATCCATGAAGGACAGGAGTTTAAAACCTACATAATTGTCGACCAGTTTATCTATGTTAGGCAAAGGAAAAGCATTTTTGGGACATGCCCAGTTGAGATCAGTATAATCAACACACATACGTCATTTTCCATTTTTTTTAACAAGAACTACATTAGAGAGTCAGGTTGTGTACTGGGCTTTAGAAATAAAATTCGCCTCTAAGAGGTCTTTTACAACCTGCTCGGCAGCCTCCGCTTTCTCGGGAGACTGCTTGCGCCTACACTCTGCTACGGGTCTAATGTTTGGATTTATAACTAACTGATGGCAAGCGACCTCAGGGTCGAGACCGGGCATCTCAGCAGCACTCCAGGAGAACAAGTTTGCGTTGTCCTTGAGACAGGTTGCAAGTTGTTCCTTTATCGCCAGTGGTAGACAGACATCTATCTTCACAGCACTGTCGAGGTTGTCGCCCGGGGGGATAAGCTCGAACGCGCCGTCGGGGATTGGACGCACTGGATGAATTGGAGTCTGCCCATTGACGGGATCCTATTCTTCGGTGTTTTCCTCACTGAGGCGGATGTCGAGGTCGATGGAGTTGACTCGCGAGGAAGGTGGGCACTCCTTGGCTCTTGGCTTCTTGTTTCCTTTGGAAGTGTTGATTATGGTTTGCCCTTTGACTGTAACGTCGTAACACCTCCGAGAAACTTCGATATCGCCGTGAATGGTGACTACGTGGCCCCGCTTAGTGTAGTACTTCATCTTTAAGTGGATGGTGGAGGGCACGGTTGTTAGCCCGGCCAAAGTCGGTCGCCCAAGGATGCAGTTATGCAGTGATGGGCACTCGATCACCAGGAATTGGACTTTAACCTCCCTGGCTGTCTCATTATCTCCAAACAGAACGAGTAACTCCACATATCCCCATGGTCTTGTGGTTTCTCCGTTGAACCCTTGGAGGTCGGATCTGACGTAGGGGGATAAGTTTGACTTGTCCAGTTTGAGGGTTCTGAACAGATGGGCATACATGATATCCACTGAGTTGCTTTGGTCGAACAGAATGCGTCGAACGTCAAAACGCGCCATCTTTTCCCTTATTCGAAAGGGAATAGTAGAGTTGGGTGAACCTCCTGGTAGCTCCTCGAGGAAAAAAGATATAGGATTGGACTTTCACCGAGATTTGGTCAACGTCGGGAGTGGTTAGTAGAAGTTCGTCAAACTTCCGTTTGATGGAGATGGTCGCGTTCTCGTTGTTTATCCCGTCTCCAGAGATGACCAAGGCTGCCGGGAAGTCTTCCCACGGGCTGTGAGCAGTAACTTAACCTCCCACGTGGACATCGGGGAGGTGGAAATCTTCAAGGCGAGATATGCAGAGGGCTACTTGGAAGGGGGAGTTGTCGCCCGGAGAGTCTTTGTGGTCTCTTTTTGTGGACTTTTCTTTGTGCCAGGGGAGTCTCACTTCTTTTGGTGTATCGTTTGTGGTCGCCCTCTTTGATCAATATCTCGATAGCGTCTTCAGCTGGACGCAATCTTCAGTTATGTGTCTGTGGTTCATGTGGAAGCGACAATATTTGGACTTATCAGTGTGGGGCTTAGGTGTTGTAGGTTTGGGGAACCTCACTCTGCCCTGTTTGAATTCAGAGTTGATGCATTCAACGAGCATGCGCTCGCGGGGAGCAGTCAACAGTGTATACTCGGAGAAACGTCCCGCCGATCCTCTCCCCTCGCGGACCTCACAAGATTTGTCATCTCTTCGCTTTTCCCCGCTGCGGCGAGGGGCAGCGTAGTCTTCATGCTTGGAACTTTTGGTCTCATCTTGACCGCGGGTTCTTCGGACATTGTGGGCGACTTGCTTCTCCTCGTATCTGATATACGCTTGCGCCTTTACAAGAGCTCATCAAGGGAGCGGGGTGGCTCGATCCCGACAGCTCTGCTGAGTTCACTTCCGGGGAGGAGCCCTTTCTCAAGGAGATACTTTTTCATGTAATCGGTCGTATCTACCTCGACAGTTTCTTAGTTAAATCGCTTGATGTATGAGCGCAGCATTTCATTCTTCCCATGTACGATGGCTTCAAGGGTTGCTTCAGTCTTCGGGTGGCGTTGAGAGGCTGTGAAGTGCCTCGTGAACGCTGACCTCATGCTCCTCCGGGATGTGATAAATTCGGGGGCCAGGCTTTTGTACCACGCCATGGATCCCTTCCTGAGGGTTGTCGAGAACAATCTGCACTTGACATTTCTGCTGATGTCGTTGCGGTAGTTGATCATAGTGTTAATGTTGTCGACATGGTCGTCAGGATCAGTCGTCCCATCGTAGGTTGCCATATTTGGGGGCTTCTCCATGCCTGTTGGGAGTGGAGTTTCCATGATGGCCCGTGAAAGCGGATAACGAGGGTCATCTTCATCACTCCTCAAGGTAGAGTAGTCCTCGTTCCTGGGACTCTGAGCACGTCGAAGGGAGGTCCTCGGCTGGTCGTTCAGTCGCTTGGGATGTCTCCTGGATTTGTTCTTCTTTGTTTCCGGGGAGCGTCGTCCACGAGGAGGAGGTGAGTGTCCTCGCTTCTTGGCGGCCTCTGAGTTGCGTCTTTTAGGATGAGATTCGTGTCCCTATCGAGGAGGATTAGTCTGTCACTCGGTCTCCAATGCCATGATCCTCTCCTGTTGTTGAAAGAGCATGAGGTTGGTCTGGTTGAGTGCGTTCACCATGGCGATCATGGTGGGGGCCCCTTCGATTGGTACTGGGATGGGCTGAAAGGCAGTCGCTGGCTGAGGTGGAGGAACATTATTTTCCTCAGGCTCAGGTGACGGGGTGGAAGGTTGTTGGTCCCTTGGATCGACTTCATGAATGATGTGTTGATCGTCTTCCGGCCCGTTGTAGTCGACGAGGCCGAGGGCATGGTTGTCGTCATGTTCGCTGGTCATGATGGAAGGGTGAAAGGTGAATTGAAGCTTTGATCTTCTTTAATGGAATATGGGGAGAACTTGATTCCCACAGACAGCGCCACTGATCTTACCCGATCAGAAGGAACCCTCCAGGTGTTGAAGAGCAAACGTACGGTGGATTGAGAGAAGGTGGGGGTATACCTGCAAGGAACTCCGATGCTAAAATAAGTATACGATACAGAAAGATAAGAGATAATTATGTTTTCAAAATACCTAACCCTCTAGTGAAAGAGGGTATTTATAGTGTGCCCCCAGCGCTGGGCCAAGGTCCTTACTTGGGTTGGGTCAGCGAAGCCCAAGGAAGAACTGTCAAGGAATGCGCAGGAGCAAGTAAGACCTAGCATGTGGTCTTTCCCTTGGTCCAACTGTCTCTATATTTGAGGAGATAATTGAGGATAGTTGGGTGACGTTGCGCACGTGGGGGACGCTGTCTCCCCACGTCCGGGTTAGTGGATCGTGGGTCGTGCCAGACGATGTGGGTCTCTTTCTGATCAATTGGACTTCTGTCCGTCGCTGACTTAGAGGCTCAGTCCAAAACAATTATATTAAAATATAAAAGTAAAACTTAGTTATATTTAAGAATTTATGAAAATAAGTTGTAGAAATCATATGAATAATGTTATAAATTGTTCATGAGTTCTCTCAAACAAGAAATCTCACAAAAATTATGTTATTATGTAAACTCAGATAATTCAATGGGAACAAACATTTAGTCTCATTGTACTTTTGATTTTCTAGTCTATTTAAACATTATTTGAATTTCTTATTTACATATATTTTCAATGATAAGGGTTTTTTAAGTAGGCTAATAGGTCAATCAGACATTCAAAAAGGTCAGACTCATGTCAAAAAATAAGCCTTTGATATGCTATATACTAGACTTAGGCTTTGAATTTTTTAGTAGGCTACGCTCGGGCTTGGAAAGCCTAGCTATGCACAGCCTATTCTCACCCCTAATGATAATGAATCTTATTCAATCTTGTTGGCATTATATGACAGTTTGACTTTGTATGAATCATTTGAATTATAAATTTATTCAGTTGTTTATGCTTAATGATTTTTATTTGAGATACTCTGTTAAATTATTGTTATACAAATAGGGATTCCTAACTCATAACCTATATGTTGGACCTAGTGCAATTGTTATACTTAAGTCGGTTGAATAGGGATAAGAGACCTCAAGTAGTGGCACATGGAATTGACGGTATGTACGTCATCTAACACTACTTACGCTGGCAGACTAGGGATAAAAAAACACTGAGTAGTTGTTAGTGAGTTATTTTGTGGAGGACTGATTATAACGGTTTTATTAATTTGCCGTAAGATTATAAGGATAAGACCATTCATACACAAGAAGGGATAAAGGGATTTTAAAACATAATTTGGCCACTTCCGTGACATAATTTTCTTGTTTATTATTTTTTGCACCAAAACTTACAAAATCCCATTTTTATTGTTTTTATTCAATATTACACAAATCATTGTTTTGTCTGAACACAATTCTTGTGGGTTCGATCTTTTTATTGCTGCAATATTATCGAGACACTTTCCGAAAAATCATCAGCTTTTATATCATACACATTTTAGTCTCCAGCAATGGTCTAGAAAGAGTATATTTCTATTTTATTTTATTTTTATTTATTTTTATTTTATTTTTCTCATGTTTATCTCCCAATTTTTTTTTTTCTTTTTATAATATAGATTTTTATTTTTATGCTATTTTTTTATTAATTTTAATTGAAGCGAGTATCAAAGCTTACTGTTATCCGATGGCACTCTTCTATTGGCAGTGAGCAACTAATCCAACCATCCACGTAACCCAAACCTTCAAATTACTCTATCCTCACTAGATAAGAAAAAAATCCACACATTAGTCTTTCAACTTTCAATGGACAACAAAACATAACAACAAACATATCCAAAAACAATGGCCACTATTTTCTCATCACCACCGCCCATTTTCTCCTCCTCCTCCACCACCACCACCACCACAACCACCACCATATCAAAACCACTCATCTCTTTCAAACACCAACACCCACTACTAACAACCACCTTAACAGCAGCCACAGCAGCAGCCATAGCCACCATTCTCACAACATCCCCACCCTCCATAGCAGCAGAATCATCACCCTCCCCCTACAATCTCTACTACGGAACCGCCGCAAGCGCCGCAAACTACGGTGGCTACGGTGGCAACTCAAACAAGAAAGACTCAGCTGAATACATCTACGACGTTCCAGAAGGCTGGAAGGAGCGATTGATCTCAAAAGTTGAAAAGGGTACAAATGGAACAGACAGTGAATTCTATAATCCGAAGAAGAAAACAGAGAAAGAGTATTTAACTTACCTTTCTGGGTTTCGTCAGTTAGCACCAAAAGATGCTGTTTTGAACAACTTGGCTCTTTCTGATGTGAATTTGCAGGATGTTATTAGTACTGCTGATAGTGTGAGTTCTGAGGAAGTGAGAGATGATAAGGGTCAACTTTATTATGTTTATGAGATTGATGGTGTTAGTTTTCATAGTTTGATTTCTGTTACTTGTGCTAATAATAAAATTTATGCTCATTTTGTTAATGCTCCTACTCCTGAATGGAATAGAGATAAGGATGTTCTTACTCATGTTCATAAGTCTTTTAAGACTGTTGTGTGATTGTTATGTGTTTTCGATGTATAGATATTATGGTTGTTCAATAATGGATAATATTCTATGATGATGAGGATGGTGTTTTGTGATTAATTTGAAATTGAAACTTCCTTTACCTATCAACTTCGTTGCATTTTTATATGATTCTGTTAGTGGTTTTGAGAGTTTGTTTTCATGATCCATTTGGTCATTACCTATCGACAACAAATTTGGGTTTATCAGCCAAATCCTTTTAAATTTGTGTTCCTTTAAGATGAGCCCGATTTCAAAAACATAATGTAATTTCATCTATGAACACACTTACATACAATGTACCATAATAATGGTGAATTTTTCTTTAACAAAAATGAAATAGAATGAAAGTATTTAACAATGAAATATGGAAAGATTATGTGAACTACAGTATCTTCATCACTACATAGTTAAGACTTCAATAATAGGAATAATAATTGCAAAGAAACTAAAAAATGACATAAGTTGGAGAAAATAACAAGAAATGGAACTAGTATCTTCCCAAAAAAAAAACTCGTATGCATTATGAGAAATGCAACTTTACCGCTGGTCGGCTAAAAAGCACAAGTAAAAGAAAAACAACAACAAAATACACACAACTGTAACATTACAGAAAGAATAAAATAATTATATTAGCGGTAGCAATGAAGTAAATGAAGTCTGTCCAATGAAACTCAATTTTTTCTTTTTTCCTTTTTTTTCCTTTTTTTTGTTTATCAAATCTTTTACCAATGACACTTACAAATCAAAACAAAAACCAGAGAAACAGACTCTCCAGCAATAAACATCCTCCTCCTCTTCTGTAGCTTCAGCCGAAGACCAAAAATAGACATTATTAAATGCAGTCTACCTAAATAGATATCTTAGGTATCTAAATATTCAAAATATCTTCCATGTACAGAAGAAATATTCATAAATTAAGCCAGGTGGTGTCTCCTTACATTAATATTTTTTTTTTACCGATTTTTCTGCTATAAGACATGAAGACTCTGGTTTAACATTCGATTATCACCGTCTCAATATTTGAATTATGCCGTCCCAAGCCTCTCAATATTTGAATTATGTCGTACCCGTACCCGTACCCAAGCCTCTCAATATTTGGATTATGTTGTACCCGTACCCAAGCCATCTGGCTTTGATTGTGTTCTAATGTAAGTGAGACCTCGAGTAGCAGGCATGGTAAAATTGCCAGTATTCGCTGATGAACCACTGTCGGCTGGATTAGTCTGAGCACCTCGCTTCCATTGCATGCTTCTTGCACCCAGTTTCATTGGGGGCCGAGGTCTAAATGAACCAGGCATACCTCTTGCAAAGGGTGGTCTCGGATACCTAGCAGTAGGAAATGAAGATCCCCTAACAACTCGTGGCGGCCATGTTGTCGTTGGAGCAGATTCTTGATGGGCAGCACTTTTCTTTACAACCTGCAGTGAAACAGTAAATGCAGATAATTAAGTTCATGGAAGGCTATTGTGATACCTGATATTTAATCGTCAGTATAGATTTTAAGCAAGAAAATTGAAGTTCATGCTAATTAAAAAATTTAGTTATCATGTACCCAAAAAAAAAAAATTAGTTATCAGCAATTTTCTTAATCTAATCAGTTATTGTATTCCACAATCTGCCCTTTATGGAAGCTAGTTCAATTAAAGGAAGTCATTGTAGGGACATGTGAAAGTCATCTAGAAACAAAAGACTAGAAACATAGATGTTTGATATATAGGGGAGAAGCAATGGATTTTTGGGCTCAAGATTGCAACCTGCTACACCTGCAGCTTGTCCACGGCAGAGGAAGCCTCTGATTTAGAGTGATGTAGAGCAAGTCTTATCCATGGATCTTTCGTACAATCCCATCAAAGGTAGCGTTGAGCAGAAGGTTCAACAATCACAATAACAACCAAACTTTATCCCACAAAGTGGAATCGACTACATGGATCAACCTATAACATAGTATTCCATAGAAAATCATGTTTATATCCAACTCATTAATCTCCAAATCTATCTAAACTAAGTAGAGGAAGGCTTGACTATCCCTATCGGATCTAATCTCTTCCTACAAAATCCACATATAAGTTGTCAATAGCATACTATGCACCACAATAGTGGAATGCCTTAGGTAGGAGTGGTAGTATACATCACGATGCTATTGGTCTGCCACAAATAACTATTCTTCCTACTTTTAGTTCATTCTACTTTATTTTTCTTCTATGCTTCAGTTTTATTGCTACTCTGTACTTTAGGTTCTTCAACTATTAAGTATGATAACCTCTTTATTGTGTATTAGCCTATTTGAGTATTTATGTTTATACTCAAGTCTTTGCAATAGCGTTATTCGCTACACCGCTATAATGGGATAAACATAGATCCACTTTAGTGGGTCGGGGCTACACAACGCTATCTGAGATTAACATAAATCCACAGGTCTTCTCTCGCTACATACCCAAACCACCCAAGCCCAATTTTGACTATCATTTCTACTATTGGTGCTACTCCAACTCTCTAATGTTGTCATTTATAATCTTATCTTGTCTAGTTTTACTACACATCCAACTAAACATCTCATCTCTAATACACTTGGTTTATTTTCATGTCGGTTCTTTATAGCCCAACATTTAGTCCCGTACATCACCGGTCGTACAGTTACCCGATAAAAGTTTTCCTTCAATTTGAATGGTACTTCGGAATCACATAAATTACACCCTCCTCCATTTCAACCACGGCCACCCAACTTGAATTTGATAGTTTATGTCTCCTTTTATTTCTATGTCGTTTTGCAATATGGGCACACATATTTAAATTGCATAGATTGGTGCAAAACCTTGATATCGGTGCACGTTGAGTCTGAGTGGCATTCCTTTTCCTACTATAAATGGGTAACATCTTAGTACCCTACCTTCTAACTACTTAAACTTACTATTCCATGTGACTAACAAAGACTGGGCACCTGCATAAAATGATGACTATAGAAATTGACAATCTCTAAAATGAAAAAGATATGTAATAGTGAGAAAATTGGGAGATGTAGAACCTCTAGATACAAAACCTTGATTGCAGACAAATTTTTCGGTGCCCATCGAGTATGAGTGGCATCCCTTTTCCTACTATAAAAGGGTAACATCTTAGTACCCTACCTTCTAACTACTTAAACTTACTATTCCGCGTGACTAACAAAGACTGGGCACCTCCATAAAAAGGCGACCATAGAAATTGACAATCTCTAAAATGAAAAGGATATTCAACAGTGAGAAAATTGGAGGGGAGATGTATAACCTCTAGATAACTAAGTGTGTCTGTTTCGCAGGTGGATCATGTTCCAAAATTGTTTTACAACTTACAGCAAAAGTAACATAATGCATATGTGAAAACACATTTATTCCCGTAGGGACATTAATCCAAACATGTGCCAAAGTAGCAAGCTGAGACCAATACCTTGAGAAGTCGTGACATGAAAGAAGTGCCATCTAGAGATAGTGCATTATCGGCTGCTTCTTTTAGCATGAATTCAACCAAAGCTGCCCTGCTCAAGTAAACATAAATTAAAATAAAGTTGCAAACAAAATGTGCTGAATATAAATGAGCAATGCAAACTATCAAAACATCTTACCCTTTTGGCTGCCCAGTTGCAGCATCAGTAACTATGATCACTTTCGACACTTCCCCAAACTTGTTAAAATGCCGAGACAAGCCATCTTTAGTAGCAGCAAAATGAACCTATGACAACCAATATAATAAAACTTTAGAAATCAAACAAATCCAACCCAAAACCAACCTTTGAGGCCTCCCCTCACCCACCCAGAACAGAGGAGCAAGAGTTATTACATTGCTAACAAAAATGGTTCTGGAATCCACATCTTCTGAAGGACGACCAGCAACACTAGAACCTGAGAATGCACAATATGAAATCAGTTGTACGTCTGATAAATGTAGGAAATTTTCAAGTGGTAAATAAATATAAATAAGATTAAAGATAAATACATTGAATAACAAAATGTTTTAACGATACAAAATACCCTTCATCATTAGAAATTTATTTCACCAGCCAAAAACACTATTTGTGTGTATCAAAGGTAACAAGAGTTTCTACTAGTGAAGATTTAAAACTCACCAGTAGTACAGTGTGCCTTGCTAGACTCTTTCTGAACATCAGGAGCAATGTTTACCTATCATATGCCATAGTATCAAGTGAAAACAATCAATAACTATACAACCAGGCATGTTATACTTTTAAACAGAAAACCAAGTATCTCAGAAAATAAGCATAAATGAGCATCTCACATTTCCATTACTAATTTTCATAGCTTGTGTATTCTCCTTCACCAGTTGCACATTAGATCTGGGATTTCCAGTTTCATTGTTTAAAGTTTTATGACCATTAAATTCTGCAACCACTCTTGGTTCCTGATACTGCTCCGGCTTCCAAGTATTTACATTAACAGAAATATTCACTATTTTACGGGAAGTGTTGCGTGCAGCAGCAGATTGGTCCTGTTCTCGATTCTGATTTAGACGCAAACTATCACCAGCATTTTTTGCTACACTATACTGCTCCATGAGTGAACCACTGCCCCTGTTTCCAACAGAGGAGCTGATCTGAGAAGTTCCCGTCACCCCACGGCCTATGACATTTAAATTATGACGCCCTTCATTATCAGAATTAGAATCATTATCTGAATTAGAATCAGAAGGAAAACCAGTTTCATGTTCAATCATTGTGGTATCTGAAGCAAATTGCCGATCGTAATCAGGTCTTTGAAGATACATTGATTGATTTTTCTCCTGCTGTTGATAATCAAGTTGGCTGTTATCAGCTGATGAATCCATACCACAACCAAGTCTATCAAATACACTTCCTGAGGATTTGGACTTCACATCCTCTGCAGCTTCCGCCACAGCCTTAATCATTGTAGCCATTGCATTTGGCACCCGGGCATTGGACTGCACATGCTGATGATGTTCAACCAGAGATGAATCACCGGAGGATGTAGAAACTACAGATCGAAGACGTTTTAAGGAAGGCTCCACTGATGTGCCAAGATTGGATGTCCTTGAAGTGCCCACTGCATCTCGAACTGCAAACTGAAGCAGCCGTCGAGATGCTGCAACATTTACTTGTGAGGCAACATCCCGCTGTTGAAATTACCCAATTAGAATCAATAAGTACTTCATTATTTTATGAGAAGAAAAACATATAAACTGAAAAGAAAAATCAGAAGGTAAGAACTTGTGATTTTATTTGAATAAGAATAGCATCTTTTTTTCTCTCAGTTTATAGTCATGGAAAGAAACACTAAAATCCATCTATGTGAGCACAAATAGAATATAAGGGTTAAGATTCATGCAATTTATGCATTTCTCCTCCATGAATTTCACCAATCAATTTAGGAAAATGCAAGAACAGTGTTGTGGACATAAGTGATATAATAGTTAAGTCAACTATAAACTTCACCCTTCAATTGCAAGTCTCTCACTTAAACAAACTAGCACAATAAGCTCTATTGAAACCCTATTTAATGAACTTTAAGTTGAATAAAGTATGTGTATAGTATTTCAGCAGTAGTTCAAACCTTTGTCCTATGTTTTTCATCAGCTCGGCCCCTTTTCCTCTGAACTGTGGGTTCAGGTTGAGGAGATGGTGACCTTGGACCATGATCAACTTTTGGTCGGACTTTTTCCTCTAAATGAGCCATGTCAACCTTTGAGCTGCTAATAGTAGGTGCCCGTGCTTCAGCTTCTCCCCTCACCAGACCTTTCCAATCTTTGTTATGCCGAGTTCTAGAAGACTTGTTAGAATTTCCTCTTTCTAACTTTGAATTCGAATCACTCCTAGTTTCAATTTCCGATGTAAGCTTCCTTTTGGGAGCTTCATCCTGCAATTTTTTCGGTTTTACATACAAAGCTAAATTCAAATGTAGATGATCCCACAACCTGTTAACGAGATATGAATATGAATCAGCACATAGAATTTTAGAGGCGCGGACTGCATTTCTTACAAAAAAAATTAAACTAAAAAATGTGAAAATGAAGTGAAATTACCAACACACGAAAGCATCACTTTTATCTGCCAAAAAAACATCCAACTCACTCTTTGCTTGTTCTTTACTCTTACCATTCCTCAATAACACAATAACATATTCCTGTCACATCATATCATATAAGATATAATTCAGTTAACATGTAGACTTAATACTCAAAATCAATTCATCATGAGAAACTTTTAGTACATCTTATAGTAACTGGCATTAACTAGCATTGCCTATAATACATAGTTAGTGTTAAGTAACTAGCATATACAATAACAACCACCATAACAGCAATAATAACTTCCATACATATTAAACAAGCTTCAAATCTTTTGGAAATTCATGAGATTAATATTAGCTTGGGTGTTTAGATCATAATTTAACCTTTTTTTGTTTTTGTTTTGTACAAATATCGAATAGGTGTCAACTCTCATAAATGAACAACCTTAGCATCAACCATATTAGACTTAGAACAATTTGTTGTAACACTGTATTTTAATGTCCTAAATTTTGAAAGGAAGATAACAAAATAATAAACGAAAATGCATGACTTTTTATTCTTTTTGAAAAACAACATCACAGTAAGTAACAAGGAATTTTCAATTTCAACCTAACTAACTATTTCCATCATACAACTCCTCATCATACCACAAATCTCTAGGAGCCACAACCCAAAACTATGCAATCAACACTAATCATATACATTTATAGGACTTAATCCCCAATTCACACTCCAAAATACACAATCTCATTACATAAACCCTAACAATGCTAACAACAACAGTTTCGGATACAGAAATTTTCTACATTACTCCGCTACTGCGAGAATGAAGATTAGTCACTAACATCACATTACAACAATCTATCAACACTGTATTCAATCCAAAAACGTACCACAAAAGTATCATCCGAGTATTCACCCATGAATTCCTTAAGCTTCTCCTTCACAATTTCTCCCAACTTCTTCGCCCCATCGGTACTAAAATTAGCTTCAAAAATCCGATTATCTTCTCGATCAACACTCCCCATACTCAATCGCAGAAGAAAATAACCACCAACAACAACGAAACCCTAACAAAAAATCCCTATCGCTATCCAACCCGAAACCCTAACTCTCTCGAGATTATCAAAAAATAAAGCGATGTAGATTATAACAACGATGAATCAATAATTAGCGAAGGATAAAGAAGAGATCGATTTTTGAATCGAGCTTTTTTTCTTTATAAGGAAAATGATGGAAAATATTCGGAGAATCGCGAGAAAAAAAAAAACCCGCAGTTACGTGCTCGCGGGGAGAGGGAAAGAGTGATGAAAAACTACGGAAGGTTTCATTATATAGAGAGAGTGACGAATGTGATCTATTTAGCAGAAAAATAGGAATCTCTTGAGTCGGTTAATGACCCGTATCACCGAGAAGGCACAAAGCAAAGTACTCGTAGATTGTTGTGGTGGAGATATAAGATGCACATGGTTTTTTAATGGTAGCATAGTTTTAAAAATTGGGTCGTGGTCGAAACGGTTGAACCGGAAATTAGGGTGAGTCTGATTCAATTATTGGATCGAATATGTAATTAAACTGGTGACAACCGATAAAAACTAATGTAAATCGGTAAAAAACGGAAAATCTATGGTTTAATTTTTTTTAATTAAAAAAAATTAAAACAATGTTTTTTATTATTCAAAAAATAAATAAAAATATTAAAGAAAGTTAATTTTTTTTCTTTAAAAATTGATGAAGTGATGTTAAATATAGTACATAGAGTGATATTAAATTTAGTAAATAGGGGTTATTACCGAGGTTATGAAAATCGGATCGGATCGGTCGGTTCAACCGGTTAGATCGGGAATTGGATCTATGTCTGGTCAATTAAATCCTTTAAACCAGTATGTCAAAGAACCGGGGTAAAAATCAGAAAACCGAATGGAAACTGGGAAAATCGGTCAAAATCGGGGGTTCGTTCAAATACATAGGTTGAACCGGATTTAACTTTTTCAACTGTTTTTTTTTATTTATTTAAAAGAAAAATATATTATAATATGAAAAATATACATCAATTTAATATTATTGAACCAAATGGGTCTTATAATTGAATATTTTACTTTAACCCATTTAGAATTTGGATTTTCTTGATAATAAGACATATAATTCTTTTTATAAATAATACTCTTCAATTTATTTTTTAAAGTTTTGAGTGTCGGACATAATTCATTAATAGTGTTATGAGTGTCAGACATAATTCATTAATAGTGTCGGACAAAGTTGACAACGCTAAGAAAAAGAAACATATTTCTTTTAAAATTTTAATATTCTTTGGTCTAAATCAAGCACCGTCTAATACATTTTACATAAGATATAAAATTTCAGCATTTTTAACTCTTTCTCAAACTGATTATAATTAAGAAATTATAAAAAAAAATAAAAATCACAAATCTATATGATAAAGAACTAGTACTAAATCATATAACATATACAATAACGGTCTGACCCTCGATCCGACCCGATCCGACCTTAAAACCTTAAACCTCGGCCTATATCGGTTTAATATTTGGTCTAGTTTTAATTACCTTGGTTATTACAGTATTATAGCATTTATAGGTGCATTGATAGGTTACGAAATTTGAACATACTATATTTTATCTCATATGTGATTAATGTGATTGGTTTCTATTAGTTAGATTGGAGTGTTGCATAAAGTAAATGGTAATGCATGTTTAATAGACAACAAAACAAACATAAGTGTATATTTAAGATTGATATTTTGATTAAATTTTTAAATCAATTATTTGACTCAAATTTATAAGTGACTCAAATTTGAATTTAAATTATGAATTTGTGAAATTATAATATTTTAAATTTTTAAGGTATTACTGGTTTTTTTAGACACTGAGTCATCTGGTTTCAACCGGTTTAATACCTATATAATTTTGTTATAGTCATAGGTTTATTCAACCGGGTTATCTGGTTTAATCACGCGATTCGACAAGTAACTCAATAGTTTGACTAATGAATCAATGACTCAATACTCTCACCAGTTCGACGATCGGTTAGGTTTTTAAAACATTGAGTGGTAGTATTTTTTAAGAGAGAGGTGGTATATGTTAAGGGCCAAAATATATTAATATTTGTATAAATTAATCGTTTTTAGTAATTTAATTTATTGGATTTCTATATTGATCCCTCCACTTATGTTTTAATTTACTTTTTTAGTTTAATCATTTAATATTATGGAGATTAATCAATTTTTGCATCTCCATGTGCAATTTTGTTGTATTATAGGAGTTTTGGATGTTAAAAGGGCTTAACAAGGGCTTTTACATGTATCATGGTGAGAATCGGAGACCAAGCTATTAGTTAACTTGACTCGCAAAACAAAATGTCACCACCGAACTTTAATATATCCAAAAGAATGAGAAAAGAAAAAATAACCCAAAGTATGTATGTGATTTGACTTGATTATGAGGAACCTTCCAGTGTGAGTAGCTTCTGCGGTGGAGAAAATTGGGGGGGGGGGGGGGTACCTGCAACATACTCCGATGTCAAAGTGACAATGTGCTTATGGAGTAAGAGCAAGTACAAAAAAGTTAAGAGAATAGAATACCTGACCCTCTAATGAAAGAGGATTTGTATAGTGTGTCCCAATGTTGGGCCAAGATTCCCTTCATAGGCTAGATCATCTAGGCCCATAGAGGAACTGCAAGGGTTTGTGTAGGAGCAACCAAAACCTAGCACATAGTTTTGCCCCTGGTTCAACTGCTTCGCGAATCTAAGAGAGTACTGCAGAGGTCGTGACTGAAGGAGTGGAGCACGTGGGGAAGGTGCTTTTCCCACGCCCTTAATTGTTCGGCCTTGGGCTTGCACCCGACGGACTAGGTCATGCCCGACATGCTTGGTGCTAGGCCCAGTCCAGAACAAAAGCTTCCTAAGTCGCAGCTCCGGCGCGGAGTGATGACTTAAGGGTGGAATTTTTGTCAGGTATGTCGTGCGAGGTGGTTTTTCGATTCAAGGAATGAAATGGGAAGGTGTCAAGGGGAAACGCTTAATCGAGACCACTCGCGGCTGTTGTTTGACAATGGAGGGCATACGAAGTTTCCCTTGATGCTTTTGGTTGTTGAGGAGGATCATGTGCTCGAGGTCAGTAGTGGTTGTTATTTGACTGTGACGGGCGCATGAAGTTTCCCTTGGCGTTTTTGGGCGTCGAGGAGAATTACGTGCCTGGTGCTTTGAAGGACGGAGATTTATGGCTTTTGGGGAACTCAAAGATGACGTGTTTGTCCCCTTATTTTTGTGTCATAATGGCATTTAATGCCAACCTCCTCGTTTCTTGCGTGTCGGCGCATTAAATGTTATGATTACCTAGGGGAATCTATGAAGTCTAAGTAATGATGGCCTAGACGCGTTTCCCTGTGTGGATATTATAATAGAGTTTATAGGGGGAACTTCTCATCACTTCACTCTTTCGCTACTCAATTCTCCTCAGACGATCGTCGGAATTCCTCTGCTCTCACTAGAAAGTTTCCTTCTGTTGTCTAAGAAAATGTAATGTTTCCTCATTGTCGTATGTCTAAGTAAGTTTCCTCCCCCTTTTTGGTAGTGGTAGGGTTTTCTTTGGTTTTTTCCAGCGGTTGGTCACCGGAGCAGTCGAGGAGGCCCCTCCTTGGTTTGCTCCGATGAGTTTTTTGATGAATTCGCTGGTCAGCACAGTCATTTTCTGGCGAATATTCCTTGGGAGTTGTTGAGGAAGACCCTCCTCAGACGTTAGCCAGGGGTTTCTAATGAATATCTCAGGCAGCATATGAACTTTCTGATGAATCTGTCGATCAGCGCAAGTATTTCCCAGGAATTGATCACAAGATTTTGGTGAATCCCTCGTACAACATATGCATCCCTTAAGGAGGGTTCTCCTTCTAGGATCTTTAGGTTTATTTCTTTCTTTCCCCGGCCATGGTCCTCGCCATTTCACTTGAACTGTGGTGGAATGATGAATTTGATTTGACATTAGATTCACCGATTTCCTTTGCTTTTCAGGTAAATATGGACCCGCACAGAATGGACGAGGATGTGAACGTTGATGAAGTGGACGAAGATGTCAAAGTGGACGAGCACGAAGCAGACGAAGACGTGCTCATTGCCTATGTTGCGCTCAACTTGTCATGGGTCGGGGAAGAATCGTCGGAGATGGGTTCTCACTTTGTGGAGTACCCTCGTAGTGCGTACACCATTCTGGAGGATTTGGCCCCGGGGGCTCCTAGGAATTGGGATTGTTTTGCTCCTCATCCCGAACAGCGAATTGTTCGGTGTTTGGGGGAATGCGCTTCCTTATGTATGAGTTTACATTTAAAGACGCAAGGCTCCGTCTCCCCTTCTCCGGATTTCAGGCAGGCGTTTTCAGGTAGCTCGACATGGCCCCTTTGCAACTTTATCCAAACGCCATTGTGTTCGTCTGGGCGTTTGAGTTGGTGTGCCAGTACCTTGAGATCAGTTGTACCTTGCCCCTGTTCTTCCAGGTATTGTTAGACGATGGTGCGGATCTAGAAGGGGTTTGAATAGATCCCTTTTATAATTATTTCCAACTTTCAAAAATTTGATTGAAAAATGGTTTGTGGATGTTCCCGAAAAAATCACGTCTAAATTTCCAACTTTCACAAACACTTGGAGTGCACCAAAATATGCAAAACAAAATTTTCAATATCACACTATTTCAAGTTGTGCAAAAAAGTATAACAAAAGATAAAAACGAAGAACACATGAATTTGTTTAGGCAGTTCCCCTACCGTCCTCGCTAAGGATACCTCTGCCTCCAATTGAAAAATCAAGTTGTGAATTTTTATTAAAACTGCAACGTTTTTACAAAGAGAAATTAGAAACGACAAAACAATCCTAATTGTTGTTGTAGCTATATTTCTCTTTGCCCCTTGATTCAAGTTGAATCAAGTCCTCCACACGTGTCGAACAAACCTCTGATTTATTGCTCCCTTCTTGCAAGAATCCTTAATTCTTCAAACTTTAAGCATGGCCGCTTTGATTCGATACTAGTGAACCCACATCGTTCTATGCAATCCTCTGGTTACCGTGATATGGTTAAACAATCTCTTCGATTTTCAAACCACTTCACTATGTTGAATCTACGAACAAATAATGTGTACAAAACCCCCAAATCACAATGATCTTAAAGGACAGAACCTCAAGGTTTATTCAAGAAAAACCCACAAATCTCTCAACCCAAACTGAAATCGCAATTCCACCGTTTGAACGTTATCACCTTGAATCTTGCACTTTGATCAACAAAAATGATTGTGTGCAGTTGTTGATGAATGATAGAGAAGGAGAATATGATGAGAGAATTTTGTGTATATCTTTTACTTTTCTTGTTGGTTATGAAAAAATAAGACACCAGCTATTTATACTTATTAGAAAATAAAGGAAACTTTCAAAATTAAAGTAAGAGAGAGAAATGTGAGAAGTGGGGCCTATGCCAGTTTTACGTCGACCTCCCTGTAAGTTTGAGTCGACCTGATCACTAATTTGAGTCGACTTAATTTTGGTCCTCAGTCAGCCTGTTGGGACCCAAAGGAAAGAGTGAATTTTGCACCTTGTTTGAGTCGACCTAATTTATCAAATGAGTCGACTCAGATATTTTCTACTGAATGAGTCGACCTGTTTGTCATGATGAGTCGACTCATTCACTTTGGATAAATAAAAATTCACTTTCTGATGATTTGATCTGCCAGTATCTTGTGATCCAATTTATCTTCCTGAGACCCAATAGTTTTGACATCATTAAAACAACTTGTACCTCTCACAAATTCCCCCTTTTTGATGATGGCAAAACTTATGAATAAACACAAGAGCAACATATACAATGGCATGCTCCCCCTGGATATGTGCCGCAAATAAATAATCCTTTACTCGATCACATCCCTCCCTTTGACAACATAAAAAAAAGAGAATGAATTAGGTGGGAACAAAAAGTTTGAGAATTATAAGATCATACATTGTAATTTATATCATACATTAACATACACACAATGTGAGCTAGATGAAAAAGATCGAAATAAAACTTAATTTCATAGTCTCGCTCTCGAGATTTCCATCCTGATATAGACACGAAAGTGACGTGGAAAATGAAGAGTCATCAGCCAAGCATTTTTATCCCGAAGGACGGGTAATGTTGCACAAACCCGGAAGAAGGAGAAAGCGGGGTCTCGTGAACCAAAGAGAAAGGGTAAGGGAGTCAGTTACAAACTGGGAAGGTATTAGCACCCTAGATTATTCATTGTACTCGACGAGATGGACGTTTGCTAGCATTGTTTCAAAGGGTGAGGGTATATGCTACTGCTGCAACTGCTACTAAAAAGGAATGAAAAGAAATGAGGGAGAATGAGATGAAAGGATAAGGATATGAAGTGGCACGAAGAATGAACAAAGAGACTGAAGGATTGTGTTCGCCAAGCATCATCGCTTGTGCCTACGTATTCCCTTTATGAAATAGGAAATCAGAACACCGTAGTTCGACTCAAAAAGACTGACACAACTTGTTTGTGTTTTTGGGATTGAATTGCTTATGACTATGCTCAGGTGTTGCAGGCTCGTCTAGAACGAGTGTGTTTACCTTCCTGCAAAAGACAAGTCGGAGCGACTTCTTTCGTTTAGAGTGAAGGAGATGAGAAGAGAATTCTCAAAGGAAAGACGCTTATTGCTTGTTGAAGTCTTTTAGAAACTTTTATTTAAAAGTTTGTGTAGGAGAGTGTATTTGAGTCTCATTCAATGGAGCGTGTACTTCTTACATCACTCCAAGATGGAATGAAGAAGAAGCACGCCTAAGGATGGAGAAGATCCCCAAGCTTAGTTCCAAGGATTGAGGCTCAAACACACTAGCCTACTTTTGCTTATTGTAACGCCCTTATTTTTGCCCTAAGATTTCTTCATATTTCATCTGCATCTTGCATACAAACAGGATCACATTATTTACTCGGTTCTTCTCGGGCGTAGGTTTATGCCTCACAGGGGATCACCATTGCTATTGTTTTTTATTTGCTTTATATTTGTATATGTTTATTAATTACTAACCAAAATACTAAAAATATTTTGTAGATTCGCTTCTTCTTCTCTCTGTGTGTTCAGGTGTTATAGGGTTTTCAAAGACATGGCAGTGATTTTACTTCAGATGTGGTTGTTCAGTTATGATTCGATTCATATGGAAGTTTGACCTAATCTTGGTCAAACTATCAAGAGATTACTTCAACTGCATGTTATTTGTGCCAGTGTTTATTTCTCAGGCGATGCATATTCAATGTTAAGTTATGTTGTGGGCGAAAATTCTCTAGTTTATTGAGTTGTGATTCATGAGAAGTTTGGTCCAAATTATCTTAATTGAGTGGTCATCAGTTCATCAGTGGTTCATTTGTGGATTTATTTTCCAGAGATCGGTTCAGACTTATTTGAAAAGATTCAGAAAATTAAAAGTTAATGGTTGTTGTTTCTGTGGCGATTTGTTTAGTGGCTTGGGATTGGTTTCATTCATCATGTGTGTGGAAAGTTCAAATTTGGTTTTGGGCTTAAAATTAAAAAAAAAATCATCGTTTCGTCCATTATTCGATTCATACATTTCTCTATAGTTACCATTTTTTACCTCATCCATATTTCCATTATCCAATTATTTTCTATCCATTTCTATTTTTACATATATTTCTAACCATTATTCAACTATCTACCTGTTCGTAGTTGATTTTGGCGAACAACCTCTGGTTTCCAATTTATGTTAAAATTGGTTTACTTCTAGGATCAACCATACAAATCCTAGGACATAAGCGCAAAGGTTGTCGAAAAATATAACTTTAATACTCTTTATGATATCACTATATTAGATTTTTTATGTATGATTCTTATGGTTAAGTTCAAAAGTAAAATTCTTGGCGAAAAAACTTAAAGAAAGTAGATTCTGACAATGCGTAAGGTAAATTGCAAAGTAAAGTTCTTAAAGGAGACTTAAAAGTATAGAGAATTTGACAATGCAGAAAGTTTAGTGGTGAAGAACAAGTAAATGACTTGCAAATGGAAATGAATGTTAAATAACTTAGAATTTTATTAAATTGGATAAAGTAAATTGGTGTTGCACACATACATTTTCTAGAACAAGACTCTTTTCTCACACACAGGTACTTTGAGTATTTTTACAGGAAGTTTGTACAAGATTTTCACACACTCATTCTGACAAGAAACTACTTTATTCATACATAAACGAAATAACTGTCAACTAACCGACAAATCCTACAAATACGCCACTTGGCCTCCGGCATGTCATTTTTCCACCAAACGCTTCCACGCGTCCTTCTGCCAAACATGCCAACTTTGAAATTTGAATGTTTTCTCCTACTTCGAAACGATGCATTTGTTCAAAGTTGTCGAATTTGTCGAAAATTACTAATTGATCCTGTCGAAACTATGCCTTTTTCATCTACCGAAAACGTCAGAAAACAATATCTTCACTTGCTTGGTCAAAAAATCTGATCCCTGAAATGTCTTCTCCTTTTTAGTCGAAATATATCAATTTAATCTTCATTTCATGGCGTCGAAAATCCCTGTCTACAAATTACCCCCCAGCAAAGAGTTTTTTGACCAATTCTTGGAGAAAGATCATTTGTTGTCGATGAATGTTTTCCCATGTTGCCTTTATCACTTTTATCATTCCCAAAATTTGACATTTCAAATCCTTAAAAGCTCATCATTGCACTTTTCTGAAAAAGTCAACCTCAGCGCACGTTTCTAACATCACCCTATCATTTCCTAAAATTTAAGAGGTCGTAGGTGTTTCAACTGCCTCCAACCTAACTTTTTCCACAAAATCTAGCCACGTGGTCCATGATCTTCAACCAAACTCAACTATTTCAGTCCTCTTTCTCTATAAATAGCCATTTATCCTTTTCTTCAAACCTTTTCACGCACTTCTTCTTCTTTCATTCTCAAACAAAAAGAAAAAAAAAACATTTTCTCAGACTGCAATGATCTCTTTTCACAGATAATGGCCTCAAAGAAAACTTCTAGCAGCAAGAAAACTTCAACTTCACTTCCATACGCTCACAAACTGGACCCAACATCATTAGAAATCAACAATACATTCCAGAGCCTCCTAATGAGAAAGAGAAGGCGAGCATCTACAAGTCCCAGATATTGATTCCAATTATTGTTTCTGGTACTTGCTATGCGATATTAGGTCATCTTCTTAACCCAGACACAAACCCAGATAGGCTGAGAGAGTTTTTCCCCTCTTATCAGCGCCTTAAACCCATAGGTGATGGGGTTAGGCCTAAACCCTTTGCAGAAAACCCTAAGGAAATAGAGCCAAGTACTGATGCAGAACTAAACCTTTGTTATTTATATAACGCTGGGATGTTTAGAGCCTGCCTTAGGTTGAAAATCTTTCAGACTATATAGCTTGGTTAAGTAAGGTTGAAAAAATCAAAGCCCCATTATGGAAAGAAATAGGAATTTTCAACCTGATTCAGATGTTAAAAGTAGGACTTAATATTTCCTCCAACATGTTACTGGCTTCCTTCTACTTTTAGGATAGCACATACAATACTTTCCACCTTCCCTATGGAATGGTCACCCCTACCCTCTTCGACATAGCTGCCATCGTTGGATTAAGTCCTTTAGGAGCAAATTTCGACCCTACTATCTTGAACCAAGATACCATAAATTTCGACACCAACAAAGCCTCATACTCTGCATTTACAGACCATTACCATGTCAAGACCACTACAGAAGTCTCTGACAAATAGCATATAGCCTTCCTAACTTTATGGCTGTCGAAGTTTGTCTTTTGTTCTCGATCCCTCCAGGTAGCCAAACATTTTATCACTATGGCTAATCAACTCCACCAAGGAACAAAATTATGCCTAAGCAAAATGATTTTGGCAAACCTTTATGAATCGCTAAGTGAAAGCGTAAGTTTCTTGGAAACCGTGAAAGAGAAAGACAACCTTAGTGTGTCAGGGGCCAATTTGGCTTTTGCAATTGTGGCTCAATTCCACTTTTGAAGCCTATTTCCCTGTCAAGAATGACATAAATGAAGATGAAGTGAAGGATAGAGTTGTCGAATGGCCTCGCCTGGTACAACTGACCCCAATTGAGGAAGGTATTAGTCTTCGCCAATCTTTCACCAGTTATATCATGATGTTCGCCAAAAGATACAATTTCACCCCCTCCATGGCACCTTTTGCCAATAGGACAATTGAACCTGAATGGTTTACCAAACAACCTCCCTTTGAGATGCAGCAGGACGAAAACAGATTTCTTGACGTTTAGGAATAATTTCTGATTCCTAGGCTTCTCCCTTCTCAACATAACGTCACAAAAACAAAATTGTGTTGATTGTCTATCAACCCAACCTCGTTGCTCGACAGTTCAGACTTGTGCAACCGAAACCCAAATCCATCTTTCCCAAAAAGGGGTCTATCATCTTTCACAACTCCTATCATAATGAAGAATAAAGCAAAGAGATGGCGAATAATTTTTTTGACAAATCTCTTGACATTTTCCTAGTGGTCTTTCGACCCTTTTTTCTTTGCACTCATGAGTTCGACGTTTGGTGGAAGGAATATTATCTCACCAAATTTTATGATGTAGCAGCTTTCACTACTCATCTGACAAACGCCTTTGCTCTTGTGAAGGACCGGGTGAAAAAAGGTAAATAAAGGCACACCAAAGAGATACAGAAGTTTAAAAAATATTTTGAAACTATCTATAGACCAGAGGAACTTAGTCGGACCATAAGCGAAGCAGCAATGACTTTAAAACACAAGTTGACAAAAAGATTGGAAAAGTTAAGATTGCATTCATATGTTCGACTAAAACAATGATATGAATTGGCTTTCAATCTTTATCCACCAAGGTTTCCCCCTCTACCTTCTGCTGACTTTGGCGTGGCATTAAGCCCTCCATTTCCAGATTGGTTCGTTTGTGGGGATTCCTTGAAAATTCTTCGACAACAATCCAAAAAGCCTACTGAGTGAGTGGTTCCCACTAAGTTTACTTTGGATAATTTCAGAGGACACCTTCATGTTGGAATAGAACATGTTCGCGTGGAAACTCCCATTCTTGAAGGTGTTTAACAAACACATTTTTCATTATTTTGACATTCTAACTTTGTGTATTTCTTGTATTCATTTCTGACTTTGTTTTATTTTCTTAGCCACAAAAATTCCGCCCAAGAAAGTTATTGTCGAAAGCACAACTGATAAGATGGAAGAAGACCCACCAGTTACTGCGAAAAAGAATGCAACAAAGGTATAATCCCCTTCTCTCTGCTTAGCCTATTTTTGTCTTCCAACACTGAATCGTCTTTTATTGCTACATCTAGGGAGGTCGAAAACCCCCACCTTCCTCCAAAAGAAAACAACAAGAAGAAAGGGTTTCTATTGAAGAATCTGGTGATGAATCACCAGAACCAATTCAACCTCAGAAAAAGAAGAAGGTCACAAAGGCTTCCCCTCAGAAATACATAGTCAAACCGCCCAAAGAAACTCCCCCACACCGTCCAACTGCAAAAATTCAAGTCAAAGATGCAGAGAGTGGGAACTCTAGCTTTCACGCTGAGATTCCTCAGGTAATTCTTTTTCGACTGTTTACCTTTTTCTGCTTATTACTTTTTTTTTAAAATTTTGGGTTATTTGTGTAGGATCAGAATGCACCTAAGAGGGGGGTGAATTAGGTGTATATAATTTTCTCGATTCTTTTTCTTTGATGGATAGAATTTTTTTCTTTTAAGTTTGTATGGAAGGAAAGCAGTAAGGCAGAAAATAAAAGTGACACAGAGAATTATCCTGGTTCCCTTCACAGTCCGAAGGTACATCCAGTCCCCTTTCAACTTGAAAGAGATTTCCACTAGTTTTTAGAAAAAGTACAACCTATCACACCTTCAATGGTGAGGCCTACTTTCTAACAAACTATCATACAAGTGTGCAAGAACAATCCTCTTGCCACACTTACCCTTATGTCCAAACAAACCTTGGAACACAAGTCACACAATAGAAATACCTTTCTATATTTTTAAGTTTGAGTGAGTAATACAAAGACTTAATATCAAATAATGATCTTCTCCTATGTACACAATTCACTTTTCAAATATTAATACAAGTGTTCAAACATGAAGTATGAAAGATGAATATCTTATGAACACTTTTGAAAAATTATGAAAGTATTTGAAAATTGATGAATTTGATTCAAGTGATTTTTTTACAAAAATTGTAGGAGGTGTTTTTTTGAATTTGAAAAATTCAGATTTTATATTATACAAGATACCCTTTTGAAAAGGTATGAAAATTATGAATCAAAATAATTTTTGAAGAGATATAATCAAAAGGTGCAATTTGAATTTCAAAGGAAAATATTTTTCAAAATATTACAGTGTTAACCGGTTAACCAAATAGTTAACCGGTTAACGCCTATGAACGTTAACAGGTTTTCTGAAAATTTGAACCCGTTAACCGGTTAACCAAATGGTTAACCGGTTAACACTGTTAAAACCAGAAACAGAAGGTTTTAAAAAGAGTGTTAAACGGTTTGAAAAATATATCAAATTATTTTATGCAATATGCTAGTATATGATTAAATGCGTGAACACTTATACATCAATTTAAAAGAGATATTGATATACCTAACCAAAAGCATCCAAGCATGAAGTTGAACGATGATGCAAAACGAAGCTTGATATCAAAGTCGGTTGCTTGAAGCTTGATCAGTTGGAGCTCTTGACTTTTTGCAGGTCTGAAAGAAATGCGTCGTGTTATCTTCATCAAAATCTTCGAGGTTGAAGGCGTGCTTCTACATTCTCCCCCTTTTTGATGATGACAACCGAAAATTCTGCGAGAGCTTTGATCAATGTTTCTCTAAGCGAATCCCCCCCCTATGGACATCAACTCCCCTTAAATGATAGCAGCAGTAGCGAGAAAAAAATTCTGCATAGAGAGACATTAGAGAAACAAGGTCTTCTCCCCCTTTGGCATTAGCAAAAAGGAAGGGACCAACAAGCAAGCATGAACATGAAAAGTAAAGCATCATACAAGCAATCATACAAGCAATCACACATATAAAATGCAAACATAATGCAAGTAAACCAAAAATGCCTAAAAACTTAGGACTTTAGTTTGAGAGTACAAAACATAACATGATTAAAAGATAAAACAACATAATAAAAACAGCATGGAGATATGGTCCTCATTCCTCATCCGACACATCCTCATCATCTTCTTCCTCTTCTTCGGTACCGTCCACATCCTCATCAACATGCTCGGTGGTGGTTCGGGAGCTTAGGACAAGGTTCCGAAGGCTTTTGATGGCACGCATAGCTTCATGGTGATGTGACATCATGGTTGAGTAGAGAAAGTCATTGGTAATGCCGGTTTCCGGAATAGGTGGAATGGAGGTGGAGGATCCGTCATCATACTTATAAGTTCCATCATTGGCTTGGACAATGTCGGTGTTCTTGATGATTGTGACTCCGTTGATTTCATTACCCGTAGTAGTCATAGCAATAAACGGTTCTCGACCGATTTCCATATCGGTAAGTTCCAAAATCCTTGAAAGGAGGCAGTCATACGGTAAGCGAGTTTTCAAAGAGAGTTGTTGCTTCAAATGATATAGCATGGTAGGAAGCCAATTAATCTTAATCTTGTTCTTGATGGCAAAGAACACTTGCATCTCCAAATCATTGATTTGGGATTGATTGGAGTCCTTGGGCAGCAAGACATGGCAAATGACATAATGAAGCATCCAGTCATCCACGGAGAGATTCTTCGCATAGCAAAGTACCCGAGAGGTACGCTGGCCGGATATCACGGCTGCCTTTGGAAACCTACAGATGTGATAGTAGTATTCCATCTTATCATAGTTGGCCCATTTGCCTTCATCATGGTTGACACCCTTTCGGAGAAACACTCCCGAGTATGGTAAAGACAAAGAGGTAGCAAGAGTACCTAGGTCAACCTCAATCTCACAATCTCTAATAGAAGCAAAAAGGTTTGCTTATCATTATCATCACAATTGAGAACCATGTTATTCATGAAAGACTTCACCAAATCCGGATACACCTTTCCATTATCGGCAATAAAATCTAACATTCCTTGATATTCTAGTAGTGCCGGAAACTTAAAAGATTCAAAAGATTTCAGGTTCACATACTTACCCTTGAGAAGATGTCGAACCCGAACACAGAAATCCAATCGTCTGTTCTTGGTAGATTCCATAGGCATGTCTTCTTCACTGCTAGACCTTGATGCTGACACTGGAGCTTTTCCCTTTCTTAAAGCCATGAAGATGAAGCTTAAGTTGAGGGTGAGTGAGAGTATTTTCGGATTAGGGTTTGGTGTAGTGAAGAGTGAAGTGAAGGAGATGGAGTTTTTGTGAGAGTTACAATGTAGTGGGTTTTAATGGAGGAGATGAAAAGTTTGGAAAAAATGAGTAAGTGGAGTTTAATGGTAGGTCAAAGGAAGAGGAATAGATTTATGAGGTGTCTTGAGATACCATGCATCAATTAGACATAACACACACAAGACAACATAACAAAATAATAAAAAAAATTTAAAAGGAACAGATCCTGTCACGCAGGCAGGGACTGCTGTTTTGAAGGTGTTAACCGGTTAACCGATCCGTTAACCGGTTAACGGACAAAAAAATTCAAACATTTTTAAAAATCCAGCAGCTTTGGTGGGGAAAAATGGGAGGGATTTTTCAAAAAAACTTTCCATAAAGTGTTAGCACTTGTCATTCCGCAACTTTCGATCAAAAAATATTTTGAAACCGATTGATTTCGGGTATACGAAAGTGAGAAAAACCGAAAACGATGAAATGTGAGTGCTAGCATTTTATGACTTTAAAGTGAGCAAAAACACATATAAACACACATAATGCAATAAAAACATATAACAACCAATTTTTAGGTTAAGATTAGATGTCACCTTCATTGAGAATCCCAAGTTCTCGTCGAATCTTGAAGAATTGTTCCTTAGCCAATGGTTTTGTGAATATGTCGGCTAGTTGATTGTGTGTATCCACGAACGTAACATCTACATCTTCGTTTAAAACATGATCTCGAAGGAAATGATGTCGGATATCTATGTGCTTTGTTCTTGAATACATGACCGGGTTCTTTGTGATATTGATGGCACTTGTGTTGTCACACCGGAGAGGGATACAACCGAGATCTATACCGGAATCGAGAAGTTGTTGTTTGAGCCACAAGATTTGAGCACAACAGCTTCCTGCTGCAATGTACTCCGCTTCGGCCGTGCTAAGTGCAACGCATGCTTGCTTCTTGCATGCCCACGACACTAGTGCATTCCCGAGAATGTGACAAGTACCACTTGTACTCTTTCTATCGGTCTTACATCCTGCATAATCAGCGTCAGAATAACCAATTAAAGAACAAGTACTACCTTTAGGATACCATAGTCCGACGTGCGTTGTTCCTTTGAGATACTTCATGATCCTCTTCACGGCAGTGAGATGCGATTCCTTCGGATTAGCTTGAAAGCGGGCACACAGACAAACACTAAACATTATTTCAGGATGGCTCGCCGTCAAATATAAGAGTGAACCGATCATACCTCGATACTTTGTAATATCTATTGAAGTGCCGGAAAGATCTTGATCAACATACGTTCCGGATCCCATTGGAGTAGACATCTCTTTGCAATTGTCCATATCAAATCTTTTCAATAATTCCTTGCAATACTTGGATTGGTTGATGAAGATGTCATCCTTTGTTTGCTTGATTTGTAAACCAAGGAAGTAGTTCATCTTTCCCATCATGGACATCTTGAATTCTCCTTGCATCATAAGAGATAATTCTTCGCAAAGATCTTTGTTTGTTGAACCGAAGATGATGTCGTCGACATAGACTTGAACAAGTAAGGTGTTACCCTTAAGATTCTTGATGAACAAAGTCTTGTCAACCTTTCCTTTAGTAAAACCTTTCTCACATAGGAAGTTGCTGAGGCGATCATACCAAGCCCTTGGTGCTTGCTTTAAGCCATAAAGAGCCTTCCTCAACTTGTAAACATGAGACGGGTTCTTAAAGTCTTCAAAACCGGGAGGTTATTTGACGTAGACTTCTTCATTGATGTAACCGTTTAGGAAAGCGCTTTTGACATCCATCTGGTACAACTGAAAATTCATAGAACAAGCGTAAGCAAGTAATAATCTAATTGCTTCTAACCTTGCTACCGGAGCGAATGTTTCATCAAAGTCGATTCCTTCTTCTTGGTTGTAGCCTTGTGCGACCAATCTTGCTTTATTACGAACTATGATTCCATTCTCGTCAAGTTTGTTCTTGAACACCCATCTTGTGCCTATGATATGTTTGTTGTCCGGTCTTGGTACAAGAGTCCAAACTTGGTTCCTTTCGAATTGATTGAGTTCTTCTTGCATAGCTCTTATCCATTGATCGTCGCCTAAGGCTTCATCGATTTTTGTTGGTTCAATTTGAGACACGAACGCCATGTTGAGGCAAGCATCCTTGAGATTGAGTCGAGTTGCAACGCCTTGGCTAATATCACCAATCACTTTATCTATCGGGTGATCTCTATGAGTTCTCCATTCTTTTGGAAGATCTTGATGTTCTTCAATGGTTGGTGACTTATCTTCTTGTGATATTATTTGTTCTTTTGATATCTCCCTTTGTTGTTGTGATAGATCTACATCATCATCCACAATAATATTATCCTCTTTCGAGGGGTTAGTCTCATCAAACGAAACATGTATGGATTCTTCAATGGTAAGAGTACGTTTATTGAAAATTCTAAAAGCTTTACTTGATAGAGAATGTCCAAGAAAAATACCTTCATCGGATTTCTCATCAAACTTACCAAGGTTATCCTTACCGTTGTTGAGAATGAAGCATTTGCATCCGAATATGTGGAAGAAAGATATGTTGGGTTTCCTTCCCTTGAACAACTCATAAGGTGTCTTCTTGAGAATAGGTCGAATATTGACACGGTTACTTACAAAACAAGTCGTGCTAACTGCATCCGCCCAAAAATATTTAGGAAGATTCGAGTCGCTAAGCATTGTCCTTGCAAGTTCTACTAGTGCCCTATTCTTCCTTTCTACGACACCGTTTTGTTGAGGAGTCCTAGGTGCGGAGAAGTTGTGAGAGATTCCATGCTCTTCACAAAAATCTTCAAATGATGAATTTTGAAATTCGCCACCATGGTCGCTTCTTATTGAAACAATTGAGAGTGACTTCTCATTTTGAATTTGCTTGGCATACTTCTTGAATGCTTTAAAGACATCGCTTTTCTGCACTAAAAACAAGGTCCAAGTATATCTAGAGAAATCATCAACAATAACTAGTGCAAAAACGTTACCTCCGAAGCTTTTTGTTCTTGATGGACCGAAAAGATCCATATGTAACAATTGGAGTGGTCTTGTAGTAGATATCACTTTCTTGGTCTTGAAGGATGTTTTGGTTTGCTTCCCCTTTTGACATGCGTCACAAAGCTTATCCTTGATAAACTTCATCTTTGGAAGACCAACAACTAGATCATGCTTTAATAATTTATTCAAATGCTCCATGTGAATGTGAGCAATCCTCTTATGCCAAAGCCATGCATCGTTGTTGTTTGCCATTAAGCACTTCACCTTCAAGAGAGAGTCATCAAACGAAATCATAAAAATGTTATTAAATCGTTTACCTTTTAGCAAGAGTTCATGAGTGACTTCGTGTTCTATCAAACATTCCTCCTTTGTGAAGTTGATTCGGAACCCTTTGTCACACAATTGACTTATGCTAAGAAGGTTGTGTTTAAGGCCTTCCACATAAAGGACGTCTTCGATGATTGTATGAGGAGATGCACCAATGGTTCCAACTCCAAGAATTCTTCCTTTATTATCATCACCGTAAGTAACATATCATTTGGCCTTAAGTGTTAGATTTGAAAATTTGTTGATGTCGCCCGTCATATGCTTTGAACAACCGCTATCGAGATACCATTGCGTAGAAGTTGTTTTCAAGCACACCTCGTCATTTTCTTCATCGGAGTGATGTGACGCCATTAACGCCATATTTGCACATTCGTCGCTTCCCGATTCTGATGAGGAACTAACTTCATTGTCATCCCACGCGACATAAGCCTTTTTATTCTTGAAGTCCTTCTTGCCTTTGAATCCTCCTTTATTCGCAAGTCTTGGACAATCCGGTTTTATGTGACCTTGCTTTCCACATTCATAGCATGTAACTTCTTGGTTCGATGTGGATGCATCCTTCTTCCTGAAATGTTTATTCTTTTTAGGAAAAGAAGAATTATTATTTTTGTTAAAAAACTTACCAAGCTTCTTAATAAGAAGCATGCAGTTCTCATCTTCGGAGATCTCGTCATCTTTGTCATCCTTCGTGTCAATCTTCAAGGCAATTCCTTTGGACTTTTTCTCTTGACTTTCATGCTTTTCGAGCCTTCCAAGTTCCAACTCGTGCTCTTGAAGTTTGCTGAATAGAGATGCAGATGTCATTGTTGAGAGACTCTTCTTCTCCGAGATTGCGGTCACTTTTGGTTGCCATTCCCTTGTCAAAGACCTTATAACTTTCAAATTGAGATCATTGTTAGTGAAGGTCTTTCCGAGTGCAATCAAATGGTTGGTTAGATGAACAAATCTTTTTTGTAAAGCCACAATAGATTCTCCGGGCTGCATGCGGAACATTTCGTATTCTTGACTTAACGTGTTAAGCCTTGATCTTTTAACTTCTGTTGTTCCTTCATGTGTTTCTACCAAAGTATCCCAAATCTCCTTTGCCGATTTGCATTGTGATATACGAAAAAATTCGTCCATACTAAGAGCACTTTGAAGTATGTTGATTGCTTTCTTCTCATTTAGGATCTTTCTTTTATCATCTTCATCATACATATTCTTCAACTTTGCCGTTCCAACACCGTTGATTACATTGACGAGATTATGCGGACCTTCTTCGATTGCTTCCCATATGCCTTCTCCTTGGGCTTCAAGATGTGCCCTCATTCTGATTTTCCAGAAATCGAAGTATTCGCCGGAGAAGAGCGAAGGCTTGTTGCTACTTCCACCATCTTTGAAAACGGGATTCGAGTTTGCGGAAGCCATAGGATCTTGTAGGAACAGGTTACCTAAACCTGCTCTGATTCCAATTGTAGGATCAGAATGCGCCTAAGAGGGGGGTGAATTAGGTGTATATAATTTTCTCGATTCTTTTTCTTTGATGGATAGAATTTTTTTTCTTTTAAGTTTGTATGGAAGGAAAGCAGTAAGGCAGAAAATAAAAGTGACACAGAGAATTATCCTGGTTCCCTTCACAGTCCGAAGGTACATCCAGTCCCCTTTCAACTTGAAAGATATTTCCACTAGTTTTTAGAAAAAGTACAACCTATCACACCTTCAATGGTGAGGCCTACTTTCTAACAAACTATCATACAAGTGTGCAAGAACAATCATCTTGCCACACTTACCCTTATGTCCAAACAAACCTTGGAACACAAGTCACACAATAGAAATACCTTTCTATATTTTTAATTTTGAGTGAGTAATACAAAGACTTAATATCAAATAATGATCTTCTCCTATGTACACAATTCACTTTTCAAATATCAATACAAGTGTTCAAACATGAAGTATGAAAGATGAATATCTTATGAACACTTTTGAAAAATAATCAAAGAATTTGAAAATTGATGAATTTGATTCAAGTGATTTTTTTACAAAAATTGTAGGAGGTGTTTTTTTGAATTTGAAAAATTCAGATTTTATATTATACAAGATACCCTTTTGAAAAGGTATGAAAATTATGAATCAAAATAATTTTTGAAGAGATATAATCAAAAGGTGCAATTTGAATTTCAAAGGAAAATATTTTTCAAAATATTACAGTGTTAACCGGTTAACCAAATGGTTAACCGGTTAACGCCTATGAACGTTAACAGGTTTTCTGAAAATTTGAACCCGTTAACCGGTTAACCAAATGGTTAACCGGTTAACACTGTTAAAACCAGAAACAGAAGGTCTTAAAAAGAGTGTTAAACGGTTTGAAAAATATATCAAATTATTTTATGCAATATGCTAGTATATGATTGAATGCGTGAACACTTGTACATCAATTTAAAAGAGAGATTGATATACCTAACCAAAAGCATCCAAGCATGAAGTTGAACGATGATGCAAAACGAAGCTTGATATCAAAGCCGGTTGCTTGAAGCTTGATCAGTTGGAGCTCTTGACTTTTTGCAGGTCTGAAAGATATGCGTCGTGTTGTCTTCATCAAAATCTTCGAGGTTGAAGGCGTGCTTCTACAATTTGCAGATAAACCTAGATGACAAACCACAAAAGAAAAATACATCAACAAAACAAGATGATTTGATTCACCAAGCTTCCATCCCACCACCTCTTTCTCCAAAGAATTTGATGGAAAAAAAAGAAATGGAGAAGGAACAATATCTGGATTCTCCTCAATATTATTATATCCAATCTCCTTCTCCTCCTCCTCCAAAATCGGACACTTCCCATAAAAGTGATGACCTTAATGTTGACGCTGAGGTCAAAGATGAGGATGATAAACAGGGAGAAACTGGTGGCGAGGATGGCAACTCGAAACAACAAAATGCTGGCTCGAAACAGGGACAAAGCAATCAACCAAATCCTGACTTGCTGAAAGGAGGCCCACCATCAACTGGTTCGACAAGTTATTCTCGTGAAGAGCTTGAAAATCTCAAAGTACAGAAACCTTTGGAGTACATAAAAGTCGTGCTTAACGCTCGTTACAATTTTTAAGATTCTTCTCAAAGTACTTCGACTACTTCTGGAGCAACTTCCAGTGTGCACTCTCTTGATGCCACAATGGTTGAGATCAAGGAAAAAATACTTGATATGGATTTGTTCTAGGTTTTAAGGGAAAACTTAACCTCCTGCTTTGACTTTAAAAGGGTCTTAAAGCAGGTAAATGTCCTGGAATCCCCGGTTGAAGTGAGCAGTTTCGTGATGGACCTGACTACTCTGATCGACTTGGCAAGCGCTGATCTGAACCATCTCAAAGATTTTTCCAAACAAATCTCTAATAAATCTGAGACCTAACTTGCTGAAAGGGATGCTTCAGCTGCTTCGACCAACAAAGACTCAGAGTTGCAACAACTATCTGAGACTTATGCCAATGAAATAGCCGAATGTGACGACAACATCCAAAAGTGGAAGAAACAGATAGCCCCCCTTAACAAGAAGATTTCTCAAGAAGATAGGCACAAGGAATCCCTTCATAATCTAATCCCCCTGCGGCCATTTCGACTAGCTCATGTTCAGGCTCTTGGGTGAAACATCATGCCTTTAGTAATCCAAATCTGTTCAGGTAATCATCTATTGGTTTAGAGAATTTCCTTTTAACACTGGCCAAATCTTTTAGGCTTATTTTGGTTTGTCCCATATAGAATTGTTCATGGAATAACCTTTCTAATTGAGTCCATGTATATACTGAACCTGCAGGCAAGGACGTGAACCAAGTAAACGCATTTTTCGTCAAAGAACTTGGAAAGTATTTTATTCTCAAATTCTCATTTTGGGCTATTTCCCCTTGTTGTACCATAAAATTTTCCCTCCCACAATTAAGGCAGTGTGTCTCAAGAGTTCTCTCAATAGTCATAAGGTTCACAAGGTTCACAATTGTGTCAAAAGGATTGAATGTTTCATTAGACTAAGCCTCTTCCTGAACAATGGATCCAGAACTAGGGTTTTGAATTTCTCCAAGATAAATGGACTTCTAAGGCCTCAAGTGAGCTTCATAACATCCCACATGTCTTCAAGAATCCCCATGTCAAGTTTCAGAGCTTTCCCAATAAGTTTGACCAGTCAAATGTTCAGATATCCAAAAATCAGTTAACTTGGTAAAAAAGTCAAACTGAGGTCAACTATGGTCAAACCAAAGTCAAACTTCAAGATTTTTTGTCAACATCAAGATTATGAGGTAAAATTCATCATTTGATCAATAGTTGATCATGATTCATCAAGGAAGTCTCAGATCATAAGAATCAAGAAGTTTCTAAATTAGGGTTTCATAGTAAAAGTCAACTGAACTTTGACCGCCCATAACTTTCACATACTTCATCAAAAATTTTCCATTCAAAGCTCATTTTGAAGGAAATTGAATTCTCTACAATTTTTTGTCTCACAAGCCAAGGCCATAAATGCTTCATTTGGAAGGTATGAGCTAAAACATTATAGGTCCTTTTGAAAGTCAACAAAAAGTCAACTTTTCCCAAAGCTCATAATTTGAAAATGGTAAAAGATATGGGCATGGGACCAAAAAGGTTGGTTAGAGAACTCTCTAAGATTTCTAAAAAGTCCAAGAACACATCCATAGCCTTAAAATTGAGGGGGTTGTGCCTTGTCAAAGTTGGGAAATTTTCAAGGGGTGTATGAAGCAAAAAAGGTCTTAACTTCAAAATTTTCCAAATGGGCCCATAAAATTGCAACCCAATTTCAAAGATAAAGTCATGCACGACTCAATGACCATTTATTCTGATTTTTATAATTTATTTTCTATTATTTGGATTTTATTTGTTAAAATTCAATTTAAATAAAAATAAAATATAAAAAGTCAATATTTGGATCAAATCTTTGTTCTAGAAGCATTCACACAACATTTAAACTGATTGGATACCATCCAAATTCATGCTAGACCAAATTGGCAAGGATATATGTGATTTTTGAATCATTATGTGTGATTGATTTCTTCCATATGAAGCAACTAAAATCCATGAATAAGAGGCCCATATTTTGACCTAATATGATTCCATACATATACCGAACCATAAGAAAACACTTGAGGATGAAAATTAACAGCCACACACCTTGTTCCAAATTCAAAATTTTCACAAAAAAAATCCAAATCGATTTTGCGAATTCAGGTAGTTTCAAAGGTCTTGAGAACTTGCAATAGCTTCCTTGAGGTTCACTGACCATGTAGCAATCATCATCATCATTCATAGCATAATGAAAAGCACAAATCGAATTGCGTTTTCTTCCCCTTTTGCATTTTTTCATTTTCATATGTTTAACCCTTATTAATTGTTTTTGTTGATTGGTTTGTGTTTGGTATGTTCTAAGGATGCATTCTGGGCGGTTTCATCGAATGTTCATAGCCTGAGGCGTGAAACGCCATTTTTAGGTTTCGAAGCTTCAAAATAGGGGTTCTCAGTTTAACGAATCTAAACAAATTTTGAGGATGTAATTGGATTATATACGAGGTGGGGATTGTTTTTATATGATTAATTTGACAAATCGTGCAGGTTTCGTGATGTTTGAAAGGACGAATATTTCATACGAAAAAATTCGCAGCAAGGTTCCTAGGTAAATTCGCAGGAAATCCCGTAGGAAAACCTGCGAATCCGGAGGAAGAAGATGAAGCATGAGCGCCAATTTTTGTTTTTAAATTTTGATTTTATTATCAATAATTAATTCTTGGTATCTAATATTAGTTGAAACGCAGTTGACCTTGTGGAGAACGCGCTTGTTTTGTTACCTAAGGGACTAAGGATCGAAATCGGTTGCAACTTTTTTTTTGTTAATTCCATCTTATTTCTAAACGTTTTATTTATTGATTATTGGTCACATGAAAAGCACAAGAACGCGCCTAGCCCAGTGGACGCCTCTTGTTCTGGTAAGGGGGAGGTCCTGAGATCAAAACCAGACTTCCCCACCTTTATTTTTATTGCCTATATTCCATTCTTTTCTATTTTCTATTTTTATTATTATTATTAACTATTATAATTAAATTAATTAGGTTAATTAATTCCACTTAATTAAAAAAAACACTATTAATTTTTTCTAAGAAATAAACTTTCTATGTAAATATTTAATTTAGATTAATTTATAAGTAAAATGATAACTTAGTTAATATTTTTCTAAAAAATTTCTTAATAACCTTATTTTATTTTAATTAAATCCCTATTTATTTCTTTAACCATAATTATGTATATAATTAAATTATCTTTTTTGTTTCATAAATTAATAATAATTAATAATTAGTTTAATTTTCTTTTTAAAAAAAATCTAAATTTTCTTTAAAAAAACCTAATTTTTTTAAAACTAACCTTAATTTTGCTTTAAAACCTAATTTATCTTTTTTTTCTAACCCTAAAAATTTTATTTTTATTCATTGTCATTTTATTTAATTATTTATTTAGAATAATATTATTTGCTTCTTTATTTAAATTTTTGCTTTATTTAATTATTAGAAAAAATATATAGGCTATTATTATTGTAATTTACTTTTCTGCCCGATTATTATGTATCCGCCCCAAAGCGATGTAATAGCATAGGATTTACTATTTTTTGCATTTTTTTATTTAATTTAATTTGTGCTTAGTAAATAGGGAGTGAGAAGAAATATCTGATTAAAAAAAGGACTTAGATAATTTAATTAAAAAGATTAAATATTTGAATAAAATCACTCACACATGTAAGTCGATCTATGATCGCCGTCTGCACCTCCTAAGATGGCCCTTCTTAAAAGTTGCCTTTATATGGTCGAGTCCCTCGAAATGGGGGTGTCTTAAGCAAACGGCCCTACAAATAAAAATCATATTGTCCCTCCTCAGTTGAAAAGATCAAGTCCCTACGATGTTGCCTTCGGTAATGATCTTGTCCCTTCGATTTAAAAGATGATAGTCCCTCCCAATTGCTAAAGACACCCCTCAAGTTGTCTTCGCTGACCATATGATGACCCTACGTCTGTCCCTTATACAAATCCAAGGTAATGACTACCTATTCCTTAATAATAGGGATAGTCTTACCCTTGAAAGAATATAAAAGAACATGAATGACTTAGTCTAAGGTAGGAACTCTAAGTTACTAGCTCACACCCTTTAAAATACTTTTCACACCTCACAATTTTCAAACATTTTCAAAACAAAGGCTTTATATACATCCATACGAGGATCATTACAAAGTACTTAGAAAATTTTCTAATCACACACTTCACCTTTTCAAAAACAATTAAGTGAGCTAAGTAATTAAGAGCCCATGGATAACCATGGATATAAATGGTGCTAACACCTTCCCTTTATATAACCTACCCCCCGAACTCAAGTCTTTTAAAATAGGTCTTTCCTGTTCTTTTATGTCCTTTCCACGTGGATAAAATAAAAGTCGGTGGCGACTCTTGCTATCCGCAACATTTATAGAAAGTCAGTTCTCCCACCGTGTTACACCCCTGCTTCGATCAGGTAACGTGCAACGTGTTCTATGGTGGATTCACTAGTGTCCCCTGAGAATTTGGTGAACTTAGGGACTTTCCATCTTGGGGGAAATTCCTGTTGTAGAATATATTTTGATAATGGAGATATATAACTGGGTCTTTGTAATCCTACATTTACCCCATTTTGCGCCATTATCCTTTCGACCATTGCTGATAGATTATTTTCGGAGGGCAAATTATTATAACACATTTGTTGCACTATATTATCAGCATCCTGACCCTTATAGACTAATACCCTCATAGGCTTTTGCTGGGCAGTGTAATACCTCAAAATTTGCCCTCATATTTACTCCCTTTACTGGCTTATCGCTTCGCATTCATCTGCATTTTCCACTAGGTCATTAACATTACAATGATGCATTTCACTGGCTCCTAAGGTGTGGTATTAAAGCTTTTTCCTGTGATTTGAAGATTTCCTCATTCGAAGGTGGTTTATCCGGTAATTGCATTCGAATTAAGACGATGGCTTGATCCCTTAACATTATGTGTATATCCTCATCAAAGTTCATCGATCACAAATGTCATATACTTTAAGATTTCTCGAGAGTATCGAGTGATTAGGGTTTCACCATTGTTCTACTTGAGACGGGTCGTGAATTAAGGGTTTATCTTCTTTCAACAGCTCAGGCGGCCTTCATCATCAGTGTGCAATACAAGGTGACTTAGAATTTCATGTTAAAGAGATCAAGGGCCCTCAAGGCCAAATGTCAGATTGATTCAACCTAAGGAGTAATGGGTCAGGAAGCAAGAGTTTCGATTGTGGATTCATATGGTAATCAGGGCATTAAGGTTCTCTCAGTGGCCTGTTGTTTGGACGATTGATTTTATTAACTGAAAGTTGGGATTCATTAAGAGTACAAGTTGGGTGTTGATCGTACGTATTAAGATTAGTCGTGTGGAATTCAAGAAACTAATCCATTAAAACCATACTTATTTCAAGCCCATATCCATTCCAAGGGAAGAAGCCCAATTTTATCAATCGATTTATATTCATATAGTTCATTAGTCCAAACCACTATATTCAGTTCAAGATATTTTTTATACCCTCATTTCAAATTATTCATTCCATCGGTTCATTATCAATCCACTCTTTCTTAACATTATTAGTCATGATTACACATTTCATTGGCCAAATTTGGTTAGCATTCAATACCATTAATAACAACATTCAATATCATTTCCCATTTCATCAGCATTCAATATCATTAATAACAGCTTTAAGAGAACCATTATCAACAAAAATTTGGTTATAAAATTCATGGGAAAATAAATAAATGATAATGGCACAATTACTTCGTTCGACGCACATTAGAATGCAAAAGAGAAGGTTCAAAGTCATGATAGTCACATCGGATAAAAACCGAATCTAAATTCGATTATCACATGGAAAATATATCAGGAAGAAAATCAGTCTAAAGAAGCTAATGCAGCAGAACCAAAGAAACAGAAATAACACAAAGTCTGGAAAAATCCTACGACTTGTTCTTTCATCTTCGATCTCCGTGCATTAATGTAGTAGTTAACACCTGCTCTCCTCATTGATCTTCTGCAGCCAAGTCTTCACTTCACCAATCAGCAACACCATCATTAATCTTCACCGATATCAACTCGAACGTGGTTGTTCCAATGCCAGCATCAGTTCTGAAAAGAGACTCTTCTATTCTAAATGGATACTTCTGCAGTGTTGTCAAGTTGTAAATTCACGTATTCTGACTTCTCGACGTCGACTCAGTCAATTTTCGGCAGCAACAATATTCTGCAATACAGTAGCATTCCAGGAACATCACTTGCAAAGATTCACATAATAGGTTGTGAAAGAGTAATGATACAGAATTCAGTACAGGGAATTGATATAAGAAATTCAGAAGAAGATCAGTTATAAGTCCACAAGAAAAAAAAAACTCAAAACAAAAACTATAAACAAAACTCAGATTTCCTTCCATAGTAAAAACCTTCAAAGGAAAAATCTCTTAGAAAAAATCAGATGCACAAAAGGATAGCCTGACAGAAATCAATAATCTCAACAAACTCCCATTATTTCATAACCGAATTTCTAACCGACTTTACCTGGAAATGTCATTTTAACCCTCATGAGTATCATCTATAAAAGGGATCCATGGCTGCGATTGCAAGGTTCCCGGATCTTCCCTCATTTTTCGGATTCACAAATCCCTCTTCTCCATCAATCTCAATCCCTCTTCTTCAACCCACACTCTTTCTCTTTAATCCTTCACCATGTTCAATATGCAAACCTCTTCAATCTTCATACACATTCATTGATTCTCCTCTCCAACAATCAAAAACCAAAAACTTCAATCTTCAATGATTTTCACAACTTCATCAATCTGAAAACACTCTGCACACTGTATCTGCGCCAACTCCAACCTCTTCACTATCCAACTGCATCAATGATAATTTTCTGCACAACCATCATCATAATCTTCACCTTCGCTCTCATAGCTTTATCACCTTCATCAATCACAGAAAAGCCCTCAATCCGCATCTTCATCAACAACTTCATCAACCGATAATCCACTTTCAGTTATCTGCATACTCAGCTTCACCTTCATCATCACCATTCCATCTCCTCATCAATCAACAGTAGAACGCGACACAACGCAAGAATCACATCTATAACAACGGTAACAGTTTAGATTCGCTCGCATCAACACCATCACCAATCTTTCTACCACTCTGCAACTCTGCATCAATATTGCATCTTCGATCAATAACAACGGCAAAAAAATCAAATTCAACATTGCAGAGTAGAAGAAGATTGCGGAATCGGATCGAGAATAGAACAAATTCATAACTGAAACCGTGGCGGCGCCATTGCTTCTGTCGTAACAATCACGATGAGAAAAAGATGATGAAGCGGCTCAGGTCGCGGCGGGGTCGAAGACGGAGAGGATTGGAAATGGTGGTCATGATGTGAATTTGGAGTCGAAGAAGAAGACAAGGTCGTTGTTCTTCGATGATGGAGTCGTCGTTCTCCGATGACGAGGTTCTTCCCAAGGAAGCCGAAGGCATGCGCGGCGGATCCAAAGGTGTGTCGGCGAGTTATGAGGTCGTGTCTGGGAAAAAGAAGACAGAAGAGATGAGTGGAGAGGATACCGACGCGGCGGATTTTGGTTTGACCGGCGTTAATGTTCTTTGACGAGGAGAGGAGATGGAGGGATCGCGTGTTTTCGGCAAGAAGACGGAATTTGTGTTATCAATTAGGGTTTCTACCCTCTTTACCTATAATATTCAAGAACAATTGGGCTGCGGGTCTTCAAATCGTGATGTCCACCATCAAATCGCTATCAGCACCTTCAATTTCGGCATTCACCCCCCCTGCGGGTCTCTTTGGTATTGGGCCTAAGTGTTCATTCAGTCACTATTGACATCTCCTTTCTTCTTGTGCACCCCCTGTTTTCTCTATTTTATTAGGAATTAGCAATTAATTATCTTGTTAAAATTGCTAATTAATTTCTTGTAAAAAAAATTGTTAATTAATTTTCTTATTGATTAACTTTTGTGGATTAATACTTAATCCATTTTTCTTGTAATTTCTAATTATATTTTTGTTGACAATTTTAATTATTTGTCTAAGACTAATTTTGGATTAAATGGTTCATAAGTGTTTTTGATCGATTTAAATCGATTTCGATTATGGCGAAGCTTCACAAAGTTATTATGGAAGATAAGCATTTATTTTGCTTATGGAGATTACAAGACCTTGCTTGAGGCTTTTTTCGGATTTCTTTTATGTGAAGGATCGGCACTTCAACCAAGTAAGAAATCTCGACTTTAACGGCTTTTAAGCATCATTATAGTTGTATGCGGCTTAGGACCATATAGCTTAAGGTGCATATTGAGCCCTCCCACTTGAGGCACTGGATTTATTTGTGATTTTTGATGATATGTATCGATTTCGGAACTTAGGGATTAGGTTACGAACCATTAGGATCGCTTCCTTTCACTTCCCCTTAAAATCCATTTTTTTGCTCGTTTCGTCGCAATTATTAAAAATAGTTTTAGGTGGGATAAAATTCTGGAAACATTCATGAGTTATCCTCATCCTCTTAATTAATTTTTCATATTTTTTGTTTCCAGATTTGTGTGGTTTTAATAATTAATTTTGGATTTTAGATCATAAGCTGTCCCAAAAAGGAGTGTTTTGACATAAGGGACCAAAAACAATTTTTTCGGATAGGTGTGAAACCTTTTTTGTGTGTGTGATTAACCATTGTAATTTGTGACATTATGATTCTCCTTAGGAATTTTTTTCAAAATTTTAGATGCCCTTTTTGATCCACTTTGTGGAGGTGTTTTTCGGCGATCATGCCTTGTTATACCAATCGTTAAATAATTATTTTGGCACTTTGGTGCATAATTTTGTGGAATCCTTTTAGACCATGTAAGATAATGACCTCAATATTCCAAGGATTTAATTTCATAATTTTTAAATCCTTTTTGCTATTTTTCCATGACACCTAGATCCTAGGTTGATTCATGTGTGTATGTGCCCCATAACCTAGATATTAGAAAGACATTCATGCCATTTGCTTGAGACACCTTTTGGTAAATTCTAGGAGTTAACTATATATCATTTATAGGTCTTTAATTCCAGTTATAGGTCACTTTTTGAACCATGTTTCATTTGGTTTGTTTTGGTATTTCAAAGTGCATACTTATGTGAATATTTTAACTTAAACTCATTCCTTTTCTCCTCTAAATGTTAACATGAATTATGTGGGAATAATTAATGCCTATCCATGCATTCTAATTGCATCTCATAGCTTGTATGCCACTGATCCATAATCATTTCATGCATATTCACATGCCATTCTTCCTTAACTTTCATCATTTGTGATCTTATGCGATGTTTATTTCATTTCTTCTCATGTATTCTTCTCCTTGCTTCATATGCTTAATCCATTGCATCCATGACTGTATATTCATTCATCCACATTCATAAGCATTCACTACTGACTTTTATGCTTATTTCATGTATTAATTCATGCTTGTAAGCCATATGCATTCATACTTCATCCATAAACCCTAATTTGCATTTAGGTGAACTTAGGTGAACATTTTGTACATAGTTTGACATAGGTTGAACTTGTGAGGTATCCTAGCATCCTTAGGGACCTATAGCATGTAGCTACTGACTTTAGAAGTCATGTAACCTTTAGGTACCTTCACCTTTAGACTTAGGTCTTATTTTTGAAATTCTGGGATCAGGTACGTGATGTCGAATGAGATGTTTAAACACTTGAAGACTTAAACAAAACTTAAAGTGCAGGTAAATTAAACTACACAGGAAATTGTTAACCCAGTTCAGTGTATCTCCACACTTACATCTGGGGGCTACAAAGCCAGGAAGGAAATCCAATATATGTAATATTAATTCTAGACTTAAACCACTCAGTTTAATCTTTCACTTAATATCTACCCAAGGCAATTTCTACCTAAGACACAACTTAGATATGAGTATCAACTCACTCCCCCTCAATCACACAGTGATATGTTACAAGTTTAATAAAATTGAAGTCACACTTCAAACACAACAGCTTGATTTTACTTCACAGTTTCAATCAAGACACAATACACTTTTTGCTTAAAAGCTCATAAAGTGATACACATATAAAACCTGCTATTAAAACACAAACACCCTATTTAGTCTTCTTAATTTCGTACTCTATTCTGAGAGTTTCTGTTGCTTAAATAGATGCTTGGATTTTGGGCTTTTTGTAGGTTATCCAGTCCTGATACGCATGCTGTCATCACCTTGAATTAGGGTTTGTTACTTCCTTGATTCTAGGTGAGATAGTTCTTCTGTTATACTGAAATCATATAACTAATCTCCCTACATATGCACCTTGTATTGTTTATCCACTCACAATTAATTCCAGATAAATTCCCTGAATTTACTGAGTTCTGTTATGCATTATTTAATTCTGGTAGCAGGTTTGAGATGTCATAACATCTGGTGTGACATCCTGAAATCTGAACTTACTTCATTAACTTATACAATGTCACAACATCTGGTGTGACATCCTGAATTAAGTTCATTAACTTATACTCTGTTTGATAATGTCACAACATCTGGTGTGATATCCTGAACTAACTTTAACACTTCTTGTTGGTCAAAAATTCTGCCAATTCTAAACATCTACAAACTCCCCCTTTGGCTACTTTTTGGCTAACATAATCTTCTGGTTTTATCAGAGTGCAACAGAGTTCTTTTCTGTTTTAATCATATGAGAGTTTGCTCCCCCTCAAACCTGTATGTATTCTGACTTGTTCAACAGAATCTAAAAAACCTTAGTTCAGAAGCAGACATTAAACAGACAAACAGCTTGTTCATTAATCATGTAAACTGCAGCAGACATTGTTGTTGTTGTTACTTCTCTTCTCCCCCTTGTTAGACAGAAATTGGGGCCAAATTACATAAGCAGAGAGAAATACAAAATTACAAAACTAAAATACAATGCTGAAGCAGACAGTACACATTCCTCACACACATTTTCACTAAGAGTCTTCGTATTTAGTATCTTCCTCTTCTTCAGATTCATCATCAGAGTCATCATCAGTTTTAGCAGCCTTCTGAGCACTCTCTTCCATTTCCAGCCTTTGAATAATTTCCTCAAGCTTTTGCTTCCTGGCATCCAGCTCTTTGCAGGTGTTCTTCAGTTCAGCAATCAAAGCAGCTTTGGATATGGGAATCTTTGCTTTTAAAGGTCCAGCAGATGTCCCAGTGGGAGCTTCAACATCAGCAGCATGATGGCTCAAGAAAAGTTTGTAATGGAAGGCCAGAGGACTTTCTCTTTTGCAGACTGAATCCTTCTCAGTGAGGATACCTGGATACTAGCTGAGTATGATTCCACATAGCAGAGATGGAAAGGCAATAGGAAGCTTTGTTGCTGATGTTCCTGCATGCTTCAGTGTTTGATCAAATATGTAAGCCCCAAAGTCCAGCTTTGTTTGGGTGCCCACAATATAAATGAATCTTCCCAATCCAGTTGCTATTGAAGAGGTATGGTTGGTAGGGATCCAGTTGACAATACCAATCCTATGCAGCATTGCATACTTCCTTGTTAGCAAGCTAACAGAAAGTTTGCCCTTGACTGGCCAAGTTTTGACCTGATTAGCAGTGATGACCTTGCAAATTTGGTTGTCAGTCTTCCCCAGCTCATTAGGCCCATCAGATTCTCTCCCTAGGTAATGATTGATAACCCTAGGAGAGAATTCCATACATCTCCCTCTTACATAGACTTTTCTGAATTCTTCTGACTTTCCATCAGCACAGTCCTCTTGCAGGTTGACAATGAACTCCTTGACTAGCAGCTCATAGCAGGGTGAAAAACTTGAAACTGTTTTGAATAAACCAGCAGAAGATATTAGGTCTATTACCTCAGTGCACTCAAGTGCATTGCTGCCTAGCTCTCTTTCAAGTTCCACCCTTCTTTGGTATACATATTTCCATCTGCTCACACTTGACACATGATGGAATGACACATTGTCCAGAGGAGCTTCTGGAACAGCAGAGGTAGACCTTGAAGGTGCTGGTTTCTTCTTTGGTTGGGATGTTGGGACATCCTCTTCAACATCTGAATCTGGTGGAGTTACAGCTTTCCTCTTTTGGGTATTCACCTTGCTCCATTGTTTAGTAGGTCCAAATACCACTTTGGCCTTGTCTTTCTTTGGAGTGGGCTGTTTCTTTTCAGGAGTTGCATGTCTTGCAGTCTTCTTTTCCTTCCTAGCCCTAAGCCTTTTGGCTATGCTAGGGTCCACAGAAGCAATGATCTCTGTGTCAGAGTCATTATCTATGTCTTCAACAGGAGGAGGTTAGGTAGTCTCCTCTTCAGCAGGTGGATCAATAGAAGCTTGGTCATCAGTGGCTTCATCATCATCATCAGTTGAGGCCTTGTTCTGGTCCTCAGATGTTTCAACATCTATTGGGACATCCTGTTGAACAGGAGTGTCCTCTTCAGCTTGATTGCTCTGTTCCTCTTGTGGAGCAGGCATGGTGTTCAGGGGAACAGATACCCCACGCACTACTCTTTGCTCAGACAAAATCCTATTAACAAGATGCTTGATGGAGGCATCCACATATTCAGAGGCTTTGGGGGTGGTGTTTGAGGATAAAGGAACCCCTTTGCTTTTGCTGAACACAGGTTCCTTTGCTCTTCTCACATTTGGATTTCTAGGCTTTTGAGCAAGAGGGACACTTTCTCTGATTTCTTCCATGGGAGTAGTATCCATTGGAACCATGGAGATTGGGGTTGCATGCACCACATCTTCTTGGTTGAGATTTTCATCCATGATGTTAGGGTTTTGATGTTGAGACATTTTCGAATGTGGTGAAGGAAGAGTCTAGGGTTGATTGATTTTGATGAGCTCAGAAAAACAGCTTTAGCATGCAAATAGTTTTGAGAGAATAGTGAGGAGATGAAGAGCTGAGAGCAAGCTTGAGCTTTTATAAAAGCCGTTACTGATGGAATTTCAAAGAGTGGAATACACAGAGTTATTGACCAGACTGGTGTTGCCATCTGGTGATCATGCCACACGATGTCATAGGACATGTTGGCACTTCTCCATAACTGCTATATTTCACATAAACAGATTCCCAATTTACCCCTTAGGTTTTCAAATTGGGTAGCATCCAAAGCTTTAGTAAATATATCAGCCAATTGCAGATCTGTGGCTACATGTTCTAATGAGATCACTTTCTCTTCCACAAGATCTCTGATGAAATGATGCCTGATATCAATGTGCTTGGTCCTGCTGTGTTGGATAGGATTCTTTGATATGTTAATAGCACTTAAATTGTCACAGTACAATGTCATGACATCTTGTGGGACATTGTATTCTGTGAGCATTTGCTTCATCCAAACCAACTGTGAACAACTGCTACCAGCTGCAATATATTCAGCTTCAGCAGTGGATAAGGATACACAATTTTGTTTCTTACTGAACCAAGAAATCAAATTGTTTCCTAGAAAGAAGCATCCTCCTGATGTGCTCTTTCTATCATCAGCACTTCCAGCCCAATCAGCATCACAAAAGCCAGTGAGAATTGGTTCACATCCATGGGAGTACATTATGCCATAGTCACAAGTACCATTGACATATTTCAGAATTCTCTTAACCTGGTTTAGATGACTTACTTTTGGCTCAACTTGATATCTTGCACATACACCTACTGCAAAGGCTATATCTGGTCTGCTAGCAGTCAGATATAAAAGGCTTCCAATCATGCTTCTGTATAAGCTTTGGTCTACATTTTCACCCTTGTCATCCTTTGTCAGCTTTAAATGAGTAGGGGCAGGTGTTCTTTTGTGACTAGCATTGTCCATCCCAAACTTCTTGACAATGTTCTTTGCATACTTGCTTTGGGATATGAACATGGAGTCCTCTATCTGCTTGATTTGCAGTCCAAGAAAGTAGGTTAGTTCTCCTACTAGGCTCATCTCAAATTCAGATTCCATTTGAGTGACAAAATGTTTAACCATCCTGTCTGACATCCCACCAAAGACTATGTCATCTACATATATTTGAGCAATCATGACATTTCCTTCTTCATCCTTCACAAACAAGGTTTTGTCTATTCCACCTTTCCTGTACCCTTGTTTTATGAGAAAAGTAGTCAGCCTTTCATACCATGCTCTTGGGGCTTGCTTCAGACCATAAAGAGCCTTCCTTAGTTTGTATACATGATTTGGACAGCTTGGATCAACAAATCCCTTAGGCTGTTCCACATATACCTCCTCATTAAGATACCCATTTAGAAAGGCACTTTTAACATCCATTTGAAATAGCTTGAACTTCAGGATACAAGCAATTCCTAAAAGTAGTCTGATTGATTCAAGCCTTGCTACTGGTGCAAAGGTTTCATCAAAGTCTACTCCCTCAATTTGTGTGTATCCTTGAGCTACAAGTTTAGCCTTGTTCTTTGTAACAACTCCCTGCTCATTTGACTTGTTCTTATACACCCATTTAGTGCCAATCACATTTATGTCATCAGGTCTAGGAACAAGATCCCACACTTCATTCCTTGTGAATTGGCCTAATTCTTCTTGCATAGCACAAATCCAGTACTCATCATTAAGAGCTTCCTTGATGATTTTAGGTTCTATTTTTGAAACAAAACAAGAACCTGAAATCACCTCTCTTGATCTAGTGATTACACCACTGTTGGGATCACCAATTATCAGATCTTTAGGATGATCCTTCTGGATTCTTATGGAGGGAGGTTTGCTGGATTGTTCTGTCCTTGCCTCAGTTAGAGTGAAGTCAGGATGATCACTCTTTAGTTCAGCTTCAGTCTGACTGTCAGCAGATGTTCCAACATCATCTGCAACATCTGCAGGGGCATCATCAATTATCACATTTATGGACTCCATTATAACCTTGGTTTTGGAGTTAAATACTCTATAGGCTCTGCTATTTATGGAGTATCCAAGGAAAATCCCTTCATCACTTTTAGGATCCATCTTTCTTCTTTGATCCCTATCAGCCAGAATGTAACAATTACTTCCAAACACATGGAAGTACTTGACTGTAGGTTTTCTGCCCTTCCAGACTTCATAGATGGTGGACAAAGTTCCTTTTCTTAGAGTGACTCTGTTGTGAATGTAACAAGCTGTGTTCATAGCTTCAGCCCAGAAGTACAGTGGTAACTTTTTAGCATGGATCATAGCTCTTGCTGACTCTTGGATAGTTCTGTTCTTCCTCTCAACAATCCCATTCTGTTGAGGGGTGATAGGAGAAGAATACTCATGATTGATTCCTTCTGAAGAACAGAAATCTGAGAATTTTTTATTCTCAAACTCCTTTCCATGGTCACTTCTTATTCTGACCACACAACTTGCTTTTTCTCTTTGTATTCTTTGGCACAGATCTTTGAATACATCAAACACATCAGACTTTTCTTTGATAAAATTTATCCATGTATATCTTGAAAAGTCATCAACAACTACATAGGCATACCTTTTTCCCCCAAGACTCTCAACCTGCATTGGTCCCATAAGATCCATATGCAATAACTCCAAAACTTTGGAAGTTGTCAGATGTTGGAGCTTTGGATGGGACATCTTGGTTTGCTTGCCTATTTGACATTCACCACATATTTTGCCTTCATCAATCTTCAGTTTTGGAATACCTCTTACAGCCTCCATAGATATGATTTTCTTTATCCCTCTGAGATGAAGATGACCCAGTCTTTGGTGCCAAAGCTTTACTTCTTCTTCTTTGGCTAAGGAGCAAGTTGAAGTGAGACTGAAGTTTTGAGGTTCCCACATATAACAGTTGTCTTTAGATCTGGCTCCTCTCATGACAACCTTCCGTTATTTATCAGACACTATGCATTCAATTCTGGTAAAGTTTGCACTGTAACCTTGATCACATAATTGACTTATGCTGATCAAGTTAGCAGTCAATCCTTTTACCAGCAGCACATCATCTAGTCTAGGTACATCTGGGCAGTCCAAGGTCCCAACTCCCTTGATTTCTCCTTTAGCTCCATCTCCAAAGGTTACATATCTGGATGAATGTGACTTTAAGTTTACCAGCAGATTCTTCAATCCAGTCATGTGCCTTGAGCATCCACTGTCAAAGTACCAGTCTTCCTTAGCTGATACTCTGAGAGATGTATGAGCTATATAGGCAACACCCTTCTTTGACCATTTTTGCTTGTTGTGAGGTTTCCTTTGATGCCTCTGCCCTGTATAGTGTCTATCTTTAGAGCTCCAAGGTTGTTTGTTGAACTTGTTCTTGGGCATGTAGCTTTGATCAGCATGAAGACTAGCTTTAGGTACCCATACTTTCTTGATGACCTCTGTCTTCTGCTTAGGGGGTTGCTGATATCTTTGATTTTGATGTCCATGCAACACTTTCTTGGTGACCTTTATCTTCTGCTTAGGAGGTTGCTGATGCATCTGATTTGGATATCCATGCAACTTGTAGCAATAAGGTTTGATGTGACCAAACCTTCCACAATGATGACATCTCCATCTTTGATACCTCTTTTTCATCATGTTCTTTTCATGATGTTGGGACATCTTTTGGGACATCTTGTTTGACTTTATGGGATTTGAAGTAGTTTTGCTGGTGCTAGCCTCAACCTTTTGAGCTTTGTTAAATCCCAGTCCAGTTCTATCCCCTGAATGCTTATTGTTGTTGAGAATGACATCCAGTGTGTTTGTGCTACTGTTCAACATTCTAACAGATTTGGACATATGTTCCAATTTGGAGTTGAGAAGACTTACTTCACTTTTCAAAGTGTCAATGATTTCTAGATTACTTGTCTTTTCAACCTTTAATGCCTCAATCTGCTTTTTCTGCTTTATATTCTCCATGCATATTTCAGTGCTCCTTTTACACAGCTCTTTGTATGATTCTTCAAGCTCTTCAAAAGTCAGCTCCTCATCACTGGATCCACTTTCAGATTCACATACTCCAGCTAGAGCAGTGATGTGCTTTGCTGATTCTTCTTCTGAATCACATCCCGAGTCTTCATCAGACCAGGTCACAGAGAGACTTTTCTTCTGCTTCTTTAGATAGGTAGGGCATTCATTTCTGATGTGTCCATATCCTTCACATCCATGACATTTAATCCCTTTTTCTTGATTGGTCTTTTCATCATAATATGACCTTCTATTAGCATCATAAGGTCTTTTATTCTCAGAAGAGTTTGAGTTTCTTCCACTTGGTTTGGACCTGCTATCCATTCTTTTGAGAATCTTGTTGAGTTGTCTTCCAAGCATAGCAATTGTTTCTGATAAATTTTCTTCAGGGTCTGCTTCATGATTTTCTTCTTCTTTATCAGTATTTGAAACCAAGGCTATGCTTTTGTTCTTCTTTACAATTGTATCATTCATTCCCATCTCAAATGTTTGAAGGGAACCAATGAGCTCTTCAACCTTCATTTTGCATATGTCTTGAGCTTCTTCTATTGCTGTAACCTTCATGTCAAATCTTTTTGGTAAAGATCTGAGAATCTTTCTTACTAGCTTTTCATCACTCATCTTTTCTCCCAAAGCACCAGAAGTATTAGCTATTTCCAAGATGTTCATGTAAAACTCATGAATTGTCTCATCTTCCTTCATTCTCAAGTTTTCAAACTTGGTGGTGAGAAGTTGAAGTCTTGACATCTTCACCTTTGATGTTCCTTCATGAGTGGTTTTGAGAGTGTCCCAAACATCTTTGGCCAGCTCACAGTGATGCACAAGTCTGAATATGTTTCTATCAATGCCATTGAATAAGGCATTTAAGGCCTTGGAATTTCCAAGTGCTGAATCTTCTTCCTCCTTGCTCCATTCTTCTTCAGGTTTCAACACTTTTTCCCCATCCTTGTTGTCTTGGACAGGGTGCTCCCATCCTTTGTTGACTGCTTTCCAAGCCCTATTATCAAGTGATTTTAAGAATGCTACCATTCTTGGCTTCCAGTAGTCATAGTTTGATCCATCCAATATAGGTGGTCTATTCAAAGATCCTACATCTCTATCCATGTTCCCAAAATTTGCAGTCCCTAGATCTCACCCAGTTAAACAGGCAGGGTGTCTGCTCTGATGCCAATTGAAATTCTGGGATCAGGTACGTGATGTCGAATGAGATGTTTAAACACTTGAAGACTTAAACAAAACTTAAAGTGCAGGTAAATTAAACTACACAGGAAATTGTTAACCCAGTTCAGTGTATCTCCACACTTACATCTGGGGGCTACCAAGCCAGGAAGGAAATCCAATATAAGTAATATTAATTCTAGACTTAAACCACTCAGTTTAATCTTTCACTTAATATCTACCCAAGGCAATTTCTACCTAAGACACAACTTAGATATGAGTATCAACTCACTCCCCTCAATCATACAGTGATATGTTACAAGTTTAATAAAATTGAAGTCACACTTCAAACACAACAGCTTGATTTTACTTCACAGTTTCAATCAAGACACAATACACTTTTTGCTTAAAAGCTCATAAAGTGATACACATATAAAACCTGCTATTAAAACACAAACACCCTATTTAGTCTTCTTAATTTCGTACTCTATTATGAGAGTTTCTGTTGCTTAAATAGATGCTTGGATTTTGGGCTTTCTGTAGGTTATCCAGTCCTGATACGCATGTTGTCATCACCTTGAATTAGGGTTTGTTACTTCCTTGATTCTAGGTGAGATAGTTCTTCTGTTATACTGAAATCATATAACTAATCTCCCTACACACGCGCCTTGTATTGTTTATCCACTCACAATTAATTCCAGGTAAATTCCCTTAATTTACTGAGTTCTGTTATGCATTATTTAATTCTGGTAGCAGGTTTGAGATGTCACAACATCTGGTGTGACATCCTGAAATCTGAACTTACTTCATTAACTTATACAATGCCACAACATCTGGTGTGACATCCTGAATTAAGTTCATTAACTTATACTCTGTTTGATAATGTCACAACATCTGGTGTGACATCCTGAACTAAGTTCAACACTTCTTGTTGGTCAAAAATTCTGCCAATTCTAAACATCTACAATTTTTAACCCTAGTTCCATTCTAGGACGTTTATGGTACTTAATCACTTTCATGCTTTTATTTTACTTTCAATATGCATTGTCATGCTAACTTTTGTTTTGTAGGGGGGAAGATTGAGGTAAGCCTCACTTCATTCCTATCTTTTGTGCATTATAATTTTGTTTGCCTTAGCACTTTGTACTTTGCTTGTATAGGTTTCCCCATTTTTTTGGAACCAACTTAACTTCCTTAGGAAGTAAGTCGAGTTCTAATTCTCTTTTCTTCTTTTCCTTTTTTCTTAGGATTAGAATACCTCATTAACCATAGGACCACAATTTTAATAACTAACTTAGGGTTGTGTCTTAGTCCCCTTAGTTTGTCCTTTTTTCAACTTGAGTCATTCTTTCTCATCTCATAAAGAAAAAACAATAAAACACTTAATAAAAACCGAACGTTCTTGTACGACGCGAGACTTTGTTGCGGATTGTTTATACGCATCCTGTTTCGGGGCGAGGTATAAATACTCACCGTGATGGATAGGTCTTAGTATGAGAATGTTCACAAACAAATTCAAAACACTTCTCATAAAAGACAAAAACAAACAATAAGCGACTATCCTGTGGGAGCTTCTTTTCTCATCTCATTCACTCACAACGCGAACTCGCGACGACTTGTCTCTCATGCAAGACGGTAAACGCACTCGTACCAGACGCGCCTGCAACACCTGAGCATAGACATACGCAGTTCAAGCCATAAAAAACACAAACAAATAGTTCCCGCCTTAGTTAGGCGAACTACGTCGACTTTGATCCTCATTACCCCGATGAGGTACGTAGGCAGCGGGGTAGGGCCCGTTCGAGCACATTCTATATTTTCCCTACATTCCCCCTTTATTTTCATTCTCTTCTCCAGTTCCTTTATCATTTCATTCCCATTCCAGTTAGCAGTTCATTTTATTCAGCAGCATCTTATTTCTCACCCTTTGAAACAAACAAACAAGCGTGGATCCCGTCGGGTACGGCGGATGATCTGGGGTGCTAATACCTTCCCAGGTCGTAACCGACTCCCGAACCCAGATCTTTGGTTCGCAAGGTCTTGTCCTTTCCTTCTTCCTAGGTTTGTGCAACATTACCTTTCCCATTCATTCGGGATAAAAATGTCTGGCTGGCGACTCTACCTTTTCCGCGCCACTTTCGCGTTTGTACTAGGATGAAAATCCCGGGAGCGACAGCTGGCGACTCTGCTGGGGATCGAACCCAGAATCTCTGGTTTCCCTTGTAGAGTCATTCCTAGCGCCTGTTTGGTTTTGTTTCTTTGGGTGTTTATCTGTTTGTTGTTGTGTGCTTTAGTTTAGCTTTACTGTTTTTATTTACAGTTTTTTACTTTACAACTTTACTTTATAGCTTTACTTTACAACATTTATTTACCGTTTTTAGTATTTATTTTCCATGCATCATATTATACTGGACTGTCTGGCTGTGCTGGTTTTCATTTTTTCTGCGGGATGGGAGTTACTGTGAGATAAGCCAAATACCCGGCTTGAGTGCACTATAGGATTAGTGTGGACAGACATTGTACTTCTATGGTATCTCACCATGATGAGTGGCGATGTGTTCCACACCCAGATTGCGACCGTCTTGGAACTATTCTGTGTGGGGATTACCCCACTTTAGGGTATGACCTTGATAGTTATGTGCATCTAGTGACCGATCTTCGAGGACCTTAATGGGAACACCCCTCTCCAGTGATGACAGTGGAAGACCACATTTGTTGGCAAACCCACTCGCATCCGAGGGTCCATTAGGAACTCGCATAGGATGGCCTGGTTCTCTCATAGGAATCCAGTTAAAGCAAACTGTTCATATGACGATAGTATTGTACCCTTCGGGATGAATGTACTATTGTTTCTCGATTCAGTGCTTGAAGCTGGGGACCGATGAGGGATGCTTGTTTCCTTGGACTCAGTTGAGGCCTCCCTGAGTAGTACATAATGCCAAACTGATTCCCTGATTTGGTCATGAGCCATTTCTCGGAAATGGTGAACGTATTATTGCTATTCGGCTTTGAGAGTCCGTGATGTTGACCCGAGTAGCACACCCGTGAGATTGGGAGGGGTTTGAAGGAACCCTAAACTTCAACATACCCACTTTTCCAATATTATCCAGTGTTCTATGGTTCTTTGATTCAGAGATTCGGGATTTCTATTCAGATAAATTGTTATTGTGATTACCATTGTGACCCTAATATTGTGACTGTTATTATGACTCTCCACAGACACTTGGCTCGTTGTTCAGCTTCAACGCAATCAGTGATTGTTCTATTATGTGATCCAGTTCTACAGTTATTGGGTTCTCAGTTATAGGGTTCTATACAGAGATGGTGCCACTATTATGGTTCTATTCAGACACTTGACTCATTGCTCAACACCGGCACCAACATCAAACTATTGAGCACATGCCTGTTGCATACATGACATCATAGTATTTCTGCACACATGTTCAGTTGTTTCCGAGGATCACATATCTGAATCATGCTGTTGGATTTTTTTGTATCAAAACTTGAATCAAAGCAGATAGATTCCTGGGAAATAACTGAACATGGCATTTGCATACATCCTTGCATTCATAGCAGGTGTTCAGAGACAGATTATTATCCTGATTTGGTTTCTCTTACAATGGCCAACTTGAATCACAATCATCAAGGTATATATTTGAAGCAACTCCAGGCGGAGGTAATCGAAGGAAGACCCAACTAAGGCCATTCATGGTAGAGGTACGAGCTTTATTTCAAAGTCAGAAACTACTGAAACAAGAAGTCAACCAGATGAAGACTCAGATGAGCTTGGTTATGGAAATTCTGAATGAAACTATTTTCATCCCTAGTGAGGGGAACTACGCTGCTCTGATTCTCCATTGATCAATGGAGATACGTAGGCAGGAGATCGTGCAAGATCTTTCCGAGCAACCTTATATATTAACTTTATCAACCTCTTCCCTCCAGATGTCATTTGTCAGCATCCAACCTGAGCTTCCCAAGAGAGTCCTAGGACCAAAGCATATAGGTAAAGGCCAGAACAACTTGAGAATAAGTTTGATCATATTCCGAGGTCGTACGCACAACAAGTTTCCTCATTTGCTCATATTCAAATTGATGGAGTTAGTCGCATCAGGATCATCTCTGATAAAGCTTCCTTTGGGGTTTCAATGCCAAGTATGATTATCATTTCGGGGCACCTGGCCATTTAATTGAAGATTGAAAGTCTTTCAGGGGCAGAGGTAATGACGAAGTCGTGAATTTGATGGATTCCAAGACTATTGTGTTCACACCAGGTAAAGGTGGGAATATGGCACCAAAACAATAATGGAATGAATATCCAGACTGCTGACTGTTGAAAGTCTCCGAGAGCAATAATTCCAGACGAAGTCAAGTCTCCTCAATGACGGCAATGTTCAGCTTCTTTACTGCATTTTCATTTGTAGTTTATATTGTTTGTTTAAACATTTGTATGCATGCATGAAACTTATTTGTTTTTGAATGTTAACCATAATAAAATGCACATGTTTTTCTTGAAGTAATCCATTCGTATTCACTCATGACTTTGTGTATGCGCATTGCAATACCAACTGTTGTGCTTAAACTCTATGAGGGAGGATGAGGAAATGAAAACGCAAAAAACTCTAACTGTGTGCTTTTGAGAAAGACCCTGTTGACGATGTACATGCATTGTTTCAAATCCTAAACACCGGAGATATAAGGGAGATAGACCCTCGCCAACCCATTTGAGCCTTGAAGTAGGAGTTTTCTTTTCGCATGAAAAAACCCTTGCATTTAACCCAGGGGCAGGGTAGGCGTCAGTTAGTTTGACCGAGCGTTCAAATTTCAAAAGGGAGTGCAAATCTGAGGATCCATTACCTTTCGTTGTACCAAATCAAGAGGTCCAATGACCAGAAACCACAATGGTTATCCCAATCAAGAGGTCCAAAGACCGGAGACCACAATGGTTATCCCTCATCAACCAAGAAGTGGGACAGTCACGACCCTTTCAAAGCAATCAAGACAACCAATGTCACACGATTTGTTCAAAAAAAAAAGAATGAAAAAGCCCGCTAAGTTGAAACTTGAAAACAAGCGACTTAGGAAAAAATTAGGGCATCCCGCTGGACCTCGCAATCAAAGATTCACAAGAATCAGTCCAGGCAAAAGTTAGGGATAAGCAAAATAATGCAAAAGCGAAAGACGAAAAGGATTACATAAGGAAGATCCTTGAACAAGAACAAAGTCGTGTAATACAGACACGAAAGACAAAGGGGTGACTGACTCCCAACAACAACTTGATTGGTGCTTAAACCGTTAGTGTAATTGGTTCCTCAACCATCACAAAAACCTTTTTGAGAAGTGAGTGCTTGTGAAAGCTAGATGAAAATAGGAATGGAGAACATCACGAAGATGGGTGGGCACAAATAAATTTCGAGCCTATATCCTTTGTTTCTATACCCGTGAACCATGCCACGATACAACCCTCAAAAGTCCTAATTGAAACAGGGTTATTTTTGAGAGCGTACTACCACGAGAACGCGTTCCTGACTCCTATGAGTGGTGTTGAAAGATCTTTGTTGATATTGCATGTGCATGCTTTCTATTATTCAAAAAAAATTAATGTCATATCTTAACCAGTGATTCGTTCACAAAGGTTTGTGACACCTTTTAAATAAAGACTTCAAGATTAACATGTGGGTTGCATTAGAATTTTCATTCTCAAAATAAACATTTTCTGCTTGCATACGTTTGTTGGGCATCATTAAAATTCACATACGAAACTTCAGTCCAGAAGCTTTATCTTGCCAAGTTGAGAAGTCTGAAACTTCCGAAGGACAATCTGTCGAGGTGCACCTTTCAAGAAAACTCCATTGAGCGGGGACTTTCCCAACAGTCGTGGTAAAAGCCAACTAATCTGGGGCAATCACGTCGCCAAATTGGGGCAATCACTTCGAGATCAAATCTCTCAAAGAGCCATGAGTCTGAGGCATTTATTCAAATTTCAACCAAACAGGGGCAATTACTCTGAGATTCAAATCTCTCCAGGAGTATGTAGTATGGGCGTTTTCTTCAAAGCACAGTCAGTCAGAGGTGATCACTTCAAGGCTCGTACCGGGGCAGGCCATCCCAGGAGCATGAGAAGTACTCTCTCCCGAAGACGGGTTATCAGAAGCACCTATCCAGAGTTCAATATACTGGGGCAGAATATCTCACAGTGATATGAGGTTCTTCATGAATCCTTGCGAGGAAAATTCTTTCACAGACCATGCAGTCTGGGGAAGTTATTTCGAGATCCGATGAATCTCTCCAAGAGTTTGAAGACACTGAGGCATTTCATATGCCATGTTTTCTGTTAAATCCTCTTGAGGCATTTGCTTCTGATGGACCTTAATTTGAGGCGAGCTGAAAATTGCAAAGAACTATTGTTCACTCATGATTAGTATGCAATCTATCAACCTAGGGGCTGGAAGCAAAGCCATTATCGGCACAGTACTTCAAGAGTTGTTTCATCAGCAGACTTCATTGATCAAAATTTCTTAGCTAGTCTCATTAGACAATCCCTTCTCCAGCTGTGTAGCAAAGAGAAAGTTACTTCTTGATCAGAAGGGTATCATCGTCTCTCATCCCCAGCATGAGACGCCTTACATCTCTCATTCCCAACATGAGAGGATTTATCTCTTATCCCCAACAAGTGGCAACTTGAGCTCTTATCTTCAGCGGGAAGCTTTATCATTGACATCATCTGTCATCCCCAGTAGATTTGCAAGCTGAAATCTCCCAGCAAGGTAGCAGAATGTGGGTGTCATCCCCAAGCAGAAGTTTCCCTTCAGACAGGGGCAATTCCCAGCAGTACAAGGGGTGTCTTTCCTCCCCAGCAAGTTGCTTCCTCAGCAATATCATGCCTATGGTTCCCAACCAAGTCAGGAGGTCTCCATTTCCCCACCAGAGTTCAAGAAGGGTCCATCTCCAGCAGGGTCTCGGCACTCCGATCTTAAAAGTCCAATTTATTTTTGGCAATGGAGGCTGTTCAGAGCCGGTATATCATTGACAACCTCCTCATTAGGATGGATCAGATCAATGCAATGATCATTAGTTCCTCCCCAGTCAAGCCATCTGGGATACTTGCAGTCTCCTTTCCGGGAGATCCTTTGCATTTTCATTTGCATAATCATCATTACATTTGCATCCTCCAAAGCGTAGCATTTCCATCATTATGGAGCATTACACCATAGAAAAATTCAAACATGTGCATGCCAGCATGGGCCAGTTTTTAGGTATATTACATATGACCTATAACATCTTCTCAACCTGAAGTACTCCGCACAGAGGATACCAGCATCATTTTTCAGACATTCTTGTCTTTTCAAGTCAATGTTTGTCACTTATTCCGCGTCTTGTTTGGTATAACAGTTGCGTCGCAGGTTCCCGTTTTGTACAACGACCCTGTTTGCTTGGGCTCTCGTTTATGTACAATGATCTCGTTCCATCTTGTCTTATTTCCGTTGTGTTTCTGGTTATCGCCTGAGGCCGGTATACCAGTGTGTCTCCATTCGAGGATGGTTTCGTGTTAGATCCAAGGATCTTTTGAGAATTGTCATTCGAGGATGGCATTATTTTCTTCAAGTCCTTCTGAGGTTGGTCTTATTGTTATGGTTATCATTCGAGGATGATAATCCATTTTTGAGCTTATTGATTGAGGTCAGTTTGTCTCTTTTGCAAAGTCTGTCTGAGGTCAGCTTTGTGTTTGGTTATCAGTCGAGGCTGGTATATCTTTGCGGCTCCATTCGAGGATGGTTTTGTGTTAGATTCGAGGATCTTTTGAGAATTGTAATTTGAGGATGGCATTCTTTTCTTCAAGTCCTTCTGAGGTTGGTCTTGTTGTTGTGGTTATCATTCGAGGATGATAGTCCGTTTTTGAGCTTATTGATTGAGGTCAGTTTGTAACTTTTGCAAAGTCTGTCTGAGGTCAGTCTTTGTGTTTCTGGTTATCGCCTGAGGCCGGTATACTAGTGCGTCTCCATTTGAGGATGGTTTCGTGTTAGATCCGAGGATCTTTTGAGAATTGTCATTCGAGGATGGCATTCTTTTCTTCAAGTCCTTTAGAGGTTGGTCTTGTTTGTGTTTGTTGTGGTTATCATTCGAGGATGATAGTCCATTTTGAGCTTATTGATTGAGGTCAGTTTGTCTCTTTTGCAAAGTCTGTCTGAGGTCAGTCTTTGTGTTTCTGGTTATCGATTGAGGCCGATATACCATTGCGTCTCCATTCGAGGATGGTTTCGTGTTAGATCCGAGGATCTTTTGAGAATTGTCATTCGAGGATGGCATTCTTTTCTTCAAGTCCTTCTGAGGTTGGTCTTGTTGTTGTGGCTATCATTCGAAGATGATAGACCATTTTGAGCTTATTGATTGAGGTCAGTTTGTCTCTTTTGCAAAGTCTGTCTGAGGTCAGTCTTTGTGTTTCTGGTTATCGACTGAGGCCGATATACCATTGCGTCTCCATTCGAGGATGGTTTCGTGTTAGATCCGAGGATCTTTTGAGAATTGTCATTCGAGGATGGCATTCTTTTCTTCAAGTCCTTCTGAGGTTGGTCTTGTTTTGTTTGTTGTGGCTATCATTCGAGGATGATAGACCGTTTTGAGCTTATTGATTGAGGTCAGTTTGTCTCGTTTGCAAAGTCTGTCTGAGGTCAGTCTTTGTATTTCTGGTTATCGCCTAAGGCTGGTATACCATTGCGTTTCCATTCGAGGATGGTTTTGTGTTTGATCCGAAAATCACATTTTTGAGAATTTTCATTTGAGGATGGCATTCTTCCCAGCATATTTTATTCCCCACAAAATGCAACCTCATTTCCTAGTGTGGTTATTTCTACTAAGTCCTGTTTGTTATCCCTAGTTGAGTCTTGTTTCAGTACAACAATCTCATTTTTTCGCGTCTCTGTTTAAGTACAACGGTCGCGTCTTGGGCTCTCGTTTAAGTACAACGATCTCGTTCCTTTTGAGTCTCAATTTAAGTACAATAGTCTCGTCTTTGGGTCTTGTTTCAGTACAACAGTCTCATTTTTTTCGCGTCCCCATTTCAGTACAGCGGTTTCATGTCGGGTTATCATTTAAGTACAATGATCCCATTCTTTTTGGTCTCGTCTTAGTACGATGGCTTCATTTTCTTGGTTATGGATCAGTTGATACCATAACCTGGTTGGATCGGTTGATCTTCTTTGAGTCGTAAATCGGATGATATTATGTTCTCGTTTTTTCGGGTTATGGGTCGGTTGATACCATTTCCTGGTTGGATCGGTTGATCTTCTCTTCGAGTCGTAAATCAGATGATATTATGTTCTCATTTTTTCGGGGTTATGGATCGGTTGATACCATTTCCCTGTTAGATTGGTTGATCTTCTTTGAGTCGTAAATTGGATGATATTACGTTCTCGTTTTTCGGGTTATGAATCGGTTGATACCATTTCCCTGTTAGATCGGTTGATCTTATTTGAGTCGTAAATCGGTTGATGTTGCTTCTCTCCTTTGTCTTTCCAAGTCAATGCTATTTTTTGTGTGGCTTGGTCCTGCCCAGCAGTCACATTGTCGAGTTCCATTCCGCTAATGGTCTCGTTAAAGCCCTGTTTCGCCAACAGGCACCTTCCGTGGCTTGGTCCTGCCCAGCAGTCGCGTGTTTTTCTTTGTGGCTTGGTCTTGCCCAGCAGTCACATTGATGAGTTTATGTTTTGTTGATGGTCTCGTTAAGTCATGTTTCTCCAACAGGCACCCTCATTGTCGATTTCTTTCACTCAGCATTTATAGTGCCGGTTTATTGCATTGATTCAATTCCACCTTGTTCTTTTTCCACTACCTATCCAGAGGTCAAAACAAAAAAAAACATAAATAAATAAACGGGAAGATGGCATTTCTATTATCCTCAGTGTGCAAATTTTCAGGTTTTATTCGAGTATTCAATCACTCCATACCTTGAACGTCTAAAAGCTGTTGCAATTATTCATTCAGGTATGCAGATGATTGAATATGGGCAGTTGTAATACCTCAAAATTTGCCCTCATATTTACTCCCTTTACTGGCTTATCGCCTCGCATTCATCTGCATTTTCCACTAGGTCATTAACATTACAATGATGCATTTCACTGGCTCCTAAGGCGTGGTATTAAAGCTTTTTCCTGTGATTTGAAGCTTTCCTCATTCGAAGGTGGTTTATCCGGTAATTGCATTCGAATTAAGACGATGGCTTGAGCCCTCAACATTATGTGTATATCCTCATCAAAGTTCATCGATCACCAATGTCATATACTTTAAGATTTCTCGAGAGTATCGAGTGATTAGGGTTTCACCATTGTTCTACTTGAGACGGGTCGTGAATTAAGGGTTTATCTTCTTTCAACAGCTCAGGCGGCCTTCATCATCAGTGTGCAATACAAGGTGACTTAGAATTTCATGTTAAAGAGATCATGGGCCCTCAAGGCCAAATGTCAGATTGATTCAACCTACGGAGTAATGGGCCAGGAAGTAAGAGATTCAGTTGTGGATTCATATGGTAATCGGGGCATTAAGGTTCTCTCAGTGGCTTGTTGTTTGGACGATTGCTTTTATTAACTGAAAGTTGGGATTCATTAAGAGTACAAGTTGGGTGTTGATCGTACGTATTAAGATTAGTCGTGTGGAATTCAAGAAACTAATCCATTAAAACCATACTTATTTCAAGCCCATATCCATTCCAAGGGAAGAAGCCCAATTTTATCAATCCATTTATATTCATATAGTTCATTAGTCCAAACCATTATATTCAGTTCAAGATATTTTTTATACCCTCATTTCAAATTATTCATTCCTTCAGTTCATTATCAATCCACTCTTTCTTGACATTATTAGTCATGATTACACACTTCATTGGCCAAATTTGGTTAGCATTCAATACCATTAATAACAACATTCAATATCATTTCCCATTTCATCAGCATTCAATATCATTAATAACAGCTTTAAGAGAACCATTATCAATAAAAATTTGGTTATAAAATTCATGGGAAAATAAATAAATGATAATGGCACAATTACTTCGTTCGACACACATTAGAATGCAGAAGAGAAGGTTCAAAGTCATGATAGTCACATCGGATAAAAACCGAATCTAAATTCGGTTATCACATGGAAAATATATCAGGAAGAAAATCAGTCTAAAGAAGCTAATGCAGCAGAACCAAAGAAACAAAAATAACACAAAGTCTGGAAAAATCCTACGACTTGTTCTTTCATCTTCGATCTCCGTGCATTAATGTAGTAGTTAACACCTGCTCTCCTCATTGATCTTCTGCAGCCAAGTCTTCACTTCACCAATCCGCAACGCCATCAATAATCTTCATCGATATCAACTCGAACGCGGTTGTTCCAATGCCAACATCAATTCCGAAAAGAGACTCTTCTATTCTAAATAAATACTTCTGCAGTGTTGTCAAGTTGTAAATTCACGGATTCTGACTTCTCGACGTCGACTCAGTCAATTTCCGACAGCAACAATATTCTGCAATACAGTAGCATTCCAGGAACATCACTTGCAAAGATTCACATAATAGGCTGTGAAAGAGTAATGATATAGAATTCAGTACAGGGAATTGATATAAGAAATTCAGAAGAAGATCAGTTATAAGTCCACAAGAAAAAAAAAAAACTCAAAACATAAACTATAAACAAAACTCAGATTTCCTTCCATAGTAAAAACCTTCAAAGGAAAAATCTCTTAGAAAAAATCAGATGCACAAAAGGATAGCCTGACAGAAATCAATAATCTCAACAAACTCCCATTATTTCATAACCGAATTTCTAACCGACTTTACCTGGAAATGTCATTTTAACCCTCATGAGTATCATCTATAAAAGGGATCCATAGCTGCGATTGCAAGGTTCCCGAATCTTCCCTCATTTTTCGGATTCACAAATCCCTCTTCTCCATCAATCTCAATCCCTCTTCTTCAACCCACACTCTTTCTCTTTAATCCTTCACCATATTCAATATGCAAACCTCTTCAATCTTCATACACATTCATTGATTCTCCTCTCCTCTCCAACAATCAAAAACCAAAAACTTCAATCTTCAATGATTTTCACAACTTCATCAATCTGAAAACACTCTGCACTCTGTATCTACGCCAACTGCAACCTCTTCACTATCCAACTGCATCAATCATAATTTTCTGCACAACCATCATCATAATCTTCACCTTCGCTCTCATAGCTTTATCACCTTCATCAATCACAGAAAAGCCCTCAATCCACATCTTCATCAACAACTTCATCAACCGATAATCCACCTTCAGTTATCTGCATACTCAGCTTCACCTTCTTCATCACCATTCCATCTCCTCATCAATCAACAGTAGAACGTGACACAACGCAAGAATCACATCTATAACAACGGTCACGGTTTAGATTCGCTCGCATAAACACCATCACCAATCTTTCTACCACTCTGCAACTCTGCATCAATATTGCATCTTCGATCAATAACAACGGCAAAAAAATCAAATTCAACATTGCAGAGTAGAAGAAGATTGCGGAATCGGATCGAGAACAGAACAAATTCATACCTAAAACCGTGGCGGCGCCATTACTTCTGTCGTAACAATCACGATGAGAAAAAGATGATGAAGCGGCTCAGGACGCGGCGGGGTCGAAGACGGAGAGGATTGGAAATGGTGGTCGTGATGTGAATTTGGAGTCGAAGAAGAAGACAAAGTCGTTGTTCTTCGATGATGGAGTTGTCGTTCTCCGATGACGAGGTTCTTCCCAAGGAAGCCGAAGGCATGCGCGGCGGATCCATGTCACACGGTGGGAGAACTGACTTTAGTTAAATGTTGCGGATAGCAAGAGTCGCCATCGACTTTTATTTTATCCAAAGGAAAGGGCATAAAAGAACAGGAAATACCTTAAAAGATTTTTGGGTTCGGGGGGTAGGTTATGTAAAGGGAAGGTGTTAGCACCCTTTACATCCATGGTTATCCATGGGCTCTTAGTTACTTAGCTCACTTTAGATTGTTTTTGAGAAGTGAAGTGTGTGATTAAAAATTTTCTTAAGTACTTTATAATGATCCTTGTACGGATATATATATATATATATATATATATATATATATATATATATATATATATATATATATATATATATATATATATATATATATATATATATATATATATATATATATATATATATATATATATATATATAAAGACTTTGTTTTGAAAATTGTTTGAAAATGTGAGGTGTAATGAAGTAATTTGATATAAAGTGAGCAAGTACTTAAGAGGAACCTACCCTAATTTGAATCTTTTCTATTCTTAAATGTTTTTTCAATGGTAAGACTATCCCTATTATTAAGGAATAGGTAGTCATTACCTTGGATGTTTAAGGGACATGTGAAGGGACATCTGTGATTAGGCAACTGTAAGGTGTACTTAGCAATTCGAAGGGACTTATCATCTTTTATTCGAAAGGGACAAGATCATTTACGAAGGCAACCATGAAGGGACTTGATCTTATAATCTTTAAAGGGACAAGATGATATTAATAAGAGAAGGGACTTTGCTTTATACACCTTACTTGACCTTTTTGTTTAGGCAACATGAGAGGTAACCCTTAAGAAGTGAGATGGCGATCAAAGATCGACTTACGTGTGTGCGTGTACAAATTCAAATATTTATCTTATAATTAGTGATCTAGGTTAATTTTAAAGTACAAACATGTTTTCACTCCCTAATTTACTAACCATAGCAATTTAAATAAATAAACAATAAAAATACTACCACTATTACATAGCTTGTACAGTTACATTATAAGAAAATAATTTAAATAATAAGCATATAAATAAATAAATAAAAAGATTAGCAATGAAATAAATATAAGAGAAAAAAGAGGTTATCCCAATAATATACAATATAGAAATCAAATTAAAATTTTAAATTTAAATAAACAATCTTTTTTTTTTTAAGAATTTTAAGATGAGAATAAATTAATAATGATTATTATATACTAATTTATTTACAAAAATAAACATGATTTAGAAATATTTATTACTTATAATTAAACAAAAATAATAAAAAATAAGAAATTAAAATTGTAAAAGAAAATTAGGGGTTTGAATTATTAGAAAAGAAATTAGGGTTTAAAAATAATTAGGGTTTTAGATATAAAAATATTAGGGTTTTTAATTTAACATACAATATTAATTTAATTATTAAATAAATATATACATATAAATATTACTAAAAACATATAAACAAATATATATATATATATATATATATATATATATATATATATATATATATATATATATATATATATATATATATATATTAATTTAGGTTTGTAAATTTAAAAGAAAATAAAGTCTAATTAGAATATGTTTTTTTTTAGATATTTTTTAGAAATTTGTTTTAATGAAAATAAAAGAAAATCAAAAATTAAATGAAAACAAAAAAAAAACAAAAAAAAACAGGACCTGGGATTTGAACCCAGGTCCTTTACCTGAACAAGCAAGAGCATGACCACTGGGCTGTGCGCGCTGGCTGATAATATCCCAACTCCATTTGGTTTTGTTCTCATCCTGAAAAATAAAACAAATTGAACAAAAAAATGCGTTTTGACTGGTATCGAACCCAGGCCATTGCTTTCACACGCGCGCACACTTACCACTACACCATCAGCGTCATTCAATAATTATAATACAAATAAAACTATATAATATAAAAACAATTTTGAATTCCGAGCTGCGCGCGAAACTTCATCTTCTTCCTTCAAATTTCCTGCGAATTTTTCTTCAAATATTCCTGCGAATTTTCCTGCAAGTTCTTAAACCAGAAACCTAGGTTTTTCAATCATCAAGCAAATCACAACATTAATAGAAATTAATAGTCCAGATCAATTATATGAAGCTTATAGGTCACAACCATGTTCTTAGAACTCATTTAGATGCCCTAAATGCTAGGTTCCCGAATTTGAACTTCAAACCCTAATAATGGTGGATTTTGATACAGTCCATAAGAGTCAAATTAAACCATCCAGAAAGCTTCTAAACATCATAACAAACACAAATCCATAGTTAGTTTTCATTATCAATGCATAAATCATTCAAATCGAAAAAAATTAAAACATGAACTATATGCTTTCGGGTTGATCATATGAACATGAATTGGATGTGTTTGAGGGTTGGTTTCGACTCATTGAAGTCCAAGGATCCTTCTTGTGTGTTTAAAATACCTTAAAACTCTTTGTAATGAAGAAACCAAAATTTGAATTTGGTTGAAATTTGTGAAGTTTGAAACTGATGTGAGAGGCTGTGAATTCGTACCATCTAAGTTGCTAAATGTTCTTTATATATGGATGAATGAATTAGGTCAAAAACATTGCTCAAGACTTTGGATTTTTTGGTAGTTTGAGATTGAAAAAGATTAGCTTTTAAAGTTTTAATATTCTTGATATAAGCTTGCTATTTTAGGATAATCTTCATAACTCTTGTATCAATTAGATCCAAATAACCTTTATGACATTCTAGAAGACAAATCATTTTAAATCTTCACCCTTTTATATTTTATTTGAATTTAAAATGATTTTTAATATAAAAAATCATAATAAATAAAAATAAAATGAATAAAATTATGAAAATATTAAGTTAATTTCGTGCATGATGTCATGGAATCAATTGGATCACAAAAAAGTCAGCCCATTTGAAGAATTATGGTTTTAAGACCCCATTTACTTCATAAACCTCTCAAAAATTTCCCAACTTTGCAAGGGCACAAATCCTTCAATTTTAATGCTATGAAGGTGTTCTTGGACATTTTGGAAAGCTTAAGGAGTCCTCTAACCAACCTCTTTGGTCTCATGTCCATATCTCTTACCATTCTCAAGTTATGCTCTTTGGAAGTTGTTGACTTTTTGTTGACTTTTAAAAGGACCTATAATGTCTTAGCTCATACCTTCCAAATGAAGCATTTTTGGGCTTGGCTTGTGAGACACAAAGTTGTAGAGAATTAAATTTACTTCAAAATTAGCTTTGGATGGAAATTTTTTGATGAAGCATGTGAAAGTTATGGCTGGTCAAAGTTCAGTTGACTTTTCCTATGAAAACCCTAATTTAGAAACTCCTGATTCTTGATGATCTGAAATCTCCTTGATGAATCATGATAAACCCTTGATCAAATGATGAATTTTACTTCATATACTTGATGTTGGCAAAAAATCATGAAGTTTGACTTTGGTTTGACCACAGTTGACCTCAGTTTGACTTTTTAACTGCTTTGACTGATTTTAACCTATCTGATCATCTGACTGAGCAAATCTTTTGGGAAAGTCTTGAAACTTGACATGGGGATTCTTGAACACATATAGGATGCTATGAAGCTCACTTGAAGTCTTGGAAGTCCATTTAGCCTGATGAAAGTCAAAACCCTAGTTTAGGATGCATTGCTTAGGAGGATGCATTGTCTGAGGGAATTGCCAAATTTTCTGACTAATTGTGAACTTTGTGAACCTTGTGAACCTCATGAGATTTCTTGTGAACCTTGTGAACCTTGTGATCCTCTTAGTACACAATGATTTGTTTTGTGGAGGGCAAATTTTGGGGTGCAACAATCCAAAAGTGTGTCGGCGAGTTATGAGGTCGTGTCTGGGAAAAAGAAGAAGGAAGAGATGAGTGGAGAGGATACCGACGCGGCGGATTTTGGTTTGACCGGAGTTGATGTTATTTGGAGAGGAGAGGAGATGGAGGGATCATGTGTTTTTGGCAAGAAGACGGAATTTGTGTTATCAATTAGGGTTTCTACCCTCTTTACCTATAATATTCAAGAACAATTGGGCTGCGGGTCTTCAAATCGTGATGTCCACCATCAAATCGCTATCAGCACCTTCAATTTCGGCATTCACCCCCCTGCGGGTCTCTTTGGTATTGGTCCTAAGTGTTCATTCAGCCATTATTGACATCTCCTTTCTTCTTGTGCACCCCCATGTTTTCTCTATTTTATTAGGAATTAGCAATTAATTATCTTGTTAAAATTGCTAATTAATTTCTTGTAAAAAAATTGTTAATTAATTTTCTTATTGATTAATTTTTGTGGATTAATACTTAATCCATTTTTCTTGTAATTTCTAATTAGATTTTTTTTGACAATTTTAATTATTTGTCTAAGACTAATTTTGGATTAAATGGTTCATAAGTGTTTTTGATCGATTTAAATCGATTTCGATTATGGCGAAGCTTCACAAAGTTATTATGGAAGATAAGCATTTATTTTGCTTATGGAGATTACAAGACCTTGCTTGAGGCTTTTTTCGGATTTCTTTTATGTGAAGGATCGGCACTTCAACCAAGTAAGAAATCTCGACTTTAACGGCTTTTAAGCATCATTATAGTTGTATGCGGCTTAGGACCATATAGCTTAAGGTGCATATTGAGCCCTCCCACCTGAGGCACTGGATTTATTTGTGATTTTTGATGATATGTATCGATTTCGAAACTTAGGGATTAGGTTACGAACCATTAGGATCGCTTCCTTTCACTTCCCCTTAAAATCCACTTTTTTGCCCGTTTCGTCGCAATTATTAAAAATAGTTTTAGGTGGGATAAAATTCTGGAAAAATTCATGAGTTATCCTCATCCTCTTAATTAATTTTTCATATTTTTTGTTTCCAGATTTGGGTGATTTTAATAATTAATTTGGATTTTAGATCATAAGCTGTCCCAAAAAGGAGTGTTTTGACATAAGGGACCAAAAACAATTTTTTCGGATAGGTGTGAAACCTATTTTTTGTGTGTGATTAACCATTGTAATTTGTGACATTATTATGCTCCTTAGGAATTTTTTTCATAATTTTAGATGCCCTTTTTGATCCACTTTGTGGAGGTGTTTTTCGGCGATCATGCCTTGTTATACCAATCGTTAAATAATTGTTTTGCCACTTTGGTGCATAATTTTGTGGAATCCTTTTAGACCATATAATATAATGACCTCAACATTCCAGGGATTTAATTTTTAAAGCCTTTTTGTTATTTTTCCATGGCACCTAGATCCTAGGTTGATTTATGTGTGTATGTGCCCCATAACCTAGATATTAGAAAGACATTCATGCCATTTGCTTGAGGCACCTTTTGGTAAATTCTAGGAGTTAACTATATATCATTTATAGGTCTTTAATTCCAGTTATAGGTCACTTTTTGAACCATGTTTCATTTGGTTTGTTTTGGTGTTTCAAAGTGCATACTTATGTGAATATTTTAACTTAAACTCATTCCTTTTCTCCTCTAAATGTTAACATGAATTATGTGGGAATAATTAATGCCTATCCATGCATTCTAATTGCATCTCATAGCTTGTATGCTACTGATCCATAATTATTTCATGCATATTCACATGCCATTCTTCCTTAACTTTCATCATTAGTGATCTTATGCGATGTTTATTTCATTTCTTCTCATGTATTCTTCTCCTTGCTCCATATGCTTAATCCATTGCATCCATGACCGTATATTCATTCATCCACATTCATAAGCATTCACTACTGACTTTTATGCTTATTTCATGTATTAATTCATGCTTGTAAGCCATATGCATTCATACTTCATCCATAAACCCTAATTTGCATTTAGGTGAACTTAGGTGAACGTTTTGTACATAGTTTGACATAGGTTGAACTTGTGAGGTATCCTAGCATCCTTAGAGACCTATAGCATGTAGCTACTGACTTTAGAAGTCACGTAACCTTTAGGTACCTTCACCTTTAGACTTAGGTCTTATTTTTAACCCTAGTTCCATTCTAGGACGTTTATGGTACTTAATCGCTTTCATGCTTTGATTTTACTTTCAATATGCATTGTCATGCTAACTTTTGTTTTGTAGGGGGGAAGATTGAGGTAAGCCTCACTTCATTCCTATCTTTTGTGCATTATAATTTTGTTTGCCTTAGCACTTTGTACTTTGCTTGTATAGGTTTCCCCATTTTTTTGGAACCAACTTAACTTCCTTAGGAAGTAAGTCGAGTTCTAATTCTCTTTTCTTCTTTTCCTTTTTTCTTAGGATTAGAATACCTCATTAACCATAGGACCACAATTTTAATAACTAACTTAGGGTTGTGTCTTAGTCCCCTTAGTTTGTCCTTTTTTCAACTTGAGTCATTCTTTCTCATCTCATAAAGAAAAAATAATAAAACACTTAATAAAAACCGAACGTTCTTGTACGACACGAGACTTTGTTGCGGAGTGTTTATACGCGTCCTGTTTCGGGGCGAGGTATAAATACTCACCGCGATGGATAGGTCTTAGTATGAGAATGTTCACAAACAAATTCAAAACACTTCTCATAAAAGACAAAAACAAACAATAAGCGACTATCCTGCGGGAGCTTCTTTTCTCATCTCATTCACTCACAACACGAACTCGCGACGACTTGTCTCTCATGCAAGACGGTAAACGCACTCGTACCAGACGAGCCTGCAACATCTGAGCATAGACATACGCAGTTCAAGCCATAAAAAACACAAACAAATAGTTCCCGCCTTAGTTAGGAGAACTACGTCGACTCTGATCCTTATTATCCCTATGAGGTACGTAGGCAGCGGGGTAGGGCCCGTTCGAGCACATTCTATATTTTCCCTACATTCCCCCTTTCTTTTCATTCTCTTCTCCAGTTCCTTTCTCATTTCATTCCCATTCCAGTTAGCAGTTCATTTTATTCAACAACGTCTTATTTCTCACCCTTTGAAACAAACAAACAAGCGTGGATCCCGTCGGGTACGGCGGACGATCTGGGGTGCTAATACCTTCCCAGGTCGTAACCGACTCCCGAACCCAGATCTTTGGTTCTCAAGGCCTTGTCCTTTCCTTCTTCCTAGGTTTGTGCAACATTACCTTTCCCATTCATTCGGGATAAAATTTCTGGCTGGCGACTCTACCTTTTCCGCGCCACTTTCGCGTTTGTACTAGGATGAAAATCCCGGGAGCGACACGCAGGAATTTCTACACGAGGTTGTTCGGCTATTTTCTCCTGGTTCTTAAGTTTCGCCAGAGGAATGTCTGCAGGTCTTTGATTTATTGTGGGTTCTTCTTCGACACCTAACCTAGGGTTCTGAACTATTTGTTCTGGTTATCGAGTCCGAGGAACACCAAAGAAATCAGCAATGCGTGTCATTTGTTGTGCCAGTAATTGGTTTATCATTTGTTGTGCCAGTAATTGGTTTGTCTGGGTGGTGTTATGTATTAAGGGATTGAACATTGTTCCCATCTATTGTGTCAACATTTGGACCATGTCGTGATTGCTTTCGTCCATTTGTTGTCTGATTATCTGTGCAGAATTATTTGTGATTGCTGGCATATAAGTTTGGAATCCTGGTGGGGGCTGATTCAATCTGCCTAAGTTTCCTCCAGATCCTGATCCTTCTAATGGTGAAGACCTATTGACCAAGGAATCAGAATATAGTGAGGATGCATTTTGCAAACTTTCCATCATTGTAGTTGGCATTCCATAAGGTTGTTCCCTACCATATGGAGGCATTGTAAAATTCGTCGCAAAAGGCCTATGGACACTCCCTATAGGAGGAGTTGTCCCTATGGGAATTTGGTGTCCCATAGTGGAGAAACTGGGCGCATTTTGAGATGCTACAAATGCTGGTGTTGACCCTGATGATGAAGGTATCGCCTCTGATACAGAGATTGACCCCGTATTTCCTCTTGTCGAAGGGGTAGGGTTAAGCATCGTAGTGTTTTCATTTTGACTATTTGGCGGATTTGCCATTTCTCACTCTTGTTCTATTAGGTCTTTCTACATCAGTTACAGATAATTTACCGCTTCTTAGAATCATACAATGTAGTATAACCTTTTTTATTCAGAGTGATTATGATATTTTCTTAATTTCGCACCAAGGTCCCACTGGGCGTGCCAATTTGTTCGTAGTTGATTTTGGCGAACAACCTCTGGTTTCCAATTTATGTTAAAATTGGTTTACTTGCAGGATCAATCATATAAATCCTAGGACATAAGCGCAAAGTTTGTCGAAAAATATAACTTTAATACTCTTTATGATTTCACTTTATTAGGTTTTTTATGTATGAATCTTATGGTTAAGTACAAAAGTAAAATTCTTGGCGAAAAAACTTAAAGAAAGTATATTCTGACAATGTGTAAGGTAAATTGCAAAGTAAAGTTCTTAAAGGAGACTTAAAAGTATAGAGAATTTAACAATGCAGAAAGTTAAGTGGCGAAGAACAAGTAAATGACTTGCAAATGTAAATGAATTTTAAATAACTTAGAATTTTATTAAATTGGATAAAGTAAATTGGTGTTGCACACGTACATTTTCCAGAACAAGACTTTTTTCTCACACACAGGTACTTTGAGTATTTTTACAGGAAGTTTGTACAAGATTTTGACACACCCATTCTGACAAGAAACTACTCTATTTATACATAAACGAAATAATTGTCAACTAACGGACAAATCCTACAAATACGCCACTTGGCCTTCGACATGTCATGTTTCCACCAAACGCTTCCACGCGTCCTTCTGCCAAACGTGCCAATTTAGAAATTTGAATGTTTTCCTACGTTGAAACGACGCATTTGTTCAAAGTTGTCGAATTTGTCGAAAATTACTAATTGATCATATCGAAAATATGCCTTCTTCATCTGCCGAAAATGTCAGAAAATAATATCTTCACTTGCTTGGTCAAAAAAAATGATCCCTGAAACGTCTTCTCCTTTTTAGTCGAAATATATCAATTTAGTCTTCATTTCATGGCGTCGAAAATCCTTGTCTACACTATCATACCCATATTCCCCCGATTTTTTGTTCAATATCCATTTTTATAACCCAATATCTTTCATCCAATTTTTTTCTTCATTTCATGTTATTCCAATTATCCAATTATCATATCAATTCATTATCATTAATCCATTACCATAAAAATTATTGAAAACAATCTATTCCATGACATAAAGCCCATTTACAAATTAAAGCTCTCAAGTCATTATAAAAAAATTAGTCATATTTTTTTTATCCATCCATTTTTTTATTTCTTTACTATCCATTTTTTAAATATATTTCTATCAATATTTAACCTATTATTCAAATCACAAAACAAAAAATAATAAGTCCATTATATTAGAGGCCCACTTATATTATTTTTCATAAAACCAAACTAAATAAAATAAAATAAAATAGATGATGAAGTCATTAGTTTTCAAGCCATAACATCCCAGCTGTACATACATACACAACACGTTGCCACCCACCTATAAGCATCAGCAACACAACTTCCAACTCTAATCACTTCCACGTTAGTGCAACACCAAATGAATAAAAGCAAAGCCAAACACACACTGAACATCACACTATATGAAGCATCCAAAATGCAAAGGAAGAAGGATAAAACGCATAAAAGATACCCCACAAAGCATTCAAACGCAACTTAATACACAAGTAAGGGTCACACCAAATTCATTAATCTAAAACGCAAGAAAATCATCCAAACAACAATTGAAAAATTCAAATTTGATGCCAATTTTATCCTCACTTCATCTATAAATAAGAGCTCATTCTCACTCTTTCTTCAAGCTTAAAGAGCCTCAAAAAATTCTGCACAAATACAACCCAAAACCAAAAAACTCCATTGAAGCTCCAATTCCAAAAGCTTCAAAAATAACTCCAATCTTCATCAAAAATCATTTCTAAGAGTGAAATTTTACACAAAACAATAAAAGGAATAGTAGAGAGGAAGAATTGAAACCTTGCTTACGTTTTTTAAGGTAGTTCAAAATATCCGCCAAAACTTCGGAGCTCTGATTCGTTTGATTTGTGCACCAAAGGGAGAAATAAATTGTATATTCTTGATCCTCACATTCTCACGGTCGAAATGGTACCCCAACGGAGCTCTACCTTTCCGATTTGACGGAGCTCCAAAATTTGAAATGGTGGTATTCTTATGGTGTATGCGGTTGTTGTATACACGATAAGGAAGAGGTGTTTCTTTTTTTTTTCTTTTAGGTTTTTCTTCTTTTTTATATATAATGTTATTTATTTGGTTTAATAAATGGAGTTTGGGCTTAGAGTTACTTTTCGATCCAAATTGCTCCATACACACTCCATTTCCAGCGCCCCCCCTTTTCCTCTTCATTTTTTCTTTTGATTTTCCTTAATTCCAATTTATTTTGTTATTTTTAATTGTTTTTTTATATGATTTGTTTTATGGATTTCCATGAAGTTTGAAAATTATTTTTGAAAAAAGTTTTTAAATATATTTTTAGTATTTCTTTTTTATGGATTATTTTTAGATCTTGAATTTTTATGAAATCTCATCAATATTAATGAATTTTGGGTGTAGGTTTTTATCCATCAAGAGATATGATTGATATATATTTTTTGTAAGCAAGAAGTATATTGATGAGAAAATCAAAGGTACTCGACTTGATTATAAAAAGGGATGATGAATCGCCTGACACAAAAGAAATTTCCAACCAATTGACATCTAAGCTAAAAACAACATTGGGTTTTTGTTGAATTCATAAAAATTACAATTGGGATTGGCAATTTCACCGATAAGCGACCATCTCCATAAATAAAACTTAATATTCCAAAGGATGTGCATCACGTTCCAATCCGAGTGCTTACAAATAATTTCGTTCCTTTGGATCCATAAACTCCAACATACGGCCAACCAAACTAAACCTCCGCCACCCGCCTTCACACGATTCAATCGGCAATAGTAGAACCACTGCAAAACGCTCTCCTTAGAATTGGAGCCTCTTTGAATCCCTCCTCCTAGCCACTCCGCTAACTCGACCCAAACCAATTTAGCTACCACACAAGTATGAAGGATGTGGCATAACGATTCCGAATAAGTTTTGCAAAAGACCCACTGAATATCGTTGGATGGAATAGGAATTCCCTGGTGAACCAAACGGTCTTTTTTCGGTAACTTATTCAATAGGCATATCCAACTGAAAACCTTGATTTTCATCGGAGCTATCACTTCCCACAACCGACGGAGAGCAGAATCGTGTTGCTGCCTCGGTCCATTAGGTAAGCGAAAAATGGATAAACGCCTATAAAAAGATCTTACCGAATATGCTTAATCATCCTCCAATTGCCAAGAAACCATATCCTCCTTGTTATCTTCCGACGCTATGTGTGATAGCAAATAAATAAGATTACTAAAGTCTTCCACGATACTGTCGTGCTCGTCACTATTAAAATAAGAAGTTGCTTGACGAGACAGATATAACACATCAACTGAATTAATACCTGCACTGCTTACGCGATAAACCAAATCTGTAGGGAGAGAATCCACTGAGTGATGTTGGAAACCTCCTACAAGCAGAAAAACAACAGCAACAGTTCCTCTGCTATCACAAAAATCCTGAGCCACAGATTGTTGGAATGTTTGTTATGGCTGAGAAGCCAACATAGTTTGCATTGATATCAGAAACAGGTCCAAAATTGCTATTTGTTTCTTCCCCAGAAACGGTCTCAGTCGCAGTCCTGCTACTAATAGAATCCATGGTCAGATTCGATTCAGAATTATCTGACTCGAGTGAAACACCCTTAACAAGAATAATATAATCGCCCTACGGCCATTTTGATTAGCTCATGTTCAGGCACTTGGGTGAAACACATTGCCTTTAGTAATCTAAATCTGTTCAGGTAATCATCTATTGGTTCAGAGAATTTCCTTTTAACACTGGCCAACTCTTTTAGGCTTATTTTGGTTTGTCCCATATAGAATTGTTCATGGAATAACCTTTCTAATTGAGTCCATGTATATACTGAACCTGCAGGCAAGGACGTGAACCAAGTAAACACATTTTTCGTCAAAGAACTTGGAAAGTATTTTATTCTCAAATTCTCATTTTGGGCTATTTCCCATGCTTCGATCAGGTAACGTGCAACATGTTCTATGGTGGATTCACTAGTGTCCCCTGATAATTTGGTGAACTTAGGGACTTTCCATCTTGGGGGAAATTCCTGTTGCAGAATATATTCTGATAATGGAGATATATAGTTGGGTCTTTGTAATCCTACATTTACCCCATTCTGTGCCATTATCCTTTCGATCATTGTTGCTAGATTATTTTCGGAGGGAAAATTCTTATAACGCATTTGCTGCACTATATTATCAGCATCCTGACCCCTCTGGACTAATACCCTCATAGGCTCTTGCTGGGTAGGAATTTCTACACGAGGCTGTTCGACTATTTTCTCCTGGTTCCTAAGGTTCGCCTGAGGAATGTCTGCAAGTCTTTGATTTATTGTGGGTTCTTCTTCGACGCCTAACCTAGGATTCTGAACTATATGTTTTGGTTATCGAGTCTGAGGAACACCAAAGAAATGAGCAATGCGTATCATTTGTTATGCCAGTAATTGGTTTGTCTGGATGATGTTATGCATTAAGGGATTGAACACTGTTCCCATCTATTGTGTCAACATTTGGACCATGTTGTGATTGTTTTCGTCCATTAGTTGTCTAATTATCTGCGCAGAATTATTTGTGATTGCTGGCATATAAGTTTGGAATCCTTGTGGGGGATGATTTAATCTGCCTAAGTTTCCCCCAGATCCTGATCCTTCTAATGGTGAAGACCTATTGACCAAGGAATCAGAATATAGTGAGGATGCATTTTGCAAACTTGCCATCGTTGTAGTTAGCATTCCATAAGGTTGTTCCCTACCATATGGAGGCATTGTAAAATTCGTCGCAAAAGGCCTATGGACACTCCCTATAGGAGGAGTTGTCCCTATGGGCATTTGGTGGCCCATAGTGGAGAAACTAGGCGCATTTTGAGATGCTACAAATGCTGGCGTTGACCCTGATGACGAAGATATGGCCTCTGATATAGAGATTGACCTCATATTTCCTCCTGTCGAAGGGGTAGGGTTAAGCATCGTAGTATTTTCGTTTTGACTATTTGGTGGATTTGCCATTTTTCTCACTCTTGTTCTCTTAGGTCTTATGCCCCACCCCCCTTTTCCTCTTCATTTTTTCTTTTGATTTTCTTTAATTCCACTTTATTTTGTTTTTTTTTAAATTTTTTTTCTCTGATTTTTTATGGATTTCCATGAACTTTGAAAATTATTTTTGAAAAGAGTTTTTAAATATATTGTTGTATTTCTTTTTTATGGATTATTTTTAGATCTTGAATTTTTATGAAATCTCATCAATATCAAGGAATTTTGGGTGTAGATTTTTATCCACAAAGAGAGATGATTGATATTAGTGTTGGTTTAATCAATTTGAGATCTAAAATATTAAATCCATATTTCTCTTGATCTCTTATTTTTCTTTTGGTCGATGAGATCTCTGATTCGATGATTGGTGATTTTCAAAGATGTTTAATCTTGAGTATTTTAAATCTATGGTTGAATGATCATTTGGATCATTCACCATACTTTGGAATCGTGATAGGTTACCTTTGATAAATCAATGTGAAATCTCGATTAAAATTATACAGTTACCATTTTTTCTTTTAGTGTGGCATGTTTTCGGAGAATGATCCATTATATCATTTCTCTAACATGTATTAGCATAAATATCGTTCACCTTAATTCGTGTTCGATGACCTCATTTGTAGGGTAATTACTTCGTAAATTACTCGACGATTGCTTAACATAAACTTAAATGTGTCTCGATTTTGGAATAAAAATCCAATTAGATACTTTCACTTTCGTGGAACGGATCTTGTGTTGGTCGCACCTTTATCTCCTTTATTTTTATTATGCTTTATATTGCTTTATCATCCATTATCATGTTTATATTCTTGCTATTATATTCTTGCGTTGATTTTTCTTTTGTCCACTTGGACACAAAAATATTAGTAAAGGCTTAAACCATAAAAAACTTAATTCTTCCCATCTTGGAATATTGGTTACTAGCCTATGCTTTGGAGTGACTTACTGTCACACCCTAAATTTTGACCGAGTTTTTTATTTTTCATTTGTCTAGCGCATTTTATAGCATTTTCGATAGTCGATCATTTTTACATTTTTAGTCCATTTCATTAATCACACATTTTACCATTTTAATTGTCATCTTTTATTTATTTTAGAATTTGTTTCACTTTAATATGGATTTTAGAATTTGATTCGATCTTAGAATTTTTTAGATTATTTTGTCTCATTTTTGTCATTTATTTATTTTTATTTTTATTTTTTTATTATTTCTAGTTAAATATTTATTTTAGATCACTTTTAGAATTTAATTTAGTTCAATGTGAATTTTAATCTAATTCTTAATTTAGTTTAAATTTATAATAGGAGTTTAGTTTATATTAGATTAGAACTAATTTCATTTCAATTTTATCTTTAAGTTAATTTCAATTTAGTTATTTAGCTTAATTTAATTTATTTGTTTCATTTTAGTTATGTTTAATTTAATTAGTTTTATAGATTAAAATTATTAATATAATTTCATTTAGTTTAATTTTTGAGTTAATTTTATTAGTTTAATTAATTTAATTTCCAATTACTTCAATTACGTTTAATTAATTCCTAATTAGATTAATTAGTTTAATTTAGTTTTAGACTATTTTGATTTAGTTTGATTTAGTTTTAATTTATTTCTTTTTTCTATTTTAAATTTAATAGTTTAGTTTCTAGAATCTAGTTTAGTTAGGTGGTCTTGTTTATGTTACTTTAACCAAGTCCAATTAGCCACTAATCCAATCACTAATTTCATGATAAATTTAAAATTCAAGTTCAAATTTCCAAATGCAAGGTTAAAAGAAGTGGTATCATGTTATGGCAAACAAGAATTTTGCATTGTGTTTGTGTCCACTCAAGCTTAAATAAAAGCCCATTACATTTAGAGCCCAACTACAACAAATTCAGGAAAAATATTTAAAAAAAAAGAAATTCACGGTTTCCCAATGCTGACATAAAAAGAGACTTTACATCTCAAAAGGTTTTCACAAGTGAGAAAAAGAGATGTCAGGTTTCAAATCAAAAAAACTCACTCAAGTTCAATTTCAAGTCACCATTCAACTTCCAACTTAATTTCAATTCCCAAATATGTTTTTTTTTAAGATTTACAAATCACCTTCTTGTCTTCATTCTCAATACAAATTGAAACTTAAAATTACATTCAAAGAAAATCTATTACAAGAGTAAAAATCTTAAGTTATGCTTGTTTGAGGATGCAAGTTTCCAAGAAAACTCCAAAGCTTCACATCCAAGCATCCTTAGAACCTCCATCTTCCATGGCCATTTGCTCCTCATGACAAGTTTGTGCATGTTGAAATAAAAATTGAAAAAAAGATTAGCATTCATTTATGATAAGTTGCATCCAAACATAAGTTTTTCAAACATATTCATTCCATATTCAAAACTCAGCATAACCAAGCATCCTAGGCATTTCATATTAAAATACATGTTCATTGCATCATATCACACATCACATTTGTAAACAAAAAAAGAGCATTGTTTCAAAAGGAAGAAAAAGGACAGTTGTGTAACAAAATTCAGCAGTAGGGACCTTTTTCACACTTCACAAACAAACAAAAATGCAGTCACAATAGCAGCAGCAGCAGCAGGGCTGCTCTGCCCTCACCCATCACTCTCAAACTCATTTGTTTCCCCCAAAAATTTCAGTCAAGCTTAGCCAACAAGTTTGTTTACAAATGAAGACTTAGAAAACCCTAATCCTACCCTATATATATATGCTAACTGTTTTATCCAGAGCAGGACCCTAACCACATGTTACCAAAAGAAAACCCTAAAGAGTCTTAGAAAACGGCAGCCATACACAAAAACAACCATCACAGCCACAAAGGCAAAAAAAAACGTATACCAAAAAACCTCATCAACAACATTCAAACCAACCAAACTGTAAACCGGAAATCTCACCTTCAAGCATCACAAACAACCACCATCCACCTTCCAACTCATGAACACCAGCTGCGCATAAACGAAAAGCAAAACTGAAAGAAGAAGAGCTCTGAAATTCTGAAAATCGTGAGACTCAGAAGTACGAACCATCCCGCGTCGTTCCACATCCCGAGCTTCACCACCCTCGCACAAACCGCTACACTCTTCATTTTATTTAGCCTGCAAGACAAACCAGAATCGAATCATAAAAAACCAGCACTAATAAGGAGCCAAAGGAAAGCCATCACCGCCAAACGATAACCTTTGTCAGCTTGAGACTGTACCTTGTCAAACTCCTTTTAAATCACAGCAAGAACACACTTCGATAACCACAACCACCGTCATCGTCCGTAAACCTCCTTACCATCTTCGACGACCCTGTTTTGACCTCCCTCAACTAACAACTCGCAACGATCCGCAAGACCACCATCACCATGTCTCAGACCTGAAAAATATAAAATAAAGCAGCAAGCAACCATCGAGCAAGACCGAAAAACACAGCAACAACGGAAAACTTCGAGGAGACAAACCTTCTTCCATGCTCTCGCCGTCATCACTAATCTTCACTTCCGACGTCCTCCTTCAAACCCTCCACAATCACAGACACACAGAGCCGTGCGTCTCCCCCCTTCAACCTCAAACAAACCCCTCAAAACTCAGCGACGATAACTCGTGTGTAACTACCACGGCCTCCACTTTTAAATTTCTTCAATCTTCATATTTATTCATCAAACCCACCGCATCTGAATCACACCTGTACACACCACAAAATCATAACAACAAACACCACAGATAAGGGCCAAAATCGCGGAAGAAGAAGAGTGAGTAAAGAACCAGGAAACAGAGGAATTGCGAGTGAAAAAAGTTTACCAACGCAAACTCTCGAAGCGTGTTGACAAAGGTAAAACTCCTAACTTCTTTGCTTGGTTGTTAATTTGTCGATCTAAATTCATGCACTGGTGATGTAATCGCTTCAAATTGGTAAAATGGGGGTTTGAGGGTATTTGATTTGGGAATAGGGTTTCAGTTGTTGTGAGGGAGTGGGTTTGATTCGTGTTGTTGAACTCGGGTTGATGAAACATGAAGTTTGGCGCTGAAGAAGCCCTCACTAAGGTGAAAACGAAGAAGTTGAAATGGTTGAGGTGAAGGAGATGAAGGACTGCGAACTGGGGAGAGAATCACGTTCGTGAGCGAGAGAGAAGAGTTTTCGTTTTCTCTGTTTCTAAAATCAAAAGGGAACCTCAGCTTATTTTTTAGGGTTTTTTTTGGTTCATAAGTTTGAACCGGAGTCCAAACCGGGTCCGACCCATCGGATTCAACCCGACCACTCTCACCTTTGGGCCTGCTTGGGCCGCCTCTTCATCTTTGTTTTTTTTTAATTATTATATTTTATTTCTTTTCTTGCCTTATATTTTTCATGTTGTTTTGTTTTTAAAAAAAAGGGAGGTCTCTTTTAAGTTAAGGTGTTTTTAAGTGTTGATTTTTCTTCTAAGACAAATTTAGAAAACATTTTATCAATTAAATTATATTATTTTTTCTTTTATTTATCTATTTATTTATTTTGTTAATTAATCTTTGGTAAATAACTGTATTAATTTTAGTTGATCAATTATTTTGTTTACTTGTTTATATTTACGAGGTCTTGCTTATATTTTCTTATACTTTATTTGGTTTTAATAATAATATATGACTTGTGTAGACATGAATCTCATTCTCGAATTTTGATTGTATTTTGTTAATCAAGCCATGAATTTAGTGTTTCTAAATAGTATTTAAATTGTTAAAAGAATAATTTAGTAAATTTCTTGGTCCAACGCCAAGTTAGTAATTCGCGCGTTTATATCTTTCACACACGTAAGTCGGTCACCAAGTGACCGCCTTCTGCACGACTTATCGCGCCTTAATTAATTTAACAAGGAACAAAGCCCCGGAGTCTAGCACTCCGCACGTTCTGAAGCGAATCACAACTGGGCTAGCCCCACGCGTCATTTCGTTCACTCCTTCATTATTAATTACGTTAAATCCAAAAACGTCTAAAAAAAAATTATCCAACCTATTCTAACGTACGAAAACAGAACTCCGAAGTCTAGCATTCCGCACGTTCTGGATTGGACCGCTACTGGGCTAGCCCCACGCGACATGTTCAATCACCATTCGTATATCAGAATATTCAAATCATTTTTTTTATAAATTAAAATTACGGAAACTGAACTCCGGAGTCTAACACTCCGCACGTTCTAGAATGGACTGCTACTGGGCTAGCCCCACGCAACGTGGTCCATTCGCTCTTTCATCTCTTAAAAACAATTTAAAATCGATCAACCAATTTAAATCATTTTCATAATTAATTATCGAAAGACAGAACTCCGGAGTCTGGCACTCCGCACGTTTTGGATTGAAACGCTCCTGGGCTAGCCCCACGCGACGTGTTTCATTCGCCCTTTCGTTTAAAATATCTTAACCAAAGTCAAATACTTTTTCTAAAAACGAACATTGTTTAAATCTTTCTATCTCGCAAATAAGCTAGTGCTTCAGCCTCCACCGCGAGTATAAGTCAATACTTAGCAGAAGAATGCATTTTCAAACAATCGTTCAATTTAAAAACACAAACCGTAGTAGCACGAACTACGAAGCTCTGACTTTCCCATTGCACAAGGGAATACGTAGGCACGAGGATTCTAATCCTTCGCGAGCACCCTAATAATTTTTTTAACTATTTCTCTGTTTAAAAACATTTAATCTCTTCTCCGTCTTAATACTAATAATAACTTATTTCCCTAGAACAAACATATTAACAATCATCTAGAAGACAAAGACTTAAGATCAAACATTTAATCGCATAGTTTAGCTAAGAGGTTCCCGTTGAGTACAACGGACGTGAGGGGTGCTAATACCTTCCCCTCGCGTAACCGACTCCCGAACTTAGAATTTGGTTTCGTAAACCATTTCTTATCCTTTATTAGGTTGTATCTATATCTCCCTTTTCTCTCGTAGAATAAATAAAATTAGGTGGCGACTCTGTTGTTTGTTTTAGAATCGTATTTTTCGAGGTACGACAGTTGGCGACTCTGCTAGGGATAGCTCCATGCTAGAGAGAGTCGAGCCTAACTTAGCTTCGTGTGTTTATTTGTTTGATCTTATCTCTTCTTGTCTTCCCTATGTTTGTTATTTATGTTTGTTTATTCTTTTACCGCTTTCCCTTTATTTGCTCATTATATTATCTGTCTGTGGGATATTGGGGTCACTTTGCAAGTAAATTCGAGTGGTGAAAAAAAAGCAGAGGGAACACCTAAGTTTAGAATTAGATGTTATTAGTGTTAGTCTCCAAGGACTCTCTCCTTGCACGCCTAGCATGAAAGCTCCCCCAGATAGTTAGACTTTTCGTAGATCCTGTCGCAACGCAGCTAGCCTGTCGCGTGACCTGATTCACGAAAGGGCTGTGAATCTGGGACCCCCTAGGACCTATTTCAATCTTGGTAGTTGTGTAATGTTAGGCTCCGAGGGCTCGCCCCTTTATCAGCCTTGCATGAGAACTCCACTCAAGGTAGACCTTATCGATAAACGTCTGTGACCTTGAGTTTCCTTAAAACATCGTCGTTGAAACTATCCTGTGAGCGGGATTTATGGGTAGTAAGATGTAGAACAAATCTCTTATAAGCCTACCTATTAAGTTTGTTCCGGATTTACTTGTAACACCTCGCACCTTGCATCCTTGCATCCTTGCATCCCTGCGTCTTTGCATCATATGCATCATTTCAGTAAGGTCTTAAAGGAACAAAGAGATGTCTATTACAAACATCACAAGCTTAACCATAGAAAAACTTCAGCTTATAATCCCTTTTGGAAAAGTTTTTATAATTGGATGTTTGCATTTGCTTTTTGAGTTCCTTGAAACCATCCTTGCATTGCATCCTTTCGCATACCATTGAATCTACATTGCACATCATTTTCCTCCCTCGGGTTAAGCTCATTCTATCCTTTGTCTTGGGTCAGCAGTTTGATTCCCGGCACGTGTCCAGAACTAAGAACCATGTCTCAAGAAACAGTGAATGAACTGAGAAGAAGTCAGGATTTGTTGAAAGAAGAGGTTATTTCCTTGAAGAAACAGATGGAATGGGTCTTGGAAACCTTACAAGTTTTATTGAAAAAGGAGGGTCTCCCTGTGCCCACTACCTCAGTAGAGGGAGCTAACGTCCTACCTCCATTTGATGTTGCCTTGAGTCAAGATTGTTTCCCTGTGGCAACTCCTCAGCTGCCAACTCATGGATCTCCCTCACTAGGCCAAAGTCAACCTCTGATTTTCAGATCAGTACCTCAACATCCTCTGGCCATTTCTTCTCAAGATCGGAAAAAGAAGCGAAAGCGAAACAAGGGACAGTGTCAAAACAAAGGGAGTGAAGCTCACTGCGAGCCCATTCCAGTGCCACTCAGCAAGCTCTACCCGCTACTTATCCAAAATTCATTGATAACTCCTTACGCACCTGTGCCATCGCCAAATACATGGTACAACCCTGATACAAATGCGGTGTGTGAATTCCATAAAGGGGTGGTAGGACATGATTTGAATACTTTCCCTGAATTGAAAGTCTGGGTACAAAGGTTGATCCATAACAAAAGGTTAATTCTTGAAGAGGACCATCTAGAGGTTGAATATGGATACCGCACTAGAGCCATGGGACACCCTATTGAAGAATGCCAAAGTTTTGAGCCCAAGTTACAAAGTGTGATTAAGTCACTAGTCCCCCAAGAAGGAAAGCCGAATGCAGACAATATGATTGTTGAGCCAGGAGATAAGAAAGGAAAGAGACCTATGAAGGTTCTTAAAATTTTGTACCATAAAGAGCAGGTCACGCGCATAACTGATGGAGCGTCTTTGCCTTCTCACAAGAGTAATAGGACACCATTTTGGAATTTCAATGTCACCACTCTTACTGGCGGAAGCAAAGGAGAAGTAGGAGGTGAGTCGAAAGAGATGACATCCAGCATTGAGTGTGAGGAACTTAAAAGTCATCACATCAAGCGACTAGCAGTACCTAGTGCGCCAGTAGTGCCAGCTTGTCAGAGATTGAAAGCTCGGGATTCTTGTCCTGAAGGTGTCTCAAATCAGAGTAGAAGACAAGGGAGAAGGCCTCCAACCCCTCAAATCCCTATGACCTACACGGAATTATATCCTTCATTGTTGAAGAAAGGATTGGTTACTCCAAAGCCTTTGGGTCCTCTACCAGATCCACTCCCAATAAACTACAATCCAAATGTCCATTGTCTATTCCATGATGGTGCTTCAGGGCACGATTTGGAAGGTTGTTATGCCTTAAAACACGCTGTGAAATATTTAATCGAGAAGGACATTATTTCGTTTGAAGACACTACTCTGATTATCAGGGACAACTCTCGTCCAAGTCAGCAAGCCCAAAGCCAAGGATATCTGAATCAGCATCAGAGTCCACATAAGCCTCGCAACAATTTGGAAAGAAGGAATGCTCCTCTTCATCCAGTACCTTTATCATACACTCAGCTTCTGCAACCTTTGATTCAATACTCATTGGTGGTTCCCAAGTCTCTCAAGCCATTGACAGAGCCATACCCGCCTGAGTATAATCCACATGAGCAATGTGGATATCATGTTGGATCAATGGGGCATTCAGCTGAAGACTGCAGAGCTTTTCAAGCCAAGGTACAACAATTAATCGATAAAAGGTACATATCCTTTTCAGAAGGAAGCTTGTTGGTGCATGTCAACCTCTCGCCTGAGTGACTTCTTGGTGTATCTCTTGAAGGCAGTAAATCAAGACCTTTTCAATTCCCTAAAGTTGGCGATCCCCTGTTTGTTTCAGCGCTGTTGTATTTTCTTTGCATGTTAATTTTTGTATTCGCTTGTAAGCATTGTTGTTTTGAATTGGCAAGATTAATGAAATGTTTATGCATCTTTTGAATCAATCCATTCGTATTCACTCATTTTCTTTCATTATTAAAAAATATATAACAAAAAGCAAAAATATATTTCTATCTTTTGTTTATCAAACTTTTGTTTTACCAAAGATTGGAGGGAGGATGATGAAAACCAGATACTTGAATTCTCCATTTGTATGCTCTCAATTAAAACCTTGCCAATGATGTACAGGCATTGTTTCAATTTTCCAGACACCGGTGAAATAAGGATGATAATCCCTCGCTAACCCCTTCGAGCCTAGAAGTAGGAGTTTTCTTTTTCAAAGAAATGCAAAAATCCTTAATTTCAAACCTGGGGCAGGGTAGTCAATTCAGTTAATCTGTTTGCATTCAATCTTCAAGAGATTCGTTCCATCATTCAAGAAGGATCAACAACGTACTTTCATTCACTGCCGAAGAAGTCGTGAAGAGCCAAAAGTTTGTAGTACGTATTCTCTATCATCCAATAAGATGGCAGTCATAACCATTCAACAAAAGAATGACGTAAGGAAAAAGAAATACAAAGAAAAAGTCCGCCAAGTCAAAAAATAGAAAAAGACGACTTAGGCAAAAATTAATGAAGTTATCAAATCCAGCAAAGCAGAAAAAGCAAGGTGGCCGCCATCACTCTCAAATCCTGATCCTTATCACGCATTGTCAAAATAGTTTTGAGATATGAGTGCGTATGTCAAATTAACTGAACATAGGATTGGAGTTCATCACGAAGATGTGATGGGTACAAATAAATTTTGAGCCTTTTATCTTTTGTTTCATAAACCGTGAACCAAGCCACGTTACAACCCTTAAAAGACCTAATTGAGGCAAGGTTTATTTCGAGAGCATACTACAACAAGGTTGTGTTAACCTGACTCCTAAAGATCTTTGCTAATCATTTGTGTTGATCACTTCATCTGCCATTCCGTAAATGGCTAGATCCAATTTGTATTTTATCTTAATCAACCCCATTGTATCACTGTCATACTAATAAATTGTGATTTCAAAACTTGCATAAATGTTACATTAAAATTGCCAATTTTAAATAAATAATGTTTGTTTGCGAGTCAGTTCAGCATCAATGGAATCCCGATGAACGCAGCCAGTTAGGGAATTCTACTGAGTAAGAGAAGCCCAGCCAGGGGCAACTACTTCAAGAATAAGCCGATCAGAATTAATTTATTCAAGAGTCAACACCTCAGAGGTTGAACTTTTTCTCAAGACTCATACTTGAGCGAGTTATCAGAAAGAATTCAAGAGTTCAATGGCCAGCTAGACCAGAAGTCTCCCATCCTAGGGATCAGATAACCGGGGGAAAATCTCCAAAATTCCGACACTGGGGCAACCATTTCAAGGCCATGTCATGGCAGGTCGGTCTAAACTTTTGAGAAGAGGAAATTTTCAAAACCATTGATTCCGGGGCAGGATGAATCACACAGGGGAAAATCCTTTCCGTGCCTTCAAGTTGTTCAAGCAGGCCCTATGCAACAACTAGTTTCGAGTTCAAGACGGGTGTCGGGAAACGTGTAGTCATCTTTGTCTAAAGAGTCGTCTCCCAAGAACTATTCCATCCAATACCCATCCAGGGGCATATTTGGAAATCATATGAGTCGGTATGTCTTTCTCATGTGCTGGTCATGTCGCTTCGCTCTTAGTGTTAAGCCTTGATACTGTCTTACTCATCGAGCATCTGCTCACAGTATAAAAGAGTCATACCTTGCAAAACATGCCTCTGCTGACATGTAATCTACTGTCACTTTACAAGGATCTCTTTGAAGTCCAGTTGTCATTGGCATGATTCTGTTAAGCTGGTTGTAAAACCCTTTGCTTGTAGTCTAAGTCCATTTGATTTGGCACCTACCTGTGTTTCCTGATGAAGGTCTTCTTTTGACTTTTCATTTAAGGAATTCCTAGAGGTTGGATATCTTGCTGAAAAATCCAACCTTCTTGTCTTCATTCTCAGTACAAGTCGGTTTCTTGGAGCCGTTGACTATATTTAAGCACGCTGTTTTCTACTCCCGGTATCAGTTGGTTGCATAGACCCACTACCCAAACATTGTGTTTGTTTTCTTTATTCTCGGTATCAACAGTTACACTTGAACCTGTTGATTTATCACTTTGATTTATTTGCCTGTTATTTTATTTTCCGACCACCGTGTCGACGCCTGTCTTTTAATTTTCCTAACCACCGTGTCAATGCCTATCTTTTATTTTTCTGACCACTGCGTCAATGTCTGTTATTTTATTTCCTGACCACCATGTCAATGCCTATCTTTTATTTTCCTGACCACCATGTCAATGCCTATCTTTTATTTTCCTGACCACCGCGTCAATGTCTGTTATTTTATTTCCTGACCACCGTGTCAATGCCTATCTTTTATTTTCCTAACCACCGTGTCGATGCCTATCTTTTATTTTCCTGACCACCGCGTCAATGTCTGTTATTTTATTTCCTGCCCCCGTGTCAATGCCTATCTTTTATTTTCCTGACCACCGTGTCGATGCCTATCTTTTATTTTCCAGACCACCGCGTCAATGTCTGTTATTTTATTTCCTGCCCCCGTGTCAATGCCTATCATTTATTTTCCTGACCACTGTGTCGATGCCTGTCTTTTATTTCCTGACCACCGTGTCGATGTCTGTCTTTTATTTCCCGACCACCGCGTCAATGTCTGTTATTTTATTTTCTGACCACCGTGTCAACGTCTGTCTTTTATTTCCTGACCACCATGTCGACGTCTGTCTTTTATTTCCTGACCACCGTGTCGATGCCTGTCTTTTTATTTCCTGACCACCGTGTCGACGTCTGTCTTTTATTTCCCGACCACCGTGTCGACTTCTGTTATTTTATTTCCCGATCACCATGTCGATGTTTGTTTATCCCTGATCGCCGTGTCAATATCTGCTATTTGGTTCGCCTGGCTGCCGAGTCGAGATCTTTTCCGTTTTTTCTCAATCACCGAATTGTTGTATTGGGATCCCCAGCACCACCTTGAACCTTGCTAACTCATCACTTCAGATATTCTGCTTTTGTTCATAGTGCCCGTTTTGGTCGCATCAAGCCATTACGTTTTCACTTTGAACCTTTTTATAATATCGTGGGGTGTCAGTCTGTCTTTAATCCGTTTGTTTTGGACCTTTGTTTTACTTCCCATCTTTTGTTGTTCTTAGTGCCAGCAGTTACACTTGAACCTGCTGATATATCACTTTGAATACTTCCTGTTTTTGTCTTGTCATCCCCGACATATTGTTATCCCCAGTGAGTCTTCACCCTCGTTTGCGTTTCCGTGGATCACCGTTGCATTTATTTTCATCATTTCCCGCATACCATTTTCAGCATATTCATCATAAAGAAATCAGCATGCCAGGTTTCATTGCATCTCGCATGTCATATCCCCAGCAAAAAAAGAGAGTCCATCATGAATTCATATCACTGCATTTCATTTGCATTCGGTCAAAATTTTAGGTATTTTTTAATATTTAATTCTCTTCCACCCCGAATGTCCAAAAACTTTGTTATTCATACATTCAGGTATAAGATGATTAAATAGGGGCAACTGTCACACCCTAAATTTTGACCGAGCTTTTTATTTTTCATTTGTCTAGTGCATTTTATAGCATTTTCGATAGTCGATCATTTTTACATTTTTAGTCCATTTCATTAACCACACATTTTACCATTTTAATTGTCATCTTTTATTTATTTTAGAATTTGTTTCACTTTTATATGGATTTTAGAATTTGATTCGATCTTAGAATTTTTTAGATTATTTTGTCTCATTTTTGTCATTTATTTATTTTTATTTTTATTTTTTTATTATTTCTAGTTAAATATTTATTTTAGATCACTTTTAGAATTTAATTTAGTTCAATGTGAATTTTAATCTAATTCTTAATTTAGTTTAAATTTATAATAGGAGTTTAGTTTATATTAGATTAGAACTAATTTCATTTCAATTTTATCTTTAAGTTAATTTCAATTTAGTTATTTAGCTTAATTTAATTTATTTGTTTCATTTTAGTTAAGTTTAATTTAATTAGTTTTATAGATTAAAATTATTAATATAATTTCATTTAGTTTAATTTTTAAGTTAATTTTATTAGTTTAATTAATTTAATTTCCAATTACTTCAATTACGTTTAATTAATTCCTAATTAGATTAATTAGTTTAATTTAGTTTTAGACTATTTTGATTTAGTTTGATTTAGCTTTAATTTATTTCTTTTTTCTATTTTAAATTTAATAGTTTAGTTTCTAGAATCTAGTTTAGTTAGGTGGTCTTGTTTATGTTACTTTAACCAAGTCCAATTAGCCACTAATCCAATCACTAATTTCATAATATATTTAAAATTCAAGTTCAAATTTCCAAATGCAAGGTTAAAAGAAGTGGTATCATGTTATGGCAAACAAGAATTCTGCATTGTGTTTGTGTCCACTCAAGCTTAAATAAAAGCCCATTACATTTAGAGCCCAACTACAACAAATTCAGGAAAAATATTTAAAAAAAAAGAAATTCACGGTTTCCCAATGCTGACATAAAAAGAGACTTTACATCTCAAAAGGTTTTCACAAGTGAGAAAAAGAGATGTTAGGTTTCAAATAAAAAAAACTCACTCCAAGTTCAATTTCAAGTCACCATTCAACTTCCAACTTAATTTCAATTCCCAAATATGTTTTTTTTAAGATTTACAAATCACCTTCTTGTCTTCATTCTCAATACAAATTGAAACTTAAAATTACATTCAAAGAAAATCTATTACAAGATTAAAAATCCTAAGTTATGCTTGTTTGAGGATGCAAGTTTCCAAGAAAACTCCAAACCTTCACATCCAAGCATCCTTAGAACCTCTATCTTCCATGGCCATTTGCTCCTCATGACAAGTTTGTGCATGTTGAAATAAAAATTGAAAAAAAGATTAGCATTCATTTATGATAAGTTGCATCCAAACATAAGTTTTTCAAACATATTCATTCCATATTCAAAACTCAGCATAACCAAGCATCCTAGGCATTTCATATTAAAATACATGTTCATTGCATCATATCACACATCACATTTGTAAACAAAAAAAGAACATTGTTTCAAAAGGAAGAAAAAGGACAGTTGTGTAACAAAATTCAGCAGTAGGGACCTTTTTCACACTTCACAAAAAAACAAAAATGCAGTCACAACAGCAGCAGCAGCAGCAGGGCTGCTCTGCCCTCACCCATCACTCTCAAACTCATTTGTTTCCCCCCAAAATTTCAGTCAAGCTTAGCCAACAAGTTTGTTTACAAATGAAGACTTAGAAAACCCTAATCCTACCCTATATATATATATGCTAACTGTTTTATCCAGAGCAGGACCCTAACCACATGTTACCAAAAGAAAACCCTAAAGAGTCTTAGAAAACGACAGCCATACACAAAAACAACCATCACAGCCACAAAGGCAAAAAAAAAAAACGTATACCAAAAAACCTCATCAACAACATTCAAACCAACCAAACTGTAAACCGAAAATCTCACCTTCAAGCATCACAAATAACCACCATCCACCTTCCAACTCATGAACACCAACTACGCATAAACGAAAAGCAAAACTGAAAGAAGAAGAGCTCTGAAATTCTGAAAATCGTGAGACTCAGAAGTACGAACCATCCTGCATCGTTCCACATCCCGAGCTTTACCACCCTCGCACAAACCGCTACACTCTTCATTTTATTTAGCCTGCAAGACAAACCAGAATCGAATCATAAAAAACCAGCACTAATAAGGAGCCAAAGGAAAGCCATCACCGCCAAACGATAACCTTTGTCAGCTTGAGACTGTACCTTGTCAAACTCCTTTTGAATCACAGCAAGAACACACTTCGATAACCACAACCACCGTCATCGTCCGTAAACCTCCTTACCATCTTCGACGACCCTGTTTTGACCTCCCTCAACCAACAACTCGCAACGATCCGCAAGACCACCATCACCATGTCTCAGACCTGAAAAATATAAAAAAAAGCAGCAAGTAACCATCGAGCAAGACCGAAAAACACAACAACAACGGAAAACTTCGAGGTGACAAACCTTCTTCCATGCTCTCGCCGTCATCACTAATCTTCACTTCCGACGTCCTCCTCCAAACCCTCCACAATCACAAACACACAGAGCCGTACGTCTCCCCCCTTCAACCTCAAACAAACCCCTCAAAACTCAGCGACGATAACTCATGTGTAACTACCACGGCCTCCACTTTCAAATTTATTCAATCTTCATATTTATTCATCAAACCCACCGCATCTGAATCACACCTGTACACACCACAAAATCATAACAACAAACACCACAGATAAAGGCCAAAATCGCAGAAGAAGAAGAGTGAGTAAAGAACCAGGAAACGGAGGAATTGCGAGTGAAAAAAGTTTACCAACGCAAACTCTCGAAGCGTGTCGACAAAGGTAAAACTCCGAACTTCTTTACTTGGTTGTTAATTTATCGATCTAAATTCATGCACTGGTGATGTAATCGCTTCAAATTGGTAAAATGGGGGTTTAAGGGTATTTGATTTGGGAATAGGGTTTCAGTTGTTGTGAAGGAGTGGGTTTGATTCGTGTTGTTGAACTCGGGTTGATGAAACATGAAGTTTGGCGCTGAAGAAGCCCTCACTAAGGTGAAATGGTTGAGGTGAGGGAGATGAAGGACTGCGAACTGGGGAGAGAATCGCGTTTTTGAGCGAGAGAGAAGAGTTTTCGTTTTCTCTGTTTCTAAAATCAAAAGGGAACCTCAACTTATTTTTTAGGGTTTTTTTTGGTTCATAAGTTTGAACCGGAGTCCAAACCGGGTCCGACCCATCGGATTCAACCCGGCCACTCTCACCTTTGGGCCTGCTTGGGCCGCCTCTTCATCTTTGGTTTTTTTTATTATTATATTTTATTTCTTTTCTTGCCTTATATTTTCATGTTGTTTTGTTTTTTAAAAAAAGGGAGGTCTCTTTTAAGTTAAGGTCTTTTTAAGTGTTGATTTTTCTTCTAAGACAAATTTAGAAAACATTTTATCAATTAAATTATATTATTTTTTCTTTTATTTATCTATTTATTTATTTTGTTAATTAATCTTTGGTAAATAACTGTATTAATTTTAGTTGATCAATTATTTTGTTTACTTGTTTATATTTACGAGGTCTTGCTTATATTTTCTTATACTTTATTTGGTTATAATAATAATATATGACTTGTGTAGACATGAATCTCATTCTCGATTTTTGATTGTATTTTGTTAATCAAGCCATGAATTTAGTGTTTCTAAATAGTATTTAAATTGTTAAAAGAATAATTTAGTAAATTTCTTGGTCCAACGCCAAGTTAGCAATTCGCGCGTTTATATCTTTCACACACGTAAGTCGGTCACCAAGTGATCGCCGTCTGCACGACTTATCGTGCCTTAATTAATTTAACAAGGAACAGAGCCCCGGAGTCTAGCACTCCGCACGTTCTGAAGCGAATCACAACTGGGCTAGCCCCACGCGTCATTTCGTTCACTCCTTCATTATTAATTACGTTAAATCCAAAAACGTCTAAAAACAAATTATCCAACCTATTCTAACGTACGAAAACAGAACTCCGGAGTCTAGCATTCCACACGTTCTGGATTGGACCGCTACTGGGCTAGCCCCACGCGACGTGTTCAATCACCATTCGTATATCAGAATATTCAAATCATTTTTTTTTATAAATTAAAATTACGGAAACTGAACTTCGGAGTCTAGCACTCCGCACGTTCTAGAATGGACTGCTACTGGGCTAGCCCCACGCAACGTGGTCCATTCGCTCTTTCATCTCTTAAAAACAATTTAAAATCGATCAACCAATTTAAATCATTTTCATAATTAATTATCGAAAGACAGAACTCCGGAGTCTGGCACTCCGCACGTTTTGGATTGAAACGCTCCTGGGCTAGCCCCACGTGACGTGTTTCATTCGCCCTTTCGTTTAAAATATCTTAACCAAAGTCAAATACTTTTTCTAAAAACGAACATTGTTTAAATCTTTCTATCTCGCAAATAAGCTAGTGCTTCAGCCTCCACCGCGAGTATAAGTCAATACTTAGCAGAAGAATGCATTTTCAAACAATCGTTCAATTTAAAAACACAAACTGTAGTAGCACGAACTACGAAGCTCTGACTTTCCCATTGCACAAGGGAATACGTAGGCACGAGGATTCTAATCCTTCGCGAGCACCCTAATAAAAAATTTAACTATTTCTCTGTTTAAAAACATTTAATCTCTTCTCCGTCTTAATACTAATAATAACTTATTTCCCTAGAACAAACATATTAACAATCATCTAGAAGACAAAGACTTAAGATCAAACATTTAATCGCATAGTTTAGCTAAGAGGTTCCCGTTGAGTACAACGGACGTGTGGGGTGCTAATACCTTCCCCTCGCGTAACCGACTCCCGAACTTAGAATTTGGTTTCGTAAACCATTTCTTATCCTTTATTAGGTTGTATCTATATCTCCCTTTTCTCTCGTAGAATAAATAGAATTAGGTGGCGACTCTGTTGTTTGTTTTAGAATCGTATTTTTCGAGGTACGACACTTACCTACGAACAACTTTGAAGTATTGATGGAATTTTGGACTTAGAATTATGACTCCTTATCCCTTTGCATGGAAGTGTTAATCATTGAAGACTTGCCTTTATTTGGCATTAGTTTTAAATGCTTAAGGATGAAATTCTTATTAATGCTTTGAAGTGGTTTCATTTCGGTTAGATCATTCTTTTCCCTAGCTTTTATTTTGTGTATTAGGTTAGCCTTTTCATCTCTTCCCCCTTCTTCAATTTTCAAAACTCCTTTCTTTTTCAAAGGATTCTCGTGTTTCAAAACTATCACCTCTTTAATAAATAAAACCTTGACTTTTGTCAAGTGGATTTTACTACTTCTTTTCTTTTAAAAAATCAATGAATTTAATCATCTTGACTTTAATTTCGAAATAAAAAGAACCAAACTCATTCAAGTTGTTTTGTGTCTTTGTGCACCTTTTTTTTAACATTTTCTTTACAAGTGTAGATTATGAGTCATTATTCTTTAGTCGGGTGCAAGTCTCTCAATCTCCATGGTTGTAGTTTGATGTAATTTAGTCTCTTGTCATTCGTGGGGGTTTAATGGCATACTCGTCGATTTTATCCGAGTTGGCGCCCTCCCATAATGATGTATGTGTCCATACCCTCATTCTCATGGAAGATTTGTTAGGCTATCCTTTTAAAAATGACAAATTCTCTTCACTTAATAAAATCAATCATAACCAACCATTTTCACTATTTGTACCACGAACTATGGGGTTTTGATCTTGCGTTGTACATTGTGGGTACGTAGGCTTGAGGTGGTAAATCTCTCAAAACACAAAAACATTAAAAATTAATTATTCTCTCATCCCTCCACTCTCTTTTACAAACATTTTCAAACCAAAAGCAATCAATTTTTCAAAGGGCTCCCGTGGAGTACCACATACATTTTGGGTGCGTAAAACCTTCCCATTTTTGTAACATATCCCCTTAATCATTTCTATGTTTGTTTCTTTAGCTTTTTGCTTTTAGATTCATTATGATTTATTCACTCTTTTTTACTTTTACACTTGGAATAAAATAAAAGCGTGGTGGTGACTCTATTTACTTTGAGTTAAGTTAACTATTGCTTACACTCATGATTTTATCACTACACTTATTAAGTGTTTTTTATGTTTTGGATGAAGAAATGTTTTTTAGGATTTTCTTTGAGAAAATGACTTCATGCTTAGACTTGTACATCATGCTAGACAAGTTTACATTACCCCAAGATGGGATAGATGCAAATGCCCCATGGAATAAGTCTATGACATGAGAAGTCACTTCAACCTTTATTAGGTGTTTTTTAGCTTCTTTTTTAGATGAGAAAGAGAAGACACCAAAAGAGACTCAAAGGGTAAAAAGAGAAGAGAATAGGAAAGAAGAAGAGAGAAAGGGATTAGAAGACAACTTACTTCCAAAATGGAAGTTAAGTTGCTTCTAAGGGGGATGAGTGAGAATTGTACAAACCAAAGCATATTAAATGCTTAAACAAACACAAGGTTGAAAAAAAGGGAGAGAAGAGGTTGGAATGTGGATGCACGTCCACACTCCTATTACTTACCAAAGCCTCTGAAATGTTAGCAAATGAAACAATAAACATTCATAAGAAGTGAAATAGAAACCAAACACACAAAGAAGGCACATGGGAAGGATATTAAGGTTCAGGAACCTTACAAGTCAAAACCAAACCAAAAATAAGCTTTAAGAAGCTCAAATAACTCAAAGGGAAACCAACAAGTTCAAAGAAGCGCCAAAGAGGCAAAGAAATTCAAAGAACTCACAAATGAAGAAGTAAGGATGCAAATGAGGTATGAGATGAATGAAAACACATGAGAATCAACAAAGTCAAAATGATATGACATATTAGAATTCCTAATATTATCCTAAATGAACATACAAAGATGCATGGGTTAAATCATGATAGAAGAGATGAAAAAGAGCAAAACAATTTCATGTTCATGTAAGAAGAAACATAAGTCAAGATGAAAGTCAAAGATGAAAAGATGATCATGAGATGATGAAAGTCAGTAATATATGACTAAGATGACATGTTAAAAATGCACATATGAACATATCAAATGCACATAGAAAGCAAGTCAAGACAATTCAAACCATCATGCAAAATGTTATCACATAAGGAAAGGATGCTTCATACTTAAGATGCAAGACTAAAGTGCAACATGACATACAAATATGGATGCATATGCATGTGGTAAATAGCATACAAGATATGTAATGCACATGATATGGCAAGATGAGCATATTAGATGCACACAAACAACATAAGAAGTATAAGGTAAGAAGACATGAGAGAATTAGGTCAAAGTTGAACATGGATGCATAACACAAACCAAAGGCAAACCAAACCAAAGATGGACCTATAATTGATCAAAGAAGACCTATATGTGTCTAATAAAACCATACAAACTCATACAAGTGACCTCACACAATGGCATAAATGCCTACAAACAATTAAGGTTAGGAGATGGGAAGGAATGATCATAAAAGGTAACTTCAAACACAAGCAACCAAACACACATCAAACAAAATTCAAAAATTGTAAAAAAATGTACCTCAAGTGACCTAATCAGAGGCTACTTACTTGTTAAAAATTCACACAAAAAATCAAAACCAAACTAGTTCAAACAATTGTTCAAAGTCACATAAGAATCAAGAAGGAATAATGCATAAAATGAGGAACACAATGCACTAAGAAATGATTTAAAAAATATGAGAATTTTTTTTTTATAGGTATTTTAAAATGTTGATGAAGTAATTCAAAAATAATGGATGCGGAATGTTTAATATGCTATGAAAAAGAAATTTTTAAAGTTGAACTATCAGTGAAAGAAAATATTCAAAATATGGTGAAAAATAAAGAAAATCAAAAATCAAAAATATAAAAAATTAGTTTAATATGTGAAAGTACTTCATGAATATTTTTGTGATTTTTGAGTGATTAGAAATGATTTTAAAAAATTGAAATGAAAACTATATAAAATGAAAATAAAAATGAAAGAAACAAAGCCAGGGAGGAGTATCCAAAGTAATATTCACGTTCATAATGGAATTGGGCTCAAAAGGAGGGGTGCCAATGACAAGTTCCAGTCCACACAATAGGTCAGCGTAGGTCAAACAAAAAACTATGAACCTCAGTCAACAATTGACTCACATCAGAGCCCCCAGATCAATCTCACGCATTAAACAGAGTTAAACAAAGCAAAATTTAAGCAAGATGGATGGTTCATATCACACACACACACACATACACACACACCATAGCAAACATAGATACACACACATGCATAGAAATTGTTATAACAAAATCACGTGACCAACAACACTTATTTTTAATGCGCTGGCATGATCACCACCACTAGATCAAACAAATGAACGGTAGAGATTTCATCTCCTACCTTGAAACTTCTGATCACCTGCAACTGAAACTGGTGCCGGAGCCCTAGCTCCGGTCACCTTCTCTAGTGAGCATTCAAACAAATATTTCCAGAAACCCATAAAAATATAACAGTCTCACTCTAATTTTCATGCTGATCACGAATATCCAGTTCATTTTATCATATCATGCATAGTTTTTTAAATCGAAGCCATAAAGTTTGGATACAAAAATTTCAAATCTACAATAAACTCATAATACATGTCTAAACTTCAAACAAACTATATCATCATTATCAGCACACTTCAGAGACCATAATTCACACCTTAAAATCAAGAATTATAATGATGAAATTGGACCTTACCTGAAACTTGCAGTGATGAAATACTCTTAGAAAACCCTCAAAAAGCTGCAGATCAACTCATATTAACCTCTAATTGAAAAATAAATGCAATTATAGCTTAGAAACAAGCTGGATCTAAAGATTTAAAGTTGAATCCTCTTGAACTTGACTTGATGAAATCCTTGCTTTCAGCTTCAACTAATGGATGATTCTTGCTCTAAGAAGTGTGTTGATTAAGAAAATGAAGAAAAATTTCAGAGAAACCCTAGGAACTGAGAGTTTCAAAGAAGGAAACGTTTGGTGCAATTTTTGAAATTCTGAGCAATTATGAAGCCTTCAGCCCTAACTAGTAGGGTTAAGAGCTTATGTATGATGGATTTTGGGCCTAACCCTGGTTAAGGATCCATTGGATGCATGGTTAATGAGATTTGAAATAATTTGCAAAAATGCATTTTGTCATGTATCTCATGGTTCCCATGTGCATGAGCCTTACCATGTGCATTCATTGCTCACATTTTAATCCCTGGTCAGAATGCAATTAGATTTAGGCTTTGGTTATGCATGAATTATGAGTTTTGATCCTTTATGCATATTTGCACTTTGTGAATTAAGTGAGAAATACACCATGAAATGAAGTGATTCAAAAGCCAAAAATGCTCTAAATGAAGTTCAATTTGGTGTTATGAACTGAATTTGGAAATTTGAAACCAATACAAACCTTTTTGGAGCCTTTTTGCAAAAGTGGAAAAAGTTGGTATGCATAAAAACCCTAAAAACCATCCTTGAGTGTTTTGATCATAACCTTTGAACCACAAATGATATGGAGATGATCTTATACTTTTTGGAAATGGGGGAGAATGATCTTCAACTTTCATGTTCAAGAAAAATCCATTTGAGGCATTTTTGATGACGAAAAGTCAAGTTGAATGTGACTTATAAAACTTCCAAAAATAGAAACTTTCAATTACAAGTAATTTCCATTTTTAGTAACTTTTTCCCTAAGCCTTGATTCTTGATGAATGATAGAAATCTTGACATTTCATAACCATGGGAAGGTGTATGAACTTGAAAATGTGATTTATGAACAAATAATTTCTCCCTAACCAAGATGATTACAATTATGAATATTATATTTTTACAGATATGTTGAGGAAGAAAAGGGTGGCAAAAGCTAGGCTCAATAAAAAGATTATACTTCAACCTAAGAAATAACAAAGATCGAGAACATTACTACATGTTCCCAAAGTTACGTGTAATCAATCAATATTAAATATGAGCAGTGGCAGAGCCAGGACCCTGGAACAGGGGGTGCAAACATTTAAAATTTAATTAATAATTATAATAATATATATTCAAAAAAATTGCATTGTACTATTTTTTTTTACATATATTCTACAATTGTCCTTTAAGTGGTCCATGTTATAAAACCATTTCCATAAAATCCTAAAACAAAAAATTAAAATTAGATATGAGTTTACCTAGATTTCAACCTACCAATTTTCACCGTTACAAATTTGAAAAAGGGGAAAACAATTTCAATAAAATCCTAAAACAAAAAAAATAAAATTATTTACCTTAATTATTGTTGAATGATGTTGAAGTCTTAATAAGTTGCTTTTAGAATTGGTGGTGGTTATGGTTGTAACACCCCATTTTTTTCAATTTATAAAATAATAGTTTACTACAATAAAATCAGAGTTTCAAAGTGGAATGACACGTTTTCAACAATAATAACCAATATGAAGTTCTTTATTAAAAGCAGCAGAAAATATATGACTCATTACAATTTATGATCGAAACAACATCAATAATAATTCCTATAAAAAATCCTTGGTTTATAAAATGGATACGTAACAAAAGTAATTAAAACAACTAAAATTCTCATCCCGTGTTACGTATCAGAGTATGCTAAGACTCGAACAAGCATCACGACTCCACGCACTCTCAAGTACCTGGATTATCTGTACTTCCAAAGAAGTACAGACGCAACAACAAACAACAAAGGGGTGAGAACACTACGCCAAAAATGACTTTTAACAGCGCATCTTAGACATCACTTTTAAAAGAAAGTGCTGTCTAAGGTTAAATTTAAAATCAAAACACGGAAACTGTTCAAAAATAATCAAAAAGTGCTGTCTAAAGTCCCACTTTAGACAGCGCTTTTGAAAAAGCGCTTTCTAAGGTAGGCCTTAGACAGCGCTTTTAGAAAGCGCTTTCTAAGGTATGGCTTAGACAGCGCTTTTTCAAAAGCGCTGTCTAAAGTCTTTTAATTTTAAAAAAAATTAAAACCAAAAGCGTTGTCTAAGGGGGGGCTTAGACAGCGCTTTTAAAAAGCGTCGTCTAAGGCCTACCTTAGAAAGCGCTTTTATCAAAAGCGCTGTCTAAGGTCTTATTATATTAAAATTATACAGTTACTATTTTCATTTCTTCCTTTCCCTCTTAGTATCATACGCGACCGTGAAATCGCCATTGTTGCCCTACCACTGATTTTGCCACCGTCGTCCATAAAACCCCACCGCCGTCTAGCTCGCCGTCGTCCTTCCATCGTCCTCCGGCAACCTCCGTCTTCAACCGTCGGTTTCGTTCAAAAAGGTATGTGTTCTCCATTGATTGCCCTACTGTTTGTTCATGGTGTTCTTGTTCTTGCTTGTTTTTTGTTGAAAAGTTCCAGAATAATGTATATAAACTGTGTTAGTTACAATGTAGATACAATATGAACATAATGAGGATTGATGGATATTGTTCTTGTTCTTGTTCATTTGATGGATATTGTTCTTTTTCTTATATATACAATGAGTTTAGCTAAATATTAACACTGAGTTAGGATTAAAATATACACTGTGTTTATATATACACTGTGTTAAAATATACACTGAGTTAGGATTAAAATATACACTGAGATTATATATACACTGTGTTAGGATTAACACTGAGTTTAGCTAAATATTAACACTGAGGTACGATACGATTAAAATACGTATAAGTAGGAAAACCATTTAGGATACGGAATTTTTGTTTAAAACATTTAGTATACGAAATTTTTGTTTAAAACATTTAGGATACTAATATTGTTGTTATTATACGAAACTCTATTTTCAACTTCAAAGTTGTAAATTTCTGTTAAATGTGATAAAATGAATTGAACTTTAAAATTGTTAGAATATTCAAAGATACTACCTTAGTTATGTATTTTCGTCTGGATTGATTGTTTACCTTAATAAGTAGGAAAACCATGGATAAAACATGGATCTGTGCCGATCGAATGACCAAAGAGTACGGGAGTGGGGTTGCGGAATTCGTTAAGTATGCTGTTCAACACGCTGAAAACCCCAGACGAATGCATTGTCCTTGCTTGCGTTGTTGTTATATTGGTAAGGTTGACGCACATGGATTGAAATCGCATTTGCTGAGGCATGGAATTGATCAAAGTTATCAGTGTTGGATATTTCATGGTGAGAAAATTAACGAGAATGTTGAATCGAGTGGAAAACGTAATACGACCTATGCTTCATACGACAAAGACACGGAAACATACGATTGTGATCGAGTTGAAGAGATTGTAGAAGCACTGGAAGAAGATCTTCATGATTGTCCTGAAATGTTTGAGAGGATGGTAAGCGATGCAGAGAAACCGTTGTACAAAGGTTGCACTAAATTCTCAAGACTGTCTGCGGTATTAAAGTTGTACAACTTAAAGGCGGGCAATGGATGGTCGGATAAAAGTTTCACATAGTTGTTGGCCCTTATGAGAGAAATGCTACCAGATGATAATGTTCTTCCTAATCGAACCTATGAGGCAAAAAAAATGTTGTGCTCTATTGGCATGAGCTATGATAAGATACATGCTTGTCCTAACGATTGCATTTTGTTTCGTAACGAATATGCAACGTTAACTGAGTGCCCTAAATGCGGTTTGTCTCGATATAAGAAAAGATTGTCTCCCGCAAAAGTCTTATGGTATTTTCCGATAATTCCGAGATTTAGGCGCATGTTTCGTAGTGAAACCGATGCAAGACATCTTACTTGGCATGCAGATGAAAGAATTATTGATGGAAAGTATCGACATCCGGCTGATTCACCACAGTGGTCGAAGATTGATAATGATTATCCTGAGTTTGGATCAGAAGCAAGAAACCTTCGATTGGCATTATCTACTGATGGAATGAACCCACATGGTCTTCAAAGTATCTCACATACCACATGGCCTGTGATTCTTATGATTTATAACCTACCTCTGTGGCTATGTATGAAGCGTAAGTACATGATGTTATCTATGTTAATCTCTGGGCCTAAACAACCAGGGAATGACATAGACGTATACTTGACACCTTTGATCGAAGATTTAAAGATTTTGTGGGAGAACGGTGTGGAGATTTATGATGGATATAGGAAAGAAAGTTTCAATTTGAGGGCGATGTTGTTTGGCACAATTAATGATTTTCCAGCATACGGGAATCTATCTGGGTATAACATTAAAGGTCAACGTGCGTGTCCTGTTTGTGAAGACGGAACCGATACGATCCGATTGGAACTTTGCCAGAAGAATGTGTTTCTCGGTCATCGTAGATTCTTATATTCTAAACATCACTACCGTGGGTGGAGAAAAGCATTCAATGGAGACACCGAACATCGTAGAGCTCCACCCGCATTGTCAGGTGAACAAGTTTTTGAAAAGGTGAAAGATGTGCGTACTGAGTTTGACAAGCCTTTTGCACATAAGGTTGTGAAAGGTGGGTGGAAGAAAAGGTCGATATTTTTTGAATTGCCATATGTCGCTCCCACCAAATGAGGCCGGTCAGAAGGGGTACAGACGCGAACGGTCGGCGAAAAGAGAAATGAATAGAGTCGCTAGCTAGGCATTTTTATCCCGAAGGAAAGGTAATGCTGCATAAACCTAAGAAAAGATGGATAAGACGGTTGCGAACCAGAGAGACTGAGAAAGGGGGTTGGTTACAACCTGGGAAGGTATTAGCACCCAGATTGTCCGCCGTACTCGACGGGATCCACGCTTAAAAGATTTGTGTTTTAAAGGGGTAGTGTCAGTGCAATCTGTGTATCAAAGCTGGAAAAGAATGCAAGTGTCAGTGTAAAAGAAATGTGAAGTGAAATAAAGAAGTGTCAGTGTAAGAACAAGAATGAAATGCTCAAAACAATTAGGCTTAAAGAATAATGCTGGAAGGAGGGGGAATATACAGAGACTTTTGTTCGATAACCGTTAAGTTATGCCTACGTATCCTCTCGTGCAATGAGGAAGTCAGAACACCGTAGTTCGACCCAAAGAGACTGAAAGATAAATTGACTTATGAACTGCTTGCTTGTCTATGCTCAAGTGTATGACCTGTCTGGCTCAGGTGCAAACTGTCTTGCATTAGACGGAAGAAGCAAGTTCTCGTTTGTGAGTGAATGAGATGAGAAAAGAATCCCGGAGGAGACGATTATTGTTTGTTTTTGTGTTTTCAGGCTTTTATTTCTTTTTGGAGTTTGTCATAGGAAATGAGCTTAAGACTAAACCAAGGGTTAGTAAACTCATCACATCCTCCCTCTGATTAGGGGTGATGAGAATACCTTAAGTGTGATGTCAGCATCTCACACTTAATCACCATGATGTAGGATTAAGATCATTAACCTACTTGTGATTATTTAGATGTTTTTGGTGTTTTTGTTTAGTGTTAAGTAATGAATTTAAGCCATAATCAAAGATTTAATGGACTCATTACACCATCCTAATAGAAGGATAATAGATGAGAACATTTAAGCTGAGGAATGCTCCTCAACTTAATCCATGATTAGGGATTAACCTCATGACAAAACAAAACCTTTATGAAAGTGGATTTTAGTTAATGATAAGATTAAGAGATGGATTTTATGGTTTGTAAGACAACTTGAGGGGGACTTGTCCATTAATACTAGGGTTAGTCCTTCTTAACCAATTAAGGAAGAATTAGAACCCTAATGCAAGGCCCAAGTTACAAGCTTGATGTCTTAGTGATTTATTAGATGGATTGATTAAAGGAGTTAAACACATTAAGGGTTTAACACTTAGGATTAAAGTTATACACTCCATCCTAATAGAAGGATGCAGGCATAAGCTTAATCACAAAGCCTTAAAGCCTTTAGGGTTTAGTCCCTGATTATGAGATGAGAGAAGGAGACTCAAAGATGACACCAAGGCAAAAACTAAATGGGGGACTAATAAAACCCTAATTATTGTCATGCTTGGATGTTCCTAGGGTTCATGAGGCTTAAGAGAGAAAGATCTTCAGAGAAACCACCAGGATGCAGATGAAAGGAGCAAAGAGAAGCAAAACAACTTGCTTCACTTAAGAAGACAAGTTGCTTGAAGAAAGAAGGTAAGATGAACATGAATGAGCAAGCCCACTCTAATACAAATACAAAATGCAGCAAAGATGCATAAGAGAGATGAAAAGAGATTGTGAGAAGTGAAGGCAAATTCACTTCTCAAAGTAACTTACCACCTGAAAAGTTAGTGAAAAGAAAAGGAATGCAATGAAAATGAGATGAAATGTCATGATGCAAACCAAAACCAGAAGCATTTTCATGATGTTAATGATGCTAAGAAATGATACAAACATGAGGCAAGGCATGGGAATGATCAAACAAGCATATGGATGCAAAAGAGGCATGCTTTGAACCATGAAAGTTCATGAAAAGTTATGAAATGTAATGGGCATACAACATGACAAATGAAAGATGCAATGGTCAAACATGATTCTAACATGTCCTAAGATGTCTTATGAATCAAAAGAATGCACAAAATGTCAAGGCAAGTCAATGGATGCAAACAAATGAGAAATGGATGCAAAAGAAGGCACAAATTAGGGTTACATGCATCATGCAAAGCAAAAATCCAAAACCAGAAGCAAATGACAAGATAAAAATTTGAAAATGCAATCAAAGATACCCTAAACCTATACAAGCTCACTGCCCAAAGGAGAGGATCCAACTCTTAACCTAATGAAAGTTATGAATTTCCTAAGATTGCTAGGGTTTTGGGGTACTTCAACAAGAAAAATGCTAAACAAATTGGAAATGCAAGATCAATTCAAACCAATTTTATCCTATAAACTACATGCTATACAAAATGCAATGCAAAAAGAATCATCATCCAACTCTCAATGGTTAGGCAGAAATGATTTTTCAAAGTTTGAACCAAAATATTACCTCAAAATGAATTTAATTCCATTGAAAATGATCAAAAGGTATCAAGAACAAAAAAGAAATTAAGTTTGAGAGTTGGACAATGTCTCTAAATGTTTCTAAATGCAATGTGAATTTTTGGGTGATTTTTAGAAACCTAAATGGTATTTTAATTAATTAATTCCCATTAATTAATTAAAATAAACATTTAAATATTTTAAAAATACAAATTTTATGCAAAAAATAAAAATAAAAATGATTTTTGAATGAGAAAAATATTCTAAGTCAGCATGCAAAAAGTGAGATTTTTGTGATTTGTTTTACTATTTTTAATAAAATGAGAAAGAAAATGCAAGAAAAATGAAATTAAAATGAATTTTAATGAGAAGTCAACAGATCCAGTGGCTGAGATTTAAATGGGGCGCGCGGGAGTTGACTGGCGCCAGATCTTGTGGCTGAAATTCAAACTGAGAGGATTAATTTAAAAACCTAATTAATTAACTAATGACGTGGATTAGGGCTAAGTGAAGCCATCCTGGCCATTCAAACACGCGGGAGTCAACCAAAGTTAGCCTAATCTATGGTCCACATTCAAACTAAACCCTAAACGCATTTAAAGCCCTAATGACTTTCAGGTGGCCGGAGAAGACCTCCGGTCATCTTCTCCGGCCAGACCCTCACCTGAAAGTTGCCAACTTCTCCCCTAGGTACTTTCTGGAGCTCTAAAGCTCCAGATTCACTCCTCTCACTCCCCTAAGATCAAATCCACTCCCAAACTTCATTTCTTTTCACCCAAAATCAAGATTCGAAGAAAACATCAAAAATGGTAAAAATTTCAGAAGCTCAGTAAATACTCATCTCTTCACCATTTTCAAAAATACAAAGTTCAGTATGATCAGGAGAGCATGCTTTATCATTTAGAAACAAAAAATAAGAGTTCTGGAAAAATGTTTCAAGGAGGTACCTGAGCTTGAGCTTTCTCAGTTTGGGACTTTCAGGCTTTCTCTTTTGGTGCAAACCACTCCTCTTGAGCTCCTGATGAAGTCTTGATGGTTGGAAGGAATTTCTTTTGGCTGATTTGAGAGTTTGCAAGCCAACTGGTCAGAAATCGTGTTTTGTTTATGGGAGGTTCTTGGCTGTTTCAATGGTTGGTTTGTGGTCAGTGAGTCATTTTGAGATCAATGGTGAAGTTGGTTTGAAGAATGGTTGAGTGAGCTGAGAGATTCGAAAGGTTTTGCAAGTTGGAGGATTTTTGATAACTATGGCAATCTCTGGTTTCAGCTTGTGTTGTGTGGTGTGTTATGTTGCATTTGGTCCACTTATCACAACTAGAGAGGTCAGAGAAGTTGGTGTGGCACAGGCTGATTGGTATGGGGTTTTTGCCAAAAAGTCAAGTTTTGTGTAAGAGAGGTATGGGTCAATGGTAGGCCAAGGACAATAGGGGTGTCCTGTGCAGCAAGGAATGAGGAGAACCATGGGATCAGATTTGAAGCCAATTAGCAAGTGGATTAGGGTTTGTATGATGTTTTGCATCTTTGTGACTTTTTGCCCCCTTTGTGATTTATTGATCCACAAGTTATGAAAATGGACAAACTTTTGATGCATTCTGAATTTTAAGCCTTGGTTTATGTTTGTACAAAGATTAGAAGTTCATTTGAAAGCACAATTTGCCTTGGCAAAGGGTTTTGCAACTTTGCCTCTTTGGTAGAAAATTTGAAATTATGTGATTTTTCTTAACTTTGACAAGCCATAACTTTTGATCCAAAATGAATTAGAATGAGTTCTTGTACTTTTTGAAAAGGGAATGATCCATTCTACAACTTTCATGACCAAAGTTTTCTCATTTGAAGCATTTTTGAATCAAAAAGAAAGGGTTGAAAAAGTTTCCCAAAATGGCAAGTTTCCATTACAAGTCATTTTCCCAAAAAGGCAACTTTGCAAATGGCTTGAAATTCTTAAATTTTGTGAACTTCTAACATCTTCTATGATCAAATAAAGATCATACACATTCAAAATGATGGAGAAGACCCTTTGGTTGGATGATTGGGGGCCTCAGATGCCCTGATTTTGCACTGACTTGTTCAAGAAGTCAACTCTTGATTAGATTCCTTCCCCATGGAATTTATTCATGAAACTTGATATTCATGATCCTTATAACATATAGAGACCAATAGAAACAAGAATGACCAAAAAATTTGGAGTTATGGCCTTTGAAACCAAAACCCTAATTCTAGGTCATCTGTGCAGTTAAACTTGGCTCTGCTTCCATGCCCTTCCCAGTTCTTGTGATTCTTTGACTTTCTTGACTTTGTGGGGATACAATATGATGCTTGAACATACATGAAACCCTTTTAAGTGATTGGAGACCTTTGGAGTGGCTCAAATGGCTCTTAGATTGCTCAGATCACAAACCCTAGATGCAGATGACTTAGAAGCAATGCAGTGAAGCAAAAATGCAATATGTGATGCTATGATATTGTTGAACTTATGCATATGAAAAGATCACAAGCCATGGTGTGAATGGGTGAGGGCAAATTTGGGGTGTTTACAGCTGCCCCTATTCAAGCATGAGTTAGTTGTGCTGGATGTAAGCAACGACTTAACAGGCAAACAAGATAACTTGTGGTTGAATACCAAAAGACAGTCCAAAATTTGCACTCACAGAATGAAGAAGAAAAGGGATATAGATTGTAAAAGGAAAATAAAGTATATTATAAAGTGCGGGCGACGGAGGACGACCGTCGAGCAGAGGACGAGTGCTGGGGAAAGAGCAATGACGGGACGGCAGGCATGCTGGGGATATAAGAGATTGTGATGGGGACGGCCATCAGGTAAAGCTATAAGACTCTCTGGGGATTATAGGTAAGTGAAATAAATGATGAGGTACGGTCATCAAAGGTGAAGGACGATCACCTGGCAGGGGTCGGCTGCTCTGTTGAGGATAAGATGAGGGACGGTCATCTAAGGTGAAGGACGATCACCCGGCAAGGTACGGCTGTCGAAAGTATTACGACATAGGATGAATGTAGGATAACAAGGTCGACGATGGGGACGGCCATCGGATAAGCATGATGAAGGACGATCTTCAAGAGGTGAAGGACGATCACCTAGCAGGGTACAGCTGCTCTCAGGGTTTATCATGACATAGGACGAATGTCAGATAACAAAATCAACGATGGGGACGGCCATCGGATAAAATGATGAAGGACGATCATCAAGAGGTGAAGGACGATCACCTAGCAGGGAACGACTGCTAAAAATCACGACATAGGACGAATGTCAGATGGAAAGGGGTTCTAATGAATAGAGACTCCGCTGGGGAAAGGATGAGGGACGGTCATCCAAAGGTGAAGGACGATCACCTGGCAGGGTACGGCTGTCGAAAGTATCATGACATAGGATGAATGTCAGATAGAAAAGAAATAGTTCACTGGGATCTGCTGTGACAAGTTTTGTTGGGGACTTTGCTGGGGAATAGTAAACACGGACGAGTGTTTACATCCAAGAAATGAAAGGTATAAGTGTTTGGACATTGTGTATAGATTAAAGATGCGGACGAGCATCCTTAAGACTACGATACGGACGAGTATCGGGTAGAAACAAACACTGACACATGTTCAGAGATGATGATACGGACGAGTATCAACTGGTTAAGAAAGAACACAAACGAGTGTCGAATCTAAGGGGATTATTCTGGGGAACAATAGACACAGACGAGTGTCTAAACTCTAAAAAGAGGTAAAAGTAACCGACATTGTGTATGGATTAAAGATGCGAACGAGCATCCTTAAGACTATGATACGGGTGAGTATCAAGTAGAAACAAAAGCTTGGCGCGTGTTCTGAGATGATGATACAGACAAGTACCAACTGGTTAACAAAGAACACGAACAAGTGTCGAATCTGAGGGGATATCAGTGGTATATACAAGATACGGACGAGTATCTGTATGGGTAAAAGAGGATGAGTAACACGGACGAGTGTCGGAGAAAGTGTATTATAAACAAGTGTATGGTTTCCAAAGTGTTTGGGTGACTATGCTGGGGGAGGTGACACAGACGGGTGTCAAGGAATTGTATATATGTTTATTTGTGAGTGCAAAGGGGACGCTTTGGCTTTCTACTGGGGATATGACACGGACGGGTGTCAGGGAGTATATGTATCTTTAGGGAAAGTGCCTTGGCTCTCTGCCGGGGAATCTGGGGAGTTTTCTGTACATCGTTGATGGATTGTCAGTATTCACAAGTGTTCAGTTCGACACATGGCTTATGATTATGCAATATGTTTGATTTTTTTTTTCCCGTAATGCTCCGTATTAGATGGAATGCTACGCTCTGTGGGGAGAATATGATGCGAATGCTATGATTATGCAAAGATACCGATCCGGGATTCGGATCCCGTTGCTGTGAAGATCTCTGACCGATCTGCTTGAAGTGGACATCCCAGCTGGGGACAAGATCATTGGTAGATCTGTCATGTATGGCTCTGCTTGGGGAATAGGTCACTGATAAACCCATCTCATTAATGAGGGACCCAGCTGGGGTTTGTAGAAGCCTTCTTCACTCTGTTGTGATTTCTTTACGCGTTGCTCTTCCGGGTAGAGGTTGACATTCTGCGGGGAGATGGTTCCTTGGTTGGCACTTGGCTGGGGAGGAAATGACAAATGGCAACTCAGCTGGGGAGAAAACACCTCCGGTGCTGCGACCGAGTAGATAATGATTTGCCAACTTGCTAGTGTCAGACCCTAATTTTTGACCTAAGATTTTTCGCATCTCATATGCATTTCTCATACAAACAAGATCACGTACTGGTTCGTTTATCCTTTTTCAGGTGCAGGTCTATGTCTTGCAAAGGATCACCATGTTTAATTCCTGTTATTTGTTTATTTTCATTAACTCCTAACCAAAATATCAAAAAAATATATTGCAGTTGTTTCTTCTTCTTCTGTGTTGCAGGATTTCAAAGACAGGGCTGCGATTCCAATTCAGATGCAGTTGTTCAGTCACAAGTCGATTCAGATGGATGTTTGACCTAATCTAGGTCAAACTATCAGAAGATTGTTTCAACTACAAGTGGTGTGCCAGTGGTTCATTTCTCAGACAATGCGTTTTCCAAAGTTCAAAACTGTGTTATGTGCGAAGTCATTGGTTATCAGACAATGGATTGTGAGAAGTTTGGTTCAGTTTGTCTTGGTTGAGGGTTTATCAGTTCATCAATGGTTTGTTTGTGGATTTTATTTTCCTCAAATAATCAGGACAATGTTCAGACAAATTTCAAATGATTGTGGTATAAGTGGCAAGCTGTGCAGTTGGTTCATTAGAGGTTGTTTCTCATCAATGGCTTGTGAAGGAATATCAAAAGATGATTGTGAGCTTAAAGATCAAGACTGTATCCCCTATCCTTTTTTTTATTCACCTTTAATGATTTTTATCCATACTCCATGTCCAATTTGTCCACAAAAAAAAAATCAGTTCATATCCATTTTTTCCACCCTTTATTTCATTTTTCATTATTTGTTTTTCTACCTTTTTCACCCGATTTAATTCGATCATTCGATATCCATATTACCATTACAAAAATTTCAAATTTATATTTTTTATTCTTTTATTTTTTTCTATTTAAACATTTAGTCCATAATACTTTTTCTTAAAATCCATTTCTCCTTATGTATCTACTAAAAAAAATAGAAAAAAAAAGAAAGCCCATATTTGTTTTGATCCATTCATGTCCATATTCTTTTTAGTTTTTTTAATTAGGTATCTTCTTTAGCCATATTATTAGTAAATACACTAAAACCATATACCAATTCTTCCAGCCACAACATTTCCCATCAAGCCATGACCTCACAAAATATTCTACCAAATATCCAAGCCCCTCCCGTACCTGCCTGGCCCACACAACAAAAACAGCAGCCTTTCATCACATCTTGTGCATGCCAAAGCTCAAACTTCTCACTCCCTCACGCAGTTTCAGCTTCCACACGCATTGAGCCAACACCAGCCAGCACTTCCTTCGCCCGAAACAAACACAAGCCATACCTTTAGCCTTCGCAAGTCACGCTGCATACCAACAACATACAGCCGCACATCATCATTCAGCTAGCACTACAAGTCGTAGTCTCACATCCAAACTCCTTTAGCCGAAGCACCTCAAAACAGCCGCGCTTCGCATCATCTGTCCAACAACAACAAGCTGCAATGCAAACCTCTCTCGCACGCGTCCCGCACACGAGATGCACGCATCCAAGCAAAAGGCCAAGCCTCACCAAAACAGGCCCAAAACGCACGTGCAAACTCCCTGAAAATACACAGCTCGCAAACACGCATCAAAGCACCTGAAAAATCACTCATCAAAACGCAATAATAGGAAGCACAAAACGCAACATCAAAAATGGAAAAGGAAGCACGAGAAATTCACGGCCCAAAACGCATCTCAATTTGAATCAAAACGGCAGCTTTCGATTTCACTTTTTCCTCTATAAATTAAATTTTCCCTCTCCTTCAATACTAAGCTTGGAGAGCCATCTAAAACCCCTGCACAAAATCAATCCCAGGCTTCGAATTCGTAATACCAAATTCCTCCTCTAAAACCTCTCACCATATTTCTTTAATCCTTTTCCATAACACTTCACCAATCTTCAAATCAGATCCACAGAAATTTCATCTTCAATGAATTTGTAACAAACCAATTCACGGTTTCGTTGTAATCCGCTAGCAAACGGTAATCCATTCGGTATCATCAAAGCAATAACGAATTTGCGAACGGAGAAGAAGGAGGAGTTTGTGATTCGGAAAAGGTGAGGAGAGAAGGATTTCTTTTGAACTCTGTTTGTGCGTGTTTGCTGTGGAGAAGGAGAAGTTGACTTTGGTTATTGTTTCTCTGTTTTGCGTGAAATAAAGAAGAAGACCTAGTTATGCTTCTTTTGTTTTTTTTTGTTTCTTTAAATTACTCTTTTGTTTTGTGTATTACTAAAGTAGACATAGGTTTGGTTTGGGCCATTGAGCCAAATCCTTTGATATCATGACCTCACACCTGTCCGCAGACACCTCCCTCTCCCTCCTCCATTTCTTTTTTTTTTCATTTTTCTTTAATTTCCTTGTTATTTTCTTTTTGTTTATACAATTTATTTTGATATGAGAGTTGGGTTTTAGAAAATATTTGAGAAAGATTTAGAAAATTATTTTAGGAAAATATTTGAAAAGCATTTTATAAAGATTTTTAAAAAAGAAATTTGAGAAAAGGTTTTTTAAAGAATGTTTCTATTTTCTCTTATAGATTTATCTTTTAGATCCATCACTTTTCTTCATCTTATTTTCTTTTTGGTCGATGACAATCTCCGATTCGAGATTGTTGAATTTTGAAGAGTTTAATCTTCATTATTTCAAATATATGGATGAATGATCATTTGGACCATTCTCCATACTTTGAGATCGTGATAGGTTGCTTTTCAATAAATTCAACGATAATCTCGATTAAGATTAGACCGTTCTCTTTCTTTTAGTGTGGCATGTTTTCGGAGAACGATCCTGTAACACGGTGGGAGAACTGACTTTAGTTATGTTGCGGATAGCAAGAGTCGCCACCGACTTTTATTTTATCCAAAGGAAAGGCATAAAAGAACAGGAAAGACCTTTTTAAAATATTTTTGGGTCCGGGAGGTAGGTTATGTAAAGGGAAGGTGTTAGCACCCTTTACATCCATGGTTATCCATGGGCTCTTAGTTACTTAGCTCACTTTAAATTGTTTTTTTTGAAAATGTGAAGTGTGTGAATAGAAATTTTCATAAGAGTTTGATAATGATCCATGTACGGATGCGTAAAAAACTTGTGTTTGAAAATTGTTTGAAATTGTGAAGTGTTTTGAAAAGTTTTTGAATAGTGAGCAAGTAACTATGAGGAACCTACCCTAAAGTTTAAGTCTTTCTGTTCTTTATCCTTTAAGTGGTAAGACTATCCCTATTATTAAGGAATAGGTAGTCATTACCTTGGATGTATGGGACAAGTAAAGGGACATCTGTTTAATGAAGGCAACTGTAGGGTGCATTAAGCATTTTTGGAGGGACTGTCATCATTATTCGAAAGGGACAAGATCATTATGAAGGCAACCATTTAAGGGACTTGATCTTTTATTGTTAAGGGACTAGATGACTTTTCTTTTAAGGGAATTTTTGCTTTATACACCCTACTTGACCTTGTGATTAGGCAACAATGAGAGGTAACCCTAGAAAGTGAGATGGCGATCAAGGATCGACTTACGTGTGTGAGTATTCAATTTTAAATATTTATCTTATAATTTTAAATGATCTAAATCAATTTTAAATACAAATAGTTTTCACTCCCTATTTACTAACCATGGCATAAAAATAAATAATTTGAATATTACAAAAAATTACATCCAGGAGCAGTTACAATAATAATAATAAAGCAATTTAAATATAATAAGCAAAATAATAAATAAGCAAGAATAAATAAATAATTATAATAGGGGTTAGTGAAAATAATAATAATAATCACAATTTGAAAATAAAGGGGGTTAGTAAAAATAATAATAATATAAATAAGCAAAAATAATATAATAATTAAAAGATTAGATTTTAATATAAACAATTATTTAAAGTTAAAAAAAAATGAACAATTAAGTAATTATTATAAAATTTTGAATTATATACAAATTATAAAAACTAAATTAATTTTAAACATATCATGAAAATAAAATTATAATTATAAAATCATTTTAATTATTCCTAAGCACACATTAACAATTATTTAAATGCAAAATTAAGAATATAAACAATTTGGGTCATATTTTCATATTATAAAAAAATAGGATTAATTATGATTATATTTACAAAATAAAATAAAATATATACATAATTAAGAAAAAAATGATCATACAATTATATTTATAAATTTAAGGATTATAATAAAATTTTATTTATTAATTAAAATTATAAACAAGAATTAGGTTTTTTTTTAGAAAATATATTTTTAGGGTTTATAGGTTTATAAAATAGAATTAGGGTTTTATATACAAAATTTTAAATATTAAATATTAATTCAATTTATGCAAAGTACATATATGTTACTAATTTATATAAAAAAATAAAGTATTAATACAAAATATATAATTTATTTTATGAAAAGTATAACAATTAATTAAAAAGAATAGAATGAGAAAAAAGGAAAATATGAAGAAATTGATTTTCAAAAAATTGGGAGGCCTGGATTTGAACCCAGGACCTCCCTAGAACCTGGATGAAGACTTTCCACTGGGTCAGCCTGTGCGCAGGTGAAGAAGAGATGAGTCCAATTGGTTTTGTGTGTTAATCCTGGAAAAATCAAAAAAATAACAAGAAAACAAAAGGCCTGGGGGATTCGAACCCAGGACCTTTATAGCATCACACAATACACATTACCATCCCAGCTAGGTGAGCGCGTCTGATAGTATGTGGTAATAATATATAATATATGAAGCTTCCTGATTAACCTGAAAAAATAAGAAAAAATTTGTACAAAGCCAGGATTCGAACCCCTGCCCTTTAACAACACACGCGCTGGCTTTACCACTGGGACAAGCGTTAGCTTGTGCTATTAAACAGAAACGAAGCATAAAAATATTAAACTCAAATTCAAATTCCAGCTTGCGCGCGCAGGGGTCATCTTCAACCTTTGGATGTTTTGAATTTGCTGCGAAAATTGCTACAAACTTACCTGCGATTTTACCTGCACTCGAAAACCTGCGAAATTCAAACACTAATGAAACAGTACAATTTCTTCAAATTGTTTATACCAATGAGTTCCTTATGACTCATACAATCAATCCACGTTGTTAGAATTCATTTATATTGTCTAAATCGTGAAACCCTAAAACTAAGCTCCAAACCCTAACAATGGCCGTTTGCGATTTAGGTCATGAAGCTCCAAGTTTTTTGTCCAGAAAGTATCTATACATCATCACTAACACAAATATACAATTAGATTTCATTGTTATGGCATAAATAGTTCAAATCGAAAAAATTTTAAAGATGAACAAGATGCATTCGGGTTATGCTATGTGAATGGTTTTGGATGCAACCAAGTATTGGTTTCCACTCAATGATGTCCAAGGATCATAGCTGTGTCCTCAAATTACCTTCCAATGCCTTGTATGAATGAATCCGAATTTGAGTTTTTGGATGGTTTTTTGATTTGTGAAACTTACTCTTGGAGGCTGCAAATTCGTGGCTTGCATTAGGTTTGTGTTAAGTACTTATAGGATGATCAATTTAGGTCAAAAACTTGGATACTTGTGTAGAAGATTTGATCTAAAAAGATTCAAAAAGATGGCCTTTGAAAATCAATTTTTTTTGCATAAACACTTGCTATTTTGGTATGATTCTCATTACTCTTGTATCAATCAAGTCTAAATATAATTTAAGACCTTCTAGAAACCAAATCAAATTTAATTTTCATTATTTTATATTTTATTTGAATTTAAAATGATTTTTTAATATAAAAATCATAATAAATAAAAACAAAATGAATAAAATTATGAATAAATCAATTTAATTTCGTGCAAGATGTTTTGATGTGGATTGGGTCATTATTTGGCAAACCCATTTGGAAAAAAAAATGGTTTTAGACCTCCATTTTCTTCATGAACCAACCCAAAATTTCCCAACTTTGCAAGGGCACACATCCTTCAATTTTAATGCTATGAGGGTGTTCTTGGACATTTTGAAAAGCTTGAAGAGTCCTCTAAACAACCCCACTGGTTTCATGTCCATATCATTTACCAATCTCAAGTTATGCCCTTTTGAAGTTGTTGACTTTTTGTTGACTTTCAAAAGGACCTATAATGTCTTGGCTCATACCCTCCAAATGAAGCCTTTTTGGGCTTGGCTTGTGAGACACAAAGTTGTAAAGAATTCAATTTCCTTCAAAATGAGCTTTGAGTGGAGACTTGGTGATGAAGCATGTGAAAGTTATGGCTGGTCAAAGTTCAGTTGACTTTTACTGAGGAAACCCTAATTTAGAAACTCCTGATTCTTGATGATCTGAAATCTCCTTGATGAATCATGATCAACCCTTGATCAAATGATGAATTTTACTTCATATACTTGATGTTGGCAAAAAATCATGAAGTTTGACTTTGGTTTGACCACAGTTGACCTCAGTTTGACTTTTTAACTGCTTTGACTGGTTTTGACTTATCTGATCATCTGACTGAGCAAACTTTTGAGAAAAGTCTTGAAACTTGTCATGGGGGTTATTACACACATATAAGATGTTATGAAGCTCACTTGAAGTCTTGGAAGTCCATTTAGCCTGATTAAAGTCAAAACCCTAGCTTTGGATGCACTGCTTAGGAGGTGCATTGTCTGAGGGAATTGTCAACTCTTCTGACCAATTGTGAACTTTGTGAACTTTGTGAACCATCATGAAATGTCTTGTGAACCTCATGGGAGGTATTGTGAACCTTGTGAACCTAGTGAACCTCATAAAGTGACTTGTAGACTTCATGAACCTCATGAAAGGTCTTGTAAACATTGTGAATCTTGTGAACCTTGTGAACCTCATAAAGTGACTTGTAGACTTCATGAACCTCATGAAAGGTCTTGTAAACATTGTGAATCTTGTGAACCTTGTGAACCTTCTTAGCACACAAAGTCTTGTATTGTGAGGGCAAATTTTGGGGTGCAACAGCTACCCCTGTTCAATTTTCTGAAACCTGAGGGGTTAGATTGGTATATTTACCAGTCGTGACCTGGAAGGTTGAAGGGGATTGAACACAAAAGCCCAAAAATTTGCACTCACCAGTGCATAGAGTGATACAGGTGACTAGTTGAATATGCTTGAGTGGGCTTAAAGATGCCACTTGGAGAAAAGTTCTTCATATACATTTCTTGGAGGATAAAGCAGTCCAAAATATAATGATAGCTTTCAGGAGGATAACGCAGTCCTGATGGATGATATGCTTTCAGGAGGATAAAGCAATCCTGAGATAATGATGATAACTTTCAGGAGGATAAAGCAATCCTGATACAGTGATAAGCTTTCAGGAGGATGAAGCAATCCTGAGGTAGTGATGAGCTATCAGGAGGATGAAGCAGTCCTGAGGTAAAAATATGATTTCAGGAGGATAAAGCAATCCTGAGGTAATGATGAGCTATCAGGAGGACGAAGCAATCCTGAGGTAATAATATGATTTCAGGAGGATGGAGCAATCCTGACGTGGTAACATGCTTTCAGGAGGATAAAGCAGTCCTGAGGGATTAGATTTTCAGGAGGATGGAGCAATCCTGACGTGGTAACATGCTTTCAGGAGGATAAAGCAGTCCTGAGGGATTAAAAGCTGTCAGGAGGATAAAGCAGTCCTGAGGTAGTAATATGATTTCAGGAGGATAAAGCAGTCCTGATAGTCACAAGTTGTTGATGAAATTTATCTGCTGGAGAATTAACCTGAAATCAAGGTAACATTCTATATGGTAGTATTAGTTTATGCATTAGGTATGTATGTATAATATGATGCACTTAGGTAATGTATTATGTATCTATGGTTATGTATATTATGGTATGATGTAAATGATGTATGTATGATATGATGCTGCCTGAAGCGTCTGGATATCTTCGTATGACAACTGCTGGCCAGGGAAAATAAATCCCGATTCGTTGTTGAAGATTATGGGGAGCTCGTTCCCGTCTTGTGTGATAAGAAGGTAATTCACAACCTCCTGTCTGCTGGGGATAGCAAGGTATATATAACCTCCCGTCTGCTGGGGATAACAAGGTATATATAACCTCCCGTTTGTTGGGGATAGCAAGGTATATATAACCTCCCGTCTGCTGGAGATAGTAAGGTATACATAACCTTCGTTTTCGTTTGATAGTAGGATAGATATAACATCCCGTCTTCGTTCGTCGTACCCTTATTGGAAAGTAAATTCCCGAATATCCGTATGAGGATAAAAGAGATGGATATAAATTCCAGGGGAGATGTGACTTTATGAAGATGGATTTGTCCTACTGAGGGTTTGTAATTGTCTTGTATAAATGAACCGGCGAAGCTTTGTGTAAACACCCCAAATTTGCCCTCACCCATTCACACCATGGCTTGTGATCATCTCATATGCATAAACACAATCATACCATCTCACATCTCATTTTTGATTCACTGCATAGTTTATAAGTCATCTGCACCTAGGGTTTGTGATCTGAGCAATCTCAGGGCTTCTTGAGCCACTCCAAAGGCAACCAATCACTTCAAAGGGATCCATATGTGTTCAAGAATCATAGTACACCCTCACAAAGTCAAGAATTCAAAAGAATCACAAGAACTAGGGTTTGAGTGGATGCAGAGCCAGGTTAGATTGCACAGTTGACTGAAAATTAGGGTTTTGGTTTCAGAGGCCATAACTCCAAATTTTCTGGTCATTCTTGTTTCTATTGGTCTCTATATGGTATAGGGAGTATACATATCAACTTTCATGAAGAAATTCCATGGGGAAGTCATCTGATCAAGAGTTGGCTTTTCAGACAAGTCAGTGTAAAATCAGGGCATCTGAGGCCCCCAATGACCCAACCAATGGGTGATCTTCATCATTTTGAGTGTATATGATCTTTATTTGATCATGGAAGAAGGTTGAAGTTCATAAAAATCAAGAATTTAGGGTTTTTGCAAATGTTGACTTTTTGGGCATAGTTGACTTTTCAAGAATGCATCATTTTAGGTCATTTTTCAAGCCTTGATTCTTGATCCAAAAAGGCTTCAAATGGAAAAACTTTGGTCATGAAAGTTGTAGATCTCATCTTTCCCTTTTCAAAAAGTACAAGAACATGATCAAACACTTCTTGGATCAAAAGTTATGGTGTGACAAAGTTGGCTAAAATCATTGATTTTCAAGGCATGCCTCAAATGGAAATTTTGCAAGATCATGAACCAAAGCCCAATGTGACTTCTAATTCACTCCAAACCAGTATGCAAACATTCTCTAAGTCATAAAATTCAGATTTGAACCAAGAATGCCCATGGTTATGGTTCATGTAACAAGACTTTTCACATGTGAACCAAAAAGTTACAACTTGCAAAATCTTCATGATCACTTCCTACAACTTGCTGCATTGGTTACTACACTTTGCTAGCCTCTCACCTCACCTTGCTGCACCAGAACCAGCCCATGTACTTAGCTAGAGCTTAGCCCATGCCCTCTCTTACAAAATTTGACTTTTTTGCAAAAGGTAACTTACCAATCAATAAAGCACATGTCCAATCACCTGACCAATGAGAGAGAGTTATGTGGACAAAGTGCAAGCCATTTCATGTACAAGGCAAGGCTGAAACTACACACAACAACACATTCACAAAAACACACCAAGCTGCAAGTTGCTTCGGATCTCTCTGCCCAGCCTTCAAACACTCAAACCATTTTCACCATTCAACTCATCACACTTCATAGACCTCAAACCACCAAGAGCCTGGCCTGAAACAAGCAAGAACATCCCACTGCCATTCTTCACCTCATTTTGCAGTTTCCTTCGAAACTCTCACCATAGCTCACAAACATACCAACAAACACCACAGACCTTCTCCATTCACCCTCAGGATCACAAACAACCCCTCACAATGACCTGAAAGTGCCAGAATCACCATAGCCATTTCTGACTGAGCTTGAAGCAGGAGCTTTCGAAACTCATTATTCAGCCAACATAAACTCTTTTTGAGCACTCAAGCATCATCTGGGGATCAAGTGGAGTGGATTGCACAAGGAGAAGTGGCCAGAAAGTCATCAAAGTGAAAGCTTCGAATCTCAGGTAGCTTGAAATTTATTTTTCCAGAAATCACTTTGCATGTTATAAACTTGTTCCTTATGCTTCACTGATCATCCTGATGTCATTAGTTTCGAAAATGGCTTTGAAATGAGCATTTAATTTCTCTCTGAAACCTGCGTGCCCTAGTTTTCATTTTCTTCGATTCAGCTTATTTAGGAAGAAGAAATTTGTTTTGGGAGAGGGGTTTGATTCGTGAGGGGTTGGAGAACATTTCCCAGTTCTTAGGTTTCATTTTTGTTACGATTTGAGGGGTTTGGGGATTTCTCAGGGAGGATGCTGGCCGGAGAAGACGACCGGAAGTCTTCTCCGGCCGCCTGAGAGTGATTAAGCCCTAATTGCGTGATTAATGACCATTTGAATGTGGACCACTGGATGCGTTGACATGTTTGACTCCCCGCGCGAATGAAAGGCCAGGATCAGTCTGCTTAGCCCTAATCTCTCTCATTAGTTTTATTTAATTTTTAATTAAGTTAATTAACTCAGGAGCCATCTGGGCCCTTCATTTGCGCGCTGGTCAACAGATTCAAACCCTGGGCTCATCTCAGCCTTCCATTTAGCTTACTTTCATTTTTATTTGTTTTTAATTCATTTTATTTCAATTAACTTGTACAATTATTTTAAAATAGCAAAAAATACATAAAAATTATGAAACTTTTTCCTAAGGGTTTTAATAATTTTTATGACACAAAAATATTTTTATTTTATTTTTTATCATCAAAAAAGTATTTTTAAATATTTAAAAGATTATTTTTAATTGATTAATGGAAATTAATTAATTAAAAATACTTTTAGGTATTTAAAAATTACAAAAAAATTCATGAAATGTTCTAAGGCATTTAGAAACATTGTCCAACCTTCAAACCAAATTTCTTTTTTGATCTTGACACATTTTAAGAATTTTTCATGGAATTAAATCATGTTTTATGCATTATTTTGATCATGGGTTCAAAAATTCACTTCTGCCTATTTGAGAAGAGTTGGACATTGGTTCTTCTTGCATTGTCTTATGTTTTGCATGTAATTTCTAGGATAAAATGGCCTTGGTTTGATCTTTCAATTTCAAATTGTTTGGCATTTCTTTTGTTAAGAACCCTAAAAAACCCTATTAACTTAGAGAATTCATATCTTGAGAATGGTTAAGAGTTGGGACCTCCCCTTTGGACATTGATTTAGTATAGGTTAAGGGTTTCTTTGGAAGGCATTTTCCATTTTTTATCTTAGGGTTTGCTTCTGTTTTTGGGTTTTGTTTGTTGTTTGATCTTTAAACCCTAATTTGAGCTTTCATTTGCATCCTTCTTGCATTCTCTTGCATAACATGACTTGTCTTTGCATTTTATGCATGCTTGTGTTCCATTTGACATCTTAAGACATGTAGGAAGCATGTTTGATCATTGCATCACATATTTGCCATGTCATTTGCCTTGTATGCTTCATAACTTTTCATGTTCATCCATGCTTCTAAACTTGCATCATTTGCATCCATGATCTTGTATGAACATCTCCATGTCTTGCCTCATGTTTGCAGCACCTCATAACATCATAATCATCATCAACATGCTTCTGGTTTTGTTTAGCACCATGCCATTTCATCCCATCTTGCATTGCATTGCATTTCTTTCTAACATTTCAGGTGGTAAGTAACCTTGAGAAGTGAATTTGCCTTCACTTCTCATAACTTTTCTTCTCATCTCTCTTGCATCCATTGCTGCATTTCTATATGTGTTTGAGTTTGAGCTTGCTCATTCTTTCTCCTCCCACTTTCTTTCTTCAAGTGACTTGACTTCTTGAATGAAGCAAGTTGCTTTGCTTCTCTTGATCTTGTTCATCTGCTTCCTGGTGGCTCCTTTGAAGATTGTTCCTGAAAACCTCACAAACCTTAGGAACAACCAAGCATGACAATGATTAGGGTTTTGATTAGTCTCCCCTCTTAGTTTTAACTTTGTGTCTCTTTTGAGTCATCTCTCCTCATCTCATAATCAGGGACTAAACCCTAAAGGCTTTAAGGCTTTGTGATTAAGCTTATGCCTGCATCCTTCTCTTAGGATGGAGTGTATAACTTTAATCCTAAGTGTTAAACCCTTAAGGTGTTTAACTCCTTAATCAATCCATTTAATAATCATCAAGACATCACACTTGTAACTTGGGCCTTGTATTAGGGTTCTAATTCTTCCTTAATTGGTTAAGAAGGACTAACCCTAGTATTAATGGACAAGTCCCCCCCAAGTTGTCTTACAAATCATAAAATTCACTTCATCATCATACCATTGAATAAAATCCACTTAATCAAAGGCTTGTTTTGTCATGAGTTTAATCCCTAATCATGGATTAAGTTGAAGAGCTTTCCTCAGCTTAAACATTCTCATCTATTATCCTTCTATTAGGATGGTGTAATGAGTCTGTTTAATCCCTGATTATGGCTTAATCTCATTACTCAACACTAAACAAAAACACCAAAAACATCTAAATAATCACAAGTAGGTTAATGATCTTAATCCTACATCAAAGGTGATTAAGTGTGAGAATCTGACTTCACACTTAAGGTATTCTCATTACCCCTAATCAGAGGGATGATGTGATGAGTTTACTAAATCCACTGGTTTAGGCTTAAGCTCATTAACTTATGACAAACTTCAAAAAGCAATAAAAGACTGGAAATACAAAAAAACAAACAATAATCGTCTCCTCCGGGATTCTTTTCTCATCACACTCACTCACAAACGAGAACTTGCTTCTTCCGTCTAATGCAAGATAGTTTGCACCTGAGCCAGACAGGTCATACACTTGAGCATAGACAAGTAAGCAGTTCACAGGTCAATTCATCTTTCAGTCTCTTTGGGTCGAACTACGGTGTTCTGACTTCCTCATTGCACGAGAGGATACGTAGGCATAACTTAACAGTTATCGAACAAAAGTCTCTGTATATTCCCCCTCCTTCCAGCTTCATTCTTTAGCCTCATGATCTTGAGCATTTCACTCCTTTCTTACACTGACACTTTCATACTTCACATCACTTATACACTTCATTTCTTTTACACTAACACCTGTACACATCCTTTTCCAGCTCTTTATACACAGATTGCACTGACACTACCCCTTTAAAACACAAATCTCTTAAGCGTGGATCCCGTCGAGTACGGCGGACAATCTGGGTGCTAATACCTTCCCAGGTTGTAACCAACCCCCTTTCTCAGTCTCTCTGGTTCGCAACCGTCTTATCCATCTTTTCCTCGGCCTATGCAGCATTGCCTTTCCTCCGGGATAAAAATGCCTAGCTGGCGACTCTTTTCATCTCCAGTGAGTTCACGGCTGTGTGTCCTCATTGTCCCTTCGCCGACCGTTCGCGTCTGTACCTTCATCTGACCCGGTGTCATTTGTCGGGAGCGACAGCTTGGCGACTCTGCTGGGGATATCTTATATTGCAACCAGGGCTTCTGGTTCTTTTTGTGGGTTCCTCCTAGCGCTTGATTGATTTGTGTTTACTGGGGTGTTATGTGCTTATTTGTGCTTGTATTTATTTTGCTTTATGTACAGTTTGCTTTACTGCTTTCTTTATTGCACTTTGTATATATCATACTGTCATGCTGCTGGCTGGATCTGGTTTTCCTTTGGTGGGTGGGTGTTTCATTGAGAGTTAAGATCCTATACCTGGGATCTGAGTGACACCTAGGCTAGAGTGAATCATATTCTTTCCCATTCCATTTCGGTCTGGTGCGGGAATATGAAACACGGTTCAGATATGGGTTTCTTCTTGAGAACTCTGTGTTGCAGATTTCCTGCAATGCTAGGGCTATCTGGGAAGCCTGCTAAGTCTGGATGACCTTTTAGTACTGACCTTCAGAAACTGAGGTGAATTAGAGGAGGAATTGTTATGTTTATTGTAAACACTGTACCTCCGGGTTGGAAGTGTTTACACTTCTCATAACTGATCCAAGTATGAGGATCCTTGTTCTAGAACATCACCTGTGAGGGGGTTGGGCTGTTTACAGGTTTGCAGGTACCTTGACCTCAGAATACCTTGTTACTTTGATTGTTTAAGAGTACTCCATGTTGGACAGTTCTTGTGATTCTAAACCCTGGATATGTGACTCTTTATTTGAGTCCCCCACCTTGGTTACTGGATTTATAGACCTCCATCTGGAATTCTTGAACACACATGGACTTATATCAGGGCATTTTGATCAGACCCAGCTCAGTCACAAACCCTTGCATATCATTTGCATACATAATCATTGCATCATATTAACATTTGCTTATTTGTGTTTCAGGGTATCCATCTTCATCTGGTTTTGGTTTTGACCCCATCTTTAGTTTTGACCTGCCTTCATCAGCACTTGCTACCAGCTATCTATTCCAGCCAATCAGTGGCCCTTCTCTTCAGTATCTTCATCAACATTTGTCATCATGGCTCCAAAGAAAAGCAACATCACCTATCACTTCTTCCAGCCAGACTTATCAGACATCAGGAGGATCCAAACCCTGATCACTCCAGATCACATACCCTTGTTCAGGGAGAGTTATGGAGATATACTGGACATGGTTATGGATCTGGACCTTTCACAGAGGAGCCTCATCCACACCTGCATTCAGTTTTATGATCCTCCACTGAGATGTTTTACTTTTCAAAACTTTCAGTTGGGCCCCTTATTGGAAGAGTACTCCTCATTAGTTGGTATGCCTATCAGGAGAGAAATTCCTTTCAACCCTGAGATGGTCTTTCCTGCTAATGGAGAAGTAGCAAAGGCTTTGCATCTGGAACCTGTTTTGGTTGAGCAGCATATGACCTCTAAAGCTGGGATCCCTGGTTTTCATCTGGACTTCTTAACCTCTCAAGCTATCCTAAAAGCTTCTCTAGGAGAGTGGAAAGCTGTTTGTGCCTTACTGGCCTTGAGTATATATGGGATTGTATTGTTTGCGGATGAGCCTCGATTCATTAGCAAGAATGCAATCCATCTGTTCATCTTGAAGAACCCAGTGCCAACTTTATTGGGGGATCTTTATTATTCAGTGCATCAGAGGAATGAAAAGCAGAGGGGGAGGTTAGTGAGGTTTTGTGCTCCATTGTTTCACACTTGGCTTCTCAGGCATCTACCCAGGACAGATGCATTCCTAAACCCTCATCAGCGGAGCAACTGGGCTAAGAGACTCACTGTTCTAACTTCAGCAGATATCAGATGGTGCACTCAAAGCACCAAAGGCAGGGATATCATCACCAGCTGTGGACATTTTCCTAATGTGCCTTTGATAGGAGTTAAGGGCAGTATTAATTACAATCCTCTGCTGTTCAGAAGGCAACTGGGCTATGCACTGGTCCATACTCCTAGGGCACAGGACTTGGTGGAGACTCTCTATTGTGAGAACAAGATTAGTTTGGCTGTTGTTAGGCAGGCTGCTTGGGCCTGGGATAATGTTCAAACCAAGGGAGTCACCATTCTGGGGAAGTGTAATAATGTGGCATCAGTACAATATTATGAATGGTCCCGTGCCAGGGCCCAATTCTCTGGAATGCCCTTTACCATAGAAGACATGCCTGAGTCATCTTCAGCACCACCCCCTGCCACCATCAGTTTGGAGGAGTTTGAGAGCTTGAAGGAAAGAAATGAGAAGCTAACCCAGGCTTTGCAGAAGACCCTCCGGGAGAGGAGTGAAGGTATGAGGGAGATTGAGAGATTGGAGAAGTTGAGAGTGGAGCATTTGACTAAGATTGAAAAGTCTGGGGATTATATCAAAAAGTCTAAAGCTGGTGAACAAATTCTGAAGAATGCTTGCAAAGAAGCCCAGTTCCAGAGAGCAAGAACAGACTTGTACTTGAAGGAGAGTCAAGCCCGGTGGGTCAGGATCACCGAGGCTCGTACCCTGGAAGACAAGAGAGTTCAAGACAAGATGGAGCAACTGGAAGCTAGTGCAAAAGAACAGCAAGAAGCCCTGGCAGCAGCCCAGAGGGAAATATCAGAATTGAAGATCAAAGCAGGGGTGAAGAGGTCCAAGGACCAAATTCAGCACAAGAGGCTAGCAGCAGCTATTGCAGCCCGGAACCTCCTTATCCGGAATCTCACGGAGCGGCCGGCTGATCCTGTGACCGAAGCACTTCTCAAGGAAGTTCGTGAGGATGAGTTTAGCCTTGGTGTTTGACCATTTGCTTGTTGTTGTTTCTATTCCATGTACTTTTACTTTTTGTGATGTATTTCGACCCCTTGAGGGGCTTGTGTTGTAAAATGAACAAGTTGTATTATTTCACCTTATGTAATATATTCATGTTAGTTTACTTCGGAAGCAACATTCAGCAGCATCTTCAAGGGTCTGGAAGGGTCAAAACTGAAGGCCAAACCGGATACCTTGAGAGCAAATAAGCATAACTGCATTGCATACTAACCCTTTTGTTTGTTTTGTAGGTTTTTGTTTTGTTGTTACTAACCTCTGTTGTGAATCTCAGGAATTATTGCTCGCCGCCGGGTATTTCCCCTCAACAGGCCACACAGGTACCCAACTAGAAACAATCTTCCGGGCATCCAAATGGATCAGATGCAGCAGGACCTTACGGAGGTCAGAAACCAGATGGCCAACGAAAGGTTGGAGATGAGAACTCAGATAACACAGTTCATGGAAGTAATGAACAACTTAGCTCAAAGCCAGGAGAGGCTCAGAGCTTTGGTAGAAGGGAGGAATCAAGAGGAACCCCATGTGGGAACTGCTGGCACAAGTAACAACGAGAGGGTCCAACCTCATGTCAATCCCCCAGTTTTTGGACCCCATCTCCATCCAGAGGCCAACATCCCTGTCAATATACAAGGGACTGCCACAGCAGGGAGGGTATTACAGGAAGACCCTCAAGAAGACCAGTTCACAGTAATGGGTGCTGGGGAAGAAGCATACGATAGACGGTTGGATGAAATAGCTGAGAAGTTGAGGTCCTTAGAATCTCAAAACTCTTTGGGCTTCGACGTTATGGACATGGGTTTGGTAGACGGGGTCAGGATCCCCCATAAGTTCAAGCCTCCTTGTTTCGAAAAGTATAATGGGACTTCATGCCCCCGGACTCATCTACAATCATTTCTGGGAAGGCTGAAGGCCTATACAATGGATGAGAAATTGTGGATGTTCTATTTTGAAGATAGCTTGACTGGAGCTTCGAGGGAGTGGTATTCCCATCTGACAAGAGCAACAATTAGATGCTGGAAGGACCTGGCAGAGGCCTTCATCAGACAGTATCAGTATAATCTAGACATGGCACCCAACAGGACTCTCCTGATGGGAATGTCACAGTCTTCGAGGGAGAGTTTCCGAGAATATGCCCAAAGGTGGAGGCAACTGGCTGCTGCTGTTCAACCACCTATGTCTGAACGGGAAATGGCAGATATGTTCATGAACACCCTTCAGGGAACATATATTGACAGGTTGGCTGCTTTCTCTTCTACTAGCTTTGCAGATGTTGTCATAGCCGGGGAGAGAATTGAAAGCTTGTTAAAAATGGGAAAGATCTCAGACAACGGTGCAAGCTCGTCCAGTAGTACAAGAAAGCCTTTTGCAGGCCCGAGAAGAACTGGCGAGACCAATGCCATCCATTCAAACAGGGGTAGGCCCCAATATGCTCAGAGGTCCATAGCAGCAGTCACCATCCCTGCTCCAGCTCATCCTCAACCTGTCTATCAACCTCCTCAGCAAAGCTATCAACAACAGCCTCAGTACCATCAGCAAAATCAGTATCCTCCAAGGAATTACAACAACAGCAACACCAGCAACAACAGTCAACAGAGGCCATTTCAGCAAAGGCCTTCTCAAGCTAACAGAGTGATCGATCCGATCCCGATGCCATATGCTACTTTGCTGCCACAGCTTCTGAAACTCAACCTGGTTGAGCTAAGAATGTTGGCACCTCCGGATCCCAACAGTCTACCAAGGAATTATGACCCCAATGCTAGGTGTGCTTTTCATTCAAACGCACCTGGCCACAGTACAGAAAAATGCAGGGCTCTGCATATGAAGGTACAAGACCTGGTAGACTCCAAGGCTCTGAATTTCGCACCACCACCCAATGTCAATAAGGACCCGATGCCAAACCATGGTGGCCCCCGGATTAACGCTATTGAAGAAGACCAGTCGTCTTATTTAATAACCAGTGTGGGACAGATCAGGACACCATTGGTAGAAATTAAGGCTCAGCTCTTGGAATGCAACATGTTCCCGGGGTGCGAATTGGGTTGTGCTTACTGCAATATCTCTGTAAATGGGTGCGATAATTTGCGGAATGGCATAGATGGCCTTATTCAGAGTGGCCAACTTCAGATCACTACATCATTTCCAACAAATCCAGCAATATCATCAGCAACGGTTTCAGAACCTCCTACAACTGTAGCAACTATTGTTCCTGTCAATTCTTCGGTTGCATCAACAAGTACTTCATCCATCATCTCAACCGATCAGTTTTCAACAAATTTTCCTGCTACAACTTCAGCTTCACTCCATTTTGAACCTCCTACAACAACAACATCATTTCTTCCGACAATATCTCCTACAACACCAGCAACAAATCATGAAGACGTCTCCACTGTCACGATATTCTATGATCCGGAAAACAACTCTGCCTACCATTCAGAAGGTGCTGCTCCCACCAGAGCACCAGTTACAATCTTTTATGATCCACAAACAATTACAGTCCCTTCAGCAGCGGCAATCAATCCAGTCACTGTCACGGTGCCTGGACCAGTACCATATGAAAGCAATAGGGCCATCCCTTGGCACTATGGCTCTGACGTGTACTGCGAAGGAAAAAGAATTACTCTTGAAACATCAACACCTGCACCACAAGTAGACAATGTGGGGGGAGGCGGAGGCTTCACTCGAAGCGGACGTCTTTTTGCTCCACCAATTCAAAGACCTACAGCCGAAGCAGAAGCTGCTGCCAAGGCAAAGGGAAAGAGCCCGGTGCAGGAAGATCAAGCTGCCAAAGAAACCCTGAAAACACCGTTCGATCAAGAAGTTGATGAGTTTATGAGGATCATCAAAAAGAGTGATTACAAAATTGTGGATCAGCTTCACCAAACGCCATCCAAAATCTCTATCCTCTCACTGCTTATGTGCTCCGAAGCCCATCGGAATGCACTACTTAAAGTCCTGCACGCAGCTTACGTACCTGAAGAGATTACTGTCAACCAGTTGGAAACCGTGGTTGGAAATGTTACTGCTAGCAATGGGCTAGGGTTCACCAATACTGACTTGACAGCGGACGGCCGCAACCACAACAAAGCCTTGCACATAACCATGGAATGCAAAGGAGCTGTCCTTTCTCATGTGCTGGTAGACACAGGGTCGTCCCTTAATGTCTTACCAAAGAAGGCTCTGGTGAAGTTAGAATATGATGGTTTGGCATTGAGACCCAGCAACCTGGTGGTAAGAGCCTTTGATGGTTCTAAGAGATCGGTTCTGGGAGAGATTGAGCTACCTGTGACAATTGGCCCACAGACCTTTAAAACTATCTTTTATGTGATGGACATTCAGCCCGCCTACAGCTGTTTGTTGGGTAGACCCTGGATTCACGCCGCCGGCGCAATAACGTCTACCCTTCACCAAAAGTTAAAATTTGAGTGGGAAGGCCAAGTTGTCACAATCTGTGGAGAGGAGGACATTTTTGTCAGCCACCTGGCAACCTATAAGTACATTGAAATGGATGGGGAGATCCATGAAACAATGAGCCAGGGGTTTGAAGCTTTGAATGTGAATGAGGCATCTGCTGTATCTGGTACTCCAATGTCATCATATCAACAAGCCCAGAAGGTTGTTGAGGAAGGAACTGCCCAGGGCTGGGGCAAACTGCTATCGGTGGAGAAAAAAGAAGACAAGTTTGGGTTGGGTTACAGACCAACTCAACATCAAGCAAAGGCTGCTGAAGAGCCTGGTTTTGTCAGTGGAGGGATGCTTACCCCCGATGCTATCAACTGTCTGGAAGACGAGCTGGAAGAGGAGCGCAACCTGGAAAGTTGGATTCGTCCAAAGATCCCGGGGAGCAGTGTCTCGAACTGGTCTTCCCAGGAAATTATAAGAGTTACTCGATCAGAGTAATTATTATTTCCTGTATTTTATAAGCATGCATCAAAGTCTTGCATCTTGCCCAAGATGACAAGACTCATTTTGTAATCGGGCCATCTGTACTTTTTGTGCAAACAAGATCAATTAATGAAATATCAGACATCTTTTTGCAAACGAGTTTTTTTCTTTTCGTTCACTGTTTTTCCATTTTTCTTTTTGTACAAAAAAATAAATGGCGGTGTTTTTCAAAATGACAACTTCATTTCACTTTTCTAAATAAGACTAAAATCAGATCACTAAAATGAACAACTTAACCCTTGCAGAGAGTGCCTTCCTGACAGCACCGACAACAGCACGGCTATGACTTCGTATGACTTTGACAATCCGATCAATCAAGCTGATGAAGGGGTTGAAGAAGAATATGAGCTTCCTGAAGAGCTAGCCAGGTTGTTAAGACAAGAGGAAAAGGTTATTACCCCTCACCAGGAGGAGGTTGAAGTGATTAATCTTGGTACAGAGGAAGACGTGAAAGAGGTTAAAATCGGGGCCTGCCTGCAAGACTCAGTGAAGAAGCAACTGGTTGATCTACTTCAAGAGTATGTGGATGTGTTTGCTTGGTCGTATCAAGACATGCCAGGGTTGGATACCGACATTGTTGTGCACAAGCTGCCTTTGAGAGAAGAATGCCCTCCAGTCAAACAGAAGCTGCGCCGTACTCGTCCAGACATGGCTATGAAAATCAAGGAAGAGGTACAAAAGCAATGGGATGCCGGGTTCCTTGCTGTAACTAGCTATCCGCCGTGGGTTGCCAATATAGTACCTGTGCCTAAGAAGGACGGCAAAGTAAGAATGTGTGTTGATTACCGGGATCTGAACAGAGCCAGCCCGAAAGATGATTTCCCTCTACCTCACATTGATGTATTGGTCGATAACACGGCTCAGTTCTCGGTATTCTCCTTCATGGATGGATTTTCAGGATACAACCAGATTAAGATGTCACCTGAAGACATGGAGAAGACAACATTCATCACACCCTGGGGCACGTTCTGCTACAAGGTAATGCCATTTGGATTCAAGAATGCCGGTGCAACGTATCAACGGGCTATGGTAACATTATTCCACGATATGATCCATAAAGAAATAGAGTGTTATGTGGATGATATGATTGCCAAGTCCCTCACAGAGGAAGACCACCTGGTGAATCTGCTCAAATTGTTCAAACGTCTGAGGAAATACCAGCTGAAGTTGAACCCCAACAAATGCACATTCGGGGTGCGATCCGGTAAGCTGCTGGGTTTTATTGTAAGCGAGAAAGGGATTGAAGTGGACCCTGATAAAGTCAAAGCCATCCAAGAGATGCCTGCACCAAAAACTGAGAAAGAAGTTCGAGGGTTCTTAGGTCGATTGAACTATATCTCACGGTTCATATCTCACCTCACAGCAACCTGCGAACCCTTGTTCAAGCTGTTAAGAAAAGAACAGACGGTCAGGTGGAATGAAGATTGCCAGAAGGCTTTTGACAAGATCAAGGAGTATCTGCAGGAACCTCCGATCCTTATGCCGCCAGTCGAAGGAAGACCTCTGATTATGTACTTGACAGTATTAGAAGAGTCAATGGGGTGTGTGTTGGGCCAGCATGATGAGTCTGGTCGAAAAGAGTATGCAATATACTACCTAAGCAAAAAGTTTACCGACTGTGAACAACGTTATTCACTGCTCGAGAAAACTTGCTGTGCTTTAGCGTGGGCTGCTCGCCGACTGAGGCAGTATATGTTGACCCACACTACTTTATTGATTTCAAAAATGGACCCAGTTAAGTACATATTTGAGAAGCCAGCTCTTACCGGACGGGTTGCAAGATGGCAAATGATTCTTACGGAGTATGACATTCAATACACATCTCAGAAAGCCATCAAAGGCAGTATATTGTCTGAATATCTTGCTGAGCAACCCATTGATGACTACCAGCCTATGAGGTTTGACTTCCCTGATGAAGACATCATGTTCATTAAATCAAAAGATCATGAAGAGCCTATTCACACTGAAGGGCCTGACCCGGAAGAAGAATGGACTATGATGTTTGATGGGGCTGTTAACATGAATGGTCGTGGTGTTGGTGCAGTACTCATTACACCTAAAGGAGTTCACATGCCTTTCTCGGCAAAACTCACTTTCAACTGCACTAACAACGAAGCTGAATACGAAGCTTGCATTATGGGTCTTGAGGAAGCCATTGACCTCAGGATCAAGACATTGACCGTATTCGGAGATTCAGCTTTGGTAGTCAATCAGACCAACGGGAAATGGTATACACACCAGGATCATCTGATACCTTACAGGGATTATACAAGAAGGTTATTGATGTTCTTCACAACAGTCAAGCTGGAGTATATCCCTCGGGACGAGAATCAGTTTGCAGATGCTCTGGCTACCATTTCGTCCATGATCAAAGTTCAAGCTGCTAACGTTGTACCTCAGATTTCAGTATCGAGACTTGATAGACCAGCATATGTATTCGCAGCAGATGTTGTCAAAGATGATAAGCCTTGGTTTCATGATATTAAGTGCTTCTTGGAGGATCAAACATACCCACCTGGGGCATCTTCCAATGATAAGAAGACTTTGAGAAGGCTTGCTGGTAGTTTCTTCTTGAACACTGATGGGTCTTTGTATAAAAGGAACTTTGATATGGTACTCCTCAGATGTGTTGATAAGACAGAAGCAGACTTGTTGATGCGTGAAGTGCACGAGGGCTCCTTTGGTACCCATGCTGGAGGACATGCAATGGCTAAGAAATTGTTAAGATCAGGCTATTATTGGATCACAATGGATGCAGACTGTTGTGCCTATGCCAGGAAATGCCACAAATGCCAGATCTACGCAGATAAAGTGCATGTGCCTCCCAATCCTTTGAACATAATGTCTTCACCTTGGCCCTTTGCTATGTGGGGCATTGATATGATTGGCAAGATCGAGCCAACTGCTTCAAATGGTCACAGATTCATCCTGGTCGCCATTGACTATTTCACCAAATGGGTTGAAGCAGCCTCATATGCAAATGTTACAAGGCAAGTGGTAGCCCGATTCCTAAAGAGAGATATCGTCTGTCGGTACGGAGTTCCCGAGCGAATCATTACTGATAATGGTTCCAATCTAAACAACAAAATGATGGCAGAACTGTGCCGGGACTTCAAGATCCAACACCACAATTCTTCTCCTTACAGGCCGAAGATGAATGGCGCTGTTGAGGCAGCAAATAAGAATATCAAGAAGATTGTGCAGAAGATGGTAGTCACCTACAAAGACTGGCATGAAATGCTGCCATTTGCCTTGCATGGGTATCGCACATCAATCAGGACATCCACTGGGGCAACGCCGTATCAGCTTGTTTATGGTATGGAAGCAGTCCTACCGGTTGAAGTTGAGTTACCCTCTCTGCGGGTACTAATGGATGTTAAACTGAGTGAAGCAGAATGGGTTCGGGCCCGATACGAACAACTGAGTCTGATCGAAGAGAAAAGATTGGCTGCAATTTGTCATGGGCAGTTATATCAGAGAAGAATGAAGAAAGCCTTCGATCAGAAAGTCAGGCACCGAGAGTACCAAGTGGGAGATCTTGTGCTGAAAAGAATCCTCCCTCCTCATACAGACCACAGGGGCAAATGGACTCCAAATTATGAAGGGCCATTTGTGGTAAAGAAAGTTTTCTCTGGTGGAGCACTGATGCTCAGCACCATGGATGGTGAAGGTTTTCCATCCCCTGTGAATTCAGATGCAGTTAAAAAATACTTCGCATAAAAATGACCCGCTGGACATAAAAACAGAATTTAAGTCCAGGCAAAAATAGGGCATCCCAGCGAGTCAACAAATAGAATAAAAGACTCGGGCAAAAATAAGGGAAAATAAATAAAAAAATGTACACCCGCTGAGTTGAAAAGCCGCATTGGACAGCTCAGGCAAAAATGGGTATCCCGATGGATTGAAAACCCGAAAGGGCGATCCATGCAAAATAAGGGAATAAGCGAACAACTGCACTCTGAATTCATCTGTATCACTTACAACTTGGAAAGCTTCGACAGAATCAAGCTTCAATCAGAATCAACTTTCTCCAGAAAGCAAGACGAGAAGAAAGTCAAAAGTCATACGAGTCATAGCGGAAGAGGAAGCTCCTTTGAAAGCGTCGTCAACACCGCCAGCATTTTGTTTCTCGATTTGTAACAATCTCCTCATTTCAGGGGATATGTTCCTTTGACTGTATCTCGCCAATTCAGGGCATAGGAATTAATAAAATCAGATTTTCAGTCATGTCTCGTTTTGTACATTCTCATTTTTGCAAAAAAATGTCTGATATCTTAAAAGAACATTGAATGCATAAGAATACAGATGTTTATCTTCAAATAAAAGCATGCTTGCAGGAAATTTTACTTACTCTCAGAAGTGTCTCACTCCTATAAAGGAATCCGGTAAGGGATGCCTCGGGATTACTTGTGCGTTTCTTTGTCTTTGCAGGATTGCAGGTAGTCGAAAGCGCAACATGGGGCATGAAAGCTTCACCCCAGCAAAGTTGCCAAATCAACATACACTCAATCTCAGCATCTGAAATGCTCTATCCCCGGCTGAGTTGCCTCTTGTTGCTATCCCCAGCTGAGGTGCCTCTCACAATTCCCCAGCCGAGTTGCCATTTCATCCTTAGTTGAGTACAGGAGTCAGGGAACCATCTCCCCACAGAGTTCCAGCCTCTATCCAGAAGAGCAACGCAGGAAAGGATCACAACAGAGTGAAGAAAGCTTCTACAAACCCCAGCTGGGTCCTATTGCGAAGATATGTCAATCGGTGACCTATATCTCCGGACAAATATCATCTTATTAGATCTACCAATGATCTCATCCCCAGCTGGGAGGTCCATTTCAAACAAATCAACCAAGAGATCTTCGCGGCAACGGGATCCGAATCCCGGTTTGATATCCTTGCATAATCATAGCATTCGCATCATACTATCCCCTCAGAGCGTAGCATTCCGCCTAATACGGAGCATTACGGCAAAAATCAAACGCATAGCATAATCATAAGCCATGATCAGAACCAACACTTGTGAATAATAACCGTTCATCATCATTGTACAGAAATCCTCACCAGAGTCCCCAGCAAAAGCAGTGGCCTCATATTCACCAGTTTATATTTCCTTTTGATACCCGCCCGTATCATCACTCCCCAGTAAAAGTCGTCTGAACACTCTTTATAGCATATCACCCGTATTACAGATACTTCTTGACGCCCGTCCGTGTCATATTACCAGCAGAAAGCCAAAGACATCCTCTTTGCACCCACACATACCTATATATACACTTTCCTGACACCCGTCCGTGTCATATCCCCAGCGCAGTCGCTTACACTTTTACAACCCATATACTTGATATTTTACACTTTTCTCTCTTGGCACCCGTCCGTGTAATTCTCCCCAGCAGTTAAAACACTCATCTGTATATACTCACTACTCATTGGTACACTTATACAGATACTCGTCCGTATCTTGTATACACCATCACTCATATCCCCACAGATTCGACAGTAGTCCTTGTTCTTTGTTAACCAGTTGGTACTCGTCCGTACCATCATCTCAGAGCATTGCGTCTAGTGTTTGTTTCTACATGATACTCGTCCGTGTCATAGTCTTAAGGATGCTCGTCCGCATCTTTAATCCATACACCGTGTCAAACACTTATGTCTTCTTGAATATAGATACTCGTCTGTGTCTATTATTCCCCAGAAGAATTCTTTCAGATTCAACACTCGTCCGTGTTCTTTGTTAACCAGTTGATACTCGTCCGTATCATCATCTCTGAACATATGCCGGTTTGTTTCTACATGATATTCGTCCGTATCATAGTCTTAAGGATGCTCGTCCGCATCTTTAATCTATACACAATACTAAACACTTATACCTTTTGTTTCTTGGATGTAAACGCTCGTCCGTGTTTACTATATCCCCAGTAGATCGCCAACAAAGCATTTGCTTTTATCTGACACTCGTCCTGTGTCATGGTAACCCTGAGAGCAGCCGTACCCTGCTGAGTGGTCGTCCTCCACTTCTTGATGGTCGTCCTCCATCATGCTCATCCGATGGCCGTCCCCATCGTGGTTTTTAGCAGCCGTCCCCTGCTAGGTGGTCGTCCTCCACCTTTTGATGATCGTCCTTCATCATTTTATCCAATGGCCGTCCCCATTGTTGATGTTGGTTATCTGGCATTCGTCCTATGTCATGATAAACCTTGAGAGCAGCCGTACCCTGCTGAGTGGTCGTCCTCCACTTCTTGATGGTCGTCCTCCATCATGCTCGTCCGATGGCCGTCCCCATCGTTGACCTTTTCTATCCGATGGCCGTCCCCATCGTTGATATTTTCGGCAGCCGTACCCTGCCAGGTGGTCGTCCTCCACCTTTGATGGCCGTCCCCATCATACTTCTTTTATCCCCAACAGAGCAGCCGTCCCCTGCTAGGTGATCGTCCTTCACCTTTGATGGCCGTCCCCCATCATCTGTTTATTTCATTTATTCTTTAACCCGATGGCCGTCCCCGTCGTGGTCCCCTTTTTTCCTTTAGCCCGATGGCCGTCCCCATCGTCGGTTACTTTGCTATGAACTTGATGGCCGTCCCCGTCATGTTTCATTAAATCCTCAGAGAATTTTACAGCTTTATCCTGATGGCCGTCCCCATCATATTTTGACATTCCCCAGCTAGTCGGTCGTCCCCGTCTTGGCTTTACCTTTTATCCCCAGCATGTCGGCCGTCCCCGTCATTGCGTTGTTTCCTGCTTTACAATAACTTTATTTTCCTTTTACAATCTATATCCCTTTTCTCCTTCATTCTGTGAGTGCAAATTTTGGACTGTCTTTGGTATTCAACCACAAGTTATATTGTTTGCCTGTTAAGCCGTTGCTTACATCCTGCACAGCTAACTCATGTTTGAATAGGGGAAGTTGTAAACACCCCAAATTTTCCCTCACCCATTCACACCATGGCTTGTGATCATCTCATATGCATAAACACAATCATACCATCTCACATCTCATTTTTGATTCACTGCATAGTTTATAAGTCATCTGCACCTAGGGTTTGTGATCTGAGCAATCTCAGGGCTTCTTGAGCCACTCCAAAGGCAACCAATCACTTCAAAGGGATCCATATGTGTTCAAGCATCATAGTACACCCTCACAAAGTCAAGAATTCAAAAGAATCACAAGAACTAGGGTTTGAGTGGATGCAGAGCCAGGTTAGATTGCACAGTTGACTGAAAATTAGGGTTTTGGTTTCAGAGGCCATAACTCCAAATTTTCTGGTCATTCTTGTTTATATTGGTCTCTATATGGTATAGGGAGTATACATATCAACTTTCATGAAGAAATTCCATGGGGAAGTCATCTGATCAAGAGTTGGCTTTTCAGACAAGTCAGTGTAAAATCAGGGCATCTGAGGCCCCCAATGACCCAACCAATGGGTGATCTTCATCATTTTGAGTGTATATGATCTTTATTTGATCATGGAAGAAGGTTGAAGTTCATAAAAATCAAGAATTTAGGGTTTTTGCAAATGTTGACTTTTTGGGCATAGTTGACTTTTCAAGAATGCATCATTTTAGGTCATTTTTCAAGCCTTGATTCTTGATCCAAAAAGGCTTCAAATGGAAAAACTTTGGTCATGAAAGTTGTAGATCTCATCTTTCCCTTTTCAAAAAGTACAAGAACATGATCAAACACTTCTTGGATCAAAAGTTATGGTGTGACAAAGTTGGCTAAAATCATTGATTTTCAAGGCATGCCTCAAATGGAAATTTTGCAAGATCATGAACCAAAGCCCAATGTGACTTCTAATTCACTCCAAACCAGTATGCAAACATTCTCTAAGTCATAAAATTCAGATTTGAACCAAGAATGCCCATGGTTATGGTTCATGTAACAAGACTTTTCACATGTGAACCAAAAAGTTACAACTTGCAAAATCTTCATGATCACTTCCTACAACTTGCTGCATTGGTTACTACACTTTGCTAGCCTCTCACCTCACCTTGCTGCACCAGAACCAGCCCATGTACTTAGCTAGAGCTTAGCCCATGCCCTCTCTTACAAAATTTGACTTTTTTGCAAAAGGTAACTTACCAATCAATAAAGCACATGTCCAATCACCTGACCAATGAGAGAGAGTTATGTGGACAAAGTGCAAGCCATTTCATGTACAAGGCAAGGCTGAAACTACACACAACAACACATTCACAAAAACACACCAAGCTGCAAGTTGCTTCGGATCTCTCTGCCCAGCCTTCAAACACTCAAACCATTTTCACCATTCAACTCATCACACTTCATAGACCTCAAACCACCAAGAGCCTGGCCTGAAACAAGCAAGAACATCCCACTGCCATTCTTCACCTCATTTTGCAGTTTCCTTCGAAACTCTCACCATAGCTCACAAACATACCAACAAACACCACAGACCTTCTCCATTCACCCTCAGGATCACAAACAACCCCTCACAATGACCTGAAAGTGCCAGAATCACCATAGCCATTTCTGACTGAGCTTGAAGCAGGAGCTTTCGAAACTCATTATTCAGCCAACATAAACTCTTTTTGAGCACTCAAGCATCATCTGGGGATCAAGTGGAGTGGATTGCACAAGGAGAAGTGGCCAGAAAGTCATCAAAGTGAAAGCTTCGAATCTCAGGTAGCTTGAAATTTATTTTTCCAGAAATCACTTTGCATGTTATAAACTTGTTCCTTATGCTTCACTGATCATCCTGATGTCATTAGTTTCGAAAATGGCTTTGAAATGAGCATTTAATTTCTCTCTGAAACCTGCGTGCCCTAGTTTTCATTTTCTTCGATTCAGCTTATTTAGGAAGAAGAAATTTGTTTTGGGAGAGGGGTTTGATTCGTGAGGGGTTGGAGAACATTTCCCAGTTCTTAGGTTTCATTTTTGTTACGATTTGAGGGGTTTGGGGATTTCTCAGGGAGGATGCTGGCCGGAGAAGACGACCGGAAGTCTTCTCCGGCCGCCTGAGAGTGATTAAGCCCTAATTGCGTGATTAATGACCATTTGAATGTGGACCACTGGATGCGTTGACATGTTTGACTCCCCGCGCGAATGAAAGGCCAGGATCAGTCTGCTTAGCCCTAATCTCTCTCATTAGTTTTATTTAATTTTTAATTAAGTTAATTAACTCAGGAGCCATCTGGGCCCTTCATTTGCGCGCTGGTCAACAGATTCAAACCCTGGGCTCATCTCAGCCTTCCATTTAGCTTACTTTCATTTTTATTTGTTTTTAATTCATTTTATTTCAATTAACTTGTACAATTATTTTAAAATAGCAAAAAATACATAAAAATTATGAAACTTTTTCCTAAGGGTTTTAATAATTTTTATGACACAAAAATATTTTTATTTTATTTTTTATCATCAAAAAAGTATTTTTAAATATTTAAAAGATTATTTTTAATTGATTAATGGAAATTAATTAATTAAAAATACTTTTAGGTATTTAAAAATTACAAAAAAATTCATGAAATGTTCTAAGGCATTTAGAAACATTGTCCAACCTTCAAACCAAATTTCTTTTTTGATCTTGACACATTTTAAGAATTTTTCATGGAATTAAATCATGTTTTATGCATTATTTTGATCATGGGTTCAAAAATTCACTTCTGCCTATTTGAGAAGAGTTGGACATTAGTTCTTCTTGCATTGTCTTATGTTTTGCATGTAATTTCTAGGATAAAATGGCCTTGGTTTGATCTTTCAATTTCAAATTGTTTGGCATTTCTTTTGTTAAGAACCCTAAAAAACCCTATTAACTTAGAGAATTCATATCTTGAGAATGGTTAAGAGTTGGGACCTCCCCTTTGGACATTGATTTAGTATAGGTTAAGGGTTTCTTTGGAAGGCATTTTCCATTTTTTATCTTAGGGTTTGCTTCTGTTTTTGGGTTTTGTTTGTTGTTTGATCTTTAAACCCTAATTTGAGCTTTCATTTGCATCCTTCTTGCATTCTCTTGCATAACATGACTTGTCTTTGCATTTTATGCATGCTTGTGTTCCATTTGACATCTTAAGACATGTAGGAAGCATGTTTGATCATTGCATCACATATTTGCCATGTCATTTGCCTTGTATGCTTCATAACTTTTCATGTTCATCCATGCTTCTAAACTTGCATCATTTGCATCCATGATCTTGTATGAACATCTCCATGTCTTGCCTCATGTTTGCAGCACCTCATAACATCATAATCATCATCAACATGCTTCTGGTTTTGTTTAGCACCATGCCATTTCATCCCATCTTGCATTGCATTGCATTTCTTTCTAACATTTCAGGTGGTAAGTAACCTTGAGAAGTGAATTTGCCTTCACTTCTCATAACTTTTCTTCTCATCTCTCTTGCATCCATTGCTGCATTTCTATATGTGTTTGAGTTTGAGCTTGCTCATTCTTTCTCCTCCCACTTTCTTTCTTCAAGTGACTTGACTTCTTGAATGAAGCAAGTTGCTTTGCTTCTCTTGATCTTGTTCATCTGCTTCCTGGTGGCTCCTTTAAAGATTGTTCCTGAAAACCTCACAAACCTTAGGAACAACCAAGCATGACAATGATTAGGGTTTTGATTAGTCTCCCCTCTTAGTTTTAACTTTGTGTCTCTTTTGAGTCATCTCTCCTCATCTCATAATCAGGGACTAAACCCTAAAGGCTTTAAGGCTTTGTGATTAAGCTTATGCCTGCATCCTTCTCTTAGGATGGAGTGTATAACTTTAATCCTAAGTGTTAAACCCTTAAGGTGTTTAACTCCTTAATCAATCCATTTAATAATCATCAAGACATCACACTTGTAACTTGGGCCTTGTATTAGGGTTCTAATTCTTCCTTAATTGGTTAAGAAGGACTAACCCTAGTATTAATGGACAAGTCCCCCCCAAGTTGTCTTACAAATCATAAAATTCACTTCATCATCATACCATTGAATAAAATCCACTTAATCAAAGGCTTGTTTTGTCATGAGTTTAATCCCTAATCATGGATTAAGTTGAAGAGCTTTCCTCAGCTTAAACATTCTCATCTATTATCCTTCTATTAGGATGGTGTAATGAGTCTGTTTAATCCCTGATTATGGCTTAATCTCATTACTCAACACTAAACAAAAACACCAAAAACATCTAAATAATCACAAGTAGGTTAATGATCTTAATCCTACATCAAAGGTGATTAAGTGTGAGAATCTGACTTCACACTTAAGGTATTCTCATTACCCCTAATCAGAGGGATGATGTGATGAGTTTACTAAATCCACTGGTTTAGGCTTAAGCTCATTAACTTATAACAAACTTCAAAAAGCAATAAAAGACTGAAAATACAAAAAAACAAACAATAATCGTCTCCTCCGGGATTCTTTTCTCATCACACTCACTCACAAACGAGAACTTGCTTCTTCCGTCTAATGCAAGACAGTTTGCACCTGAGCCAGACAGGTCATACACTTGAGCATAGACAAGTAAGCAGTTCACAGGTCAATTCATCTTTCAGTCTCTTTGGGTCGAACTACGGTGTTCTGACTTCCTCATTGCACGAGAGGATACGTAGGCATAACTTAACAGTTATCGAACAAAAGTCTCTGTATATTCCCCCTCCTTCCAGCTTCATTCTTTAGCCTCATGATCTTGAGCATTTCACTCCTTTCTTACACTGACACTTTCATACTTCACATCACTTATACACTTCATTTCTTTTACACTGACACCTGTACACATCCTTTTCCAGCTCTTTATACACAGATTGCACTGACACTACCCCTTTAAAACACAAATCTCTTAAGCGTGGATCCCGTCGAGTACGGCGGACAATCTGGGTGCTAATACCTTCCCAGGTTGTAACCAACCCCCTTTCTCAGTCTCTCTGGTTCGCAACCGTCTTATCCATCTTTTCCTCGGCCTATGCAGCATTGCCTTTCCTCCGGGATAAAAATGCCTAGCTGGCGACTCTTTTCATCTCCAGTGAGTTCACGGCTGTGTGTCCTCATTGTCCCTTCGCCGACCGTTCGCGTCTGTACCTTCATCTGACCCGGTGTCATTTGTCGGGAGCGACACTTTGTTGAAATCCTTCCCTCGTTCGTCCTTAGTAAATACTATTACTGCATTTTCATGCATTTCTGGTAAACATCAATCATATTAAGCATACATGCATTTTTGGTAAACATCAATCATATTCAAAAGCATAATACATTCAAACACAACCAATGGACGTTTCGCTTATGTAAATAGGGTAAAAGTAAATCTGGATTCAAAAATGGAATTTTATTTATATCAAAAAGTGACCCATACATGGGTAAGTTTGTACAAGGAGATATAAACCTTAGTAAGAGGATTTTGTCATAAAATTTTACAAAACAAGGAGAATCAGCTATGTGGGAAATAACCCTATTGAGTTTCAATTCTACTATTGCCATTATCTTCAAGTATCTCATCTTCTGCTGTTGAGACGGAAACGACTGGATTGAGCTTTATCTGTTCAAACTTGAGTAGGTAACACAACTGGTTGCAGTTTTATGGGTGATCCAAACGAGACATAGTCATACGCTTTAATCCATAACTTTTGCCTGGATTGCCCTTTCAGGTTTTCAATCCACCGGGATACCCTTTTTTGCCCAAGCCGCCTTTTCAGGTTTTCGACTTGCCGGGTGTACATCTTTTTATATATATATCCCTAATTTTTGCCCAAACCTTTTGGTTTGCCGGGATGCCCTTATTTTTGCCTAGGCCTGTCAACCTAGCGGGTCTCTCTTTATGCGTAGTATTTTTTAACTATGTCTGCATTTACAGGCTGTGGGAAGTTTTCACCATCCATAGTGGTAAGTATCATGGCACCTCCTGAAAACACTATTTTGACCACAAATGGTCCTTCATATGTTGGAGTCCACTTGCCCCTAGGATCACCCTGTGGTAATATGATACGCTTGATTACTAAATCACCGGCCTGATATACCTTTGGCTTAACTTTCTTGTTAAAAGCTTTGATCATTCGTTTCTGGTACATCTGGCCATGACAAACTGCTGCTAGCCTCTTCTCATCAATCAAATTTATCTGGTCCAGTCGAGTCTGAATCCATTCATCTTCATCCAAGCCTGCATCCTTCATAATTCTTAAGGAGGGAATCTGAACTTCAATGGGCAGAACTGCTTCCATACCATAGACCAAGGAGAATGGGGTTGCCCCTGTTGAAGTACGTATTGTGGTACGATAACCATGAAGAGAAAATGGTAACATCTCATGCCAATCCTTGTAAGTCACAGTCATCTTCTGTACAATCTTCTTAATGTTCTTATTAGCAGCTTCAACTGCCCCATTCATCTTCGGACGATACGGAGAAGAGTTGTGATGCTTAATCTTGAACTGCGTGCAGAGATCCGTAATCATAGTGTTGTTCAGATTAGAGCCATTGTCAGTAATAATCCTTTCGGGGATGCCATACCTACATATGAGATTATTCTTAATGAATCGAGCCACAACATTCTTAGTAACAGATGCAAATGAAGCTGCCTCTACCCACTTCGTGAAGTAATCAATAGCAACCAGGATGAAACGATGACCATTAGAAGCAGTAGGCTTGATCTCACCAATCATATCAATGCCCCACATGGCAAAGGGCCAAGGAGCAGTCAACACATTCAATGGTGATGGAGGTATATGTACTTTATCAGCATAAATTTGACACTTGTGACATGTTCTGGAGTGTTGATAGCAATCAGCTTCCATGGTAGACCAATAGTAACCTGCTCTCAATATCTTCTTTGCCATAGTATGACCACTAGAATGAGTGCCAAAGATCCCATCATGTATATCTTCCATAATCTCAATTGCTTCCTTCTTATCCACACAACGAAGCATAGTTGAATCATGATTGCGCTTGTACAAAATCCCATTACTCAAAAAGAACTTAGCAGAAAACCTTCTCAGAAATTTCCTATCTTTGACAGATGCCCCTTCAGGGAACTCCTGAGCTTCAAGATATCTTTTCACTTCATAGAACCAAGGCTTCTCCTCTGCCCCTTCAGTGTCAATCTCATTGCAGTATGCAGGCTTTTCAAATCTATCAATAGTAATCTTGGGAGCTTCATCATCCCAGCTGATCTCAAACATAGATGCCATGGTGGCTAAAGCATCTGCCAACTGATTCTCTCTTCGTGGAATATGTCCAAAGGTAATCTCTTTGAAATGTGGGATTAAAGACAACACATGCTCTCTGTAAGGAATGAGATTATCATGTTTGGTATCCCAATCTCCTTTAATCTGACTTACTACCAGGGTTGAATCTCCATACACATCAAGGAACTGAATCTTCATATCAATAGCAGCTTTAATACCCAGGATACATGCCTCATACTCAGCCATGTTATTGGTACAATAGAAACAAAGTCTGGCAGTAATCAGGGTATGACAACCTTCAGGGGAACTAATCACAACACCAACACCATTACCAAGTGCATTGGAAGCACCATCAAAAACCATAGTCCATCGGGATCCTTGTTTAGGTCCGTCATATTGTCCAGGTTCTTTGGTAATAATCATAATGTCTTCATCGGGGAACTCAAAACTCATTGACTGGTAATCATCTACTGCTTGATGAGCCAAATGATCAGCAACAACACTTCCCTTAATGGCCTTCTGAGTAGTATACTGTATGTCATATTCTGTCAAGATCATTTGCCATCTTGCAATTCTCCCGGAGAGAGCAGGTTTCTCAAATATGTACTTGATTGGATCCATCTTTGAGATCAACAAGGTAGTATGAGTCAACATATACTGTCTTAGTCGGCGAGCAGCCCATGCCAAAGCGCAGCAAGTTTTCTCGAGCAGTGAATATCTGGTTTCACAGTCGGTAAAATTTTTGCTAAGGTAGTATATTGCCTGCTCTTTTCGACCAGACTCGTCATGTTGCCCCAACACACACCCCATTGAGTTGTCTAACACTGTTAAGTACATAATCAAGGGTCTTCCATCAACTGGTGGCATCAAAATTGGAGGTTCTAGCAGATATCTCTTGATTTCATCAAAGGCGGTCTGGCACTCATCATTCCATTCCATCACCTGGTCTTTCTTCAGCAACTTAAAGATTGGCTCACAGATGGCAGTTAATTGGGAAATAAATCTTGCAATGTAATTCAATCGTCCCAAGAAACCTCTAACCTCCTCAGTACGGGGAGCTGGCATCTCTCGTATAGCTTTCACTTTTGCAGGATCCACTTCAATACCTTTTCCACTGACAATGAAACCCAGGAGCTTACCAGATCTAACTCCAAAAGTACACTTGTTTGGGTTCAATCTCAACTTGTATTTCTTCAATCTCTCAAACAACTTATGCAAATGATCAAGATGCTGCTCTTCATTCTGGGACCTGGCTATCATATCATCTACATACACCTCTATCTCATGATGAATCATATCGTGAAACAAAGCCACCATAGCACGCTGATATGTTGCCCCTGCATTCTTCAAACCAAATGGCATCACCTTATAACAAAAAGTGCCCCACTGTGTAACAAAGGTTGTCTTCTCCATATCTTCAGGTGCCATCTTGATTTGATTGTAACCAGAAAAACCATCCATAAAGGAGAATACCTTATGCTGAGCAGTGTTGTCTACCAGAACATCAATATGAGGAAGTGGAAAATCATCTTTGGGGATAGCCTTGTTCAAATCTCTGTAGTCCACACACATACGTACCTTACCATCTTTTTTAGGAACCGGCACCACATTTGCAACCCACTGAGGATAAGATGTCACTGCTAAGAACCCTGCATTGAACTGTTTCATTACCTCTGCTTTGATCTTTTCTGACATCTCAGGACGCATACGACGAACCTTCTGCTTCTTTGGACGACAATCTTCTTTCACTGGTAAACGGTGAACCACAATGTCTGTATCCAACCCTGTCATATCTTCATAAGACCAAGCAAAGATCTCCACATAGTCACGTAACATCTGAATCAACCTGCTCTTGACACTATCCTCTAAATCAGCCCCTATCTTGACTTCTTTCCTGTTTTCTTCAGTTCCCAAGTTCACAACTTCGACTGGCTCTTCATGTGGCTGTATGGCTTTCTCTTCTTGTTGTAACAACCTAGCAAGCTCTATAGGTACTTCACAATCGTCCTCATTTCCTTCTTCAGTTTGATAGATCGGATTCTCGAAATTATAATTGGCAATAGTAGAACTGTTATCAACAGGATCCAGAGTGGATGAGGATCTGCATTTTAGTGATGTGGGTGTGTGTAAGAACACATAGCTGATAAAGCAAAAATAATAGAAAAGAAAGACAAGGAACACAATATTTACTAAAACGAAACGTCCACTGATTTTATTGAATGAAGTATGCAAATGAAATGACAACCCATAACAAGCACACCATTGTGCCCCGGGTAAGGCACAAGGCTTAAGAGTTTTATTGTTCAAGAAATTACAAACTTAAAAGCAACAACACAGTAATAGTATTTACTCCTGACTAAAGGAGATAGGGATAACATCTTCAGCTTTCCAATTATTGAGTCCAGCACCCACAGTAGGAAAAATCCAAGCATCCAAGTTGTAGTCTTCATCATAGTCTCCCACAGCATTGATCTGATCTTTCATAACCCCTTGATTGGTGATACGAACAGCACGAGCACGACGAACAGCCTTCTGGGACTCTGCAGTGAAACCCAAACCAAATTTGTCAGACTTGTATGGGATATCAGGAAGCTGACCCCAAATAGTACAACCACCTTCATCCACCACAGCTCTAGCATCGTTGAGGGAGGCCATTGCCATTGTTGGAGGTATTCTGGTGACCACAGGAACTTTCTTGGCAACCGGAGGAGCTACATAATCATTAACAATCCAGGGAACCACTTCAAATGTCTGACACGGAGTTTCAATGTATTCACCTTCCATTTCCAGATACTTGAAAGTGTTTACATGGCTGACGAAATATTCTTCCTCTCCATAGACAGTAACAACTTTTCCTTCCACCGGATATCTCAGCTTCTGATGTAATGTAGAGGTTACAGCACCTGCCCCATGGATCCAGGGACGACCCAGCAAACAAGAGTATGAAGGACGAATATCCATCACATAAAATGTAGCATTGAAAACCTGAGAACCAACTTTGATCGGGAGATCAATTTCTCCATGCACCACTCTTCTAGAGCCATCAAAAGCCTTCACCACTATATTACTGGGCTTCAGCACGGCATCTTCAGGACTCAGCTTGTTTAGGACTTCCTTGGGCAACACATTCAGAGAGGAACCATTGTCTATCAATACATGTGACAGGGTAGTGCCCCTGCATTCAATTGAGATATGCAGAGCCCTGTTATGATCCCTCTTGGCAGGAGTCAAATCAGCATCAGAGAAACCCAACCCATTATCATAGGTCAGGTGGGCAACACAATTCTCAAACTGGTCAACAGAAATTGCATTGGGTACATGAGCAGTCTTCAGAAACTTGATCAAAGCTTTTGCATGAGCTTCAGAACATAACAACAAGGACAACATAGAAATCTTAGAGGGAGTATGCCCCAACTGATCAACAATGTCATAATCACTCTTGCGAATGATTTTCAATACTTCTTCCATCTGCTTAGAGAGATCATCAGCAGCTGGCACATCAGTAGGTATAGGCTCAATAACAGGACCTTTGCCCCGAGTATCAGTGGTGGAAGTGGCAGCAGGAGTAACTGCATTCTTGGAAGTAACTGGAGGTGAGAAAACTCTTCCACTATGTGTGATCTTACTAGATCCAGCAATATTACCAATATCAACAGGCACATCAGCTAAGGGTTCTTGCTTAACACCATGGATATAAACATCAGACCCATAGTGCCAAGGCACAGCTTTATCAGACGTATACGGAATAGGACCAGGAGTAGTAATGACCAGAGGAGCCACTCTGGCTTCAGCAACAACTTTCACAGGGCCTTCAGCAGTAATCTTAATTGGACCCTTATGAGTAATTTTAACAGGTCCCTTTGAAGTGATCCTTACCGGTACTTTATCAACCATATCAACCTCTTCAGTCTTCCTACCTTGAGTAATATGATCCATCATACCTTCCACAGACGATGGAGTCCTCTCAAACACTATAGTATACTTATCCATGAGACGCTGAATTCCATCTCTCAATCTCCAGCAACTATCCGGCTTATAGGTACAATACAAACAATCTTCCCGACAACCTGGAAAGAGCCCAGCTTGTACTAACTTTTTCTTGATAACAGACAATGGTGTGGTTAACTCTGCAACCGAATAGACATGTAAATCTTCATCAATGGCATTAACAGTCTTCTCGTGATTTGGCATGGGAGCACTAATCACATTTGGAGTACCCGGAGGGTCAAACTCAATCTCTCCAGCCTCAATCATATCTTGAATTTTGTTCTTCAAGACCCATCAGTTATTAGTATCATGTCCCTGACAGTTTGAGTGATATGCACATCGTGCATTGGGATTGTACCTGGGAGAGGTAACATTGGGATTCTGAGGAGCCTCTTTCAGAGTAATAAGTTCAGCCTTCAACAAGTGTTGCAATGCTTGAGCCATTGACATGTTGATCTTAGTGAACTGCCTTCTAGCCCTCTGTTGGTTGCCCTGTGGCTGTTCTGTTGTTGCAGGAGTTGGATTTGAAATATGAACTGCACTCACAGACTGGTGCCTTCTGTTACGATCAGGTTGACCATAAACAACATTGGATTCTTTTTTCCCAGTGGGAGGCTTCTTTGCAGCACCTGGTGAAGAAGTACCCACTTGGATCTTACCATTCTTTATGCCATTTTCCACGCGCTCTCCTGTCATGATCAACTCAGTGAAGCCAGATGATGAGCTTCCAATGAGATGACTGTAAAACGGACCATTCAGCATACACATGAACATATCAACCAATTCCCCGTCAGTTAAAGGGGGTTGAACTCTTCCAGCTAAATCTCTCCACTTCTGAGCATACTCCTTGAAACTTTCTTTGGCACCCATAGACATGCTTTGCAGTTGCATGCGAGTGGGAGCTAAGTCGGCATTGTATTGATACTGCTTATAGAAAGCTTCAGCAAGATCATTCCACTCCCTGATGTTGACACTCTCCAATTGATAATACCACTCCAATTGAGCTCCAGATAAGCTCTCTTGAAAAAAATGGATCCACAACTTCTTGTCAGCAGTGTGAGGTTGAATTCTTCTGACATAAGACCTCAGATGCAGCTTGGGACAAGAGACCCCATCATAAACAACAAAGGTAGGAACCTTGAAACCAATGGGTATGACTACCCCAGATATCAGACTTAAATCTTCAAAATCCAGCCCAGAAGATTTCTGCAACTCCATAGCATCCATTCTATCCACCAGCATCTTGAATTTGTCTTCATTAGGATCATGGTAGTAATTGGCCTCAGAATCAGAGTCCCCCACTGTATGGTGGAGACTCCCTATTTCTTGCTCAGACTCTTCAGACTCATAGTTTTCAACTTGTTCTTTGGTCTTGACAGGACCTCTGAACCTTCTTCCCATGTTGATCAGGCCACCTGACCTTCTAGTCTTCTTAGTCTTCTTGGCCAGCAGTGTCTTCAATTCATCCTGCCCCTTGGACAGGTTCAGGATCAGCTCTTGGAACTGTGCATTCTGTGCCTGGAGATCCTTAACTGTTTGTTCAAGAGCCATTACTGAAATAAACAGCGAGAAGATGAGAAACCTGTGCACAAATAACCTGTGATGCAATGATATGATGTATTAATGCGTATGCAATGTTTTCAAGGACCGCAGGATTTAAATTTGCTTAAACAAACAAGAAGGTAAACTCTTATTAGTAATAAATTTGTTTTGCCTCTTGGGCTTACAAAAATGAAATGAAATAAATACAAAAGATGGGGTTTTAAGTCTCCCATGGACGTTTCCTCTTTGTGTTGAGGTATGAGTTGAGATTCCGCTCCTCATGAAGTTGCTTTGTTAGTTCCAGGATTCTTTCTTGGCTTGCTTTGTAATGAGCCTCGAAAGTATCCCTTTGCTCCTTCAATTGGATCCAGGATCTCTGCAAGTCTTCTATGTCAGTAGGCATGTCTGGGTGAAGGATGGTATAAGAAGTATCTCCTTCAGCAACAGGTTCCATGGTAACTGGCAGGATAGCAGGATATGGCATCATGAGAGTCTGAGCACGAGATCGCACCCATCTGAGATAAGCCTCCATAGGAATAGTGTACTTAGGCTCCAGAGTCTTGCTGTCAACCTTGTTTACTTTTCCCCATGCTCGTATGAATCTCTGACGGTAACCTTGAAGATCGTTGTCGTAATCAAATACAATTCCCTGAATCAACATGTCATGTGGACCATCACTCCGAGCGTAACCAAACTGTCGTAAAGCTAGAGAGGGGTTGTAGGTGATGCCTCCTCTTATGCCTAGAAGTGGCACATTAGGAAACTCCCCACAACGGTCAATGATAGTGACATTCTCCATAGATCTGGAGCACCAATGAATATCTGAATGCGAGAGTGACATGATTCTCTTGGACCATCTGAACCCTTGTTCATTCTTTATCACTGATCGAGGAAGGTGAGAAATAAACCACCTAGATAGTAAAGGTATACAACACATCAGAGTTCCTCGTGCCTTCGTAGTACGGGTATGAAGAGAATGTAAGATATCTCCAAGTAATATAGGCACTGGATTATGAGTCAGAAATATGTTGATGGCGTGAACGTCTATGAACTGATCTGGATTGGGGAACAACACTAAGCCATAAATCAACAAGGCTAAGATCTCCTCAAAAGCATCATAGCTCATAGCTTTCAAGAACCCTTGAGCCTTCTCTATCAACACCTTAGCAAGAATACCCTTAACTCCGCTTCTCGTTTCTAGAACAATGTCAGACTTCTTCAGATGTAGAGCTGCAGCAATAACCTCAGGTTTAGGCTCTTTTTCCAAGCCTGTGAATGGTTTCTGATCAAGAACAGGTATGCCCAGGAGTTTGGAGAATTCCTCCATGGTAGGAACCAGCTGGTAGTTGGGGAATGTGAAGCAATGGTGCTTAGGATCAAAGAACTGAAACAGAACACTCATCATGTCTTCATTGAACCCTGAGATGACTAGATCCAATAGGTGGCCATGTCTCTTGATGAACTGGGAATGATCAGACACTTGAGAAACCAACTCTTTAAGCTTAGCAGGTATGCCCACAAAGTTGATCCTGATGGTGTTTCTACGAGCTGAAGCCATGACCTGCAACAAAGAACAAAGATAAATCCTTTGGTCCTTGAAATGGTTAGTGAAAATGCTATGCTTATGATGCATGATGATGTCATGATGTTATGTTCAATCACAAACATGTGGCACACACAAACAAGTCACACAATAGCCCTAGGTTTGAAGGCTTGCATGAGGTTTAAAGGTAAGTACCCTCCCCTGAAGTTAGATGGTTCATCCTGTCCTACAAAAGTAACCAGGTTCTAAGGGATCTCAATATCATTGATCCTTCACAAGGGTGGTTGTTCAGAAGGCAACTTACTTGCCAACCAAAACCCTCCAAGTTTAAGATCTCAATGAGTGTAGCATCGAGTGTCAACCAACTTCAGTCTGCACCAAAGCCGGTTACCTCACTACTTTCTAAAGGCCAAGATGAGTTAACTAGGGTTCTAAAAGTTAGTTAGTGCATTGACAACGTATGGCAGCCTCATATTATCCTCAACTTGACTTAAGGAACATAAGCACCAACCAAGAAGTCACACTAACTATGGCCACCAGATCAACCATATCGGTATACGCCGTACAGTTTCCTTGGTCTATTGACATTTACCTAAGGTACACTAGATCTGGGTTAGGATCTTTCACACATAAAGCCCAACAAGTAATATAAAGCAAACAAGGCAAACAATTTAAGTGATCTAATTCCTAAGGGTACCCCTCTTTAATATTAAATCCCCAGCAGAGTCGCCAGTTTTGTAACACGGTGGGAGAACTGACTTTAGTTATGTTGCGGATAGCAAGAGTCGCCATCGACTTTTATTTTATCCAAAGGAAAGGCATAAAAGAACAGGAAAGACCTTTTTAAAAGATTTTTGGGTCCGGGAGGTAGGTTATGTAAAGGGAAGGTGTTAGCACCCTTTACATCCATGGTTATCCATGGGCTCTTAGTTACTTAGCTCACTTTAAATTGTTTTTTTTGAAAATGTGAAGTGTGTGAATAGAAATTTTCATAAGAGTTTGATAATGATCCATGTACGGATGCGTAAAAAACTTGTGTTTGAAAATTGTTTGAAATTGTGAAGTGTTTTGAAAAGTTTTTGAATAGTGAGCAAGTAACTATGAGGAACCTACCCTAAAGTTTAAGTCTTTCTGTTCTTTATCCTTTAAGTGGTAAGACTATCCCTATTATTAAGGAATAGGTAGTCATTACCTTGGATGTATGGGACAAGTAAAGGGACATCTGTTTAATGAAGGCAACTGTAGGGTGCATTAAGCATTTTTGGAGGGACTGTCATCATTATTCGAAAGGGACAAGATCATTATGAAGGCAACCATTTAAGGGACTTGATCTTTTATTGTTAAGGGACTAGATGACTTTTCTTTTAAGGGACTTTTTGCTTTATACACCCTACTTGACCTTGTGATTAGGCAACAATGAGAGGTAACCCTAGAAAGTGAGATGGCGATCAAGGATCGACTTACGTGTGTGAGTATTCAATTTTAAATATTTATCTTATAATTTTAAATGATCTAAATCAATTTTAAATACAAATAGTTTTCACTCCCTATTTACTAACCATGGCATAAAAATAAATAATTTGAATATTACAAAAAATTACATCCAGGAGCAGTTACAATAATAATAATAAAGCAATTTAAATATAATAAGCAAAATAATAAATAAGCAAGAATAAATAAATAATTATAATAGGGGTTAGTGAAAATAATAATAATAATCACAATTTGAAAATAAAGGGGGTTAGTAAAAATAATAATAATATAAATAAGCAAAAATAATATAATAATTAAAAGATTAGATTTTAATATAAACAATTATTTAAAGTTAAAAAAAAAATGAACAATTAAGTAATTATTATAAAATTTTGAATTATATACAAATTATAAAAACTAAATTAATTTTAAACATATCATGAAAATAAAATTATAATTATAAAATCATTTTAATTATTCCTAAGCACACATTAACAATTATTTAAATGCAAAATTAAGAATATAAACAATTTGGGTCATATTTTCATATTATAAAAAAATAGGATTAATTATGATTATATTTACAAAATAAAATAAAATATATACATAATTAAGAAAAAAATGATCATACAATTATATTTATAAATTTAAGGATTATAATAAAATTTTATTTATTAATTAAAATTATAAACAAGAATTAGGTTTTTTTTTAGAAAATATATTTTTAGGGTTTATAGGTTTATAAAATAGAATTAGGATTTTATATACAAAATTTTAAATATTAAATATTAATTCAATTTATGCAAAGTACATATATGTTACTAATTTATATAAAAAAATAAAGTATTAATACAAAATATATAATTTATTTTATGAAAAGTATAACAATTAATTAAAAAGAATAGAATGAGAAAAAAGGAAAATATGAAGAAATTGATTTTCAAAAAATTGGGAGGCCTGGATTTGAACCCAGGACCTCCCTAGAACCTGGATGAAGACTTTCCACTGGGTCAGCCTGTGCGCAGGTGAAGAAGAGATGAGTCCAATTGGTTTTGTGTGTTAATCCTGGAAAAATCAAAAAAATAACAAGAAAACAAAAGGCCTGGGGGATTCGAACCCAGGACCTTTATAGCATCACACAATACACATTACCATCCCAGCTAGGTGAGCGCGTCTGATAGTATGTGGTAATAATATATAATATATGAAGCTTCCTGATTAACTTGAAAAAATAAGAAAAAATTTGTACAAAGCCAGGATTCGAACCCCTGCCCTTTAACAACACACGCGCTGGCTTTACCACTGGGACAAGCGTTAGCTTGTGCTATTAAACAGAAACGAAGCATAAAAATATTAAACTCAAATTCAAATTCCAGCTTGCGCGCGCAGGGGTCATCTTCAACCTTTGGATGTTTTGAATTTGCTACGAAAATTGCTACAAACTTACCTGCGATTTTACCTGCACTCGAAAACCTGCGAAATTCAAACACTAATGAAACAGTACAATTTCTTCAAATTGTTTATACCAATGAGTTCCTTATGACTCATACAATCAATCCACGTTGTTAGAATTCATTTATATTGTCTAAATCGTGAAACCCTAAAACTAAGCTCCAAACCCTAACAATGGTCGTTTGCGATTTAGGTCATGAAGCTCCAAGTTTTTTGTCCAGAAAGCATCTATACATCATCACTAACACAAATATACAATTAGATTTCATTGTTATGGCATAAATAGTTCAAATCGAAATTTTTTTAAAGATGAACAAGATGCATTCGGGTTATGCTATGTGAATGGTTTTGGATGCAACCAAGTATTGGTTTCCACTCAATGATATCCAAGGATCATAGCTGTGTCCTCAAATTACCTTCCAATGCCTTGTATGAATGAATCCGAATTTGAGTTTTTGGATGGTTTTTTTATTTGTGAAACTTACTCTTGGAGGCTGCAAATTCGTGGCTTGCATTAGGTTTGTGTTAAGTACTTATAGGATGATCAATTTAGGTCAAAAACTTGGATACTTGTGTAGAAGATTTGATCTAAAAAGATTCAAAAAGATGGCCTTTGAAAATCAAATTTTTTTGCATAAACACTTGCTATTTTGGTATGATTCTCATTACTCTTGTATCAATCAAGTCTAAATATAATTTAAGACCTTCTAGAAACCAAATCAAATTTAATTTTCATTATTTTATATTTTATTTGAATTTAAAATGATTTTTTAATATAAAAATCATAATAAATAAAAACAAAATGAATAAAATTATGAATAAATCAATTTAATTTCGTGCAAGATGTTTTGATGTGGATTGGGTCATTATTTGGCAAGCCCATTTGGAAAAAAAAATGGTTTTAGACCTCCATTTTCTTCATGAACCAACCCAAAATTTCCCAACTTTGCAAGGGCATACATCCTTCAATTTTAATGCTATGAGGGTGTTCTTGGACATTTTGAAAATCTTGAAGAGTCCTCTAAACAACCCCACTGGTTTCATGTCCATATCATTTACCAATCTCAAGTTATGCCCTTTTGAAGTTGTTGACTTTTTGTTGACTTTCAAAAGGACCTATAATGTCTTGGCTCATACCCTCCAAATGAAGCCTTTTTGGGCTTGGCTTGTGATACACAAAGTTGTAAAGAATTCAATTTCCTTCAAAATGAGCTTTGAGTGGAGACTTGGTGATGAAGCATGTGAAAGTTATGGCTGGTCAAAGTTCAGTTGACTTTTACTAAGGAAACCCTAATTTAGAAACTCCTGATTCTTGATGATCTGAAATCTCCTTGATGAATCATGATCAACCCTTGATCAAATGATGAATTTTACTTCATATACTTGATGTTGGCAAAAAATCATGAAGTTTGACTTTGGTTTGACCACAGTTGACCTCAGTTTGACTTTTTAACTGCTTTGACTGGTTTTGACTTATCTGATCATCTGACTGAGCAAACTTTTGAGAAAAGTCTTGAAACTTGTCATGGGGGTTCTTACACACATATAAGATGTTATGAAGCTCACTTGAAGTCTTGGAAGTCCATTTAGCCTGATTAAAGTCAAAACCCTAGCTTTGGATGCACTGCTTAGGAGGTGCATTGTCTGAGGGAATTGTCAACTCTTCTGACCAATTGCCTTTGTGAACTTTGTGAACCATCATGAAATGTCTTGTGAACCTCATGGGAGGTATTGTGAACCTTTTGAACCTAGTGAACCTCATAAAGTGACTTGTAGACTTCATGAACCTCATGAAAGGTCTTGTAAACATTGTGAATCTTGTGAACCTTGTGAACCTCATAAAGTGACTTGTAGACTTCATGAACCTCATGAAAGGTCTTGTAAACATTGTGAATCTTGTGAACCTTGTGAACCTTCTTAGCACACAAAGTCTTGTATTGTGAGGGCAAATTTTGGGGTGCAACAGATCCATAATAACGTTTCTCTAACATGTATTAGCACGAATAGTTTCCACTTTAATTAGTGGTGGCCGGCCTCATTTGTAGGGTAATTACTTCGTAAATTACTCGGCGATTGCTTAACATAGACCTAAAGTTGTCCCGATTCGGAAAGCGATCCACTTGGATCCGGTTGCCTCGACTTTATTTTTCTTTTCGTGGTTGTACTTTGATTAAGTTCATCATACCACTTTATATTGTAAATATTAATAATGTGAATATACTAACATTTAATTTTAATCTCTCGCACCTTATCCTTTTATTTCAATCTCTTGTTCCCTACCTCTCTTATTATGCTTCTATATTCATTCATCATATTGCTTATTGTATATATCATTGTTTCTTGTTATTTCTCCTTTGTCCATTTGGACACCAAAACACTAATAAAGGATTAAACATCTAAAAAATGGGTGACTTCTAATTTTGGACTATGGTTACTATCCCTTGCTTGGAGTTTCGGACCTAGATTCTAGGATCATTCCTTTGCTCATTTGTTATGGATTGAAGACTTTGGCTCCGGTTGAGTTACTTGTTTATGAAGATGGAAATCCAATTGTCTCAAGATGCTTGCCATATGGTTTGATCCATTCTTTCTTTAGCTTTTATTTTCAAGTTTTAGGATAGTCCCTTCATCTCTTCCCATCTTCTTCAATTTTCAAATCTTCTTCCTCTTTTCAAAACTTTCTTTGTTTTCAAACTTCAAACATCTTTCTCAATTAAACCTTGACTTAGGTCATGCGGTTTTACCTTTTCATTTCATTTTCTTAATAAATGCTAAACCACATAAGCATATCGAAACTTTTCTTCTCAAAAACTTTAAAACTTTCACAATTCATTCAATTGTTTTTGTGCCCTCGTGCATGTTTCTTTTAACCTTTTTTATGTTTAGATATGATTCATCCTTTCTAGCGGAATTATTCGCTAAAGGATGACGACTTATCTTTACATCTTAAAATCAATTCAACTCATTTGCCTTTTCACAATTTGTACCACGAACTACGGGGTTTTGATCTCGCATTGCACTTTGTGGGTACGTAGGCACGAGACGTTCGTCTCTTCAAACACCAAAATCTTAAAAAACATTCTTCTTCTCATCTCTTCAATCTTTTTTTTCAAGCAAACCATTTCAAACCAAAAATGCAGTAAACATTTCAAAGGGTTCCCGTGGAGTACCACAGACAAGTCGTGTGCTTAAAACCTTCCCGATTTGTAACCGATCCCCGTACCCATTCTCTATTTGATTCTTTGAGATTTTTTTAGCTTTTGAGATTCATTAAGGTTTTGTTCGTTCATTTTCCTTTTTCCTTATGGAAATAAATAAAAGCGCGGTGGCGACTCTATGTATATTGAGTTAAGTTAATCAATAGCTTACACTCATGATTTTACCGCTACAGAAAAGTGGTGACTCTGCTGGGGAGTCAATCTCTAAGTGGATTCGGCCTACTTTGATTTGTTTACTGTTTTAGTTTGATTTGCTTGTTACTTGGTTGTTTTGTTTTGGTTTTGTGTGATCCTCTGTGAGATAGATTCTAACCCGGATCTGAGTGACACTTATGATAGGACGGCGATATTCGAAGCGATATGCGATGGAGTAGTCCAAAGCAATATCAATTTGATAATCTCCACTCGGTTAGGCTCTCTTGGACTATCAATGTCATGATGAGTAATCGTACGTGGCATTATTTTCCGACCTTGAGCTGGTCATACTGAGGACCGTAGAACCCTTAACCAATCTAAGCCAATTTAGGAACGTAGTGCGGAAACTATCTGAGTGTAAACTTAAGGTGGTTGTCACGCGATACTACACTCGGACGAGGTCTATTTTAAGAATGTTATCGGTTGGGGAGTAATCCAACGTACCGATGATATTCTAAAGATGGCTGTTAACTCCGGGAACCTCTGTTAGCACCCTTCTGGTTTTTTGCAGGTACAATGAAGACAAACCTTAGTACATGCCTGTGTGGGTTGGTGTTCTTATCCCATGACTCCATGCTCGTGATTCGAACCTTTGAACCTGTGTGCTTTGCGTGATCTTGTTTGTGTTTGTTGCATCTACATACTCATCATGATCATCATCACAATCATTTTTCAAGGAAAATAATTCCGATTATTGCAAATATTGAAAAGAATGAATATTTCCTTTTGTCAAGATATTTCATGACCATATTCTCGATGTTGAACATGTTTGCAATAATCGAGTTGTTTTCCTGAAAGTGGAAGTGAACATTGCATATCATTGCATCCTCGCATATTCTTGTGTTCATCCAAGTTGTGTGGGAACTCATCCCGGTTGTTTCTTTCCTCAGTTGTCTGTTGATCCGTCAAGCTGACTCCTCACCACAGATACGGTACTAGAGCTGCTATCAGACGAAGAGCTATTAGATTGAGAATGGAACGCCAAGAACAACATAACATGTAAGTTCGAATGGAAATTGATGAGTTGAAAGCCGGTATGACCAAGCTCACTGAAATGATGCAAGTTTTGATTGCTCGAGGTGAACCACCTCAAAGGACTGTTATCTCTGAAGTTTTTACTGCTGTTGTCGATCCTCCTGTTGTTCAGCAACCAACTTCTACTTGGCCAGAATATGGGTTACCTCCGGATTATGTGCCAGTTTCTACTACTGCTCAGATTGGTGGTCATCTGTTGTGCCAGGCTTTTCAGCTCCGACTTTTGCTGAACCTCAACCTGTTGTGCACGCTACTGCTCAGACTACTTATCAGAATTCTCCTTTCTTGTACCAAGCTGCTGGTCAACAAGCTGAAAGTCAGGGTGAACCTGGATATATGGATGAAGTTAGAGAGCAATGCTTGACTCTTGAGAAGAGGGTAGAGGTCTAGAAGGAAAAGATGTCTTTGGTTCTGCTGCAATAGACATGTGCTTGGTTTCCGACTTGGTTCTTCCTGATAAGTTCAAGGTTCCTGTATTTGAGAAATACAATGGCCATACTTGTCCAAAGATTCATCTGCTGATGTATTGTCGCAAAATGGCTGCGCATGCTAAGGATGACAAGCTGCTTATTCACTGTTTTCAAGATAGTTTGAGTGGTGCTTCCATGAAGTGGTATGTTGGACTTGAGAAGAGTCACATTCGAAGCTGGAAAGATCTATCTGATGCTTTTGTAAGGCAATATAAATACAATCTGGACATGGCGCCTGATCGTCGTCAACTTCAAAATATGTCACAGAAAGAGAAAGAATCATTTAAAGAGTACGCTCAGTGTTGGAGAGAACTAGCTGCTCAAGTGGAACCACCATTGCCTGAAAAGGAATTAAACGGTTTGTTCATGGACACTCTTCAACCGTTCTTTTGGGAGAAAATGGTAGGAAGTGTTTCATCTGGCTTTTCTGATCTAGTCTCTATTGGAGAAAGACTAGAGGAAGGTATCAAGAAAGGTAAGATTACCAATTCTGAAGCTCCTAATGCTGCAAGAAAGACTTTCGGGAATCCTCATAAGAGAAGAGATGGTGATGCTTATGCTGTTTCAACTGAGAGGAGGCCTTATCACCCGCAACAACGATATATTCAACCATGCGTAGCTGCAGTTGCTCCTGTTGTTAAAACTCAACCTGCTCAAACTCAAGCTCAAGGTCAAGCTCGACCAGCTCAAGCTCAAGTTCAGATTCGAGCTCAAGCTCAGAATCCTCATCCTGCTGTTGGACAAAATCAGTATCGCAATAGGCCAAACTTTGATCCTATTCCGGTGTCTTACACTGAATTGTTTCCTTCCTTGATTGAGAAAGGTTTAATTACTACTAGGCCTCCGCCTCCCGTTCCAAATCCTCTTCCAGTTGGTTATAGATCGGATCTCCACTGTGAGTTTCATCAAGGTGGAACTGGTCACGACTTAGAGCATTGCTTTGCACTGAAGGCTAAGGTACAGGAACTTATCAGGAACAACATCCTTTACTTTAATGACCTTAATCCCAATGTCATCAACAATCCTTTGCCGAAGCTTGGGAAGTGAATCTTCTAGAAGACTTCAATTGTCAAATTTTCTTCAAGGCCAGAATATCAGTCGGGACAGCTCATCCTTGTTGTTGATGGATCACTAGACCATTGTTTCTTTATGTTTGCAATTTTCTTCAATCATATTAAGTTGTTTTCTTTTAAGCTTGTTTGTACTTTCATGTTGATTTTAATGAAATGAGCATTGCTTTGTTTTGATTCAATTTCATTTACTATTTGCATCTTTATGCTTTACATTTCAAGTTCATTTATCTTTTCTCAAAAGTTTTACAATGATTGGAGGGAGGATGATGAAAACGAGATACCCATAACTGTTGTTGGTATACTTTCAATTGAGACTTGGCTGATGATATACAGGCATTGTTTCAAATTCCAAACACTGGAGAAATAAGGAAGTGAATCCTTTGTTAACCCCTTTGAGCCTTGAAGTTGAAGTTTCTTTCTATTCGAAAAAACCCTCAATTTTAACCCGGGGATGGGTAGTTCTCAATTAATTCAAATGTGCATTCAAGTACAAGAGAATCATTCAAGACACCTTTCAATAAAGATTGTAATCTCAAGCTTTCCTTCATACACATCAAAGAAGTGTTGAAGATGTTTCTCAATTCAAAAGCCAATGATGGTTCATTGTAATCATTAAGCCATGCAGTCATTATCTTTCAAAAAAAAATGACATTGAAAAAATTACTAAAAAAAAAATCAAAGCCCGCTAAGTCAAAACCTATGAAGGAGACTTAGACAAAAACTGGGGCATCCCGCTGGCTGTAAGTTCAAATGACACAGTTCAGGCAAAAGTTAGGGATAATAAAAAGGAATATTTGCCAAGAGGTCATCAAAATCCTCAGCAAAAGCAAGTTGAGTTGACCAAAGTCCTCACTGGAAATAACAAAAGGAAGAGGTGACTGCTATCTCCAAAACCTTTGGCTTATGAACCATCTTCATCTGTGCAATCTCAAAAATGCTTCGAACTTGAATGCATAAGTTGAATTAATTGAATGTAGGACTGGAGTTCATCACGAAGTTGGGTTGGGTACAAATAAATTTTGAGCCTATATCCTTTGTTTCATAAACCGTGAACCAGACCACGTTACAACCTTCAAAAGTCCTAATTGAATCCAGGTTTCTTTTGAAAAGCATACTACAACAAGGTTGCGTAAACTGACTCCCAAGTTCTTTACCAATCATTTGTTTTCTTGTTGTTGCTTTATCTTTCATTTTGTCTCAACCGCCGTGTTTTGACAATGTTTTCAATTACTTTACAGCAATAAATTTCATTCAAAAAATGATTCTTGATTTCAAACTTTGCATTGAATTTTGCATTAAAATTACCAGGTTTGTACAAACATTTTTATTTGCAAATAAACGTTCCTCATTAAGGAATTTTCAAACAGTTGAGAAACTTGGTCGGTGATCCTACCAAGGGGCAAGTTTTTTCTCAGTTCCTATTGGTTCAAGAGTTGTGGATCAGTGCAAGTTATTCTCAGATTTGGTTGGTTAGAAGATTCTCTCCAAGTTACATGTTGGGTCATTTTCTCAAGGGCTGAGACCATGATCAGTTTATCTTCTCAACATTCATTTCAAGAACTGAAGCCATGATCAGTTATTTCTTCTCAACAGTTACTTCAAAGATTTGAGTATTTTCTCCAGCAGTAGTTGAGAACTGAATCCATTATCAGTTTATCTTCATCAGTTATTAAACTTGGGGCAATTTTCTTCAAAAAATCCCCAAGTAGCTTTGCATGACTTCTCTCAAAAGATTTTCAACTTGGTACAGTTTACTAGTGTGACAGAGATTTGTGCAGCAGTAGCATTTCTAATTTCCGAGCAGAATGGCAGTGATATCTGTGTTGAGGAATCAGTCTTCCATATTTCCACTCCTCTAAGAGTCTAAACTGGTTGTCAACATTTGCTTTCATATTATCTCCTTGGGTGTTTTAGTCCCTAGTTTTGTTTGTGTTTGCATATTTGAGTGTTTTAGTCCTCATTATGCATTTTCTCGGGTGTGTTTTATTCCCCAGTTTTGTTTAAGTTTGAATAGTTGAGTGTTTTAGTCTTCATTACGCGTGTTCTTGGGTGGTTTAGTCCCCATTTTCGTAAATGTCTGCATACTGAGTGTTTTAGTCCTCATATGCATTTCTCGAAGTCTTGTTGTTTTCAACTTCTTACTTTTTGTTAAAGTCCAACTTACTTGGCATTTGTCTGTCTCTCCAGAACTTTCTCTTCACCTGCTTGTTGTGTCTTCTCAGATATTATACCATTTTATCCGATTGCCATTCTCGGATGTCCATAGTGAAGTCATCATTGATATGATGTACTGTCCCAGACCTTTTCCCATTTCATTCAGTTCTGTTCCTGAATGTTGTGATTCATGTTATCTGATTGCCATTCTCAGATGTTGTAATCACTTGCCTTCCGATTGCCATTCTCGGATTTTCATGTTTGGAATCATCATTGAGTTGATGTGCTTTCCCGAATATTTCCCATTTCATTCAGTTCTGTTCCTGAATGTTGTGATTCATGTTATCTGATTGCCATTCTCAGATGTTGTAATCACTTGCCTTCCGATTGCCATTCTCGGATTTTCATGTTGGAATCATCATTGAGTTGATGTGCTTTCCCGAACTTTCTCCCATTTCATTCAGTTCTGTTCCTGGATGTTGTGATTCACTTCTTATTTGATTGCCATTCTCAGATTTTGTGATTACCCTTTGCCGATTGCCATTCTCGGATATCCTTATTAAAATCAACAATGTCATCCTTGGATGCTTCTGGTGTACTTTTTCGGGATTTTTCTTACCTCATTCAGTGCCATTCCTGGATGTTGTGATCTTTTCTGTCCGATTGCCATTCTTGAACATTTTTACCTCAGCTGAGCCATGTGTTGGTCTTTAGCATGTTGTTTTTCCCCGTCGGAGTCTTATGCTCCTTATCCCCAGCGTTTATTCTCTTTCATGTGTCATCTTGTTCCTCGCGGATTTCTCTGCATTTCATTTGGTTCCATATACATTTCATACCATCTCATGGTTTCTTTCATAATATTTCATATACATCTCATACGCTTCATATCATTTCTATGCCATCTTCATATCATTTCACATCGTTCATTTCATTTCATTCCAGTTTTGGCGTCTTAGGATCAAAAATTGTTTTTTTTTATATTTAAGTATCTTCCATCTTGTCGAAACGAAGATTTCAATCTTCATTATCTCGGGATTGAAGAAACTTAAATAGGGGCATCTGTCAGACCCTAATTTTTGACCTAAGATTTTTCGCATCTCATATGCATTTCTCATACAAACAAGATCACGTACTGGTTCGTTTATCCTTTTTCAGGTGCAGGTCTATGTCTTGCAAAGGATCACCATGTTTAATTCCTGTTATTTGTTTATTTTCATTAACTCCTAAGCAAAATATCAAAAAAATATATTGCAGTTGTTTCTTCTTCTTCTGTGTTGCAGGATTTCAAAGACAGGGCTGTGATTCCAATTCAGATGCAGTTGTTCAGTCACAAGTCGATTCAGATGGATGTTTGACCTAATCTAGGTCAAACTATCAGAAGATTGTTTCAACTGCAAGTGGTGTGCCAGTGGTTCATTTCTCAGACAATGCGTTTTCCAAAGTTCAAAACTGTGTTATGTGCGAAGTCATTGGTTATCAGACAGTGGATTGTGAGAAGTTTGGTTCAGTTTGTCTTGGTTGAGGGTTTATCAGTTCATCAGTGGTTTGTTTGTGGATTTTATTTTCCTCAAATAATCAGGACAATGTTCAGACAAATTTCAAATGATTGTGGTATAAGTGGCAAGCTGTGCAGTTGGTTCATTAGAGGTTGTTTCTCATCAGTGGCTTGTGAAGGAATATCAAAAGATGATTGTGAGCTTAAAGATCAAGACTGTATCCCCTATCCTTTTTTTTATTCACCTTTAATGATTTTTATCCATACTCCATGTCCAATTTGTCCACACAAAAAAAATCAGTTCATATCCATTTTTCCACCCTTTATTTCATTTTTCATTATTTGTTTTTCTACCTTTTTCACCCGATTTAATTCGATCATTCGATATCCATATTACCATTACAAAAATTTCAAATTTATATTTTTTATTCTTTTATTTTTTTCTATTTAAACATTTAGTCCATAATACTTTTTCTTAAAATCCATTTCTCCTTATGTATCTACTAAAAAAAATAGAAAAAAAGAAAGCCCATATTTGTTTTGATCCATTCATGTCCATATTCTTTTTAGTTTTTTTAATTAGGTATCTTCTTTAGCCATATTATTAGTAAATACACTAAAACCATATGCCAATTCTTCCAGCCACAACATTTCCCATCAAGCCATGACCTCACAAAATATTCTACCAAATATCCAAGCCCCTCCCGTACCTGCCTGGCCCACACAACAAAAACAGCAGCCTTTCATCACATCTTGCGCATGCCAAAGCTCAAACTTCTCACTCCCTCACGCAGTTTCAGCTTCCACACGCATTGAGCCAACACCAGCCAGCACTTCCTTCGCCCGAAACAAACACAAGCCATACCTTTAGCCTTCGCAAGTCACGCTGCATACCAACAACATACAGCCGCACATCATCATTCAGCTAGCACTACAAGCCGTAGCCTCACATCCAAACTCCTTTAGCCGAAGCACCTCAAAACAGCCGCGCTTCGCATCATCTATCCAACAACAACAAGCTGCAATGCAAACCTCTCTCGCACGCGTCCCGCACACGAGATGCACGCATCAAAGCAAAAGGCCAAGCCTCACCAAAACAGGCCCAAAACGCACGTGCAAACTCCCTGAAAATACACAGCTCGCAAACACGCATCAAAGCACCTGAAAAATCACTCATCAAAACGCAATAATAGGAAGCACAAAACGCAACATCAAAAATGGAAAAGGAATCACGAGAAATTCACGGCCCAAAACGCATCTCAATTTGAATCAAAACGACAGCTTTCGATTTCACTTTTTCCTCTATAAATTAAAGCTTCCCTCTCCTTCAATACTAAGCTTGGAGAGCCATCTAAAACCCCTGCACAAAATCAATCCCAGGCTTCGAATTCGTAATACCAAATTCTTCCTCCAAAACCTCTCACCATATTTCTTTAATCCTTTTCCATAACACTTCACCAATCTTCAAATCAGATCCACAGAAATTTCATCTTCAATGAATTTGTAACAAACCAATTCACGGTTTCGTTGTAATCCACTAGCAAACGGTAATCCATTCGGTATCATCAAAGCAATAACGGATTTTCGAACGGAGAAGAAGGAGGAGTTTGTGATTCGGAAAAGGTGAGGAGAGAAGGATTTCTTTTGAACTCTGTTTGTGCGTGTTTGCTGCGGAGAAGGAGAAGTTGACTTTGGTTATTGTTTCTCTGTTTTGCGTGAAATAAAGAAGAAGACCTAGTTATGCTTCTTTTGTTTTTTTTGTTTCTTTAAATTACTCTTTTGTTTTGTGTATTACTAAAGTAGACATAGGTTTGGTTTGGGCCATTGAGCCAAATCCTTTGATATCATGACCTCACACCTGTCCGCAGACACCTCCCTCTCCCTCCTCCATTTCTTTTTTTTTCATTTTTCTTTAATTTCCTTGTTATTTTCTTTTTGTTTATACAATTTATTTTGATATGAGAGTTGGGTTTTAGAAAATATTTGAGAAAGATTTAGAAAATTATTTTAGGAAAATATTTGAAAAGCATTTTAGAAAGATTTTCAAAAAAGAAATTTGAGAAAAGGTTTTTTAAAGAATGTTTCTATTTTCTCTTATAGATTTATCTTTTAGATCCATCACTTTTCTTCATCTTATTTTCTTTTTGGTCGATGACAATCTCCGATTCGAGATTGTTGAATTTTGAAGAGTTTAATCTTCATTATTTCAAATATATGGATGAATGATCATTTGGATCATTCTCCATACTTTGAGATCGTGATAGGTTGCTTTTCGATAAATTCAACGATAATCTCGATTAAGATTAGACCGTTCTCTTTCTTTTAGTGTGGCATGTTTTCGGAGAACGATCCATAATATCGTTTCTCTAACATGTATTAGCACGAATAGTTTCCACTTTAATTAGTGGTGGCCGGCCTCATTTGTAGGGTAATTACTTCGTAAATTACTCGGCGATTGCTTAACATAGACCTAAAGTTGTCCCGATTCGGAAAGCGATCCACTTGGATCCGGTTGCCTCGACTTTATTTTTCTTTTCGTGGTTGTGCTTTGATTAAGTTCATCATACCACTTTATATTGTAAATATTAATAATGTGAATATACTAACATTTAATTTTAATCTCTCGCACCTTATCCTTTTATTTCAATCTCTTGTTCCCTACCTCTCTTATTATGCTTCTATATTCATTCATCATATTGCTTATTGTATATATCATTGTTGCTTGTTATTTCTCCTTTGTCCATTTGGACATCAAAACACTAATAAAGGATTAAACATCTAAAAAATGGGTGACTTCTAATTTTGGACTATGGTTACTATCCCTTGCTTGGAGTTTCGGACCTAGATTCTAGGATCATTCCTTTGCTCATTTGTTATGGATTGAAGACTTTGGCTCCGGTTGAGTTACTTGTTTATGAAGATGGAAATCCAATTGTCTCAAGATGCTTGCCATATGGTTTGATCCATTCTTTCTTTAGCTTTTATTTTCAAGTTTTAGGATAGTCCCTTCATCTCTTCCCATCTTCTTCAATTTTCAAATCTTCTTCCTCTTTTCAAAACTTTCTTTGTTTTCAAACTTCAAACATCTTTCTCAATTAAACCTTGACTTAGGTCATGCGGTTTTACCTTTTCATTTCATTTTCTTAATAAATGCTAAACCACATAAGCATATCGATTGTTTTTGTGCCCTCGTGCATGTTTCTTTTAACCTTTTTTATGTTTAGATATGATTCATCCTTTCTAGCGGAATTATTCGCTAAAGGATGACGACTTATCTTTACATCTTAAAATCAATTCAACTCATTTGCCTTTTCACAATTTGTACCATGAACTACGGGGTTTTGATCTCGCATTGCAGTTGTTCGCTTATCCCCTTATTTTGCGTGGATCGCCCTTTCGGGTTTTCGATCCACCGGGATACCCATTTTTGCCTGAGTTGTCCAATGCGGCTTTTCAACTCAGCGGGTGTACATTTTTTGTTTATTTTCCTTTATTTTTGCCCGAGTCTTTTATTCTGTTTTTGACTCGCCGGGATGCCCTATTTTTGCCTGGACTTACATTATGTTTTTATGTCCAGCGGGTCATTTTTATGCGAAGTATTTTTTAACTGCATCTGAATTCACAGGGGACGGGAAGTCTTCACCATCCATAGTGCTGAGCATCAGTGCTCCACCAGAGAAAACTTTCTTTACTACGAATGGTCCTTCATAATTCGGAGTCCACTTGCCCCTGTGGTCTGTATGAGGAGGGAGGAGTCTTTTCAGCACAAGATCTCCTACTTGGTACTCTCGGAGCCTGACTTTCTGATCGAAGGCTTTCTTCATTCTTTCCTGATATAGCCGTCCATGACAGATTGCAGCCAATCTCTTTTCTTCAATCAGATTCAGTTGTTCGTATCGGGACCGAACCCATTCTGCTTCGTTCAGTTTAACATCCATCAATACCCGCAGGGAGGGTAATTCAACTTCAACAGGTAGGACTGCTTCCGTACCATACACAAGCTGATACGGTGTTGCCCCAGTGGATGTTCTGATTGACGTACGATACCCATGTAAGGCAAATGGTAGCATTTCATGCCAGTCTTTGTAGGTAACTACCATTTTCTGCACAATCTTCTTGATATTCGTATTAGCTGCCTCAACGGCGCCATTCATCTTTGGCCTGTAAGGAGAAGAATTGTGGTGTTGGATCTTGAAGTCCCGGCATAGCTCTACCATCATTTTGTTGTTTAAGTTGGAACCATTGTCAGTAATGATTCGCTCGGGCACTCCATACCGGCAGATGATGTCTCTCTTTAGAAATCGGGCTACCACTTGCCTTGTAACATTTGCATAGGAAGCTGCTTCGACCCACTTGGTGAAATAGTCAATGGCGACCAGGATGAATCTGTGGCCATTTGAAGCAGTCGGTTCAATCTTGCCAATCATGTCAATGCCCCACATAGCAAAGGGCCAAGGTGAAGACATCACATTTAGAGGATTGGGAGGCACATGCACCTTATCCGCATAAATCTGGCATTTATGGCATTTCCTGGCATAGGCACAATAGTCGGCGTCCATTGTGATCCAGTAATAGCCCGATCTTAGCAACTTTTTAGCCATGGCATGCCCTCCTGCATGGGTACCAAAGGATCCTTCGTGCACCTCGTGCATCAGCAAGTCTGCTTCTGCCTTAACAACACATCTGAGAAGTACCATATCAAAGTTTCTCTTGTACAAGGAACCATCAGCATTCAGGAAGAAACTACCAGCTAGCCTTCTCAATGTCTTCTTATCATTGGAAGATGCCCCAGGTGGGTATGTTTGATCCTCCAAGAAGCATTTGATGTCATGGAACCAAGGCTTATCATCTTTGACAACATCTGCTGCAAATACGTATGCTGGTCTGTCAAGCCTAGACACTGAAATCCGAGGTACAAAGTTGGCAGCTTGAACTTTGATCATGGATGAAATGGTAGCTAGAGCATCTACAAACTGATTCTCGTCCCGAGGGATATACTCAAGCTTGACCGTTGTGAAGAAGGTCAATAACCTCCTTGTATAATCCTTGTAAGGTATCAGATGATCTTGGTGGGTGTACCATTTGCCGTTGGTTTAATTAATTACCAGAGCTGAATCTCCGAACACAGTCAAAGTCTTGATCCTGAGGTCAATGGCTTCCTCAAGACCCATAATACAAGCTTCGTATTCAGCTTCGTTGTTAGTGCAGTTGAAGGTGAGTTTTGCCGAGAAAGGCATGTGAACTCCCTTAGGTGTAATGAGTACTACACCAACACCGCGACCATTCATGTTAACAGCCCCATCAAACATCATAGTCCATTCTTCTTCTTGGTCAGGCCCTTCAGTGTGAATAGGCTCTTCATGATCTTTTGCTTTTATGAACATGATGTCTTCATCAGGGAACTCAAATCTCATAGGCTGGTAATCATCAATGGGTTGCTCAGCAAGATAATCAGACAATACACTGCCCTGGATGGCTTTCTGAGATGTGTACTGGATGTCATATTCTGTGAGGATCATTTGCCATCTTGCAACCCGTCCGGTAAGTGCTGGCTTCTCAAAAATGTACTTAACTGGGTCCATCTTTGAGATCAACAAGGTAGTGTGGGTCAACATATACTGCCTTAGTCGGCGAGCAGCCCACGCTAAAGCACAACAAGTTTTCTCGAGCAGTGAATAACGTTGTTCACAGTCGGTAAACTTTTTGCTTAGGTAGTAAATTGCATACTCTTTTCGACCAGACTCGTCATGCTGGCCCAGCACACACCCCATTGACCCTTCTAATACTGTCAAGTACATGATCAGTGGTCTTCCTTCAACTGGAGGCATAAGGATTGGAGGCTCTTGTAAGTATTCCTTGATTTTGTCAAAAGCCTTTTGGCAGTCTTCATTCCACCTGACCGTTTGTTCTTTTCTTAACAGCTTGAACAAAGGTTCACAGGTTACTGTAAGGTGAGATATGAACCTCGAAATGTAGTTCAATCTGCCCAGAAACCTCTGAACTTCTTTCTCTGATTTCGGTGCAGGCATTTCTTGAATGGCTTTGACTTTATCAGGGTCAACCTCAATCCCTTTTTCACTTACGATAAATCCCAGCAATTTACCAGATCGCACCCCGAATGTGCACTTGTTGGGGTTTAACTTCAGTTGGTACTTCCTCAGACGCTTGAATAACTTCAGCAGATTCACCAGGTGGTCTTCTTCTGTGAGGGACTTGGCAATCATGTCATCCACATAACATTCGATTTCTTTATGGATCATGTCGTGGAATAATGTTACCATAGCCCGTTGATAAGTTGCACCAGCGTTCTTCAGTCCGAATGGCATCACTTTATAACAGAACATGCCCCAGGGTGTGATGAAAGTTGTCTTCTCCATGTCTTTAGGTGACATTTTGATCTGATTATATCCTGAAAATCCATCCATGAAGGAGAACACCGAGAACTGAGCCGTATTATCAACCAATACATCAATGTGAGGTAAAGGGAAATCATCCTTCGGGCTGGCTCTGTTCAGATCCCGGTAATCCACACACATCCTTACTTTGCCGTCTTTCTTAGGCACAGGTACAATATTAGCGACCCACGGTGGATAACTAGTTACAGCAAGGAAACCGGCGTCCCACTGTTTTTGTACCTCTTCCTTTATCTTCATTTCCATATCTGGGCGAGTACGGCGCAACTTCTGTTTTACTGGCGGGCAGTCTTCTTTCAAAGGCAACTTGTGCATGACAATATCGGTGTCCAACCCTGGCATATCCTGATAAGACCAAGCAAAGACATCCACGTACTCCCGAAGCATATCAATCAGTTGCTCTTTCACTGAATCTTGTAGGCAGGCCCCGATCTTAACTTCTTTTACGTCTTCTTCCGTACCAAGATTAACCGTTTCAATCTCCTCCTGGTGAGGAGTGATAACCTTCTCCTCTTGCCTTAACAACCTGGCTAGCTCTTAAGGAAGCTCATAATCTTCTTCAACCCCTTCATCAGCTTGATTGATTGGATTGTCAAAGTCATACGAAGTCATAGCAGTGTTGTTGTCGGTGCAGTCTGAAAGGCACTTTCTGCAAGGGTTTAGATTGCTCATTTTAGTGATCGATTTTAATCTTGTTTAGAAAAAGTGAAATGAAAAAATGAAAAGACAGTGAGCGAAAAAGAGACTCGTTTGCAAAAGATGTCCGATATTCATTGATTAATCCATTTGCACAAAATTACAAGATGGCCCGATTACAAAATGAGTTTTGACATCTTGGGCAAGATGCAAGACTTGATGCATGCTTTAAAATACAGGAAATAATAATTACTCTACAGAAGTAACCCTTATAATTTCCTGGGAAGACCAGTTAAGGACTTGGCTCCCCGGGATCCTTGGACGTATCCAGCTCTCCAGGTTGCGGTCGCTTTCATCCTCGTCTTCCAAGTTGTTCACTGCATCCGGGGTGAGCAATCCCCCGCTGACAAAACTGGGCTTCTTGGCAGCCTCCGATTGATCTTGTTGAGTTGGTTTGTAACCCAACCCAAATCTGTCCTCTTTCTTCTCCACGGGCAGCAGCTTGCCCCAGCCTTGGGCAGTCCCCTCTTCAACAACCTTCCTGGCTTGCTGATAAGACGTCATGGAGGTTCCCAGTACAGCAGATGCTTCGTTAATGTTCAGGGCTTCAAATCCCTGGCTCATAGTTTCATGGATTTCTCCATCCATCTCAATGTACTTGTACGTAGCCAGATGGCTAACAAAGATGTCTTCTTCACCACAGATGGTGATGATCTGGCCTTCCCACTCGAATTTCAGCTTCTGGTGAAGGGTAGACGTAACAGCGCCAGCGGCATGGATCCAGGGTCTACCCAACAAACAGCTGTAGGCCGGATGAATATCCATCACATAGAAGGTAATTTTAAAAGTCTATGGGCCAATCATCACAGGCAGATCAATCTCTCCAAGCACTGATCTTTTAGAGCCATCAAATGCTCTCCCCACCAAATTACTTGGGCGCAATGCCAAGCCATCATACTCCAGCTTCACTAAGGCTTTCTTTGGTAGAACATTGAGTGAAGACCCAGTGTCCACCAGTACATGGGATAGAATAGCACCCTTGCATTCTAGAGTGATGTGTAAAGCCTTGTTGTGGTTACGTCCCTTAGATGTTAAGTCAGCATTGGTAAAGCCCAGCCCATGACTGGTGTTGACATTTGCCACCACAGTTTCTAGCTGATTAACGGTGATCTCCTCTGGCACATATGTTGCGTGCAGGACTTTTAGTAATGCATTCCTGTGAGCTTCGGAACACATCAACAGGGATAATATGGAGATCTTTGAGGGAGTTTGGTGAAGCTGATCCACCACTTTGTAATCACTTCTCTTTATAATACTCATAAACTCGTCTACATCTTGTTCAAAAGATGTCTTCTGAGTTTCTTTGAGAATTGGTTCTTCAGATGTCACACTCTTCCCTTTTGCTTTGGCAGCAGCTTCTGCTTCGGCATTAGGTCTTTGCAATTGTGAGGCAAAAAGGCGTCCGCTTCTGGTGAAGCCTCCGCCTCCCCCAACATTATCAATCTGTGGAGAAGAAGTTAAAGAGTCCAAAGTGATTTTCTCCCCATTGCAGTAGAGGTCAGAGCCATAATGCCAAGGTATGGCATTACTGCTTTCATATGGAACTGGTCCAGGCACCGTAGTGGTAACTGGACTGACTGCTGCAGAGGAGGGTACCGAAATGGTGTGCGGATCGTAGTAAATGATGACTGGTGATCTGGCAGGAAGTGCCACTATTTGTTGCTGAAAGTTGTTGTTTGGAGGAACATCTGATGGATCATAATAGATGGTGACTGCTGAGATATCTTCATTAATTTCTGTTGGTGTTGTAGAAGATCCTGCTGAATAAATGGATGCTGATGTTGTAGAAGAAAGGGTTGTCGACATCTGATTTGTTGAAGTGATAGATGAAGCCATTGTTGATGATATTGATGAATTGGTTGGAATGATTGTTGTTGCAGTTGTAGAAGAGTCGGGAATTGTTGTCAAAGGGATTGCTGGATTTGTAGGCGCCGTTGTTGTGATCTGAAGTATACCACTTTTGATAAGACCATCTATGCCGCTTCTCAAGTTATCACACCCGTTGACCGAAATGTTGCAATACCCACAACCGAGCTCACACCCGGGGAACATCTGGCACTCTAGAAGCTGAGCTTTAATTTCGACCAGAGGTGTCCGAATCTGTCCAACATTGGTGATTAAGAAAGATGGCTTGTCTTCCTCAATGGCATTAACTCTTGGTCCTCCATGATTGGGCATGGGATTCTTGGTGACACTTGGAGGGGGTGCAAAGTTGAGGGCTTTAGAATCCACCAGGTCTTGGACTTTCATTTGCAAAGCCCTGCATTTCTCCGTATTGTGGCCAGGTGCATTGGAGTGGAAAGCACATCTGGCATTGACATCATAATTTCTTGGAAGATTGGAGGGATCTGGTGGTGCCAATGTCCTTAATTCAACCAAGTTGAGTTTCAGGAGTTGTGGCAATAAAGCGGCATAAGGCATGGGGATAGGGTCAATCACCCTATTTGCCTGTGATGGTCTTTGCTGAAAAGGTCTTTGCTGTTGATTGTTGTTATTGTTGTTGTAGGTCCTCTGTGGCGGATACTGAAATTGCTGTTGATAGTGTGGTTGTTGTGGTGGTTGATATGCTGGTTGCTGAGGAATCGGAGCTGGAATAGTGACAGCTGCTACCGATCTGTGGACATACTGAGGTCTGCCCCTGTTGGCATGAATGGCATTTGTCTCACCAGTTCTTATAGGTCCCACAAAAGGCTTCTTGGGGTTACTAGACGAACTTGCACCATTATCAGAAATCTTACCCATCTTTAAAAGGCTTTCAATCCTTTCTCCAGCTATAACTACGTCAGCGAAACTGGTGGAAGAAAAGGCAGCTAGCCTATCAATATATGTTCCTTGCAGAGTATTCATAAACATGTCGGCCATTTCTCTTTCCGACATGGGTGGCTGGACAGCAGCAGCAAGCTGTCTCCACCTCTGGGCATATTCCCTGAAGCTTTCTCTGGAGGACTGAGACATTCCCATTAAAAGGGTCCTGTTAGGAGCCATGTCCAGATTGTATTGGTACTGCCTGATGAAGGCCTCAGCTAGGTCCTTCCAGCATCTGATTGTAGCTCTGGTCAAGTGTGAGTACCACTCCCTTGAAGCCCCAGTCAAACTATCTTCAAAATAGAACATCCACAGCTTTTCATCCATGGTGTATGCTTTAAGTCTTCCCAGGAAGGATTGTAAGTGAGTTCGTGGACAGGAAGTGCCATTGTATTTCTCGAAGCACGGGGGTTTAAACTTGTGGGGAATCCTTACCCCATCCACTAACCCCATATCCATGACATCAAAACCCAGGGAATTTTGAGATTCCATAGATCTCAACTTCTCATCAATTTCATCAAACCTTCTATCATAAACTTCATCCCCAGCTCCCATTACAGTAAACTGCTCCTCTTGAGGATCTTCTTGCAAAATCCTGCCTGCAGTAGTATTTCCTTGTACATTACCCGGGATATTGACTTCCGGATTATAAACACCCCAAATTTTCCCTCACCCATTCACACCATGGCTTGTGATCTTTTCATATGCATAAATTCAATCATGGCATCTCATACCACATTTTGATTCACTGCATTGCTTCTAAGGCATCTGCATCTAGGGTTTATGATCTGAGCTATCCAAGAGCCATTTGAGCCACTCCAAAGGTCATCAATCACTTCAAAGGGGTCCATGTATGTTCAAGCATAATATTATATCCTCACAAAGTCAAGAAAGTCAAAGAATCACAAGAACTGAGGATGGCATGGAAGCAGAGCCAGGTTTAACTGCACAGATGACCTAGAATTAGGGTTTTGGCTTCAGAGGCCATAACTCCAAATTTTTTGGTCATTCTTGTTTCTATTGGTCTCTATATGGTATAGGGATCATGCATATCAATTTTCATGAAGAAATTCCATGGGGAAGTCATCTGATCAAGAGTTGACTTCTTGAGCAAGTCAGTGTAAAATCAGGGCATCTGAGGCCCCCAGTGACCCAACCAAAGGGTGTTCTTCATCATTTTGATTATGTATGATCTTTATTTGATCATAGAAGATGTTATAAGTTCACAAAATTGAATAATTTCAAGCCATTTGCAAATTTGACTTTTTGGGAAAATGACTTGTAATGGAAACTTGCCATTTTGGGAAACTTTTTCAACCCTTGCTTTTTGATTCAAAAATGCTTCAAATGAAAAAACTTTGGTCATGAAAGTTGTAGAATGGATCATTCCCTTTTCAAAAAGTACAAGAACTCATTCTAATTCATTTTGGATCAAAAGTTATGGCTTGTCAAAGTTGGCAAAAATCACATAATTTCAAGTTTTCTACCAAAGAGGCAAAGTTGCAAAACCACTTGCCAAGACAAATTGAGCTTTCAAATGAACTTCTAATCTTTGCACAAACATAAATCAAGGCCTAAAATTCAGAATGCACCAAGAGTTTGTCCATTTTCATGACTTATGGATCAAGAAACTTCAAAAGGGCCAAAGTTGATTAAAGTTGCAAAACATCCTTCAAACCCTAATCCATTTGCTGGCTGGCTTCAAAACTGATCCCATGGCCCTCCTCATTTCTTGATGCGCAGGACACCCCTCTTGTCCTTGGCTAACTATTGGACCATACCTCTCTTACACAAAGCTTGACTTTTTTGCAAAAGACCCATACCAATCACAATAGGGCACAACCACTCCACAGACCTATCCATGAGTGATAAGTGGACCAAAGGCAAGCCATAACACCACACAACTCATGCTGAAACAGACCCCAAGCCATAGTTATCAAAAATCCTCCAACTTGCAAAACCATTCGAATCTCTCAGCTCACTCAACCATTCTTCAAACCAACTTCACCATTGATCTCAAAATGACTCACTGATCACAAACCATCCATCAAAACAGCCAAGAGCCTCACATAAACCAAATACGATTTCTTCCCCTCTCTGAACAGAACTCAATCAATCTCACAAACTAGCCAAAATAAACTCCAGATAAGCTTTGCAAACACTTGAGGAAGGTCAGTAGAGTTGATTGGAAGCAAGGAACTGGTCCAGAAGCTCTTGGGTTGAAAGCTTCGATTCAGGTAGCCATTGAAATTCATTTTTCCAGAAGCTCTATTTTAAGTTGTTAAATGGTTAAGTTTGATTCCCTGAGTTCAATGAACCTTTTATTTTTGAAAATGATGAAGAAATGAGTGTGTATGATCTGACTGAAATTTCTGCCATTTTTGAACTTGGTTTCGAAGCTTGTTAATGGTGAGGAATAAATTCCATTTGAGGGCAGGGATGAGCTTAGGGAAGTGGGAGGAAGTGATCTGGAGCTTTAGAGCCCCAGAAATGACCTAGGGAGTGAGTTTGAGTTTTTCAGGGAAGGGGGTCACCGGAGAAGACGACCGGAGCTCGTCTTCGGTGACCTGGAAATAATTAGGGTTAATTAATTAGGGTTAGCCAGGTTTGAATATGGACCCTTGATTCAGTGGACTTTGGTTGACTTGCGCGCAAACGTGTGGCCAGGATCTCATCATTATGCCCTAATCCTCAATTAATTAAATAAATCCAGTTTAATTAATTTTAAAGCAGAATTAGCCAGGTTTGAATTTCAACCCTCAGATCACGCGCCAAGTCAATTCCCGCGCCCTAGGTTCAAATCTCAGCCACTGGATCTGTTGACTTTCCATTTAATTCATTTTAATTTCATTTTTCTTGAATTTTCTTTCTCATTTTATTAAAAATAGTAAAACAAATCACAAAAATCTCATTTTTTGCATGCTGACTTAGAATATTTTTCTCATTCCAAAAATATTTTTATTTTTATTTTTTGCATTAAAAATTATTTTTAAATCATTTAAATGTTTATTTTTAATTAGTTAATGAAAATTAATTAATTAAAAATACATTTAGGTATTTAAAAATCACAAAAAAAATTCACATAGCATTTAGAAACATTTAGAAACATTGTCCAACTCTCAAACCAAATTTCTTTTTTGATCTTGATCCCTTTTGATCATTTTCTTTGGATTTAATTTCATTTCAAGGCATTATTTTGTTTCAAACTTCAAAAATTCATTACTGCCTAACCATTGGGAGTTGGATGATGATTCTTTTGGCATAGCATGTAGTTTATAGGATAAAATTTATTTGATTTGATATTGCATTCTCAATTTGTTTAGCATTTTTCTTGATGAGGTATCCCAAAACCCTAACAATCTTAGGAAGTTCATAACTTGCACTAGGTTAAGAGTTAGGTCCCCTCCTTTGGGAAGTGAACTTGTGTAGGGTTAGGGTTCCTTTGATCCCATTTTCAATTTTTTTGTCATATCATTTGCTTCTGGTTTTGATTTCTTGCATTGTATGTTGTTTATAAACCCTAATTTGTGCCTTCCTTTGCATCCATCTCTCATTTGCTTGCATTTAAGAACTTGCCATGACACTTTGTGCATCTACATGATTCATAATGCATCTTAGGACATGTTGGAATCATGTTTGATCATTGCATCTTTCATTTGTCATGTTGTATGTCATTTGCATTTCATAACTTTTCATGTATGTTCATGGTTCAAAGCATGCCCCATTTGCATCCTTATGTTCACTTGATCATTCTCATGCCTTGCCTCATGTTTGTATCAACTCATAGCATCGTTAACTTCATGATCTTGCTTCTGGTTTTGGTTTGCATCATGGCATTGCATCTCATCCTCATTGTGTTTCATTTTCTTATGCTAACATTTCAGGTGGTAAGTTGTTTGAGAAGTGAATTTGCCTTCACTTCTCACAATCTCTTTTCATCCCCTTCATACTTTCTTTGCTGCATTTTGTATGTGTATTAGAGTGAGCTTGCTCATTCATGTTCATCTCTTCTTTCTTCCTCCAAGCAACTTGTCTTCTTAAGTGAAGCAAGTTGTTTTGCTTCTCTGCTCCTCTCCTTGGTGGTTCTTTGAAGATCTTCCTACAAACCTCACTAACCCTAGGAACAACTAAGCATGATAACAATTAGGGTTTTGATTAGTCCCCCCATTTAGTTTTACCTTTGTGTCATCTTTGAGTCTTCTCTTCTCACCTCATATTCAAGGACTAAACCCTAAAGGCTTTAAGGCTTTGTGATTAAGCTTATGCCTGCATCCTTCTATTAGGATGGAGTGTATAACTTTAATCCTAAGTGTTAAACCCTTAATGTGTTTAACTCCTTTAATCAATCCACTTAATAATTATCAAGACATCAAACTTGTAACTTGGGCCTTGCATTAGGGTTCTAATTCTTCCTTAATTGGTTAAGAAGGACTAACCCTAGTGTTAATGGACAAGTCCCCCTCAAGTTGTCTTACAAACCAAAAAAATCAATTCTTCATCTTACCATTAACTAAAATCCACCTAATAAAGGCTTTGTTTTGTCATAAGGTTAATCCCTAATCATGGATTGAGTTGAGGAGACTTTCTCAGCTTAAATGTTCTCATCTATTATCCTTCTATTAGGATGGTGTAATGGGTCCATTAAATCCTTGATTATGGCTTAATCTCATTACTCAACACTAAACAAAAACAACAAAAACATTTAAATAATCATAAGTAGGTTAATGATCTTAATCCTACATCATGGTGATTAAGTGTGAGATGCTGACTTCACACTTAAGGTATTCTCATTACCCCTAATCAGAGGGAGGATGTGATGAGTTTACTAACCCATTGGTTTAGGTTTAAGCTCATTTTCTTATGACAAACTTCCAAAAGGCAATAAAAGATTGAAAACACAATAAACAAACAATAATCGTCCCCTCCGGGATTCTTTTCTCATCTCATTCACTCACAAACGAGAACTCGCTTCTTCCGTCTAATGCAAGACAGTTTGCACCTGAGCCAGACAGGTCATACACTTGAGCATAGACAAGCAAGCAGTTCACAAGTCAATTTATCTTTCAGTTCTCTTTGGGTCGAACTACGGTGTTCTGACTTCCTCATTGCACGAGAGGATACGTAGGCATAACTTAACTGTTATTGTAAACACTGACACTTCACATATTTCACTTCCCTCTCCTTCCAGCATTATTCTTTAAGTCTCACAGTCTTGAGCATTTCATTCTTATTCTTACACTGACACTTCACATATTTCACTTCCCTCTTCTTTTACACTGGCACTTGCATTCTTTCCAGCTTTGATACACAGATTGCACTGACACTACCCCTTTGAAACACAAATCTTTTAAGCATGGATCCCATCGAGTACGGCGGACAATCTGGGTGCTAATACCTTCCCAGGTTGTAACCAACCCCCTTTCTCAGTCTCTCTGGTTCGCTACCGTCTTATCCATCTTTTCTTAGGTTTATGCAGCATTACCTTTCCTTCGGGATAAAAATGCCTAGCTGGCGACTCTATTCATTTCCTTCCTCTTTCGCCGACCATTCGCGTCTGTACCCCATTTGACCTAGGTGTCATTTTGGTGGGAGCGACAGCTTGGCGACTCTGCTGGGGAAACCCTTATACTGTAACTAGGGCTTCTGGTTCTTTTTGTGGGTTCCTCCTAGCGCTTTTTTGATTTGTGTTTACCGGGGTGTTATGTGCTATTTGTGTTTGTATATTTTCCTTATTTACTGCTTTATGTACAGTTACCCATTGCTTTCTTTACAGCTTTATATATCATACTGTCATATTGTCATCTTGCTGGATCTGGTTTTTTGTTTCGGTGGGTGGGGTTCTATTGAGAGTTTAAGGCCCTATACCTGGGACCTGAGTGACACCTAGGCTAGAGTGGTTCATGTTCTTTCCCATTCCATTTCGGTCTGGTGCGGGAATATGAAACACGGTTCAGATATGGGTTTCTTCTTGAGAACTCTGTGCTACAGATCTCCTGTAGTGCTAGGGCTATCTGGGAAGCCTGCTAAGTCTGGATGACCTTTATTATGACCTTCAGAAACTGAGTTGAATTAGAGGAGGATTTTTTATGGTTATTGTAAACACTGTACATCCGGGTTAGAAGTGTTTACACTTCTCATAACTGATCCAAGTCTGAGGATTCTTGTTTTAGAACACTACCTGTGAGGGGGTTGGGCTGTTTACAGGTTTGCAGGTACCCTTGACCACAACATACCCTGATACTTTGTTTTGATTAAGAGTACTCCACTTTGGACAGTTCTTATGATTTAACCCTGGACATGTGACTCTTTATTTGAGTCCTCCACCTTGGTTACTGGATTTCTAAACTTCCATCTGGGCTTCTTAAACATACATGGACTTATATCAAGGCAGTTAATCAGATCCATCTTGATCACAAACCCTTGCATATCATTTGCATACTCATCATTTGCATCATTTAACATTTGTTTATTTGTTTTTCAGGGTATCCACATCATATCTGGCTTGGTTTTGACCCCTTCATCTGCATAGACCCCTGTTCATCAGTATCTGCTTCAGCTATCTTCATCAGGTGTCTGCTTCAGTCACTTTTTATCACCAGCTTCAGCCTATCAGTGGCTCATCTCCAGTATCAGTCTTCATCATCAGCATCTGTTTTCAGCTCTTCATCAGCAGTCATGGCACCCAAGAAGAGCAACATTTCACACCACTTCTTTGAGCCTGTGCTGGCTGGCATCAGGCAGGTCCAGGCACTTATCACTCCAGACCACATCCCATTATTCAGAGAGCATTATGGAGGCATCCTTGATATGGTCATGGACCTAGACCCTTCTCAGAGGAGTTTGATCCACACCTTCCTACAGTTCTATGACCCTCCTTTGAGATGCTTCACTTTCCAGAACTTTCAGCTTGGACCCTTGCTGGAGGAGTTCTCATCATTGATTGGAGTACCTGTCAGGGGTGGTATCCCCTTCAATCCTGAGATGACTTCTCCCAGCAATGAAGAAGTGGCAAAAGCACTGTACCTGGAACCCATTTTGATTGAGCAGAACATGACCACAAAGGCTGGGATCCCTGGTTTGCACTTAGACTTTCTGACTTCTCAGGCCATCCTGAAGGCCTCTTTGGGAGAATGGAGGGAAGTTTGTGCATTGTTGGCCCTCAGTATATATGGGGTGATATTATTTGCAGATGAGCCCAAGTTTATCAGCAAGAATGCCATTCATCTCTTCCTTCTGAGGAACCCAGTGCCCACATTGCTGGGAGATTTCTATTATTCTGTTAACCAAAGGAATGAGAAGCAAAGAGGAAGGTTGGTGAGATGCTGTGCTCCCCTGTTCCATACCTGGCTGCTCAAACACTTACCTAGGACTGATGCCTTCCTGAATCCTCACCAACAGAAGAATTGGGCTAAAAGGCTTATTGCTTTGACTTCAGATGACATCAGATGGTGTACCCAGAGTACCAAAGGCAGGGACATAATCACTAGCTGTGGACAGTTCCCCAATGTACCTCTGATAGGAGTGAAGGGTTGCATCAACTACAACCCTTTGCTGTTTAAGAGACAGTTAGGCTATGCTTTGGTTCACCCTCCTAGAGTGCAAGACTTGGCTGAAACCCTGTATTGTGAGATAAAACCTAATATAGCTGTTGTCAGACAAGCATCCTGGGCTTGGGACAACATCCAGACCAAAGGGATGGCCATTCTTGGGAGGTGCAACAATGTGGCTTCAGCTCAGTATTATGAATGGTCTCATGCTAGAGCTCAGATTTCTGGGATGCCTTTCACCATTGAGGATACACCTGGACCATCCACAGCACCACCTCCAGCCACTGTCAGCTTGGAAGAATTTGAGAAGCTGAAAGAAAGGAATGAGAATCTGTCTCAAGCTCTAAAGAAGACCCTCTGGGAGAGGAGTGATGGTCGTCTAGACATTGAGAGGTTGGAAAAGCTTAAGGTGGAGCATCTAGTCAGGATTGAGAAAGCAGAGGACTACATCAGGAAATCAAGAGCTGGAGAGCAAATTTTGAAGAATGCTTGTAAAGAGGCCCAGTTTCAGAAGGCTAGGACTGATCTATATCTAAAAGAAAGTCAAGATAGGTGGGTCAGAATCACTGAAGCTCGCACTCAAGAGGATAAGAGAACTCAGGCCAGGATTGAGCAATTGGAGGCCAATGAAAAGAAACAACAGGAGGCTCTGCTAGCAGCCCAGAAGGAGATTTCAGAGTTGAAGCTTAGGGCTGGTGTGAAGAAGTCAAAGGACCAAGACATGCATAAAAAGCTGACCACTGCCATCACCACCAGGAACCTCCTCATTAGGACCATTACAGAGCACCCAGCTGGTCCAGTGACTGAAGCACTTTTGAAGGAGGTTAAGGAGGATGAGTTTGGATTAGATGTTTGACTTCTTTGCTTGTTGTTATTTCCATTTCATGTACTTTTCTTTTTATATTGTATTTTGACCCCTCAGGGGCATGTGTTGTAAAAACCAAACTATGTATGATACACCTTTGGTAATGTATTTGTCAGTTTGTTTCATTTGAGTTTCTTTTCTCAAGCAACATCAAAGCATCTTCCTCAGGGTCTGGAAAGGTCAAAACCAAGAGCCAAGCCGGATACCTTGGAAAATAAATAAGCATACTGCATTGCATACTAACTCTTGTTTTGTTTTGTAGGATTTTGTTTTGTTTTTGCTAACTCTGTTGTGATTCAGGAATTATTGCTCGCCATCGGGTGTTCCCTCTCAACCGTCCGCACAGGTATCCTACTCGCAACAATCTTCCTAGTATCCAAATGGATCAAGTACAGTAAGATCTGACAGAGGTCAGAACTCAGATGGCTAACGAAAGGCTGGAGATGAGAAACCAAATGACCCAATTCATGGAAGTAATGAACGGCTTGGCCCAAAGTCAAGAAAGGTTGAGGGCATTGGTAGAAAGACAAACCCCGGAAGAACCCCATCTGGGAACTGGAGGAACAAGTAACAATGAAAGGGGGCAGCCTCATGCTAATCCACCAGTATATGGGCCTCATCTACACCCGGAAGTCAATATCCCGGTTAACGTGCAAGGAAATACTACTGCAGGCAGGATCTTGCAAGAAGATCCTCAAGAGGAGCAGTTCACTGTAATGGAAGTTGGGGATGAAGTTTATGATAGAAGGCTTGACGAAATTGCTGAGAAGTTGAGATCTCTGGAGTCTCAAAATTCCTTGGGTTTTGATGTCATGGATATGGGGTTAGTGGATGGGGTAAGGATTCCCCATAAGTTTAAACCCCCTTTCTTCGAGAAGTATAATGGAACTTCCTGTCCACGAACTCACTTACAGTCCTTTCTGGGGAGACTTAAGGCATACACCATGGATGAAAAACTGTGGATGTTTTACTTTGAAGACAGTTTGACTGGGGCTTCAAGGGAGTGGTACTCACACTTAACCAGGGCTACAATCAGATGCTGGAAGGACCTAGCTGAGGCCTTCATCAGGCAGTACCAATATAATCTGGACATGGCTCCTAACAGGACCCTTTTGATGGGAATGTCTCAGTCCTCCAGAGAAAGCTTCAGGGAGTATGCCCAGAGGTGGAGACAGCTCGCTGCTGCTGTCCAGCCACCCATGTCGGAAAGAGAAATGGCCGACATGTTTATGAATACTCTGCTAGGGACATATATTGATAGGCTAGCTGCCTTTTCTTCCACCAGCTTCGCAGACGTGGTTATAGCTGGAGAAAGAATTGAGATCCTTCTGAAGATGGGTAAGATTTCTGATAATGGTGCAAGTTCGTCTAGCAACCCCAGGAAGCCTTTTGTGGGACCTAGAAGAACTGGGGAGACAAATTCCATTCATGCCAGCAGGGGCAGACCTCAGGATGTTCACAGGTCAGTGGCAACTGTCACTATCCCAACTCCAATTCCTCAGCAACCAGCATACCAACAACCACAACAACCCCATTATCAACAGCAAGTTCAGTATCCGCCACAGAGAGCATACAACAACAATAACAACAATCAACAACAAAGACCCTTTCAACAAAGACCATCACAGGCAAATAGGGTGATTGATCCAATCCCTATGCCTTATGCCGCTTTATTGCCACAACTCCTGAAACTCAACTTGGTTGAATTAAGGACATTGGCACCACCAGATCCCTCTAATCTCCCAAGAAATTATGATGTCAACGCCAGATGTGCTTTCCATTCCAATGCACCTGGCCACAATACGGAAAAATGCAGGGCTTTGCAAATGAAGGTACAAGACTTGGTGGATTCTAAAGCCCTCAACTTTGCACCCCCTCCAAGTGTCACCAAGAATCCCATGCCCAACCATGGAGGACCAAGAATTAATGCCATTGAGGAAGACAAGCCATCTTTCTTAATCACCAGTGTTGGACAGATTCGGACGCCTCTGGTCGAAATTAAAGCTCAGCTTCTAGAGTACCAGATGTTCCCCGGGTGTGAGCTCGGTTGTGGGTACTGCAACATTTCAGTCAACGGGTGTGATAATTTGAGAAGCGGCATAGATGGTCTTATCAAAAGTGGTATACTTCAGATCACAACAATGGCGCCTACAAATCCAGCAATCCCTTTGACAACATTTTCTGACTCTTCTACAACTGCAACAACAATCCTTCCGACCAATTCATCAATATCATCAACAATGGCTTCATCCATCACTTCAACAAATCAAGTTTCAACAACTATTTCTTCTACAACATCAGCATCCATTTATTCAGCAGGATCTTCTACAACACCAACATCTATTAATGAAGATATCTCAGCAGTCACTATTTATTATGATCCGTCAAGTGTTCCTCCAAACAACAACTTTCAACAACAAACAGTGGCACCTCCTGCCAGGTCACCAGTCACCATTTACTACGATCCGCACACCATTTCAGTACCCTCCTCTGCAGCAGTCAGTCCAGTTACCATCACGGTGCCTGGACCAGTTCCATATGAAAGCAGTAATGCCATACCTTGGCATTATGGCTCTGACCTCTACTGCAACGGGGAGAAAATCACTTTTGATTCTTCAACCTCTTCTCCACAGATTGATAATGTTGGGGGAGGCGGAGGTTTCACCAGAAGCGGACGCCTTTTTGCCTCACAATTGCAAAGACCTAATGCCGAAGCGGAAGCTGCTGCCAAAGCAAAGGGAAAGAGTGTAATACCTGAAGAACCAATTCTCAAGGAAACTCAGAAGACGTCTTTTGAGCAAGATGTAGACGAGTTTATGAGGATTATAAAGAGAAGTGATTACAAAGTGGTGGATCAGCTTCACCAAACTCCCTCAAAGATCTCCATATTATCCCTGCTGATGTGTTCTGAAGCTCACAGGAATGCATTACTGAAAGTCCTGCACGCAACATACGTGCCAGAGGAGATCACAGTTAATCAACTAGAAACTGTTGTGGCAAATGTCAACACCAGTCATGGACTGGGCTTTACCAATGCTGATTTAACAACTGAGGGACGTAACCACAACAAGGCTTTACACATCACTCTAGAATGCAAGGGTGCTGTTCTATCCCATGTGCTGGTAGACACTGGGTCTTCACTCAATGTTCTACCAAAGAAAGTCTTAGTGAAGCTGGAGTACGATGGCTTGGCACTGCGTCCAAGTAATTTGGTGGTGAGAGCATTTGATGGCTCTAAAAGATCAGTGCTAGGAGAGATTGATCTGCCTGTGATGATTGGCCCGCAAACCTTCAAAATTACCTTCTATGTGATGGACATTCAGCCGGCCTACAACTGTTTTTTGGGTAGACCTTGGATCCATGCCGCTGGCGCTGTTACGTCTACCCTTCACCAGAAGCTGAAATTCGAGTGGGAAGGCCAGATCATCACCATTTGTGGTGAAGAAGATATTTTTTTTAGCCATTTGGCTACGTATAAGTACATTGAGATGGATGGAGAGATCCATGAAACTATGAGCCAAGGGTTTGAGGCCCTGAACATAAATGAAGCATCTGCTATACTGGGAACCTCCATGACGTTTTATCAGCAAGCCAGGAAGGTTGTTGAAGAGGGGACTGCCCAAGGCTGGGGCAAGCTGCTGCCCGTGGAGAAGAAGGAGGACAGATTTGGGTTGGGTTACAGACCAACTCAACAAGATCAATCAGAGGCAGCCAAGAAGCCCAGTTTTGTCAGCGGGGGAATGCTCACCCCAGATGCAGTGAACAACTTGGAAGACGAGGAAGAAAGCGACCGCAACCTGGAGAGCTGGATACGTCCAAGGATCCCGGGGAGCCAAGTCCTTAACTGGTCTTCCCAGGAAATTATAAGGGTTACTCCTGCAGAGTAATTATTATTTCCTGTATTTTTAAGCATGCATCAAGTCTTGCATCTTGCCCAAGATGACAAGACTCATTTTGTAATCGGGCCATCTTGTAATTTTGTGCAAACAGATCAATCAATGAATATCGGACATCTTTTGCAAATGAGTCTTCTTCTTTTCCACATACTGTTTTTCATTTTTCTTTTTGTACAAAAATAAAATGGCAATGTTTTCCATAATGATAAACTTCATTTCACCTTTTTCTAAACAAGATTAAAATCAATCACTAAAACGAACAATCTAAACCCTTGCAGAGAGTGCCTTTCAGACTGCACCGACAACAACACTGCTATGGCTTCGTATGACTTTGACAATCCAATCAATCAAGCGGATGAAGGGGTTGAAGAAGATTATGAGCTACCTGAAGAGCTAGCCAGGTTGTTAAGGCAAGAGGAGAAGGTTATCACTCCTCATCAGGAGGAGGTTGAAACAGTTAATCTTGGTACAGAGGAAGATGTGAAAGAAGTTAAGACCGGGGCCTGCTTACAAGACTCAGTGAAAGAGCAACTGATTGATATGCTTCGAGAGTATGTGGATGTCTTTGCTTGGTCTTATCAGGATATGCCAGGGTTGGACACCGATATTGTCATGCACAAACTGCCTTTGAAAGAAGACTGCCCGCCAATAAAACAGAAGCTCCGCCGTACTCGCCCAGATATGGAAATGAAGATTAAGGAAGAGGTACAAAAACAGTGGGATGTCGGTTTCCTTGCTGTAACTAGCTATCCGCCATGGGTTGCTAATATTGTACCTGTTCCTAAGAAAGACGGCAAGGTGAGGATGTGTGTGGATTACCGGGATCTGAACAGAGCCAGCCCGAAAGATGACTTCCCATTACCTCACATTGATGTATTGGTTGATAATACGGCTCAGTTCTCGGTGTTCTCCTTCATGGACGGATTTTCAGGATATAATCAGATCAAGATGTCACCTGAAGATATGGAGAAGACAACTTTCATCACACCCTGGGGCACGTTCTGTTATAAGGTAATGCCATTCGGACTGAAGAATGCTGGTGCAACCTATCAACGGGCTATGGTAACATTATTCCACGACATGATCCATAAAGAAATCGAATGTTATGTGGATGACATGATTGCCAAGTCCCTCACAGAAGAAGACCACCTGGTGAATCTGTTGAAGTTATTCAAGCGTCTGAGGAAGTACCAACTGAAGTTGAACCCCAACAAATGCACATTCGGGGTACGATCCGGTAAGCTGCTGGGATTTATTGTGAGTGAGAAAGGGATTGAAGTTGACCCTGACAAAGTTAAAGCCATTCAAGAAATGCCTGCACCGAAGTCAGAAAAAGAAGTTCGAGGGTTTTTAGGTAGATTAAACTACATTTCAAGGTTCATATCTCACCTTACAGCAACCTGTGAACCCTTGTTCAAGCTGTTAAGAAAAGAACAAACGGTCAGGTGGAATGAAGACTGCCAGAGGACTTTTGACAAAATCAAGGAGTACTTACAAGAGCCTCCGATCCTTATGCCTCCAGTTGAAGGAAGACCTCTAATCATGTACTTGACAGTATTAGAAGAATCAATGGGGTGTGTGTTGGGCCAGCATGACGAGTCTGGCCGAAAAGAGTATGCAATATACTACCTAAGCAAAAAGTTTACCGACTGTGAACAACGTTATTCACTGCTCGAGAAAACTTGCTGTGCTTTAGCGTGGGCTGCTCGCCGACTAAGACAGTATATGTTGACCCACACTACTTTATTGATCTCAAAGATGGACCCAGTTAAGTACATATTTGAGAAGCCAGCACTTACCGGACGGGTTGCAAGATGGCAAATGATCCTCACAGAATATGACATCCAGTACACATCTCAAAAAGCCATCAAGGGCAGTGTATTGTCTGATTACCTTGCTGAGCAGCCTATTGATGATTACCAGCCTATGAGGTTTGACTTCCCTGATGAAGAAATCATGTTCATAAAAGCAAAAGATCACGAAGAGCCTGTTCACACTGAAGGGCCTGACCCGGAAGAAGAATGGACTATGATGTTTGATGGGGCTGTTAACATGAATGGTCGTGGTGTTGGTGCAGTACTCATTACACCTAAGGGAGTTCACATGCCTTTCTCGGCAAAACTCACCTTTAACTGCACTAACAACGAAGCTGAATACGAAGCTTGCATTATGGGTCTTGAGGAAGCCATTGACCTCAGGATCAAGACTTTGACTGTGTTCGGAGATTCAACTCTGGTAATTAATCAAACCAACGGCAAATGGTACACATACCAGGATCATCTGATACCTTATAGGGATTATACAAGAAGGTTATTGACTTTCTTCACAACAGTCAAGCTTGAGTATATTCCCCGAGATGAAAATCAGTTCGCAGATGCTCTGGCTACCATTTCATCCATGATCAAAGTTCAAGCCGCCAACTTTGTACCTCGGATTTCAGTGTCCAGACTTGACAGACCAGCATATGTATTTGCAGCAGACGTTGTCAAAGATGATAAGCCTTGGTTCCATGATATCAAATGCTTCTTGGAGGATCAAACATACCCACCTGGGGCATCTTCCAATGACAAGAAGACATTAAGAAGGCTAGCTGGTAGTTTCTTCCTGAATACTGACGGTTCCCTGTACAAGAGAAACTTTGATATGGTACTCCTCAGATGCGTTGATAGGACAGAAGCAGACTTGTTGATGCACGAGGTGCATGAAGGATCCTTTGGTACCCATGCAGGAGGGCATGCAATGGCTAAAAAGTTGTTGAGATCAGGCTATTACTGGATCACAATGGATGCAGACTGTTGTGCCTATGCCAGAAAATGCCATAAATGCCAGATCTATGCGGATAAGGTGCATGTGCCTCCCAATCCTTTGAATGTGATATCTTCACCCTGGCCCTTTGCCATGTGAGGCACTGATATGATTGGCAAGATTGAACCGACTGCTTCAAATGGCCACAGATTCATCCTGGTAGCCATTGACTATTCTACCAAGTGGGTTGAAGCAGCTTCCTATGCAAATGTTACAAGACAAGTGGTAGCCCGATTTCTAAAGAGAGATATCATCTGTCGGTATGGAGTTCCCGAGCGAATCATTACTGATAATGGTTCCAACTTAAACAACAAAATGATGGCAGAGCTGTGCCGGGACTTCAAGATCCAACACCACAATTCTTCTCCTTACAGGCCAAAGATGAATGGCGCTGTTGAGGCAGCTAATAAGAATATCAAGAAGATTGTGCAAAAGATGGTAGTTACCTATAAAGACTGGCATGAAATGCTACCATTTGCCTTGCATGGGTACCGTACGTCGATCAGAACACCCACTGGGGCAACACCGTATCAACTTGTGTATGGTATGGAGGCAGTCCTACCTGTTGAAGTTGAATTACCCTCCTTGCGGGTACTGATGGATGTTAAACTGAGTGAAGCAGAATGGGTCCGATCCTGATACGAACAACTGAGTCTGATTGAAGAGAAGAGATTAGCTGCAATCTGTCATGGGCAGCTGTATCAGAAAAGAATGAAGAAAGCCTTCGATCAGAAAGTCAGGCTCCGAGAGTACCAAGTAGGAGATCTTGTGCTGAAAAGACTCCTCCCTCCTCATACAGACCATAGGGGCAAGTGGACTCCGAACTATGAAGGACCATTCGTAGTAAAGAAAGTTTTCTCTGGTGGAGCACTGATGCTCAGCACTATGGATGGTGAAGACTTCCCGTCCCCTGTGAATTCAGATGCAGTTAAAAAATACTTCGCATAAAAATGACCCGCTGGACATAAAAACAGAATGTAAGTCCAGGCAAAAATAGGGCATCCCGGCGAGTCAAAAACAGAATAAAAGACTCGGGCAAAAATAAGGGGAAATAAACAAAAAATGTACACCCGCTGAGTTGAAAAGCCGCATTGGACAACTCAGGCAAAAATGGGTATCCCGGTGGATCAAAAACCAGAAAAGGGCGATCCACGCAAAATAAGGGGATAAGCGAACAACTGCATTCTGAACTCATCTGTATCATTTGCAACATGGTAAGCTTCGAAAGGTTCGAGCTTCAGTCAGAATCAGCCTTCTCCAGAAAGCAAGACGAGAAGAACGTCAAAAGTCATATGAGTCATAGCAAAAGGGAAGCTCCTCGAAGCGTCATCAACATTGCCAACATCTTTTTTCTCAATTTGTAACAATCCCCTCATTCTAGGGGACTTGTTCCTTTGACTGTATCTTGCCAATTCAGGGCATACGAATTAATAAAATCAGATTTTCAGTCATGTTTCGTCTCGTACACTTTATTCTTGTTTACAAAGAATGTACGATGTCTTTAAGATATTGATTGCATAAATACAGATGTTTTTCTTCTAAAAATACATGCTTACAGGAAATATACTTACTCCCGGGAGTGTCTAAACTCCTATGATGGAATCCGGTAAGGGACACCCCGGGATTATTTGTGCGTTTCTCTGTCTTTTCAGGATTGCAGGTATTCAAAACACAACGTGGGGCATGAAAGCTTCACCCCAGCAAGCTGGCAAATCAGTATCTACTCAGTCTTAGCACCAGGAGTGCTTTCTCCCCAGCTGAGTTGCCATTTGTTATTCCTCCTCGGCCAAGTACAGAAGCCAGGGAACCGTCTCCCCACAGAGTGTCAACCTTTGCCCGGAGAGTAATGCGTGAAGAAATCACTACAGAGTGAAGAAGGCTTCTACAAACCCCAGCTGGGTCCCCCATTACTAGGATAGGTCTATCAGTGACCTATTTCCCCCATGCAGATGCATCTTATCAGATCTACCAATGATCTTATCCCCAGCTGGGATGTCCACTTCAAGCAGATCAGCCAGAGATCTTCACAGCAAAGGGATCCGAATCCCGGATCTTTACCTTTTGCATAATCATAGCATTCGCATCATATTCTCCCCGCAGAGCGTAGCATTCCGTCTAATACGGAGCATTACGGCAAAATCAAACACATTGCATAATCATAAGCCATGTTCTGAATCAAACACTTGTGAATACTGACAATCCATCAACGATGTACAGAAAACTCCCCAGATTCCCCGGCAGAGAGCCAGGGCACTTTCCCTAAAGATACAGATACTCCCTGACACCCGTCCGTGTCATATCCCCAGTAGAAAGCAAAAGCGTCCCCTTTGCACTTACAAATACACATATACACAATTCCTTGACACCCGTCCGTGTCACCTCCCCCAGCATAGTCACCCAAACACTTTGGAAACCATACACTTGTTTATAATACACTTTCTCCGACAACTCGTCTGTGTTACTCATCCTCTTTTTACTCATACAGATACTCGTCCGTATCTTGCATACACCACTTGTATCCCCTCAGATTCGGCACTCGTCTGTGTTCTTTGTTAAACGGTTGGTACCCGTCCGCATCATCATCTCTGAACATGCGTCAAGCGTTTGTTTCTACCTGATACTCGTCCGTATCATAGTCTTAAGGATGCTCGTCCGCATCTTTAATCTATACACCGTGTCAAACACTTAGGTCTTCTTGAGTTTAGACACTCGTATGTGTCTATTATTCCCCAGAAGAGTCCCCTCAGATTCGACACTCGTCTGTGTTCTTTGTTAACCAGTTGATACTCGTCCGTATCATCATCTCTGAACATGTGTCAGTGTTTGTTTCTACCCGATACTCGTCCGTATCACGGTCTTAAGGATGCTCGTCCGCATCTTTAATCCATACACAGTACCCGAACACTTATACCTTCCTTTTCTTGGATGTAAACACTCGTCCGTGTTTACTATTCCCCAACAAAGCCCCCAACAAAGCTTGTTGAACTACCTTCTATCTGACATTCGTCCTATGTCATGATACCTTTTCGACAGCCGTACCCTGTCAGGTGATCGTCCTTCACCTTTGGATGACCGTCCCTCATCCTTTCCCCCAGCGGAGCCTCCATTATTGGAACCCTTTTCTGTCTGACATTCGTCCTATGTCGTGACATTTTTAGCAGTCGTCATCTGCTAGGTGATCGTCCTTTACCTCTTGATGATTGTCCTTCATCACTTTATCCGATGGCCGTCCCCATCGTTGATCTGGTTATCTGAAATTCGTCCTATGTCATGATACCCTCAGAGCAGCCGTACCCTGCTAGGTGATCGTCCTTCACCTCTTGATGGTCGTCCTTCATCATGCTTATCCGATGGCCGTCCCCATCGTCGACCTTTTCTGGCATTCGTCCTATGTCGCGATACTTTCGGCAGCCGTACCCTACCAAGTGATCGTCCTTCACCTTAGATGACCGTCCCTCATCTTATTCCCAACAGAGCAGCCGTCCCCTGCTAGGTGATCGTCCTTCACCTTTGATGCCCGTACCTCATCATGTTATTTCATTTACCTATAATCCCCAGAGAGTCTTATAGCTTTACTTGATTGCCGTCTCCATCATAATTTCTCATATCCCCAGCTTGTCGGCCGTCCCCGTCACTGCTTTATTTCCCACATTTTCCCCAGCATGTCGGTCGTCCCCGTCATAGCTTTATCCTCGGCAGTCGTCCTCTGCTTGACGGTCATCCTCCGACGCCCGCACTTTATATACATACTTTATTTTCCTTTACAATCTATATCCCTTTTCTTCTTCATTCTGTGAGTGCAAATTTTGGACTGTCTTTGGTATTCAACCACAAGTTATCTTGTTTGCCTGTTAAGCCGTTGCTTACATCCTGCACAGCTAACTCATGATTGAATAGGGGCAGCTGTAAACACCCCAAATTTTCCCTCACCCATTCACACCATGGCTTGTGATCTTTTCATATGCATAAATTCAATCATGGCATCTCATACCACATTTTGATTCACTGCATTGCTTCTAAGGCATCTGCATCTAGGGTTTGTGATCTGAGCTATCCAAGAGCCATTTGAGACACTCCAAAGGTCATAAATCACTTCAAAGGGGTCCATGTATGTTCAAGCATCATATTATATCCTCACAAAGTCAAGAAAGTTAAAGAATCACAAGAACTGAGGATGGCATGGAAGCAGAGCCAGGTTTAACTGCACAGATGACCTAGAATTAGGGTTTTGGCTTCAGAGGCCATAACTCCAAATTTTTTGGTCATTCTTGTTTCTATTGGTCTCTATATGGTATAGGGATCATGCATATCAATTTTCATGAAGAAATTCCATGGGGAATTCATCTGATCAAGAGTTGACTTCTTGAGCAAGTCAGTGTAAAATCAGGGCATCTGAGGCCCCCAGTGACCCAACCAAAGGGTGTTCTTCATCATTTTGATTATGTATGATCTTTATTTGATCATAGAAGATGTTAGAAGTTCACAAAATTGAATAATTTCAAGCCATTTGCAAAGTTGACTTTTTGGGAAAATGATTTGTAATGGAAACTTGCCATTTTGGGAAACTTTTTCAACCCTTGCTTTTTGATTCAAAAATGCTTCAAATGAGAAAACTTTGGTCATGAAAGTTGTAGAATGGATCATTCCCTTTTCAAAAAGTACAAGAACTCATTCTAATTCATTTTGGATCAAAAGTTATGGCTTGTCAAAGTTGGCAAAAATCACATAATTTCAAGTTTTCTACCAAAGAGGCAAAGTTGCAAAACCACTTGCCAAGACAAATTGAGCTTTCAAATGAACTTCTAATCTTTGCACAAACATAAATCAAGGCCTAAAATTCAGAATGCACCAAGAGTTTGTCCATTTTCATGACTTATGGATCAAGAAACTTCAAAAGGGCCAAAGTTGATTAAAGTTGCAAAACATCCTTCAAACCCTAATCCATTTGCTGGCTGGCTTCAAAACTGATCCCATGGCCCTCCTCATTTCTTGCTGCGCAGGACACCCCTCTTGTCCTTGGCTAACTATTGGCCCATACCTCTCTTACACAAAGCTTGACTTTTTTGCAAAAGACCCATACCAATCACAATAGGGCACAACCACTCCACAGACCTATCCATGAGTGATAAGTGGACCAAAGGCAAGCCATAACACCACACAACTCATGCTGAAACAGACCCCAAGCCATAGTTATCAAAAATCCTCCAACTTGCAAAACCATTCGAATCTCTCAGCTCACTCAACCATTCTTCAAACCAACTTCACCATTGATCTCAAAATGACTCACTGATCACAAACCATCCATCAAAACAGCCAAGAGCCTCACATAAACCAAATACGATTTCTTCCCCTCTCTGAACAGAACTCAATCAATCTCACAAACTAGCCAAAATAAACTCCAGATAAGCTTTGCAAACACTTGAGGAAGGTCAGTAGAGTTGATTGGAAGCAAGGAACTGGTCCAGAAGATCTTGGGTTGAAAGCTTCGATTCAGGTAGCCATTGAAATTCATTTTTCCAGAAGCTCTATTTTAAGTTGTTAAATGGTTAAGTTTGATTCCCTGAGTTCAATGAACCTTTTATTTTTGAAAATGATGAAGAAATGAGTGTGTATGATCTGACTGAAATTTCTGCCATTTTTGAACTTGGTTTCGAAGCTTGTTAATGGTGAGGAATAAATTCCATTTGAGGGCAGGGATGAGCTTAGGGAAGTGGGAGGAAGTGATCTGGAGCTTTAGAGCCCCAGAAATGACCTAGGGAGTGAGTTTGAGTTTTTCAGGGAAGGGGGTCACCGGAGAAGACGACCGGAGCTCGTCTCCGGTGACCTGGAAATAATTAGGGTTAATTAATTAGGGTTAGCCAGGTTTGAATATGGACCCTTGATTCAGTGGACTTTGGTTGACTTGCGCGCAAACGTGTGGCCAGGATCTCATCATTATGCCCTAATCCTCAATTAATTAAATAAATCCAGTTTAATTAATTTTAAAGCAGAATTAGCCAGGTTTGAATTTCAACCCTCAGATCACGCGCCAAGTCAATTCCCGCGCCCTAGGTTCAAATCTCAGCCACTGGATCTGTTGACTTTCCATTTAATTCATTTTAATTTCATTTTTCTTGAATTTTCTTTCTCATTTTATTAAAAATAGTAAAACAAATCACAAAAATCTCATTTTTTGCATGCTGACTTAGAATATTTTTCTCATTCCAAAAATATTTTTATTTTTATTTTTTGCATTAAAAATTATTTTTAAATCATTTAAATGTTTATTTTTAATTAGTTAATGAAAATTAATTAATTAAAAATACATTTAGGTATTTAAAAATCACAAAAAAATTCACATAGCATTTAGAAACATTTAGAAACATTGTCCAACTCTCAAACCAAATTTCTTTTTTGATCTTGATCCCTTTTGATCATTTTCTTTGGATTTAATTTCATTTCAAGGCATTATTTTGTTTCAAACTTCAAAAATTCATTACTGCCTAACCATTGGGAGTTGGATGATGATTCTTTTGGCATAGCATGTAGTTTATAGGATAAAATTGATTTGATTTGATATTGCATTCTCAATTTGTTTAGCATTTTTCTTGATGAGGTATCCCAAAACCCTAACAATCTTAGGAAGTTCATAACTTGCACTAGGTTAAGAGTTAGGTCCCCTCCTTTGGGAAGTGAACTTGTGTAGGGTTAGGGTTCCTTTGATCCCATTTTCAATTTTTTTGTCATATCATTTGCTTCTGGTTTTGATTTCTTGCATTGTATGTTGTTTATAAACCCTAATTTGTGCCTTCCTTTGCATCCATCTCTCATTTGCTTGCATTTAAGAACTTGCCATGACACTTTGTGCATCTACATGATTCATAATGCATCTTAGGACATGTTGGAATCATGTTTGATCATTGCATCTTTCATTTGTCATGTTGTATGTCATTTGCATTTCATAACTTTTCATGTATGTTCATGGTTCAAAGCATGCCCCATTTGCATCCTTATGTTCACTTGATCATTCTCATGCCTTGCCTCATGTTTGTATCAACTCATAGCATCATTAACTTCATGATCTTGCTTCTGGTTTTGGTTTGCATCATGGCATTGCATCTCATCCTCATTGTGTTTCATTTTCTTATGCTAACATTTCAGGTGGTAAGTTGTTTGAGAAGTGAATTTGCCTTCAATTCTCACAATCTCTTTTCATCCCCTTCATACTTTCTTTGCTGCATTTTGTATGTGTATTAGAGTGAGCTTGCTCATTCATGTTCATCTCTTCTTTCTTCCTCCAAGCAACTTGTCTTCTTAAGTGAAGCAAGTTGTTTTGCTTCTCTGCTCCTCTCCTTGGTGGTTCTTTGAAGATCTTCTTGCAAACCTCACTAACCCTAGGAACAACTAAGCATGATAATAATTAGGGTTTTGATTAGTCCCCCCATTTAGTTTTACCTTTGAGTCATCTTTGAGTCTTCTCTTCTCACCTCATAATCAAGGACTAAACCCTAAAGGCTTTAAGGCTTTGTGATTAAGCTTATGCCTGCATCCTTCTATTAGGATGGAGTGTATAACTTTAATCCTAAGTGTTAAACCCTTAATGTGTTTAACTCCTTTAATCAATCCACTTAATAATTATCAAGACATCAAACTTGTAACTTGGGCCTTGCATTAGGGTTCTAATTCTTCCTTAATTGGTTAAGAAAGACTAACCCTAGTGTTAATGGACAAGTCCCCCTCAAGTTGTCTTATAAACCAAAAAAATCACTTCTTCATCTTACCATTAACTAAAATCCACCTAATAAAGGCTTTGTTTTGTCATAAGGTTAATCCCTAATCATGGATTGAGTTGAGGAGTCTTTCTCAGCTTAAATGTTCTCATCTATTATCCTTCTATTAGGATGGTGTAATGGGTCCATTAAATCCTTGATTATGGCTTAATCTCATTACTCAACACTAAACAAAAACAACCAAAACATTTAAATAATCATAAGTAGGTTAATGATCTTAATCCTACATCATGGTGATTAAGTGTGAGATGCTGACTTCACACTTAAGGTATTCTCATTACCCCTAATCAGAGGGAGGATGTGATGAGCTTACTAACCCATTGGTTTAGGTTTAAGCTCATTTTCTTATGACAAACTTCCAAAAGGCAATAAAAGATTGAAAACACAATAAACAAACAATAATCGTCCCCTCCGGGATTCTTTTCTCATCTCATTCACTCACAAACGAGAACTCGCTTCTTCCGTCTAATGTAAGACAGTTTGCACCTGAGCCAGACAGGTCATACACTTGAGCATAGACAAGCAAGCAGTTCACAAGTCAATTTATCTTTCAGTTCTCTTTGGGTCGAACTACGGTGTTCTGACTTCCTCATTGCACGAGAGGATACGTAGGCATAACTTAACTGTTATCGAACAAAAGTCTCTGTATATTCCCCTCCTCCTTCCAGCATTATTCTTTAAGTCTCACAGTCTTGAGCATTTCATTCTTGTTCTTACACTGACACTTCACATATTTCACTTCCCACTTCTTTTACACTGACACTTGCATTCTTTCCAGGTTTGATACACAGATTACACTGACACTACCCCTTTGAAACACAAATCTTTTAAGCGTGGATCCCGTCGATTACGGCGGACAATCTGGGTGCTAATACCTTCCCAGGTTGTAACCAACCCCCTTTCTCAGTCTCTCTGGTTCGCAACCATCTTATCCATCTTTTCTTAGGTTTATGCAGCATTACCTTTCCTTCGGGATAAAAATGCCTAGCTGGCGACTCTATTCATTTCCTTCCTCTTTCGCCGACCATTCGCGTCTGTACCCCATTTGACCTAGGTGTCATTTTGGTGGGAGCGACACGGATGTAGATGAGGCCCATATACTGGTGGGTTAACATGGGGCTGACCCCTTTCATTGTTACTTGTTCCTCCAGTTCCCAAATGGGGTTCTTCCGGGGTTTGTCTTTCTACCAATGCCCTCAACCTTTCTTGACTTTGGGCCAAGCCATTCATTACTTCCATGAATTGGGTCATTTGGTTTCTCATCTCCAGCCTTTCATTAGCCATCTGGGTTCTGACCTCTGTCAGATCTTGCTGTACTTGGTCCATTTGGATACCAGGAAGATTGTTGCGAGTAGGATACCTGTGCGGACGGTTGAGAGGGAACACTCGACGGCGAGCAATAATTCCTGAATCACAACAGAGTTAGTAATAAACAAAACAAAATCCTACAAAACAAAACAAGAGTTAGTATGCAATGCAGTATGCTTATTTGTTTTCCAGGGTATCCGGCTTGGTGCTTGGTTTTGACCTTTCCAGACCCCGAGGAGGATGCTTTGATGTTGCTTGAGAGAAAGAAACTCAATGAAACAAACTGACAAATACATTACAAATGGTGGATCATACACAGTTTGTTTTTACAACATATGCCCTTGAAGGGTCAAAATACAACATAAAAAGAAAAGTACATGAAATGGAAATAACAACAAACAAAGAAATCAAACATCTAATCCAAACTCATCCTCCTTAACCTCCTTTAAAAGTGCTTCAGTTACAGGACCAGCCGGATGTTCTGTAATGTTTCTGATAAGAAGGTTTCTGGTGGCAATAGCGGTGGTCAGCTTCTTGTGCCTGTCTTGGTCCTTTGACCTCTTCACACCAGCCCTAAGTTTCAACTCTGAAATCTCCTTCTGGGCTGCCAGCAGAGACTCCTGTTGTTTCTTTCCATTGGCCTCCAACTGCTCAATCCTGGCTTGAGTTCTCTTATCTTCTTGAGTGCGAGCTTCAGTGATCCTGACCCACCTAGCTTGACTTTCTTTCAGATAGAGATCAGTCTTAGCCTTCTGAAACTGGGCCTCTTTACAGGCATTCTTCAAAATTTGCTCTCCAGCTCTTGATTTCTTAATGTAGTCCTCTGCTTTCTCAATCTTGGCCAGATGCTCCACCTTTAGCTTTTCTAACCTCTCAATGTCTAGACGACCATCACTCCTCTCCCAGAGGGTCTTCTTCAGGGCTTGAGACAGATTCTCATTCCTCTCCTTCAGTTTCTCAAATTCTTCCAGGCTGACAGTGGCTGGAGGTGGTACTGTGGATGGTCCAGGTGCATCCTCAATGGTGAAAGGCATCCCAGAGATCTGAGCCCTAGCATAGGACCAATCATAATACTGAGCTGAGGCCACATTATTGCACCTCCCAAGAATGGCCATCCCTTTGGTCTGGATGTTGTCCCAAGCCCAGGATGCTTTCCTGACAACAGCTAGATTAGGCTTTATCTCACAATACAGGGTTTCAGCCAAGTCTTGAACTCTAGGAGGGTGGACCAAAGCATAGCCCAGTTGTCTCTTAAACAGCAAAGGATTGTAGTTGATACAACCCTTTACTCCTATTAGAGGTACATTGGGGAACTGTCCACAGCTAGTAATTATGTCCCCGCCCTTGGTGCTCTGGGCGCACCATCTGATGTCATCTGAAGTCAAAGCAATAAGTCTCTTAGCCCAATTCTTCTGTTGGTGAGGATTCAGGAAGGCATCAGTCCTAGGTAAGTGTTTGAGCAACCAAGTGTGAAATAGAGGAGCACAGCATCTCACCAACTTCCCTCTCTGCTTCTCATTTCTTTGGTGAGCAGAATAATAGAAATCCCCCAGCAATGTGGGCACTGGGTTTCTCAAAAGGAAGAGATGAATGGCATTCTTGCTGATAAACTTGGGCTCATCTGCAAATAATATAACCCCATATATACTAAGGGCTAACAATGCACAAACTGCCCTCCATTCTCCCAAGGAGGCCTTCAGGATAGCCTGAGAAGTCAGAAAGTCTAGGTGCAAACCAGGGATTCCAGCCTTTGTTGTCATGTTCTGCTCAATCAATATAGGCTCTAGGAATAGTGCTTTTGCTACTTCTTCATTGCTGGGAGAAGTCATCTCTGGGTTTAAGGGGACACCACCCCTGACAGGTACTCCAATCAATGATGAGAACTCCTCCAGAAAAGGTCCTAGCTGAAAGTTCTGGAAAGTGAAGCATCTCAAAGGAGGGTCATAAAACTGTAGGCAAGTGTGGATCAAACTCCTCTGAGAAGGGTCTAGGTCCATAATGCTCTCTGAATAATGGGATGTGGTCTGGAGTGATAAGTGCCTGGACCTGCCTAATACCAGTCAACACAGGCTCAAAGAAATGGTATGAAATGTTGCTCTTCTTGGGTGCCATGACTGCTGACGAAGAGCTGAGACAAATGCTGATGATGAAGACTGATACTGGAGATGAGCCACTGGTAGGCTGAGGCTGGTGATGAAAGTAACTGAAGCAGGTAACTGATGAAGATAGCTGAAGCAGATAACTGATGAACATGGGTCTATGCAGATGAAGGGGTCAAAACCAAGCCAGATGCAATATGGATACCCTGAAAAACAAATAAACAAATGTTAAATGATGCAAATGATGAGTATGCAAATGATTATGCAAGGGTTTGTGATCAAGCTGGATCTGATTAACTGCCTTGATACAAAAGTCCATGTATGTTCAAGAGGTCCAGATGGAGGTTCAGAAATCCAGTAACCAAGGTGGGGGACTCAAATAAAGAGTCACATATCCAGGGTTCAAATCACAAGAACTGTCCCAAAATGAGGTACTCTTAAACCAAATAGTAACAGGGTATGATGTGGCCAATGGTACCTGCAAACCTGCAAACAGCCCAACCCCCTCACAGGTAGTGCTCTAAAACAAGGATCCTCAAACTTGGATCAGTTATGAGAAGTGTAAACACTTCTAACCCGGAGGTACAGTGTTTACAATAACCATAAAAGATCCTCCTCTAATTCACCTCAGTTTCTGAAGGTCATAATAAAGGTCATCCAGACTTAGCAGGCTTCCCAGATAGCCCTAGCACTACAGGAAATCTGTAGCACAGAGTTCTCAAGAAGAAACCCACATCTGAACCGTGTTTCATATTCCCGCACCAGACCGAAATGGAATGGGAAAGAACATGAACCACTCTAGCCTAGGTGTCACTCAGGTCCCAGGTATAGGACCTTAAACTCTCAGTAGAACCCCACCCACCAAAACAAAAACCAGATCCAGCCAGATGATAATATGACAGTATGATGTATAAAGCTGTAAAGAAAGCAATAAATAACTGTACATAAAGCAGTAAATAAAACAAATATATAAACACAATTAGCATAAAACACCCCAGTAAACACAAATCAAACAAGCGCTAGGAGGAACCCACAAAAAGAACCAGAAGCCCTGGTTACAGTATAAGGGTCCCCAGCAGAGTCGCCAAGCTGTCGCTCCCACCAAATGAGGCCGGTCAGAAGGGGTACAGACGCGAACGGTCGGCGAAAAGAGAAATGAATAGAGTCGCCAGCTAGGCATTTTTATCCCGAAGGAAAGGTAATGCTACATAAACCTAAGAAAAGATGGATAAGACGGTTGCGAACCAGAGAGACTGAGAAAGGGGGTTGGTTACAACCTGGGAAGGTATTAGCACCCAGATTGTCCGCCGTACTCGACGGGATCCACGCTTAAAAGATTTGTGTTTTAAAGGGGTAGTGTCAGTGCAATCTGTGTATCAAAGCTGGAAAAGAATGCAAGTGTCAGTGTAAAAGAAATGTGAAGTGAAATAAAGAAGTGTCAGTGTAAGAACAAGAATGAAATGCTCAAAACTATGAGGCTTAAGGAATAATGCTGGAAGGAGGGGGAATATACAGAGACTTTTGTTCGATAACCGTTAAGTTATGCATACGTATCCTCTCGTGCAATGAGGAAGTCAGAACACCATAGTTCGACCCAAAGAGACTGAAAGATAAATTGACTTGTGAACTGCTTGCTTGTCTATGCTCAAGTGTATGACCTGTCTGGCTCAGGTGCAAACTGTCTTGCATTAGACGGAAGAAGCAAGTTCTCGTTTGTGAGTGAATGAGATGAGAATAGAATCCCGGAGGAGACGATTATTGTTTGTTTTTGTGTTTTCAGGCTTTTATTTCTTTTTGGAGTTTGTCATAGGAAATGAGCTTAAGACTAAACCAAGGGTTAGTAAACTCATCTCATCCTCCCTCTGATTAGGGGTGATGAGAATACCTTAAGTGTGATGTCAGCATCTCACACTTAATCACCATGATGTAGGATTAAGATCATTAACCTACTTGTGATTATTTAGATGTTTTTGGTGTTTTTGTTTAGTGTTAAGTAATGAATTTAAGCCATAATAAAAGATTTAATGGACTCATTACACCATCCTAATAGAAGGATAATAGATGAGAACATTTAAGCTGAGGAATGCTCCTCAACTTAATCCATGATTAGGGATTAACCTCATGACAAAACAAAACCTTTATGAAAGTGGATTTTAGTTAATGATAAGATTAAGAGATGGATTTTATGGTTTGTAAGACAACTTGAGGGGGACTTGTCCATTAATACTAGGGTTAGTCCTTCTTAACCAATTAAGGAAGAATTAGAACCCTAATGCAAGGCCCAAGTTACAAGCTTGATGTCTTAGTGATTTATTAGATGGATTGATTAAAGGAGTTAAACACATTAAGGGTTTAACACTTAGGATTAAAGTTATACACTCCATCCTAATAGAAGGATGCAGGCATAAGCTTAATCACAAAGCCTTAAAGCCTTTAGGGTTTAGTCCCTGATTATGAGATGAGAGAAGGAGACTCAAAGATGACACCAAGGCAAAAACTAAATGGGGGACTAATCAAACCCTAATTATTGTCATGCTTGGATGTTCCTAGGGTTCATGAGGCTTAAGAAAGAAAGATCTTCAGAGAAACCACCAGGATGCAGATGAAAGGAGCAAAGAGAAGCAAAACAACTTGCTTCACTTAAGAAGACAAGTTGCTTGAAGAAAGAAAGTAAGATGAACATGAATGAGCAAGCCCACTCTAATACAAATACAAAATTCAGCAAAGATGCATAAGAGAGATGAAAAGAGATTGTGAGAAGTGAAGGCAAATTCACTTCTCAAAGTAACTTACCACCTGAAAAGTTAGTGAAAAGAAAAGGAATGCAATGCAAATGAGATGAAATGTCATGATGCAAACCAAAACCAGAAGCATTTTCATGATGTTAATGATTCTAAGAAATGATACAAACATGAGGCAAGGCATGGGAATGATCAAACAAGCATATGGATGCAAAAGAGGCATGCTTTGAACCATGAAAGTTCATGAAAAGTTATGAAATGTAATGGGCATACAACATGACAAATGAAAGATGCAATGGTCAAACATGATTCTAACATGTCCTAAGATGTATTATGAATCAAAAGAATGCACAAAATGTCAAGGCAAGTCAATGGATGCAAACAAATGAGAAATGGATGCAAAAGAAGGCACAAATTAGGGTTACATGCATCATGCAAAGCAAAAATCCAAAACCAGAAGCAAATGACAAGATAAAAATTTGAAAATGCAATCAAAGATACCCTAAACCTATACAAGCTCACTGCCCAAAGGAGAGGATCCAACTCTTAACCTAATGAAAGTTATGAATTTCATAAGATTGCTAGGGTTTTGGGGTACTTCAACAAGAAAAATGCTAAACAAATTGGAAATGCAAGATCAATTCAAACCAATTTTATCCTATAAACTACATGCTATACAAAATGCAATGCAAAAAGAATCATCATCCAACTCTCAATGGTTAGGCAGAAATGATTTTTCAAAGTTTGAACCAAAATATTACCTCAAAATGAATTTAATTCCATTGAAAATGATCAAAAGGTATCAAGAACAAAAAAGAAATTTGGTTTGAGAGTTGGACAATGTTTCTAAATGTTTCTAAATGCAATGTGAATTTTTGGGTGATTTTTAGAAACCTAAATGGTATTTTAATTAATTAATTCCCATTAATTAATTAAAATAAACATTTAAATATTTTAAAAATACAAATTTTATGCAAAAAATAAAAATAAAAATGTTTTTGGAATGAGAAAAATATTCTAAGTCAGCATGCAAAAAGTGAGATTTTTGTGATTTGTTTTACTATTTTTAATAAAATGAGAAAAAAATGCAAGAAAAATGAAATTAAAATGAATTTTAATGAGAAGTCAACAGATCTAGTGGCTGAGATTTAAATGGGGCGCGCGGGAGTTGACTGGCGCCAGATCTTGTGGCTGAAATTCAAACTGAGAGGATTAATTTAAAAACCTAATTAATTAACTAATGACGTGGATTAGGGCTAAGTGAAGCCATCCTGGCCATTCAAACACGCGGGAGTCAACCAAAGTCAGCCTAATCTATGGTCCACATTCAAACTGAACCCTAAACGCATTTAAAGCCCTAATGACTTTCAGGTGGCCGGAGAAGACCTCCGGTCATCTTCTCCGGCCAGACCCTCACCTGAAAGTTGCCAACTTCTCCCCTAGGTACTTTCTGGAGCTCTAAAGCTCCAGATTCACTCCTCTCACTCCCCTAAGATCAAATCCACTCCCAAACTTCATTTCTTTTCACCCAAAATCAAGATTCGAAGAAAACATCAAAAATGGTAAAAATTTCAGAAGCTCAGTAAATACTCATCTCTCCACCATTTTCAAAAATACAAAGTTCAGTATGATCAGGAGAGCATGCTTTATCATTTAGAAACAAAAAAATAAGAGTTCTGGAAAAATGTTTCAAGGAGGTACCTGAGCTTGAGCTTTCTCAGTTTGGGACTTTCAGGCCTTCTCTTTTGGTGCAAACCACTCCTCTTGAGCTCCTGATGAAGTCTTGATGGTTGGAAGGAATTTCTTTTGGCTGATTTGAGAGTTTGCAAGCCAACTGGTCAGAAATCGTGTTTTGTTTATGGGAGGTTCTTGGCTGTTTCAATGGTTGGTTTGTGGTCAGTGAGTCATTTTGAGATCAATGGTGAAGTTGGTTTGAAGAATGGTTGAGTGAGCTGAGAGATTCGAAAGGTTTTGCAAGTTGGAGGATTTTTGATAACTATGGAAATCTCTGGTTTCAGCTTGTGTTGTGTGGTGTGTTATGTTGCATTTGGTCCACTTATCACAACTAGAGAGGTCAGAGAAGTTGGTGTGGCACAGGCTGATTGGTATGGGGTTTTTGCCAAAAAGTCAAGTTTTGTGTAAGAGAGGTATGGGTCAATGGTAGGCCAAGGACAATAGGGGTGTCCTGCGCAGCAAGGAATGAGGAGAACCATGGGATCAGATTTGAAGCCAATTAGCAAGTGGATTAGGGTTTGTATGATGTTTTGCATCTTTGTGACTTTTTGCCCCCTTTGTGATTTCTTGATCCACAAGTTATGAAAATGGACAAACTTTTGATGCATTCTGAATTTTAAGCCTTGGTTTATGTTTGTACAAAGATTAGAAGTTCATTTGAAAGCACAATTTGCCTTGGCAAAGGGTTTTGCAACTTTGCCTCTTTGGTAGAAAATTTGAAATTATGTGATTTTTCTTAACTTTGACAAGCCATAACTTTTGATCCAAAATGAATTAGAATGAGTTCTTGTACTTTTTGGAAAGGGAATGATCCATTCTACAACTTTCATGACCAAAGTTTTCTCATTTGAAGCATTTTTGAATCAAAAAGAAAGGGTTGAAAAAGTTTCCCAAAATGGCAAGTTTCCATTACAAGTCATTTTCCCAAAAAGGCAACTTTGCAAATGGCTTGAAATTCTTAAATTTTGTGAACTTATAACATCTTCTATGATCAAATAAAGATCATACACATTCAAAATGATGGAGAAGACCCTTTGGTTGGATGATTGGGGGCCTCAGATGCCCTGATTTTGCACTGACTTGTTCAAGAAGTCAACTCTTGATTAGATGCCTTCCCCATGGAATTTCTTCATAAAACTTGATATACATGATCCTTATAACATATAGAGACCAATAGAAACAAGAATGACCAAAAAATTTGGAGTTATGGCCTTTGAAAACCAAAACCCTAATTCTAGGTCATCTGTGCAGTTAAACTTGGCTCTGCTTCCATGCCCTTCCCAGTTCTTGTGATTCTTTGACTTTCTTGACTTTGTGGGGATACAATATGATGCTTGAACATACATGGAACCCTTTGAAGTGATTGGAGACCTTTGGAGTGGCTCAAATGGCTCTTAGATTGCTCAGATCACAAACCCTAGATGCAGATGACTTAGAAGCAATGCAGTGAAGCAAAAATGCAATATGTGATGCTATGATATTGTTGAACTTATGCATATGAAAAGATCACAAGCCATGGTGTGAATGGGTGAGGGAAAATTTGGGGTGTTTACACCATATTGGAAGTCTTTGTACGTGAGACATTTTCTCGATGTTATGCATATTGAAAAAAACGTATTTGAAAGTGTTATCGGTACATTACTCAATATAAAAGGCAAGTCTAAGGATGGCTTTAAAGGAAGGGAGGACATGTTAAAAATGGGAATGAGAACTGAATTAGCACCCGTGAAGAAAGGAAGACGAACATATCTACCACCTGCTGCTTTTACTTTATCTAGAAAGGAGAAAAAAATTTGTGTAAGTCTCTGAGTGAAGTTAAGGTTCCAGAAGGATACTCATCAGTTATCAGAAGACTTGTTTCTATGAAAGACCTCAAGTTGAAGAATTTGAAGACACATGATTGCCATGTTATAATGGAACATTTTCTACCGATAGGTATACGTTCTATTTTGCCAGAAAAAGTAAGAAGTGCCATAACTAAATTGTGTTTTTTCTTTAGGTCAATCTGTAGTAAGGTGATCGATCCCGAGATCTTACCAACACTACAAAAAGAGATTGTAATTACCTTGTGTGAGCTTGAAATGTATTTTCCTCCGTCTTTTTTTGACATAATGGTTCATCTAGTTGTTCATCTTGTGAAAGAGACACAGTTGTGTGGACTAGCTTATATGAGATGGATGTACCATGCTGAACGGTATATGAAAATATTAAAAGGGTACGTGAAATCCCGAAGTCGACCAGAGGGTTGTATTGTTGAACGATACATTGTTGAAGAAGTTGTTGAGTTTTGTACTGAATATTTGTCTAACGTTCAATCGATTGGACTCCCCAGAGCTCAGATTTTCGAAAAAATGGAAGGTAAAAAATTAATTGGGAATAAAATTGTGACAATATCAAGGGATGAACGGGATCAAGTTCATTTGTATGTTCTGCACAATAATAATGAGGTTGAGCCATATGTTGAAATGCACAAGGATGTACTTCGAAGGTTAAATCCGAACAGAAATGAAAATTGGATAGTTATAGAGCACAATCAAAGTTTCATACAATGGTTGAAGGATCATATTTATTCGAAGCGCTCTTCAGATCCTTCTTCGGTAACAGAAAGGTTGAGATGTTTGGCATATGGTCCAAGTTTGTATGTTTTTTCTCATAGCGCATACTCAATTAATGGATACACATTTTATACCAAAGAACAAGATGATAAGAGTACTATGCAAAATAGTGGTGTCACCGTGCTAGCTGAAGCAATGCATATATCAAGTATGAAGGACTTAAACCCCAAATATGCAACTTTGTCATATTTTGGAGTTATTGAGCACATTTGGGTGTTTGATTACGAGAAGTTTCAGATTCCCATCTTTGGTTGCAAGTGGGTGAATAGTAGTGGCATACGAATGAATAAGTCTGGATTTTTGCAAGTTGATCTTACTAGGGTGGGGTACAAAGATGAACCTTTTATTCTAGCATCTCAAGCTAAACAAGTGTTCTATGTGAATGACCCGAAGAGTACAAAATGGTCTATAGTGCTTTTCTCTAACAAAGTGACTGATGATAGCGGTGTCGATCAATGTGATATTGATGTTGAGAATGAGTCATGCATTAGACAGAATGAGTTGAATAGAAATGATGAAGTTGAGGATCTTATACCGGATGAGTCATGTATAAGAAACGATCATAATGAGGGAATTTGGATCAATTCATTCGTACGCATTGCTAAGAAACAAGTGATTAATATTCCAACAAAGAAAAGAAAGAGATGTTAGTGACTGAGGTAAATTATGCATGGTTTCTTTATTTTTTTTGTTTTCAATTGCTTTGATTATAAGTTATATTTGATATTTGTTGGTTTCCTTGGTTTATTACAGGTTAGACATGGCTGATAACCAACATGATGATCACGAGCATTCGACACATGAGGAAGTTAGTAAAAAAGTATCCGCGGAAGAAGAGATTCGAAGAGGCATAACAGTAATGAGAAGGGTGGTCCAAGGAAGATCTCGAGGCATCATACTAGATGTGCATTGGAGCCACTAGGGACAGCTTGTAGAACCTAATGGGCATACCTTAACTAGTTTTATCGGTGCACTAGTAAGGAATGAAATTCCCATTACCTGTGATGATTGGAGAAACAAAGAGCTGAATGACTCCAAAGAAAAAATTTGGAGTGAGATAAAGGTACAATCATTTGGCCCTTAATTATACGGTATCAATTATGTTTTCTCAATTACCGGTACTAACTATCAATCTGTATGTTTTTCTTAGCAATGTTTTAACATCGAAGAAGAAAGAAGAGGTTTCTGTATGAAATTGGCCGGAAAGCTTTTAAGAGGGTTTCGAACATTTTTATCATCCAAGTTCCTTAGGGATGCGGATGGTAATTATGTGGATGCGGAGCTTCCTAAAAAATATGAAAGTTTGATATCAGCTGAAGAATGGGAAGCTTTCAAATCCAAAAGACAAGACCCGGTTTTTAAAAGAATAAGTGCCACAAATCGGGAAAGAGCATCAAGTCCCGCATATCCGTACCGAAAAAGACGTGTCGGATATGGACGCTTAGAACAATCCATGGTAAGTATTTATAAATTGCGATAACAAATTTGTTCATCATATATTAGTTTTATCTGATCAAATTGTATGACTTAATGTGTAGATGCAAAAGGAGAAAAGTTCAGAAACATCTCTTCCTGCACATGTTTTGTGGAAGGAAGCCCGTGTGGGCAAATCTGGAGTTCCTCAAGAAGACGTTTTACACGTATACCAGAAATGTGTAAGTATAACATTTTTTTCATTAATTGAATAACATTTTTATACACAAATATTTGACAAGTATACGGTATTCATCTGATTTTTCAGGAGGCGCTATCTCAGTCTTTATCTCCCGATGATAATAGGAGCATACTTAGTCGGGCATTAGATGTCCCTGAGTATTCTGGTCGGGTGAGGGGTAAGGGATTTGGAGTCACTCCGACCTCCCTGAGTGTTAAAAAAGGAAAGGCTCCTAGTAATCGGGAGCTTCATACAAAATTGGAAGCCATGCAAGCTGAGCTTGATGCATTCAGGAGAGAAAGAGAGGCTAGCGCCTCAGCATGTTTCAAAGATGGTTCGGACAAAGACAATATCAACTGTACCTTTCAGCCGAACATTCCAGAGGTAATTACATATAATTGTCTTAAATTGAACTATTTGCTTAAATTATGTATTTGACATATATACACATTAACAATTTCTTGTTATTATTGGTTTTAGGGCATTTCCCATTGTCAGCTATATTTGTCGTCACCATACTATCGGATGGTTGGCAAGGGAAAAGTGCATAACGTTAGCGGAGTATTACTCCACACTAGAGAGCTCCCTGCTGGATGTTTGAAAGTATCGGTTGATATTGCAGTTGAGCCGAATGCATCATTACCATATCCTAACGATGGTTCAGATGCAACAACGGTGGACGAAGCAGTAGGTTCGTTTGTTGCATGGCCGACAAACCTCATATGCGTAGGATATGAGGTATGCCTAAAACCTATGTTAACTTTAATGTGTATATTCAAAGTTTTTACGCGCATTTTACGTACATATTTTCCTTGGTTATGTTAAATAGACTCCCACAAAATCCAAATCAAAAGATAATGCTATTCCGCGGCATACCGAGTCCGTGGTTTCAAGAAAACAGGTACAATACAATTATATGGCATATATTCATGGAAGTTGTTACATTATTAATTTGATCTAACTATTTATATGATATGTAGCTTCAAGAAAAGGAGGTTAGCAACGCCTCCGCACAACAAAAAAAGGAGGTTAGCAACGCCTCCGCACAGGTAAAAAGTGCTGGTGCTAAGAAGACCGTAGCTAGGAAAAACCCTACCACCAAGTATAGGTCGTGCCTCAAGACATTTCTAGAGATGACCGATATACCGACCGGAGGTGTTCGGCTTGTGCATATGGAGGTAGGTATTTTCGGCTTTGATCACGAACAAATGATTGGTAATGAAGACTTCATGCAAGTTTTTGGTCGTGAAGAAATCGGCGTCACTGTTGTCAATACATATATCAGGTAAATCCGGTCTACTTTGTTATATTAATTGAACAACTTATTTACTTTATGTTTCAAAAGAGGTGTCTAATGTTAATGATGTTTTTATATAAGGTTTTTGTATGACAAATTGATGCGCCCCAATGGTTTGGACGTGTCATTTGGATTCTTAGCACCCGCGACCGTCAACTTAAGTTCAATCTTAAGTAGACCGAATACCGTGACGGAGTACGTTCTTAGGATCCTCATGGCCAACAAAGATGCGGAGAAGTTGTTCTTTATACCGTTTAATACCGGGTTAGAATTTCATTCTAAATTCATCTATTATAATTTTTTTCCAAGTTGACATCTAACATTTGCTTAATCATTACAGTGGACATTGGTTGTTGCTAGCAATCAATCCTATCAGAGAAATCGTTTATTATCTTGACTCGTTAGGAAATGATTGGACAACATACCCGGATATGAAGGTCATAATTGACACGTAAGTGAGAATGTTCAAAATTTTCTTGTGTGTATTTCTTAGTTTATGTGAATTGTTCTAATTACTTCATTTTTATTTTATTAGCATCCTACAAGCTTTTCGAGTCCAACGAGATATCCAAACATCAAAGAGGGGCGCCAACTCCATTACATGGATTCGAGTGGCGGTATATTTTTAATTATCACATTTTTTATTATATTAGTGATGACACTTGATAAAACTTAGGATTTATCCATTTTTTTTTCATATGTAGTGTCCTCAGCAACGTAATCAAATAGATTGCGGGTATTTCATGTTGAGGTTTATGCGAGATACTCTTGTTTTGGGCCGATTAGAGATTCCCACCGATGTATGTATTTCTAACTTATGAGTTATTTTTATATTTACACATATCTCATATAATTAAATAGTTGAAATTAAATCAAACTATGTTATATTATTATGTAGTACTTTGATGAATTCAAGTGTCGATATTATACAAAAGATCAAGTGGACAAAATCAAAGAGGAATGGTGTCAATTCATTATAGAGCTCAATGTTTTATGAGGTATAATATTGTAGTCTTACTTTAATTGTTGAGAATTTAGATATGTGTAACGTTGTCATTTCTATAATATTGTTTATTAATTGAATTACAATCTTTGTGTTGTTTCAGGACCTATGTATATATTTGGAGCAATGCTTAATTTGGATGGATTAGATAATATGTGTAATTATATTGTACATTTGTAGTATATGTAATGACTTGTAAATTTGTATATATTTTGATACATTTAAGGCAAAATTGGTTTGAATTGGTATATATATATTTGTTAGCCAAAAATTGGTAGAAAAAAGGCCAAAATGGTTTGAAATGGCATATATAAAATGTGATATTTGTCTGCCAAAATTTGGTTGAAAACAGGTAGAAATTCTGGTTTATAAACCTGGAAAAATATGGTTTAAAACAAAAGCTGCAAAAATTTTCGTATACCTTAGACAGCGCTTTACACAAAAGCGCTGTCTAAGGGGGGCTTAGAAAGCACTTTTGGCAAAAGCGGCTGTCTAAGGGGGGCTTAGACAGAGCTGTCTAAGGTATACCTAAAAAAATTAAAATAGGAGGGGATTAGACAGCGCTTTCACCAAAAGCGATGTCTAAGGTATAGGGGCTTAGAAAGCGCTTTTATCAAAAGCGCTGTCTAAGGTATTCCTAAAAGCGCTGTCTAAGGGTACCTTAGACAGCTCTTAGACAGCGCTTTTAAGATTTTAAAAAAAGCGCTGTCTAAACCTTTAGCAGCAGAGGTTTAGACAGCGCTTTAAAGCGCTGTCTAAGGCTAAAAAAAGCGCTGTCTAAGGTCTTGTTTGGCATAGTGGAAACAAATTCAAATATAAACGGTGCATATAACATCTTTAAGGGTAGTTTCTCATTCACGACAACAAATACTGTAATTACACCAATAGTTAAGCAACAACAAATACAACAATAGTTATGCAACAACAATACTTATGCAATGTGACTCAACACGACACAATGCATATGGTGCCAGTTTTTGTTCATTCAATCGAACACAGATAATCACATACACCCATCCGACAATGATTATACCACCATTCTCCGTTACAGAGTGCAGATGATCGTATTCGCCCATCCGATACGATCACCCCAACAATAATGCGACAATGTATGCAAGACCATAAAAATGCATACACATGTATAATTCACCATATTATACATCTACACGATCCATCCGATCAAAACACAACATTAGTTCCACATAAATCACTAATAATAACCTCACGCGATTTAACCGATTGTTCAACTAGTTAAATCCACCTAAGCTCCATCATTATTTCATTTCTCGATGTTAATCCTTGATTAACTATGTCTTAAGGTTCATTTCAATACTTCACACCAGAAGAATCGGCCATGCACGCGACATCGGGACAGAAATCGCAAGAACAACATTTTGGTCCAAGCACTCTGGTCATATGCGTACAGACCCAGACCTTACGCGTATTTCCTTGCTCATTACGCGTATCTTACTAAATTAGGCAGAGATCCCTAATATTTCTCTCCCTTACGCGTAACCCCCACACCCATTACGCATATCACATTGGAAACCACGCACAACGTACGCGTAATGACATGTCTCTTACGCATATGGGTAGAGACAACTTTTCTTTTCCTATTTTCCCTTCTATTCCATATATGTTTCTTATGACATTCGATTTCATACTTCGCACCAGACCTAAGATCGTTTCTACACCAGTTTTACTCCCTTAATTACATCCTTCTTTCATCTACATTCTTATATTCAATTTTCGTTATCGTTCTAGATCTAAATTCACATATGTTCTGCTACAACAACAATAATTTGCATCAACTATACACATACCAGAATAACAACAACAAGTTTCATAAAAAATTCATCAAGATCAGACAATCATATCCGTCAATTTGCAACAACAATCATATATTCATCACAAATTCATTTCAACAACATAAAATCCTACGAGGGAAGGAAACCCTCACTACTCAATATGTTAAACCACCTAATTTAGAATCCTTTCTCCCCCTTACCTCGAATTCAGATCAAAAATCCTGTGAATTCCTCAAGGATTGGTGCCCTAGATTTCCCCCCTTCTTCCTAGCGTTTTTTGTTCTTTCATAAAGATTATGACTAATCCTCCACTAATTTTCTGATTAGATTAATTCACCTCTAAAACCCTCAACTTGAGATTTTACTAAACCGTCTCTTATTTTAATTAAATCCAAATAATAATAATAATATTAATTATAATTCTAATATTACTAATATTATTTCATAAAGATAATAATGATAATAATAAAAATAGTGATTAAACACTCTTATTATTATTCGCACACACGCTATTACTAAGTGTACTACGATTATACCCGTCCCACTAGGACACAACACTAAAACGACAAGACATACGCCTTAAACAAGGCCAACACAACACCAAAAATATCTGACGATTAAATATTAAAAATGGGATGTTACAATGGTGGCGTTGGCGCCGCCGGTAAGCCAGAGTAAATGAGATTTTAGGTCATTTAAGATAAAAGAGTTTAGATATGGAGAAAGGTTTAGAGAAAAGATGAATTAAAAAGTGAACGAAATAAAAGTAATTTGGGTCACTTGTATTTAAGGGGTGCAAAATTATTTTTTCAGGTGGTTCAAAGTACAATTTACATAGAGGCATAGGTGAAATTATTTTTAATTCATGAACCCCCTCCTTCTACTCTGCCTTCGCCCCTGAATATGAGCACATAGAAGATATCAGTATGCTTTAATTGTTTTTAAATTACTTTTTTACACGTAAAGAAACACCGAAAATAATTATTTTTTTCTCATTAAATTGTGATTTCTAAAATACATATCATAATATCTAATATCTAACTATTAAAAGAGATACTCACAAAAACACTAAATATATTTTCTTTAAGTTTTTATTTATTATTGAAGAATATTTGTGGTAACAAACAATTCAAACAATACATCATTAAATTAATTAATATTATTAATATTTATATCATCAATTGCAATTAAGCTTATTGATATTATTGTTTATAAAATAAAAAGAATTTGGTCATAACTTTATGAGAATTTTTTAATCTTTTGATAATAACTATACAATAATATGTTAAGTGATTGTTTGATTACTTAAATACGTAGTATTAAAAATAATATTTATCACTATTTATTTTTCTTTTTAACAAAATTTTCAATATCTCCTTTAATTTTTTATTTATTATTGAAGAATATTTGTGGTAACAAACAAATCAAACAATACATTATTAAATTAATTAAATTAATTAATATTATTAATGTTTATGTCATCCATTGCAATTAAACTAATTGATATTATTGTTTATAAAATAAAAACAATTAAAATTATTAGATTATACTTTTTCTCATTAAGAAATTTATATATTACATTATGAATTTTTTTCTCTGACTATCAATTATTAGATCTATCCACATTCTAGATGAACGATACGCTGGAAAAAAAATTGTCGTAACTTTATGAAATTTTATAGATAATAACTTTATGATTTTTTAAAAATAAATTTTGATAATAACTCAATAACATTCACATCTCTTTAATTTATTATATGTATAGACTATAAAAGATTGAATTGGACCATGTTAATATGTATAGACTATAAAAAATAGTATGACTTTATTTTAATGAAAAATAAAAATTTATTTCTATCATGTTTATGCAGAATTTTAAACAATATTTTAGTACAAAATTTTACTATGTCAATGCAGAATTTTTTTTATTTGTAATCAAGTGATTTAATACCAACGAGTACAAATGGTACTCCACCTGAATACAAAAAAGGAGGACCGAGACAATGCTCGCCAAATTCAAAAGAAATTACCAACCAAATGAACTAAGACAGAAAAAATAAGGGGTCCTTATCAAACTCATATAAGTTGCAATTTGAATGAGTAATTTCCCCCATCAAAGGCCACTTCTAAATAGATATTTTGATCTTCCAAACAATGTCCAAAATATTCCAATTTGCATTACAAAAGATAATCTCATTCCTAACCAACCAAATGTTCCAATACACCGCCAACCATATGCTTCCCTCTCTAAGTTTCGAAATTTTTCCGGATCTACAAAGAGCAATCCATTCCAAAAAATTACCCTTTAAATCCATAACAATCACATTCTCAAAATCTAACCACACCGTAATTTTCTTCTAAATTAGCTTTGCCACCCTGCATCCTAATAGAAGATGATCTACCGTTTCAAAAAACTCAACACAAAAAGGACACAGATTTACCTCCACATTTACACCTCTGCTAGACAAAGCAAGTTTTGTAGGCAATCTATTCCAAAAACTCCTCCAACCAAAGGCTTTTATTTTGAACGGAACCGTCAGTTTCCAAAGCAATTCAAACACCATATTGTACCGATTGTATGGCCCCAAAATGAATAAATTTAGCTGAAGCAAAACAATAATAAGATCTAACCGAGAAACTTTTGTTAGCTTCTCCATTCCAAATCACCGCGTCCTGCAATTCTGCATGCGGCCTGAACGAATTCAAAAACTGTCTCAAGACCGAAACCTCCTCCGCTATCCCTATGAAACCATCTGAATTCAATGTTGTTTGGACCGAGCTAATATGCGCTCCAGCTGAGTCTGTAGTAACAAATAAATTATGTATTGAAAATGTACCAAAACGATTCGCATCCTGACCTCGAACTCCATCCACACTACCCCCTGAACCAGAACCGAAAACAACCTCCTCCAACAAGTTCTGCCCCATCATATTGCTATCAGAATCAATGTTATCACCATCCATCGCACCTGTTACATTAACAACATCCCTAGACATCACTGACAAAGAATTCTGAAGAACATGAGATAGAACAGGATAAAAAACATGCCCTGGACCAAAATCTGCTACTGGCATTTAGGTAGTAAAACTAGTAACAGAACTTGAGTCCACCGATTCTGAAGCGTACACCTACCCACCCCTTATGAAATTTGACCCTGAAGACCTATATCACCCCAACTCCACTGCCCGCTAACCCAACCGCCCATCAAAGCAACTGAAACATCCTTTAACCTGGACTCTGCAAACGCCTTAGGAAAAATATGCTCCAAAGGTCCATACCCAGTCTAGTTAACTCTCCAAAAGGATGAATCATATCCATTGCCTATGATTACTTTACAATTGTCCACCGAAAAATCTTCCCCACTAGACTTTTTTAAAGAAAGTAAATTCGAGAACCACCAAGACAACGCCCTATCATTATCACTATCGACCCTTCCTTTCCACATCATCAACTGAATATCCCCATATTTCGCTTTAAGAACCCGAAACCAAAGTTCCTCTAAACCTACAATAATCCTCCATCTCCACTTACTTAAAAAAGCTTCATTCATCATATCCATTCTTTTTAAGTTTAAATCGCCACTTAGATAAGGCAAACAAAGATCTTCTCATTTTATCCAATGTATTCTTCTTTTCAATATCTAGCTACCCCAAAGGAATCTAAATTGGATCCTCATCATCTCCTTCCAAATTTTGACCGACGCTTTATAAAAGGAAAGATGGAAGATGGACACACTACTAAGAACAACTTTAATCAAAGTAATCCGCCCCCCCAAACGACAATAACCTCCCTTGCCCAGAAGCCAGTCTTTTACTAAATTTAGAAAGAAAAGATGACCAAGAAGCCACCCTCCTAAAGTTAGAGCCAATCAGAATACCAAGGAAAGAAAATTGTTTGTCTTCTATTCTACAAGCAAAAAAAGAAGCCGCCGCTTCAAGAAATCTCTCACTAACATTAATTCCAATAATTTTACTTTTATGGGAATTGATACCAAGACCTAAGACCATCTCAAACGCTCTAAGCACCACCTTGATAGCCCAAACATGTTTCCAACTACCATCCCCCATCAATAAAATATCATCTGCATATTGTAGCACGTTAGTGAAGAAATTCCTATCAATGTGGAATCCTGCAAATTCACTCGCACTAACCGAACTCCGAATCAGCCCCGACAATCCCTCTGTGACTATAACGAATAAAAATGCTGATAGAGGATCCCCTTGCCTTAAACCTCTCTCCATCATGAACTCCTTGGTCGTGCTACCTGTAATACCCCAAAATTTTCCCTCTTTTTTCACGGCATATAGCATATCGCATTTCATATTCGCCCATACATTGCATAAATAAAATTATAAAAATACATAATTTATATAACATCGGTCGGCGCACAAGGCATGTGATCAAGGTTTACTCAGTGGCAAGATCAAATATCAGAACCCAAGGTTGAATCTGGCTCAGAACGGACAGTGGAGATGCATTCTAAGGGTTTCACACAAAGGGGGGGGGGGTGGGGAATTCAAATTTGTCATCCGTTAACCAGTTAATACCAGGGGTTAACCAGTTAACGCATGCGAAAATTGGGCATAAATTTCAAAATTCGGTTGGTGTTTCCCTCTTCCTTTCCACTTTCCATTTATTTTGTGTTTCTACCAAGCTCTAGCACTTTCTACCAAGTTCTAGACCCTTCTACTATATTCCAAGGAATATTCTAGAAACCCTAACCAACTTCAACTAACTCCTAAGTTAGCTCCTAACCTCATAACCCTAACTTAATGCCCAAGCTAATTCCTAACCCAAGCCTCATTCCAAACCTAGCTTCTATATAAATCATTTTCATTCCAAACCTCATAACTTCACCCTCATTTTTATTTTATTTTCACATTTCATCTCAATTCTCTCAACTTTTCTCTCCATTTTCCAAATTCACCAAAGCTTCATCATCATAAGTTCTTCAAGTTTTGCATTGAAACTTGAAGAACATGAAGCTAAACCTTCATTCTAGCATTGATTCCATGGTTTATTGAAGACTAATTGGAGTAATTGCTATTGTTTGGGGCTGATTCTTCATCTTGGAAGTGCTTTTGTGGTTGTTCATCAAGATCTTCATCAATTGAATTTATTTTGCATTCTCGCGGATCGAAGCTTGGAATCTCCGGTATTCTCTTTGTTTGTGCATCGATCAACTCGTAACAATCACCAAAGCTAGCCTCCGCTTTGTTGGTTGGTGGATTCGAAACCGTTTCTTGATTTAATTTATTTCTCTTCATCTCGCCGTAAGGCATTATTTGATTCATTGATTGATTGCGATTGTGGTTGCTTTATTCGATTTAACCGTTAGTAGCTAAAATCGTAGCTTGTTCTTAGTGCTAATAGGTGTTAGAAGGCCACATGTAGGTAGCAATTTTGTGCTAGCATGTTCATGGATGTATTATGAGCTTTTGGAAGTAGGGTAATGGCTAGAAGTGCTTTTTTACTCATTATTTTTGCATTTTGGTTCAGTGTTAACCGGTTAACATGTTGTTTTTGCCCCTGTAATTGACTTTTGAAGTCGTTAACCGGTTAACCCAAGGCGTTAACCGGTTAACACTGTGCTGACTTGCCTTTTTGGTTTGTTTCCTTACATGTTTGTGAATAACTCATCCTTTTATCATCATAGGTTGATAGATCTTTATTTTAGGGAATTCCTAGGAGGTAGTTTAGCACAAGTTCATGTAGTTTTGGTAGCTTTCGAAATGCGTTTCGTTAGTTTTCGTTTTTGTGCATAAACGTTGCATATATGTTCATAACATTTTGTGATTATAATTTGCATGACTTAGCATCACTCATAGCATAATAATAAATGTGTACCTCTGTTTTTTTTGCATTGCATTCGAAATTCGTTCATGCTTTGGTTCAAATCATGTGCATGAATGAAAATTGCATAAAGTTAAAGAATATAAAAAATCATTAAATGTGCATTCATTAATTGCATGATGACATTGCATTCCATTGTTAATAATTCATTGCACATTGTTGCATTAATTTGTCATAATCATTGCATTCCATGATTTGCATTAAAATTTATGTTTTTGTGCATTTAAAAATAATTGAAATCTGCCTTGTTTTCATAGATGCATTTTGAAGTAGGAGCTATAAAAACATGTTGCATTCATTCTGTTTTTTTTTACCTTTTACACCTATTTTGCATGCTGTTTGGTATTTGTAATAGGCTGTGTGTATTTTGCATTGCATTTAGTAGCTGTTTGTGCTATAAGAGATGTAGTAGCTACTGGATTTTAGCTTTGCCTAATATTTAGGTCCCTTAGACTTAGGATTGAGTCTAGATTAGGTCTTAGATGTATTAGGAATTGTTTGGTACATGTTTACCTTCATTCCTTTATCATTTTTGCTTTATCCTACTAACCTTTGTTTTGTAGGGAGGTGGAGGTAAGTTCACACAACTTCTTCCTTTTAAAATTCTTTATGCTTTCTAAGTGTGTTTGCTTTAGCATTTTGTGTTTAGTTTGCATAACTTCATGCTAATCCCCTTTAGGAACAACTTAGCTTCCTTAGGAAGTAAGTTGCTTTCTAATTTCTTTCTTTTCCTTTTTTATTTTCCTTATTAGGATTAGAAAACCGCACTAACCTAGTGTAAACACTGCAAATTTTCCCTCACTTCTTCTCACACCTTGGCTTGTGATCTTTCATTTTTGTTTTAGTATAAGCATACCATCTCATATTGCATATTTGTTTCACTACATTGTTCCATTTTCATCTGCATCCAAGGTTTGTGATCTGAGCAATCCAAGAATCAATCTGAGCCATCCCAATGGTCTTGAAGCTTTCCAAGATGGTGCATGTGTGTTCCATGATCATAATATACTCCCCAAAGTTTATGAAAGTCAAGAGATCACAAAGAATGGCAAAGGAATGGAAGCAGAGCTAGGGTTTTCCTACACAGATGACCAAAATTAGGGTTTTGGTTTCAGAGGCCTTAACCCCAAATGTTTTGGTCATTCTTGTTTCTAATGTTCTTAATATGTTATAAGGATCATGTGTACCAAGTTTGATGAAGAAATTCATTATGGAAGTCATTTAATCATTGGGTAACTTCTTGAGCAAGTAAAGTCAAAATTAGGGCATCTGACGCCTCTATCAAGGGAACCAAAGGGTCATCATCATCATTTTGCGTCTCTATGATCTTTATTTGATCTTATAAGTGGTTGGAAGTTCACAAAGTTGAAGAATTTTGAGCCAAATGCAAACTTGCTATTTTTGGAAATGACTTGTAATGGAAACTTTCCATTTTGGGAAAGATTTCCAACCTCCTCTTTCATGACCAAAAATGCTTCAAATGAAAAATTCTTGGACATGAAAGTTGTAGATTAGGTATTTCCCTTTTCAAAAAGTACTAGAACATGTCTTAATTCATCCTAGAACTCAAGATATGGCCTTTCAAAGTTGGCAAAAATCCTATAATTTTCAAGTTCATGCCAAAGAGGATTTTTTGCAAATTCAAGTTCCAAGCCATTTCATTACCTCTAATCAACTTCTATGCATCATAACATGTCAAGGCAACTTCCAAAGATCAGAATTGGCCCAAGATTGCATAGTTTTCATGACTTGATCTTTAAGAAATCTCAAAAGGGCCAAAACACACAATCCTTTGCAAAATGCCTTGGAACCTTCCATCCACTTGTGCCAGCTGCATAAAACCAATTCTATGGCCCTCCTTGATGCAAGATGAGGCCAGAAACCCCTTAAAGCCAGCTCTGCCATGGCCCATGCCTAAGGTACAAAAACTTTTGACTTTTTGCAACTTGCCCATACCAATCAAACCATGCCACTAACCACTCTCTGACCAATCAAGACATTACATACAAACATTATGGAGCTCATTTGACACAAGAAGCAAGCCTGAAACCTTCAAGAACTCAGCATTCACAAATTTGCCAAAAGCTTCCCTTTTTCGATTCTCAAAATCCAGCCATCAAACCTCAAAACAAACTTCACCAATCATCTTCAAATGGTCCATAGAACACAAAGCACCCTCTGAAAAGCCCTAAAACACAGCCAAACCAAAACACGATTCCTGGTGCAGAGGAGCTGTACCTCTCAAACCAAGCCACACAAACTTGTTCTAAGCATTCACCATCAAGGGGTTCATTGGAGGTGGATTGAACCAAGAAAGAGGCCAGAAAGCTCAGGGAGTGAAAGCTTCATCTCAGGTAGCTCCTTAGAACTTTTTTTCCAGAAGCTTTATTTCATGTTCTAGAAATGTTCCCCATGCTCTCCTGATCACACTGCACTTGTTGGTTTTGAAAATGATGAAGAAACAAGCATGAACCGTATCTCTGAAACTTTGACCTAAAATTTGTTCTTCTTCGATTCTCTTTGTATGTGCATGATTAATTGTTTTTGTTGCTGGATTTGAGTTTATTGATGTTTAAAGATGGATTCTGGAGCTTTTGGTGAGTTTTTGTGGAGTTTTGAGTGAACCCAGGGGAGGGGTGTAACGCCCGTTTATTTAATTAATTTATTTAATTAAATATAAGTGAATTACGTTGTGTTGATTTGTGATGTTTTGTGTATTCGAAGTTGATTTAAGTTGGTTTCCAAAATATCAGAATAATTTGTGGATGTTTATAAGTTGATTCAAGTTGAATTTATTAAATAAGTTGATTTAAGTTGTATATAATAATATGGAATATTTTGCGTTTATAGTTGATTATGTTGATTTGGTAGTTGGGTGATTTAATTGATAGTCGGTAATTAGTCGATTTAGTCGGGAGAAATAATATTCGAATTAATATTATGGAATTATGAGAATATTGATTTAAGTGGGTCTAGTTGTGGCGTGGATGATAGAAGTCGTGGGGGTGCGAATTAGAAAACCCAATTAAGATTGATTTATAATAATAATTATTATAATAAAAAGAAAAATAAAGAGGAGAATTAGTCAAGAGGAGAAGTTGGAATCAGTAGAAGTTGAGAAAAGGGAATCGTGGAAATTAGGGAAAACGAGGAAAAAGTCTTAGAGAAAAATAAAGGTTTTAGAGGAGAGAAAACAGCTTGGGAGAAAAGAAGGAGAAAGAAGGATTCATGTTCATATCTTAATTTTCGCACATTTGGTACAACTTCCACTAAACATGTGATAACTTTTTACTCGTAATTTTGATTAAAGTGATTCTTGAATTTCTGGAAAGCTTACGAAATTCCCTTCGATTTGATATATAATTTCATGTCAAAAAGTTCTGTATTGAAGGAGAAAAACGCATTTGAAGTTTGGAAGTTCATGCTGGAAATTGGTCAAATAGTAGTTACGGGATTGATGGTGATGAAGGCTGAATTTTGGTCAATATAGGAACTCAATGGTAGCGTGTTCGTATTTCTAATCTCCATGGATGAAAGAGGAGAGGAAAAGGGCCACATATGCAAAAGGGTTGGAAATTCGATCGGAGATTCGAAGCGGTCATCGATAAAGGTACGGGTGGGGTTCGAATTATATAACCGAGATTATGATAATTATTATGTAGGATTGGAATTGAATAATTTCATGTTATCCGTTGTTGAATTAGTACTTTTTACGTTGCTTGATTTGGTGAATTATGTGTGTTCTTTGTTGTGGTTGAATTGTCAATTTCAGTTGTATTTTATTACCGAATTGAATCGGTAGATGCTGCTGTAAAGTTATTCGAGTTTTCGGAAAAATTAATTGGGGAAAATTCTGCACAATCATTCAAGAAAGGGGTGGCGCAGGCCACCCATTATGAGAGGAGCATGTGGCGCAGGCCATATGGCAGGGAAGCAATTCATGGTGCAGGCCATGTCCTTGTATGGCGTAGGCCATAATCCTATGGCCCAGGCCGTGGTTTCATGGCAAGGGCCATGATTTTAGCTGTTAGTATTATTTGTTTTAACGTTAGTTTGAAAGAAATAAGTAAATATATTTAATTAAGTCATACAAATTTTATAATAAGAAAATAAATAAAGGATTATTTATATTTTTATTCTTAATAAAATTAACATAAATGTTTATTATAATAAAATAATAATGTTAATTAGTTTGTAAGAGGTGAAGTATAGAAGTAGCATACTTTAGCAGATCCTTAAGAGAGACAGAAGTAAGAAATCAGTAACATGAGATTTAGCAGGTGTTGGCATTTTGGTATCGAACTGAATTCTTATGATAGTATAATTGGTTGTATGATGTGTTGGTATCAGTAAGTTGGAAATTGAACATAATTTGTAAAATTGATTAGTAATAGCCGTGGAGTATAAAACAATGCAGTTTGTCTGTTTAGCCGAATAAGTGAATTTAAGCGGAGAAATTAGTCGTCCGAAATTTAACGAAAATTGTCAAGTTAGTTCGGAATAATAAATAGGTGATCTTAGTCGGTGTATTTTGTTAATTAGTGTTGAATGTGTGTATTTTCGAGTATAGTTGTGTATGTTGTTTTGTCTCAGTTTGGGAGCATTTTTAAGTTAAAGGTCGAAGGACCCATGTTGATTATTTGAGTTGTAGGTCGTAAGACCAATGTTGATGTTCAAGTTGTAGGTCGTATGACCAACGTTGAAAGTTGTAGGCCTATGGCCAAAGTTGAATCGGAGTTGATTGTTGTGATGTGTTGAGTCGTTGTATCATGGCATACACTGCATTTCTAAGTTGGAGCGGATGCTCACCATGTTGGCCTGGATTGGCAAATTTATTAAGTTGAAGGCTTATGCCTTGCAGATACCTCGATAATCTAGTATATTTTAAGTTGGGAGTTTAACTCCAATGGTACCACATGCATATGCACAGTCGAGTCACATTCCATGTCGCATTAATTATGTTGTTTGTGTTGTTTATGTTTCCGAGTTGATAAAGTTGTTCTTGTTGCTTATATTGATAAAGTTGTGTATGTTGCTCAAGTGGAATAAGTTGTTTATGTATATTTAAGTGGATTATATGGTTTAGGTTGATTATGTCGAGTAAGTGGTTCATGCTAAGTTGATTATATTATTATGTTGGACAAGTTGATTATGTTGCTAAGTTGATTATATTATTACGTTGGATAAGTTGATTATGTTGCCAAGTTGATTATATTATTATGATGGATGAGTTGATTATAGGATTATGTTGCCTGAGTTGTTTATATATTTATGGTTGTAATGTCGATTATGATGATATTGAAGGAGTTGAATATGTTGTAAACGTTCGTCGAAGTTGATGAAGGTGTGTATGCTAAGGTTATAGTTGGAATTGATTATGTTGATGTGTGAATTAAGATGATAAAATATGTTGGTTGTTTGGGGTGTTTAGTAAGACGTTGTTGTGGATAGTGTGAAAATTGTATGATTTTATCTAGCGTATTAATTATCATACTCTTGTTTATATGGTTCGATATCTCACCCCTTTCTGTTGTTGAATGTTACCTTGATTGGTAACGTGCAGGTACTCCAGTTTAGAGTTGCTTACTTTCGTAATCAAGTCGGTGTCGTCGCTCTGATACGTAACACTCGGGGGGGGGGGGGATGAACGCTTAGTTGTTTTGTTATTATATTATGTTGTTGTTGAGTTAAGTTGTTTCAATGCGAAATGTGTTATTACCAAGTTGATAGGTTGAATAAGATGTTAACTGATGCAAAGTTGAATATTGTGAATCCGCTGCCTATTTGTAAAAGTTGCTTTATTTTAAAGAAATGAATAAGAGAGTTGACATTATGGTTTCATCCTGATTAAAAGTGTTATGTATCGATGTTTACGAAATTAAATGAATTTGTTAAAGTTGAAAAATGTAGCATCCTGTTTTGTTGTTGAAATTTTTGAAACTCTGAATTATGATTTTCTGCCGGGTAGATTTGGGGTGTTACAAGGGGGGTGCCGGAGAAGATGACCGGAGCTAGCTCCGGTCACTTGAAAATAATTAGGGTTCCTAATTTGGGTTTAGTTCCAAGTTTGAATGTGAGCCGCCAGATGGTGATTAACGCGTAATTAGAGGGCCAAGATTTGTCCACTTAATTTTAATTAGATTAATTAATTAGGTTTAATATTTAATTAGCCAGATTTGATCTGGGCCTTTGAAACACGCGTCAGTCAACTCCCTCCCTTTTTATTTGAATCTAGATCCTTGGATGCGCTTACTTCCACTTTAAATCATTTTATTTTCATTTTTATTCATTTCTTTTGCATAATTTATTTAAAATAGTTAAAAACATCACAAAAATATAATCTTTTGCATTTCTGATCCAAATATTTTTTTCAACCCAAAAATAATTTTTATTTTATTGTTTGCATTAAAAAAAGTATTTTTAAAATATTTAAATGTTATTTTTAATTAATTAATGGATTTTAATTAATTAAAAATACATTTAGGTTTCTAAAAATCACAAAAAAAATCATAAACCATTCCAATACATTTAGAAACATTTTCAAACTCATCATACAAATTTGATTTTAGGTTTGATCATAATTTCACAATTTTCTTTGAATTAGGGTTCTTAAAAAATCATATTTTCTAACCCTAACTTGAAAAATTCACTTCTGCCTAACCATGATGAGTTTGAACTTGATTCTTTTTGCATTGTTTCACATATTGCATGTAGTTTCTAGGGTATTTTTCTTATTAATTTATCTTTCATTTTCAATTTTATTTGCATTTTCCTTTAAGAATCACCCAAAAACCCTAGCAAACTTAGAAAATTCATAACTTTCAATAGGTTTAGCTTCCGACCTTCTCCTTTGGGGTTTGATCTTGTATAGGTTTAGGGTTTGATTGAGCTTGATTTCCATTTTTTAGCATGATGTATGCTTCTGTTTTGGTCATTTGCATCTCATACATTTATAAAACCCTAATTTCTCATGTTCATTTGCATTCATCTTTGCATATCATCATCATGTGAACTTGCCATGACATTTCAAACATTTGCATGACATCTTAGACATCTTAAGACATGTTTTAACATTTCTCGATCATTTCCTCATTCATTTGCCATGTCTTGCATTCATTACATTTGATAAACATCCATGTGTTTTCATGCTTCTAAGCATGCTTCCTTTGCATCTCATCTTTGTATGATCATTCATATGCATCTTGTATGACATTGCATCATATCATGTTCCTTTTACATTGCATTTTCACTTCTGACTTTGGTCTTTACATATCATTTCTTTATGCTTTATGTCTTATGCATTCACACTAACACTTTCAGGAACTTTTGGTAAGTTATTTGGGAGGTGGATTTGCCTTCACTTCCCACCTCTTCTTATCTCATTCATATGCATTCTTACTCGTCTTTGAAGTGAAATTGTTCACTTGTGTTCCACCCTTCTTACTTTCTTTCTTTCAAGTTACTTACCTTCTTCAGGAAGTAAGTAACTTGTTCTTCTTTCTCCTTCTCTTTTCATCTGCTTCTTCCATTGGTGGCCTTGAAGATCTTTTCTCGTAAGCCTAACAAACCATAGGATACCAAAGCATGATAACTTTTAGGGGTTTGTATAGTCCCCCTTTATCTTTTACCTTTGAGTCTCCTTGAGTCTCTCTTCTCATCTCAATAATCAGAGACTAAACTCTTAGAGTTTTAGGACTTTGAATTAGGGTTATGCCTGCATCCTTCTCTTAGGATGGAGTGTGTGACTTTAATCCTAAGTGTTAAACCTTTAATTTGTTTACACCTATTAATCAAATCACATTAATAATCACTAAGACTTTATCTTGTAACTTGGGCCTTACATTAGGTTTCTATCTCTTCCTTATGGTTAAGAGGGACTAACCCTAGTGTTTAATGGACAAGTCCCCCTCAAGTTGTCTTACAAACCATAAAATCCACTTCTTAATCTCATCCCTTTTATTAAAATCCACTTAATAAAGACTTGTTATATAATGAATTTAATCCCTAACCATGGATTAAGTTGAGGTATCTTCCTCAACTTAAGTGTTCTCATCTATTATCCTTCTATTAGGATGGTGTAATGAGTTCACTAATCTGTGATTAGAGATTAAACTCATTACTTAACACTAAACAAAAACCCAAAAACATCTAATTAATCACAAGTAGGTTAATTATCTTAATCATACATCATCATGGTAATTAAGTTGAGATGTTTATCCCACACTTAAGTATGCTCATTATCCCTAATCAAGGAGGATATAATGACTTTACAAACCTTGATTTAGGCTTAAGCTCATAACCCTATGCAAAACACCAAAAACAATAAAAAACTGAAAACACAAAAACAAACAATAATCGTCTCCTCCGGGATTCTTTTCTCATCACACTCATTCATAAACGAGAACTTGCTTCTTCCGTCTAATGCAAGACAGTTAGCACTCGAGCCAGACGAGTCATACACTTGAGCATAGACAAGTAAGCAGTTCAAAATAAATTTTATCTTCAGTCTCTTTGATTCGAACTACGTTGTTCTGACTTCTTCATTGCATGCGAGGATACCTAGGCATAACTTAATAGTTATCGAACAAAAGTCTCTTTGTCTTCCCCTTCTTTCAGCATTCCTTCAAAGCCTCAGTTCCTGAGCAATTCACCTTTTTGCACTGACACCTGTACATTCATTCTTTAGCTTTTGCACACAGATAGCACATACACTTACCCCTTTTAACATAATCTTGTAAGTGTGGATCCCGTCGAGTACGACAGACAATCTGGGTGCTAATACCTTCCCAGGTTGTAACCAACCCCCTTTCTCAGTTTCTCTGGTTCGCAACCGTCTTATCCATCTCTTTCCAGGTTTATGCAACATTACCTTTCCTTCGGGATAAAAATGCCTTGTTGGCGACTCTATTCAATTCATTCCTCTTTCTCTTTTCGCCGACCGTTCGCGTCTGCACCAGGATGCAAATCTTCGGGAGCGACACCTAGGTTCATCCATACATGACAACACCTAGGATTACTAATCTCCCCTTAGACTTTTACCTTTGGTTCGATTTGCTTTCTTTCTCATCTCAAAGAAAAGTCAAAAACACCTAATAAAGGTTGATATTCTCGTACACCATGAGACTTTGCCGTGGGTTACTTATACACGTCCCATTTCGGGGCGAGGTGTAAGGCATCTACCACGATGAATAAGTCTTAGTATGAGAATGTTTCACAAATAACAAACTCATAAAACACTTCTTTAAAAGACAGTCAACAAACAACAAACGTCTTTTCTTGCGGGAATTCTCTTCTCATCTCATTCACTCATAATGAAAGAACTCGCTTTGACATGTCTCTTTGCAAGACGGTAAATGCACTCGTACCAGACGAGCTTGGAACACCTGAGCATAGGCATAAGAAGTTCAATTCGTAAAAAACACAAAAAAAATTTCCGCCTTAGTTAGGCGAACTACGCCGACTCTGATCCTCATATTCCCGATGAGGTACGTAGGCAGCGGGGTAGGGCCCGTTCGAGCATACTCTTTATTTTCCCTACATTTTTTCCTTACCTTTTCGTTCTCTTTCTCCAGTTCCCTTTCTCATTTCTCATTCCAGTTCCAGTTAGCGGGTTTTGTTCAACAACATTTTATTTCTTTTACCCTTTGAAACAAAAAAAAGAGCGTGGATCCTGTCGGGTACGGCAGACGGCCTGGGGTGCTAATACCTTCCCAGGTCCTAACCGACTCCCGAACACAGATCTTTGGTTCGCAGGACATTGTCCTTTCCTTTTCTCTTCGGTTTGTGCAACATTACCTTTACCATTCATTTGGGATAAAAATTCCTGGCTGGTGACTCTACTTTTTCCGTGCCACTTTCGCGTTTGTACTAGGATGAAAATCCCGGGAGCGACAGTTAGCGACTCTGCTGGGGATCGAACCCAGAATCTTTAGTTTCCCATTTAAAAGTCAATCCTAGCGCCTGTTTGTTTATGTTTCTTTGGGTGTTTTAGCTATGTGTTGTTGTGTGTTTATTTACTGTTATTTACAACTTTACTTTATAATATTTATTTACCACTTTCAGTATTTATTTTCCATGCATCATATATACTGGACTGTGCTGGTTTGCCTTTTTTGTTTCTGTGGGTGGGAGTTACTGTGAGATAAGCCAACTACCCGACTTGGGTGCAATCTAGGACTAGCATGGACATACATTGTACTTCCATGGTATTTCACCATGATGAGTGGCGATGTGTTCCACACCCAGACTGCGACCGTCTTGGGACTATTCTGTGTTGGGATTTCCTCCACTTCAGGGTACGACCTCGACAGTTATGTGCATCTGGTGACCGATAATTGAAGACCTTAGTGGAAACAACCCCCTCTAGTGATGACAGTGGCATACCATATTTGTTGGAAAATCCACTCGCATCCGAGGGCCCACTGGGAACTCACATAGGATGGACTGGTTCTCTCATAGGAACTCAGTTAAAGCAAAATGTTCATATGACGATAGTACTGTATCCCAAGGGCTGAATGTATTATTGTTTCTCGATTCAGTGCTTGAAGCTGGGGACTTATGAGGGATGCTTGTTTCCTTGGACTCAACTGAGACCTCCCCGAGTAGTACATAATGCCAAACCGATTCCCTGATTTGGTCATGATCCATTTCTCGGAAATGGTGAATGTATTATTGCTGTTCAACTTTGAGAGTCAGTGATGTTGACCTGAGTAGCACACCCGTGAGATGGGAGTGGTTTACAGGTTTGTAGGAACCCTAAAACTTCCGACATATCCACTTTGCCAGTATTGTTCAGTATTATGATCTGGTTCTATGATTCTTTGGTTCTGAGATCCGGGATTTATGTTCAGAGAAACTGTTATCGTGATTGCTATTGTGACCTTGCACAGATACTTAATTATTTGATCTGCACAACACAACCACTTCACTGATCACATGCATTGCCTTGCATAAGCATCATCGCATAATTAATCATTTGTGCTCTTTTTCATTTCTCAGGGTTGATACTATTCCTGGTTCCTGGTCAGACTTCTGCTTCAGAAATGGAAGATATCAGAAAGAAGAATGTGCACTACAAGTTCTTTGATACCAAAGTGGATCTGCTTAACTAGATGGTGTCTCTTATTACCCCAGGTCATGTGGGATACTTAAAAGATAGTTATGGCAATATTTTGGATCTGGTAGTTAACCTAGACAGTTCTCAGAGGAGTGCAATCCATACCTTGTTGTAGTACTATGATCATAGGCTCCGATGCTTCACTTTTCCTGACTTCCAGTTAGGCCCTATGCTTGAGGAATATGTTGTGATTTTGGGTGTCCCGCTCAAGGACCAGATCCTTTTCAATTCAGAGATGACTAAACCAGCTTATCTTGACATTGCCAAAGCTCTTTATTTGAGCTCATCTGAAGTGAAAGCTAACTTGACTGCTACCAAAGCCGGGGTACTTGGATTTTTTCTTGACTTTATGGTTATAAGAGTTGGGGAACTTACTGCGGCTGCTCGGTGGGATTCAGTTGTGCTATCTTGGCCTAATCCATTTATAGGATCATCCTATTTGCTGACATGGATAAATTTGTTGATATGAATGCCATCCATTTGTTTGTACTGAAAAATCCCGCGCCCACTCTTCTGGTTGACTTGTACTATTCAGTGCATTATAAAAATGAGAAGAAGCGGGGTGGTCTAGTTAGGTTTTGTGCTCATCTATTCTACAAATGGTTTATGAGACACCTACCCATCACTGAAGCTTTCACTAATCCCAAATTGATCTGGGCCCAGAAACTGAGCACATTGTCTGCTAAGGATATCAGGTGGTTTACCCTGAAATTAAAAGGGAAAACTTCATCTCCAACTGCGGAGGTTATCCCAATGTTTCACTCCTAGGAGTTGTAGGGGGCATCAGTTACAACCATATTCTCTTAAGGAGGAAGTTGGGATATGCACTCAAGGATGTTCCTAAAGAATCAGAGTTGGCCCAAACTTTCTACTTCCCTGTAAAAGATAACCTTCCTTTGGTTCGAGAAGCCGCAGGTGCCTGGAAACCTATCAGAAGAAAAGGTATTACATGCTTGGGAAAAAGCAACAATCATATGTTTCCCGAGTATGAAGCTTGGATAAGAGAGAAAGTGTTGTACCCCAAAATTTTCCATCCCACAATCAAAGCAATGTGTCATAGGAATTCTCTCAAGGGTTATAAGGTTCACAATTGGTCAAAAGGATTGAAGACAAAACCTCCTCCTGAACAGTGGATCCAGAACTAGGGTTTTGAACTTCACCAAGCTAAATGGACTTCCAAGGCCTCAAGTGAGATTCATAACATCCCACATGTCTTCAAGAATCCCCACGTCAAGTTTTAGAGCTTTCCCAATAAGTTTGACTAGCCAGATGTTCAAATATTCAAAAATCAGTCAACTTGGTAAAAAAGTCAAACTGAGGTCAACTATGGTCAACTTAAAGTCAAACTTCAAGATTTTTGCCAACATCAAGATTATGAGGTAAAATCATCATTTGATCAAGGGTTTATCATGATTCATCAAGAAAATCTCAGATCATCAAGAATCAAGAAGTTTCTAAATTAGGGTTTCATAGTAAAAGTTAACTGAACTTCGACCAGCCATAACTTTCACATACTTCATAAATAATTTCCCATCCAAATCTCATTTTGAAGGAAATTGAATTCTCTACAACTTTGTGTCTCACAAGCCAAGCCTAAAAATGCTTCATTTAGAAGGTATGAGCTAAAACATTATAGGTCCTTTTGAAAGTCAACAAAAATTCAAACTTTTTCCAAAGCTCATAATTTTAAAATGGTAAAAGATATGGACATGGGACAAAAAAGGTTGGTTAGAGGACTCTCTAAACTTTCTAAAAATTCCAAGATCACTCTCATATCCTTAAAATTGAGGGAGTTGTGCCTTGTCAAAGTTGGGAAAATTTCAAGGGGTGTATGAAGCAAAAAAGGCTTAAACTTCAAAATTTTCCAAATGGGCCCATCAAATTGCAATCCAATCTCAAAGATAAAGTCATGCACGACCCAATGACCATTTATTATGATTTTTATAATTTATTTTCTATTATTTAGGATTTTATTTGTTAAAATTCAATTTAAATAAAAATAAAATATAAAAAGTCAATATTTGGATCAAATTTTTGTTCTAGAAGCATTCACACAACATTTAAACTGATTGGATACTCTCCAAATTCGTGCTAGACCAAACTGGCAAGGATATATTTGATTTTTGGATCATTATGAGTGATGGCTTTCTGTAAGCCCCCCAAATTTTCCCTCTCACTTTTATCACATCTTGACTTATGATTATCATCATTGCATAGCCTATCATCACATTTTCATATTGCATATCCATCCTTCAGCAATTCATCTGCATAGCTGCATCTAGGGTTTGTGATCAGATAATCCAAGAATTGTTCTGAGCAATCTCCAAGGTCTTAAAGCATGTAAAGAGGGTCCATGAGTGTTCTATGGTCATTTTATACCCCCAAGGGTTCTTGAAAGTCAAAAGATCACAAGAGATTGCAGATCCACCCAGGCTGGTTAGGAGCTTCTACACAGATGACCAGAAATTAGACTTTTGGGTTTGAGGCCCTTACACCCAAATATTTTGGCCATTATTGATTCTATTGGTCCATATATGTTATAAGGAGCTTGTGTTTCAAATTTCATGGAAATGTTCAATGTGTAAGTCATCTGATCAAACGGTAACTTCTTGAGCAAGAAAAGTCAGATTCTAGGCATCTGAGGCCCCCAACAAGGCATTTGAGGTCCTATGATCTTTATTTGATCATTGGAATGCTTAAAAGTTCACAAAGTTGAAGAAAAATGAGCTAATCCAAAACTTACCAAAAATGGAAATGACTTTGTAAACACCCCAAATTTGCCCTCACCCATTCACACCATGGATTGTGATCTTTTCATATGCATAAATTCAATCATAGCATCTCATATTGCACTTTTGATTCACTGCATTAGTTCTAAGTCACCTGCATCTAGGGTTTGTGATCTGAGCAATCCAGGAGCCATCTGGGCCACTCCAAAGGTCTTCAATCACTTCAAAGGGGTCCATGTATGTTCAAGCATCATATTGTATCCCCACAAAGTCAAGAAAGTCAAAGAATCACAAGAACTGGGAAAGGCATGGAAGCAGAGCCAGGTTTAACTGCACAGATGACCTAGAATTAGGGTTTTGGTTTCAAAGGCCATAACTCCAAAATTTTTGGTCATTCTTGTTTCTATTGGTCTCTATATGGTATAGGGATCATGCATATCAATTTTCATGAAGAAATTCCATGGGGAAGGCATCTGATCAAGGGATAACTTCTTGAGCAAGTCAGTGTAAAATCAGGGCATCTGAGGCCCCCAATGACCCAACCAAAGGGTGTTCATCATCATTTTGATTATGTATGATCTTTATTTGATCATAGAAGATGGTAGAAGTTCACAAAATTGAAGAATTTCAAGCCATTTGCAAAGTTGCCTTTTTGGGAAAATGACTTGTAATGGAAACTTGCCATTTTGGGAAACTTTTTCAACCCTTTCTTTTTGATTCAAAAATGCTTCAAATGAGAAAACTTTGGTCATGAAAGTTGTAGAATGGATCATTCCCTTTTCAAAAAGTACAAGAACTCATTCTAATTCATTTTGGATCAAAAGTTATGGCTTGTCAAAGTTGGGAAAAATCACATAATTTCAAGTTATGTACCAAAGAGGCATTTTGCAAAATGATATGATCAAGCATTCCAAAGGCTTCAAATGTGTACAAACTCATTACAACATGCTCACATGACCTCTAAAGATCATAATTGGCCCAAGAATATTGCATTTTGGTGTCTTGAATTTCATGAATTTCCAAAAGAGCCAAAGATGTACCAACTTGCAAAAACTCATGAAGCCATGCCTCTACTTGTTACAGCTCATAGAATCTGATCCATATGAACTCCATGATCTCTGCTGATCCCAACCATGCCCCTATCACAACCTCACACTTGCCCATACCTTAAGTACACCTAGACTTGACTTTTTGCAAAAAACCCCATACCAATCCCGCAGTGACACAACAACTATTCTGACCAACCAAGACTTTACAAACACACCAAAAGCAAGCCATTTCATATGATCTTAGAGCCTGAACACACACACAAGCCAGCATTCACCAAAAACCTCCCATATGCATTTTGTTTCGAAACACATCACACAAGCATCAAACATAAAAACAAACTCCATAGAACATCTCAGCATGTCTCACTGATCATCCCTGACCCTTCACCTTGCCCTGAAACCACCACAATCAAAAACGCGATCTCCACACTCCCTTGACCTGAGCTTCTGTCAACTTTCTCTGGAGGCCATATAAACTCCAGCTAAGTGTCAAAAGCTTCTAAGGAGGATCATTGGAACTTGTTTGAGGCAAAGAGGCAAGCAGAAAGCTCCTGGACTGAAAGCTCAATCTCAGGTAACATGATGAACAAATTTTCCAGAACTTTGATTTCTTGTTAGAATGTTGTTCTATATGTTTCCCTGATCATGGGGATCTATTTGTTTTTGAAAATGAGCCAGAAACAAGCATGTTGTGATGTTCTGAAAGTTTTCCCGTGAAAATGTTTTTGCTTGTTTCCTTTGATTCACGAAAAATAAATGTTGTTTGTTTTAGGGTTTATGTTTAGTGATGTTCATAGATTGATTATGGAGAGTTTGGTGAGGTTTTGATGCGTTTTGAGAGAGATTGAGATTTTGGTTGGCCGGAGAAGATGACCGGAACACTGTTCCGGTCATCTGAAAGTCATTAGGGCTTCTGATTAGGGTTTAATCATAATTAGGCCAGTTTGAATGTGGGTCGTCCATTAGCGCGCGCAGTCAACTCCCGCCCCCTGGAATTTGAATCCTGGCCCTCAGATCATTTGACTTTCTCTTTTTTTCATTTAAATTCATTTTATTTTCATTTGTTTCATATTTAATTTGTACGAATTTTTAAAAATAGCTAAAATCATTAAAAAATTATGAAAATTTTTGTCAAAGGTTTCATGAATTTTCAGAACACAAAAATATTTTTATTTTTATTTTTTGCATTAAAAATTATTTTTAAATCATTTAAATGTTTATTTTTAATTAGTTAATGAAAATTAGTTAATTAAAAATACATTTAGGTATTTAAAAATCACAAAAAAATTCACATAGCATTTAGAAACATTTAGAAACATTACCCAACTCTCAAACCAAATTTCTTTTTTGTTCTTGATGCCTTTTGATCATTTTCATTGGATTTAATTTTGTTTTAAGGCAATATTTTATGTCAAACTTCAAAAATTTCTTTCTGCCTAATCATTGAGAGTTGGGTGATGATTCTTTTGGCATTGCATCTTGCATAGCATGTAGTTTATAGGGTAAATTTGATTTGAATTGATCTTGCATTTCCAATTTGTTTGGCATTTTTCTTGATGAGGTATCCCAAAACCCTAGCAATCTTAGGAATTTCATAACTTTCATTAGGTTAAGAGTTGGATCCTCTCCTTTGGGAAGTGAGCTTGTATAGGTTTAGGGTATCTTTGATTGCATTTTCAAATTTTTATCATGTCATTTGCTTCTGGTTTTGGATTTTTTCTTTGCATGATGCATGTAACCCTAATTTGTGCTTTCCTCTGCATCCCTTTCTCATTTGCTTGCATCCATTGACTTGCCATGACATTTTGTGCATTCATTTGATTCATAAGACATATTAGGACATATTAGAATCATGTTTGATCATTGCATCCTTCATTTGCCATGTTGTATGTCATTTGCATTTCATAACTTTCCATGAACATTCATGGTTCAATGTGTGCCCCATTTGCATCCTTATGCTTACTTGATCATTCTCATGCCTTGCCTCATGTTTGTATCATCTCTTAGCATCATTAACATCATGAAAATTCTTCTGGTTTTGGTTTGCATCATGACATTTCATCTCATTTGCATTGCATTCCATTTCTTTTCACTAACTTTTCAGGTGGTAAGTTACTTTGAGAAGTGAATTTGCCTTCACTTCTCACAATCTCTTTTCATTTCTCTTATGCATCTTTGCTGCATTTTGTATTTGTATTAGAGTGGGCTTGCTCATTCATGTTCATCTTACCTTCTTTCTTCAAGCAACTTGTCTTCTTAAGTGAAGCAAGTTGTTTTTCTTCTCTTTGCTCCTTTCATCTGCTTCCTGGTGGTTTCTCTGAAGAACTTTCTTGCAAGCCTCATAAACCCTAGGAACAACCAAGCATGATAATAATTAGGGTTTGATTAGTACCCCATTTAGTTTCACCTTTGTGTCATCTTTGAGTCTTCTCTTCTCATCTCATAATCAAGGACTAAACCCTAAAGGTTTTAAGGCTTTGTGATTAAGCTTATGCCTGCATCCTTCTATTAGGATGGAGTGTATAACTTTAATCCTAAGTATTAAACCCTTAATGTGTTTAAATCCTTTAATCAATCCATCTAATAATCATCAAGACATCAAGCTTGTAACTTGGGCCTTGCATTAGGGTTCTAATTCTTCCTTAATTGGTTAAGAAGGACTAACCCTAGTGTTAATGGACAAGTCCTCCTCAAGTTGTCTTACAAATCATAAAAATCATTCCTTCATCTTATCATTAACTAAAATCCACCTAATAAAGGCTTTGTTTTGTCATGAGGTTAATCCCTAATCATGGATTAAGTTGAGGAATCTTCCTCAGCTTAAATGTTCTCATCTATTATCCTTCTATTAGGATGGTGTAATGAGTCCATTAAATCCTTGATTATGGCTTAATCTCATTACTCAACACTAAACAAAAACATCTAAATAATCACAAGTAGGTTAATGATCTTAATCCTACACCATGGTGATTAAGTGTGAGATGCTGACTTCACACTTAAGGTATTCTCATTACCCCTAATGAGAGGGAGGATGTGATGAGTTTACTAGCCCATTGGTTTAGGCTTAAGCTCATTAACTTATGACAAACTTCAAAAAGCAATAAAAGACTGAAAACTCAAAACAAACAATAATCGTCTCCTCCGGGATTCTTTTCTCATCTCATTCACTCACAACCGAGAACTTGCTTCTTCCGTCCAATGCAAGACAGTTTGCACCTGAGCCAGACAGGTCATACACTTGAGCATAGGCAAGCAAGCAGTTCACAAGTCAATTTATCTTTCAGTCTCTTTGAGTCGAACTACGGTGTTCTGACTTCCTCATTGCACGAGAGGATACGTAGGCATAACTTAACAGTTATCGAACAAAAGTCTCTGTATATTCCCCCTCCTCCAGCATTACTTCTTTAAGCCTCATAGTCTTGGGCATTTCATTCCTGTCCTTGCACTGACACTTCTCTTATACACTTCACACTTCTTTTACACTGACACTTGCATTCTTTTTCCAGCTTTGATACACAGAATAGCACTGACACTACCCCTTTAAAACACAAATCTTTTAAGCGTGGATCCTGTCGAGTACGACGGACAATCTGGGTGCTAATACCTTCCCAGGTTGTAACCAACCCCCTTTCTCAGTTTCTCTGGTTCGCAACCGTCTTATCCATCTTTTCTCAGGTTTATGCAGCATTACCTTTCCTTCGGGATAAAAATGCCTAGCTGGCGACTCTATTCATTCATTCCTCTCTTTCGCCGACCGTTCGCGTCTGTACCCCTTCTGACCCGGGTGTCATTTGGTGGGAGCGACAGCTTGGCGACTCTGCTGGGGACCCTTATACTGTAACCAGGGCTTCTGGTTCTTTTTGTGGGTTCCTCCTAGCGCTTGTTTGATTTGTGTTTATTGGGGTGTTAAATGCTAATTGTGTTTGTATATTTGCTTTATTTACTGCTTTATGTACAGTTATTTACTGCTTTCTTTACAACTTTATATATCACACTGTCATACTGTCATCTTGCTGGATCTGGTTTTTGCTTTGGTGGGTGGGGTTCTACTGAGAGTTTTAGGTCCTATACCTGGGACATGAGTGACACCTAGGCTAGAGTGGTTTATGTTCTTTCCCATTCCATTTCGGTCTGGTGCGGGAATATGAAACACGATTCAAATGTGGGTTTCTTCTTGAGAACTCTGTGCTACAGATCTCCTGTAGTGCTAGGGCTATCTGGGAAGCCTGCTAAGTCTGGATGACCTTTATTATGACCTTCAGAAACTGAGGTGAATTAGAGGAGGATCCTTTATGGTTATTGTAAACACTGTACCTCCGGGTTAGAAGTGTTTACACTTCTCATAACTGATCCAAGTCTGAGGATCCTTGTTCTAGAACACCACCTGTGAGGGGGTTGGGCTGTTTACAGGTTTGCAGGTACCTCTAGCCACATCATACCCTGTTACTTTGTTTTGATTAAGAGTACTCCATTTTGGGACAGTTCTTGTGATTTAACCCTGGATATGTGGCTCTTTATTTGAGTCCCCCACCCGGGTTACTGGACTTCTGAACCTCCATCTGGACTTCTTAAACATACATGGACTTATATCAAGGCAGTTAATCAGATCCAGCTTGATCACAAACCCTTGCATTTCATTTGCATACATCATCATTGCATCATTTAACATTTGTTTATTTGTTTTTCAGGGTATCCATATTTTATCTGGCTTGGTTTTGACCCCTTCATCTGCATAGACCCCTGTTCATCAGTTATCTGCTTCAGCTATCCTCATCAGTTGCCTGCTTCAACTACTTTCATCACCAACCTCAGCCTATCAGTGGCTCATCACCAGTATCAGTCTTTATCATCAGCATTTATTTCAGCTCTTCATCAGCAGTCATGGCACCCAAGAAGAGCAACATTTCATACCATTTCTTTGAGCCTGTGCTGACTGGCATCAGGCAGGTCCGGGCACTTATCACTCCAGACCACATCCCATTATTCAAAGAGAATTATGGAGGCATCCTTGATATGGTTATGGACCTAGACCCTTCTCAGAGGAGTTTGATTCACACTTGCCTACAGTTTTATGACCCTCCTTTGAGATGCTTCACTTTCCAGAACTTTCAGCTAGGACCTTTGCTGGAGGAGTTCTCATCATTGATTGGAGTACCTGTCAGGAGTGGTCTCCCCTTCAACCCTGAGATGACTTCTCCCAGCAATGAAGAAGTGGAAAAAGCACTGTACCTGGAGCCTATTTTGATTGAGCAGAACATGAAAACAAAGGCTGGGATCCCTGGCCTACACTTAGACTTTTTGACTTCTCAGGCCATCCTGAAGGCCTCCTTGGGAGAATGGAGGGCAGTTTGTGCATTGTTAGCCCTCAGTATATATGGGGTTATACATTTTGCAGATGAGCCCAAGTTTATCAGCAATAATGCCATTCATCTTTTCCTTCTGAGGAACCCAGTGCCCACATTGCTGGGAGATTTCTATTATTCTGTTCACCAAAGAAATGAGAAGCAAAGAGGGAGGTTGGTGAGATGCTGTGCTCCTCTATTTCATACCTGGCTGCTTAAACACTTACCCAAGACTGATGCCTTCCTGAATCCTCACCAACAGAAGAATTGGGCTAAAAGACTTATTGCTTTGACTTCAGATGACATCAGATGGTGCACCCAGAGCACCAAAGGCAGGGACATAATTACTAGCTGTGGACAGTTCCCCAATGTACCTCTAATAGGAGTGAAGGGTTGCATCAACTACAATCCTTTGCTGTTCAAAAGACAATTGGGTTATGCTTTGGTTCATCCTCCTAGAGTTCAAGACTTGGCTGAAACCCTGTATTGTGAGATAAAACCTAATCTAGCTGTTGTCAGACAAGCATCCTGGGCTTGGGGCAACATCCAGACCAAAGGGATGGCCATTCTTGGAAGGTGCAACAATGTGGCTTCAGCTCAGTATTATGAATGGTCTCATGCTAGGGCTCAGATTTCTGGGATGCCTTTCACCATTGAGGATGCACCTGGACCATCCACAATACCACCTCCAGCCACTGTCAGCCTGGAAGAATTTGAGAAGCTGAAGGAGAGGAATGAGAATCTGTCTCAAGCCCTGAAGAAGACCCTCTGGGAGAGGAGTGATGGTCGTCTAGACATTGAGAGGTTGGAAAATCTTAAGGTGGAGCATCTAGCCAGGATTGAGAAATCAGAGGACTACATCAAGAAATCAAGAGCTGGAGAGCAGATTTTGAAGAATGCCTGTAAAGAGGCCCAGTTTCAGAAGGCTAGGGCTGATCTCTATATGAAAGAAAGTCAAGCTAGGTGGGTCAGGATCACTGAAGCTCGTACTAAAGAAGATAAGAGAACTCAAGCCAGGATTGGGCAATTGGAGGCCAATGAAAAGAAACAACAGGAGGCTCTGCTAGTAGCCCAGAAGGAGATTTCAGAGTTGAAGCTTAGGGCTGGTGTGAAGAGGTCAAAGGCCCAAGACAGGCACAAGAAGCTGACCACTGCTATCGCCACCAGGAACCTTCTTATCAGAAACATTACAGGGCATCCAGCTGGTCCTGTAACTGAAGCACTTCTGAAGGAGGTTAAGGAGGATGAGTTTGGATTAGATGTTTGACTTCTTTGCTTGTTGTCATTTCCATTTGATGTACTTTTCTTTTATGTTGTATTTTGACCCCTCAGGGGCATGTGTTGTAAAAAACAAACTGTGTATGATCCACCATTTGTAATGTATTTGTCAGTTTGTTTCATTTAAGTTTCTTTCCTCGAGCAACATCAAAGCATCTTCCTCAGGGTCTGGAAAGGTCAAAACCAAGAGCCAAGCCGGATACCCTTGGAAAACAAATAAGCATACTGCATTGCATACTAACTCTTGTTTTGTTTTGTAGGATTTTGTTTTGTTTGTTACTAACTCTGTTGTGATTCAGGAATTATTGCTCGCCGTCGAGTGTTCCCTCTCAATCGTCCGCACAGGTATCCTACTCGCAACAATCTTCCTGGTATCCAAATGGACCAAGTACAGCAAGATCTGACAGAGGTCAGAACCCAGATGGCTAATGAAAGGCTGGAAATGAGAAACCAAATGACCCAATTCATGGAAGTAATGAATGGCTTGGCCCAAAGTCAAGAAAGGTTGAGGGCATTGGTAGAAAGACAAACCCCGGAGGAACCCCACCTGGGAACTGGAGGAACAAGCAACAATGAAAGGGGTCAGCCTCATGCTAATCCACCAGTATATGGGCCTCATCTACATCCGGAAGTCAACATCCCTGGTAATGTACAAGGAAATACTACTGCAGGCAGGATCTTGCAAGAAGATCCTCAAGAGGAGCAGTTTACTGTAATGGGAGCTGGGGATGAAGTCTATGATAGGAGGTTTGATGAAATTGCTGAGAAGTTGAGATCTTTGGAGTCTCAAAATTCCTTGGGTTTTGATGTCATGGATATGGGGTTAGTGGATGGGGTAAGGATCCCCCATAAGTTTAAACCCCCGTGCTTCGAGAAGTACAATGGGACTTCCTGTCCACGAACTCACTTACAATCCTTTCTGGGAAGACTTAAAGCATACACAATGGATGAAAAACTGTGGATGTTTTACTTTGAAGATAGTTTGACTGGGGCTTCAAGGGAGTGGTATTCACACTTGACCAGAGCTACTATCAGATGCTGGAAGGACCTAGCTGAGGCTTTCGTCAGGCAGTACCAATACAATCTGGACATGGCTCCTAACAGGACCCTTTTGATGGGAATGTCTCAGTCCTCCAGAGAAAGCTTTAGGGAATATGCCCAGAGGTGGAGACAGCTTGCTGCTGCTGTCCAGCCACCCATGTCGGAAAGAGAAATGGCCGACATGTTTATGAATACTCTGCAAGGGACATATATTGATAGGCTAGCTGCCTTTTCTTCCACCAGTTTCGCTGACGTAGTTATAGCTGGGGAAAGAATTGAAAGCCTTCTGAAAATGGGCAAGATTTCTGATAATGGTGCAAGTTCGTCTAGTAACCCCAGGAAGCCTTTTGTGGGACCTAGAAGAACTGGTGAGACAAATGCCATTCATGCCAGCAGGGGCAGACCTCAGTATGTTCACAGATCAGTAGCAGCTGTCACTATTCCAGCTCCAATTCCTCAGCAACCAACATATCAACCACAACAACAACCCCACTATCAGCAGCAAGTTCAGTATCCGCCACAAAGGACCTACAACAACAATAACAACAATCAATAACAAAGACCCTTTCAGCAAAGACGATCACAGGTAAATAGGGTGATTGACCCTATCCCTATGCCTTATGCTGCCTTATTGCCACAACTCCTGAAACTCAACTTGGTTGAATTAAGGACATTGGCACCCCCAGATCCCTCTAATCTCCCTAGATTTTATGATGTCAACGCCAGATGTGCTTTCCATTCCAATGCACCTGGCCACAACACGGAGAAATACAGGGCTTTACAAATGAAGGTACAAGACCTGGTGGATTCTAAAGCCCTCAACTTTGCACCCCTTCCAAGTGTCACCAAGAATCCCATGCCCAATCATGGAGGACCAAGAATTAATTCCATTGAGGAAGACAAGCCATCTTTCTTAATCACCAGTGTTGGGCAAATTCGGACACCTCTGGTCGAAATTAAAGCTCAGCTCTTAGAGTGCCAGATGTTCCCCGGGTGTGAGCTCGGTTGTGGTTATTGCAACATTTCGGTCAACGGGTGTGATAATTTGAGAAGCGGCATAGATGGTCTTATCAAGAGTGGTATACTTCAGATCACGACAACGGTGCCTACAAATCCAGCAAATCCTTTGACAACAATTCCTGATTCTCCTACAACTGCAACAACAATCATTCCGACCAATTCATCAATATCATCAACAATGGCTTCATCCATCACTTCAGCAAATCAGATGTCAACAACCATTTCTTCTACAACATCAGCATCCATTTATTCAGCAGAATCTTCTACAACGCCAACAGAAATTAATGAAGATATCTCAGCAGTCACCATTTACTATGATCCATCAGATGTTCCTCCAAACAACAACTTTCAGCAACAAACAGTGGCACTTCCTGCCAGGTCACCAGTCACCATTTACTACGATCCGCACACCATTACAGCACCCTCCTCTGCAGCAGTAAGTCCGGTTACTATCACGGTGCCTGGACCAGTTCCCTATGAAAGCAGTAATGCCATACCTTGGCATTATGGCTCTGATTTCTACTGCAACGGGGAGAAAATCACTTTGGACTCTTCAACTTCTTCTCCACAGATTGATAATGTTGGGGGAGGCGGAGGCTTCACCAGAAGCGGACGCCTTTTTGCCTCACAATTGCAAAGACCTAATGCCGAAGCAGAAGCTGCTGCCAAAGCAAAGGGGAAGAGTGTGATATCTGAAGAACCAATTCTCAAAGAAACTCAGAAGACATCTTTTGAACAAGATGTAGACGAGTTTATGAGGATTATAAAGAGGAGTGATTACAAAGTGGTAGATCAGCTTCACCAAACTCCCTCAAAGATCTCCATATTATCCCTGTTGATGTGTTCTGAAGCTCACAGGAATGCATTATTGAAAGTCTTGCACGCAACATACGTGCCAGAGGAGATCACCGTTAATCAGCTAGAAACTATGGTGGCAAATGTCAACACCAGTCATGGACTGGGCTTTACCAATGCTGACTTAACAACTGAGGGACGTAACCACAACAAGGCTTTACACATCACTCTAGAATGCAAGGGTGCTGTTCTATCCCACGTACTGGTGGACACTGGGTCTTCACTCAATGTTCTACCAAAGAAAGCCTTGGTGAAGCTGGAGTACGATGGCTTGGCACTGCGTCCGAGTAATTTGGTGGTGAGAGCATTTGATGGCTCTAAAAGATCAGTGCTTGGAGAGATTGATCTGCCTATGATGATTGGCCCGCAGACTTTTAAAATTACCTTCTATGTGATGGACATTCAGCCGGCCTACAGCTGTTTGTTGGGTAGACCTTGGATCCATGCCGCTGGCGCTGTTACGTCTACCCTTCACCAGAAGCTGAAATTCGAGTGGGAAGGCCAGATCATCACCATCTGTGGCGAAGAAGACATCTTTGTTAGCCATCTGGCTACGTATAAGTATATTGAGATGGATGGAGAGATTCATGAAACTATGAGCCAAGGGTTTGAGGCCCTGAACATAAATGAAGCCTCTGCTGTACTGGGAACCTCCATGACGTCTTATCAGCAAGCCAGGAAGGTTGTTGAAAAGGGGACTGCCCAAGGCTGGGGCAAGCTGCTGCCCGTGGAGAAGAAGGAGGACATATTTGGGTTGGGTTACAAACCAACTCAACAAGCTCAATCAGAGGCTACCAAGAAGCCCAGTTTTGTCAGTGGGGGGATGCTCACCCCTGATGCAGTGAACAACTTGGAAGACGAGAATGAAAGCGACCGCAACCTGGAGAGCTGGATACGTCCAAGGATCCCGGGGAGCCAAGTCCTTAACTGGTCTTCCCAGGAAATTATAAGGGTTACTCCTGCAGAGTAATTATTATTTCCTGTATTTTTAAGCATGCATCAAGTCTTGCATCTTGCCCAAGATGACAAGACTCATTTTGTAATCGGGCCATCTTGTAATTTTGTGCAAACAGATTAATCAATGAATATCGGACATCTTTTGCAAATGAGTCTTTTTCTTTTCCGCTCACTGTTTTTCATTTTTCTTTTTGTACAAAAATAAAATGGCAATGTTTTCCAAAATGACAACTTCATTTCACTTTTTCTAAACAAGATTAAAATCAATCACTAAAATAAACAATCTAAACCCTTGCAGAGAGTGCCTTTCAGACTGCACCGACAACAACACTGCTATGACTTCGTATGACTTTGACAATCCAATCAATCAAACTGACGAAGGGGTTGAAGAAGATTACGAGCTTCCTGAAGAGCTAGTCAGGTTGTTAAGACAAGAGGAGAAGGTTATCACCCCTCATCAGGAGGAGGTCGAAACAGTTAATCTTGGTACGGAAGAAGATGTGAAAGAAGTTAAGATCGGGGCCTGCCTACAAGATTCAGTAAAAGAGCAATTGATTGATATGCTTTGGGAGTATGTGGATGTCTTTGCTTGGTCTTATCAGGATATGCCAGGGTTGGACACCGATATTGTTATGCATAAGCTGCCTCTAAAAGAAGACTGCCCACCAGTGAAACAGAAGCTGCGCCGTACTCGCCCAGATATGGCAATGAAGATAAAAGAAGAGGTGCAAAAGCAGTGGGACACCGGTTTCCTTACTGTAACTAGCTATCCACCATGGGTTGCTAATATTGTACCTGTGCCTAAGAAAGACGGCAAAGTGAGAATGTGTGTAGATTACCGGGATCTGAACAGAGCCAGCCCGAAAGATGACTTCCCATTACCTCACATTGATGTATTGGTTGATAATACGGCTCAGTTCTCGGTGTTCTCCTTCACGGACGGATTTTCAGGATATAATCAGATCAAGATGTCACCTGAAGACATGGAGAAGACAACTTTCATCACGCCCTGGGGCACGTTCTGTTATAAGGTGATGCCATTCGGGCTGAAGAATGCTGGTGCAACCTATCAACGGGCTATGGTAACATTATTCCACGACATGATCCATAAAGAAATCGAATGTTATGTGGATGACATGATTGCCAAGTCCCTCACAGAAGAAGACCACCTGGTGAATCTGTTGAAGTTATTCAAACGTCTGAGGAAGTACCAGTTGAAGTTAAACCCCAACAAGTGCACATTCGGGGTACGAACCGGTAAACTGCTAGGATTTATTGTAAGTGAAAAATGGATTGAAGTAGACCCTGATAAAGTCAAAGCTGTCGCTCCCGGGATTTTCATCCTAGTACAAACGCGAAAGTGGCGCGGAAGAAGAATAGAGTCGCCAGCCAGGCATTTTTATCCCGAAGAAAGGGAATGGTAATGCTGCACAAACCAGAAGAAAGAAAGAGGAAGGACACAGGTCCTGCGAACCAAAGATCTGAGTTCGGGAGTCGGTTACGACCTGGGAAGGTATTAGCACCCCAGATCGTCCGTCGTACCCGACGGGATCCACGCTTGCTAAGAATACTGTTTCAAAGGGTGAGGGTATGAAAACTGCAGCAAAAGAAAAGAAAATGAACTGGAAAAGAAAAAATGAGAAAGGAAATGAATAAGAAAAGAAAAGGAAAAATGTAGGGAAAATAAAGATTGTGCTCGAACGGGCCCTACCCCGCTGCCTACGTACCTCATCAGGATAATGAGGATCAGAGACGCCGTAGTTCCCCTAACTAGGGGTACTAAAAGGAAATTGCTTGTGAATTAAGGCTTGAACTGCCTATGCCATTGCTCAGGTGTTGCAGACTCGGACGACGAGTGCGTAACCGTCTTGCAAAATGACAAGTAGGAGCAAGTTCGCGTACGGAGCGAAGGAGATGAGAAAAGAATTCCCGAAGGAAAGACGCTTATTGTTTGTTTTGTGTTTTTTAGAAGCTTTTATGAGTGTGTCACAAGGAAGTGAACTCAAACTCTCACCAATGGAATGTGCACTTGTCACTACATTCCAAGATGGAATAATAGAACAAGCACACTCAAGTAAGGAGAAGATCCCCAAAACTTGAACCCAAAGATTAGGGCTTAGGCTCACTAACTTGCTTAATTATTAAGTGTTTTTTTTTGGTTATTTACATGAAGAAGTGTTTTTTTATGCTTTTCTTTATGAAGAAGATACCTTGATCAGACTTGTGCATCACAAGGTAAACATGTACTATCCCAAGATGGGAAGACTACAAGCATACCTCATGGAATAAGGCTATGGATCAATGCATCACTTCACATTTATTAAAGTGTTTCCTTTTTAAGAGTTATGAGATGAGAAGAGAAGAAGAACCAAAAGATCTCAAAGGAAAAATTCTAAAGGGGGACTAAAATAATCCTAAGTATTCACATGCATGGAAGTCCTAAGAGTTAGTGAGGTTTCTACCCTAATGAAGGAGGAAGAAGATAGAAAAAGAGAAGAGGAAACTAGAAAGGGGAAAGAGAACCACATGATGGCACAAAGCACATCAAACACCACAAAGAAAAAACAAAGCAAAAGAGGAAAGATGAAAAGTTGAAATGTGGATAAACATCCACACTTCTCTTCCCATGAGCCCCTGAAATGTTAGCAAAAATCCAGCAAATTGACCAACACAATCATGGAATTAATCATGCTCAAAGGTTCTTGTAAACAAGAAACAAACAACATGCCAAGCATTGCAAATACACGACTTACGCGTCGAAAACATGAAAGCATACATCAACCAGCAAGCAAATCACCCTAAAATATCATGCTTAATGATCATGCAATGATCCAAGGCAATTAGAACAAGCAAAGGGATCAAACAAGCTCAAAACAACACTAAAAAGCCATTCTGCTTCAGTGTTAACCGGTTAACCAAATGCGTTAACCGGTTAACCAGCTCAAACCTGCACAAAATACGCATGAAACAGGTGCGTTAACCGGTTAACCATATACGTTAACCGGTTAACACTGATAAAACAACAACAAATCCTGCAGAAAACAGCATCTCAAAACAGCTTATTCAAATAAGCTTGCACCAGACCAGCAATCAATTACACATGGAAAAATTAGATCAATTCACATTAATCCATATCATTAAGCTCATGAACAATAACATTCGGATCCGGATACAAATCAACCAATCAAATCAAACAACACAAGCAAATACACAAGCACATGGTGGATCTAAAGCACAAGCATGCAAATAAGCTAAAAACAGAGCTAGATCTGAAATTAACCAACCTACAAAGTTGAGGTATGCTTTGGTAATTGTTGATTGAGCTGAAAACAGTAGATCTCGCGCAAAACTTTGAAGATCCGATGCTAAGCTCCACACTCCATGCAAAATAAATGCAAGAACAAGCTCTTGGTGCAGAATTTTGGATCCAAAAGCACTTCTAGATCTCAAACCAGATCTGAATCTCCAATAAAACCAGCAAAAAGATGCAAAGAAGCTATGAATGGAGGTTTAGTTCCAAGATCTACACACCTCAAGGCAAGGTTGTGTGATCTTCAAAGAGGAACTTTGAGTGATTTGGAAAATTGGGAGAGAAAAGTGAGAGAATTGTGAGTGAGAGGAATGAAAATTCAGAAATGAGAGTGAAAAATGAGTGAGAGCCCCCTTGGTTTGGAGGAAAATGGAATAAATATGGTTTAGGTTTGGGGCCCAAAATTTTGGTTTGGGATCCAAAAAATATGGCTTGGCATTATCTTAGAAAGTGATTTGGATTTAGGGTTGGAATGAGGCTTGGATAAATGCTCTAGATCCTTCTCTCAAATTCAAATTTAATTCAAATGAATAAAAATCAGAAAATTGGAAAATGGAACCAAAACACACATGCTGAAATTGCTGCTGGAAATTCAAATTTCGCAGCTGTTAACCGGTTAACCATATGCGTTAACCGGTTAACGCATGGAAAATTTGAATTTCCCTCCCTTTGGTGGGAACCTTCAAAAATAGACCTGCACCAACCGTTTCAAGCAAATTTTGATCCATCTTCTCTTTCTAGGGCTCTGAACATGATACCAGGCTTGTGCAAAATGATCCTGTGAGATTCTTGCCAGATCACCATGCTCTTGATTTTGACTTGCAGATTCAGATTTTCCCAGATGACCGATCATATGCCTTATGCTAGAACATGTGAGTGTTATGCTTTATTTTTCTATGCAAAATGATAAGGATATGGTATGCTCATGATGATTATGATATGATAACGATGCTAAACAAGAAGAGGGCAAATTTGGGGTGTTACAGCTGCCCCTATTCAATCAACTGTTAATCTGAAAAGGATGAGAGCAACGGCTATCAGACATTCGAGATAAACTGTGATTGAATACCAAGAAGACCTGAAATTTGCACTCTGACGAAGAATGCAACACTGGGAAATAAACCCAACCAGATGACGCTCTGGGGATAAGAAGGAGAGAAAAAAAGCAGACGAGCTTCTTCCAAGTTGAAACTGATATCTGAAATACTATCATGTTGACAGACGAGTCTTCGCATGACCTGTGACGCCAGGTACAGAGAGCGGACGAGCCCCTTAAGGATCTTCAAAGTAACCTGAGATGGACGAATCTCCTTCACTAATCCTTACGCAGATAAGTGGAATAAGACGGACGAGTCTTCTTCGGATAACCCTTACGCAGGCTCCGGGAATGCATATAAGTCTGTGGGATAGACATGCAATCAAGGTAGACGAACCTTCTTCATATATTATCCGCGGATATATGGTATAAGACAGACGAGTCTTCTGAGCAAACCTGTTACGCCAGGTGCAGCAACCATAATTGGTGCTTGAGACAGACGAGCCTCCTTCGGATTTACCTGTTACGCCAGGCCCGGTAACCATTTCGACATTTAATTCCCACTGTCAGGATTTTAAACCTCTTCAATACAGACGAGTATTGGATGATCATCAAGAGAACACAGACGAGTGCCAATGGTCAAAGATACAGACGAGTATCAGACGATGATCTGAGAAACACAGACGAGTGCTTCAGGCGATGATACCGACGAGTATCAGCCACTGGTATAGACGAATACCAGAAATTCAAACACAGACGAGCATTTGAAGTAGTCACAGAGATATCAGGGTAAACAGCAAATCTTCACATTCAGGTGCAAGCTAGCACAGACGAGTGCTGAGGATGATACAGACGAGTATCCAGGCAAAGCAGACGAGCTTCAGAACACAAACGACTTCTGGGGGATAAAAGCAGACGAGCTTCAAACACACACAGACGAGTGCTGGACAGTTGCAGACGAGCAACAACAGAGAATACATATCAAGGCACAGACGAGTGCAGCGAAGGATCCAATACCAAACACAGACGAGTGTTGGAAGGTTGCAGACGAGCAACAGCAAATATCATCTCAGAACACAGACGAGTGTTGAGGAGTTGGAGACGAGCAACAACGGAGGCATCATGACACAGACGAGTGTTGGAAATTGCAGACGAGCAATAATAAGGTAATCACTTCAAAACACAGACGAATGCCGAAAATTGCAGACGAGCAAACAGCAACACAGAGCTAACACAGACGAGTGTTGAAAGATGCAGTCGAGCAGCCATAAAGCAGTGATATGTCCTCGCTGGGGAAACTTGCTTAGGGATAACACGTACGAGTGTTGAAAATTGCAGACGAGCAATAAACGAATGCCTGATCGGCAACAAGAGATACAACTCTGCAGGGGAGAAAAAGTCAAGAGGTCTGGATACCCACTCCGACTGAGGTGATGAATACCTGGCTGCATCATCAAATAAACCAACAATAGGGCAAATCTGCTGGGGAATATTTCACGGACGGAGGTGAAAATCAAATATGAATTCTGTGGGGGACAGATCATCTTCAGACTGGGCTGGGGAAGCTTCCTGGGCAAATACTCTGGCTGGGGAGAGCATCCGATGATTCAAGACTCTGAGGGAATATCAGGCCCTCAAGCACCTGACAGGCAAGGACTCTTGCTGGGGAATAATCTTGTTGATGATAAAATACTGTCAATTCCACCTCTGATGATGACATGCTCTCAGGTACTTGCTAGGCACACTCCGCTGGAGAAGAATGGACTACTACTTCACTTGGGAAGAAGAACCTGCTTGGGCTGCTGCCAAGACTTAGTTGGAGGAAAATATCCATTTAGACAAGTCGGGCTTTCAGCTACCTGCTGGAGAAGAAAAATCTCTGCTTGGGGAGATACTCTACTGGGGGAGAGTAAATTGCTTGATGTGACGCCATCCTGCAACCTGCAACAACAGAAAACACACGTGTGTCCCGGGGATTTGCATGGCGTGATCTGTTCATCCATTATCACCCGACACTCAAAGAGGGTTACAGTTTCCCTGCATGTCAGTTTTCTTTTCAAGATTATCACCATGTTCAGATGCAATGCTATTTTTGCCAAAAATTCAGGACATTTTGCTAACAAAAATAAACACACACAGCTTTCTGACTGAATATTATTTTTATTGAATGGCCTCTGAATAGGCAAAGATTTACATCAGGAAGCAACCACCTGGAAAGAGGTAGCCACTATAGAAATTGAGAAAAGAAACTATCCTAAAGGCAATGTACATGGCATTCCAAGGAGTTCCATTTCTGCTATGACCTGCATGTCTTCAAGACTCTCCATTCTGCTTTGGCTTTCTGAGAGAACAAGGGGACTGTTTCCTATCCTTCTGATATTGTCAAGCCGTACGAAACGATGACGTGGTTCAGATAACTTGGATCACAGTTGTTCGCTTATTCCCTTATTTTGCGGGGATCGCCCTCTCGGGTTTTCAATCCACCGGGATACCCTTTTTTGCCTGAGCTGTCCAATGTGGCTTTTCAACTCAGCGGGTGTACATTTTTTTTGTTTATTTTCCCTAATTTTTGCCCGAGCTTTTTATTCTGTTTTTAGCTCGCCGGGATGCCCTTTTCTTGCCTGGACTTACATTCTGTTTTTGTGTCCAGCGGGTCTCTTTATGCGAAGTATTTTTTAACTGCGTCCGAGTTAACAGGGGATGGGAAGTCTTCTCCATCCATAGTGGTGAGCATCAGTGCCCCTCCTGAGAATACTTTCTTCACTATGAATGGTCCTTCGTAGTTTGGGGTCCACTTGCCCCTGTTATCTGAACCTGGAGGAACGATCCTCTTCAATACAAGCTCTCCCACTTGATACTCTCGAGTACATACTCGTTGGTCGAATGCCCGCTTCATTCTCCTCTGATAAAGCTGACCATGACAGATAGCCGCTAATCTCTTTTCCTCAATTAGACATAGCTGGTTGTAACGAGCACGCACCCATTCAGCCTCATCCAGTTTGACGTCCATCATCACACGCATTGAAGGAATCTCTACTTCAACAGGCAGGACTGCTTCCATGCCATACACTAGAGAGAAGGGAGTTGCCCCTGTTGACGTCCTGACCGACGTTCGGTACCCATGCAAAGCAAACGGTAACATCTCATGCCAATCCTTGTAGGTGACAACCATTTTCTGCACAATCTTCTTGATATTCTTGTTAGCTGCCTCTACCGCACCATTCATCTTTGGTCGGTAAGGAGAAGAATTGTGATGCTGTATTTTGAAGTCCCGACATAAGTCTGCCATCATCTTGTTGTTGAGATTAGAACCATTATCAGTAATGATCCTTTCGGGTACTCCATATCTGCATATGATATCTCTTTTCAGAAATCTGGCCACCACTTGACGAGTGACATTGGCATAAGACGCTGCTTCTACCCACTTGGTAAAGTAATCAATCGCGACCAGGATGAAGCGATGACCATTCGAAGCAGTCGGTTCAATCTTCCCGATCATGTCAATGCCCCACATAGAGAAAGGCCAAGGAGATGACATGACGTTGAGCGGATTTGGAGGAACATGCACTTTATCTGCATATATTTGGCACTTGTGGCACTTTCGAGCGAATGAACAACAGTCTGCATCCATTGTCATCCAGTAATACCCTGATCTCAGCAGTTTCTTTGCCATAGCATGCCCTCCTGCATGGGTACCAAAAGATCCTTCATGGACTTCCTGCATCAACAGGCTTGCTTCGTGTCTATCCACGCATCTGAGCAAGACCATGTCGAAATTCCTCTTGTACAAAACCCCGTCTGTGTTCAAGAAGAAACTAGCAGCAAGTCGTCTCAAGGTCTTTTTGTCTTTGGAAGATGCCCCTGTTGGGTATTCTTGCTTCTCCAGGAATAACTTGATATCAAAATACCAAGGTTTCTCATCAGGCACAGCGTCTACAGAGAAAGCATAAGCTGGAGAGTCAAGCCTGGAGATGTCAATTCTGGGCACAAAGTTCCAACACATGACTTTAATCGACGAAGAGAGAGTGGCCAAAGCATCGGCAAATTGATTTTCATCACGTGGTATGTATTTGAGCTCAACTGTCGTGAAGAATGTCAACAGTTTTCTAGCATAATCCCTGTACGGAACTAGATGCTCTTGATGTGTATACCACTTGCCGGTAATTTGGTTAATGACGAGGGCTGAATCTCCGAATATATCGAGGTTCTTGATCCGAAGATCAATTGCCTCCTCTATTCCCATTATACACGCCTCGTATTCCGCTTCATTGTTGGTGCAGCCAAAAGTAATTCTGGCAGCGAAGGGTAAGTGAACACCTTCAGGAGTAATGAGTACGGCACCAACTCCACGACCATTGATATTGACAGCCCCATCAAACATCAACTTCCATTTGGATTCAGGGTCAGGCCCCTCCTCCGGAAGTGGTTCCTCATAATCGTTTGTTCTGAGGTACATGATGTCCTCATCAGGGAAATCAAATCTCATCGGCTGATAGTCATCCTCAAGAGGTTGCTGAGCAAGGTATTCCGACAATACACTTCCTTTGATGGCTTTCTGAGAAGTGTACTGGATGTCGTATTCAGTTAAAATCATCTGCCATCTAGCAACCCTTCCGGTCAATGCTGGTTTCTCAAAGATGTACTTGACAGGATCCATCTTGGAAATGAGAAGTGTAGTATGGGTCAACATGTACTGCCTCAGTCGGCGAGCAGCCCATACCAAAGCGCAGCAAGTTTTCTCGAGCAGTGAGTATCGGGATTCACAGTCGGTAAACTTTTTGCTAAGGTAATAAATGGCGTACTCTTTTCGACCAGACTCGTCATGTTGGCCGAGCACACACCCCATCGACCCTTCTAGTACGGTCAAGTACATGATTAACGGTCTCCCTTCCACTGGAGGCATCAGAATTGGAGGCTCCTGCAAATATTCCTTTATTTTGTCGAAAGCCTTTTGGCAATCATCATTCCACCTGACTGTTTGCTCTTTTCTTAGCAGTTTGAATATCGGTTCGCACGTGGCAGTTAGGTGAGATATGAACCGAGAAATGTAGTTCAATCTACCTAAGAACCCGCGCACTTCTTTTTCTGTCTTTGGTGCAGGCATATCTTGAATAGCTTTCACTTTAGCAGGATCTACCTCAATTCCTCTTTGACTTACAATGAAACCCAGCAACTTTCCAGAACGCACTCCGAAAGTGCACTTGTTCGGATTCAACCTCAACTTGTACTTGATCAATCTATCAAACAACTTCTTCAAATTAACCAAATGCTCCTCTTCGTCTTTGGACTTTGCAATCATATCGTCCACATAACATTCGATCTCCTTGTGGATCATGTCATGGAACAACGTGACCATCGCCCGCTGATAAGTTGCCCCAGCGTTCTTCAAACCGAAGGGCATGACCTTGTAGCAGAATGTTCCCCACGGGGTAATGAACGTTGTCTTCTCCATGTCCTCCGGCGCCATTTTTATCTGATTATAATCGGAGAATCCATCCATGAAGGAGAATACTGAGAATTGAGCAGTACTGTCGACCAACACGTCGATGTGTGGCAACGGAAAATCATCCTTTGGGCTTGCTCTGTTCAAATCTCGATAGTCAACGCACATCCGGACCTTGCCGTCCTTTTTAGGCACTGGTACGATGTTAGCTACCCAAGGTGGATAACTAGTCACGGCAAGGAACCCGGCATCCCACTGCTTCTGTACCTCCTCTTTAATCTTCATCGCCATATCCGGGCGAGTTCTTCTCAATTTTTGCTTTACAGGAGGACAGTCTTCTCTCAGGGGTAGCTTATGCATCACGATGTCGGTATCCAACCCTGGCATATCTTGATATGACCAAGCAAAGATATCCACATACTCTCTCAACATACTGATCAGTTCTTGTTTGACGTTGGCCTGCAGATTGGCTCCTATCTTGATTTCTTTCTTTGCATCTTCACTGCCAATGTTGATGGTCTCAATCTCCTCTTGATGAGGCTGAATAACTCGTTCCTCTTGTTTCAACAATCTGACCAACTCTTCAGGTAGGTCACAATCTTCCTCAACCCCTTCGTCAGCTTGGTAGACTGGATTATCAAAGTCATGCATAGTCATAGCAGGAACGTTATCCGTGGAATCCGGATGATCAATACTGCACAAATGATGTGCTTATTCAGAATCTGCTTATTTTGAAAAGGGACGCTAACACAAAACAAAAATGAAAACACATTGCCATTTTTATATATTTTTTGTGAAAAAGTTTAAAAACAAAGACAGGGAAAACAGTTTGTCTGAAAATGTCCTTTTATTTCATGGCAAAAATAACGATGCAATACAAAACATGGTGGCCCAGTACAATGGATCCGAACATCTTGGGCAGAATGCTGGATTTGACAATGCAGTATGCTAATAAAAGGAAACAAAACAATTACTTTGAGAGCCAGGTAACTTGGACAATGTCTTCAGCAGACCAGTTTCCTAGCTCCTCGCCGGGTGCACATGAGCGGATCCAATTGTTGTCCCAGTCTCTGCCACTATCCCCGTCTTTGTTCGCCGTACAGATTTGATCGCGGTCTAGCGACCCAGCACTTGTGAATGAGATAGCTTTACCACTCTGAATAGACCCCCCAGGTTGATACCCTAAGCCGAATTTATCACCCTTCTTTTCCACCTCCAGTAGCTTGCCCCAGCCCTGGGCATTGCCTGATTGGACGGCCTCTTTTGCTTCCCGGTAGGAATGAATTGACGTGCCTTCGTTGTTTTTCTTCACCGGAGTCAGGATACTGACATCTGCCTCAAAAGCCTGGCACAAAGTCTCGTGAATTTCCCCGTCCATTTCCACATATTTAAACGTCGACAGGTGGCTGACGAAAATATCTTCTTCCCCGCAAACTGTGATGACCTGGCCATCCACCACATATTTAAGCTTTTGGTGCAGGGTTGAAGTGACGGCTCCAGCTGCGTGTATCCACGGTCTGCCCAACAAGCAACTATACGCAGGCTGGATGTCCATGACATAGAAGACACTCTTGAAGACTTGAGAACCTATCTTGACAGGCAACTCAACCTCTCCGAAAACTGATCTTCTTGAACCATCGAAAGCTTTAACCACCAGATCACTCGGCGTCAGGATAACCCCATCAATGTTAAGCTTCATCAGCGCCTTCTTCGGGAGCACATTCAAAGAAGAGCCTGTGTCTACAAGAACATGAGACAATACAGCGCCCTTGCATTCCATCGTGATATGCAGTGCTTTATTGTGATTCCTTCCCTCCGAGGTGAGATCTCGGTCAGTGAAGCCTAAGCCATGGCTAGCATTAACACTTCCAACAACAGCTTCGAGTTGATTGACCGTGATCTCTTGAGGAACATAGGCCATTTGAAGCACTTTCAGTAAAGCTTCTCTATGCGCGGGAGAGCACATCAACAGTGACAAGATAGAAATCTTTGAAGGCGTTTGATTCAGTTGGTCAACCACCTTGTAATCACTCCTTTTGATGATCTTCATGAACTCCTCTACCTCCTTTTCAAATGTCCCCTGCCCAGCCACAGGAGTATCTGACTCATCATTCGCAGTCTGCTTTCCTTTGTCTTTGGACGAAGCTTCGGCCTCAGGATCCTTTCTCAGTGCAGGGGGAGCAAACAAACGACCACTTCGAGTAAAACCTCCAACACCTCCCACATTTTCAATGGTCAAGTCAGTAACAGGTCTACTTTCCATCTTCTGTCCCGCCACATAAACATCAGAACCGTAATGCCAAGGAATGGCTCTATCATCGGTGTATGGCACTGGCCCAGGTACAGTTATAGTCACAGGACTAATCTGAGGAGCGTAAACAGTAACTGGCTCTTGTCTGACGGGCATGTCAGCTTCATTGTAGAAGATAGTAATGGTTGACACATCATCAGCCTTTTCATTACTAATCTTGCTAAATTGTAGAGACCCAACATCAATCAACTCTTGCAAACCCGTCTTCAATTTCTCGCAGCCATTCGCAACACTTATACAGTCTTCACAATCGAGAGAACAACCAGGAAACACTTGACCTTTCAACAGTCTCTCTTTCACCACCTTCAACGGCGTCTTGACTTCATCAATTCTCAGTACCAAACTCAACTTGTCATCACTCTCAACAGCGTTAACTCTTGCCCCTCCATGATTAGGTATAGGGTTCGAGTTGATATTCGGTGGTGGCGCAAAGTTGATTGCCTTTGAATCCACGAGATCTTGAACTTTGTGATGTAGCGCCCTGCACTTCTCGGTTGAGTGCCCGGGTGCCCCTGAATGAAAAGCGCATCGCGCGTTGACGTCATAACCAGCTGGAAGCTCTCCAGGAGGTGGTGGTGCCAAAGTCCTTAATTGAATAAGGTTCAAGTCTAGTAGTCTCGGCAACAAGGCAGCATATGTCATCGGAACAGCTTCAATCACCCTGTTAGCAGGACGAGCCTGCCTTGGCTGATAAGGCCTTTGCTGGTAGTTGGCTCTGGGTTGTTGTTGTTGTTGTGGTGGAGGTGGCATCTGTTGTACGGGAGCTGCAGGAATAGTGACAGCAGCCACATGTTCATAAGGTCTTCTGTAACCACGGCCCTGGCTTCGGCCGAATACAGCATTGGCCTCGCCTTCTCTCCTTCTTGGAGGTCCGCTAAAAGCTTTCCTCGCTCCATTTGAACTACTAGCACCGGGGTCTTGTATCTTCCCCATTTTCAACAGCGTTTCGACCCTTTCTCCCGCAATGACAATATCGTTGAACTTTGTAGCAGAACTTGACGCCAATCTTTCAAGAAATACTCCCTGGAGGGTACCCATAAACATATCGGCCATTTCATTCTCTAACAAGGGTGGCTGCACCCTGGCAGCTAGCTGACGCCACCTCTGGGCGTATTCTTTGAAGCCTTCTCTTGCTGTCTGAGCCATATGTTGCAACTGGGTGCGATTCGGAGCCATATCCATGTTGTACTGGTACTGCTTCACGAAGGCCTCAGCGAGATCCTTCCAGCTCTTAACATTGACCCTGCTGAGCTTCATGTACCACTCAAGGGAAGCTCCCACCAAGCTGTCCTGAAAGTAATACATCCACAGCTTTTCATCGTCTGTATGCGCGGCAATTCTCCCCACATATGATTGCAGATGGGTCTTTGGGCAAGCAGTGCCGTTATACTTCTCGAAAGTAGGAACTTTGAATTTGTACGGGATTCTGACTCCCGGAACCAAACCCAAGTCTGTTATATCGAATCCCAAAGAACTTTCGGACTGAATAGCCTTAATTTGCTCGGCCATCTCTTCGAATCTCTTGTTCATTTCGACCCCTTGACCCTCGGTCTCATCAAGTAAAGTGAACTGGTCATCCTGGTGGTCCACATGAATGTTATGCATCCCGTCGTTGACTGTTGTCGTCCCTGGTTGTGTGGCAGGAATTCCCCCTTGATGTGCGCCTGCACCAGCATGATTACCAACATTAGCAGCAGCAGCAGCATTCCGGTTCTGATTTTCAACCAACTCTCGCAGCCGTTCTTGATTCTGCCCCATGCCGGTCATTAACGTCATGAAGTTATCCATTCTCTGCCTTAGGTCTGCCAAATCTGCCTGCATTTGATCCATGGCCCGCTCTCTGTTAATCTTGGTTGGGTATCTGTGCACTGCCGGTTGTTCTCGAACTTTTCGAGGAGCTATAGTGCCTACAACACAAAATACGTTAGTAATTGATGCAACACCTGCAAAACAGACAAACAGGTTATATGCAATGCAATGTAACTGTTCATGTTCCCAATTTTAAGCATTTGGCATGCCCCAGTTCTGGTATCTATCTCGGCAATCACTTTCAGTGTTTAGCTTTCGAACTTTCTCTTTGATAAGTGTTCAGACGTTAGTAGTATCCAGACAAACGAGTCTTGCATATTCAAAACGATAACTTGCACATTAATACTGAATATGGACAAACCACTATAGGCTAAAAAGTCAGAGTACATCCAAGAATATTCCCCGAAGGGTTACAAATCAGTACATAAAGACAAAGGAAATGAAAGTAAGACTCCTACAACAAGCCTGTAGGTAGTCTGAAAAATAAACTAAGCTAAGGACCCCGACTCTGCCACTTCCACCCTGCTTTTCTTGGCACCTGCTCTCAGCTTGAGCTCTTCAATCTCTTTCCTGGCTTCCTCCAGAGCTAATTGGCTTTGGACTAGCTGTTGGGTCCTCTCCCTCCGGATGGCGTGGGCTTGCTCCACTTCCTCCTTCTTAAAAGCCATCTGAACTTCAAAGAACTCTTCCTTCTCTTTGAATTTCTTTTGCTCTTCCTCCCTTTGGCCTTTCAGCCAAACAATGGACTGTCGAGCACTCCTGAGAGTCTTTAAAGTCTCCTTGTGCTTGGCTTCTCTTTGCGCTTCCATCATACCCAATCGGTGGAAATGGGCTTCTCTTCCGGCAAAATCCTTCTCTTTGTTTTCCAAGGAGGACTGGAGCTTCTGCAGCTTGTCTTCAGCTTCCTTCTTGGCTCCATTGGCCTGGTGGTATAAGCTTACCATCTCAACATTCTCTACTCTGACCGCATGCAGCTGAGCTTCTAGCTTCTTGTACTCCTCCAAGGAAACCGTACTGCTCGGACCTGGTACCTCTCGGGGATAAAGTGGAGCTTCGACTGAAAAAGGCATGAGAACTGACTTGATATGCCTTTTCAACCATTCAACGTATGGTGGATATGCTTTGGGATCAACTCGGCCGAAGTCCTTCTTCCCTTTCCTTTTCCTGTGATCCCAGGATTGAACTGCTTGTTGGACTAGCTCTCTGTTTCCATCAACAGGAAAATACAAAGATTCAGCAAACATTTCCATCTGAGGAGGATCCTTCAAAGGGTAGCCAAACTGCCTTCTGGCTAATGTCGGGTAGTAACTGATGACACCTTTCCTTCCCAGCAAAGGTACTCCAGCAAACCTTCCGCAGCTAACCATCACCTCTTTTCCTAGCAAATCCCTGTCATAACCCCAAGCAATGTCTTCTTCAGTCAATCCCATCAGTCTTCTGGACCATCTCCATTCGTCACGTATATCCTTGAAAGCACCTGATTTAGGCAACTGTCTAGCGAACCATTCAGCAAACAAAGGAGCATAGCAGACCACTGGACCACCTCTACCTTTCTCGTTTCTGTAATGGACACTAAAATAAAAGTCACCCAATAAAGTAGGCACCGGATTGCCTTTTGCGAAGATTGAGATCACTTCTAAGCTGACAAACTCTTTCTCTCCGGGAAACAAGCTAGACCCATATACCATCAATGCAAGCAAAGCTCCAAAGTCATTCCACTTAGCCTCTGTAGCATACTTCTCAGCCTCTGGAATAAGCACACTCCATGGTAGACCTCTGCCTTTACTCTCTTGCAAAGCCTTTCTGACTGAAGCAACTGGCAACCTACAAACCTTGGCTATGTCTTCATCTCTGAGCACAACCTCTGACCCGTAGAACGGCAATGTCTCTCTGATCGGGATACTCAGCATGCTGGAGATCTCTTCTAATGTCGGAGCTAAGATGTAACCTGGAAGAATAAAACAACGCAGCAGGGGATCATAAAATTGCAACAAGGTATGCAAGCTGTCCTTTTGGTCTGTAGTAGGCTTGTCCACAAACTTCAGTATCTGGCCATATCTTTTCTTGAAATTTCCTAAGACTTGATCATTCATCAGACCTGCTAACCTCTGAACACTTTTGACTTCCGGCTGAAGAAAGGTGTAATGCACATTCTTTTTCCTCGGATCGCTTCTGATTTCTGCCATGGAGATAAGAATACCAGAACCGGGAACAGATGTGAGTAATGACCTGAAAAAATGGGAAACATAAACAGTTAATGCAAAGAATGATGCAAATGTAATGCAATGCAAGCATATGACCAACGGGGACCATCTGAACTGGCACACTGACAAGGGCCCCTCTGAACAACTGGCAGACTCAACAGTTCACTGAGTCACCCCCTCTGGTAATCACAACCCTCTGATAGAAGATCTCAGACCCACAGTATCAAGAAATCCAGAATTCCAGGATCATAACCTCGGAACCATAGAGTCAATAGAACCACCGGTCATATTCACAGGACCAAAGATCATAACTGAACAGATGAGTGTATGTTGAGGTCATGGGTTCCTGCACACCTGTACACACCCCCCAATCTCACGGGTAAAAGGCTCCGGGTCAGACATCACGGACTCTCAAAGCCACATAGCAATAATACTGTCACCATCTCCGAGAAATGGCTCATGACCAAATCAGGGAATCGGTTAGGCATTATGTACTATGCAGGGAGGCCTCAGCTGAGTCCGGGAAAAACAAGCATCTCTTATAAGTCCCTAGCTTCAAGCGCTGAAATCAAGAAACAATAGTACATTCAGCCCGTAGGATACAGTACTAATGTCATATGACCAGATGCTTTAACTGAGTTCTTATAAGAGAACCAGGCCATCCTATGCGAGTTCCCAGTGGACCCTCGGGTGCGAATGGGTTTGCCACAAAATGTGGTCTGCCACTGTCACCACTGGAGAAGGTTGTTTCCACAAAGGTTCTCAATGATCGGTCCCCAGCTGCACATAACTGTCAGGGTTATGTAATGAGAGAGGAAGATCCCCAAATCAAGACATTTCCAAGACAATCGCAACCTGGGTGTGGAACTCACTACTACCCCCATGACAAGATCTCATGAGGCCAAAGTGGAACCACTCTAAGTCCTATGGTGCACTCGAGCCGGGTACTTGGCTCATATCTCTCAAGAACCAGTAACTCCCATCCCACCAAAGGAAACCAGTCCAGACAGTCCAGTATGATATATATGATGCAGAAAATAAATACTGAAAACCGTAAATAAAGCTGTAAAATAAAGCTGTAAATAAAGCAGTAAACAAACAGCAATACAATACAACAAGCCACGACAAACAAAACATCACCCAATGAAACAGAAACAAACAAGCGCTAGGAGAGACTCACAGGGGAACCAGAGATCATCTAGTATTTTTTCCCCAGCAGAGTCGCCAGCTGTCGCTCCCGGGATTTTCATCCTGGTACAAACGCGAAAGTGGCGCGGAAGAAGAATAGAGTCGCCAGCCAGGCATTTTTATCCCGAAGAAAGGGAATGGTAATGCTGCACAAACCAGAAGAAAAAAAAGAGGAAGGACACAGGTCCTGCGAACCAAAGAGACTGGGCTCGGGAGTCGGTTACGACCTGGGAAGGTATTAGCACCCCAGATCGTCCGTCGTACCCGACGGGATCCACGCTTGCTAAGAATACTGTTTCAAAGGGTGAGGGTATGAAAACTGCAGCAAAAGAAAAGAAAATGAACTGGAAAAGAAAAAATGAGAAAGGAAATGAATAAGAAAAGAAAAGGAAAAATGTAGGGAAAATAAAGATTGTGCTCGAACGGGCCCTACCCCGCTGCCTACGTACCTCATCAGGATAATGAGGATCAGAGACGCCGTAGTTCCCCTAACTAGGGGTACTAAAAGGAAATTGCTTGTGAATTAAGGCTTGAACTGCCTATGCCATTGCTCAGGTGTTGCAGACTCGGACGACGAGTGCGTAACCGTCTTGCAAAATGACAAGTAGGAGCAAGTTCGCGTACGGAGCGAAGGAGATGAGAAAAGAATTCCCGAAGGAAAGACGCTTATTGTTTGTTTTGTGTTTTTTAGAAGCTTTTATGAGTGTGTCACAAGGAAGTGAACTCAAACTCTCACCAATGGAATGTGCACTTGTCACTACATTCCAAGATGGAATAATAGAACAAGCACACTCAAGTAAGGAGAAGATCCCCAAAACTTGAACCCAAAGATTAGGGCTTAGGCTCACTAACTTGCTTAATTATTAAGTGTTTTTTTTTGGTTATTTACATGAAGAAGTGTTTTTTTATGCTTTTCTTTATGAAGAAGATACCTTGATCAGACTTGTGCATCACAAGGTAAACATGTACTATCCCAAGATGGGAAGACTACAAGCATACCTCATGGAATAAGGCTATGGATCAATGCATCACTTCACATTTATTAAAGTGTTTCCTTTTTAAGAGTTATGAGATGAGAAGAGAAGAAGAACCAAAAGATCTCAAAGGAAAAATTCTAAAGGGGGACTAAAATAATCCTAAGTATTCACATGCATGGAAGTCCTAAGAGTTAGTGAGGTTTCTACCCTAATGAAGGAGGAAGAAGATAGAAAAAGAGAAGAGGAAACTAGAAAGGGGAAAGAGAACCACATGATGGCACAAAGCACATCAAACACCACAAAGAAAAAACAAAGCAAAAGAGGAAAGATGAAAAGTTGAAATGTGGATAAACATCCACACTTCTCTTCCCATGAGCCCCTGAAATGTTAGCAAAAATCCAGCAAATTGACCAACACAATCATGGAATTAATCATGCTCAAAGGTTCTTGTAAACAAGAAACAAACAACATGCCAAGCATTGCAAATACACGACTTACGCGTCGAAAACATGAAAGCATACATCAACCAGCAAGCAAATCACCCTAAAATATCATGCTTAATGATCATGCAATGATCCAAGGCAATTAGAACAAGCAAAGGGATCAAACAAGCTCAAAACAACACTAAAAAGCCATTCTGCTTCAGTGTTAACCGGTTAACCAAATGCGTTAACCGGTTAACCAGCTCAAACCTGCACAAAATACGCATGAAACAGGTGCGTTAACCGGTTAACCATATACGTTAACCGGTTAACACTGATAAAACAGCAACAAATCCTGCAGAAAACAGCATCTCAAAACAGCTTATTCAAATAAGCTTGCACCAGACCAGCAATCAATTACACATGGAAAAATTAGATCAATTCACATTAATCCATATCATTAAGCTCATGAACAATAACATTCGGATCCGGATACAAATCAACCAATCAAATCAAACAACACAAGCAAATACACAAGCACATGGTGGATCTAAAGCACAAGCATGCAAATAAGCTAAAAACAGAGCTAGATCTGAAATTAACCAACCTACAAAGCTGAGGTATGCTTTGGTAATTGTTGATTGAGCTGAAAACAGTAGATCTCGCGCAAAACTTTGAAGATCCGATGCTAAGCTCCACACTCCATGCAAAATAAATGCAAGAACAAGCTCTTGGTGCAGAATTTTGGATCCAAAAGCACTTCTAGATCTCAAACCAGATCTGAATCTCCAATAAAACCAGCAAAAAGATGCAAAGAAGCTATGAATGGAGGTTTAGTTCCAAGATCTACACACCTCAAGGCAAGGTTGTGTGATCTTCAAAGAGGAACTTTGAGTGATTTGGAAAATTGGGAGAGAAAAGTGAGAGAATTGTGAGTGAGAGGAATGAAAATTCAGAAATGAGAGTGAAAAATGAGTGAGAGCCCCCTTGGTTTGGAGGAAAATGGAATAAATATGGTTTAGGTTTGGGGCCCAAAATTTTGGTTTGGGATCCAAAAAATATGGCTTGGCATTAGCTTAGAAAGTGATTTGGATTTAGGGTTGGAATGAGGCTTGGATAAATGCTCTAGATCCTTCTCTCAAATTCAAATTTAATTCAAATGAATAAAAATCAGAAAATTGGAAAATGGAACCAAAACACACATGCTGAAATTGCTGCTGGAAATTCAAATTTCGCAGCTGTTAACCGGTTAACCATATGCGTTAACCGGTTAACGCATGGAAAATTTGAATTTCCCTCCCTTTGGTGGGAACCTTCAAAAATAGACCTGCACCAACCGTTTCAAGCAAATTTTGATCCATCTTCTCTTTCTAGGGCTCTGAACATGATACCAGGCTTGTGCAAAATGATCCTGTGAGATTCTTGCCAGATCACCATGCTCTTGATTTTGACTTGCAGATTCAGATTTTCCCAGATGACCGATCATATGCCTTATGCTAGAACATGTGAGTGTTATGCTTTATTTTTCTATGCAAAATGATAAGGATATGGTATGCTCATGATGATTATGATATGATAACGATGCTAAACAAGAAGAGGGCAAATTTGGGGTGTTACAAAAGCCATTCAAGAAATGCCTGCACCGAAGACTGAAAAGGAGGTTCGGGGGTTTCTAGGTAGATTGAACTACATTTCACGGTTCATATCTCACCTTACAGCAACCTGTGAGCCTTTGTTCAAGCTGTTAAGAAAAGAACAAACAGTCAGGTGGAACAAAGACTGCCAGAGATCTTTTGACAAAATCAAGGAATACTTGCAAGAGCCTCCAATCCTTATGCCTCCAGTTGAAGGAAGACCCCTAATAATGTACTTGACAGTATTAGAAGAGTCAATGGGGTGTGTGTTGGGCCAGCATGACGAGTCTGGTCGAAAAGAGTATGCAATATACTACCTAAGTAAAAAGTTTACCGACTGTGAACAACGTTATTCACTGCTCGAGAAAACTTGATGTGCTTTAGCGTGGGCTGCTCGCCGACTGAGACAGTATATGTTGACCCACACTACTTTATTGATATCAAAGATGGACCCAGTTAAGTACATTTTTGAGAAGCCGACACTTACCAGACGGGTTGCAAGATGGCAAATGATCCTCACAGAATATGACATCTAGTACACATCTCAGAAAGCCATCAAGGGCAGTGTATTGTCTGATTATCTTGCTGAGCAGCCTATCGATGATTACCAGCCTATGAGATTTGACTTCCCTGATGAAGACATCATGTTCATAAAAGCAAAGGATCATGAAGAGCCTGTTCACACTGAAGGGCCTGACCCGGAAGAAGAATGGACTATGATGTTTGATGGGGCTGTTAATATGAATGGTCGTGGTGTTGGTGCAGTACTCATTACACCTAAGGGGGTTCACATGCCTTTCTCGGCAAAGCTCACCTTTAACTGCACTAACAACGAAGCTGAATACGAAGCTTGCATTATGGGTCTTGAGGAAGCCATTGACCTCAGGATCAAGACTTTGACTGTATTCGGAGATTCAACTCTGGTAATCAATCAAACTAACGGCAAATGGTACACCCACCAGGATCATCTGATACCTTATCGGGATTATACAAGAAGGTTATTGACTTTCTTCACAACAGTCAAGCTTGAGTATATCCCTCGAGACGAGAATCAGTTTGCAGATGCTCTGGCTACCATTTCATCTATGATCAAAGTTCAAGCTGCCAACTTTGTGCCTCGGATTTCAGTGTCCAGACTTGACAGACCAGCGTATGTATTTGCAGCAGATGTTGCCAAAGATGATAAGTCTTGGTTCCATGACATTAAATGCTTCTTGGAGGATCAAACATACCCACCTGGGGCATCTTCCAATGATAAGAAGACTTTAAGGAGGCTAGCTGGTAGTTTCTTCCTGAATACTGACGGTTCCCTGTACAAGAGAAACTTTGATATGGTACTCCTCAGATGCGTTGATAGGACAGAAGCAGACTTGTTGATGCACGAGGTTCATGAAGGATCCTTTGGTACCCATGCTGGAGGGCATGCCATGGCTAAAAAGTTGCTAAGATCATGTTATTACTGGATCACAATGGATGCCGACTGTTGTGCCTATGCCAGAAAGTGCCATAAATGCCAGATTTATGCGGATAAGGTGCATGTGCCTCCCAATCCCTTGAATGTGATGTCTTCACCCTGGCCCTTTGCCATGTGGGGCATTGATATGATTGGCAAGATTGAACCGACTGCGTCGAATGGCCACAGATTCATCCTGGTTGCCATTGACTATTTTACCAAGTGGGTTGAAGCAGCTTCTTATGCCAATGTTACCAGGCAAGTGGTAGCCCGATTCCTGAAGAGAGACATCATCTGCCGGTATGGAGTTCCCGAGCGAATCATTACTGATAATGGTTCCAACTTAAACAACAAAATGATGGCAGAACTATGCCGGGATTTCAAGATCCAACACCACAATTCTTCTCCTTACAGACCAAAGATGAATGGCGCTGTCGAGGCAACTAATAAGAATATCAAGAAGATTATGCAAAAGATGGTGGTTACCTATAAAGATTGGCATGAAATGCTGCCATTTGCCTTGCATGGGTACCGTACGTCAATCAGAACATCCACTGGGGCAACACCGTATCAGCTTGTGTATGGTATGGAGGCAGTCCTACCTGTTGAAGTTGAATTACCCTCCCTGCGGGTGTTGATGGATGTTAAGTTGAATGAAGCAGAGTGGGTTCGATCCCGATACGAACAACTGAATCTGATTGAAGAAAAGAGATTAGCTGCAATCTGTCATGGGCAGCTGTATTAGAAAAGAATGAAGAAAGCCTTCGATCAGAAAGTCAAGCTCCGAGAGTACCAAGTAGGAGACCTTGTGTTGAAAAGACTCCTCCCTCCTCATACAGACCACAGGGGCAAGTGGACGCCGAACTATGAAGGACCATTCGTAGTAAAGAAAGTTTTCTCGGGTGGAGCACTGATGCTCAGTACTATGGATGGTGAAGACTTCCCGTCCCCTGTGAATTCAGATGCAGTTAAAAAATACTTCGCATAAAATGACCCGCTGGACATAAAAACAGAATGTAAGTCCAGGCAAAAATAGGGCATCCCGGCGAGTCAAAAACAGAATAAAAGACTCGGGCAAAAATAAGGGAAAATAAACAAAAAATGTACACCTGCTGAGTTGAAAAGCCGCATTGGACAGCTCAGGCAAAAATGGGTATCCCGGTGGATTGAAAACCCGAAAGGGCGATCCACGCAAAATAAGGGAATAAGCGAACAACTGTACTCTGAATTCATCTGTATCGCTTACAACTTGGAAAGCTTCGGAAGGATCAAGCTTCTTTCAGAATCAGCCTCCTTCAGAAAGCAGGACGAGAAGAACGTCAAAAGTCATACGAGTCATAGCAAAAGGAGAGCTCCCTGAAGCGTCATCAACATTGCCAACATCTTTTTTCTCAATTTGTAACAATCTCCTCATTCTAGGGGACTTGTTTCTTTGACTGTATCTTGCCAATTCAGGGCACACGAATCAATAAAATCAGATTTTCAGTCATGTTTCGTCTCGTACATTTTATTTTTTTGCAAAGAATGTCCGATGTCTTTAAGATACTAATTGCATAAATACAGATGCTTTTCTTCTAAAAATACATGCTTGCAGGAAATATACTTACTCCTGGGAGTGTCTAAACTCTTAGGATGGGATCCGATAAGGGATACCTCGGGATTACTTGTGCGTTTCTATGCCTTTTCAGGATTGCAGGTTTTCAAAGCACAATATGGGGCATGAAAGCTTCACCCCAGCAAGCTGGCAAATCATTATCTACTCAGTCTTAGCACCGGAGGTGCTTTCTCCCCAGCTGAGTTGCCATTTATTATTTCCTCCTCAGCCAAGTACAAGAGTCAGGGAACCATCCCCCCACAGAGTGTCAACCTCTATCCAGAAGAGCAACGCGCGAAGGAATCACAACAGAGTGAAGGAAGCTTCTACAAACCCCCAGCTGGGTCCCCCATTACAAGGATATGTCTATCAATGATCTACCAGTGATCTCCTCCCCAGCTGGGATATTCTTCAAGCAGATCAGCCAGAGATCTTCACAGCAATGGGATCCGGACCTTGGATCGGTATCTTTGCATAAACATAGCATTCGCATCATATTTTCCCCGCAGAGCGTAGCATTCCGTCTAATACGGAGCATTACGGAAAAAATCAAACATATTGCATAATCATAAGCCATGATCTGAATCAAACACTTGTGAATACTGACAATCCATCAACGATGTACAGAAAACTCCCCAGATTCCCTGGCAGAGAGCCAAGGCACTTTCCCTAAAGATACAGATACTCCCTGACATCCGTCCGTGTCATATCCCCAGTAGAAAGCCAAAGCGTCCCCTTTGCACTCACAAATACACATATATACAATTCCTTGACACCCGTCCGTGTCACCTCCCCAGCATAGTCACCCAAACACTTTGGAAACCATACACTTGTTTATAATACACTTTCTCCGACACTCGTCCGTGTTACTCATCCTCTTTTACTCATACAGATACTCGTCCGTATCTTGTATATACCACTGATATCCCCTCAGATTCGACACTTGTTTGTGTTCTTTGTTAACCAGTTGGTACTCGTCTGTATCATCATCTCAGAACACGCGTCAAGCTTTTGTTTCTACTTGATACTCGCCCGTATCATAGTCTTAGGGATGCTCGTTCGGATCTTTAATCCATACACAATGTCGGTTACTTTTACCTCTTTTTAGAGTTTAGACACTCGTCTGTGTCTATTGTCCCCCAGAAGAATCCCCTCAGATCCGACACTCGGCTGTGTTCTTTGTTAATCGATTGATACTCGTCCATATCATCGTCTCTGAACATGTGTCAGTGTTTGTTTCTACCCGATACTCGTCCGTATCGTAGTCTTAAGGATGCTCGTCCGCATCTTTAATCTATACACAGTGCCAAACACTTATATCTTTCATTTCTGGAATGTAGACACTCGTCCGTGTTTACTGTTCCCCCCAGCAAAGTCCCCAGCAAAACTTCTCTTCTATCTGACATTCGTCCTATGTCATGATACCTTTCGGCAGCCGTACCCTGCCAGGTGATCGTCCTTCACCTTTGGGTGACCGTCCCTCATCCTTTCCCCAGCGGAGTCTCCATTATTGGAACCCTTTCCTATCCGACATTCGTCCTATGTCGTGATATTCTTGGCAGTCGTCCTCTGCTAGGTGATCGTCCTTCACCTCTTGATGATCGTCCTTCATCATTTTATCCAATGGTCGTCCCCATCGTTGATCTTGTTATCTGACATTCGTCCTATGTCATGATAAACCCTCAGAGCATCCGTACCCCGCCAGGTGATCGTCCTTCACCTCTTAATGATCGTCCTTCATCATGCTTGTCCGATGGCCGTCCCCATCGCCGACCTTGTTATCCGACATTCGTCCTATGTCGTGATACTTCCGGCAGCCGTACCCTGCCAGGTAATCGTCCTTCACCTTAGATGACCGCCCCTCATCTTATCCCCAACAGAGTAGCCGTCCCCTGCTGGGTGGTCGTCCTCCACCTTTGATGACCGTACCTCATCATTTATTTCGTTTACCTATAATCCCCAGAGAATCTTATAAATTTACTTGATGGCCGACCCCATCATAGTCTCTTATATCCCCAGCATGTCGGCCGTCCCCGTCATTGCTTCATCCCCAGCAGTCGTCCTCTGCTCGACGGTCGTCCTCCGTCGCCCGCACTTTATAAATACTTTATTTGCCTTTTACAATCTATATCCCTTTTCTTCTTCATTCTGTGAGTGCAAATTTTGGTCTGTCTTTGATATTCAACCACAAGTTATCTTGTTTGCCTGTTAAGTCGTTGCTTACATCCTACACAGCTAACTCATGCTTGAATAGGGGCAGCTGTAAACACCCCAAATTTGCCCTCACCCATTCACACCATGGCTTGTGATATTTTCATATGCATAAATTCAATCATAGCATCTCATATTGCACTTTTGATTCACTGCATTAGTTCTAAGTCATCTGCATCTAGGGTTTGTGATCTGAGCAATCCAGGAGCCATCTGGGCCACTCCAAAGGTCTTCAATCACTTCAAAGGGGTCCATGTATGTTCAAGCATCATATTGTATCCCCACAAAGTCAATAAAGTCAAAGAATCACAAGAACTGCACAGATGACCTAACTCCAAAATTTTTGGTCATTCTTGTTTCTATTGGTCTCTATATGGTATAGGGATCATGCATATCAATTTTCATGAAGAAATTCCATGGGGAAGGCATCTGATCAAGGGATGACTTCTTGAGCAAATTAGTGTAAAATCAGGGCATCTGAGGCCCCCAATGACCCAACCAAAGGGTGTTCATCATAATTTTGATTATGTATGATCTTTATTTGATCATAGAAGATGGTAGAATTTCACAAAATTGAAGAATTTCAAGCCATTTGCAAAGTTGCCTTTTTGGGAAAATGACTTGTAATGGAAACTTGCCATTTTGGGAAAGTTTTTCAACCCTTTCTTTTTGATTCAAAAATGCTTCAAATGAGAAAACTTTGGTCATGAAAGTTGTAGAATGGATCATTCCCTTTTCAAAAAGTACAAGAACTCATTCTAATTCATTTTGGATCAAAAGTTATGGCTTGTCAAAGTTGGGAAAAATCACATAATTTCAAGTTATGTACCAAAGAGGCATTTTGCAAAATGATATGATCAAGCATTCCAAAGGCTTCAAATGTGCACAAACTCATTACAACATACTCACATGACCTCTAAAGATCAGAATTGGCCCAAGAATATTGCATTTTGGTGTCTTGAATTTCATGAATTTCCAAAAGAGCCAAAGATGTACCAACTTGCAAAAACTCATGAAGCCATGCCTCTACTTGTTACAGCTCATAGAATCTGATCCATATGAACTCCATGATCTCTGCTGAGCCCAAACATGCCCCTATCACAACCTCACACTTGCCCATACCTCAAGTACACCTAGACTTGACTTTTTGCAAAAACCCCCATACCAATCCCACAGTGACACAACAACTATTCTGACCAACCAAGACTTTACAAACACACCAAAAGCAAGCCATTTCATATGATCTTAGAGCCTGAACACACACACAAGCCAGCATTCACCAAAAACCTCCCATATGCATTTTGTTTCGAAACACATCACACAAGCATCAAACATAAAAACAAACTCCATAGAACATCTCAGCATGTCTCACTGATCATCCCTGACCCTTCACCTTGCCCTGAAACCACCACAATCAAAAACGCGATCTCCACACTCCCTTGACCTGAGCTTCTGCCAACTTTCTCTGGAGGCCATATAAACTCCAGCTAAGTGTCAAAAGCTTCTAAGGAGGATCATTGGAACTTGTTTGAGGCAAAGAGGCAAGCAGAAAGCTCCTGGACTGAAAGCTCAATCTCAGGTAACATGATGAACAAATTTTCCAGAACTTTGATTTCTTGTTAGAATGTTGTTCTATATGTTGCCCTGATCATGGGGATCTATTTGTTTTTGAAAATGAGCCAGAAACAAGCATGTTGTGATGTTCTGAAAGTTTGCCCGTGAAAATGTTTTTGCTTGTTTCCTTTGATTCACGAAAAATAAATGTTGTTTGTTTTAGGGTTTATGTTTAGTGATGTTCATAGATTGATTCTGGAGAGTTTGGTGAGGTTTTGATGCGTTTTGAGAGAGATTGAGATTTTGGTTGGCCGGAGAAGATGACCGGAACACTGTTCCGGTCATCTGAAAGTCATTAGGGCTTCTGATTAGGGTTTAATCATAATTAGGCCAGTTTGAATGTGGGCCGTCCATTAGCGCGCGCAGTCAACTCCCGCCCCCTGGAATTTGAATCCTGGCCCTCAGATCATTTGACTTTCTCTTTTTTTCATTTAAATTCATTTTATTTTCATTTGTTTCATATTTAATTTGTACGAATTTTTAAAAATAGCTAAAATCATTAAAAAATTATGAAAATTTTTGTCAAAGGTTTCATGAATTTTTAGAACACAAAAATATTTTTATTTTTATTTTTTGCATTAAAAATTATTTTTAAATCATTTAAATGTTTATTTTTAATTAGTTAATGAAAATTAGTTAATTAAAAATACATTTAGGTATTTAAAAATCACAAAAAAATTCACATAGCATTTAGAAACATTTAGAAACATTGCCCAACTCTCAAACCAAATTTCTTTTTTGTTCTTGATACCTTTTGATCATTTTCATTGGATTTAATTTCATTTTAAGGCAATATTTTATGTCAAACTTCAAAAATTTCTTTCTGCCTAATCATTGAGAGTTGGGTGATGATTCTTTTCGCATTGCATCTTGAATAGCATGTAGTTTATAGGGTAAATTTGATTTGAATTGATCTTGCATTTCCAATTTGTTTGGCATTTTTCTTGATGAGGTATCCCAAAACCCTAGCAATCTTAGGAATTTCATAACTTTCATTAGGTTAAGAGTTGGATCCTCTCCTTTGGGCAGTGAGCTTGTATAGGTTTAGGGTATCTTTGATTGCATTTTCAAATTTTTATCATGTCATTTGCTTCTGATTTTGGATTTTTGCTTTGCATGATGCATGTAACCCTAATTTGTGCTTTCCTATGCATCCCTTTCTCATTTGCTTGCATCCATTGACTTGCCATGACATTTTGTGCATTCATTTGATTCATAAGACATCTTAGGACATATTATAATCATGTTTGATTATTGCATCCTTCATTTTCCATGTTGTATGTCATTTGCATTTCATAACTTTCCATGAACATTCATGGTTCAATGTGTGCCCCATTTGCATCCTTATGCTTACTTGATCATTCTCATGCCTTGCCTCATGTTTGTATCATCTCTTAGCATCATTAACATCATGAAAATGCTTCTATTTTGGTTTGCCTCATGACATTTCATCTCATTTGCATTGCATTCCATTTCTTTTCACTAACTTTTCAGGTGGTAAGTTACTTTGAGAAGTGAATTTGCCTTCACTTCTCACAATCTCTTTTCATTTCTCTTATGCATCTTTGCTGCATTTTGTATTTGTATTAGAGTGGGCTTGCTCATTCATGTTCATCTTACCTTCTTTCTTCAAGCAACTTGTCTTCTTAAGTGAAGCAAGTTGTTTTGCTTCTCTTTGCTCCTTTCATCTGCTTCCTGGTGGTTTCTCTGAAGATCTTTCTTGCAAGTCTCATAAACCCTAGGAACAACCAAGCATGATAATAATTAGGGTTTGATTAGTCCCCCATTTAGTTTCACCTTTGTGTCATCTTTGAGTCTTCTCTTCTCATCTCATAATCAAGGACTAAACCCTAAAGGTTTTAAGGCTTTGTGATTAAGCTTATGCCTGCATCCTTCTATTAGGATGGAGTGTATAACTTTAATCCTAAGTGTTAAACCCTTAATGTGTTTAAATCCTTTAATCAATCCATCTAATAATCATCAAGACATCAAGCTTGTAACTTGGGCCTTGCATTAGGGTTCTAATTCTTCCTTAATTGGTTAAGAAGGACTAACCCTAGTGTTAATGGACAAGTCCTCCTCAAGTTGTCTTACAAATCATAAAAATCATTCCTTCATCTTATAATTAACTAAAATCCACCTAATAAAGGCTTTGTTTTGTCATGAGGTTAATCCCTAATCATGGATTAAGTTGAGGAGTCTTCCTCAGCTTAAATGTTCTCATCTATTATCCTTCTATTAGGATGGTGTAATGAGTCCATTAAATCCTTGATTATGGCTTAATATCATTACTCAACACTAAACAAAAACAACAAAAACATCTAAATAATCACAAGTAGGTTAATGATCTTAATCCTACACCATGGTGATTAAGTGTGAGATGCTGACTTCACACTTAAGGTATTCTCATTACCCCTAATGAGAGGGAGGATGTGATGAGTTTACTAGCCCATTGGTTTAGGCTTAAGCTCATTAACTTATGACAAACTTCAAAAAGCAATAAAAGACTAAAAACTCAAAAACAAACAATAATCGTCTCCTCCGGGATTCTTTTCTCATCTCATTCACTCACAACCGAGAACTTGCTTCTTCCGTCCAATGCAAGACAGTTTGCACCTGAGCCAGACAAGTCATACACTTGAGCATAGGCAAGCAAGCAGTTCACAAGTCAATTTATCTTTCAGTCTCTTTGAGTCGAACTACGGTGTTCTGACTTCCTCATTGCACGAGAGGATACGTAGGCATAACTTAACAGTTATCGAACAAAAGTCTCTGTATATTCCCCCTCCTCCAGCATTACTTCTTTAAGCCTCATAGTCTTGAGCATTTCATTCCTGTCCTTGCACTGACACTTCTCTTATACACTTCACACTTCTTTTACACTGACACTTACATTCTTTTTCCAGCTTTGATACACAGAATAGCACTGACACTACCCCTTTAAAACACAAATCTTTTAAGCGTGGATCCCGTCGAGTACGACGGACAATCTGGGTGCTAATACCTTCCCAGGTTGTAACCAACCCCCTTTCTCAGTTTCTCTGGTTCGCAACCGTCTTATCCATCTTTTCTCAGGTTTATGCAACATTACCTTTCCTTCGGGATAAAAATGCCTAGCTGGCGACTCTATTCATTCATTCCTCTCTTTCGCCGACCGTTCGCGTCTGTACCCCTTCTGACCCGGGTGTCATTTGGTGGGAGCGACAGACTTGTAATGTAAACTTTCTATTTTGGGAAAGATTTTCAACCTCCTCTTTCTTGATCAAAACAGTTTCAAATGAAATTTCTTCAAACATGAAAATTGTAGATTGGATCCTCCCATTTTCGAAAAGTACAAGAACTCATTCTAATTCATCCTAGAACTCAAGTTATGGCCTTGCAAAGTTGGCAAAAATCACATAATTTCAAAGTTCATGTCAAAGAGGGATTTTGCATATTGGCATTTTAAAGCTTCTAAATGACCTCTAATGTGCAAAATTACTTCACAACATGTCAATACAACTTCAAATGATCAGAATTGGCCCAAAGATTTGGCATTTTCATGGCTTGATTCATAAGAAATTCCAAAATGGCCAATATGCATAAACATGTCAAATACTTCATCCAAGCATTGCAGCTGCATTTCATCACTCCAAGGGCCATCCTTGAACCATGCTGAGGAAATATATGCTCAGAATCCCTTGCTGCAATGGCCCATACCCCAAGTACAAAGAATTTTACTTTTTTGCATTTTCTCCCATACCAATCACACAGTGCCAAACCAACTCTACTGACCAATGGTATGGCTCCTACAAACCCCCATGGCTATAAATAGAGACCCTTCATGGCTGGAAAGAGGACACAAGTTTAGAATCAAGAAAATCCTAAAAAACTTCATGCTATCGAATCTCTCAATCTAGCCAGCTAAAACCACAAATTCTTTCACCAATCAACTCCATATAACCTCAGGAACAATTCCCACCCATCATCATAGCCAAAAACACACCACACAAGAAACACAATTTCTGCAACTTCAGTTTCAAAACTCACAAAATAGCCACTGCAAGCTCATTTCAAGCATACCAATAGGCTCAGGAGGTCAAATGAGGTTGGATTGCACAAGAGAAGGGCCCAAAAAGCTGCATTTTGAAACTCTTCATCTCAGGTAACCTTCAAGAACATTTTTTTCAGAAGCATGATTTTATGTTATAGAATGAATCTACATGCTTCCATGATCATGCTGATATAATTAGTTTTGAAAATGAGTTAGAATTAAGCATTTCATGATGATATGAAAGTTTGACCTAAAAACTTGTTTGCTTCGATTCAGCTTAATGATGCATGATAAATGAATTTTGTTTGTTGATTAGTGATGTATGATGTTAGGAGAGTGTTTCTGGGCAAGAAAATTGGAGTTTAGTAGCTTGTAGTGGATTCTGGCATTTTGGTTCACCGGAGAAGACGATCGGAGCTTACCTTCGGTCGCCTAAAAAAGATTAGGGCTAAGTTGTGGTTAAATCCCAAGTTTGAATCCTGTCCCTTAGATCTTGATTAGGGTTAGTGTTGGACGGTCTAGAAGCGCGCATTAACATTAATCCTGTTTAATTTAATTATAAAACAATTAAAAATCCAGATGCAATCCCAGCCTTTGATTCCTGCGCGCATTTTCCATTTAAATGCTAGCCTTAGGATCTGCATACCTCTGGTCAACTTGACTTCCATCCTGGCGTGTTGATCTTCCCCCAAACGAATATGGACCACCCATTTGAACTACTTTTCCTTTTTATTTAATTTATTTTATTTTTATTTTGTTTTCTTTTCATAAAATCACAAAAAATAGCAAAAATGATTTAAATATTTTAATTGTATATTTTAATTAATTAATTAAAAATTCTTTAAAGTATTTAAAAATCACCAAAAAAATCAGAGAGGTTTCTTTTAACATTTAGAAACATTTACAAACTCATCTCACAAATTCTTTTTGGTTTTGATCATACTTTGGCAATTTTCATTGAATTAGGGTTTCCAAAATTCCTATTTTTCAACCCTAACTTCAAAAATTCATATCTCTCAAACCCAGATGAGTTTGCATATGGTTCTTTTTGCATTCTTTCACAATTGATCTCTAGTTTCTAAATATATTTTTGTCTCATTTTTATCTTGAATTTTCAAATTAATTTGCCTTTCTCATTGAAAAGTGTCCAAAAACCTAGTCGATCTTAGGTAAACCATAACTTGAATTTGGTAAACCTTTAGACCTCCCCCTTTGGATGGTATTCTCATGAGTGATTAGGGTTCCTTTGGATGCAATTTCAAATTTTTATCAAGGGATTTGCTTGTGCTTTTGAGTTTGTACATATTTTTTTTTTAAACTAACCATTTCAGGTGCATTTGGTAAGTCGTTTAGGATGTGGATGTGCATCCACATCCAATCTCTTCTATCTCTTCATTTGCATCTTGTCGCTCCCGGGATTTTCATCCTAGTACAAACGCGAAATTGGCGCGGAAAAGATAGAGTCGCTAGCCAGGCATTTTTATCCCGAAAGAATGGGAAAGGTAATGCTACAAAAACCTGAGGAAGAAGGAAAGGACAAGGTCTTGCGAACCAAAGATCTGGGTTCGGGAGTCGGTTTCGACCTGGGAAGGTATTAGCACCCCAGACCGTCCGTCGTACCCGACGGGATCCACGCTTGCTTGTTTGTTTCAAAGGGTGATAAATAATATGATGCTGAACAAATGAACTGCTACTGGAACTGGAACTGAAATGAGAAAAGGGAATTGGAAAGGAGAATGGAAAGAAAGAGGGAAATGTAGGGAAAATAAAGAATGTGCTCGAACGGGCCCTACCCCACTGCCTACGTACCTCATCGGGAAAATGAGGATCAGAGTCGACGTAGTTCACCTAACTAAGGCGGGAACTATTTTGTTTGTGTTTTTCAGGATGACGTTGCCATAACTCTAGCTCAGGTGTTACCGACTCTGACTCGAGGGTGTTTACCGTATCGCTGTTTGAACTGTCGAGGCAAGTCACATTCATCTGCAAAGATTAGGAGATGAGAAGAGAATACGCGATGTCTTTGTTGATTGTCTTTTATGAGAAGTGTTTTGAGTGTTTTTGCTTGTGAAGATAGTCTCATGATTAGACTTGTACATCATGCTAGACAAGCCCACATTATTCCAAGATGGAATGAATATGAGTGCCCCATGGAATAAGGCTATGCACAAGAGACTATTTCAATCCTTTATTAAATGTCTTTTAGATTTTGTTTGAAGATGAGAGAAGAAGACTCAAATCGGAAAAGGACAAAAAAACTAAGGGGGACTAAGATCAACCCTAAGTTATTTATTATGCACAAAAGGGAGATCCTGATCGTTTATGAGGTTTTTCTATTCCTAAGGAAGAAAATGAAAAGAAATAAGAAAAAGGATGCAACTAACTTCCTAAGGAAGATAAGTTGATCCTAACAAAGGGGGTTCCTACCAATCACAAATATGGAAGGAAAAAGTGAATTAAATGCATAAATAAAATGCATAAAAAATAAAAGGATAAGGTGTAAGGAAACATACCTTTCCCTCCCTACAAAACAAAGATTAGTGTGCATTTTATTAAAAATAATAAAATAAACTCACACCAATTAAATCCTAATAACTCTAGGACTCAATCTAAACTCTTATCTTAATTCTAAAAGAACTAAAAAAAATGCTAAAACAAAAATTCAGCACCTACTACAGCCCCTAATACACAAACAGCTATGAAAAGAATGCACAACACAAGGCAACTTTCTACAGCCAACATACAACATGAAAAGATAGGTGTAGAAAGTTACATACAGCATGAACAACATAACAATCAACATGTATTTTACAACACCTATATGCAAAGTCAGCTATGAAATGTAAAATGCATATTTGATTATTTTCATTTTTTAATGCACCAACTTAATGAAAAATGTACCAATTCATCATGAATATGCATTTGGACATAGATCAACATACATAATTGAAAGAGCATGAGCATTTTTGAGAGGATTATGCAAGAATGCACCACATGATTGATTATGCAACAAGTATGCAAATTATGGCTCATGAACATGGCATATGAACATAATGAGCATTGATCATGAATATGCAACATGATAGATCAACAAGAATGCCAAGCTCAATGCAAAATTCAGAATTGAATTGATGTGAATGATATGATAAAACATGCAACCAAATGCAACCAAAGGCACATACATTCATGGTTATGTGAAATGCAACATATATTGATACAATGAAATGCAAATGAGTTAACGAATTGTGCGAAAGATGCAAAAACAGAATGCAACATGATTATTTACATGCCAAATGATGCATAGCTGTAACACCCCAAAATTTGCCCTCATATTTATAACCTAACTGGCTTATGCTTCACATTTCATCTGAATTTCCCATTAGGTCATAACATCAATCATGCAGTGCAGCAGCTCCTAAGGCATGGGATCAACGTCACATGAAATTAGGGTTCCATACCCTATCTATATCTATAAGGTGGATTCAAAGTTTTGGTTATGTGATTATTTAATAACCTCGGCTTCTCATGCACTTGCTACTCGTTTATGGTTTATTTCTCTGATTAGGAAACTCGCTCGTAAAGGCTGTTCATTGGCGCATCAGACTCATTATCAAGGTGGATTAGGGTTTTATTCGTGACTGAGTTTGAGAGCATTTCACCAACTGATGTCTTTTATGATGGAGACTGATTTGAGATTATTTGATGGAGATATTCATTCACGTGTAGTATTTTTAAGTGAATCAAGAAGCATGGTTCAAGCTATCGATTTTGGGGATTTATCATGACATCAAAGTCTGGTCCAAGAATTCGGTTCTCATATTGGGGATTTGAAAAAGGGCACGGTTACGATTTATTTGGAAGTCTTCATTCACTTTCGAATTCAAGTCCTCGATATCCATTTCAAATACAAGTCCTTATCGTTTTCCATATCCATTTTTCGATCCAACTTAATCCATTAAACAATAACCACTTTCAAGTTTGGTTTGCCAAAATCCTTTCAAGCCCACTTTTGTTTTAGCCCATTTCAAATCCAAGTCCATGTGTGTCCATAAAATTCGTTTTTTTACTTGTTTTAAACCAATTTCCTAAGCTTTGGTTTATCCACTAATCCATATTTTATCCAAGTTGAGCCCACTTCTCTGTTAAAACATGATTAAACCAATTAATTGTTGTTTATTTTTCTTAATGCCAATCGCAAATCCTTTTATCAAAAAAAAATCTGAAGTCCAAACCATGAACCAAAAGTCATTCAAATTTTATTTGACAAATTAATTAGCCCAGGTTTAAAAGCCTATATAGTTTGTTTAGGCTATGGTCATTACACAAAAAAATGAAGAAATCTAGTCCCATTTTTCATCAATTCAGTGACACTTCATAGAAGCTTTAATGAAAATATAGCAAAAGAGATTCGTTTCAATCTTCTGCTATCAAGAACTATAATAGAAAAAACTAGAAAAAATTATCAGCTAAAGAGGGATTATAGAATGCACTTAATAGGCAACCAATTTAGTTACAGGGAGGTTTGAGTTCAGAATTTAACAAAAAAAAACTCAGGGTGATAACTGATAACAAAAAATCAGTTTACAGGAAAAACTGATATAATAGATACCAGAAGAGAAATTGAAGAAAAAAAAGAGATGTCCGAGCAAAAATTCAGTTACAATATACAACAGAAAACTCTCACTTCTTCCCTCTCCCATCAAGAATCTTCACAAGAAGACTCTAACATGAATCTCTAAAAGAAGCTCTCCTTCAATCAATCTCATCACTCTCGAGCTTCCTCATCAAAAGACGATCTTCATCACATCTTCACCTTTTCCAATCACAGAAAACCATGAATTTTTTCACTCTTCGATCTTCAAATGCCATCAACCTTCAATCAGTTTTCGGCATCACTCCACCCTTATTCTTCATCACATTGTGAAGCTCCGATAATCATCAACAAACTTCACGTTATTCGTCTTCATCAATCGTCAACCAAAACCGAACTCCATGGATACCTGCAGATCGCAAAATGCCTCAAGATTTCAATTTCAGAACTATCAACAACAACATCTTGAAGGAACAGTAGAAGAAGAATCGAAAGGGAGAAGATTAAGAACAATACCTGCCAACCGAACCACCATCTCGACATCAATCACCATTCTTGAATCCTTTTCTGCACAAAGACTCTAATGGATCTTCAACACTCTCCTTCACTCTCTAACAAACTCTCCTGAACCAATACCCAACACTCTCCTTCAATTTTCAGAGCATTGAACACGTTCATCAACACAGCTTCATCAGTCTTCAAGTCTCACGAATCCAACTCTGCAATCGTCAACGAATTCTCATCATTTTCACATCAATAACCATCCATCTTGCCGCAACTTCATCATCACCACATCGATCTTGAATTCCTTCAGCCGTAACTCCAAGAACAAGCATGTACAAATCATCATCATCAACAACAAGCGATGACTCCGCAAGAATCGTCGTCCACACAACGCCTTCAACACCTTTCTTCAACTTCAATCAAGAAGAGTTGACTCCTTCATCGCATAGCCTATCCGAATGATTTCATCATCGATCGTCTTCATCATCTTCATACTTCTTCATCAACCTGCAAACCGCAACGCAAATCAAATAGCAAGAATTGAACAACCGAGGCAATAACGATTCGTGGAAGCAGAAGTCGAGGAATTCGAGAAGAGGCCAACGATTCAAGAGGTCTTACCATCACATATTCGTCGTTGCTCAACCGATCGTTATTACTCGTTCATCAATAAAACATAAGTCTTGCTTTCGATTTCGAGTTTGTCTTAGAGGGGCACCGATCTAGGTAATGAATGAGGTTATAGGTTAGTATAAGCATGGATATGACTTCAGAAGGTGTTTTTTAGTTATGATTGATGAAGAGAGGTTGGGGTGTGAAGGTGTTACGGCGGATTCCGGCGAACAGTCCGGCGGCTAGGGTTTTAGTGTGAGAGAGGAATGCGTGAGAGAAGAAGAGATGAAAATGTGAAAATCTGACCTTTATGATTTATTTGTTTTAATGTTTGATTTGGAAAATTAAAGGTCAATAAACCTAGTTAATGCACCGTTAAAGTATGATTAAATCTCATAAAGACATTTAATTTCCACCGCTAATTCAATTTCTGAGGATAAGATTTCTTTGTTTCGGGCCATTCCGGCAGTGACAAGTGTCACCGTCCGGTAGGACCAGTGAAGATGGTTCCCACGTGAAATTCTGTAATGAGATGTCCTAAGAGATGTTCCAACACTTAATAGGACATTTGACAAATTTAAACAAGAACTTAAACAGCAGGAAAAATAAACAACACAGAAGTTTGTTAACCCAGTTCAGTGTATAACCACACCTACATCTGGAGGCTACCAAGCCAGGAGGAAATCCACTATTAGTAATATTAATTCTAGACTTAAACCACCCTGTTTAATCTATCACTTAATACTTACCCAATGCAATTTCTACCTAAGACTCACTTAGATAAGAGTACCCTACTCACTCCCCCTCAATCACCCAGTGATTTTGTTTACAAGTTTAATTAAAATGAAGTCACACTTCAAACAAAAACAGCTTGATCTTACTTCACAGTTTCAATCAAGTCACAAATGCACTTTTGCTTAAAAGCTCATAAAGTGGTACATTAAAAACAGCCTGCTATTAAAGTACTAGACACCCTATTTGTTCTTCTGAAATTCGTACTCAATTCTATGAGATTCTGTTGTTTAAATAGGTTCTGAATTTTGGGCTTTCTGTAGAATGATCCAGCCCTAATGTGCAGCAGCTGTCACCTTGAATTTAGGGTTTGTTACCTCCTATATTCTAGGTGCATTAGGTCTTCTGTTTTAATCTGAATCTTCAATTTAAAACTCCCTACAGATGCGCCTTGTTCTGTTTTATATCCATCATTAATTAATTCCAGATAATTCTCCTTAAATATCTCTGATCTGTTAATCAATAATTAATTCTGATAGCAGGTCTGAGATGTCTCAACATCTGTTGGGACATCCTGACAAAACTGAACTTAGTCATTTAAACAATGTCCCAACATCTGGTAGGACATCCTGAACCAAGTTCACATACTCAGTTTGCTAATGTCCCAACATCTGATAGGACATTCTGAACTGAATTTAACATTTCTTGTTTGGTCAAAAATTCTGCCAATTCTTAAACATCTACAAACTCCCCCTTTGGCTAATTTTTGGCTAACATCTTTTCTGGTTTTCAGAGTGCAGCAGAAGTTCCTTTTATCAGAGTATATCATTACTTTTCTGTTGAATTTTATTTGAGATTACTCCCCCTCAAACATATATGTGTCCTGTCTTTATCCAGTCTTGTTCCAACAGAAAAACTTATTCAGTTCAGAAGCAAACAAACATATTTCATTCATTTAAACAGCAATTACATTTGATGTTGTTCTCCCCCTTGGTAGGCACAAAATTAGGGGCCAAAGAACTATGATCCAGAATTACACATCATTGCTGTCATTACAAATGCCTCACATACAAAGATCACTCAGAATCATCACTCTCAGTTCCCTCCTCAACTTCTGTCTCTTCATCAGCTTCTGTTTCTTCATCAGCAGCACTGTCTTCATCAGAGGCATTGTTTGCATTAGAGGTAGCTTTCTGGTCTTCTTCATTCTCCAATCTTTGAATGATTTCTTCCAGTTTCAGCTTCCTTGCTTCAAGCTCCTTGCATGTGCACTTTAGCTCAGCAATTAACTCTTTCTTGGAGATTGAAATCTTAGCAGTTGAGGGACCAGCAGATGTCCCAGCAGGTGCTTTAACATCTGCAGCATGGTGACTTAGGAATAATTTGTAATGAAAGGCCAGGGGGCTCTCTCTCTTGCAGACAATGTCCTTCTCAGTTAAAATTCCAGGATATTGACTTAGAACAATACCACACAGCAATGATGGAAAAGCTATTGGCAGCTTTGTTGCAGTAGAGATGGCATGCTTCATAGTTTGATCAAAAATATATGCTCCATAGTCCATCTTGGTTTGAGTCCCCACAGCAAAGATGAATCTGGCCAGACCAGTTGAGATTGATGAAGTGTGATTGGTAGGCACCCAGTTTGCAGTTCCAATTCTGTTAAGCATGGCATATTTTCTAGTAAGCATGCTCACAGAGAGCTTTCCCTTCACAGGCCAAGCTTTGACCTGGTTTGCAGTGATCACCTTACAGATTTGATTATCTGTTTTCCCTAGTTCATTGGGTCCATCTGTTTCTCTTCCTAGATACTCATTGATGATTTGAGGAGAAAAACTGTACACATTTACCTCTAACAAAAACTTTTCTAAACTCAGAGGACTTACCATTTGAGCAATCCTCCTGAAGATTCACAATGAACTCTTTGACAAGCAGTTCATAGCAGGGAGAGAACTCTGAGACTGTCTTGAACAGTCCTGCAGCAGAGATTAGGTCAATGAGTTCTGTGCACTCAAGTGCATTGCTGCTCAGTTCTCTTTCCAAAGCAACCCTTCTGTGGTACACATATTTCCATCTGTTGACACTGGAGACATGATGGAAGGATATATTGTCCAAGGGAGCTTCTGGAACAACAGTTGAAGCTCTAGCTGGAGCTGGTTTCTTCTTGGGAGGAGATGTTGGGACATCTGATCCAACATCTGAATCTGATGGTGTTGCAGCTTTTCTCTTCTGAGTTTGAACCTTGCTCCAGGCTTTTGCTGGACCAAAAGTGGCTTTAGCCTTGCCTTTCTTTGGACTAGCCTTCTTCTTCTCAGGAATGACAGGTTCATCTTGCATCTTTCCTTTCCTGGACCTTAGCCTTTTGGCAATGCTGGGATTCACAGATGATATGATCTCTGCATCAGAATCCTGTTCCAGATTGACTATTGGAGGGGATTGAGCAGTCTCCTCATCAGCTTGTTGATCAGTAGAAGATTGATCTTCATTTGAGTCTTTAGCCTGTTCCATGGAAACTTCTTTGTCACTTTCACTTGAGACCTCTTTCTTGTCCTCAGTCTGTTCAGTATCAGCATCAGATGAGTTTGCTTTCTTATCTGCATATGTTCCAACATCCGTTGGGACATCTTGTTCTGCAGCATTGTTCTTTGTATCTTGAGCAGGTTCTTCTTGAGGTGCAGGAATGGTGTTCAAGGGAACAGAGATTCCTTACACTACTCTTTGTTCAGAGAAAACTTGATTGACAATCTCATTGATGGAGTCATCAACATATTTGGAGTACTTAACATGTGAAGGAATTTCTTTAGCTTTGCTTCTGATTTTACCTCCTTTTGGTGTTCTTGCCTTCTTAGAGTGAGAGGCATTTCCCTTGAGCTCGTCTAATGGTGTTGATTGCATTGGCACCATAGAAATAGGGGTGGCATGAACCACGTCTTCCTGGTTGAGAACTTCTTCAGCTGTTTTAGGGTTTTGAGACATTGTTGAGGAAGATGAATGTGCAGCTTTAGGGTATAAGATTTCTGAAGGATTACTAGTTAATGTGATTCGCTTGTGATGATGTGATGAGACTCTTGATAGCTGCTTATAAGGAATTACCAAATAAGTAGCCGTTACAGTCCAAATGATTAGGAATGAAATTCCCAAGGATCTAGTCCAGACTAGCTTTGCCATCTGGAACTTATGCCATGCAATGTCATATGACATGTTGGCACATCTCATTAACTGCTAGATATCACATAAACATATTCCAAGTTTGCCCCTTAAATTCTCAAATTGAGTAGCATCCAATGCCTTGGTAAAAATATCAGCTAACTGCAGATCTGTAGATACATGCTCCAATGAAATCACCTTTTCTTCTACAAGATCTCTGATGAAATGATGTCTGATATCAATATGCTTTGTCCTGCTGTGTTGGATAGGATTCTTAGATATGTTGATTGCACTCAAGTTGTCACAGTACAATGTCATGACATCCTGTGGGACATTGTACTCAGTGAGCATATGCTTCATCCAAACCAACTGAGAACAACTGCTACCTGCAGCTATATACTCAGCTTCAGCTGTAGATAATGACACACAATTCTGTTTCTTACTGAACCAAGAAATCAGATTGTTTCCTAGAAAGAAGCATCCTCCTGAAGTGCTTTTTCTGTCATCAGCACTTCCTGCCCAATCAGCATCACAGAAGCCAGTGAGAATTGGTTTGCATCCATGAAAGTACATTATGCCATAGTCACATGTACCATTAACATATTTAAGGATTCTCTTGACTTGATTGAGATGACTGACTTTTGGATCAGCTTGATATCTTGCACAAACTCCTACTGCAAATGCAATGTCTGGTCTACTAGCAGTCAAGTATAACAAGCTTCCAATCATGCTCCTATATAAACTTTGATCTACCTTCTCACCCTTTTCATCTTTAGTCAGCTTTAAATGTGTAGGAGCAGGAGTTCTTTTATGAGAAGCATTTTCCATTCCAAATTTCTTCACTATGTTCTTGGAGTACTTGCTTTGTGAGATGAACATTGAGTCTTCCATTTGCTTAACTTGCAGACCAAGAAAATAGGTTAATTCACCTACTAGACTCATTTCAAATTCAGCTTCCATCTGCTTGACAAAATGTTTGACCATCTTATCAGACATCCCACCAAACACAATGTCATCAACATATATTTGTGCAATCATGACATTTCCTTCTTCATCTTTAACAAACAGGGTTTTATCAATCCCACCTTTTCTGTATCCTTGTTTGATAAGAAATGTGGTAAGTCTTTCATACCATGCCCTTGGAGCTTGCTTCAGACCATAAAGTGCTTTCTTGAGTTTGTATACATGATTTGGACAGCTTGGATCAACAAATCCTTTAGGCTGTTCTACATAAACCTCCTCATTAAGATAACCATTAAGAAAGGCACTTTTCACATCCATTTGAAATAACTTGAACTTTAAGATACAAGCAATTCCCAACAGTAGTCTTATTGATTCAAGCCTTGCTACTGGTGCAAAGGTTTCATCAAAGTCTACTCCTTCAATTTGAGTGTATCCTTGAGCCACAAGTCTAGCTTTGTTCTTTGTAACAATTCCTTGTTCATTTGACTTGTTCTTATACACCCATTTTGTACCAATCACATTTATGTCATCAGGTCTAGGAACAAGATTCCACACTTCATTCCTTGTGAATTGACCTAATTCCTCTTGCATAGCACAAATCCAATATTCATCAGTGAGAGCTTCCTTGACATTTTTAGGTTCTATTTTGGAAACAAAACAAGAACCTGAAATCACTTCTCTTGATCTAGTGCTCACACCTCTGTTGGGATCACCAATTATTAAATCTTTGGGATGATCCTTCTGTATTCTGATGGAAGGAGGTTTGCTTGAATCTTCTGACCTTGTATCATTATGAGTGAAGTTATATTGATCATTCTTTTCAGCTTCAACCTTGATATCAGCAGATGTTCCAACATCTTCTGGGACATCTGTAGGAGCATCATCAATTATCACATTTATGGACTCCATGATAACATTTGTTCTGTAGTTAAATACTCTATATGCTCTGCTGTTTATAGAGTATCCAAGGAAAATTCCTTCATCACTTTTAGGATCCATTTTTCTCTTTTGCTCCCTATCTGTCAGAATATAGCATTTACTTCCAAACACATGAAAGTACTTCACAGTGGGTTTTCTGCCCTTCCATACTTCATATATTGTGGACAAAGTTCCTTTTCTCAAGGTAACTCTGTTATGGATGTAGCAGGCAGTGTTCATAGCTTCAGCCCAGAAATACAGAGGTAACTTTTTAGCATGGATCATAGCTCTTGCTGATTCTTGAATAGTTCTATTTTTTCTTTCAACAATCCCATTCTGTTGAGGAGTGATAGGAGAAGAATACTCATGATTGATTCCTTCTGAAGAACAGAAATCTAAGAATTTTTGATTCTCAAATTCCTTTCCATGATCACTTCTAATTCTGATCACACAGCTGGATTTTTCTCTTTGTAATCTTTGACATAATTCCTTGAATACATCAAAGACATCTGACTTTTCTTTAATGAAATTTATCCATGTATATCTTGAAAAGTCATCAACCACCACATATGCATACCTCTTACCACCAAGGCTTTCAACTTGCATAGGTCCCATGAGATCCATATGTAACAATTCCAAAACTTTGGAAGTTGTCAGATGTTGGAGCTTTGGATGGGACATCTTGGTTTGTTTGCCTATTTGACATTCACCACAGATTTTTCCATCATCAATCTTCAGTTTAGGGATACCTCTTACAGCATCCATAGATATGATCTTCTTTATGCCTCTGAAATGAAGATGACCTAGCCTTTGGTGCCATAGTTTTACTTCTTCTTCTCTAGCTAGAGAACAAGTTGAAGTGGGGCTGAAGTCTAATGGCTCCCACATGTAGCAGTTGTCTTTAGACCTTGCACCTTTCATGATAACTTTTTGCTCTTTGTTAGTCACTATGCATTCAGTTTTTGTAAAGTTTACACTGTATCCTTGATCACATAGTTGACTTATGCTGATCAGGTTAGCAGTTAAACCTTTAACAAGCAGTACATCATCTAGTCTTGGAACATCTTGACAGTTCAAGGTTCCAACTCCTTTGATCTCTCCTTTAGCTCCATCTCCAAAGGTAACATACCTGGATGAATATGACTTTAAGTTTACTAGCAAATTCTTCAATCCTGTCATGTGTCTTGAGCATCCACTGTCAAAATACCAGTCTTCTTTAGCTGATACTTTCAGTGATGTATGTGCTATGTATGCAGTACTTTTCTTTGACCAGATGAGTTGAGATTTCTTTTGATGCCTCTGCCCTGTGTGTTGTTCAGCTGATCTCAAAGTTTGATTGTTGATCTGGTTCTTGGGACTGTGGCTTTGATCAGTCTGAGTGTCAGCTTTTGGTCTCCAAACTTTCTTGATTACTTCTGTCTTTTGCTTAGGAGGTTGCTGATTTCTAAGCTGCATATTCTTGGTACCTTCTACTTTCTGCTTGGAAGGTTGCTGACACATCTGATTTGGATATCCATGTAACTTATAACAGTGAGGTTTGATATGTCCAAATCTTCCACAGTGATGGCATCTCCATCTTTGATACTTCTTCTTCATCTTGTTATTTCCAGACTGTTGGGACATCTGTTGGAACATTATGTTTGTCTTTGTGTTCTGATGTTGAAGCATCTGTTGGAACATCTTGTTTGACTGTATAGTTTTTGAAGTAGTTTTGCTAGAGCTTGCTTCATCTCTGTTATATCCCAGTCCACTTTTGTCCCCTGAATGTTTATTATTGCAGAGAATAGCATCCAGTGTATTTGAGCTGCTGTTCATCATTCTAACAGATTTGGACATATGTTCCAGCTTAGAATTGAGAAGAGTTACTTCACTTTTTAAGGTATCAATGATTACTTGATCACTTGCTTTTTCTTCTTCTAGTACTTCATTCTGCTTCTTTAGCTTTATGACCTCACTGCATACTTCAGTACTACTCTTGTACAGATCCTTGAAGGCTTGCTCAAGATCTGCATAAGTAAGCTCTCCACAGCTGGAATCACTATCATATTCACACAGTCCAGCTAGAGCAGTAATATGCTTAGCTGATTCTTCTTCTGACTCTCCTGAGTCTTCATCAGACCAGGTCACAGAGAGTCCTTTCTTTTGCCTCTTTAAGTAAGTAGGACATTCAAACTTGATGTGTCCATATCCTTCACATTCATGGCATTTGACTCCTTTATCTTGACTGGTCTTTTCAGCAAACTTTGACTTTCTGTTAGCATCATATGTTCTCCTGTTCTCAGAGTTTGTGTTTCTTTCACTGGATTTGGATTGGCCTTCCATTCCTCTGAGAATCTGTTTGAATTGTCTTCCAAGCAAGGCAAGGTTTTCTGATAAGCTTTTGTCATATGCTGATTTATCATCTTCTTCTTCATCTGCATTTGAAACCAAGGCAATGCTTTTGTTCTTTTTAGCATGTGTGTCATTCATTCCCATTTCAAAAGTTTGAAGGGAACCAATGAGTTCTTCAGCTTTCATGGAGCATATGTCTTGAGCTTCTTCTATTGCTGTGACTTTCATGTCAAATCTTTTTGGCAAAGATCTGAGAATCTTCCTTACAAGCTTTTCATCAGTCATCTTTTCTCCCAAGGCTCCAGAAGTATTGGCTATATCCAAGATGTTCATGTAGAACTCATGAATTGATTCATCTTCCTTCATTCTCAAGTTTTCAAACTTGGTGGTGAGAAGTTGAAGTCTTGACATTTTTACTTTTGATGTTCCTTCATGAGTTGTCTTGAGGGTATCCCACACATCTTTGGCCAGCTCACAATGATGCACCAGTCTGAAAATATTTCTATCAATGCCATTGAATAAAGCATTTAGGGCTTTTGAGTTGCCTAGTTCTGAATCTTCTTCCTCTTTACTCCATTCTTCTTCAGGTTTCAGAACTATTGATCCATCTTTGGTGTCTTTAACAGGATGTTTCCATCCAACAATTACTGCTCTCCATGCCCTATTGTCAAGTGACTTTAAGAATGCAATCATTCTTGGCTTCCAGTAGTCATAATTAGAACCATCCAGTATAGGTGGTCTATTTACTGACCCTATATCTCTGTCCATGATACAGAATTTGTTTTCCCTAGATCTCACCCAGTATAAACAGGCAGGGTGCCTGCTCTGATACCAATTGAAATTCTGTAATGAGATGTCCTAAGAGATGTTCCAACACTTAATAGGACATTTGACAAATTTAAACAAGAACTTAAACAGCAGGAAAAATAAACAACACAGAAGTTTGTTAACCCAGTTCAGTGTATAACCACACCTACATCTGGAGGCTACCAAGCCAGGAGGAAATCCACTATTAGTAATATTAATTCTAGACTTAAACCACCCTGTTTAATCTATCACTTAATACTTACCCAATGCAATTTCTACCTAAGACTCACTTAGATAAGAGTACCCTACTCACTCCCCCTCAATCACCCAGTGATTTTGTTTACAAGTTTAATTAAAATGAAGTCACACTTCAAACAAAAACAGCTTGATCTTACTTCACAGTTTCAATCAAGTCACAAATGCACTTTTGCTTAAAAGCTCATAAAGTGGTACATTAAAAACAACCTGCTATTAAAGTACTAGACACCCTATTTGTTCTTCTGAAATTCGTACTCAATTCTATGAGATTCTGTTGTTTAAATAGGTTCTGAATTTTGGGCTTTCTGTAGAATGATCCAGCCCTAATGTGCAGCAGCTGTCACCTTGAATTTAGGGTTTGTTACCTCCTATATTCTAGGTGCATTAGGTCTTCTGTTTTAATCTGAATCTTCAATTTAAAACTCCCTACAGATGCGCCTTGTTCTGTTTTATATCCATCATTAATTAATTCCAGATAATTCTCCTTAAATATCTCTGATCTGTTAATCAATAATTAATTCTGATAGCAGGTCTGAGATGTCTCAACATCTGTTGGGACATCCTGACAAAACTGAACTTAGTCATTTAAACAATGTCCCAACATCTGGTAGGACATCCTGAACCAAGTTCACATACTCAGTTTGCTAATGTCCCAACATCTGATAGGACATTCTGAACTGAATTTAACATTTCTTGTTTGGTCAAAAATTCTGCCAATTCTTAAACATCTACACCACGCATTTCAACTCATCATAGTTAACATGCGCCCTTTCATCTGGACCATTCACCCTCTTTCCCATGATCTAATGGATAATGGTTGGTCAAGAGAGTTGATTAGAGACTATACTAAGCACCCGCGGGCTCCTGCGCATGGGCCTAAGTATTTCGCTATTCCCACCCCATTTGTTTCAAGCCCATTAGCTTTTAACTTCTAAAACATTCTCCCTGCACCCCTCCTTGTATTTCTTTTATTTTTACTTTTTGTGTAGATATAGTTTCAATTTAAATCAATAAAAAAATACCAGAAAGCATAATTAAATTCCACAAAAATTATAGGAGGTTTATAACTCATTTTAGAACTTTTCTATATTTTTACTTTCTGAATTTTGTCATTTTCCAATTTAATTTCGATTTTTTATTTAATTGATTTTCTATTGAATTCTTTCATGGACACATAATTTTGTACATTTTATTTCTACCACTTCCTATAACATTTTTGGCTCATTCTTTTTGCTATGATTAGAAGACAAATAATAGAATCTAGAATATTTTTGGTATATGTTTTAGGCCATTTTATCCACTGTTTTGGTAGTGTGATTTGTGTAAAATTATGATTGAACCTTAGATAAGTTTAAGTGACCATTTGACATAGTTAGACTTTGAATTTTTAGGAGATTTTTTAACACAATGTTATAATCAGGTTTGAGATCCTAGGGAATTAATTTCACATTTTTTCCATGACTTTTGATATTTTTGTTATCTTAAATCATTTCCATCGTATTATTGCATATTCATTTTCATTTCATTTACTAACAATTTTCCTTTTGTGCAAGGTATTTTCCGAGGATTTGCTTATGGACTTGGATTATTTTTATGCCTCGATTATATTTTTGTATTTTGTATACTTTATGATGTAATAGCTTAGAACTTGTATGCTTGTATAGTTCCTATAATTAGGATAGAAAAGATAAAACGAATCGATAGAAAACCAAAATCACAAAAATAAGATAAAGAAATACTCGATCCAACGTCGAGTAAATTTTCAAATAAATGAATAAGGTTTCATGTGACTTTAGGATTCCTCGATTACCATCGCTCTATTCCATTACACCAAAAGCAAGCCTTGTATGTTGCACACCATAAGTCGTGCGTCTCAGCACCACGCAATCGACCCACCCGATCCATCGTTTCATCCTGTTTACGTTTCATACGCGTTTTTACCCACCATGACTTAGGAGGACCATATTGTTTACTATTAAATTTTTGTACTTGTATTTCTAGTTTAATATCTCTTAGGAAGATTTAATCTTTCAAACCTCATTAACCATAGGTCATCTTCAAACTCAACTAACTTAGAGTAAGTCTAGTTTCCCTTAGAGTTTTTTTCTTTTATAACTTGAGTCTCACTTCTTATCTTAAAAGAAAATCAAAAACACGTAATAAAGGAAAATGTGTACAATGCGCTACGAGCCTTAAGCTATACGGGAAATGACTAGTGGAGGTCTCATCCACTCCTCTAGGATGCTTTACAAACATTCCATTGGGGGCGATCTTGGAAAGTATTCGCTCATGTGTCATAGTCTTTAGTGTTGTACATACTATAAACATAAAATCAAAACTCTTCTTCTAAAAGACAACAAACCAAGACACCACGTCTTCTCTTCTCATCTCATACTCTTTGCGGACGAACATGACTTGTCTCGACAGTTCAAACAGCGACACGGTAAACACCCTCGAGTCAGAGCCGGTAACACCCGAGCTAGAGCTATGACAACGTCATCCTAAAAACCACAAACAAGTTCCTGCCTTAGTTAGACGAACTACGACGACTCTGATCCTCATTTATCCCGATGAGGTACGTAGGCAGTGGGGTAGGGCCCATTCGAGCACAATCTTTATTTTCCCTACATTTTCCCCCTTTCTTTCCATTTGTCAATTTAATTTCTTTTCCCATTTCCATTCCATTCCAGATAGCCATTCTTTTATTCAAACAGCATATTATTTCTCACCCTTTGAAAACAGATTAATAAGCGTGGATCCCGTCGGGTACGGCGGACGGATTGGGGTGCTAATACCTTCCTAATTCGTAACCGACTTCTGGACCCAGATCTTTAGTTCGCAAGGCCTCATCCTTTTCCTTCTTCCTTAGGTTTGTGCAACATTACCTTTCCCATTCCTTCAGGATAAAAATGTCTGGCTGGCGACTCTACCTTTTCCGCGCCACTTTCGCGTTTGTACTAGGATGAAAATCCCAGGAGCGACAATAGACATAGCAACAAAATGCAATGAGTCAAATTATACACAAATGAAAACATAAACGCATGATATGCAACATGAACAGAAACGTGTCGAAACGACTCAAAATGGGGGAATGAGATGTCGAAACCAACCTAGAAAATTTCCTAAAATTAGTACCTAGACATGCATGAACATTAGAGGCACAAAGAAGAAAGAACAAGCAATCAAATAAGCTAAAATTCCAAAATCCAACATCGTTAACCGGTTAACCAAATGGTTAACCGGTTAACAGACCCCAAACAGCACTGAGTTGTGGCAAAAACGCATGCGTTAACCGGTTAACCAAACCGTTAACCGGTTAACGCTGAACAGAAAGTGAAAAATGCTTTTGAAATAAGTGCTTTTGGCCACAAACTTACTTCTAAACAAACCTAACACACATCTAATCATGTTAACACAAATTTCTACTCAATTAGGGCTTATTAACACATGCTAGAGCCTATAACAAGCTACAACCTAACTTCTAATTCATTAAAAATCACAAATCGCAAGCAACACATAACGAAAACGTAATCGATCACAAGCAATACGAAAAACACTTAAAGAATGCCAAAATGGCGAGATGAAGAGAATAACTTAAAGCTATCATGGTTTTAGATTACCAACCTACGAAGCGGAGAAGTGCTTCGGTAAATGTTGCAAGAATCGGAGTTTAATCGAAGAGAAAACCAAGAAAACCGCGAATCCGCAAAATAAATGCGTTCTTGATGCTTGAGCCTTCTTGCACTTCCGATAAGTCGAAATCTTCACAAAAATCAGTAGCTTCTTCTTCTACAATCCACAATCAATGGAGGTTGGAGGCTAATCTTTAAGATCTTCAAGTTTCAATGTGAAACTTGAAGAGCTTCTTCAAAAAAAAGCTTTGGTGAAAAGGGAAATGGAGGAAAAGTGAGAGAGAAAAAGTGATTCTAGAAATTGTGAGAAATTGAAAAAATTGGGAAACAAATTTGGGAACCCCTGTCGCTCCCGCCTGATGACACAGGGCCAAGAGGGGTACAGACGCGAACGGTCGGCGAAAGAGAAGAGAACACACAAGGGTGAACTCAGAAAGAAAAGAGTCGCCAGCTAGGCATTTTTATCCCGAAGGAAAGGTAATGCTGCATAGACCTGAGAAAATACGGATAAGACGGTCGCGAACCAGAGAAACTGAGAAAGGGGGTTGGTTACAACCTAGGAAGGTATTAGCACCCAGATTGTCCATCGTACTCGACGGGATCCACGCTTAAAAGATTTGTGTTTAGAGGGGTAATGTCAGTGCAATTTGTGTATTAAAGCTGGAAAGAATGCAAGTGTCAGTGTAAAAGGAATGTGAAGTGCATAGGAGAAGTGTCAGTGTAGGAACAAGAGTGAAATGCTCAAGACTATGAGGCTAAAAGAATAATGCTAGAGGAGAGGGAATATACAGAGACTTTTGTTCGATAACTGTTAAGTTATGCCTACGTATCATCTCGTGCAATGAGGAAGTCAGAACACCGTAGTTCGACTCAAAGAGACTGAAAGATAAATTGACTGATGAACTGCTTACTTGCCTATGCTCAAGTGTATGACCTGTCTGGCTCAGGTGCTAACTGTCTTGCATTAGACGGAAGAAGCGAGTTCTCGTTTGTGAGTGAATGAGGTGAGAAAAGAATCCCGGAGGAGACGTTTATTGTTTGTTTTTGTGTTTTCAGTCTTTTACTGCTTTTTGGAGTTTGTCATAAGTTAACGAGCTTAAGCCTAAACCAAGGGTTAGTAAACTCATCACATCCTTCCTCTGGTTAGGGGTAATGAGAATACCTTAAGTATGAAGTAGACACCTCACACTTAATCACCATGATGTAGGATTAAGATCATTAACCTACTTGCATTTATTTAGATGTTTTTGTTGTTTTTGTTTAGTGTTAAGTAATGAGTTTAAGCCATAATCAAGGATTTAATGGACTCATTACATCATCCTAATAGAAGGATAATAGATGAGAACATTTAAGCTGAGGAAGGCTCCTCAACTTAATCCATGATTAGGGATTAACCTCATGACAAAACAAAGCCTTTGTTAAAGTGGATTTTAGTTAATGGTAAGATTAAGAAGTGAATTTTATGGTTTGTAAGACAACTTGAGGGGGACTTGTCCATTAACACTAGGGTTAGTCCTTCTTAACCAGTTAAGGAAGAATTAGAACCCTAATGCAAGGCCCAAGTTACAAGCTTGATGTCTTAGTGATTATTAGGTGAATTTATTAATAGATTTAAACACATTAAGGGTTTAACACTTAGGATTAAAGTTATACACTCCATCCTAATAGAAGGATACATGCATAACCCTAATCACAAAGCCTTAAAGCCTTAAGGGTTTAGTCCTTAATTAAGAGATGAGAAGAGAAGACACAAGATGACACAAAGGTAAAACTAAATGGGGGACTAATCAAACCCTAATTGTGATCATGCTTGGGTATCCTAGGGTTTGTGAGGCTTGCAAAAGATCTTCAAGAAAAAGCCACCAAGGGAGGAGCAGATGAAAAGAGAAAGAAGCAGAAGAAGCAAGACAACTTACTTCACTTAAGAAGACAAGTTGCTTGAAGAAAGAAAGAGGAGAAGGAGCATGAATGAGCAAGCTCACTCAAATACAAAAGTAAAATGCAGAAATGAATGCAAAAGAGAGATGAGAAGAGATTATGAGAAGTGAAGGCAAACTCACTTCTCAATGACTTACCACCTGAAAAGTTAGTAACAAGAAAGTGAAATGAAGTGAAAATGAGATGAAAGGCCATGATGCAAACCAAAGTCAGAAGCATAAACATGATGTTAATGATGCTAAGAGGTGATTCAAACACATGTCAAGGATTATGGATGATCATACAAGGATGAGGATGCAAATGAAGCATGCTTTGAACCATGAAAGTTCAAGAATGTTTATGAAATGGAATGAATGCATAACATGGAAAATGAATGATGCAATGATCAAACATGATTCTAATATGTCCTAAGATGTCTCATATGTCATGTGGATGCACAAAATCTCATGGCATGTTCATGTATGCAAGCAAATGAGAGATGAATGCAAATGAGAGCAAAAATTAGGGTTTACATACAATATGCAATGCAAAAATCCAAAATCAGAAGCAAGTGACAAGATAAAAAATTGAAAATGGGATCAAAGGTACCCTAACCCTACATAAGTTCACTGCTCAAAGGAGGGGACCTAAATCTTAACCTAATGGGAGTTATGATTTTCTCATGTTAGCTAGGGTTTTAAGGCACCTCAAAAGGAAAAATGCACATCAAATTGAAAATGAAAGATAAATTCAAACCAATTTTACCCTAGAAACTACATGATATTAAGGATGCAATGCAAGAAGAACCATCATCAAAATCTTCATGGTTAGGCAGAATGAATTTTTCTAAGTAAGGAACAAAATATTGCCTTTAAATAACTTTTATTCCAATGAAAAATGTCAAAATACATCAAGGACCAAAAAGAAATTTGTTTTGAGAGTTTGATAATGTTTCTAAATGTTTTCAAATGCAATGTGAATTTTTTGGTGATTTTTAAATACCTAAATGCATTTTTAATTAATTAATTTTCATTAACTAATTAAAAATAAACACTTAAATGATTTAAAAATAATTATTAATGCAAAAAATAAAAATATAAATATTTTTGGGTTCTGAAAATTAATAAAAGATTTGATAAAAATTTTCAGAATTTTTAAATGCATTTTACTATTTTTAAAAATTCGTAGAAATAAAATACAAATAAAATGAAATAAAATCAATAAAATGGAAAAGTATGAGGATCCTGAGGCTGAGATTCAAAGATTTTTGGTGGGAGTTAACTCGCGCGCGTTTCAATGGCTAGGATTCATTCTGGCAAAATTCAAATTTAATCCTAATTAATTAAATTAATAAATCAGAATTAGGGTTTAATGATGGATCTGGCTCGTTCATTCGCGCGCGGGAAGGCAAGATCAAAGGCTCACATTCAAACTAAGCCCTAATCCAGATTAAGGCATTAATGACTTTCAGGTCACCGGAGAAGAGCTCCGGTCGTCTTCTCCGGTGACATCCCTCCCTGAAAAATCTCAACTTCTTCCCTAGGTCATTTTTGGAGCTCTAAAGCTCCAGATTTGACCCTCTCACTCCCCTAAACCTAAATCCAACCTCAAATGGAATTTATTTTCACTCCTTAACATGATTCGAAGCCAAGAACACAAAAATGCAAAACTTTCAGACAAGCAATACACCCTCATCTCTCCATCATTTTCAATAATTTCAAGTTCATTACACTCAGGGGATCAAACATAACCAATTAAGAACTTAAAATAGAGTTTCTGGAAAAAAGTTTCACATGGCTACCTGAGATGGAGCTTTTGCTTTTGGAGCTTTCTGGCCAGTTCCTTGCTTCCAATCACCTCCACTGACTTCCCTCAAGAGTTTGCAAAGCTTGTTTGGAGTTTCTTATGGCTGGTTTGGGAGATTGATTCGGTTCAGTTCAAGAGGGAGAAAAATCGTATTTGGTGTGTGATGCCTTTTAAGGCAAAGTAAAGGGTGGTTTATGATCAGTGATGCATTCTAAGATGAATGGTGGAAGAAGTTTTAAGTTTGAGTTGCTGAGTTGAGAGATTCGATAGAAAATTCAAAAGGAAGGATTTTTGTGAGCTATGGTGATGCTGTGGTTTCAGGCTCCAAGATTGTGTGAAATGTGATCCTTGAGGCATGTATGTGGAGCTGTGATTGGTCAGAGTAGTTGGTGTGGCTCAGTTTGATTGGTATGGCTCAAGTTGCATAAAGTCAACTTTTGTGTAAGTGAAGGTATGGGCTAGTTCAGTCATGGTACAAGGGCATGGCTCGAATCAGCATGCTTCAAGGAGGTCCATGGAAGTCACTTTTGGCAGCTGGCACAAGTGGATGAGAAGCTTTGGGTCATTTTGCAAATTCATGGAGTCTTGGCCCCTTTTGGATTTCTTAATGATCAAGGCATGAAAATGAATGATTCTTTGGGCCAATCTGAATTTCAGGTCATGTGTTATGTTTATGTGATGCTTAGAAGTCATTTTGAAGTCATAGAAATGCTTGGCATGTGAATTTGCAAGTTTCCCTCTTTGGTGCCAAAGTGAAAAATAAGTGATTTTTCCCAACTTTGACAAGCCATAACTTTTGTTCTAAAATGAATTAGAATGAGTTCTTGTACTTTTTGAAAATGGGAGGATCCAATCTACAACTTTCATGACCAAAGATTTTTCATTTGAAGCATTTTTGAATAAAAAAGAGGAGGTTGAAAAACTTTCCCAAAATGGCAAGTTTACATTATAAGTCACTTTCCCAAAAAGGCAACTTTGCAAATAGCTTGAAATTATTCAATTTTGTGAACTTCTAACATCTTCTATGATCAAATAAAGATCATACACATTCAAAATGATGGAGAAACCCCTTTGGTTGGGTCACTGGGGGCCTCAGATGCCATGATTTTGCACTAACTTGCTCAATAAGTTATCTTGTGATCAGATGCCTTCCCCATTGAATTTCTTCATGAAAATTGATATGCATGATCCTAATATCATATAGATACCCATAGAATCAAGAATGACCAAACAATTTGGAGTTATGGCCTTTGAAACCAAAACCCTAATTTTGGGTCATCTGTGCAGTTAAGCCTGGCTCTGCTTCCATGCCTTCCTCAGTTCTTGTGATTCTTTGACTTCTTTGATCTTGGGAGGATAAAATATGATGCTTAAACATACATGGACCCTCTTAAGATGATTGAAGACCTTTGGAGTGGCTCAAATAGCTCAGGGACTGCTCAGATCACAAACCCTAGATGCAAATGGCTTTGAATTAATGCAGTGAAGAAAAATGCAGTATGAGATGCTATGATTGAAACTATGCAAATGAAAAGAGTCACAAGCCATGGTGAAATGAGTGAAGGAAAATTTGGGGTGTTTACAGCTGCCCCTATTCAAACACGAGTTAGCTGTGCAGGATGTAAGCAACGGCTTGACAGGCAAACAAGATAACTTGTGGTTGAATACCAAAGACAGTCCAAAATTTGCACTCACAGAATGAAGAAGAAAAGGGATATAGATTGTAAAAGAAAATAAAGTATGATTAAAAGGTGCGGGCGACGGAGGACGACCGTCGAGCAGAGGACGACTGCTGGGGATGAAGCAATGACGGGGACGACCGACATGCTGGGGAAATAGAGGGATCATGATGGGGACGACCATCAAGTAAAGAAATAAGACTTTCTGGGGATTAAAGGTAAAGTGAATGATGGGGACGACCATCAAGTTCAAGCCATAAATGAAATAAATGATGAGGTACAGTCATCAAAGGTGAAAGACGATCACCTAGCAGGGGACGGCTGCTCTGTTGGAGATAAAGATGAGGGACGATCATCTATTGGTGAAGGACGATCACCTGGCAAGGTACGATTGCCGAAAGTATCACGACATAGGACGAATTCCGGATAAAAGGGTCGACGATGGGGACGACCATCAGATAAGCATGATGAAGGACGATCATCAAGAGGTGAAGGACGATCACCTAGCAGGGTACGGCTGCTCTGAGGGGATAAGATGAGGGACAGTCATCTAAGGTGAAGGACGATCACCTGGCAAGGTACGGTTGCCAATAATATCATGACATAGGACGAATGCCGGATAGAAAAGGTCGACGATGGGGACGGCCATCGGATAAGCATGATGAAGGACGATCATCAAGAGGTGAAGGACGATCACCTAGCAGGGGACGGCTGCTAAAAATATCGCGACATAGGACGAATGTCGGATAGGAAGGGGTTCTAATGAATAGAGACTCCGCTGGGAATGATGAAGGACGATCATCAAGAAGGTGAAGGACGATCACCTGGCAGGGTACGGCTGCCGAAAATATCATAACTAGTTTATCAAGATTTGCCGAGAATCTTCTGGGGAATAGCAGACAAAGACGAGTGTCTAAATTCAAGAAGATATAAGTGTTTGACACTGTGTATAGATTAAAGATGCGGACGAGCATCCTTAAGACTATGATACGGACGAGCATCAGTAGAAACAAACGATGACGCATGTTCAGAGATGATGATACAGACGAGTACCAACTGGTTAACAAAGAACACGGACGAGTGTTGACTCTGAGGGGATTTAAGAGGTATATACGAGATACGAACGAGTATCTGAAATAAGTAAACATGAGTGAGACGCGAACGAGTGTTCAACTTGCCAGGGAGAGTATGACACAGGCGGGTGTCAGAAAAAGTGTGTTACAAACAAGTATATGGTTCCCAAGGTGTTTGTTTAGGCAACTATGTTGGGGAAGGTGGCACGGACAGGTGTCAAGGAAGTGTGTAGATATATGTAAACATGCATTTGTGAGTTCAAAGGAGACGCTTTGGCTTTCTGCTGGGGATATGACACAGACGAGTGTCAAGAAGCATCTGTTTGTAGAGAACGCTCAGGCGACTTTACTGGGGAATGATGACACGGACGGGTGCCAAAAGGAGCATGTATCTGTATTTGTGAATGTAAAGGAAATGCTTTGGCTTTCTGCCGGGGAGTTTGGGAGGTATTTAGTATTTTGTTGATGGAATGTCAGTATTTACAAGTGTTCAGTTCGACACATGGCTTATGATTTATGCAATATGTTTGATTTTTGCCGTAATGCTCCGTATTAGACGGAATGCTACGCTATGTGGGGAAAATATGATGCAAATGCTATGATTATGCAAAGATACCGATCCGGGATTCGGATCCCGTTGCTGTGGAGATCTCCGGCTGATCTGCTTTGAAGTGGATATCCCAGCTGGGGATGAGATCCTTGGTAGATCTGACATATATGGCTCTGCTTGAGGAAATAGATAACTGATAGACCTATCTTGGTAATGAGGGACCCAACTGGGGTTTGTGGGAGCTTCTGTCATTTTGTTGTGAGATCTCAGGCATTGCTCTTCTGGATAGAGACTGAAACTCTGCGGGGAGATTGGTTCCCTGTCTAACACTTGGTTGAGGATGAATGATGACTAGCAACTCGGCTGGGGATAAAGCATCACTGGTGCTATTTGGAAGACGTGCCGAGTAAGTAATGATTTGGCAGCTTGCTGGGGAGTTGCTTTTCATGCCCCATGTTGCACTTTGAACACCTGCAATCCTGCATGACAAGGAAACGCCCAAGTACCCTGAGGTATCCCTTACTGGATTCCGTTCATAAGAGTTCAAACACTCCCGGAAGCAAATATATTTCCTGTAAGCATGTAAATTTGGAAAAGCGCATCTGTACTTATGCAATCATTATATTAAGGACATCGGACATTTTGCAAATGAAAATAAAATGTACGAGACGAAATATGACTGAAAATCTGATTTTATTAATTTGGGCGCCCTGAATTGGCAAGTACAGTCAAAGGAACAAATCCCCTGAAATGAGGAGATTGTTAAAAATTGAGAAACAAAAGAAAATGTTGGCAATGTCGATGACGCTTCAAGGAGCTTCCCTTTTGCTATGACTCGTATGACAATTGACGTTCTTCTCATCTTGCTTTCTGAAGAAAGCTGATTCTGACCGATGCTTTAACCTTTCGAAGCTTGCCGCGTTGTAAGTGATACAGACGAATTCAGAATGCAATTGTTCGCTTATTCCCTTATTTTGCGTGGATCGCCCTTTCGGGTTTTCAATCTACCGGGATACCCTTTTTTGCCTGAGTTGTCCAATGCGGCTTTTAAACTCAGCGGGTGTACATTTCTTTATTTATTTTCCCTTACTTTTGCCCGAGTCTTTTATTCTGTTTTTGACTCGCCGGGATGCCCTATTTTGCCTGGACTTACATTCTGTTTTTATGTCCAGCGGGTCGTTTTATGCGAAGTATTTTTTAACTGCATCTGAATTCACAGGGGACTGGAAGTCTTCACCGTCCATAGTACTGAGCATCAGTGCTCCACCAGAGAAAACTTTCTTTACTATGAATGGGCCATCATAATTCGGGGTCCATTTGCCCCGTGGTCTGTATGAGGAGGGAGGATTCTTTTCAGCACAAGATCTCCTACTTGGTATTCTCGAAGCCTGACTTTCTGATCGAAGGCTTTCTTCATTCTCTTCTGATATAACTGTCCATGACAGATTGCAGCCAATCTTTTTTCTTCAATCAGACTCAGTTGTTCGTATCGGGATCAGACCCATTCCGCTTCGTTCAATTTGACATCCATTAGTACCCGCAGGGAGGGTAACTCAACTTCAACAGGTAGGACTGCCTCCATACCATACACAAGCTGATACGGCGTTGCCCCAGTGGATGTTCTGATTGACGTTCGGTACCCATGCAAGGCAAACGGTAGCATTTCATGCCAGTCTTTGTAGGTAACCACCATCTTTTGTACAATCTTCTTGATATTCTTGTTAGCTGCCTCAACAGTGCCATTCATCTTTGGCCTGTAAGGAGAAGAATTGTGGTGTTGGATCTTGAAGTCCCGGCATAGTTCTGCCATAATTTTGTTGTTCAAGTTGGAACCATTATCAGTAATGATTCGCTCGGGCACTCCATATCGACATATGATATCTCTCTTTAGAAATCGGGCTACTACCTGCCTTGTAACATTTGCATAGGAAGCTGCTTCAACCCACTTAGTAAAATAGTCAATGGCAACCAGGATGAATCTGTGGCCATTTGAAGCAGTCGGCTCAATCATGCCAATCATATCAATGCCCCACATGGCAAAGGGCCAGGGTGAAGACATCACATTCAGAGGGTTCGGAGGCACATGCACTTTATCCGCGTAAATCTGGCATTTATGGCATTTTCTGGCATAGGCACAACAGTCTGCATCCATTGTGATCCAGTAATAGCCTGATCTTAGCAACGTTTTAGCCATTGCATGCCCTCCAGCATGGGTACCAAAGGATCCTTCGTGCACTTCGTGCATCAACAAGTCTGCTTCTGCCCTATCAACGCATCTGAGAAGTACCATATCAAAGTTTCTCTTATACAGGGAACCATCAGTATTCAGGAAGAAACTACCAGCTAGTCTTCTTAGTGTCTTCTTGTCATTGGGAGATGCCCCAGATGGGTATGTTTGGCCCTCCAAGAAGCACTTGATATCATGGAACCAAGGCTTATCCTCTTTAACAACATCTGCTGAGAACACATATGCTGGTCTGCCAAGTATGGATACTGAAATTCGAGGCACAAAGTTGGCAGCTTGAACTTTGATCATGGATGAAATGGTAGCCAGAGCATCTGCAAACTGATTTTCATCTCGAGGGATATACTCAAGCTTGACTGTTGTGAAGAAGGTCAATAACCTCCTTGTATAATCCCGGTAAGGTATCAGATGATCTTGGTGGGTGTACCATTTGTCGTTGGTTTGATTGATTACCAGAGCTGAATCTCCGAATACAGTCAAAGTCTTGATCCTGAGGTCAATGGCTTCCTCAAGACCCATAATACAAGCTTCGTATTCAGCTTCATTGTTAGTGCAGTTAAAGGTGAGTTTTGCCGAGAAAGGCATGTGAACTCCTTTAGGTGTAATGAGTACTGCACCAACACCACGACCGTTCATATTAACAGCCCCATCAAACATCATAGTCCATTCTTCTTCCGGGTCAGGCCCTTCAGTGTGAATAGGCTCTTCATGATCTTTTTCTTTTATGAACATGATGTCTTCATCAGGGAAGTCAAATCTCATAGGCTGGTAATCATCAATGGGTTGCTCAGCGAGATAATCAGACAATACACTACCCTTGATGGCTTTTTGAGATGTGTATTGGATGTCATATTCCGTGAGGATCATTTGCCATCTTGCAACCCGTCCGGTAAGTGCTGGCTTCTCAAAAATGTACTTAACTGGATCCATCTTTGAGATCAATAAAGTAGTGTGGGTCAACATATACTGTCTCAGTCGGCGAGCAGCCCACTCTAAAGCACAACAAGTTTTCTCGAGCAGTGAATAACGTTGTTCATAGTCGGTAAACTTTTTGCTTAGGTAGTAAATGGCATACTCTTTTCGACCAGACTCGTCATGCTGGCCCAGCACACACCCCATCGACTCTTCTAATACTGTCAAGTACATGATTAGAGGTCTTCCTTCAACTGGAGGCATAAGGATCGGAGGCTCTTGTAAGTATTCCTTGATTTTGTCAAAAGCCCTCTGGCAATCTTCATTCCACCTGACCGTTTGTTCTTTTCTTAACAGCTTGAACAAAGGCTCATAGGTCACTGTAAGGTGAGATATGAACCTTGAAATGTAGTTCAATCTACCTAGAAACCCCCGAACTTCTTTTTCTGACTTCGGTGCAGGCATTTATTGAATGGCTTTAACTTTATCAGGGTCAACTTCAATCCCCTTCTCACTCACAATAAATCCCAGCAGCTTACCGGATCGCACCCCGAATGTGCATTTGTTGGGGTTTAATTTTAACTGGTACTTCCTCAGACGCTTGAATAGCTTCAACAGATTCACCAGGTGGTCTTCTTCTGTGAGGGACTTGGAAATCATGTCATCCACATAACATTCAATTTCTTTATGGATCATGTCATGGAATAATATTACCATAGCCCGTTGGTAAGTGGCACCAGCATTCTTCAGTCCGAATGGCATTACCTTATAACAGAATGTGCCCCAGGGTGTGATGAAAGTTGTCTTCTCCATGTCTTCAGGTGACATCTTGATCTGATTGTATCATGAAAATCCGTCCATGAAGGAAAACACCGAGAACTGAGTCGTACTGTCGACCAATACATCAATGTGAGGTAAAGGGAAGTCATCCTTCGGGATGGCTCTGTTCAGGTCCCGGTAATCCACACACATCCTCACCTTGCCATCCTTCTTAGGTACAGGTACAATATTAGCAACCCACGGAAGATAACTAGTCACAGCAAGGAAACCGGCGTCCCACTGCTTTTACACCTCTTCTTTTATCTTCATTGCCATATCTGGGCGAGTACGGCGCAACTTCTGTTTTACTGGTGGGCAGTCTTCTTTCAGAGGTAGCTTGTGCATGACAATGTCGGTGTCCAACCCTGGCATATCCTGATAAGACCAAGCAAAAACATCCACGTATTCCCGAAGCATGTCAATCAGTTGCTCTTTTACTGAATCTTGCAGGCAGGCCCCGATCTTAACCTCTTTCACGTCTTCTTCCGTACCAAGATTAACCGTCTCAACCTCCTCCTGATGAGGAGTGATAACCTTCTCCTCTTGTCTCAACAACCTGGCTAGCTCTTCAGGTAGCTCATAATCTTCTTCAACCCCTTCATCAGCTTGATTGATTGGACTGTCAAAGTCATACAAAGTCATAGCAGTGTTGTTGTCGGTGCAGTCTGAAGGGCACTCTCTGCAAGGGTTTAGATTGGTTTATTTTAGTGATCAGTTTTATCTTTTTTTAGAAAAAGTGAAAATGAAGTTATTTTGTTTTGAAAAACATTGCCATTTTATTTTTGTACAAAAAGAAAAAATGAAAAACAGTGAGCGGAAAAGAAAAGACTCGTTTGCAAAAGATGTCCTGATATTCATTAATTGATCTTTGCACAAAATACAAGATGGCCCGATTACAAAATGAGTCTTGACATCTTGGGCAAGATGCAAGACTTGATGCATGCTTTAAAATACAGGAAATAATAATTACTCTGCAGGAGTAACTCTTATAATTTCCTGGGAAGACCAGTTTGAGACACGGCTCCCCGGGATCCTTGGACGTATCCAGCTTTCCAGGTTGCGCTCGTCTTCCGACTCATCTTCCAAATTGTTCACAGTATCCGGGGTGAGCATCCCCCCGCTGACAAACTTGGGCTCAGATTTGGATCAGTTATGAGAAGTGTAAACATTTCTAACCCGGAGGTACAGTGTTTACAATAACCATAAAAGATCCTCCTCTAATTCACCCCAATTTCTGAAGGTCATAATAAAGGTCATCCAGACTTAGCAGGCTTCCCAGATAGCCATAGCACTACAGGAAATCTGTAGCACAGAGTTCTCAAGAAGAAACCCACATCTGAACCGTGTTTCATATTCCCGCACTAGACCGAAATGGAATGGGAAAGAACATGAACCACTCTAGCCTAGGTGTCACTCAGGTCCCAGGTATAGGACCTCAAACTCTCAATGGAACCCCACCCATCAAAACTGAAACCAGATCCAGCAATGACAGTATGACAGTATGATGCATAAAACTGTAAGGAAAGCAATAAACAAATCTGTACATAAAGCAATAAACAAAGCAAATAAACACAATTAGCACATAACACCCCAGTAAACACAAATCAAACAAGCGCTAGGAGGAACCCACAAAAAGAACCAGAAGCCCTGGTTACAGTATAAGGGTCCCCAGCAGAGTCGCCAAGCTGTCGCTCCCGCCTGATGACACAGGGCCAAGAGGGATACAGACGCGAACGGTCGGCGAAAGAGAAGAGAACACACAAGGGTGAACTCAGAAAGAAAAGAGTCGCCAGCTAGGCATTTTTATCCCGAAGGAAAGGTAATGCTGCATAGACCTGAGAAAATACGGATAAGACGGTCGCGAACCAGTGAAACTGAGAAAGGGGGTTGGTTACAACCTGGGAAGGTATTAGCACCCAGATTGTCCGTCGTACTCGACGGGATCCACGCTTAAAAGATTTGTGTTTTAGAGGGGTAATGTCAGTGCAATTTGTGTATCAAAGCTGGAAAGAATGCAAGTGTCAGTGTAAAAGGAATGTGAAGTGCATAGGAGAAGTGTCAGTGTAGGAACAGGATTGAAATGCTCAAGACTATGAGGCTAAAAGAATAATGCTGGAGGAGAGGGAATATACAGAGACTTTTGTTCGATAACTGTTAAGTTATGCCTACGTATCCTCTCGTGCAATGAGGAAGTCAGAACACCGTAGTTCGACTCAAAGAGACTGAAAGATAAATTGACTGATGAACTGCTTACTTGCCTATGCTCAAGTGTATGACCTGTCTGGCTCAGGTGCTAACTGTCTTGCATTAGACGGAAGAATCGAGTTCTCGTTTGTGAGTGAATGAGGTGAGAAAAGAATCCCGGAGGAGACGATTATTGTTTGTTTTTGTGTTTTCAGTCTTTTACTGCTTTTTGGAGTTTGTCATAAGTTAACGAGCTTAAGCCTAAACCAATGGTTAGTAAACTCATCACATCCTCCCTCTGGTTAGGGGTAATGAGAATACCTTAAGTATGAAGTAGACACCTCACACTTAATCACCATGATGTAGGATTAAGATCATTAACCTACTTGCATTTATTTAGATGTTTTTGTTGTTTTTGTTTAGTGTTAAGTAATGAGTTTAAGCCATAATCAAGGATTTAATGGACTCATTACATCATCCTAATAGAAGGATAATAGATGAGAACATTTAAGCTGAGGAAGGCTCCTCAACTTAATCCATGATTAGGGATTAACCTCATGACAAAACAAAGCCTTTGTTAAAGTGGATTTTAGTTAATGGTAAGATTAAGAAGTGAATTTTATGGTTTGTAAGACAACTTGAGGGGGACTTGTCCATTAACACTAGGGTTAGTCCTTCTTAACCAGTTAAGGAAGAATTAGAACCCTAATGCAAGGCCCAAGTTACAAGCTTGATGTCTTAGTGATTATTAGGTGAATTGATTAAGAGATTTAAACACATTAAGGGTTTAACACTTAGGATTAAAGTTATACACTCCATCCTAATAGAAGGATACAGGCATAACCCTAATCACAAAGCCTTAAAGCCTTAAGGGTTTAGTCCTTGATTAAGAGATGAGAAGAGAAGACACAAGATGACACAAAGGTAAAACTAAATGGGGGACTAATCAAACCCTAATTGTGATCATGCTTGGGTATCCTAGGGTTTGTGAGGCTTGCAAAAGATCTTCAAGAAAAAGCAACCAAGGGAGGAGCAGATGAAAAGAGAAAGAAGTAGAAGAAGCAAGACAACTTACTTCACTTAAGAAGACAAGTTGCTTGAAGAAAGAAAGAGGAGAAGGAGCATAAATGAGCAAGCTCACTCAAATAAAAAAGTAAAATGCAGAAATGAATGCAAAAGAGATATGAGAAGAGATTATGAGAAGTGAAGGCAAACTCACTTCTCAATGACTTACCACCTGAAAAGTTGGTAACAAGAAAGTGAAATGAAGTGAAAATGAGATGAAACGACATAATGCAAACCAAAGTCAGAAGCATAAACATGATGTTAATGATGCTAAGAGGTGATGCAAACACATGTCAAGGATTGTGGATGATCATACAAGGATGAGGATGCAAATGAAGCATGCTTTGAACCATGAAAGTTCAAGAATGTTTATGAAATGGAATGAATGCATAACATGGCAAATGAATGATGCAATGATCAAACATGATTCTAATATGTCCTAAGATGTCTCATATGTCATGTGGATGCACAAAATCTCATGGAAAGTTCATGTATGCAAGCAAATGAGAGCAAAAATTAGGGTTTACAGACAATATGCAATGCAAAAATCCAAAATCAGAAGCAAGTGACAAGATAAAAAAATTGCAAATGGGATCAAAGGTACCCTAACCCTACATAAGTTCACTGCTCAAAGGAGGGGAGCTAAATCTTAACCTAATGGGAGTTATGATTTTCTCAAGTTAGCTAGGGTTTTAAGGCACCTCAAAAGGAAAAATGCACATCAAATTGAAAATGAAAGATAAATTCAAACCAATTTTACCCTAGAAACTACATGATATGAAGGATGCAATGCAAGAAGAACCATCATCAAACTCTTCATGGTTAGGCAGAATGAATTTTTCTAAGTAAGGAACAAAATATTGCCTTTAAATAACTTTTATTCCAATGAAAAATGTCAAAATACATCAAGGACCAAAAAGAAATTTGTTTTGAGAGTTTGATAATGTTTCTAAATGTTTTCAAATGCAATGTGAATTTTTTGGTGATTTTTAAATACCTAAATGCATTTTTAATTAATTAATTTTCATTAGCTAATTAAAAATAAACACTTAAATGATTTAAAAATAATTTTTAATGCAAAAAATAAAAATAAAAATATTTTTGGGTTCTGAAAATTAATAAAAGATTTGATAAAAATTTTCAGAATTTTTTAATGCATTTTACTATTTTTAAAAATTCGTAGAAATAAAATACAAATAAAATAAAATAAAATCAATTAAATGGAAAAGTATGAGGATCCTGAGGCTGAGATTCAAAGATTTTTGGAGGGAGTTGACCCGCGCGCGTTTCAATGGCTAGGATTCATTCTGGCAAAATTCAAATTTAATCCTAATTAATTAAATTAATAAATCAGAATTAGGGTTTAATGATGGATCTGGCTCGTTCATTCGCGCGCGGGAAGGCAAGATTAAAGGCTCACATTCAAACTAAGCCCTAATCCAGATTAAGGCATTAATGACTTTCAGGTCACCGGAGAAGAGCTCCGGTCGTCTTCTCCGGTGACATCCCTCCCTGAAAAATCTCAACTTCTTCCCTAGGTCATTTCTAGAGCTCTAAAGCTCCAGATTTGACCCTCTCACTCCCCTAAACCTAAATCCAACCTCAAATGGAATTTATTTTCACTCCTTAACATGATTCGAAGCCAAGAACACAAAAATGCAAAACTTTCAGACAAGCAATACACCCTCATCTCTCCATCATTTTCAATAATTTCAAGTTCATTACACTCAGGGGATCAAACATAACCAATTAAGAACTTAAAATAGAGGTTCTGGAAAAAAGTTTCACATGGCTACCTGAGATGGAGCTTTTGCTTTTGGAGCTTTCTGGCCAGTTCCTTGCTTCCAATCACCTCCACTGACTTCCCTCAAGAGTTTGCAAAGCTTGTTTGGAGTTTCTTATGGCTGGTTTGGGAGATTGATTCGGTTCAGTTCAAGAGGGAGAAAAATCGTATTTGGTGTGTGATGTCTTTTAAGGCAAAGTAAAGGGTGGTTTATGATCAGTGATGCATTCTAAGATGAATGGTGGAAGAAGTTTTAAGTTTGAGTTGCTGAGTTGAGAGATTCGATAGAAAATGCAAAAGGAAGGATTTTTGTGAGCTATGGTGATGCTGTGGTTTCAGGCTCCAAGATATAGTTGAAATGTGATCCTTGAGGCATGTATGTGAAGCTGTGATTGGTCAGAGTAGTTGGTGTGGCTCAGTTTGATTGGTATGGCTCAAGTTGCATAAAGTCAAATTTTGTGTAAGTGAAGGTATGGGCTAGTTCAGTCATCGTACAAGGGCATGGCTCGAATCAGCATGCTTCAAGGAGGTCCATGGAAGTCACTTTTGGCAGCTGGCACAAGTGGATGAGAAGCTTTGGGTCATTTTGCAAATTCATGGAGTCTTGGCCCCTTTTGGATTTCTTAATGATCAAGGCATGAAAATGAATGATTCTTTGGGCCAATCTGAATTTCAGGTCATGTATTATGTTTATGTGATGCTTAGAAGTCATTTTGAAGTCATAGAAATGCTTGGCATGTGAATTTGCAAGTTTCCCTCTTTGGTGCCAAAGTGAAAAATAAGTGATTTTTCCCAACTTTGACAAGCCATAACTTTTGTTCTAAAATGAATTTGAATGAGTTCTTGTACTTTTTGAAAATGGGAGGATCCAATCTACAACTTTCATGACCAAAAATTTTTCATTTGAAGCATTTTTGAATCAAAAAGAGGAGGTTGAAAAACTTTCCCAAAATTGCAAGTTTACATTATAAGTCACTTTCCCAAAAAGGCAACTTTGCAAATAGCCTGAAATTCTTCAATTTTGTGAACTTCTAACATCTTCTATGATCAAATAAAGATCATACACATTCAAAATGATGGAGAAACCCCTTTGGTTGGGTCACTGGGGGGCCTCAGATGCCCTGATTTTGCACTAACTTGCTCAATAAGTTATCTTGTGATCAGATGCCTTCCCCATTGAATTTCATCATGAAAATTGATATACATGATCCTCATATCATATAGAGACCCATAGAATCAAGAATGACCAAAAAATTTGGAGTTATGGCCTTTGAAACCAAAATCCTAATTTTGGGTCATCTGTGCAGTTAAGCCTGGCTCTGCTTCTATGCCTTCCTCAGTTCTTGTGATTATTTGACTTCTTTGATCTTGGGAGGATAAAATATGATGCTTAAACATACATGGACCCTATTAAGATGATTTAAGACCTTTGGAGTGGCTCAAATAGCTCAGGGACTGCTCAGATCACAAACCCTAGATGCAGATGGCTTTGAATTAATGCAGTGAAGAAAAATGCAATATGAGATGCTATGATTGACACTATGCAAATGAAAAGAGTCACAAGCCATGGTGAAATGAGTGAGGGCAAATTTGGGGTGTTTACAACCCCTTTCATTGAAGTGATTAATGATTATATAGAGGCTAGGCTTGGATCTAGGTTTGGGAATGGAGTTAGGTTTAGGAATGGAGTTAGGTTTGTAGTTAGTTAGGGTTAGAGTTGGAGAGGGAATATTCCTTGGAATATTCCATGGAATACTCTAGAATGTTGTAGAACATGGTAGAATCATCCAAGGGAAAAGGAGTGGAATTGAATTGGAAAAATTAAGAGGGGAAGAATGAAAGGAAATGTGGAAGGAAAGTGGAAGGAGAATGGAAGGAAAGGTGAAATCTTCCTTTTTTGGTTGGTTTGCTTGGAAGTGGTTTGGATTATTTTTGGTATATTATTTTTCTCTTGAACTCCAATATTTGGCAAGCCTCGATCGACCACACACCTCATGCGTATGCAAAGGATGATGAATTATTTATTTAATTTTTCAAATGTGATGCAATGATATGCGAAATGATGCGGGAATGAAGTGTAGATCGCTTGAGGTTAATAATAAATAAGAGGGAAAATTTTGGGGTGTTACACATCTTTACATGTCTTTGAAGTGAGTTTGACTCACTTGTTCTCTCTCTTTCCCCCTTTCTTTCTCTTAGGTGACTTAACTTCTTCAGGAAGTAAGTAACCTATTTTCTTTTCTCTTCTCTTTTCATCTGCTTCTTCTTCCCTTGTGGCCATCTGAATACTTTCTGAAGATTTTTCTCTAAGCCTCACAAACCATAGGAATATCCAAGCATGATAACTTTAGGGTTGTACATAGTCCCCCCTAGTTTTTACCTTTGAGTCCCCTTGAGTCTCTGCTTCTCAACTCATAATCAAGGCTAAACAATTAAAGTTTTAAGACTCTGAATTAGGGTTATGTTTGTATCCTTATCTTAGGATGGAGTGTATAACTTTAATACTTAGTGTTATAAATTTAAGTTGTTTACACCTCTTAATCAAAGCACCTAATAATCATTAAGACTTAAGCTTGTAACTTGGGCCTTATATTATGGTTACATCGCTGCCTGGTGGTTCAGAGGGACTAACCCTAGTGTTCAATGGACAAGTCCCCCTCATGCTAAAGTCTTGCAAACATAAAAAACACTTCCTCATCTCACCTTTAATTAAAATCCACTTAATAAAGGCTTTGGCTCACTACAGGAGACTTTTGCTATTTTGCCACACTACAGGGGCTACTGCTCGCTACGGGCGACTTTGGCTCACTACAGGAGACTTTGGCCCACTACGGGGGACTTTTGAAATTCGCCACACCACGGGGGCTGTTGCTCGCTACGGAAGACTTTAAGAATTCGCCACCCGGAGGATGGACTTTGGCCAGTCTACGGCTGGACTTTAAGAATTTGCCACCCAAAGGATGGACTTTGGCCAATCTGCGGTTGGACTTTGGATAAATTGCCACGCCGCGGGTGGACTTTGGATATCAACCTTGGATTGAGCACGCATACGTTGAACTGCATTACATAATGCCCCATGACACTGAGGGATATGTATAAAGGGAATTCCTGACGCGAAGATAACAAATCCTTGCTAACTCTGTGGGGAATACAAATGATTGCCGATATTCCTGCTGGAGAAGAGTGTGACTAGTCTATCTCGACTTATTACCTTTGCCAAAAATAAATTGGACTTTAGATTTGAATACCCTGCTAGGGGATGCCTCAACTGCTGGGGATTGAATCTCACCCCACAGATTTCGCTGGGGGAATCGACAACTTTTCGACTTAGCTGGGGGAAGACCTGTCAAGGCTCTGCTGAGGAGAACTCTCTTGTCTACTTGAATTTTCCAAACCTCTGTGGGGAAGGGAACCGTTCAGCTAACTGCCGGGAATTTCTGGATTCTTGTAAGAAGTGCTTCACTACGGGATGACGACTCTTGTTAGGGATAATCCTTATTGCTCTGTTGGGGAAGAGAAGGATTTGGTTTGAGATCTGATGGGAAATAATATCAAGGAAACCTGCTGAAGAAAAGTTTGACGACTTTACTAGGGATAACTTCCATGCGTCTGTTGGGGATAACGAAACTGAACCGCATCCTGCTGAGGAGGAAATATTTCAAGTGGTCTTGTGCTAGGGATCATTTTCTTTGATTCGGGATTTACCTTAAGAGGATTTTACAAAAGACTTGGTGTCTTTAAACTCTTCAGGAGTATAATTGCCTAGGTATTCGGAACTTCCGATTATCTGTCTTCGGGAAAGAATGAATCCTCGTGCAATTAGGGTGGCTTGTCCCAGTATAAGTCTTTGACCAATTGCTCTGAGAGAGATTTGAATCTCGAATTGATTGCCCCAGATTGGCTGGATCTTACCATGACTGGTTGGGAAAGTCCTTACTCAATGGAGCTTTCTCGGAAAAGTGCACCTCGACATGACTGTCTTTCAGGAGTTTTAGACTTCTCAACTTGGCAAGCTTAAACTTCTGGATTGAATTTCCACATGCGATCTTTTTATGATGTCAAACAAATGTATGCAGACAGAAAATGTTTATTCTAAGAATGGAAATTCTAATGCAACACACATGTTAATCTTGAAGTTTTAAAAAGGGGTTGCAAACCTTTGTGAGCGAATCACTAGTTAGGATACAACCTCGTTTTTGAATGAAAGTATGTACATGCAATACCAACAAGGATCTTTTAGCACAACTCATAGGAGTCAGGAACACGACCTCATGGTAGTATTCTCTCAAAATAACCCTGTTTTAGTTAGGACTTTTGAGGGTTATATCGTGGCCTGGTTCACGGTTATAGAAACAAAGGATATAGGCTCGAAGTTTATTTGTGCCCACCCACTCTTCGTGATGTTCTCCATTCCTATGTTCAGCTAATTTTCACAAGCGCTCACCTTTCGTAAGGGTCTCGTGTTGGTTGAGGAACCATTGCTACTATCGGTTCAAGCACCAATCAGGTTGTTATTTAAAGTCAATCACCCTTTTGTCTTTCGTGTCTGTGCCACACGACTTTGTTCGTGTTTGAGGATCTTTCTTGTGTAATCCTTTTCGTCTTTCGCTTTTGCGTTATTTTACTTATCCCTAACTTTTTCCTGGACTGATTCTTGTGAATCTTTGATTGTGAAGTCCAGCGGGATGCCCTAACTTTTGCCTAAGTCGCTTGTTTTCAAGTTTCGACTTAGCGGGATTTTCATTTCTTTCTTTCTTTTTTTTTTGAACAAATCGTGTGACACTTTTTGTCTTGATTGCTTTGCGAGGGCTACGACTGCCTCATTCTTTGGTCGATGAAGGATAACCATTGTGGCTTCTGGTCTTTGGACCTCTTGATTAGCATAGTGGGATGTAATGGATCCTCAAATATACTCCTTTATGAAAGCCTGAACGCTTGGTCCGACTAGATGACATCTACCCTGCCCCTGGGTTACATGTGAGGGTTTTTCGTGCGAGAAGAAACTCCTACTTCAAGGCTCAAGGGGGTTAGCAAGGGTCTGTCTCCCTTATATCTCCAATGTTTAGGGATTTGAAACAAAGCCTGTACATCGTCAACAGGGTCTTATTCGAGAGCACACAATTAAAGATTCTTGCATTTTTGTTTCGTCATTCTCCTTCATAGAGTTTAAGCACGACAATTGGTATTGCAATGTAAACATGCAAAATTAAATTGACAAATGAATTACTTCAAGAAAAACATGTGAGTTTTATTATTGATAACATTCAAAAGCAAACAACTTTCATACATGTATACAAATATTTTGCAAATAAAAGGAACTACAAATGAAAATGCAGTAAAGAAGCTGAATATTGCCGTTGTTGAGGAGGCTTGACTGCGTCTGGACTTGTCAGTCTTGGATACTTTCAGTGATCAATAGCTCTTTCACAGATTTGTAATCTTCATTTTGCAGTCGCATACCCAACCATGGCAATCATACCTCTTCTTCTAGTTATACTGACTCTGACACGAGATGTCTGAAGGAAAGAGTAAAATCGGAGAGTAAAGTTGTCTTATAAGGTTGCTCGGAAAGACCTGACAATCGTCTGCCTACGTATCTCCATTGACCAATGATCAATGAAGAATCAGAGCGACGTAGTTCCCCTAAATAGGGACGAAAATGCATTGAAGAAAAACAAACAAACAATTGTTATTGCTGTGGTGGCTTTATTTTCTTCTTTGAAGATTCCAGCTTAACATGGACCATCTGGTAAAACAACCGTTACACCGGCTCCGTTGTGATTAGGCATTGGATTCTGGAGTACATTTGGGTGAGGCGCAAAATTGATCGCCTTGGAGTCAATTAAGTCTTGTACCTTGTTCTGAAAAGCCCAACATTTCTCAATACTATGCCCCTGGGCACCCGAATGGAATTCACATCTGGCATTTGCATCAAAGTTTGGAGGTAGATTATCAGGAGAAGGAGCTTTCATGGTAGGAAGCTTGACCATGTTTAACTTTAGCAACTCTGGAAGCAATACAGCATATGGGCATGGGATGGGATCGAGTCTGCGGTTACTCGCTCTTGTTCTTTCCTGATTTGGTCTCTGTGCCTGATATTGCTGACCTTGAGGTTGTGGTTGAACCTGTGGCGTAATAGTCACTGCAGCTGTTTGGTAGTAACCTTGTGAACGACCTTTGTCTCGGCCCCTATACATGGCATTGGTCTCGCCTTCTCTTTGTCTTTGGCCATTGCGAAAAGGATTTTTCACAACAGAAGAACTAGAACTGCTTGCATCCTGGATCTTTCCTAATTTCAGGAAATTTTCTATCCTTTCTCCAGCGATGACAATATCCGCAAAACCGATGGACAGGCAATAGGCCAGACGATCCAAGTATGCACCTTGCAAGGTGCCCATAAACATGTCTGCCATTTCCCGATCGAGCAATGGAGGTTGAACCTGTGCGGTCAGCTCACGCCACCTCTGGGCATACTACTTAAAACTTTCCTTGGGTCGAGACAAATTCTGCAACTGAGTGCGGTTTGGAGCCATATCAATATTATAATTATACTGCTTGAGAAAAGCTTCAGCTAAATCTTTCCAACATTGGATAGAGACCCTGCTCAGCTTCATATACAAGCTCGCTCCAGATAGACTATCTTGGAAGAAATGCATCCAAAGTTTCTCGTCATCAGTGTGAGTCGAGATTCTTCCAAAGTATGCATGAATGTGATTTCTAGGGCACGTGCTGCCATTGTACTTGTCAAATGATGGCACCTTGAACTTGGGAGGGATTCTGACTCCTGGAACTAACCTAAGACTGGTTACATCGATGCCTAGGGAATTCTGACATTCCATGGCCTTAATCTTCTCCGCCAGCTCTTCATACCTTCGATTGTTGACCTCATTCATATTACCCATATCAGCATCCGGTAGAGTGAACTGGTATTCCTGAGTGTCTTCATTACGGGCCGCAGTCTCATTTAGATTTGGCCCTCTGTTACGGGAAGCGTTAGGATCCACATTCTCAGTCGGTGTTCCAGTATTAGCATTCCCATGGGGTTGCTCAACCATCAACCTGACGCTCTTGATTCTGAGCAATGTGGGTCATCATTTCCATGAAGCAATCCATCCCCTGTCGGAGCTCATTGAGATCATTCTACATTCGTTCAGCCATTCTCACTTGGTTTCTTTTTGTTGGATACAGATGAACGCGTTGACCAGCTATATTGCATGAAGTTTAATAAGTTAGGAAGTCCGAATAACCTGTAAAAATGCAAAATATGCAAATCATGCAGTAAATGCGTATGATATGTTCATGAGGATGCGACATGTGACCCTGTAAATGAGTAAGCATGTGTTAGTGATGCAAGCATGCAGAGGATGTTATGCAATGCATTGGCATGTGATTAAAGGTCTGGCGATCACTGGTCTGACGTTGGTGTTGAGAAGACAGTCATGTGCTGGTGAAGAGTCATAATAACAGTACCACCGAAATCCCGAATTTCAAAACCAAAAGGCCATGTAGAACCTGATCATAATACTGAACAATGCTGGAAAAGTGGGTATGTTGGAAGTTTCAGGGTTCCTGCAAACCTGTAAACCCCTTCCATCTCACGGGTATGCTACACCGAGTCAACATCACGGACTCTCAAAGCCGGATAGCAATAATACGTTCACCATTTCCGAGAAATGGCTCCTGACCAAATCAAGGAATTTGCTTGGCATTATATACTACCCAGGGAGGTCTCAGCTGAGTACGGGGAAAACAAGCATCCCTCATAAGTCCTCAGCTTCAAGCACCGAATTGAGAAACAATAGTACATTCATCCCGAAGGGTACAATACTATCGTCATACGAACAATTTGCCTTGACTGGGTTCCTATGAGAGAACTAGGCCATCCTATGCGAGTTCCCTGTGGGCCCTTGGATGCGAGTGGGTTTGCCAACAAATGTGGTCTTCCACTGTCATCACTGGAGAGGGATGTTTCCACAAAGGTTCTCAATGATTGGTCCCCTGACTGCACATAACTATCAAGGTTATGTATTGCCCCAGAAAGATTTTGGCATCAATACATTCCCGAGAAGGTCGCAAGTCAAGGTGTGGAACTCACTACTACCAACATAGCAAGATGCCATGAAGCCAAAGTGGAACCACTCTAAGTCCTAGGGTGCACTCGAGCCCCGGTTACGAGCTTATCTCACAATAACCCCATCCCACAGAAAAAATGAAACCAGCACAGTCTAGTATATGATGCATGGAAAATAAATGCTAAAAGCAGTAAATAAAGCTGTAAAGTAAAGCTCTAAATGAAAACAATAAAGCTAAACTAAAACACACAACAACGAACAGATAAACACCCAAAGAAACAAAAACAGACAAGCGCTAGGATTGACTCTACAAGGGAAACCAGAGATCCTGGGTTCGGTCCCCAGCAGAGTCGCCAGCTGTCGCTCCCGGGATTTTCATCCTAGTACAAACATGAAAGTTGCGCGGAAAAGATAGAGTTGCCAACCAGGCATTTTTATCCCGAAAGAATGGGAAAGGTAATGCTGCACAAACCTGAGGAAGAAGGAAAGGACAAGGTCCTACAAACCAAAGATCTGGGTTCGGGAGTCGGTTACGACCTAGGAAGGTATTAGCACCCCAGACCGTCTGTCGTACCCGACGGGATCCACGCTTGCTTGTTTGTTTCAAAGGGTGATAAATAATATGATGCTGAACAAATGAACTGCTACTGGAACTGGAACTGAAATGAGAAAAGGGAATTATAAAGGAGAATGGAAAGAAAGAGGGAAATGTAGGGAAAATAAAGAATGTGTTCGAACGGGCCCTACCCCACTGCCTACGTACCTCATTGGGAAAATGAGGATCAGAGTCGACGTAGTTCGCCTAACTAAGGCGGGAACTAATTTGTTTGTGTTTTTTAGGATGACGTTGCCATAACTCTAGCTCAGGTGTTACCGGCTCTGACTCGAGGGTGTTTACCGTATCGCTGTTTGAACTGTCGAGGCAAGTCACATTCGTCCGCAAAGATTAGGAGATAAGAAGAGAAGACGCGATGTCTTTGTTGATTGTCTTTTATGAGAAGTGTTTTGAGTGTTTTTACTTGTGAAGATAGTCTCATGATTAGACTTGTACATCATGCTAGACAAGCCCACACTATTCCAAGATGGAATGAATATGAGTGCCCCATGGAATAAGGCTATGCACAAGAGACTATTTCAATCCTTTATTAAATGTCTTTTAGATTTTGTTTGAAGATGAGAGAAGAGGACTCAAATCGGAAAAAGACAAAAAAACTAAGGGGGACTAAGATCAACCCTAAGTTATTTATTATGCACAAAAGGGAGATCCTGATGGTTTATGAGGTTTTTCTATTCCTAAGGAAGAAAAGGAAAAGAAAGAAGAAAAAGGATGCAACTTACTTCCTAAGGAAGATAAGTTGATCCTAACAAAGGGGGTTCCTACCAATCACAAATATGGAAGGAAAAAGTGAATTAAATGCATAAAGAAAATGCATAAAAAATAAAAGGATAAGGTGTAAGGAAACATGCCTTTCCCTCACTACAAAACAAAGATTAGTGTGCATTTTATTAAAAATAATAAAGTAAACTCACACCAATTAAATCCTAATAACTCTAGGACTCAATCTAAACTCTTATCTTAATTCTAAGAGAACTAAAAAAATGCTAAAACAAAAATTCAGCACCTACTACAGCCCCTAATACACAAATAGCTATGAAAACAATGCACAACACAAGGCAACTTTCTACAGCCAGCATACAGCATGAAAAGATAGGTGTAGAAAGTTACATACAACATGAACAACATAACAATCAACATGTATTTTACAGCACCTATATGCAAAGTCAACTATGAAATGTAAAATACAGATTTGATTATTTTCATTTTTTAATGCACCAACTTAATGAAAAATGTACCAATTCATCATGAATATGCATTTGGACATAGATCAACATACATAATTGAATGAGCATGAGCATTTTTGAGAGGATTATGCAATAATGCACCACATGATTAATTATGCAACAAGTATGCAAAATATGGCTCATGAACATGGCATATGAACATAATGAGCATTGATCATGAATATGCAACATGATAGATCAACAAGAATGCCAAGCTCAATGCAAAATTCAGAATTGAACTGATGTGAATGATATGATAAAACATGCAACCAAATGCAACCAAATGCACATACATACATGGTTATGTGAAATGCAACATATATTGATACAATGAAATGCAAATGAGTTAACGAATTGTGCGAAAGATGCAAAAACAGAATGCAACATGATTATTTACATGCCAACTGATGCATAAACATAGCAACAAAATGCAATGAGTCAAATTATACACAAATGAAAACATAAATGCATAATATGCAACATGAACGGAAACGTGTCGAAACGACTCGAAATGGTGGAATGAGATGTCGAAACCAACCTAGAAAATTCCCTAAAATTAGTACCTATACATGCATGAACATTAGAGGCACAAAGAAGCAAGAACAAGCAATCAAATAAGTTAAAATTCCAAAATCCAACAGCGTTAACCGGTTAACCAAATGGTTAACCGGTTAACGGACCCCAAACAACACTGATTTGTGGCAAAAACGAATGCGTTAACCGGTTAACCAAACCGTTAACCGGTTAACGCTGAATAGAAAGTGAAAAATGCTTTTGAAATAAGTGCTTTTGGCCATAAACTTACTTCTAAACAAACCTAACACACATCTAATCATGTTAACACAAATTTCTACTCAATTAGGGCTTATTAACACATGCTAGAGCCTATAACAAGCTACAACCTAACTTCTAATCCATTAAAAATCACAAATCGCAAGCAACACATAACGAAAACATAATCGATCACAAGCAATACGAAAAGCACTTAAAGAATACCAAAATGGCGAGATGAAGAGAATAACTTTAAGCTAGCATGGTTTTAGATTACCAACCTACAAAGCGGAGAAGGGCTTCGATAAATGTTGCAAGAATCGGAGTTTAATCGAAGAGAAAACCAAGAAAACCGCAAATCCGCAAAATAAATGCGTTCTTGATGCTTGAGCCTTCTTGCACTTCCGATAAGTCTAAATCTTCACAAAAATCAGTAGCTTCTTCTTCTACAATCCACAATCAATGGAGGTTGGAGGCTAATCTTTAAGATCTTCAAGTTTCAATGTGAAACTTGAAGAGCTTCTTCAAAAAAAGCTTTGGTAAAAAGGGAAATGGAGGAAAAGTGAGAGAGAAAAAGTGATTCTAGAAATTGTGAGAAAGTGAAAAATTGGGGAAAAAACTTGGGAACACCTTGCATTGAAGTGATTAATGATTATATAGAGGCTAGGCTTGGAGCTAGGTTTGGGAATGGAGTTAGGTTTAGGAATGGAGTTAGGTTTGTAGTTAGTTAGGGTTAGGGTTGGAGAGGGAATATTCCTTGGAATATTCTAGAATGTTGTAGAACATGGTAGAAGCATCCAAGGGAAAAAGAGTGGAATTGAAGTGGAAAAAATAAGAGGGGAAGAATGAAAGGAAATGTGGAAGGAAAGTGGAAGGAGAATGGAAGGAAAAGTGAAATCTTCCTTTTTTGGTTGGTTAGCTTGGAAGGGGTTTGGATTATTTTTGGTATATTATTTTTCTCTTGAACTCCAATGTTTGTAAAGCCTCGATCGACCACACACCTCATGCGTATGCAAAGGATGATGAATTATTTATTTAATTTTTCAAATGTGATGCAATGATATGCGGAATGATGCAGGAATGAAGCGTAAATCGCTCGAGGTTGATTATAAATAAGAGGGAAAATTTTGGGGTGTTACACATCTTTACATGTCTTTGAAGTGAGTTTGACTCACTTGTGCTCTCTCTTTCTCCCTTTCTTTCTCTTAGGTGACTTAACTTCTTCAGGAAGTATGTAACCTATTCTCCTTTCCCTTCTCTTTTCATCTGCTTCTTCTTCCTTGGTGGCCATCTGAATACTTTCTGAAGATCTTTCTCTAAGCCTCACAAACCATAGGAATATCTGTAATACCTCAAAATTTTCCCTCTCATATCCCCAATATTTTGCATATCATTTAGCATACATAAGTTCACAAATAACCAAAAACATTGCATCATGTATAGCATAGCTGAGGCATAGGTATGTGATCAATGATTGGAGCAACTGAAGGCTATACAAAGGCGATCACAGGGCCACAAAGCTTCTCCACCTTGTGAAAAGGGTTTACAACATCCCACAAGTCTTCATTTGAAGCCACAATCCATGGAAAGATTTGATTTGATCAAAGGAGGCAAGCAGTGCAACATTTCCTGATGGAAAGGGCCAAATTAGGGTTTCACTTCTACTGGACTTCTGCATGAAGTTATGATTCAAAGAGGATTCCTTTGTCTTATATATGATGTCAAGTGCCTCGAGTTCAAATTTCATCCACAAATTCATTTTGGAAGAGGTTCGATTGGCCGGATAACTGAAAATCGAGGAATTAGGGAAAAGGCAACCGAGCTAGGTAAAAGAGGGTCGACTCCTGACATTTAAGACCGAGATCATGAAATTAGGGTTACAATGATCCTATGGTTCAAACTTGGTCAAGAAATGATGGAGGAATCATAAAAAATCAAAGAAAAATCATTTGCAAACTGGTTTGTTTCACATTTCCCTCCACTTTTCCTTCCACTTTCTTTCCACACTTCCTTTCATTCATTCCCTCTTGTTTTTTCCATTTCAATTCCACTCCATTTCCCTTGGAAACTTCTACCATGTTCTACCATCTTCTAGAGTGTTCCAAGGAATATTCCAAGGAGGAATACTTCTTCTCCAACCCTAACCCTAACTAACTACCAATCCTAGCTCCATTGCTAAATCCTAACCTCATTACCAAACCATAATTTTGGATCCCAAGCCTAATTTTTGGGCCCCAAACCTAAGCCATATTTAATCCATTTTTCATCCAAACCAAGGGGGGATCTCACACAATTTTCATTCACAAGTTTCCAAATTTTTCATTCTCTCACAATCACTTTTTTCTCTCTCACTTTTCCTCCATTTTCCCTTTTTCACCAAAGCTTTTTGAATAAGCTCTTCAAGTTTCACATTGAAACTTGAAGATCTTGAAGCTTAGCCTCTAACCTCCATTGATTTAGTGGATTGTGGAAGAAGAAGCTACTGATTTTTGTGAGGATTTTGGCTTATCGGAAGTGCACGAAGGTTCAAGCATCAAGAACGCATTTATTTTACGGTTTCACGGTTTTCGTGGTTTTCTCTTCGATCAAGCTCCGATTCTTGCAACATCCACCGAAGCACTTCTCCGCTTCGTAGGTTGGTGATCTAAATCACTTCTCCTTTAAGTTATTCTCTTCATCTCGCCATTTCGGCATTCTTTAATTGCTTTTTTCGCTTTGCTTGTGATCGATTTTGTTTCCGTTATGTGTTGCTTGCGATTTATGATTTGTAATGGATTAGGAGTTAAGGTGTAGATGGTAATAGGTTTTAGCATGTGTAAATAAGCCCTAATTGAGTAGAAATTCGTGTTAGCATGTTCCTAGGTATGTTAGGGATCATTAGAAGTGAGTTTGTGGCCAAAAGCACTTATTTCTTAACTTTTTTCACATTCTGGATCAGTGTTAACCGGTTAACCATTTGGTTAACCGGTTAACGCATGCGTTTTAGCCACAAACAGTGCAGTTTTAGGTCCGTTAACCGGTTAACCATTTGGTTAACCGGTTAACGCTGTTAATTTTTGGTTTTTTTTGCTTATTTGATAGCTTAGTCCTTATCTCTAGTGCCTTTAATGTTCATACATGTTTAGGTATTGATTTTAGGGAATTTTTGGGTCCATTTCCAGTAGCTCATTCCCCCATTTCGAGTCGTTTCGACGCGTTTCCGTTCATGTTGCGTATTATGCATTTAGGTGTTCCTTTGTGCATAGCTTGATTTCTTGCATTTTGTTGCCATGTTTATTTATCATTTGGCATGTGAATAATCATGTTGCATTCTATTTTACACCTTTCGCATTGCATTAAATCATTTTGCATTTTATTGTATCAAGATATGTTGCATTTTACATAATCATGTATGTGTGTGCATTTGGTTGCATTTGGTTGCATGTTTGATCATAGCATTCACATCAATTCAATTCTGAATTTTTGCATTAAGTTTGACATTATGTTTGAGCTATCATATTGCATGTTCATAATAAATAATCATCATGTTCATATGCCATATTCATTTGCCACATTTTTGCATTACTTATTGCATAATCAACCATGTGATGCATTCTTGCATAATCCCTCAAAAATGTTCATGTTCTTTCATTTTGTGTAGGTTGATTTAGGTTCAAATGCATATTCATGATGAAGTTGGTGAATGTTTCATTGAGTTTGTGCATTAAAAAAGGAAAATAATCAAATCTGGATTTTGCATTTCATAGCTGTTTTTGCACATAGGTGCTGTAAAATACATGTTGTTTGTTATGCTTGCATGCTGTATTTGATCTTTTACACCTACCTTTTCATGCTGCATGCTGGCTGTAAAAAGTTGCTTTGTGTTATGCATTGTTTTCATAGCTGTTTGTATATTAGGGGTTGTAGTAGATGCTGTATTTTTGTCTTAAGTATTTTTTTAGTTATTTATAATTAAAATAGAATTTAGATAGAGTCCTAGAGTCATTAGGATTAAATTGTTGTGTGTTTGCTTTAATATTTTAAATAAAAATGCAACACTAATAATCTTTGTTTTGTAGAGGGGAAGATTGAGGTAAGTTTCCTTCAACTTATTCTTTTACTTCCTTTATGCATTTAATTTGCATTTAATTTTCTTTACTTTTCATACTTGTGTTTGGTAGGATTTCCCCCTCTTTTGTAGAATCAACTTAACTTCTCTAGGAAGTAAGTTGCATTCTGTTCTTTTCTCCTTAGGATTAGAAAAACCTCATAAACCATAGGACCATCATTTTGATAAATAATTTAGGATTGAGTCTTAGTCCCTTAGTTTTTCCCTTTTTCCACTTGAGTCTTTCTTTATCACCTCATAATGAAAATAATAAAATACCTAATAAAGGTTGAATGTTCTTATACGCCATGAGACTTTGTTGCAGAGTACTTATACGCGTCCTATTTCGGGGCGAGGTGTAAGCTATCTACCACGATGGATAGGTCTTAGTATGAGAATGTTCACAAACAAATTCAAAATACTTCTCATAAAAGACAAAACAAACACAATAAGCGGCTTTCCTGCGGGAACTTCTTTTCTCACCTCATTCACTCACAACGCGAACTCGCGACGACTTATCTCGCATGTAAGATGGTAAAAGCACTCGTACTAGACGAGCCTGCAACACCTGAGCATAGACATACGCAGTTCCAGCAATAAAAAACACAAACAAAGTTCCCACCTGGTTAGGCGAACTACGTCGACTTTGATCCTCATTTTCCTGATGAGGTACGTAGGCAGCGGGGTAGGGCCCGTTCGAGCACATTCTTTATTTTCCCTACATTTTCCCCATTATTTCTTCCCATTTTCTTTTCTAGCCCTTTCTCATTTCCATTCTCATCCCAGTTAGCGGTTCTTTGTTCAACAGCATCTTACTTCTCACCCTTTGAAACAAACAAGCAAGCGTGGATCCCGTCAGGTACGACGGACGGTCTGGGGTGCTAATACCTTCCCAGGTCGTAACCGACTCCCAAACCCAGATCTTTGGTTCGCAGGACCTTGTCATTTCCTTCTTCCTCAGGTTTGTGCAGCATTACCTTTCCCGTTCCTTCGGGATAAAAATGCATGGCTGGCGACTCTACCTTTTCCGCGCCACTTTCACGTTTGTACTAGGATGAAAATCCCGGGAGCGACAATATCCAAGCATGATAACTTTAGGGTTGTACATAGTCCCCCCTAGTTTTTACCTTTCAGTCCCCTTGAGTCTCTGCTTCTCAACTCATAATCAAGGCTAAATAGTTAAAGTTTTAAGACTCTGAATTAGGGTTATGCATGTATTCTTATCTTAGGATGGAGTGTATAACTTTAATACTTAGTGTTAAAAATTTAAGTTGTTTACACCTCCTAATCAAAGCACCTAATAATCATTAAGACTTAAGCTTGTAACTTGGGCCTTATATTAGGGTTACATCTTTACCTGGTGGTTCAGAGGGACTAACCCTAGTGTTCAATGGACAAGTCCCCCTCATGCTAAAGTCTTGCGAACATAAAAAACACTTCCTCATCTCACCTTTAATTAAAACCCACTTAATAAAGGCTTGTTATATAATGAATTTAATCCCTAACCATGGATTAAGTTGAGGTATCTTCCTCAGCTTAAGTGTTCTCATCTATCATCCTTCTCTTAGGATGGTGTAATGAGTTCACTAATCTTTGATTGGAGATTAAACTCATTACTTAACACTAAAAAAAAATCCAAACACACTTAATAATTACCAATAGGTTGATGATCTTAATCCTATCTCATCATGGTAATTAAGTTGAGATCTTTATCTCATACTTAAGTAGGCTCATTATCCCTAATCAGGGGTGATATAATGAGTTTACAAACCCTTGATTAAGGCTTAAGCTCATTTCCCTATGAAAAACACCAAAAACAATAAAAAATTCAAAACACAAAAACAAACAATAAACGTTTTTTCCGTGATTCTTTTCTCATCACACTCATTCAAAAACAAGAACTTGCTTCTTCCGTCTAATGCAAGATAGTTAGCACTCGAGGCAGACGAGTCATACACTTGAGCATAGACAAGCAAGCAGTTCATAAAAGCATTTAAGTCTCTTTGAGTCGAACTACGGTGTTCTGACTTCCTCATTTCACGAGAGGATACGTAGGCATAACTTAACAGTTATCGAACAAAAGTCCCCAGGTCTCCCCCCTCTCTCCTTCCAGCGTTTCTTTTCTTAAGCCTAATTTGAATTCATACTTCTTTTTGCACTGACATTCTATACATTCTAGCTTTTATACACAGATACACATACACTTTACCCCTTTTAAAACACAATCAGGTAAGCTTGGATCCCGTTGAGTACGACAGACGATTTTGGTGCTAATACCTTCCCAGGTTGTAACCTACCCCCTTACTCAGTTTCTTTGGTTCGCAGCGTCTTATCCATATCTTTCTAGGTTTATGCAGCATTACCTTTCCTTCGGGATAAAAATGCCTAGTTGGCGACTCTATTCAACCTCAACCTCCAACATCGCCGACGGTTCGCGTTTGCACCGGGATGAAAATCCTGGGAGTGACACTTTCTTCAACATCAAGTAACTCAAATCCATGATACAATGGCCCAAAAAAATCACCTAATTGCATCCTTACATATACACAAACAAGACCATTGCATTAGGGGATGAATTCAGAAGCATAAGAACCCTTTTCAAAACTCAACTTTTTCAAAGAAATTGGATTTTCGGTTTCCTATATTCAAGCAATTTCCAAACCATTTGAAGGTTTGATAAAGCTTCCTTGAAGCATGTAGAATGTATTTGAATCATCATAAGCATCCAAAACGTGCCAAAACGCATAAACCACATTCATATTTTTCTTGAAATGTTTGAATTTTGATTTCTATTATACATGCTATATAACTTAAATTTGATACAAGTTATAATTCAAGTTTAATTCAAGTTTCAGTGCAGGTATGACAATTCGCCATTATTAGGGTTTAGGGTTCGAGTTTTGGGAACCTCCATTAAACGTGATTTCAAGGGCAATTGATGGTCTCAATGAGTTCATAGGATGATTTGTAATAAAAAAATATCATTAAAACCAATTTATTTGACGCGATTTGAGTTTTGAGATTTCCAGGTGTTTTAGTGATGAACAAGAACCGTCACTAAAACCTCTAGCGTCGAACGTGCATAGCTATAGCCCAAACTGGACGGACGATTGGAGAAGATGACCTTGGCGCCATTCTAATTTTTAAATTTTAATTTTAATATTTATTTTTTTGTTTCTGTGTTATAGCAAATGATGATTGCCAACCCAGTGGAACATAGACGTGCATACGAACCAACAAACTTGGGTTCGATTCCTAGGTTCATGCATTTTTTTTAATGTTTATTATGGTTGGAGACGTGATCTGAGAGGTACAAGGACCTGAGATTCGGGTCCCTCTTTTTGGGCAATATTTGTTTCTCTTCTTTTATTTGTTTTGAATTAATTTCTCTTATTTATATAATAACAAAATAATTAACTAAAACAAATTATAATTTATTTTTCTTAAATAAAACTTTAATAATCTTTTTACATATAAAACATTTAATTTCTTTTATAATTTAATTTGTAAATTAATTAACAACCTTTTGTTTTATAATAATAATTTGTATATAGTTTTTTCTATTTGTAAATAATAACCAAGTAAATATATTCTAAAAAGTTTTCTTAATAATTTTATTCTAATTAAAGATTTTAATTTTTTTTTAATAATAAGGTAAATAATTAAATATTTGTATATATACTCTTATAAATTGATCATAATTCATAATTAACTTAATTTTTTTCTCCAAATTCTAAGTTTTCTTAATAAAAATCAAAATTTTCAAACTAACCCTAATTTTTTGCTAAAAAAAAGAAACTTTTCTCCAACCCTAATTTTTTTTAATTAAAATTTTAATTCTATTTTCCTTTTAATCTAATTGTCGGATTTTCTTTTTGTTTATTATTATGTAATTTCTCCCAGGTTGTAATGTTTATAATTTATTTTCTTTCTTATTATTTTTGTAATTGCCCCAAAGTCATGTAATAGTTAGGTTTTTAATTCCTTCGTTTTTTTTACTATTATTATTATTATTTATGGTTAGTAAATAGGGAGTGAAAACCTAATTGATAATTAAATTGGACTTAGAAAATATAATAAAAAGAATAAATATCTGAAAATAAATCGTTCACACACGTAAGTCGATCTATGATCACCATATGCACCTCCTAGGGTTACTCCTCTTAAGTTGCCTTTAAAACGGTTAAGTCCCTCGAATAAGGGGTGTCTTAAGTAAAACCCTACCGAATAAAATCATGTTGTCCCTCCCTCGGTTAAAAGATCAAGTCCCTACGATGTTGCCTAGAATGATCTTGTCCCTTCATTTTAAAAGATGATAGTCCCTCCCAATTGCTAAAGATACCCTTCAAGTTGCCTTCGTTGACCGTACGATGACCCTACACCCGTCCCTTATACAAATCCAAGGTAATGACTACCTATTCCTTAATAATAGGTGTTAGACAATAGCGCGGATCTAGAAGGGGGGTTGAATAGATCCCTTTTTAAAAAATTACTTTTCAAAATTTAATTGAAAATGTATTGCGGAAGTTTCCCAGAAAACCGTCTAGTTTAAATTTGAAGTCACCGGAGATCGGATATACGCTAAACCCAATTGGAATTGAAATGATGACTAGAAGAATTAATATTTCACAAATGATTCACTTGATAAATCAACACTTGATAAAATCATTCTTAACAATGATATAGAGAAGAAATTAAGCACAATCAAATTGATTTGAAGTGGTTAGGCTTTTTACCAAACACTTGGAGTGCACACACCAAGGATAATTTTGTTGTATCAAATAGTACAGAATTTTACCCACTCTAGTTATCACTTTTGAGTGTAACAATTTATCAAACACTTTGAGTGCACTAATTTGATACACCATAATTTTAAAGCACACAAGATCAAGATGAGAAAAAGTAAAATACGAGAAACGTAAAGAACACAGGGAATTTGTTGAGGCAGTTCCTTCGTCGTCCTCGCTCGAAGTCCTCTGCCCCCAATTCACAATCGAATTGGGCAATTTTATTAAATTGCAATTATTTTACAAGAATCAAGTCTTCCACGCGTGTCGAGAAAGCCTCTGATTAATTGCTCCCTTCTTGCAAGGATTCACGATCCTCCAAACTTTGAGCACGGCTGAGTTTCTCCAACACTTGTGAACCCACAAAGACCTTCACAATCCTCCATCTACCGTGATATGAAAGAACGATCCACTTGATCTTCAATCTACCTCACTCGGCTGAATCTACGAATGACCGTTGTGTGCAAAACCCCCAAACCTTCAACGATCTTGGAGGAGAAAACCCTTCAGATTTTTCCTAGAAAAACCCACACACTCTAGACCCAATCTGAAACACTAATTCAATATTGAACGTTATCTTCGAAACAAACACCGTAATCAAACAAAGATTATTGTGTGTGATTGTTGATTGATGCAAGAAGGAAGAAGATGAAGAGAGATGTGTGTATATCTTTCACTTTTCTTGTTAACCTCTCAAAAGAAATGAAACCTGCTATTTATATTGGTTAGTGATTGTAACATAATAGAAAGGAAAATTAACTGAAAAATTGAGTCAACACAGTAATGAGCCGACTCAAATAATTAAATGAGTCGGCTTAAATTGCCAGGTGAACCGGCCTAACATAACAGAGAGGCAGCCTGTTGAGACCCGCATGAATTGAGAAGAAAAATATTTTTGATGATTCAACTCATGAAGGAGTTTGAGTCGGCTCATCCATACCCATGAGTCGACCAAAATGATGCCTCAGTCAGCCTGTTGGGACCCGTGTGTTTTAGGCACCAAACACACTGAATGACTCGGCTCATTATGGAATTTGAGTCGGCTCATTCAGTTCATTTTTCCAAAAATGCCATTTATTGCTTTTTCTTAGAAAACCACTTATGATTTCAATCATGCCAAGTTTTTGACACATTAAAATTCATGCCATGTCTCACAATAGTGGCAGTCTTACCCTTGAAAGAAAATAAAAGAACATGAAAGACTTTGTCTAGGGTAGGAACTCTAAAGTTACTGGCTCACACCCCTTAAAACACTTTTCACAACTCACAACTTTTCAAATATTTTCAAAAAAATAAGACTTTATATACATCCATACGAGGATCATTACAAAGTACTTAGAAATTTTTTCTAATCACACACTTCACCTTTTCAAAAACAATTAATTGAGCTAAGTAACTAAGAGCTCATGGATAACCATGGATATAAAGGGTGCTAACACCTTCCCTTTATATAATCTACCCCCCGAACTCAAGTATTTTAAAAATAGGTCTTTCCTGTTCTTTTATGTCCTTTCTACATGGATAAAATAAAACTCGGTGGCGACTCTTGCTATCCGCGACATACCTAAAAGTCAGCTCTCCCACCGTGTTACAGAAAGCTCAAGGGGTTTTGATCCCATTCTCTGCATCATTTCTACCTCCAGGGATTGAACCAAAATCCAATGTGCCTTTAAAAGACTATCAAGAGTTGGAGGCTTTGGTCCAACAAATAAGAGCTGAAAATATGTTGGCCAACAATTCTTTCCAGAAGTTGATGATCAACAACAAGAAGTTAGAGGAAAGAACTCATCAAGCTGAAGAGATAGTCCAGCTCAAGCAAAAGGACTTACAAGAAAAGGAGCTCTACTTTAAGAAGAGGAGGTTGGCTGAAACCCACGAGGCGAGTCGGCGCCGGAAGGACAAGAAGTCTTTAGATGAAGCCAATGAATCTGTGACCCTTTGGAAAGAAAGATGAGAGGATAATCTGAAAAAGAAAAAGGGGGTAGAAATCGAGTACCAACTGAAGATCAAAAACTTTCAAGAGCTCTTGGTTGAACAAGAAGAGCTACTCCAGAAAGCCCACGAGCAGCGTGAAGATTACCTTCAGAAGATAGCAAAAGATCAACGAGCAGTGGACGATGTCTAGAAAGAGGTAGAAGAGATGAAACTCCGAGATGACGTCAAGAAAGTCAAGACTGTGCCAAGTCCTAGCAAAAAGAATGAAGAGGTGTTCCTGCAACAGATCAATGAGTTACATGCTTCCTTTGATCAGAGGGATCTCCTTATTCAGAAGCTCATCAAGGAGCCAGGTTATCCAGACATACCCACACACTTGTGAACCCACAAAGACCTTCGCAATCCTCCGTCTACTGTGATATGAAAGAACAATCCACTTGATCTTCAATCTACCTCACTCAGCTGAATCTACTAACGATCATTGTGTGAAAAACCCCTAAACCTTCAACGATCTTGGAGGAGAAAACCCTTCAGATTTTTCCAAGAAAAACCCACACACTTTAGACCCAATCTGAAACACTAATTCACGATTGAACATTATCTTCGAAACAAGCACCGTAATCAAATAAAGATTGTTATATGTGATTGTTGATTGATGCAAGAAGGAAGAAGATGAAGAGAGATGTGTGTATATCTTTAGATGTGTGTATATCTTTCACTTTTCTTGTTAACCTCTCAAAAGCAATGAAACCTGATATTTATATTGGTTAGTGATAGTAATATAATAGAAAGGAAAATTAACTGAAAAATTGAGTCATCACAGTAATGAGCCAACTCAAATCATTAAATGAGTCGGCTCAAATTGCCAGGTGAGCCGGCCTAAAATAACAGAGAGGCGTCCTATTGAGACCCACAGGAATTGAGAAGAAAAATATTTTTGATGAGTCGACTCATGAAGGAGTTTGAGTCGGCTCATCCATACCCGTGAGTCGACCAAAATGATGCCTCAGTCAACCTGTTGGGACCCGTGTGTTTTAGGCACCAAACACACTGAATGAGTCGGCTCATTGTGGAATTTGAGTCGGCTCATTCAGTTCATTTTTCCAAAAATGCCATTTCTTGCTTTTTCTTAGAAAACCACTTATGATTTCAATCATGCCAAGTTTTTGACACATTAAAATGCATGCCATGTCTCACAAACTCCCCCTTTTTGATGATGGCAAAAAATTGATGAATCAATCGCCATATGTTGTTGTTAAGCCCCCCTGACTATATGACCCGATCTTATATGCTATCAATGTCATCTCCCCCTTTGACAACATAAAAAAGAAGACGATACATATGAGTCAACCACCAATAGAAATAACATGCGAAACATAATTTCAATATGAGAAACCAATTGCAATAAGAACATGCATTCACAAACACACAATTTAGAAAAGCGAGTGGGAACATTGATAATAAACAAAATAAATTCAACTAAAGGAAATATGAGTTCATACAAAAGCAAACCATAAACAATCATTATACATAAGTGCACTCATAAACAAAACACACAAAAGTCATGCAATGATTCTCTCAAGCTTGGGGATTACGATCCCGAGTGGATGGATAACAGTGATGATAAGTGATAGGTTGTGAGTCATCCATATCGGTTTCGGTAAATTGAAGAAAGCTGCTATTGAGAGAGTTGAAGGCAGTGTCCTGAACATCCAAATGATCCTGCACTGCGGTATACCGAGTGTCTTGAACGGACACATAATCGGCAAAAGAGGTGTCTTGCTCATTTAAACGTCGTTCTAACTTCGAGTATCTTTCAGTCTGAGTTGTGTAGTAAGCTTGTTGTTGAAGTTTCATATTCTGAAGCATAGCCATAATTCTTGACGAATCATCTTGATGCGGTTGAGATGGAGGAGGAGATGGAGGAGCAAAGCGAGTGGCGGTGTTTGTCCAACCGATATGTTGCCATTCAACCCATCCTTGATTTTCATAGGAATCAGTAGATGGATTTCCATTCCATTCTTCGTTGTCAGGGGGAAATTCTTCATTTGGAACCACATTTGGTGCATTTTGATCCTCAAGATCATCCCCTTCAGAATTTTCATCGGCCTCTTGATTAAAGTCACCTCTTGACAGAAAACTATATCGTCTTTCTTGGGAATCCCACATGTGACCCATTAGACTTAAGGTCTTTTGTTGAAACCAATTCGAGTCAGGCACGAAAACCATGGGTAAGTCAATACCAACAATTTCCGCTTTGTCGATGATCTTCTGAATGATTGAAGGATATGCAAGAGCAACTCCTTTCTTTTCCTTTAGGGAAAAAATATGACTCGCAAAATAACGAGGCCAGTTGACTTTGACCTTGTTCCTAAGAATATATATCAGATGAACTTCACTCATATCAATACGTGAAAAGCCACCTTTCTTTGGACGTAAATTGTGTGCAATAATCCAATGAAGGATACGATCCAACGGTTTAACTTTTCCACTAGTAGTTGTGTTAGGAAACAATTCAGAATTAGCAATGAATTCAACAAAAGGTTATTTAAGCAAACCATTTAGTTCAGAACGAAACGAGTAATTCTCCACTTGAGATGTATCAGTCATCAAGATACTAGCTTCCTCAGGATCAATGCGAAACAAATCTTTCCACACTTGAGCGTTAACATCAAACATTCTAGTGCCCATACGGAAGTTGAATTCGAACCCTTTAAAAGTACCAACCAGACCAGCATAGAACATCCTTACCAAATCCTCATTATAATCTTCATGATAGGAGAGAAAATGATTGATACCTTGAAAGTCCATCAGTTCAACAATGTGAGGAATGTGCATCTGATTTGCAGTTGTTCTAGAATACACATATTGAGGAACAATCTTCCTGTTCTTAAACTTTTTTTTATAAACCTCAACTAAATCAGATGGAAGAAGAGACAAAGCATTGACAGAGAGAGATGATTGTGAAGTAGAACCCCATGACCTTTTACCTGTAGCTCTTGAAGCCATTGTTGAGAATTAAGAAATTTGAAGCTTTGAGAGAGGATTTTAGCGTTTTAGGGTGAAGAGATAAACTTGAGAGAATATGAGAATATGAGATGATGATGATAATAAAATGAAATGTTAATGAGTTTTATTATAGAAATACATAAAAACAATAAATTGAAAGTCAAACGTTGATGGAAGGCATTGATTTTCCGACCTAGGAAAGAAGAAAGGCAGGCGGCACGTCTTTTCAAGACCGCCAAATGACAGTTGATGCGACAATGAGCCGGCTCAAAATGTAAAATGAGTCGACTCAATTTAAATTTGAAATGAGTCGGCTCAACGAAGCAGAGAGGTCGACTCATAAGGTTCCATGAGCCGACTCATGAGTCGGCCTGTTGGGACCCGGCAGTTTTGAAAGAAAATTTTCACCAAAAACCACTTAAACCACCTCAAATCATGAAAATATCATCATTTATGCTAATCATTTGACAGACAACCAATCATAATCCAAAAGAAGAGAAGAAATAGATAAAGATACGAACATAAGCAATGCAACACAATTTTACTATACATATCATGAATGAATAAAGATAACTAAGTTTAGAAAGATATTACCTTGAGTATATGTGAAATAGATGTACGATACCACTATACAATAAAAAGTTAGAGACAGGAGGAATTGAACCAAAGAATAATATAAAACAAAGCAATGATTATCAAGATCTATCTGAGATGTCAAGAATACCAAGTTCCCTACGGATATAGAAGAAAGGATCGGTAGCAAGTGGTTTTGTAAAAATGTCGGCTAGTTGATTTGAACTATCAACGTGCTCAAATACCACATCACCTTTCTCTACATGATCCCTAAGGAAATGATGCCTTATTTCAATATGCTTAGTGCGTGAATGAAGAATAGGATTTTTGGTAAGATTAATTGCACTAGTGTTGTCACACAAAATTGGAATTTGCTTAAGAGAGATATTGAAGTCAAACAATTGTTGTTTTAGCCATAATATTTGGGCACAACAATTTCCGGCTGCAATATACTCCACCTCCGCAGTTGATAAAGCAACATAAACTTGCTTTTTTCTATGCCAACTAACAAGAGAGTTTGAAAAGAAATGACAAGTTCCACTAGTGCTTTTCCTATCCACTTTGCAATCGGCAAAGTCGGAGTCGGAAAAACCTACCAAAGAGCAATCACTACCCTTAGGATACCATAAGCCAAACTTAGACGTACCACAAAGATACCTAAGTATGCGTTTAACTAATTTTAAATGTGATTCCTTAGGGCAAGATTGAAACCTAGCACACATACATACACTAAACATAATATCTGGACGCGATGCGGTAAGATAAAGAAGGGATCCGATCATACCTCGATACCTTTTTATATCCACATCCTTACCCTTTTCATCACGATCAAGACTTGCCGCAGTAGGCATTGGTGTATCAATAGGCTTGGAGTTTGTCATATCAAACCTTTTGAGCAACTCATTGCAATATTTAGTTTGACTTATGAAGGTTCCATCTTCAAGTTGTCTAATTTGAAGTCCGAGAAAGAAATTAAGCTCCCCCATCATACTCATCTCAAATTCACCTTGCAAAGAACTTGAAACTTCTTTGACTAACTTCATGTTAGTAGATCCAAAAATAATATCATCTACATATACTTGAACTAATATAGAATGATTTCCTTCTCGTTTAATCAAGAGAGTAGTGTCAACCTTTCCTCTTGAAAAACCTTGATTGATTAAAATTTTGCTTAGGCGTTCATACCAAGCTCTAGGAACTTGTTTTAGACCATATAAAGCACGTTTTAGTTTGTATACATGATTTGGTTTTTCATAATTTTCAAATCCAGGAGGTTGACACACATAAACCTCTTCATTTATATATCCGTTAAGGAAGGCAATCTTAACATCCATTTGATATAATTTGAAGTTTCGTGAACAAGCAAATGCAAGTAAAAGGCGTATAGCCTCAAGGAGGGCAACAGGAGCATACATTTTCTCATAGTTTATGCCTTCCTCTTGGTTATACCCTTGAGCAACAAGACGAGCCTTGTTGCGAACAATAATGCTATTTTCATCCAATTTGTCCCTAAAAAACCCATTTGGTGCCAATTACTCGATGATCTCGCGGAGGTGGAACAAGGTCCCAAACCTCATTTCTTTTAAATTGATTTAGTTCCTCTTGCATGGCTAGGAACCAATTTTCATCAAGTAAGGCCTCTTTGGCATTTTTAGGCTCAATTTGAGATATGAAGGCATGATAAAAACAAAAGTTACTTATCCTTGATCTAGTAATGACACCCTTTGAGATATCTCCAATGATGTTATCGATAGGATGATCTTTCGATGTCTTCCATTCCAATGGTAGATCATTTTGAGAAGATGCTTGACCTTCATTTTTGAGACTAGACACATCAACCGGATCCTTATTAACAACATCCGGAAAGGGTTCCACACGAGAAATATCAATGTCTTTAACAATCTCACTAGAAGAGGCACCTGCACCAATAACAACACTACCTTTTCCGACAACATTCAGGTAAGACTCATCAAAAGATACATGTACAAATTCTTCAACTATAAGTAACCTTTTATTGTATATTCTATATGCTTTGCTTGAATTAGAGTATCCAAGGAAGATACCCTCATCCTCCTTTGAATCAAATTTACCAAGGTTTTCTTTTCCATTATTTAGCACAAAACATTTGCAACCAAAAACATGAAGATGCGTTACATTTGGCTTTCTTCCTTTTAAAAGTTCATAGGGCGTTTTGTTCAGAATAGGTCTAATAGTGATCCTATTTAAAACATAGCATGCAATGCTAATAGCATCGGCCCAAAAATATTTAGGAAGACCACTATCATTAATCATAGTTCTTCCCAATTCCTCCAACATACAGTTTTTACGTTCCACAACACCATTTTGTTGTGGAGTTCTAGGAGCGGAAAGATTATGATCAATGCCATGGTTTTCACAAAAAATTTCAAAGAGATGATTTTCAAACTCACCTCCATGGTCACTTCTAATAGTTACAATGTTTGTGCCAAGTTTATTTTGAGATAATTTGGCAAAAGTTTCAAAAGCCGAAAAGGTATCACTTTTACTAGCTAAGAAAATTGTCCAACAAAATCGAGAGTAGTCTTCAACAATAACAAAACCATAATAGTTCCCTCCTATACTTTTGATTCTAGAAGTACAAAAAAGATCCATGTGTAGAAGTTCAAGAGGCCTAGAAGTAGAGACTAAATTTATTGATTTAAAAGATATCTTTGTTTGCTTTCCCATTTGGCAAGCATCACAAAGATGGTCTCTAGTGAACTTTATGTTAGGCAAACCGACTACTAGGTTTTTGGAGACAACCTTATTTAGCAAGTCAAAATTGATATGAGCTAAACATCTATGCCAAAGCTAAGACTCTTCACTTTTGGAAATAAGACATTTAGGATCACTCAAGGTCAACGAATTCAAATCAAGCATATATACATTGTTAACCCTCAGGCCTTTAAACAAATCCTCTTTGTTTTCATTATGTTCAATTATGCAACCTTCTTTAGAGAATGAGACATTATATCCCTTGTCACATAATTGACTAATGATAACAAGATTATGCTTAAGATCCTCAACTAAAAGGACATTAGAGATAGATGTAGAATAGGGATTACCTACACTACCTTTGTCGAATATAGCTCCCTTGTTTTTATCACCTTAGGTAAAAAAAAAACTTCCTCTTAGCCACAAAGTCATATAATAGGGAAATATCACCTGTCATATGTCTTGAGCAACCACTATCAAGAAACCAACGTTTCTTCGTAGTCTCAAGACACTCCACCTACATGATTAGACAAGAGATAAAGGTACCCAATTTTCATTGGGTCCTAGAGTGTGAGTGAAAATTTTGTTGCTTTTGGGAAACCATTGACAAATACCTTTAGGGACCAAGTATCTCTTAAACCGACATTTGGAAATCGTATGACCTTCCTTGCAACAATAGTGACATTTCAAGAATGGTTTAGACTTGCATTTACTATTTTGATCTTTCACAACATAGGTATATTTTTGATATGGGTTGTTCATCGATTCTCTAAAGTTTGAACGATCAATAGTAAACGTCATCTTTGGTTGTGACAACTTGTCTAGTTTGGCTTGAAGAGTTTTAACCTCTTTTTGCCAAATCCAACATGTTTCACAACTATGAAAGTTATGCCATTCTCGCTTGTCTTCTACAATAGATTCTACCATCGAAGTCTTAAGAGCTTTCATTGCATTTTCATTATCTGAAACCTTTTTCTCTAAATATGCAAAAATTCTTTTGTCGGATGCAATGCGCTTGAAAGCTTCTTTAGCCTCTTGATGGAGAACATTAAAATTACTAAGCAAATCATTATAAGACAATTTTTCAGCGTAATCGTATTTAGCATGTCTTATCTCTTTCTTGCCTTTCTTATGGGCCATGAGGCATATATTTACTTTTTCTTCCTCATCGCTTGAGCTATCTTTGCTAGATGAATCACTATCACTTTCCCAAGCGATATATGCTCTTCTAGCCTTGTTACTTTTCTTTGATATTTGTCTTTTTCCTTATCTTTCTTTAGCATATGACAATCCGGTTTGTAATGACCCGGTTTTCCACAGTTGTAACAAGATCCCTTGCCTTTAGTACTTTTAACAAACTCTAGCTTGGAAGGATTAGATTTTCTTCGATAGTTGATGAGACGCTTGTCCGAATGGGATATCTTATTCTTTTTGAGATACCAATTGTATCTTCTTATAAACAAACCCATATCTTCGTTTGATTCGTCTTCATCATCACTTGAATCACTCTCACTATCTTTATAGGTGGAGGATTTTGAGGAAGAAGCCTTTAATGCAATAGACTTCTTCTTCTTCTCATGATCTTTATTTTTCTCGCTCTTTTCTTTCTTTTCATTGTCTTCATGCTCATGTAAGTTTAAGAGCTCTTGTTCATGCTCTTGTAGCTTTCCAATGAGTGTAGTTAGATCCAAGGTTCTTACATCATTGGCTTCTTTGATTGCCGTAACTTTTGGCAACCATTCCCTAGTAAGAAATCTCAAAATCTTATTAGTAGCTACATCATTAGGAGTAGTTTTACCAAGAGCATTTAATCGATTTGTCAAGTGAGAAAATATTTTTCCCATTTCACCAATGGTTTCCCCTTGGCTCATGTGAAATCGATCGAACTCTTGTCGTAGAGTATTAATTCGAGCAAGATTTACATCATCGGTTCCCTCATGGGAAACTTGTAAGGCTTCCCATATAGCTTTAGCCGATGTGTAATGAGAAACTCGAAAATATTCATCCGCTCCTAAAGAAGCTATGAGCATGTTTCGAGCTTTCCAATCGTAGCTATATTTCTTTTCATCATTATCATCCCATTGTGCTTCCGGTTTTTCAATTTGGACATTATTCGGACCGGCCATAGTTATTTGAAAAGGGCCGTCTTGAATAACTTTCCAAATTTTTCTATCAACAGAGTTGATATGAATGCGCATACAATCTTTCCAGTGACTATAGTTTTCTCCGGTAAAAAAACTGGAGCTATATTGTACGCCCCGTTGGATCGTTGTCCATTTTCCAATAAGTTGTATGTGAAGCACTAGATGAACCAGTGCTCTTGATACCACTTGTTAGACGATAACGCGGATCTAGAAGGGGGGTTGAATAGATCCCTTTTTAAAAAATTACTTTTCAAAATTTAATTGAAAATGTATTGCAGAAGTTTCCCGGAAAATCGTCTAGTTTAAATTTGAAGTCACCGGAGATCGGATATACGCTAAACCCAATTGGAATTGAAATGATGACTAGAAGAATTAATATTTCACAAATGATTCACTTGATAAATCAACACTTGATAAAACCATTCTTAACAATGATATAGAGAAGAAATTAGGCACAATCAAATTGATTTTGTGTGGTTAGGCTTTTTACCAAACACTTGGAGTGCACACACCAAGGATAATTTTGTTGTATCAAATAGTGCAGAATTTTACCCACTCTAGTTATCACTTTTGAGTGTAACAATTTATCAAACACTTTGAGTGCACTAATTTGATACACCAGAATTTTAAAGCATACAAGATCAAGATGAGCAAAAGTAAAATACGAGAAACGTAAAGAACACAAGGAATTTGTTGAGGCAGTTCCTTCGTCGTCCTCGCTCGAAGTACTCTGCCCCCAATTCACAATCGAAATGGGAAATTTTATTAAATTGCAGTTGTTTTACAAGAAGAAAAATTAATGAACCAAAAAACCAAACCGCGTTGAATATGCTGTCAATTCTTCTTCTTGTCCCTTGATCCAAAGTAGAATCAAGTCTTCCACGCGTGTCTAGAAAGCCTCTGATTAATTGCTCCCTTCTTGAAAGGATTCACGATCCTCCAAACTTTGAGCACGGCTGAGTTTCTCCAACACTTGTGAACCCACAAAGACCTTTGCAATCCTTCGTCTACCGTGATATGAAAAAACGATCCACTTGATCTTCAATCTACCTTACTCGGACGAAACTACGAACGATCATTGTATGGAAAACCCCTCAAACCTTCAACGATCTTGGAGGAGAAGACCCTTCAGATTTTTCCAAGAAAATCCCACACACTCTAGACCCAATCTGAAACACTAATTCACGATTGAACGTTATCTTCGAAACAAGCACCGTAATCAAACAAAGATTGTTGTGTGTGATTGTTGATTGATGCAAGAAGGAAGAAGATGAAGAGAGATGTGTGTATATCTTTCACTTTTCTTGTTAACCTCTCAAAAGAAATGAAACCTGCTATTTATATTGATTAGTGATTGTAACATAATAGAAAGGAAAATTAACTGAAAAATTGAGTCATCACAGTAATGAGTCGGCTCAAATTTCCAAGTGAGCCGGCCTAAAATAACAGAGAGGCAGCCTGTTGAGACCCACAAGAATTGAGAAGAAAAATATGTTTGATGAGTCGAGTCATGAAGGAGTTTGAGTCGGCTCATCCATACCCATGAGTCGACCAAAATGATGCCTCAGTCAGCCTGTTGGGACCCATGTGGTTTAGGCACCAAACACACTGAATGAGTCGGCTCATTGTGGAATTTGCGGCTCGTTCAGTTCATTTATCCAAAAATTCCATTTCATGCTTTTTCTTAGAGAACCACTTATGCTTTCAATCATGCCAAGTTTTTGACACATTTAAATTCATGCCATGTATCACAATAGGGACAGTCTTACCCTTGAAAGAAATTAAAAGAACATGAAAGACTTTGTCTAGGGTAGGAACTCTAAAGTTACTGGCTCACACCCCTTAAAACACTTTTCACACCTCACAACTTTTCAAATATTTACAAAAAAATAAGACTTTATATACATCCATATAAGGATCATTACAAAGTACTTATAAATGTTTTCTAATCACACACTTCACCTTTTCAAAAACAATTAAGTGAGCTAAGTAACTAAAAGCTCATGGATAACCATGGATATAAAGGGTGCTAACACCTTCCCTTTACATAACCTACCCCCCGAACTCAAGTCTTTTAAAAATAAGTCTTTCATGTTCTTTTATGTCCTTTCCACATGGATAAATTAAAAGTCGGTGGCGACTCTTGCTATCTGTAACATACCTAAAAGTCAGTTCTCCCACCGTGTTACAGAAAGCTCAAGGGGTTTTGATCCCATTCTTTGCACCAGTTCTACCTCCAGGGGTTGAACCAAAAGCCATTATGCCTTTAAAAGACTATCAAGAGTTGGAGGCTTTGGTCCAACAACTAAGAGCTGAAAATATGGAGGCCAACAATTCTTGCCAGAAGTTGATGATCCACAACAAGAAGTTAGAGGAAAGAACTCATAAAGCTGAAGAGATAGCCCGGCTCAAGCAAAAGGACTTAGAAGAAAGGGAGCTCTACTTCAAGAACAGGAGATTGGCTGAAACCCTAGAGGCGAGTCGGCGCCGGAAGGACAAGAAGTCTTTAGATGAAGCCAATGAATCTGTGACCCTTTGGCAAGAAAGATGAGAGGATAATCTGAAAAAGCAAAAGGGGGTAGAAGTCGAGTACCAACTGAAGATTAAAAAATTTCAAGAGCTCTTGGTTGAACAAGAAGAGCTACTCCAGAAAGCCCACGAGCAGCGTGAAGATTACCTTCAGAAGATACAAAAGGTCAACGAGCAGTGGACGATGTCTAGAAAGAGGTAGAATTGATGAAACTCCGAGCTGATGTCAAGAAATTCAAGACTGAGCCAAGTCCTAGCAAAGAGAATGAAGAGGTGTTCCTGCAACATATAAATGAGTTACATTCTTCCTTTGATCAGAGGGATCTCCTTATTTAGAAGCTCATCCAGGAGCCAGGTCATCCAGACATAGCTCAACTATTCCAGGTGGTGAAGCGTCTTAGCTGGAGGCTAAAGGACATTGAGCTTCATAGGGCTTAGTTTCATTTGCTTGTACCAGGACTACCCAAAAGTCTGTTGTGGGATTCCTCTTTACTTTGTGCTTTTCTATTCTATTATTGTATGAATTGGCACCCTTCGGGGAATTCATTATCTTCGAATTTCAGTTTACAATATTTGATTTGGTTTGAATATCTAGTTGTTATCCTTGCATTGACACGGGGTTCTAAGCACCACTTCTCCATAATTATCTGATTTGAGCTTCATGCAGGGTTTTCTTCCTTAAAATCCATGTTTTTAAAAGATATTGAATTATCTAAATACCGGAACGGGAATGTAAAACCCTTGAGAATGAAAAGAACACAACATTGCATGCATTCAAGGGGTGGTCATCCCTCCAAAGTTTAAGCCTCCAGGCTTCGAAAAATACAACGAAAATTCTTTCCCAAAAACTCATCTGCAAGCTTTCTACCGCAATATTGTTGCGCACACCAAAGATGAGAAGCTTTGGATGTACTATTTCTAGGACAGCCTGTCTAAGGGCTTGCTAGAATGGTACATAAAATTGGAGAGGACCGTTGTTCGCAATTGGAAATATCTTGGGGAGGCTTTCCTCTAGTAATACCAATATAATATTTACATGGCTCCAAGTCGGACCCAACTGCAAAGTTTGTCTCAAAAGAACTCTGAAAGCTTCAAGGAATATGCGCAGAGGTGGCGCAAAGTCGTAGCTAGAGTTCAACCCCCACTACTAGAGAGATAAATGGTTGACCTTTTCATGGATACCCTCCCTAGGAACTTCATAGAAATATTGGCAGTCTGTTCATCTAGTGGTTTTTCTGATAGCATCCTAACTGGCGAGAGAATTGAAAGTTGGATAAAGCAAGGGAAAATTCAGAATAGCGGAGCATCGACTTCTGGGGTCAAGAAAACCTTTCGCGAAGCGAAGAGAAGGTGATGTCGAGGCTGTATACACCCAAAGGAAGAGGGGGAATCATAACTCCTATCATCAGGCGACTCCTGTTACCATTTCTTCTCCCACGAATCAACAGTAGGTTCAACAACCGCAGCAACAACGTAAGCAGAACTACCAGCAGAAGAGAGCTCCTCGCCAATACTATCCTCGCAGACCAAAGGATATGCATCTTGAGACGCCACCGATGTCTTATTCCTAGCTTCTGCAAAACCTTCTTCAACTTCAAATGGTCTAGTTGAGAACCTTGCAGCCTCCAAGATAGGGGAAGATTCCTGGGGGTTACGATGATAACGCCCGCTGCGAGTTCCATTCCGGAGCTCCAGGCCACAATACTGAAAATTGCAAAGCCCTTAAACACAAGGTGCAGGATTTGATAGACTCCAAGGCAATCAATTTTTCTCCAACCCCGAACGTGTTGCAGAACCCCATGCCTCCGCATGGAAGGACCGTGGGAGCTATTGATAATGGGGAAGGCTTGAATCTGGTGTACAATGTCAATGCTTTGAAAACTTCATTGTTGGTCATGAAGAGTTGCCTTGCCAAGAAGAATATATTTTCGGGCTGTGGAAAGGGTTTTTCAGATTGTGAGAATTTCGTTGATGGTTGTGACCGTTTGAGATCGGGTATACAAAGAATGATTTACGATGGCAGTATCCAATTTGACAGAATTGTGAAGGAAGATGAAGTCTCAACAATGACTATCTACTACAATCCAATACAAGTTCCAGCACCAGCTAAGGTGACACCTGTGACGTTCACCACTCCTGGACCAATTCCGTACCAAAGCGAAAAGGCCGTTCCATGGTACTATGGTGCCGAAGTTTATTGTAATAGTCAAAAGCAAGATTTGACCTCTTCCAGCTCAGCACCAAGTTAAAAATGTTGGAGTTGGAGGGTTCACAAGGAGCGGGAGAGTATTCGCGCCAGAAACGCTAAGAAACAATGTGGTGCCACCAAGGGACACTGAAGAGGCTCAAGCCAAAGCCAAGGGAAAGCAGCCTGTGACAAGTGATGCTCCGGCGCCAACTCCGATTCCTGATATCACCTTTGACAAGGAAGCAGAAGAATTTTGAGGATCATCAAAAAGAGCAATTACAAAATAATTTATCACTTGCAGCAAACTCCCTCTAAGATTTCAATCTTGTCCTTGTTGATGTGCTCATACATACACAGGAAAGCTCTGCTGAAGATTTTAAACAATGCCTACGTGCCACAGGACATATTAGTGAACCAGCTTGAAACAGTGGTGTCAAGTGTGAACGCCATCCATGGTTTAGGGTTTACTGATATGGATTTGACCACTGAGGGACCTGCCACAATCGAGCTCTACACATCTCTATGGAATGTAAAGGAGATGTGCTCTCTCATGTACTTGTGTATACAAGATCATCCCTGAACATACTGCCGAAGAAGGCACCGATCAAGTTGGATTATGACAGGGTTGTGCTAAGACCGAGCGACTTGGTGGTCTGTGCGTTTGATGGCTCAAAAAGGTCTGTCTTTGGAGAGGTGGAACTACCAATCAAGGTAGGACCAACAATTTTCAATACTACCTTCTATGTTATGGATATCCAACCGGCATACAACTATTTGTTGGGACGACCCTGGATACATGCAGCAGGGGCTGTGTCTTCAACCCTCCACCAGAAGCTCAAATTTGTCTGGGAAGGACAAATCGTTACAGTGTGCGGGGAAGAAGAAATCTTCATAACTCACTTGGCTTCATTCAAATATGTAGAGATGGACGGAAAAATTTCGAGACTCCTTGTCAAGCCTTCGAGCTCGTCTGAACCAAGGGTACATCATCATCAGTCGCCTTATCAGAGGATAGGAAGAAAGGAGCGTCTATAGCATCCTACAAGCAGGCCTTGGAGGTTGTGGAATCCGCGGTACGAATGAGGGCTGGGGAAAAATGATTGAAGTCCCAGAGAAGAAGGATATGTTCGAGATTGGTTATAATCTTGGCCAGTCTACGCCAGATCAGAGCTCTAGAGGTCGGAAAGGCCTGATTACCTTCACCAGTGCAGGGTGGTTTGATCATGGCAGCATCTGTGTAGTGCAGGATGAAACGGTTGATAGTGATTGTGAACTGGACGAGTGGATAACGCCTTGTGTCCCGGGTGTGCAACTCAGTAACTGGTCATCCGAAGAAATTATCTTTGTCACTCAACCAGAACAGTAATAATCTTGTGTTTCTATTCTTTTGTATGAAAGCTCTATGCATTGCCCGGGGCATAGTAGCTCATTGTAAGGGTTCATCATTTCATAATGCAATAACATCATCATTAATAAAGTGGAAGTTTTTGGCATTCATTCATGGTTTTCCTTGTCTTTTATTTTATTTTTGTTTAAAAAAAATAAATGGCAATCTTTTCCATGTCTCCCACTTTTTCTAAATCTAGCATGAATCATCATTCATGCAAATTTACCTTATTGGGTTTCATCAGTGATGACCTTGCTATGGCTCAATATGACTTCGACAATCCAATTTACCTAGTCGGCAAGGAAGGTGACGAAGATTGTGAATTACGTGAAGAATTAGCTAGAATGCTCAAGCAAGAGGAGAGGGTGATTCAGCCACATGAATAGGCCATTGAGGTGGTGAACCTGGGTACTGAAAAGGACAAAAAAGAGGTCAAGATTGGGGCTGCATTGAAAGAATTTGTAAAGAGCCGTTTGATTTCCATGCTCCGAGAATATGTTGACATCTTTTCCTGGTCTTACCAGGACATGCCAGGGTTGGACACCGATATCATAGTGCACAAGTTGCCTCTCAGAGAAGACTGCCCACTGGTGAAGCAGAAGCTGGGAAGAACTCGACCCGACATGGCTATCAAAATCAAATAAGAGGTGCAAAAGCAGTTTGACGTCGGATTCTTGGTTGTGACAAGTTATCCTCCATGGGTTGCAAATATTGTGCCAGTTCCTAAAAAGGATGGTAAAGTCAGAATGTGCGTGTGTAACACCCCAAATCTACCCGGCGGAAAATCATAAATCAGAGTTTCAAAATTCAACAATAAAACAAGATGCTACATTTTTCAACTTTAACAAGTTCATTTAATTTCATGAACATCGATACATAACACTTTAAATAGGATGAAACTATAATGTCAACTCTTATTCAATTCCTTGAAATAAAACAACTTTTACAAATAGGCATCGGATCCACAAATATTCAACTTTGCATCAGTTAACAACTTTTTCAACCTAACAACTTAGTAATAACATGTTTTTCATTGAGACAACTTAAAATAACAACAAAACAATTAAGCGTTCATCCCCCCGAGTGTTACGTATCAGAGCGACGACACCGACTTTACTATGAAAGTAAGCAACGCTAATCTGGAATACCTACACGTTACCAATCAAGGTAACATTCAACAACAGAAAGGGGTGAGATATCGAACCATATAAACAAGAGTATGATAATTAATATGCTAGATAGAATCATACAATTTTCATACTATCCCACAACAACATCTTACCAATCACCCCAAACTATCAACATGTTTTATCATCTTAATTCACACATCAACACAATCAATTCCAACTATAACCTTAGCATACACACCTTCATCAACTTCGACGAACGTTTACAACATATTCAACTCCTTCAATTTCAGCGTAATCGACATTACAAACATAAATATATAAACAACTCAGGCAACATAATCCTATAATCAACTCATCCATCATAATAATATAATCAACTTGGCAACATAATCAACTTATCCAACATAATAATATAATCAACTTAGCAACATAATCAACTTGTCCAACATAATAATATAATCAACTTAGCAACATAATCAACTTGTCCAACATAATAATATAATCAACTTAGCAACATAATCAACTTGTCTAACATAATAATATAATCAACTTAGCATGAACCACTTGCTCGACATAATCAACTTAAACCACATAATCCACTAAAGTATACATAAAAAACGTATTCATCTTGAGCAACGTACACAACTTTATCAATGTAGGCAACAAGAACAACTTTATCAACTCGGCAACATAAACAACACAAACAACATAATTAATGCGACACGGAATGTGACTCAACTGTGCATATGCATGTGGTACCATTGGAGTAAAACTCCCAACTTAAAATATACCAGGTTATCGAGGTATCTGCAAGGGCCTTCAACTTAATAAATTTGCCAATCCAGGCCAACGTGGTGAGCATCCGCTCCAACTTAGAAATGCAATAGATGCCATGAGACCATCAACGCAACACATAAACAACGAACAACTCAAATAACATACCACAACAACGTAACAACTTAAATTCAACATGATTCAACCTTGGCCATTGGCCTACAACTTTCAACATTGGTCATACGACCTACAACTTTAACTTCAACATTGGTCCTTCGACCTTCAACTTAAATATGCCCATCAATCGGGACAAACTGACACATTCAACATACAAGAAAATCCACATATTCAACGCATATTCAGCAAAGTAAACCGACTAAAATTACCTACTAAGTATTATGAACTACCTCGTCAATTTTCGTTAAATTCCGGACAACTAATTTCTCCGCTTAAATTCACTTATTCGGCTAAACAGACAAACTGCATTGTTTTATACTCCACGACTATTACTAATCAATTTTACAAATTATGTTCAATTTCCAACTTACTGATACCAACACATCATATTGCCAATTATACTATCATAAGAATTCCGCCACGATACCAAAATGCCAACACCTGCTAAATCTCATGTTACTGATTTCTTACTTCTGTCTCTCTTAATGATCTGCTAAATTATGCTACTGCTATACTCCACATCTTAAAAACCAATTAACATTATTATTTAATTATACTAAACATTTATGTTAATTTTTATTAAGAATAAAAAGGTAAATAATATTTTATTTATTTTCTTATTATAAAATTTGTATGACTTTATTATATATATATATATATATATATATATATATATATATATATATATATATATATATATATATATATATATATATATATATATATATATATATATATATATATATATATATATATATATATTCCTTTCAAACTAACGTTATACATATAATACTAAATTACTACATCATGGCCCTTGCCATGAAACCACGGCCTGGGCCGTATACCTTTCTTGTATCTTCCACACATGCACTATGGCCTGCGCCATATGCATCATGGCCACCAACATGTGGCTTTCATGGCCTGTGCCATGTTATAATTATTATTGGGTGGCCTGCGCCACCCCTTTAAATGCAATCGGTGGCCTGCGCCACCCGTTCAACGTAAAAAAAAGTGGGTTTCTCACAGTTTCGTGTTTTCTACAAAAATTCCAATTGAACTATTAACGAATCCACAAAATCGATTACCGATTGTCACACAGAAACAAATTCTTCACAATAATTAAAACAACAAAAATCAGCACCCAATCAACATCAATTCAACATCCAACAACATAAAAATCACATAATCCCAATCCCGCAAAATATTTATCATAATCCCGGTTATATAATTCGAATCCCACCCTTACCTTAATCGGTGGCCACTTCGAATCTCCGATCGACGTTCCGATTTGGTTTCCGACGGCGACTTCTCGTAACCGCTTTCTCCACTTTTCCTCGTTCCCCAATTTTTACGATCTCTCTCTTCTTACTGCTACTTCTCAAAAACTAACCTCCACTTATTATTATTTCTTTTATTATAATCATTATTATAATTCAAATCTTAATTGGGCCTACTATTCAGCACCACCACGACTTCTACAATCAACGCCACAACTTAGCCCACTTAATTAAATACTCTTATAATTCCATAATATTAATTCTAATATTATTTCTCCCGACTAAATCGACTAATTACCGACTATCAAATAAATCGTTCGAACCACCAAATCAACACATTCCACTATAAACATGAAATATCCAATATTATTTTCCACAACTTAAATCAACTTATTTAATCAATTCAACTCGAACCAACTTGTAAACATCAACAAAATATTTCGATAATTCGGAAATCAACTTAAATCAACTCAAATACACAAGTCACCGCAAATCAACACAACGCAATACACTTATATTTAATTAAATAATTAATTAAATAAATGGGCGTTACAACTCTCCCCCACTTAGAATATTTTCGTCCTCGAAAATTTATCTGATTCAACTACCCCCAATTGTTTCTTTATTCTGACTAATCAACTCTCATTTCCAAAGGCAACCCACGTATAATACCAACAACAATTCATAACATCAATGTTAACAACAACACAAGTAACAATTAAACAATACACTTGACAACCATCAACATAACACAACGAGTAACCAACTTACAACTTAGAACATATCAACTCAAGAACATACAACTTAATCACAACGTTAATACAACCAAACTAACAACATCGCTGTCATCCGCGTACGAATGACGACATCACGCGCTCGCTGCACACTCTGATTTCTTGCAAAATACCAAGTTTACCGAGTGTAAATCCAACTTACAATCACCAAAATCGACATATCAACAAAACCTCTGACTCACTCCTCAGAATTTTCAACAGGTATTCTAACTCTCGTAATTACCGAATACTTCAACTTAGATCCGTATGATAACACCTTTGAACATTCAACGTAATTACAATGACGACTACTTCCAAATCTTGAATGAGATGTGCTTAAACTTTCCAATTATCCTCAACATAACTACAACTTTACTATCTCTTAACAACACGTCTTTCACAAATTATCTTAATACGCAACATCATTACACCAACATAAGATACAAGGGTCCAACGAATCTCCAAAAGATAACTCATACCCTTCACTTCTAACTAATTCAACTTATCAAATACCCGATTCTTACTCATACCGGCACAACCTTTTATAGATTCTTATCTGAATCAACACAACCAAACAACTCTTCTTGTTCCAACCAAAACCGCTATAATAATCCAACTTATAATTCCACTTCTTCTAATACTTTGCAACTTAAATTTGTCCGACATTCTTTTCAAATCATCGTTTCACATTCCCACCTACTTTCCTTTCTAATCATCTCAATAGAACTTTAAGTCTAAAGCTACTTAATTCATCATTAAACAACATTCCAATTATTCTGAGTCCAACTATGAATTTTCTTATTACAATTCAATCCAAGCGCAACTTCATACTCCCCTCTTAAATTCCAACTAATACCCTCATATAATAACTTGCATCAACAAAACAAACAATACTCAAGCACTCGGCTTGACTTCAACAAATTCGACGTACATACTATACTAGTTAGCATGACACATCTATCCATTAATTATGATTATGTCTGCTATCAACAATAGATTAAGGGTGATCAATTCCTCAATTTGTCGATAAACATCCGGCAACAATAACAGAGGCATCAATCATCATTACCCAACGCCATAGCGTACTTCAACTTGTGCCAGAGTCCGTAAGCATAATGTTTCGCTAACTCTCTACGGCTTATCAACTCCTTCTTAGTCTCCTTAATTCCAACTTCATCAACGATACAAAACATCCAAAAATCCAATACACATTCTCTTATGTACACACATAGTACCACACGACTTTCAATATCCATCTAACACCGGAGTCGTTACAACTAGTACCATCCAAAACTGTCCGTTCCAATTACAACTTTCATCCAAGTTAAAATATTTAACAACACTAATCAACTTCCATCTTCCTCCCAACATCACCATCATCTAACATAGGCCCTTAATCATCCCTATTCGATATAAATCACATCTATATGTGTTCTTCCATACTTTCGCATTTCCTCTAATACCAACATCTTATTTCTATCAACATTCCACACTCGTCTTTGTCTTTCCAAATTTTTTAGCAATAAACGCTCCACTTTGAACACAATTTTCTCTTTCAATAAAAACCTCCAACTCACAAAATTATATTCTAACTTGAAGAGAATTTCGTGCAGATTCTAGAACTTCAAAAATCGCTTGAATCCAACTCACGAGTAAAACGTTATCCTCCTTGCAATGGGGCTGGTCGACAATTCTCGTATGCAGAATTTTCCAAAAATCAGCAACAGACCCAACTATTAAAATGCACTTATCTCCCTCATTATAAACCTCCTGAATGCAAATCTTATATGAAAACTGTAGGGAATTTCGTGAACTTTCCAAAAAGTCCAGAACCGCTTCAATCTGAATCACGGTTAAAAAGTTATGCCACTTCTCGTGACAGCAGCTCGAAGATTGCAAAAACCAGAATTTTTGAGATTGATGAATATAAATTCCATCTCTCTCCATGTTACTTCCAAGTTCTACCAAAAATCTTACTCTACATCCAACTTCAAAAATTACTCGACTTTAATCCAACTACACTCAAGGCATAGTGGTCTACCGACGTTATCCCTCAACTTGATCCATCAACTTGTCTTTTATTTGGAATAAATCCTTCTTTCTTAAGCAATCTCCATCCATAAATCCATGCGCTTCTCAACCCGACCGATACGAATCCATGAATCCATGCTCTCGCCGGTCTCTTCAACAACCTTGCACTCTTGCAATCAACATCCTTTTTGAACCAACTTCGACTTTCCAACACAGTCCGGGAGTCAAGCTCCTCCCCCACTATTTTCTAAACCAACATCTACAGACATCGACTAGAAACTAACAAGTACCGACACTGTTTCACACACATATCGCGTACTAAGGAATTAACAACATTAAACAACATTGGTCGGACGAACCGACCTGCTCTGATACCACTTATGTAACACCCCAAATCTACCCGGCGGAAAATCATAAATCAGAGTTTCAAAATTCAACAATAAAACAGGATGCTACATTTTTCAACTTTAACAAGTTCATTTAATTTCATGAACATCGATACATAACACTTCAAATAGGATGAAACTATAATGTCAACTCTTATTCAATTCCTTGAAACAAAACAACTTTTACAAATAGGCAGCGAATCCACAAATATTCATCTTTGCATCAGTTAACAACATTTTCAACCTAAAAACTTAGTAATAACATGTTTTTCATTGAGACAACTTAAAATAACAACAACTAAATATAACAACAAAACAATTAAGCGTTCATCCCCCCGAGTGTTACGTATCAGAGCGATGACATCGACTTTACTATGAAAGTAAGCAACGCTAATCTGGAATACCTACACGTTACCAATCAAGGTAACATTCAACAACAGAAAGGGGTGAGATATCGAACCATATAAACAAGAGTATGATAATTAATATGCTAGATAGAATCATACAATTTTCATACTATCCCACAACAACATCTTACCAATCACCCCAAAATATCAACATGTTTTATCATCTTAATTCACACATCAACATAATCAATTCCAACTATAACCTTAGCATACACACCTTCATCAACTTCGACGAACGTTTACAACATATTCAACTCCTTCAATATCAGCGTAATCGACATTACAAACATAAATATATAAACAACTCAGGCAACATAATCCTATAATCAACTCATCCATCATAATAATATAATTAACTTGGCAACATAATCAACTTATCCAACATAATAATATAATCAACTTAGCAACATAATCAACTTGTCCAACATAATAATATAATCAACTTAGCAACATAATCAACTTGTCCAACATAATAATATAATCAACTTAGCAACATAATCAACTTTTCCAACATAATAATATAATCAACTTAGCATGAACCACTTACTCGACATAATCAACTTAAACCACATAATCCACTTAAGTATACATAAACAACTTATTCATCTTGAGCAACGTACACAACTTTATCAATGTAGGCAACAAGAACAACTTTATCAACTCGGCAACATAAACAACACAAACAACATAATTAATGCGACACGGAATGTGACTTGACTGTGCATATGCATATGGTACCATTTTATTTTTCATCTACCATTGTTTGATTGCAAAAACGTCCAACAAATTATGATAAATATTGCTTTGCGAATGCATGAATGCCTTATAATTCATGCAGGAGAGTAAAAACATTTGACATATATCTGATGTGTCGGGTGATTGGGATGGTGATTCAGACCATGAACCTGAGGCATGCAGACCAAACTAACTCTCATTTCATAGGTACTATCAGCTGTGTTCATTAAAATGCAGGTACAGGCGTTGCCAAAAAAGCCATCAACATCACAAAGCTTCAAGAAATCTCTTCCTCAGCAGATCCTGAAGCTTGACTCCTCAGCAAGTCTCATCAGATCATCGCCTCTCCAGCAGGGCGACAACAAAGAGAATAATACTTCCTGGGCAGGAGAGTATCATTATCTCTTATCCCCAGCGGAGGGTGCCTTTCATTTCTCATCTCTAGCATTAGTCACATCCTACCTCTCATTCCTAGAAAAAGGTGATCAATACTCTTATTGTCAGCAGGAAATATCCCCAGCGGAGTTCTCCATCTTCCCTGGCAGATTTGGAGATCTGTCCCAGCATAACAATTGAAAGCAGTGGATGTTCTTCCCAAGCAGAGAGCCCCCCTTCAACAAAGGAATATTCCCCACCAGAGTCTCCTCATCTCCAACACGGGAGAATTCATCATTCCCCAAATGAGGTGAAGATATAGCAGAGGCTGAGTCCTCTTCTTTTCCTAGCAGTGTTCGCTCTTTTCCCCAGCGGGTTCGCCAAATGGAGTCCAATCCTCATTGGCATTTCTTCCCCAATTAGAACATTATGTATTGGATGGATTCCCCAACATATCTCTTCCCCAAGAAGAAGATAGTGCACCTAAAGGATTTCCCCAGCAGGTCTCTTCCTCAACAGAGTACCAACACATATGTTTTTCCCAGCTGAGTCAGAAAAGTATCACTTCCCCAACGGAGTTCGGCGGGTAGTGTATCTTCCAAGTCAAGTTCATCCTCAACAGGGTCTTGGTTCTCCAATCTCAAAGTCCAATTTATTTTTGGCAATGAAGGAAGTTCAAAGTCGGTGTATCATTAACACCATCCCCACAGAGTTGCTCTTTTCCTCACAAAGACTCATCACAATCAATGCAGAAATTGGTTCTTCCCCGGCGAAGTCATCGAAGATACCTGTTGCCTCCTCATCAGGAGATACCTTGAATTTTCATTTAGTAATCATCATTACATTTTCATCCTCAAAAAGCGTAGCATTTCCATCATTATGGAAGCATTACGCCATGGAAAAATTCAAACATATGCATACGAAGCATAAGCCAGTTTTGGTACCTTGTGTAACAAGGTGGGAGAACTGTCTTTCTATAAATATTGCGGATAGAAAGAGTCGCCACCGACTTTTATTTTATCCATAAGGAAAGGACATAAAAGAACAGGAAAGACCTATTTTAAAAGACTTGAGTTCGGGGGGTAGGTTATACAAAGGGAAGGTGTTAGCACCCTTTACATCCATGGTTATCCATGGGCTCTTAGTTACTTAGCTCACTTTGTTTGTTTGCAAGAGTGTAGTGTGTGATTAGAAAAATTTCTTTAAGTACTTTGTAATGACCCTCGTATGGGTGTATACAAAGCCTAGTTTAGAAATTGTGAGGTGTAAAAGTAATTTTGAAAAGTGTGAGCAAGTAACTATGAGATACCTACCCTAGATTAAGTCTTTCGTGTTCTCGTATGTTCTTTCAATGGTAAGACTATCCCTATTATTAAGGAATAGGTAGTCATTACCTTGGATGTAATGAGGGACATATGAAGGGACATTTGTATTTAGTCAACTGTAAGGTGTCTTAGCAATACGAAGGGACTTATCATCTTTTATTCGAAGGGACAAAATCATTTACCGTAGGCAACATTGAAGGGACTTGATCTTATAATCTTAAAGGGACTTGATGATATTTTATGAAAAGGGACTTTGCTTTAAGACACCTTACTTGACCTTATAGTTAGGCAACCTGAGGAATAACCCTAGAAAGTGTGAGATGGCGATCAAAGATCGACTTACATGTGTGAGTGTTTGTATTCATATATTTGTCTTATTTAAATTAGTTATTCTAAGTTATTTTAACTACACATAGTTATTCACACCCTATAGTTACTAACCATACAGTGAAATAATATAATTAAAAGGACGAAAAAGTAAATCTACGCTATTACATCGCTTCGGGGCAGATACATAATAATCGAACAAAAAAAACCAATTACATTTAATATAAGCCTATACATTCTTTCTAATAATTAAAATAAAGCTAGAAATAAATAAATGACTAAATAATACAACAATAAATAAAGACCAGAATTATTAGGTTTAGAAAAAATAAATTAGGGTTTGACAATATTAAATAAAATATTTTTTTAGGATTTTAAGGTTATAAAAAAAAGGCTTAGAAATAATTAGTTTAGAAATACTTAATAAATTTTTAAAATAAGAATATAACTAATTAAAACAATTAATGACATTTAAACAAAATATGTGAGAAATTATTAAAATTAAGACAAATTATTTACAAAAGTTATTATTTTTCTTTTATAAAAAATATTTAGAGAAAATAGTTTTAAAGGGTTAATTTTGATTTATTGGAATTAATTTATAATTAGTTATAATTAAGTAATATAATATAGAAAAATAAGGTTTAGAAAATACTAAAAAAAAGTGGAGATCAGGGTTTGAACCCCTGACCTAAGGATGCACAGCTTTCCCCTTTACCACCAGGCTGCGCGTGCAGCTGGTATATATGTGGGACAATGTTGTTTTTGTATTAAATCTGCAAGAAAAATGAACATAAAAAAATAATGGATGGAGCCTGGGATCGAACCCATCTCCTTCATTCACCCAACGCGCTTCCAAACCGTCTGAGCTAGCAGGCCTATAACACAAATGAATCAGAAACAAATAATATAAAACAAGTCAAATATTTGAAAATAGAAAACGCGCGCGCTGAGGTCTTCTTCAACCTCTCACCCTACGAAATTTCCTGCGAAATTTCTTAGGTATTTTGCTACGAATTTTCCCGCAGAAAAACCTATGATCTTGAAAACCTACAAAACATGTAAACTTTATCCAAATTGATTGTTCTAATTTCTTGCCCAGGTTTCACACAGTTCAATTTCATCAATTAATATTATTTATATAGCCTAAATCGTAAGTCCCTAAAATGGACCTTGAAACCCTAGTTATGGCGAAATACGATTACGGCTGTGAACCTCAAAACAAACTATCCAGATTTCTTCTATGCTTCAAGACAAACAAGGATTGGTGATTAGATTCAAGTTTTAATAATCAAATGTATGAAAGAGGAACGAATTACCACCTTCAAATGGTGTTGAAAGAGCCTAAATGATTGAATCCAAATTTCACTTTTGGTTGAAATTTTTGACTTCTGATTTTGTCCTTGGAGGCAGAATTTTCGTCCTCCTTGAATAGCTGCACTCTTAGGTATATATAAGGAGTGTAATTAGGTCAGAAAAGCTGGGCCTTATTCATGGATTTGAAGTTGCTTGATATGGAAGAAATCTCATCACCATAATTGTCCAAAAATCAAATATTCTCTTGCTATTTTTGCCTTGCACGAATTTGGATAGCATCTAATCATGTTAAATGGCTTTGATGATTTCCTAGAAGAAGAATCATGTCTAAATATTGATTTTTTTATTTTGATTTTGATTTAATATGTATTTTAATGAATAAAATTCAAATAAATATTAAATAAAATGTAAGAAATCAGAAAAGGTATGGGTTGGGTCGTGCTTGGTGATATTATAAAGATTGGATGGCAATTTGGTGGGCTCATTTAGCAAAAATTGGTTTTAAGGCCTTATTTGCTTCATAAACTTCCCAAAAAATTTCCCAACTTTGCAAGGGCACAAATCCTTCAATTTTAATGCTATAAAGGTGTTCTTGGACATTTTAGAAATCTTAGAGAGTCCTCTAACCAACCTCTTTAGTCTCATGTCCATATATTTTACCATTCTCAAGTTATGCTCTTTGGAAGTTGTTGACTTTTTGTTGACTTTTAAAAGGACCTATAATGTCTTAGCTCATACCTTCCAAATGAAGCATTTTTGGGCTTGGCTTGTGATACACAAAGTTGTAGAGAATTAAATTTCCTTCAAAATAAGATTTGGATGGAAAAAATTTGATGAAGCATGTGAAAGTTATGGCTGGTCAAAGTTCAGTTGACTTTTCCTGTGAAAACCCTAATTTAGAAACTCCTGATTCTTGATAATCTAAAATCTCCTTGATGAATCATGATCAACCCTTGATCAAATGATGAATTTTACTTCATATACTTGATGTTGGCAAACAATCATGAAGTTTGACTTTGGTTTGACCACAGTTGACCTCAGTTTGACTTTTTAACTACTTTGACTGATTTTAACCTATCTGATCATCTGACTGAGCAAATCTTTTGGGAAAGTCTTGAAACTTGACATGGGGATTCTTGAACATATATAGGATACTATGAAGCTCACTTGAAGCCTTGGAAGTCCATTTATCCTGATGAAAGTCAAAACCCTAGTTTAAGATGCATTGCTTAGGAGGATGCATTGTCTGAGGGAGTTGTCAAACTTTCTGACTAATTGTGAACCTTGTGAACCTCATGAGATGTCTTGTGAACCCTGTGAACCTCTTAGTACACAATGTCTTGTCTTGTGGAGGGCTAATTTTGGGGTGCAACAGCTGCCCCTGTTCAATTTTCTGAAACCTGAGGGGTTAGATTGGTATATATGCCAGTCGTGACCTGGAAGGTTGAAGAGGATTGAACACAAAAGCCCAAAAACTTGCACTCGCCGGTGCGTAAAGTAAAGCTGATGACTAATTGTATATGCCTGAGTGGGCTTGAAGATGCCACTTGGAAGAACTGGAGATGGGCTTATAGATGCCATCCATACTGTCAGGAGGTGATAATATCTTGATGTTGATACTGGATATCAGTACTAGGTCTTCGTATAGGTCGTCTCTGAATCGTTTATGCAACATGGTTTGAATAGACCAGTGGAAATAAATCTTCGTGACGATTATCTCTTCTGGAAATATCCTGGATTAGGGAATAGATCTTTGTACAGACCGTTTTCCTACTCTCCAAGGACAAAAGAATATTAGGATTAATTCTTCTGAAAATATCTTGAACTAGGGAATGGATCTTTGTACAGACCGTTTGCCTACTATTCAAGACTAAATAGATGAAATCTTCTGGAAGTATCCTGGACTAGGGAATGGATCTTTGCACCGACCGTTTGCCTAATATCCAAGGACAAAAGAGTGTCAGGATTAAATCTCCTGAAAATATCCTGGACTAGGGAATGGATCTTTGTACAGACCGTTTGCCTAATATCCAAGGACAAAGAGTGTCAGGATCAAGTCTCCTAAAAATATCCTGGACTAGGGAATTGATCTTTGTACAGACCGTTTGCCTAATATCCAAGGACAAAAGAGTGTCAGGATCAAGTCTCCTGAAAATATCCTGGACTAGGGAGGACAAAAGAGTGTCAGGATCAAGTCTCCTGAAAATATCCTGGACTAGGGAATGGATCTTTGTACAGACCGTTTGCCTAATATCCAAGGACAAAAGAGTGTCAGGATCAAGTCTCCTGAAAATATCCTGGACTAGGGAATGGATCTTTGTACAGACCGTTTGCCTAATATCCAAGGACAAAAGAGTGTCAGGATCAAGTCTCCTGAAAATATCCTGGACTAGGGAATGGATCTTTGTACAGACCGTTTTCCTAATATCCAAGGACATCTTGAGTAATGTATAGATCTTTTCTGACCTGTTGTGGATTGTTGATATTGTTTTATCTGCATATAACCATCCTGCAAGGAAAAGGTTAGTTTATGCAATATGTATGCATGCATGACATGGTGCATCTATGTAAATGTATTATGCCTTTATGAATATGCTATGGCATGATGTAAATGATGTATGTATGAATCATACAGTTTGAAGCGTCTGGATATCTTTGCATAACAACTACTGGCTAGGGAAAATAAATCCCGATTCGTTGCTGAAGAATATGAGGAACAGGTTCTCGTCTTGTTTGATAGTATAATATTTATAACTTTCCGTCTTCGTTCGTCGTATTTCTTATTGAAGGAATAAGTTCCCGAGTATCCTGGATGAGGATAAATGAGATGGACATAAATTCAAGGGGAGATGTAACTCGAAGTATCTATAGATTTTCCCTGCTGGGGATTTGTAGTTGTCTTGTGGGGATGAACCGGCGAAGCTTCGTTGAATTCCTACCTTCGTTCTTCCTTAGTAAATACTATTACTGCATTTTCATGCATTTCTGGTAAACATCAATCATATTCAAGCATTTTATGCATTTCTGGTAAACATCAATCATATTCAAAAGCATACATACATTCAAACACAACCAATGGAAGTTCCGCTTATGTAAATAGGGTAAAAGTAAATCTGGATTCAAAGATGAAATTTTATTTATATTACAAAGTGACCTATACATAGGCAATTTTGTACAAGGAGACAGAAATCCTAGTAAGAGGAATTCGTCGTGAAACTTTTTTACAAAACAAAGAAAATCAGCTATGTGAGAAATAATCCTATTGAGTTTCAATTCTACTATTGCCATTATCTTCAAGTATCTCATCTTCTGTTGTTGAGACGGAAACGATTGGATTGATCCTTATCTGTTCAAGCTTGGGTGAATTAGTACAACTAGTTGGGGCTACATGAGTGCTCCACACGAGACATAATCATACGCTTTAATCCTTAACTTTTTCCTGGATTGCCCTTTAAGGTTTTCAATCCACCGGGATACCCTTTTTTGCCCAAGCCTCCTTTTCAGGTTTTCGACTTGCCGGGTGTACATTTTATTATATATATCCCTAATTTTTGCCCGAACCCTTTTGGTTCGCCGGGATGCCCTTATTTTTGCCTAGGCCAGTCAACCTAGCGGGTCTCTTTTTATGCGTAGTATTTTTTAACTATGTCTGTGTTTACAAGCTGTGGGAAGTCTTCACCATCCATAGTAGTGAGCATCATGGCACCTCCTGAGAATACTATTTTGACTACAAATGGTCCTTCATATGTAGGAGTCCACTTGCCCCTAGGATCACCCTGTGGTAATATGATACGCTTGATTACCAAGTCACCAACTTGATATACCTTTGGCTTAACCTTCTTATTGAAATCCTTGATCATCCGTTTCTGGTACATCTGACCATGACAAACAGCTGCCAACCTCTTCTCATCAATCAAATTTATCTGGTCAAGCCGAGTCTGAATCCACTCATCTTCATCCAAGCCTGCATCCTTCATGATTCTTAAGGAAGGGATCTGAACTTCAATGGCAAAAACTGCTTCCATACCATAGACTAAGGAGAATGGGGTTGCCCCTGTCGAAGTACGTATTGTAGTACGATAGCCATGAAGAGCAAATGGTAACATCTCATGCCAATCTTTGTGTCGCTCCCGACAAATGAAACATGGGTCATATGAAGGTACAGACGCGAACGGTCGGCGAAGGGAACAGTGAGAACACACAGCCGTGAACTCACTGGAGATGAAAAGAGTCGCCAGCTAGGCATTTTTATCCCGGAGGAAAGGCAATGCTGCATAGACCTAGAAAGATACGGATAAGACGGTTTGCGAACCAGAGAGACTGAGAAAGGGGGTTGGTTACAACCTGGGAAGGTATTAGCACCCAGATTGTCCGTCGTACTCGACGGGATCCACGCTTAAAAGATTTGTGTTTTAAAGGGGTAGTGTCAGTGCAATTTGTGTGTAAAGAGCTGGAAAAGGATGTACATGTGTCAGTGTAAAGTGTATAAGTGATATGAAGTATGAAAGTGTCAGTGTAAGAAAGGAGTGAAATGCTCAAGATCATGAGGCTAAAGAATGAAGCTAGAAGGAGGGGGAATGTACAGAGACTTTTGTTCGATAACCGTTAAGTTATGCCTACGTATCCTCTCGTGCAATGAGGAAGTCAGAACACCGTAGTTCGACCCAAAGAGACTGATAGATGAATTGACTTGTGAACTGCTTACTTGCCTATGCTCAAGTGTATGATCTGTCTGGCACAGATGCTAACTGTCTTGCATTAGACGGAAGAAGCAAGTTCTCGTTTGTGAGTGAAGGTGATGAGAAAAGAATCCCGGAGGAGACGATTATTGTTTGTTTTTTTTGTTTTCAGTCTTTTATTGCTTTTTGAAGTTTGTCATAAGATAATGAGCTTAAGTCTAAACCAATGGATTTAGTAATCTCATCACATCTTCCCTCTGATTAGGGGTAATGAGAATACCTTAAGTGTGAAGTCAGATTCTCACACTTAATCACCTTTGGTGTAGGATTAAGATCATTAACCTACTTGTGATTATTTAGATGTTTTTGTTGTTTTTGTTTAGTGTTGAGTAATGAGGTTAAGCCATAATCAAGGATTAAACAGACTCATTACACTATCCTAAAAGAAGGATAATAGATGAGAGTGTTTAAGCTGAGGAAGGCTCCTCAACTTAATCCATGATTAGGGATTAAACCCATGACAAAACAAGCCTTTGATTAAGTGGATTTTATTTAGTGGTATGATGATGAAGTGATTTTTATGATTTGTAAGACAACTTGAGGGGGACTTGTCCATTAACACTAGGGTTAGTCCTTCTTAACCACTTAAGGAAGAATTAGAACCCTAATGCAAGGCCCAAGTTACAAGTGTTATGTCTTGATGATTATTAGATGAATTGATTAAGGGATTTAAACACCTTAAGGGTTCAAGACTTAGGATTAAAGTTATACACTCCGTCCTAAGAGAAGGATGCAGGCATGAGCTTAATCACAAAGTCTTAAAGCCTTTAGGGTTTAGTCCCTGATTATGAGGTGAGAAGAGAGGACTCAAAGAGAGACACAAAGGTAAAACTAAGAGGGGATACTAATCAAAACCCTAATTCATTGTCATGCTTGGATGATCCTAAGGTTTGTGAGGTTTTCAAGAACAATCTTCAGAAGAACCACCAGGAAGCAGATGAACAAGAACAAGAGAAGCAAAGTGACTTGCTTCATTCAAGAAGTCAAGTCACTTGAAGAAAGAAAGTGGGAGGAAGAAGAATGAGCAAGCTCAAACTCAAACACACATAAAAATGCAGCAATGGATGCAAGAGAGATGAAAAGAAAAGTTATGAGAAGTGAAGGCAAATTCATTTCTCAAGTTTACTTACCACCTGAAAAAGTTAGAAAGAAATGCAATGCAATGCAAGATGAAATGAAATGGCATGATGCTAGACCAAACCAGAAGCATGTTGATGATGATTATGATGTTATGAGGTGCTGCAAACATGAGACAAGGCATGGAGATGTTCATACAAGATTATGAATGCAAATGATGCAAGTTAAGGAGCATGAACAAACATGAAAAGTTATGAAGCATACAAGACAAATGACATGGCAAACATAAGATGCAATGATCAAAGATGCTTTATACATGTCTTAAGATGTCAAATGAATCACAAGAATGCACAAAATGCAATGACAAGTCATGTTATGCAAGGAAATGCAAGAAGGATGCAAAAGAAAGCCCAAATTAGGGTTCATGGATCAAACATCAAACAAAAAACCAAAACAGAAACAAACCCTAAGATAAAAAATGGAAAATGCTACCCAAAGAAACCCTAAACCTATAATGAACCACTGCCCAAAGGGGAGCTCTCAACTCTCAACCAAACTCAAGATATGATTTTCACAAGTTATTAGGGTTTTTTAGGGTTCTCAACAAAAGAAATGCCAAACAAATGGAAAATGCAAGATCAAATCATGGCCTTTTTACCCTAGAAACTACATGCTAAACATAAAACAATGCAAGAAGAATCAATGTCTCAACCTTCTCCAATAGGCAGAAATGAATTTTTGAACTTATGATCAAAATAATGCACAAAAAATGATTTAATTCAATGAAAAATTCTTAAAATGCATCAAGATCAAAAAAGAAATTTGGTTTGAAGGTTGGACAATGTTTCTAAATGTCTTAGAACATTTCATGAATTTTTTTGTAATTTTTAAATACCTAAAAGTATTTTTAATTAATTAATCCCCATTAATCAATTAAAAATAATCTTTTAAATATTTAAAAATACTTTTTTAATGATTAAAAATAAAATAAAAATATTTTTGTGTCATAAAAATTAATAAAACTCAGAGGAAAAAGTTTCATAATTTTTAAGGATTTTTAACTATTTTAAAATGATTATGCAAAATAAATGGAAAGAAAATGAATAAAAATTAAATAAAATGAAAGTATGCAGCATGAAGGGTTGAGATTCAATCTGGAAAGGGGACCATTGACCACGCGCCAAATCCAGTGGCCCACGTTTAAACTGACTAAATTCAATTAATTAAACTAATTAAAGTGATTAGGGTTTAATGACCACATCTGGACCCTTTATGCGCGCGGGAAGTCAACTTGTTCAACGCATCTGAGGGCTCAAATTCAAACTAACATTAATTACGTGATTAGGGCACAAATGACTCTCAGGTGGCCGGAGAAGACTTCCGGTCGTCTTCTCCGGCCAGCTCTCACCTGAAAACTACCCAAATCCCTCAAAACGCATCAAAAATGAAAAACAAGAACTGGGAAATGATCCTCACATCCTCACGAATCAAACCCCCATCCTAAAACACATTTATATTTCCTAAATGAGCTGAATCGAAGAAAAAGAAAACTAGGTCACGCAAGCTTCAGACGCAAATTAAATGCTCATTTCGAAACCATTTTCAAAACCAATGGTACCAGAATGATCAGCAAGACATGAAGAACAAGTTTGTAACAAGAAAAATGATTTCTGGAAAAATTATTTTCGAGCTACCTGAGATTTGGAGCTTTCAACTTGAGGACTTTCTGGCCACTTTTCCTTGTGCAAACCACTCCACTTGATCCCCCAAAGATGTTTGAGTGCTCAAAATGAGTTTGTGCTGGCTGGATAATGAGTTTCGAAAGCTTCTGCTCAAGCTTGATCAGAAATGGCAATGGAGGTTCTGGCTCTTTCAGGTCATTGTGAATGATGGTTTGAGGTCCAAATGATGTATGGAGAAGCTTTGCAAGGTTTGTTTGGCTGTTTGTGAGCTAGGATGGAAGATTCGAATGGAACTGCAAACTGAAGTGAGAAATGGCAGTGGGATCTCTTGGCTGTTTCAGGCTTGTGTTCTTGGTGTTTTGTGATCTATGAGGCAGGGTGAGTTGAATGGAGGAAAAGGTTTGAGTGTTTTCAGGCTGTATAGAGAAATTCGAAAGCTTATGCAAAATGGAAGGTTTTTGTGAATGTGTGTAGTGTGATGGTTTCAGCCTTGCCTCTTGTTATGGCTAGCTTGCAAATTGATAACATAAACAAATCTGATTGGCTGGATGATGTGACTTGTGCTTTTGTGATTGGTAAGTTTGCTTTTGCCAAAAGTCAAAAATCTTGTAAGAGAAGCATGGGCTTGATACTAGCTTGGTACAAGGCTAGGTCTGGCGCATCATGGTGTGGTGAGAGAGCCAGCAAGGTCCAAAGGCCAAGGCAGCAAGTTGAGGGAGCATGATCATGAGTTTTTGCAAGTTGTGACATTTTGGTTCACATGTGAAGAAAACCTTGTTACACAAACCAAACCATAGGAAAACTTGATCCAATTCTGATTTTCAGCACTTAGAGAATGTTTATGTGTTGGTTTGAAATGAATTAGAGGCTACATTTGGCTTTGGTTCAAGACTTTGCAAAATTTCCATTTGAAGCATGCCTTAGAAATTAATGATTTTTGCCAACTTTGCATTGCCATAACTTTTGATCCAAGAAGAGTTTGATCATGTTCTTGTACTTTTTGAAAAGGGAAAAATGAGATCTACAACTTTCATGACCAAAGTTTTTCCATTTGAAGCCTTTTTGGATCAAGAATCAAAGCTTGAAAAAATGACCTAAAATGATGCATTCTTGAAAAGTCAACAATGCCCAAAAAGTCAACATTTGCAAAAACCCTAAATTCTTGATTTCTATGAACTTCAACCTTCTTCCATGATCAAATAAAGATCATATACACTCAAAATGATGAAGATCACCCATTGGTTGGGTCATTGGGGGCCTCAGATGCCCTGATTTTGCACTGACTTGTCCAGAAAGTCAACTCTTGATCAGATAACTTCCCCATGGAATTTCTTCATGAAAATTGATATGCATACTCCCTATACCATATAGAGATCAATGGAAACAAAAATGACCAAAAAATTTGGAGTTATGGCCTCTGAAACCAAAACCCTAATTTTCAGTCAACTGTGCAGTTCAAACTAGCTCTGCATCACCTCAAACCCTAGTTCTTGTGATTCCTCTGCAATTTTGACTTTGAGGAGATGAAATATGATATATGAACACACATGGACCCCTTTAAGTTGATTGGTGGCCTTTGGAGTGGCCCAAGAAGCTTTGAGGTTGCTCAGATCACAAACCCTAGGTGCAGATGCCTTAGAAACTATGCAGTGAATCAAAAATGAGATGTGAGATGATATGATTGTATTTATGCATATGAGGATGATCACAAGCCATGGTGTGAATGGGTGAGGGCAAATTTGGGGTGTTTACAGCTGCCCCTATTCAAGCATGAGTTAGCTGTGCAGGATGTAAGCGACGGCTTAACAGGCAAATAAGATAACTTGTGGTTGAATACCAAAGACAGTCCAAAATTTGCACTCACAGGAATGAAGAAGAAAAGGGATATAGATTGTAAAAGGAAAATAAAGTATATTGTAAAGTGTGGGCGACGGAGGACGACCGTCGAGCAGAGGACGACTGCTGGGTAAAGAGCGATGACGGGGACAGCCGACATGCTGGGAAAGTGCAGGAAAATAAAGCAATGACGGGGACGGCCGACATGCTGGGGATAAAAGGTAGAGCTAAGACGGGGACGGCCGACTAGCTGGGAAAATGAAATCGTGATGGGGACGGCCATCAAGATAAAGCTGTAGCATTCTCTGGGGGTTAATGAAACATGACGGGGACGGCCATCAAGTTCATAAAGGTAAAGTAACCAACGATGGGGACGGCCATCGGGTTAAAAGGAAAAAGGGACCACGACGGGGACGGCCATCGGGTTAAAGAATAAATGAAATAAACAGATGATGGGGTACGACCATCAAAGGTGAAGGACGATCACCTAGCAGGGGACGGCTGCTCTGTTGGGGATAAAAGAAATATGATGGGGACGGCCATCAAAGGTGGAGGACGACCACCTGGCAGGGTACGGCTGCCGAAAATATCAACGATGGGGACGGCCATCGGATAGAAAAGGTCAACGATGGGGACGGCCACCGGACGAGCATGATGGAGGACGACCATCAAGAAGTGGAGGACGACCACTCAGCAGGGGACGGCTGCTCTCAGGGTTTATCATGACATAGGACGAATGTCAGATAATCAACAATGGGGACGGCCATTGGATAAAATGATGAAGGACGATCATCAAGAGGTGGAGGACGACCACCTAGCAGGGGACGGCTGCTAAAATCAACGATGGGGACGGCCATCGGATGAGCAAGATGGAGGACGACCATCAAGAAGTGGAGGACGACCACTCAGCAGGGGACGGCTGCTCTCAGAGTTATCATAACACAGGACGAGTGTTAGATAAAGGAAAATTTGTTGGCGATCTACTGGGGATATAGTGAACACGGACGAGCGTTCACAACCAAGAAAGGAAAGTATGAGTATTTGGTATTGTGTATAGATTAAAGATGCGGACGAGCATCCTTAAGGCTATGATACGGACGAGTATCATGTAGAAACAAACTGACACATGTTCGGAGATGATGATACGGACGAGTATCAACTGGTTAACAAGGAACACGGACGAGTGTTGCATCTGAAAGAAACCTTCTGGGGAATAGTAGACACAGACGAGTATCTATATTCAAGAAGACATAAGTGTTTGACACAGTGTATGGATTAAAGATGCGGACGAGCATCCTTAAGACTATGATACGGACGAGTATCATGTAGAAACAAACATTAGACGCAATGTTCTGGGATGATGGTACGGACGGGTACCAACTGGTTAACAAAGAACAAGGACTACTGTCGAATCTGTGGGGATATGAGTGATGATGTATACAAGATGCGGACGAGTATCTGTATAAGTGCGAGTGGTGTATAGATGAGTGTTTATCTGCTGGGGCGAGTGACACGGACGGGTGTCAAAAGAGAAAAGTATAATATTAACAAGTGTATGAGTGATAAAGGTGTAAGCGACTGCGCTGGGGGTATGACACGGACGGGTGTCAAGAAAAGTGTATATAAGGTATATGTGAGTGCAAAGAGGATGTCTTTGGCTTTCTGTTGGGAGTTATGACACGGACGGATGCCAGAAAGTATCTGTAATACGGGTGATCCTATTTGTAAAGAGTGTTCAGGCGACTTTACTGGGGAAAGATGACACGGACGGGTGCCAAAAGGAGTATATATTGGTGTTTTGATTGTGAGGCAGCTGCTTTTGCCAGGGACTCTGGTGGGGATTTCTGTGTATTGTATTCTATATAATGACAGGTTGTCAATGCTTACAAGTGTTCAATTCGCAACATGACTTATGATTATGCTATGCCTTTGATTTTTTGCCGTAATGCTCCGTATTAGACGGAATGCTACGCTCTGAGGGGTGAATATGATGTGAATGCTATGATTATGCAAAGGAGCACAGATCCAGGATTCGGATCTCGTTGCCGCGAAGATCTCTGGATGATCTGTCGGAAATGGACCTCCCAGCTGGGGATGAGATCACTGGTAGATCTAATGATGCATCTGCTTGGGGATATATGTCACTGATTGACATATCCTTATAATACGGGACCCAGCTGGGGCTTGTAGAAGCTTCTGTACTCTGTTGTGACTTCTTCGTGCGTTGCTCTTCTGAATAGAGGCTGGGGAAGGTGTGGGGAGGTGATTCCCTGATTTCTGCATTCTGCTGAGGAAGAATGGCAACTCGGCTGGGGAATTGTGAGAGGCAACTCAGCTGGGGAGAGCAACAAGAGGCAACTCAGCTGGGGATAAAGCATTTCAGATGCTGAGATTGAGTGTATGTTGATTTGGCAACTTTGCTGGGGGAAGTGGACACCTTCAGTGCCACGTGGAAGATAGACCGAGTTGATAATGATTTGCCAACTTGCTGAGACGTAACTTGCATGCCCCAAGTTGCGTTCTGGATACCTGCAATCCTGCAAAGATAAGGAGACGCACAAAAGGTCCCGAGGTATCCTTTACTGGATTCCGTCATAGGAGTTAAGTACTTTCAAGAGTAATCACATTCCCTGTAAGCATGTGTTTTTATTTTTAGAGAAAGGCATCTGTACTTATGCAATTGTATTTTAGAGATATCAGACAACTCTTTGCAAAACATAAATGTAAAAACGAAACATGACCGAAAATCTGATTTTATTAATTCCTGTGCCTTGAATTGGCAAGATACAGTCAAAGAAACATATCTCCTGAAATGAGGAGATTGTTACAAATTGAGAAATAAAGTGTTGGCGATGCTGACGACGCTTTCAAGGAGCTTCCTCTTCTGCTATGACTCGTATGACAATGACGTTCTTCTCGTCTTGCTTTCTGGAGAGAGTTGATTCTGATTGAAGCTTGATCCTTTGAAGCTTACCAAGTTGTAGGTGATACAGACGAATTCAGAATGCAGTTGTTCGCTTATTCCCTTATTTTGCATGGATCGCCCCTTCGGGTTTTCAATCCATCGGGATACCTATTTTTGCCTGAGCTGTCCAATGCGGCTTTTCAACTCAGCGGGTGTACATTTTTTTATTTATTTCCCTTATTTTGCCCGAGTCTTTTATTCTGTTTTTGACTCGCCGGGATGCCCTATTTTTGCCTGGACTTACATTCTGTTTTTATGTCCAGCGGGTCATTTTATGCGAAGTATTTTTTAACTGCATCTGAATTCACAGGGGACGGGAAATCTTCACCATCCATGGTGTTGAGCATCAGTGCTCCGCCCGAGAAAACTTTCTTTACAACAAATGGTCCTTCATAATTTGGAGTCCATTTGCCCCTGTGGTCTGTATGAGGAGGGAGGATTCTTTTCAGCACAAGATCTCCCACTTGGTACTCTCGGTGCCTGACTTTCTGATCGAAGACTTTCTTCATTCTCCTCTGATATAGCTGCCCATGACAGATTGCAGCCAATCTTTTCTCTTCGATCAGACTCAGTTGCTCGAATCGGGACCGAACCCATTCTGCTTCACTCAGTTTAACATCCATTAACACCCGTAACGAGGGTAGTTCAACTTCAACAGGTAGGACTGCTTCCATACCATACACAAGCTGATACGGTGTTGCCCCAGTGGACGTTCTGATTGACGTGCGGTACCCATGCAAGGCAAATGGTAGCATTTCATGCCAGTCCTTGTAGGTGATTACCATCTTCTGCACAATCTTCTTGATATTCTTATTTGCTGCCTCAACAGCACCGTTCATCTTTGGCCTGTAAGGAGAAGAATTGTGATGTTGGATCTTGAAGTCCCGGCACAGCTCTGCCATCATTTTGTTGTTTAGATTGGAACCATTATCAGTAATGATTCGCTCGGGAACTCCGTACCGACAGATGATATCTCTTTTCAGAAATCTGGCTACCACTTGTCTTGTAACATTGGCATATGAGGCTGCTTCAACCCACTTGGTGAAATAGTCAATGGCGACCAGGATAAACCTGTGACCATTTGAAGCAGTTGGCTCAATCTTGCCAATCATATCAATACCCCACATGGCGAAGGGCCATGGTGAGGACATGACGTTCAAAGGATTGGGAGGCACATGCACCTTGTCTGCATAAATCTGGCATTTATGACACTTTCTGGCGTAAGCACAACAGTCTGCATCCATTGTGATCCAGTAATATCCTGATCTTAATAGCTTTTTAGCCATGGCATGCCCTCCAGCATGGGTACCAAAGGATCCTTCATGCACTTCATGCATCAACAAATCTGCTTCCGTCTTGTCAACACATCTGAGGAGTACCATGTCAAAGTTCCTCTTGTACAAAGACCCATCAGCGTTCAGAAAGAAACTACCAGCAAGCCTTCTCAAAGTCTTCTTATCATTGGAAGACGCTCCAGGTGGGTATGTTTGGTCCTCCAAGAAGCACTTAATGTCATGAAACCAAGGCCTATCATCCCTGACAACATCTGCTGCAAATACATATGCTGGTCTATCAAGTCTAGACACTGAAATCTGGGGTACAAAGTTAGCCGTTTGAACTTTGATCATGGATGAAATGGTAGCAAGAGCATCTGCAAACTGATTCTCGTCTCGAGGGATATACTCAAGCTTGACTGTTGTGAAGAAAGTCAATAACCTCCTTGTATAATCCCTGTAAGGTATCAAATGATCTTGGTGGGTGTACCATTTCCCGTTGGTTTGATTAACTACCAAAGCTGAATCTCCGAATACGGTCAATGTCTTGATTCTGAGGTCAATAGCTTCCTCAAGACCCATAATGCAAGCTTCGTATTCAGCTTCGTTGTTAGTGCAGTTGAAAGTGAGTTTTGCCGAGAAAGGCATGTGAACCCCCTTTGGTGAAATGAGTACTGCACCAACACCACGGCCATTCATGTTAACAGCCCCATCAAACATCATAGTCCATTCTTCCTCCGGGTCAGGCCCTTCAGTGTGAATAGGCTCTTCATTATCTTTTGCTTTAATGAACATGATGTCTTCATCAGGGAAGTCAAACCTCATTGGCTGGTAGTCATCAATGGGTTGCTCAGCAAGGTATTCAGATAGTACACTGCCCTTGATGGCTTTCTGAGATGTGTACTGTATGTCGTATTCTGTAAGGATCATTTGCCATCTTGCAACCCGTCCGGTAAGAGCTGGCTTCTCGAAAATGTACTTAACTGGATCCATCTTTGAGATTAATAAGGTAGTGTGGGTCAACATATACTGTCTCAGTCGGCGAGCAGCCCACGCTAAAGCACAGCAAGTTTTCTCGAGCAGTGAATAACGCTGTTCACAGTCGGTAAACTTTTTGCTTAGGTAGTATATTGCATACTCTTTTCGACCAGACTCGTCATGCTGACCTAGTACACACCCCATTGACTCTTCTAACACTGTCAAGTACATAATCAGAGGTCTTCCTTCAACTGGCGGCATAAGGATTGGAGGTTCTTGCAGATACTCCTTGATCTTGTCAAAAGCCTTCTGGCAATCTTCATTCCACCTGACCGTTTGCTCTTTTCTTAACAACTTGAACAAGGGTTCGCAGGTTGCCGTGAGGTGAGATATGAACCGTGAGATGTAGTTCAATCGACCTAAGAACCCTCGAACTTCTTTCTCAGTTTTCGGTGCAGGCATCTCCTGGATGGCTTTGACTTTATCAGGGTCAACTTCAATCCCTTTCTCGCTTACAATAAAGCCCAGCAGCTTACCGGATCGCACCCCGAATGTGCATTTGTTGGGGTTCAGCTTTAGTTGGTACTTTCTCAGTCGCTTGAACAACTTCAGCAGATTCACCAGGTGATCTTCCTCTGTAAGGGACTTGGCGATCATATCATCCACATAACACTCGATTTCCTTATGGATCATATCGTGGAATAATGTTACCATAGCCCGTTGATATGTTGCACCAGCATTCTTCAGTCCGAATGGCATTACTTTGTAACAGAACGTGCCCCAAGGTGTGATGAATGTTGTCTTCTCCATGTCTTCAGGTGACATCTTGATCTGATTATATCCTGAAAATCCATCCATGAAGGAGAATACCGAGAACTGAGCCGTGTTATCCACCAATACATCAATGTGAGGTAATGGGAAATCATCTTTCGGGCTGGCTCTGTTCAGATCCCGGTAGTCAACACACATTCTTACTTTGCCGTCTTTCTTAGGCACAGGTACTATGTTAGCAACCCACGGCGGATAACTAGTCACAGCAAGGAACCCGGCGTCCCATTGCTTTTGTACCTCTTCCTTAATTTTCATAGCCATGTCTGGGCGAGTTCGGCGCAACTTCTGTTTGACCGGTGGGCATTCTTCCCTCAAAGGCAGCTTGTGCATAACAATGTCGGTATCCAACCCTGGCATATCTTGATACGACCAAGCAAACACATCAACGTACTCTTGAAGCAGATCTATCAGTCGTCTCTTCACTGAGTCTTGCAGGCAGGCCCCGATTCTAACTTCTTTCACGTCTTCCTCTGTACCAAGATTAATCACTTCAACCTCCTCCTGGTGAGGGGTAATAACCTTTTCCTCTTGTCTTAACAACCTGGCTAGCTCTTCAGGAAGCTCATATTCTTCTTCAACCCCTTCATCAGCTTGATTGATTGGATTGTCAAAGTCATACGATGTCATAGCCGTGCTGTTGTCGGTGCTGTCAGGAAGGCACTCTCTGCAAGGGTTAAGTTTGTTCATTTTAGTGATTGATTTTAATCTTGCTTTAGAAAAAAGTGAAATGAAGTTATCATTTTGAAAACACCGCCATTTATTTTTGTACAAAAAGAAAAATGGAAAAACAGTGAACGGAAAAGACTCGTTTGCAAAAAGATGTCTGATATTTCATTAATTTAATCTTGTTTGCACAAAAGTACAGATGGCCCTGGTTACAAAATGAGTCTTGTCATCTTGGGCAAGATGCAAGACTTTGATGCATGCTATAAAATACAGGAAATAATAATTACTCTGCATGAGTAACTCTTATAATTTCCTGGGAAGACCAGTTCGAGACACTGCTCCCCGGGATCTTTGGACGAATCCAATTCTCCAGATTGCGCTCCTCTTCCAGCTCGTCTTCCAGACAGTTGATAGCATCGGGGGTAAGCATCCCCCCACTGACAAAACCAGGCTCTGCAGCAGCCTTCGCTTGATGTTGAGTTGGTTTGTAACCCAACCCAAACTTGTCCTTCTTCTCCTCCACAGCTAAAACCTTGCCCCAGCCTAGGGCAGTTCCTTCTTCAACAACCTTCCGGGCCTGTTGGTAAGACGACATGGAGATCCCTGACACAGCAGATGCTTCATTGACATTCAAGGCTTCAAAACCTTGGCTCATTGTTTCATGGATCTCCCCATCCATCTCAATGTATTTATAGGTAGCCAGATGGCTAACGAAAATATCCTCTTCCCCACAGATTGTGACAACTTGACCCTCCCACTCAAATTTTAACTTTTGGTGAAGGGTAGACGTTATTGCGCCGGCGGCGTGAATCCAGGGTCTACCCAACAAGCAGCTGTAGGCGGGCTGAATGTCCATCACATAAAAGATAGTTTTAAAAGTCTGTGGGCCAATTGTCACGGGCAGCTCAATCTCTCCCAGAACCGATCTCTTCGAACCATCAAAGGCTCTTACCACCAGGTTGCTGGGTCTCAATGCCAATCCATCATATTCTAACTTCACCAGAGCCTTCTTCGGTAAGACATTCAGGGAAGAACCTGTGTCCACCAGCACATGAGAAAGGACAGCTCCTTTGCATTCCATGGTTATGTGCAAGGCTTTGTTGTGATTGCGGCCATCCGCTGTCAAGTCAGAATTGGTAAACCCTAGCCCATTGCTAGCAGTAACATTACCAACCACGGTTTCCAATTGGTTGACAGTAATCTCCTCAGGCACGTAAGCTGCGTGCAGGACTTTAAGTAGTGCATTCCGATGGGCTTCGGAGCACATAAGCAGTGAGAGGATGGAGATTTTGGATGGCGTCTGGTGAAGCTGATCCACAATTTTATAATCACTCTTTTTGATGATTCGCATAAACTCATCAACTTCCTGATCGAATGGAGTCTTCAGGGTTTCTTTGGCAGCTGAATCTTCCTGCACCGGGCCTTTTCCTTTTGCCTTGGCAGCAGCTTCTGCTTCGGCAGTAGGTCTTTGAACTTGTGAAGCAAAGAGACGTCCGCTTCGAGTGAAGCCTCTGCCTCCCCCCGCATTATCTACTTGTGGTGCAGGTATTGATGTTTCAAGAGTGATTCTTTTTCCTTCGCAGTATACGTCAGAGCCATTGTGCCAAGGGATGGCCCTATTGCTTTCATATGGTACTGGTCCAGGCACCGTGACAGTGATTGGACTGATCGCTGCTGCTGAAGGGACTGTAATTGTTTGTGGATCATAAAAGATTGTAACTGGTGCTCTGGTGGGAGCAGCACCTTCTGAATGGTAGGCGGAATTATTTTCAGGATCGTAGAATATGGTAACAGTAGAGACATCTTCATGATTGATTGCTGGTGTTGTAGGAGGTATTGTTGGAAGGACTGATGTTGTTGTTGCTGGAGATTCGAAATGGAATGAAGCTGAAGTTGTAGCAGGAGGAACTGTTGGAAACTGATCAATTGGGAGGACAGGTGAAGTACTTGTTGATGGTGCTGATGAATTGTAGGGAACAATAGTTGCTGCATTTGTAGGAGGTTCTGAAACCGTTGTTGATGAAGTTGCCGGATTTGTCGGAAATGATGTAGTGATCTGTAGCAGGCCACTCTGAATAAGGCTGTCAATGCCATTCCTCAGGTCCTCGCACCCATTCCATGAAATATTGCAATAGGGACACCCTAGTTCACATCCCGGAAATATTTGGTTTTCACGGAGTTGAGCTTTGATTTCCACCAACGGTGTCCAGATCTGATCCACACTAGTTATTAAATAAGACGGTTGGTCTTCTTCAATAGCATTAATTCGGGGACCACCATGGTTTGGCATAGGGTTTTTATTGACATTGGGCGGAGGTGCAAAATTCAGGGCCTTGGAGTCTACCAAATCTTGTACCTTCATATGCAGAGCTCTGCATTTTTCTGTACTGTGACCAGGTGCGTTTGAATGAAAAGCACACCTAGCATTGGAGTCATAGTTTCTTGGTAGACTGTTGGGATCCGGAGGTGCCAACGTTCTTAGCTCAACTAGGTTGAGTTTCAGAAGTTGTGGCAGCAAAGCAGCATACGGCATTGGGATCGGGTCGATCACTCTGTTAGCTTGGGATGGCCTCTGTTGGAATGGCCTCTGTTGATTGTTGCTATTGGAGTTGTTGTTGTTGTAGTTTCTTGGAGGGTATTGATTCTGATGATACTGAGGTTGTTGTTGGAAGTTTTGTTGAGGAGGTTGATAGGCTGGCTGTGGATGAGCTGGAGCAGGAATGGTGACTGCTGCTATTGTCCTTTGAACATATTGGGGCCTACCCCTGTTGGTGTGAATGGCATTGGTCTCGCCAGTTCTTCTCGGGCCTGCAAAAGGCTTTCTTGTACTACTGGACGAGCTTGCACCGTTATCAGAGATCTTACCCATTTTTAACAGGCTTTCAATTCTCTCCCCAGCTATAACAACATCTGCGAAGCTAGTGGAAGAGAAAGCAGCCAACCTGTCAATATACGTTCCCTGGAGAGTGTTCATAAACATGTCTGCCATTTCTCTCTCAGACATAGGTGGCTGGACAGCAGCAGCAAGCTGTCTCCATCTTTGAGCATATTCTCTGAAGCTCTCCCTAGATGACTGTGACATTCCCATTAGGAGAGTCCTGTTGGGTGCCATGTCTAAGTTGTATTGATACTGTCGGATGAAGGCCTCTGCCAGGTCCTTCCAGCATCTCACAGTTGCCCTTGTCAAATGGGAATACCATTCCCTTGATGCTCCAGTCAAGCTGTCTTCGAAGTAGAACATCCAAAGTTTCTCATCCATTGTATAGGCCTTCAGCCTTCCCAGAAATGATTGCAAATGAGTCCGGGGGCATGAAGTCCCATTATACTTTTCGAAACAAGGAGGCTTGAACTTATGGGGGATCCTGACCCCTTCTACCAAACCCATGTCCATGACGTCGAACCCCAAAGAATTTTGAGATTCTAAGGACCTCAACTTCTCAGCTATCTCTTCCAATCGTCTATCATAAGTTTCCTCTCCGGCACCCATTACTGTAAATTGGTCCTCCTGAGGATCTTCTTGAAGTACTCTGGCTGCAGTAGCTGTTCCTTGAATGTTTACAGGAATATTGGTCTCAGGATGTAGATGTGGACCAAACACAGGGGGGTTAACATGTGGTTGCACCCTTTCATTGTTACTTGTGCCTGCAGTCCCCACATGAGGTTCATCTTGGTTCCTCCCTTCTACCAAAGCTCTGAGCCTCTCCTGGCTTTGAGCTAAGTTGTTCATCACTTCCATGAACTGGGTTATCTGAGTTCTCATCTCCAACCTTTCGTTGGCCATCTGGTTTCTGACCTCCGTAAGGTCTTGTTGCATCTGATCCATCTGGATTCCCGGAAGGTTGTTTCTGGTTGGGTACCTGTGTGGCCTGTTGAGAGGAAATACCCGGCGGCGAGCAATAATTCCTGAACATCACAACAGAGGTTAGTAGCAATAAAACAAAACCTACAAAACAAACAAAAGGGTTAGCATGCAATGCAGTTATGCTTATTTGTTCTCAAGGTATCCGGCTTGGCATTCAGTTTTGACCCGTCCAGACCCTTGAAGAGGCTGCTGTTTTGAAGTTGCTTTTGATGTAACCCAGATGGAAACTATCACAAATACATCACAAAGGTGAAATAATACAACTTGTTCATTTTACAACACAAGCCCTCAAAGGGGTCAAAATACATCACAAAAAAGCAAAAGTACATGGAATAGAAACAACAACAAGCAAATGATCAAACTCCAAGGCCAAACTCATCCTCACGAACTTCCTTGAGAAGTGCTTCGGTCACAGGATCAGCCGGACGCTCCGTGAGACCTCTGATGAGAAGGTTTCTTGTTGCAACAGCTGCAGTCAACTTCTTGTTCTGACTTTGGTCCTTAGACCTCTTCACTCCAGCTCTGATTTCTAGCTCTGATATTTCCTTCTGGGCTGCTGCCAGGGCTTTTTCCATCTGTTCCATCTTGTCTTGAACTCTCTTGTCTTCTAGAGTACGGGCCTCAGTGATCCGGACCCACCTGGCCTGACTCTCTTTCAAATACAAGTCTGTCCTTGCTCTCTGGAACTGGGCTTCTTTACAAGCATTCTTCAGAATCTGCTCACCCGCCTTAGACTTGTTGATATAATCTCCAGACTTCTCAATTTTAGTCAAGTGTTCCACCCTCAACTTCTCCAATCTCTCAATCTCCCTCACACCTTTACTCCTCTCTCTGAGGGTCTTCTGCAAGGCTTGGGTTAACTTCTCATTTCTTTCCTTCAAGCTCTCAAACTCCTCCAAACTGATAGTGGCAGGGGGTGGTGCTGAAGATGACTCAGGCATGTCTTCTATGGTAAAGGGCATTCCAGAGAATTGGGCCCTAGCATGGGACCACTCATAATATTGGACTGATGCCACATTATTGCACTTACCCAGAATGGTGATTCCCTTAGTTTGAACATGATCCCAGGCCCAGGCAGCCTGCCTAACAATTACCAGACTAATCTTGTTCTCACAGTAGAGGGTCTCAACCAAGTCTTGCTCCCTGGGAGTATGGACCAGTGCATAGCCTAATTGCCTCCTGAACAGCAGAGGGTTGTAATTGATACTTCCCTTGACCCCTATTAAAGGCACATTGGGAAAGTGCCCACAGCTTGTGATTATATCTCTGCCCTTGGTGCTCTGAGTACACCATCTGATGTCTGCTGAAGTGAGAGTAGTGAGCCTCTTAGCCCAGTTGCTTTGCTGATGAGGATTTAGAAATGCATCTGTCCTGGGTAGATGCCTGAGAAGCCAAGCATGGAATAATGGAGCACAAATCCTCACTAATCTTCCCCTCTGCTTCTCATTTCTCTGATGGACTGAGTAATAGAGATCTCCTAGCAAAGTTGGCACTGGGTTCTTCAGGATGAACAAATGGATGGCATTCTTGCTAATGAATCGAGGCTCATCTGCAAACAACACAGTCCCATATATGCATAAGGCCAGCAAAGCACAAACAGCTTTCCACTCCCCCAGGGAGGCTTTCAGACTAGCTTGAGAAATCAGGAAGTCCAGATGAAATCCAGGGATCCCAGCTTTAGAGGTCATATGCTGCTCAATTAGGACAGGCTCCAGGTGCAAAGCTTTTGCTACTTATCCATTAGCAGGAAAGGCCATCTCAGGGTTGAAAGGGATTTCTCTCTTGATAGGCAAACCAACTAATGAGGAGTACTCTTCCAATAAGGGGCCCAACTGAAAGTCTTGAAAAGTAAAACATATCAGTGGAGGATCATAAAACTGAATGCAGGTGTGGATGAGGCTCCTCTGTGAAGGGTCCAGATCCATAACCATGTCCAGTATATCTCCATAACTCTCCCTGAACAAGGGTATGTGATCTGGAGTGATCAGGGTTTGGATCCTCCTGATGTCTGATAAGTCTGGTTGGAAGAAATGATAGGTGATGTTGCTTTTCTTTGGAGCCATGATGCTGAGGACTGAGTAGGATAAGTGCTGATGAAGATGCTGAGAAGTGGGCCACTGGCTGGCTAGTGCAAGTAACTGAAGTATATGGCTGACAAGCTGAAGCAAGTGCTGGTGGAGACAGGTCAAAACTGCAGATGGGGTCAAAACCAAAACCAAAGATGAAGGTGGATACCCTGAAACACAAATAAGCAAATGTTAATATGATGCAATGGGTATGTATGCAAATGAAATGCAAGGGTTCGTGACTGAGCTGGATCTGATCAAAATGCCCTGGTATAAGTCCATGTGTGTCCAAGAATTCCAGATGGAGGTCTATAAATCCGGTAACCAAGGTGGGGGGACTCAAATAAAGAGCCACATGTCCAGGGTTTAGAATCACAAGAACTATCCAACATGGAGTATTCTTAACAAATCAAAGTAACATGGTATTCTGAGGTCAAGGTACCTGCAAACCTGTAAACAGCCCAACCCCCTCACAGGTGATGATCTAAAACAAGGATCCTCAGACTTGGATCAGTTATGAGAAGTGTAAACACTTCTAACCCGGAGGTACAGTGTTTACAATAACCATAACAATTCCTCCTCTAATTCACCTCAGTTTCTGAAGGTCAATACTAAAAGGTCATCCAGACTTAGCAGGCTTCCCAGATAGCCCTAGCATTGCAGGAAATCTGCAACACAGAGTTCTCAAGAAGAAACCCATATCTGAATCGTGTTTCATATTCCCGCACCAGACCGAAATGGAATGGGAAAGAATATGATTCACTCTAGCCTAGGTGTCACTCAGGTCCCAGGTATAGGACCTTAACTCTCAATGGAACACCCACCCACCAAAACAAGAAACCAGATCCAGCCAGCAACAATGATAGTATGATATAGACAAATGCAATAAAGAAAGCAGTAAAGTAACTGTACATAAAGCAATAAACAAAAGTAAATACAAGCACAAACAAGCACATAACACCCCAGTAAACACAAATCAAACAAGCGCTAGGAGGAACCCACAAAAAGAACCAGAAGCCCTGGTTGCAGTATAAGGGTCCCCAGCAGAGTCGCCAAGCTGTCGCTCCCGACAAATGAAACATGGGTCATATGAAGGTACAGACGCGAACGGTCGGCGAAGGGAACAGTGAGAACACACAGCCGTGAACTCACTGGAGATGAAAAGAGTCGCCAGCTAGGCATTTTTATCCCGGAGGAAAGGCAATGCTGCATAGACCTAGAAAGATACGGATAAGACGGTTTGCGAACCAGAGAGACTGAGAAAGGGGGTTGGTTACAACCTGGGAAGGTATTAGCACCCAGATTGTCCGTCGTACTCGACGGGATCCACGCTTAAAAGATTTGTGTTTTAAAGGGGTAGTGTCAGTGCAATTTGTGTGTAAAGAGCTGGAAAAGGATGTACAGGTGTCAGTGTAAAGTGTATAAGTGATATGAAGTATGAAAGTATCAGTGTAAGAAAGGAGTGAAATGCTCAAGATCATGAGGCTAAAGAATGAAGCTAGAAGGAGGGGGAATGTACAGAGACTTTTGTTCGATAACCGTTAAGTTATGCCTACGTATCCTCTCGTGCAATGAGGAAGTCAGAACACCGTAGTTCGACCCAAAGAGACTGATAGATGAATTGACTTGTGAACTGCTTACTTGCCTATGCTCAAGTGTATGATCTGTCTGGCACAGATGCTAACTGTCTTGCATTAGACGGAAGAAGCAAGTTCTCGTTTGTGAGTGAAGGTGATGAGAAAAGAATCCCGGAGGAGACGATTATTGTTTGTTTTTTTTGTTTTCAGTCTTTTATTGCTTTTTGAAGTTTGTCATAAGATAATGAGCTTAAGTCTAAACCAATGGATTTAGTAATCTCATCACATCTTCCCTCTGATTAGGGGTAATGAGAATACCTTAAGTGTGAAGTCAGATTCTCACACTTAATCACCTTTGGTGTAGGATTAAGATCATTAACCTACTTGTGATTATTTAGATGTTTTTGTTGTTTTTGTTTAGTGTTGAGTAATGAGGTTAAGCCATAATCAAGGATTAAACAGACTCATTACACTATCCTAAAAGAAGGATAATAGATGAGAGTGTTTAAGCTGAGGAAGGCTCCTCAACTTAATCCATGATTAGGGATTAAACCCATGACAAAACAAGCCTTTGATTAAGTGGATTTTATTTAGTGGTATGATGATGAAGTGATTTTTATGATTTGTAAGACAACTTGAGGGGGACTTGTCCATTAACACTAGGGTTAGTCCTTCTTAACCACTTAAGGAAGAATTAGAACCCTAATGCAAGGCCCAAGTTACAAGTGTTATGTCTTGATGATTATTAGATGAATTGATTAAGGGATTTAAACACCTTAAGGGTTCAAGACTTAGGATTAAAGTTATACACTCCGTCCTAAGAGAAGGATGCAGGCATGAGCTTAATCACAAAGTCTTAAAGCCTTTAGGGTTTAGTCCCTGATTATGAGGTGAGAAGAGAGGACTCAAAGAGAGACACAAAGGTAAAACTAAGAGGGGATACTAATCAAAACCCTAATTCATTGTCATGCTTGGATGATCCTAAGGTTTGTGAGGTTTTCAAGGACAATCTTCAGAAGAACCACCAGGAAGCAGATGAACAAGAACAAGAGAAGCAAAGTGACTTGCTTAATTCAAGAAGTCAAGTCACTTGAAGAAAGAAAGTGGGAGGAAGAAGAATGAGCAAGCTCAAACTCAAACACACATAAAAATGCAGCAATGGATGCAAGAGAGATGAAAAGAAAAGTTATGAGAAGTGAAGGCAAATTCATTTCTCAAGTTTACTTACCACCTGAAAAAGTTAGAAAGAAATGCAATGCAATGCAAGATGAAATGAAATGGCATGATGCTAGACCAAACCAGAAGCATGTTGATGATGATTATGATGTTATGAGGTGCTGCAAACATGAGACAAGGCATGGAGATGTTCATACAAGATTATGAATGCAAATGATGCAAGTTAAGGAGCATGAACAAACATGAAAAGTTATGAAGCATACAAGACAAATGACATGGCAAACATAAGATGCAATGATCAAAGATGCTTTATACATGTCTTAAGATGTCAAATGAATCACAAGAATGCACAAAATGCAATGACAAGTCATGTTATGCAAGGAAATGCAAGAAGGATGCAAAAGAAAGCCCAAATTAGGGTTCATGGATCAAACATCAAACAAAAAACCAAAACAGAAACAAACCCTAAGATAAAAAATGGAAAATGCTACCCAAAGAAACCCTAAACCTATAATGAACCACTGCCCAAAGGGGAGCTCTCAACTCTCAACCAAACTCAAGATATGATTTTCACAAGTTATTAGGGTTTTTTAGGGTTCTCAACAAAAGAAATGCCAAACAAATGGAAAATGCAAGATCAAATCATGGCCTTTTTACCCTAGAAACTACATGCTAAACATAAAACAATGCAAGAAGAATCAATGTCTCAACCTTCTCCAATAGGCAGAAATGAATTTTTGAACTTATGATCAAAATAATGCACAAAAAATGATTTAATTCAATGAAAAATTCTTAAAATGCATCAAGATCAAAAAAGAAATTTGGTTTGAAGGTTGGACAATGTTTCTAAATGTCTTAGAACATTTCATGAATTTTTTTGTAATTTTTAAATACCTAAAAGTATTTTTAATTAATTAATCCCCATTAATCAATTAAAAATAATCTTTTAAATATTTAAAAATACTTTTTTAATGATTAAAAATAAAATAAAAATATTTTTGTGTCATAAAAATTAATAAAACTCAGAGGAAAAAGTTTCATAATTTTTAAGGATTTTTAACTATTTTAAAATGATTATGCAAAATAAATGGAAAGAAAATGAATAAAAATTAAATAAAATGAAAGTATGCAGCATGAAGGGTTGAGATTCAATCTGGAAAGGGGACCATTGACCACGCGCCAAATCCAGTGGCCCACGTTTAAACTGACTAAATTCAATTAATTAAACTAATTAAAGTGATTAGGGTTTAATGACCACATCTGGACCCTTTATGCGCGCGGGAAGTCAACTTGTTCAACGCATCTGAGGGCTCAAATTCAAACTAACATTAATTACGTGATTAGGGCACAAATGACTCTCAGGTGGCCGGAGAAGACTTCCGGTCGTCTTCTCCGGCCAGCTCTCACCTGAAAACTACCCAAATCCCTCAAAACGCATCAAAAATGAAAAACAAGAACTGGGAAATGATCCTCACATCCTCACGAATCAAACCCCCATCCTAAAACACATTTATATTTCCTAAATGAGCTGAATCGAAGAAAAAGAAAACTAGGTCACGCAAGCTTCAGACGCAAATTAAATGCTCATTTCGAAACCATTTTCAAAACCAATGGTACCAGAATGATCAGCAAGACATGAAGAACAAGTTTGTAACAAGAAAAATGATTTCTGGAAAAATTATTTTCGAGCTACCTGAGATTTGGAGCTTTCAACTTGAGGACTTTCTGGCCACTTTTCCTTGTGCAAACCACTCCACTTGATCCCCCAAAGATGTTTGAGTGCTCAAAATGAGTTTGTGCTGGCTGGATAATGAGTTTCGAAAGCTTCTGCTCAAGCTTGATCAGAAATGGCAATGGAGGTTCTGGCTCTTTCAGGTCATTGTGAATGATGGTTTGAGGTCCAAATGATGTATGGAGAAGCTTTGCAAGGTTTGTTTGGCTGTTTGTGAGCTAGGATGGAAGATTCGAATGGAACTGCAAACTGAAGTGAGAAATGGCAGTGGGATCTCTTGGCTGTTTCAGGCTTGTGTTCTTGGTGTTTTGTGATCTATGAGGCAGGGTGAGTTGAATGGAGGAAAAGGTTTGAGTGTTTTCAGGCTGTATAGAGAAATTCGAAAGCTTATGCAAAATGGAAGGTTTTTGTGAATGTGTGTAGTGTGATGGTTTCAGCCTTGCCTCTTGTTATGGCTAGCTTGCAAATTGATAACATAAACAAATCTGATTGGCTGGATGATGTGACTTGTGCTTTTGTGATTGGTAAGTTTGCTTTTGCCAAAAGTCAAAAATCTTGTAAGAGAAGCATGGGCTTGATACTAGCTTGGTACAAGGCTAGGTCTGGCGCATCATGGTGTGGTGAGAGAGCCAGCAAGGTCCAAAGGCCAAGGCAGCAAGTTGAGGGAGCATGATCATGAGTTTTTGCAAGTTGTGACATTTTGGTTCACATGTGAAGAAAACCTTGTTACACAAACCAAACCATAGGCAAACTTGATCCAATTCTGATTTTCAGCACTTAGAGAATGTTTATGTGTTGGTTTGAAATGAATTAGAGGCTACATTTGGCTTTGGTTCAAGACTTTGCAAAATTTCCATTTGAAGCATGCCTTAGAAATTAATGATTTTTGCCAACTTTGCATTGCCATAACTTTTGATCCAAGAAGAGTTTGATCATGTTCTTGTACTTTTTGAAAAGGGAAAAATGAGATCTACAACTTTCATGACCAAAGTTTTTCCATTTGAAGCCTTTTTGGATCAAGAATCAAAGCTTGAAAAAATGACCTAAAATGATGCATTCTTGAAAAGTCAACTATGCCCAAAAAGTCAACATTTGCAAAAACCCTAAATTCTTGATTTCTATGAACTTCAACCTTCTTCCATGATCAAATAAAGATCATATACACTCAAAATGATGAAGATCACCCATTGGTTGGGTCATTGGGGGCCTCAGATGCCCTGATTTTGCACTGACTTGTCCAGAAAGTCAACTCTTGATCAGATAACTTCCCCATGGAATTTCTTCATGAAAATTGATATGCATACTCCCTATACCATATAGAGATCAATGGAAACAAAAATGACCAAAAAATTTGGAGTTATGGCCTCTGAAACCAAAACCCTAATTTTCAGTCAATTGTGCAGTTCAAACTAGCTCTGCATCACCTCAAACCCTAGTTCTTGTGATTCCTCTGCAATTTTGACTTTGAGGAGATGAAATATGATATATGAACACACATGGACCCCTTTAAGTTGATTGGTGGCCTTTGGAGTGGCCCAAGAAGCTTTGAGGTTGCTCAGATCACAAACCCTAGGTGCAGATGCCTTAGAAACTATGCAGTGAATCAAAAATGAGATGTGAGATGATATGATTGTATTTATGCATATGAGGATGATCACAAGCCATGGTGTGAATGGGTGAGGGCAAATTTGGGGTGTTTACACTTTGTAAGTGACAGTCATCTTCTGTAGAATCTTCTTAATGTTCTTATTAGCAGCCTCTACTGCCCCATTCATCTTTGGACGATACGGAGAAGAGTTGTGATGCTTAATCTTGAACTGTGTGCAGAGATCAGTAATTATGGTATTGTTTAGATTAGAGCCATTGTCAGTGATAATCCTTTCAAGGATGCCATACCTACATATGAGATTATTCTTAATGAATCGAGCCACCACATTCTTAGTGACAGATGCAAATGAAGCTGCCTCCACCCATTTTGTAAAGTAATCAATAGCAACCAGGATGAAACGATGCCCATTAGAAGCAGTAGGCTTGATCTCACCAATCATATCAATGCCCCACATGGCAAAAGGCCAAGGAGCAGTTAACACATTCAATGGTGATGGAGGTATATGTACTTTATCAGCATAGATTTGACACTTGTGACATGTTCTGGAATGTTGATAGCAGTCAGCTTCCATGGTAGACCAATAATAACCTGCTCTCAATATCATCTTTGCCATGGTATGACCACTAGAATGAGTGCCAAAGATCCCATCATGCATGTCTTCTATAACCTCTGTTGCTTCCTTCTTATCCACACAACGAAGCAAAGTTGAATCATGATTGCGCTTGTACAAAATTCCATTACTCAAGAAGAACTTAGCAGAAAACCTCCTCAGAAACTTCTTATCTTTGATAGATGCCCCTTCAGGGAACTCCTGAGCTTCAATATATCTTTTCACTTCATAGAACCAAGGCTTCCCCTTCGCTCCTTCAGTGTCAATCTCATTACAGTATGCAGGCTTCACAAATCTGTCAATAGTAATCTTGGGAGCTTCATCATCCCAGCTAATCTCAAACATAGATGCCATGGTGGCTAGTGCATCTGCCAACTGATTTTCTCTTCGTGGAATATGTCCAAAGGTAATCTCTTCAAAATATGGGATCAAAGACAACACATGCTCTCTGTAAGGAATGAGGTTATCATGCTTGGTATCCCAATCTCCCTTAATCTGACTCACTACCAGAGCTGAATCTCCATGTACATCCAGGAACTGAATCTTCATATCAATGGCAGCTTTGATACCTAGGATACATGCCTCATACTCAGCCATGTTATTGGTACAATAGAAACAAAGTCTTGCAGTAATCGAGGTATGACAACCTTCAGGGGAAATGATCACAACACCAACACCATTACCAAGTGCATTAGAAGCTCCATCAAAAACCATAGTCCATCGGGATCCTTGTTCAGGTCCGTCATATTGTCCAGGTTCTTTGGTAATAATCATAATGTCTTCATCAGGGAACTTAAAACTCATTGATTGATAATCATCCACTGCTTGATGAGCCAAATGATCAGCTACAACACTTCCTTTAATGGCCTTCTGAGTAGTGTACTGTATATCATATTCTGTTAAGATCATTTGCCATCTCGCTATTCGTCCGGAGAGAGCAGGTTTCTCGAATATGTACTTGATTGGATCCATCTTTGAAATCAACAAATGAGTCAACATATACTGTCTTAGTCGGCGAGCAGCCCATGCCAAAGCGCAGCAAGTTTTCTCGAGCAGTGAGTATCTTGTTTCACAGTCGGTAAACTTTTTGCTAAGGTAGTATATTGCCTGCTCTTTTCGACCAGACTCGTCATGTTGCCCCAATACACACCCTATTGAATTGTCTAACACTGTTAAGTACATAATCAAGGGTCTTCCATCAACTGGTGGAATCAAGATTGGAGGTTCTAGAAGATATCTCTTGATTTCATCAAAGGCTATCTGGCACTCATCATTCCACTCCATTACCTGATCTTTCTTCAACAACTTGAATATTGGCTCACAGGTAGCAGTTAATTGGGAAATAAATCTTGCAATGTAATTCAATCGTCCCAAGAAACCTCTAACTTCCTTCTCAGTACGGGGAGCTAGCATCTCTTGTATGGCTTTCACTTTTGCAGGATCTACTTCAATACCTTTTCCATTGACAATGAAACCCAGGAGTTTACCAGATCTAACTCCAAAAGTGCATTTGTTTGGGTTCAGTCTCAACTTCTATTTCTTCAACCTTTCAAACAACTTATGCAGATGATCAAGGTGTTGCTCTTCATTCTGGGACCTGGCTATCATATCATCCACATATACCTCTATCTCATGATGAATCATATCGTGAAACAAAGCCACCATAGCACGCTGATATGTTGCCCCGGCGTTCTTCAAACCAAATGGCATCACTTTATAACAAAAAGTGCCCCACTGTGTAACAAATGTAGTCTTCTCCATATCTTCAGGTGCCATCTTGATTTGATTGTAACCAGAGAAACCATCCATGAAAGAGAATACTTTATGCTGAGCAGTGTTGTCTACCAGAACATCAATATGAGGAAGTGGAAAGTCATCTTTGGGGTTGGCCTTGTTCAAATCCCTGTAATCCACACACATACGTACCTTACCATCTTTCTTAGGTACCGGTACCACATTTGCAACCCATTGAGGATAAGAAGTCAAAGCTAAGAACCCTGCATTAAACTGTTTCATCACCTCTGCTTTAATCTTTTCTGACATTTCAGGACGCATGCAACGAACCTTCTGCTTCTTCGGACAACAATCCTCTTTTACCGGTAAACAGTGAACCACAATGTCTGTATCCAACCCTGGCATATCTTCATAGGACCAAGCAAAAATCTCCACATAATCACGTAACATCTAAATTAATCTGCTCTTAACACCATCCTCTAATTCAGCCCCTATCTTGACCTCTTTCGTGTTCTCTTCAGTTCCCAGATTCACAACTTCGACTGGCTCTTCATGTGGCTGTATAGCTTTCTCTTCTTGTTGTAACAACCTAGCAAGCTCTACAGGTACTTCACAATCTTCCTCATTTCCATCTTCAGCTTGATAGATCGGATTCTCGAAATTATAATTGGCAATAGTAGAACTGTTATCAACAGGATCCAGAGTGGATGAGGATCTGCATTTTAGTGATGTGGGTGTGTGTAAGAACACATAGTTGATAAAACAAAAATAGAAAATAAAAGAAAGACAAGGAGCACAATATTTACGAAAACGAAACGTCCATTGATTTTTATTGAATGAAGTATGCAAATGAAATGACATCCCGAAACGAGCATACCATTGTGCCCCGGGTAAGGCACAAGGCTTAAAAGTTTAATTGTTCAAAATTACAAACTTAAAAATAACAACACAGTAATAGTATTTACTCCTGACTAAAGGAGATAGGAATAACATCTTCAGTCTTCCAATTGTTGAGCCCATCACCCACAGTAGGAAAAATCCAGTTATCCAGATTATAGTCTTCATCATAGTCACCCACAACATTGATTTGATCTTTCATGACCCCTTGATTGGTGATACAAACAGCACGAGCACGACGAACAGCCTTCTGGGACTCTGCAGTGAAACCCAAACCAAACTTGTCAGACTTGTAAGGAATGTCAGGAAGCTGACCCCAAATAGTACAACCACCTTCTTCAACCACAGCTCTAGCATCTTTGAGGGAAGCCATTGTAGGAGGTACTCTGGTAACCACAGGAACTCTTTTAACAACAGGAGGAGCTTCAGTAGCAGGAACGACCCAAGGAACTACTTCAAATGTCTGGCAAGGAGTCTCAACATATTCACCTTCCACTTCAACATACTTAAATGTATTCACATGACTGACCATATATTCTTCCTCTCCGTAAACAGTGACAACCTTTCCCTTCACTGGATATCCCAACTTCTGATGTAGAGTGGAGGTCACAGCACCTGCCCCGTGGATCCAGGGGCGCCCAAGCAAACAGGAGTACGCAGGACGAATATCCATTACATAGAAGGTAGAATTGAAGACTTGAGAGCCTACTTTGATCGGGAGATCTATTTCTTCATGCACCACCCTTCTTGAACCATCAAAGGCCCTCACCACTATATTACTAGGTCTTAACATAGCATCTTCAGGACTGAGCTTGTTCAGAACCTCTTTGGGAAGTACATTCAATGAAGAGCCATTGTCTATCAACACATGAGACAAGGTAGTGCCCCTGCATTCAATGGAGATATGCAAAGCTCTGTTGTGGTTTCTCTTGGCAGGAGTCAAGTCAGCATCAGAAAAACCTAACCCATTATCATAAGTCAGATGTGCCACACAGTTTTCAAATTGATCCACAGAAATCTCATTTGGCACATGAGCAGTCTTCAAGAACTTGATCAAGGCTTTAGCATGAGCCTCCGAACACAACAACAAAGACAACATGGAAATTTTGGAGGGAGTATGCCCCAACCAGTCAACAATATCATAATCACTCTTGCAAATGATCTTCAGCACTTCTTCCATCTGTTTAGTGAGATTTTCAACAGCTGGTGTCTCAGCTTGCACAGGTTCAACCACAGGACCTTTTTCCCGAGCATTAGTACTTAGCTCAGAAGTGGAAGTAGTAGTTGGAGTGACTGCACTTTTTGAGGTAGCCGGAGGAGAGAAAATTCTTCCACTTCTGGTGATCTTACTAGATCCAGCAATGTTATCAACATCAAGGTTATCATCAGTAACAGGTGCATCAGCCAAAGGTTCCTGCTTTACACCGTGGATATAAACATCAGAACTGTAATTCCAGGGTATAGCTTTATCAGAAGTATACGGAATAGGGCCATGAGTAGTAATAATCATAGGAGGCACTCTAACTTCAGCAACAATCTTCACCAGACCTTCAGCAGTAATCTTGATAGGTCCTTTGGAAGTGATCTTGACAGGGCCTTTGGAGGTAATCCTCACTGGCACTTTATCAACCATATCCACATCTTCAACCTTCGTTCCTTGAGTTAGATGTTCAACCATACCTTCCACAAAGGGTGTCCTCTCAAACAATATAGTGTAATTGTCCATGAGGCGTTGAATACCATCCTTCAACTTCCAGTAGCTATCAGGTTTGTAAGCACAATAAAAACAGTCTTCATTACAACCTGGAAAGAATCCAGCTTGCACCAACTTCTTCTTAATAATGGATAAGGGAGTAGTCACATCTGCTACTGAGGAAACATATGAAACTTCGTCAACAACATTAACAGTCTTCTCATGATTGGGCATGGGAGCAGTAATCACATTTGGAGTCCCAGGAGGGTCAAATTCAATCTCTCCTGCTTCAATCATATCTTGAATCTTGTTTTTCAATATCCAGCAGTTGTTGGTATCATGTCCCGGACAATTAGAATGATAGGCACATCGTGCATTAGGATTGTATCGAGGAGAGGAAGTATTAGGATTCTGAGGAGGGTCCTTCAAAGTAATGAGTTCCCCTTTCAACATGTGTTGCAAGGCTTGGGCCAGTGACATGTTGATCTTGGTGAATTGTCTTCTAGGCTTCTGTTGATGGTTTTCTGGTGGCTCTGGTGTTGTAGGAGTAGGATTGGAAATGTGGACTGCTCCCACAGATTGGTGACTTCTGTTACGGCTGGGTTGACCATACACATCATTAGACTCCTTCTTTCCACTAGGGGGCTTCTTTGCAGTGCTTGATGAAGAGGAACCCACCTGTATCTTACCACTTCTTATACCACTCTCCACATGTTCTCCAGTCATTATCAGCTCGGTGAACCCAGATGATGAGCTTCCAATGAGGTGACTATAGAAAGGACCATTCAACGTACTCATAAACACATCCATCAGTTCCATGTCAGTCAGAGGAGGTTGAACTCTGCCAGCCAGATCTCTCCATTTCTGGGCATACTCCTTGAAATTCTCCTTAGCATCCATAGTCATGCTTTGGAGCTGCATGCGAGTAGGTGCTAGATCAACATTATATTGGTATTGCCTGTAGAAGGCCTCAGCAAGATCATTCCAATCACGAATATTAACACTCTCCAATTGGTAATACCATTCCAATTGAGCTCCAGACAAGCTCTCTTGGAAGAAATGAATCCACAATTTCTTGTGAGCAGTATGTGGTTGAATCCTCCGGACATAGGACCTTAGATGAAGCTTGGGACATGAGACACCATCGTACACCACAAAAGCAGGAACCTTGAAACCAATAGGTATAACCACTCCAGATATTAAACTCAGATCTTCAAAATCCATCCCAGAAGATTTTTGTAACTCAATGGCATTCATTCTATCTACCAGTATCTTGTACTTATCTTCATTAGGATCATGATAATAGTTTGCTTCAGAATTAGAATCTCCCACAGTATCATGGAGACTGCCTCCCTCTTTCTCAGAATTTTCAGACTCATAATCATCAACCTGTTCCTTTGTCTTGACAGGACCTTTAAATCTTCTTCCAAGATTAATAAAGCCTCCTGGTCTTCTAGTCTTCTTATTCTTCTTAGCCAGCAGTGTCTTCAACTCATCTTGTCCCTTGGACAAGTTCAGAATCAACTCTTGGAATTGTGCATTCTGAGCCTGGAGATCTTTGACAGTCTGTTCAAGAGCCATTTCTGCTGAAATAAATAGTAAGAAGATAAGATACCTGTACATAAGAAACCTGTGATGCAATGATATGGTATGTAAATGCGTATGCAATGTTTTCAAGGACCGCAAGATTTAAATTTGTTTAAACAACCAAAAAGTAAACTTTTATTAGTAATAAATTTGTTTGCCCCTTGGGCTTACAATAAAAATGAAATGAATACAAAAATGGGGTTTTAAGTCTCCCATGGACGTTTCCTCTTTGTGTTGAGGTATGAGTTGAGATTCCGCTCCTCGTGAAGTTGTTTTGTTAGCTCCAGGATTCTTTCTTGACTTGCTTTGTAATGAGTCTCAAAAGTATCTCTTTGCTCCTTCAACTGGACCCAGGACCTTTGTAACTCCTCCATGTCAGTGGGCATGTCTGGATGAAGAATGATATAAGAAGTATCTCCTTCAGCAACAGGCTCCATGGTAACTGGCAGGATAACAGGATATGGCATCATAAGAGTCTGAACACGGGATCGTACCCATCTGAGATAAGGTTCCATAGGAATAGTGTACTTGGGCTCCAAAGTCTTGCTGTCAACCTTGTTCACTTTACCCCATGCTCGCATGAACCTTTGACGATAACCTTGCAGATCGTTGTCATAGTCGAATACAATACCCTGAATAAGCATGTCATGAGGACCATCACTCCGAGTGCAACCAAACTGACATAGAGCTAAAGAAGGATTGTAGGTAATGCCCTCTCTTATGCCAAGGAGTGGCACATTAGGAAACTCCCCACAACGGTCAATGATAGTAACATTCTCCATAGATCGAGAGCACCAATGAATATCTGAATGAGAGAGTGACATGATTCTTTTAGATCACCTGAATCCTGGTTCATTCTTCATTACTGATCGAGGAAGGTGAGAAATAAACAACCTAGAAAATAGAGGTATGCAGCACATCAGAGTTCCTCGTGCCTTCGTAGTACGGGTATGGAGAGAATGTAAGATGTCTCCAAGTAATGTAGGCACTGGATTACGAGTCAGAAATATGTTGATGGCGTGTACGTCTATGAGCTGGTCTAGATTAGGGAACAACACTAGGCCATAGATTAATAAGGCCAAGATCTCCTCAAAAGCATCATAACTCATAGCATCCAAGAACACCTGAGCCTTCTCCATCAATACCTTAGCAAGAATACCCTTAACTCCGCTTCTCGTTTCTAAGACAATGTATGATTTCTTCAAATGTAAGGCTACAGCAATAACCTCAGGTTTAGGCTCTTTTTCTAATCCTTAGAAGAGTCTCTGATCAAGGATAGGTATACCCAGTAGTTTGGAGAATTCTTCCATTGTAGGAACCAGCTGATAGTCGGGGAATGTGAAGCAATGATGTTTAGGATCAAAGAACTGAAATAGGACACTCATCATGTCTTCATTGAACCCTGAAGTGACTAGATCCAGTAGGTGACCATGCCTCTTGATGAATTGGGAGTTTTCAGAAACTTGAGAGACCAATTCCTTAAGCTTAGGAGGTATTCCTACAAAGTTGACCTAGATAGTATTCATACGAGCAGAAGCCATGACCTGCAACAAAGAACAAAGATAAATCCTTTGGTCCTTGAAATGGTTAGTGAAAATGCTATGCTTATGATGCATGATGATGTTATGATGTTATGCTCAATCAAAAACATGTGGAACACACAAACAAGTCACACAATAGCCCTAGGTTTGAAGGCTTGCATGAGGTTTAAAGGTAAGTACCCTCCCCTGAAGTTTAGTTGGTTCATCATGTCCTACAAAAGTAACCAGGTTCTAAGGGATCTCAATATCACTGATCCTTCCCAAGGGTGGTTGTTCAGTAGGCAACTTACTTGCCAACCAAAACCCTCCAAGTTTAGGATCTCAATGAGTGTAGTATCGAGTATCAACCAACTTCAGTCTTCACCAAAGCCGGTTATCTCACTACTTTCTAAAGGCCAATATGGGATGACTAGGGTTCTAAAAGTTAGTTAGTGTATTGACAACATATGGCAGCCTCATATTATCCTCAACTTGGTTAAGGAACATAAGCACCAACCAAGAAGTCACACTAACTATGGCCACCAGATCAACCATATCGGTATACGCCGTACAGTTTCCTTGGTCTATTGCCATTTACCTAAGGTATACTAGATCCGGGTTAGGATCTTTCACACAAAAAGCCCAACAAGTAATATAAAGCAAACAAAGCAAACAATTTAAGTGATCTAATTCCTAAGGGTACCCCTCTTTTTAATTTCCCAGCAGAGTCGCCAGTTCTGTAACACGGTGGGAGAACTGACTTTCTATAAATGTTGCGGATAACAAGAGTCGCCACCGACTTTTATTTTATCCATAAGGAAAGGACATAAAAGAACAGGAAAGACCTATTTTAAAAGACTTGAGTTCGGGGGGTAGGTTATACAAAGGGAAGGTGTTAGCACCCTTTATATCCATGGTTATCCATGGGCTCTTAGTTACTTAGCTCACTTTGTTTGTTTGCAAGAGTGTAGTGTGTGATTAGAAAAATTTCTTTAAGTACTTTGTAATGACCCTCGTATGGGTGTATACAAAGCCTAGTTTAGAAATTGTGAGGTGTAAAAGTAATTTTGAAAAGTGTGAGCAAGTAACTATGAGATACCTACCCTAGATTAAGTCTTTCGTGTTCTCGTATGTTCTTTCAATGGTAAGACTATCCCTATTATTAAGGAATAGGTAGTCATTACCTTGGATGTAATGAGGGACATATGAAGGGACATTTGTATTTAGTCAACTGTAAGGTGTCTTAGCAATACGAAGGGACTTATCATCTTTTATTCGAAGGGACAAAATCATTTACCGTAGGCAACATTGAAGGAACTTGATCTTATAATCTTAAAGGGACTTGATGATATTTTATGAAAAGGGACTTTGCTTTAAGACACCTTACTTGACCTTATAGTTAGGCAACCTGAGGAATAACCCTAGAAAGTGTGAGATGGCGATCAAAGATCGACTTACGTGTGTGAGTGTTTGTATTCATATATTTGTCTTGTTTAAATTAGTTATTCTAAGTTATTTTAACTACACATAGTTATTCACACCCTATAGTTACTAACCATACAGTGAAATAATATAATTAAAAGGACGAAAAAGTAAATCTACGCTATTACATCGCTTCGGGGCAGATACATAATAATCGAACAAAAAAAACCAATTACATTTAATATAAGCCTATACATTCTTTCTAATAATTAAAATAAAGCTAGAAATAAATAAATGACTAAATAATACAACAATAAATAAAGACCAGAATTATTAGGTTTAGAAAAAATAAATTAGGGTTTGACAATATTAAATAAAATATTTTTTTAGGATTTTAAGGTTATAAAAAAAAAAGGCTTAGAAATAATTAGTTTAGAAATACTTAATAAATTTTTAAAATAAGAATATAACTAATTAAAACAATTAATGACATTTAAACAAAATATGTGAGAAATTATTAAAATTAAGACAAATTATTTACAAAAGTTATTATTTTTCTTTTATAAAAAATATTTAGAGAAAATAGTTTTAAAGGGTTAATTTTGATTTATTGGAATTAATTTATAATTAGTTATAATTAAGTAATATAATATAGAAAAATAAGGTTTAGAAAATACTAAAAAAAAGTGGAGATCAGGGTTTGAACCCCTGACCTAAGGATGCACAACTTTCCCCTTTACCACCAGGCTGCGCGTGCAGCTGGTATATATGTGGGACAATGTTGTTTTTGTATTAAATCTGCAAGAAAAATGAACATAAAAAAAATAATGGATGGAGCCTGGGATCGAACCCAGCCCCTTTATTCACCCAACGCGCTTCCAAACCGTCTGAGCTAGCAGGCCTATAACACAAATGAATCAGAAACAAATAATATAAAACAAGTCAAATATTTGAAACTAGAAAACGCGCGCGCTGAGGTCTTCTTCAACCTCTCACCCTACGAAATTTCCTGCGAAATTTCTTAGGTATTTTGCTACGAATTTTCCCGCAGAAAAACCTATGATCTTGAAAACCTGCAAAACATGTAAACTTTATCCAAATTGATTGTTCTAATTGCTTGCCCAGGTTTCACACAGTTCAATTTCATCAATTAATATTATTTATATAACCTAAATCGCAAGTCCCTAAAATGGACCTTGAAACCCTAGTTATGGCGAAATACGATTACGACCGTGAACCTCAAAACAAACTATCCAGATTTCTTCTATGCTTCAAGACAAACAAGGATTGGTGGTTAGATTCAAGTTTTAATAATCAAATGTATGAAAACGATAAACAAGAAAATATGAAGAAAAAATGGTTCGGTAAGAGCATTCTATCATGAATGTGACGACAATGAGGATGGAGACAAGTTATGGACATCCCAAGGAACGAATTACCACCTTCAAATGGTGTTGAAAGAGCCTAAATGATTGAATCCGAATTTCACTTTTGGTTGAAATTTTTTACTTCTGATTTTGTCCTTGGAGGCAGAATTTTCGTCCTCCTTGAATAGCTGCACTCTTAGGTATATATAAGGAGTGTAATTAGGTCAGAAAAGCTGGGCCTTATTCATGGATTTGAAGTTGCTTGATATGGAAGAAATCTCATCACCATAATTGTCCAAAACTCAAATATTCTCTTGCTATTTTTGCCTTGCACGAATTTGGATAGCATCTAATCATGTTAAATGGCTTTGATGATTTCCTAGAAGAAGAATCATGTCTAAATATTGATTTTTTTATTTTTATTTTGATTTAATATGTATTTTAATGAATAAAATTCAAATAAATATTAAATAAAATGTAAAAAATCAGAAAAGGTATGGGTTGGGTCGTGCTTGGTGATATTATAAAGATTGGATGGCAATTTGGTGGGCTAATTTAGCAAAAATTGGTTTTAAGGCCTTATTTGCTTCATAAACTTCCCAAAACTTTCACAACTTTGCAAGGGCACAAATCCTTCAATTTTAATTCTATGAAGGTGTTCTTGGACATTTTAGAAATCTTAGAGAGTCCTCTAACCAACCTCTTTGGTCTCATGTCCATATCTTTTACCATTCTCAAGTTATGCTCTTTGGAAGTTGTTGACTTTTAAAAGGACCTATAATGTCTTAGCTCATACCTTCCAAATGAAGCATTTTTGGGCTTGGCTTGTGAGACACAAAGTTGTAGAGAATTAAATTTCCTTCAAAATGAGCTTTAGATGGGAAATTTTTTATGAAGCATGTGAAAGTTATGGCTGGTCAAAGTTTAGTTGACTTTTCCTGTGAAAACCCTAATTTAGAAACTCTTGATTCTTGATAATCTGGAATCTCCTTGATGAATCATGATCAACCCTAGATCAAATGATGAATTTTACTTCATATACTTGATGTTGGCAAAAAATCATGAAGTTTGACTTTGGTTTGACCACAGTTGACCTCAGTTTGACTTTTTAACTACTTTGACTGATTTTAACCTATCTGATCATCTGACTGAGCAAATCTTTTGGGAAAGTATTAAAACTTGAAATGGGGATTATTGAACACATATAGGATGCTATGAAGCTCACTTTAAGCCTTGGAAGTCCATTTAGCCTGATGAAAGTCAAAACCCTAGTTTAAGATGCATTGCTTAGGAGGATGCATTGTCTGAGGGAGTTGTCAAACGTTCTGACTAATTGTGAACCTTGTGAACCTCATGAGATGTCTTGTGAACCTTGTGAACCTCATGAGATGTCTTGTGAACCTTGTGAACCCTGTGAACCTCTTAGTACACAATGTCTTGTCTTGTGCAGGGCAAATTTTTGGGTGCAACACCTTGCACAAAAGCCCGAAACGTTACATCTTCAATCAGACCGAAGTATCCCCATAGAATGTCAAGTCCATTTCCCAATGTGTTTATTTCTAATAAGTCTTGTTTGTTGTCCCCGGTTGAGTCTATGTTTAAGTATAATGGTCTTATTCTTTTCGCGTCTCCGTTTCAGTATAACGGCCGCGTCTCGGGTTATCATTTAAGTACAATGATCTCGTTTCTTTGATTTCATCTAAGTACGATGATTTTAATTCCTCGATTCCATTTAAGTACAATGGTTTTGTGTCGTCGAGTTTCCATTTAAGTACAATGGTCTCGTGTTTGAGTCTCCGTTTAAGTACAATGGTCTCTCTCCTTTCGCGTCTCCGTTTCAGTATAACGGTCGCGTCGCGGGTTTTCGTTTAAGTACAAAGATCCTGTTTCTTTCGAGTTTCCATTTAAGTACAATGGTATCATATTTGAGTCTCTTTTAAGTACAACGGTCTCATCTTTTTGCGTCTCCGTTTAAGTACAACGGTCGCGTCGCGGGTTAACATTTAAGTACAATGATCTCGTTTCTTTAATCTCATCTAAGTACGATGATTTCAATTCCTCGATTCCATTTAAGTACAATGGTTTCGTGTCTTCGAGTTTCCATTTAAGTACAATGGTCTCGTGTTTGAGTCTTCGTTTAAGTACAACGGTATCTCTCCTTTCGCGTCTCTGTTTCAGTACAATGGTCGCGTCGCGGGTTTTCGTTTAAGTAGAACGATCCTGTTTCTTTCGAGTTTCCATTTAAGTACAATGGTCTCGTCTTTGAGTCTTGTTTAAGTACAACGGTCTCATCTTTTCGCGTCTCCGTTTAAGTACAACGGTCGCGTCGCGGGTTATCATTTAAGTACAATGATCTCGTTTCTTTGATCTCATCTAAGTACGATGATTTAAATTCCTCGATTCCATTTAAGTACAATGGTTTCGTGTCATCGAGTTTCCATTTAAGTACAATGGTCTCGTCTTTGAGTCTCGTTTAAATACAACGGTCTCATTTTTCTGCATCTTCGTTTAAGTACAACGGTCGCGTCGCGGGTTATCATTTAAGTACAATGATCTCGTTTCTTTGATCTCATCTAAGTACGATGATTCCAATTCTCCGATTCCATTTAAGTACAATTGTTTCGTATCCTTGAGTCTTGTTTAAGTACAACATGCTCACTTTCCTCGTTTTCGTTTCAGTACAACAGGCTCACTTTCTTCGTTGAGTCTTGTTTAAGTACAACGGTGTCATTCGTCTCGTTTCCATTTCAGTACAACGGTCACGTGTTGGGTTATCATTTAAGTACAATGATCCCACTCCTTTCGTGATTCCATTTAAGTACAATGGTCTCATATCCTTCCGATCCCATCTAAGTATGATTGTTTCGTTCCCTTCGATTCATCATTTAAGTACAATGAGCTCATTCCCTTTTGTCCTGTCCTAGGTCAGCGACATGTTTCAAGATGTCATCCGAGTGTGACATTTGTTCTCAACTCATTTCATCTCCCACATAGCGTAAATTTTCCGATTTATTCGGGTATTCAATCACTCCATGCCTTGAAAGTCTGAGAGCTATTGCTATCATTCATTCAGGTCTATAGATGATTGAATAAGGGCAACTGTTATACCCTAAAATTTGCGCTCTTAATTTATTGTCAACCTCAAGTGGTTATGCTTCTTCATTTTACATGATCATTCGAGAATCACATCACATTCAAAAATAATAAAAAAATAATAAGACAAATCATGATCATTTGCATGTGCATGAGGCATGTGATCGAGCAAGGCTTGTCAAGCATTAGGGCTCAAGAGAAGAAATAATATCACAAAAATAATCTAAAGCATTTCCAAGATAACCCATGGAAAAGGAATAAAAATCCAAGTTTTTCTTCCGTTAACCGGTTAACGCATATGGTTAACCGGTTAACGGGGGAAATTTTGGGCAAAAACTTCAAAAATTGGTTGTTTCCCACATTTCCCTCCATTTTTTCTCTTCCGTTTTTCCACTCTTTTTTTACACTCCACTTTGTAACACCCCAAATTTTCCCTCTCCTTTTTATCATCATTTTCACATCATAATCATCATAAGCACATCATATCCTTAGCATCTAACATAGAAAAATGAGGCATAACACTTACATGTTCTAGCATTGGGCATATGATCAGTCATCTGGAAATTCATGATTCTACAAGTCAAAGTAAAGGTCCAAGTGACATTGAAAAAGATTCACAAGGGTTCCTCATATCCCATACAAGCTCAAAGTTGCCTACAAGAGTCAAGAAGGGTGAAAGATCATTAGAAGGTCAAGGATGCCTATTTCCTACATAGATAAACCCTAAATTAGGGTTTTGCTTTTGAGCATGGATTGCTTGTATTTTTGACCGATTATTGTGGTCAAAGTATTTTATATGGTATTTGAAGCCTAGGTATGAAATTTGGTGAGAAAGGAAGTCAGTAAATTCATCAGTTACTTGTGAAGGAAGAAATTGGTCAACTGTGCAATTAAAAAGTCAACTGTGAGAATCCAAGGGGTCCAATCCCATGTTTTAAGTAAAGGGACCTTCTTAAGGTCAAAGAAGAACTTTGGTGGTGTCAAAAGTCAAGAATCAAGAGGTTTTGGAAGAGTTTCTATTTTTGGCAAATGACTTATAATGAAAATTTCCATTTTTGGTAAGTTTTGCCCTAGTTTTCAAAGGCCTCTTTCATGACCAAGATGACCTCAAATGATTTTTCCTCAAACATGAAACTTGTAAGGCTTTTTCTCCCCTTTCCAAAAAGTACAAGAACATCACCATAGCCTTTGTGGTTTGAAAGTTACGATTATTTGAAGTTAAACATCTTTTAGGGTTTTACATGAAATTCAATTTTCCACCAAGTTGCAAAAGGACTTATATCTTGTTTTCTAACTGTTTTATGGACAAAGTGAGGTCACAATATCTCAATTCATTTCATAAAAGAGGTTTTTCTCCAAAGAAATCACAAAATTCGTGCATGAGCAAGGGAATATGATACAAAATGCAAAAATGCAAGATCATTCAAAAAGCATGATACAAGCATCTAAGGGCCAGGATTAATCCATTGTTAGACTAATGAGTCAAGTGTGATCGGCATGTGCCAAAGAGAGAGGGAATGCACGAGTAAGTTGAGTGATCACACACTTCATGCAAAAATGCAAAATCATTTCCATCACACCATTCTCACGTGCATCCTTTTGCAAACCCTAATCAGCATTGAGTACACATCATATATAAGTTATTGCACATGAATTTGGAAGCTCAGCCTCTCTCATTTCTCCATTCTCAAGTTTTTCCTCCATTTGCATTTTTGCTCGAATCTCCCTCATCTCACACTCATTGCCAAAACAAGTCACATATTCTTCATCCTTGAAAGCTCAGGATCACAAATCCACCATTCATTCAAGTTATTCCTTCAGATTTCTCAAGGTGCAAGTGTGGTGCATTTCTATTTGAATCTTAAGATCTAGAGCAATACAAGCTCTCTCTTGCATTTATTTTTCAAGGAGAGATCAAAGGAGGTAGATCTGCATCATCTGAGGGCCTATCTTGACCTAGTTCGTGTTCTGCAAGTTTCAGGTGAGCTTCACATTCATAGATCTGAATCTGTGATTTCTTGTGTGAGAAATGATCTACATGTTTCCCTGAGTCCATTGATATGTTTACTTTTAAAAATGAGTGAGAAATGAGCTTGTTATATTAACTTTCAGTTTGATGTGTGATTTTGTTTTTCTTCCATTTGCATTGCCTGTTGATCTATTGGAAAATCTAAGTTCATATTCTTGTTCTACGTGTTTGAATTGTTTGATCTGGAGATTTTGGATTGTTTTTGTGAACATTTGTTCTTGCGCATGAACTTTCCGGTGCCGGAGCCCTAGCTCCAGTCACCGGATTCTAGAAAATGAATTTGAATTTGAATTGGAGAAGATGATCTCTACGCCCTTGGATTTGTGATCTGGATGGACCTCATTGCGCCAGCATATTAAAATTAGACCTTCTCACTCACGTGCCTTGTGTTTTTATTTTGTTTATGAATAATACGTTTTGTGTGCCAGCCTATTGTAACTACCATGTGCGCGCGCCTGTTTCCATTTGATCTGTTTGACTTACCACATTTCATTGACTACATAGTGAGCATGATATTGATCTATTGGCTTGCATTAATCCTGATTTTATTGAATTTCCATAGTATTATTGTGTTTCACGCTGATTAGAACTTGGACTTGTATTGCTAATTGCGCCTCGCCCTGAGCCCAGTTGTTTAAAATGAACTAATTTGGGATGTTGTTTGCACCTCCTTTTGTTTATTAAATTTTATTTTATTTTCCTTTTATTTGTTTCATTTTTAATTTTTAAAAATAGTTAGAGGTTTCTAAAAATCACCAAAAAGTTCATGTCAGTCAAATTTAGTTTTCTTTAATTTTGTACAATTTTATTTTCCATTTATTTTTATTTTTTCGTGCATGAAATAATTGTGTGGTTTATTTTCTTTTCCTTATTCATTTTAATTCACATGCTTCCTTGTTTAATTTTTTATCTTGATCATAGATTTGAATTTTGATTTGGTTCTTTTTGCACTGGATCATAGACATGATGTAGTTTGTTAGGAATTTATCTCATATTTTTTAGGAGTTTGTATGTTGAATTTTGTCAAGTTGCTTTTTACATGAACTTCAAAACCCTAATTGCAATGTATGCCCTCCATTACCCTAGTTTTCTTATGTTTGTGGACCTATCCTTTTGGTATGTTGTTTTTATGAGTCTAAGGATCACTTGTGTTTATTTGTGGAATTTTTTAATGAAGTTTTGATTTAATGTGAATTTTCTTGTTTGCTTGCTTTAATTGGTTCCTTTTCTTGTTACATGCTTGCTTCTTAGGCTAGGAGGGCACTTGTGCCAACTCCTATAGGATGTTTAGAGTCCTTTTGACATGAGTATAGATCCATGGTCCTTGTATGATGTTTGCATCTTGATTTGCTTTGAGGTACTTGTTCTTGAAGGTTCTCACACTTGTATGTATGCTCACTTCACTTCTTAGGCCTATTTGCTTCTCATGTTGACAATAGTTGAACGTGTATGCTTCCTTTTATGATTTCTTTTATTGCTTAGGCACCTCTTTTATATTTTAGGGTTCTGGTCTTGAAGTGTATGATGCTTGTTTACTTTGTATGCTTTATGTTATCTCATAAATGTCTTGTTCTTTCATAGTGACTTGTAAGGTTTTATGATGAGTTGTTTGCTCTAATCATTTCATGGTTTTGTATGTGTAGTCATAATATATGAATGAAGTGTATTACTTCTGGTTGTGATGTTTTAAATTGATCTTTTGCTTGTTTACATTTCATTTGGTTTTAATTGTTTCATCTTATTACTTGTGTATATTCTAATCTTTCCTTGTATGGGCTCATGGTAAGTGAAGTATGGATGATATCCACATTTCAAGTCTTCATCTCATCTTTTATTTTGTTTTCTCATTTGTCTTTATGATGTACCTTATGCCATCTTGTGATTAACTTCATCTTTTCCCCCTTTAGAAACAACTTATCTCCTTTAGAGGAGTAAGTTGTATTCTAGTTTCTCTTCCTCCTTTTCTTCTTCTTTTTTCTTTCCTTCTTCTTCATTAGGATAGACTTCAAACCACACTAACCTAGGACTCCCATGCATGATAACACTTAGAATTAATAGTCCCCCTTAGTCTTTTACCTTTGCTCTTTTGGTTTCTTCTCTTTCTCATCTTCATACAAAAACCTAAAAAACACTTTAATAAAGTTTGAAGTGGTCTCTTGTGTATAGCCTTATTCCTTGGGGCCCTCATATTCATTCTATCTTGGAATAGTGTGGGCTTATCTAGCATGATGTACAAGTTTGATCGTGAGACCATTTTCATCAAGAAAATCATAAAAAAGGCACTTCTTCACTTAACCACTAAGACACTTAATAACTTCAACAAGTTAGTGAACTTAGGCTCTAACCCTTAGAAACAAGTCTTGAATAAATTCTCGGTGTGCTTGTTCTATTATTCCATCTTGGAATGTAGTAGCAAGTACAAATTCCATGGAAACGGACTTGAATTCACTTTCTTGTGCCACACTCATAAAAAAGCTTCTAAATAACACTGGACAAACAATAAACATCTCTCCTTCGAGACTTCTCTTCTCATCACCTTCACTTTTTACGTGTGAACTTGCTACTCCTTGTCACTTTGCAAGACGGTTACGTACTCTTCGTCTGAGCCTGCAACACCTGAGCATTGACATAAGCAGTTCAAGCTTAAAACACAAGCAATCTTTCCACCCCTAGTTAGGGGAACTACGGCGTCTCTGATCCTCATGACCAGATGAGGTACGTAGGCAGCGGGGAAGGGCCCGTTCGAGCACTCTTTTATTTTCCCTACATTTTCCCCATTTTTTTATTTTCTTATCCAATTTCAGACTTTCTTTTTGCGGCATCTTTCATTTCTTCATCCTTTGAAATAGGTTATTTGCAAGCGTGGATCCCGTCGGGTACGACGGACGATCTGGGGTGCTAATACCTTCCCAGGTCGTAACCGACTCTCGAACCCAGATTCTTTGGTTCGCATGACCTGTGTCCTTCCTCTTCTTTTCTTTGGTTTGTGCAGCATTACCTTTCCTGTTCCTTCGGGATAAAAATGCATGGTTGGCGACGCTACCTCTTCCGCACCACTTTCGCGTTTGTACCAGGATGGAAATCCAGGGAGCGACAACTGGCGACTCTGCTGGGGACTCCTAACCAGATTTATCTCTGGTTCCTTTGAGAGTCTCTCCTAGCGCTTATTTGTCTCTGTTTTATTGGGTGTTGATTGTTTGATGTTGTGTGTATATGTTACTGTTGTTTATTTACAGTTTTTATTTACAGCTTTATTTACAGTTTTCAGTATTTATTTTCATGCATCATATGTATATACTGGACTGTCTGGTTGTGCTGGTTTTCTTTTGGTGGGTTGGGGATTTTTATTGTGAGATAAGCTCGTAACTAGGGCTCGAGTGCACCCTAGGACTTAGAGTGGTTCCACTTTAGCTTCATGGCATCTTGCTATGTTGGTATTAGTGAGTTCCACGCCCAGACTTGCGACCGTCTTGGAAATATATTGATATCGGAATCTTTCTAGGTCAATACACAACCTTGATAGTTATGTGCATCTAGAGACCGATCATTGAGGACCTTTGTGGAAACATCCCCCTCCATTGGTGACAGTGGCAGACCATATTTTGTAGCAAACCCATTCTCACCCGAGGTCCCACTTGGAACTCGCATAGGATGGCATGGTTCTCTTATAGGAACTCAGTTAAAGCATCTGATCATATGACGATAGTATTGTATCCTATGGGCTGAATGTACTATTGTTTCTCGATTTCAGCGTTTGAACTTGGGAACCTATAAGGGATGCTTGTTTTTCCTGGACTCACACTAAGACCTCCCTGAGTAGTACATAATGCTTAATTAATTCCCTGATTTGGTCATGATCCATTTCTCGGAAATAATGATTGTATTATTGTTATTCGGCTTTGAGAGTCTGTGATGTTTGACCCGAAGCACATCCATGAGATTGGAAGGGGTTTACAGGTTTGCAGGATCCCTTAACCTCATCATACCTCATTACAACAGTGCAGTCCTATGATTGATATGGTTACTTTGATTCTGGAGTTCTTAAGTTATTTGATTTCTGAGTTGGGCTTATTTGAGACTGAGTTCTTATTAATGGGGATTTATTCAGAGGATTTTTTTTCCTGATCACTTGGTTCTCAACATTATATCCAGACAGTCCCAGATGTTGATCATATGCATGCATTGTATTTGCATTGCATCATACTCGGATTAACTGTTTGTGTTTTCATTTTCATATAGTTAGTTGCATCCTGCACCGAGTTCCGGTAATTGTTTCATATCCAGATGGCAGAGAATACAGAGGCTTCTAGAAAAAGGAATGTCCATTACACTTTTCCACAACCAGAGACTGATAGTATTCAGAAACTGATAGAACTGATGAATAACAAGGTTTTAGAAGACTTCAGGAAAGAATATGGGAAAGTTTTGAACTATGTGAACAAGCCTACTGTTGATCAGAGGGATGGTCTCCATTCATTGCTGCAGTTCTACGATCCTCAGTTGCGAGTCTTTGTGTTTCCAGACTATATCTTAGCTCCTACCTTGGAAGAGATTTCCAATATCTTGAAGATTCCTATCGGAAAGGGTATTCCTTATTATGCTTCAGGGAAGGCTCCCTCACATGCAGACATAGCCGGTGCTTGTCACCTTAGTGTGCTTAGAATCAAGATGGGTTTAGAAACCAGTGAAGGAAAAGGGATTGCCTTGGACTTTCTAGTTACAGAGGCTCATTTGTTTGCGCTAGGAAACAAGTGGGAAAGATTTAATTCATTACTATCCTTGATGGTCTATGGGATAAGCTTATTCCCAGGGGAGAAAGGGTTAGTCAGCATGGAGGAAATTTCCATTTTTGTTCAGAAAAATCCAGTGCCTACTTTATTGGGAGATTTCTATTACAATGTTCAGTACATGAACGAGATAAGGAAAGGGTATGTAAACTGTTGTGCACCTTTATTCGCTGATTGGTTTGCTAGACAACTCCCAAAGTTAGGACGATTCAAAGATCTGAAACAAGAGTGGAAATGGGCGCGAATATTGATGGGCTTGACTTCAGATGATATAGCTTGGGGAAGTAACAGGGACTTATTGGGAAAGGAGATAATTGTCAGTTGCGGTGAGTTTCCTAATGTACCTTTGCTTGGTAGGAGGGGGATGATTAACTACAATCATGTGCTAGTTAGGAAGCAGTTTGGTTACCCTTTGAAAGATCCTCCATCTACTGAAGAAGTAGTTGAGTCATTGTATGCACCGTTGGAAGGAAATGAGAAGTTGGTCACTCAGGCATTTCAGGCTTGGGAGGTGAGCATGAGCAAGGGAAAGAAAGAGTTTGGAAAGGTGAATCCAAAAACGTATCCTCCTTTTGCTACTTGGTTACAGGCTCGTGTAGAGGCTTTCCTTCTTCCATTTTCAGCCGAAGCTCCATTATACCCAAAGGAAGTACCTGTTCAGGCCACTGTCTTTGTTGAGAAGTACAAGAAGCTGGAAGCATTAATACAGGAGTTAAGAGTTGAGAATACGGAGATGACTGGTTTGTATCATCGTGCAGTCAGTTCTAAAGCAGAAGTAGAGGAGAAGCTCCAGAAGATACAAAGGGCCCAGGAAGTTAAAGAGAAGGAGTTTGCTGGAAGGGAAGCCTACTTACAAAGGAGAGGTTTGATGGACTCAAGGAGAGAAGCAGAGCATAAGAAGCTTCAGAAGACTCTCAAGGAGGCCAGACAATCCATCACCTGGTTGCTGGAAATGAGAAACAAGGATCAAAAGATGTATGAAGAAAAAGAGAAGGCTTACAAGCTACAGATCCAAGACCAGAAAGATGAGATGGAGAAAGTTCACTCGATACGGAGGGAGAAGACTCAACAGTTGGTACAAAGTCAGCAGGCTTTGGAAGAGGCACTCGGGGAGATTGTAGATCTCAAGTTGATGGCTGGAGTGAAGAAATCTAGGGCAGAGTTGGGACTTACAGGAGAGGAGGCAGAATCTTCTTGAAGCTTAGAGTTTTAGTTGTTGTTTCAAATTACCTACAGGCTTGTTGTAGGAATCTTATTTATTTTTCCTGCACTTTATTTGTAAGACTTGTAACCCTTTGGGGAATTGTTGTTACTCTTGCCTTATTGGGGCTTTGCTTATTATAGTAGCTTCCTATGTTCAGTCTTCTGGTCTTTCTCTGAGTATGCTAAAACATGTTTGTCTAAAGCCATCAGATCTGAATACCTCTCAAAGAAATTTCGTGATGGAAAGTCAACTTCCAAAAGCCATCTGGATCATTCCCTGCTAAAATACCAGAACTGGGGCACCAAATGCCTGACCATGGAAACACAAATAGTTGCATTGCATGCATATAACCTTATGTTTGTTTTGTAGGTACAGTTACCAGATTTCTAATGTCTCATTTCAGGCACTATAGCTCCAAAGAAAGTTCCCAAGAAGATTCACAGATATCCAACAAAGGAGAACAAAGAAAGAGTGATGGATTAGATGCAGGCTGATTTGGCAGACTTATATACAATAATGGATCAGTTCATGACCCTTATGGCTGGTATGGGTCAGACTCACGAATGCTTGCGAGAGTTGGTAGAAGGAAATCAAGCTAGGAACAATGGTCAAGGAGATGGAGGCAATCACAATGGGGTAGGCGCCCGTCATGTTGAAATTCCTGTGGTACAACCTGGTGTTACTATTATCAATGATGGAGTGAACAATCTTCAGATGGATGGACAAGATGAACAGTTTACACTGTTAGATGAGGCTGAAGGACAAGGGGCTAATATGAATCGTCGCTTTAAAGCGATGGATGAACAAATCCGTTCTATCCAATCCCAGAACTCCTTGGGATTTGATATTACTGATTTGGGGCTGGTGCCCGGGGTGAGGATCCCTTACAAGTTTAAGGCTCTTACGTTTGATAAGTACAACGACAATGCATGTCCAAAAACTCATCTTCAATCTTTCGTCAGAAGAATAGCTGCCCATACGGATGACGAAAAGCTATGGATGTATTATTACCAAGATAGTCTTATTGGGGCATCTTTGGAATGGTATATGAAGTTAAGCAGGGTTACTGTCAGAAGTTGGAAAGATTTGGCGGAGGCATTTGTTAAGCAATATCAATATAACCTGGACATGGCTCCTAATCACACGCAGGTGAAAAGCATGTCACATAATGAAAAAGAGAGTTTTAAAGAGTATGCTCAAAGATGGCGCCAGCTTACGGCCAGGGTACAACCTCCACTGTTAGAAAACGAGATGGCTGACATGTTCATGGGAACTTTGCAAGGAGTGTTCATTGAATGTTTAGCGTCATGTTCGGTGACCAAATTTAATGATATTGTTATATCAGGGGATAGGGTCGAAACCTTATTGAAGATGGGTAAGATTCAAGATAATGGAGCTGGAAGTTCTTTTGGAGCAAGAAAGCCTTTTGTTGGCCCTCAAAGAAGAAGAGAAGGGAAGATTAATGTTGTCTATGGAAGAGGAAGGGGTCGTGGATACATGAATTCATATGACCAAGTGGCAACTGTCACTATACCCACAAGTCCTACTCCTCAACCGCAACAACAACGTAACAATTATCAACAGAGGCCTTACCAACAACGTCAGCCTCGCCCTGTTGATCCTATTTTCGAAGCTATTCCTATGACCTATACAACATTGTTACAGAGGTTGATAGACTTGAACATGATACAACTGAGGACGTTGGCTCCACCACCACCAGATGATCTTCCACCAGGGTATGACGCTAATGTAAGATGTGTTTTTCACTCAGGAGCTCTGGGACACTCAACAGAAAAATGTAGGGCATTGAATAACAAAGTTTAGGACTTGATAGATTCGAAGGCTATCAACTTTGCGCCACCACCAAATGTTAATTCTAATCCTATCCCTAATCATGGTGGGGCTAGGATTAATGTTGTTGAAGGTGGAGAGCACTTGAATTTGATTCTGGATATAAAGGAGGTGAGGACCCCCCCCTCTTGTTTGTGAAGGAAAGGTTATTAAGAGGATATGAATTTCCTGGATGTGATTTTGATTGTGAAGAATGTGAGATGTCTGTTAATGGCTGTGATAAATTGAGAACGGGGCTTCAAAATTTGATAAATGAAGGGACATTGCAGTTTGACAAAGTTAACAAACAAAGTGATTGTGTTTCTATTGTGACTATCTTCTATGATCCAACCGATATGCCAGTCCCAGTCTGGAGGGAGCCTGTTACAATCTATGTGCCATAGGAAGTCAGTCCTGTTACAATCACTATGCCTGGTCCCATACCGTATGATGATGACAAAGTTGTGCCATGGCATTACGGGTCAGATGTTTATGTACAAGGACGAAAGGTGGAGGATAAACTCGTAACTATAAATCTTGTTGTTGCTAGTGTTGGAGGCTTGGGTGGTTTCACTCGAAGTGGGCGATTGTTTGCTCCACAGACTCTCCGGAACAACGACGAAGCTGAAGCGGCTTCCAGAGCTAAAGGCAAACAAGTAGCTACTGAGGAGGTGATAACCCCGAATGCTGATCAAAATGTATTTGAGAAGGAAGTAGAAGAGTTTATGAGGATAATAAAGAAGAGTGACTATAAGATAGTGGAGCAATTGAACCAAACGCCTTCCAAGATTTCCATACTATCCCTGTTGATGTGCTCGCAAGCATATAGGGAAGCTCTGTTAAAGGTACTACAGTCTGCATACGTGCCTCAGGAGATTAATGTTAATCAGTTGGAAGCTGTAGTGGCTAACGTAAACGCTAGCCATGTGCTAGGGTTTACTGACAGAGACCTTACAACTGAAGGAAGGAACCATAACAAAGCTTTACACATCACAATGGAGTGCAAAGGCGATGTTCTATCACACGTCCTGGTGGACACAGGTTCTTCCCTAAATGTGTTGCCAAAGAAGGCTCTGATGAAATTGGAGGTTGATGGTCTTATTCTCCGACCCAGTGATTTAGTGGTAAAGGCTTTTGATGGCTCTAGGAGGTCTATTTTCGGGGAAGTAGAGTTACCGGTGAAGATTGGGTCACAGGTGTTTAAGTGTATTTTCTATGTGATGGACATTCAGCCAGCTTACAGCTGTTTGTTAGGACGTCCTTGGATTCATGCTGCGGGAGCCGTGACGTCTACTCTTCATCAGAAGCTAAAGTATGTGGTGGATGGACAGGTGGTGAATGTTTGTGGCGAGGAAGATATTTTTGTTAGCCACCTGTCTACATTTAAGTATGTCGAGATGGACGGCGAAATCCATGAAACCCTGTGCCAGGCGTTTGAAGCGGTAAATGTTAGCTCAGTTTCTCCCACTTCTATGTTCCAGAGTAGTGAGAAAGAGGGAACTTCTATCTCTTTGTATAAGCAGGCTAAAGAAGTGGTACAATCAGGGAAGGCCCAAGGTTGGGGAAGGTTGCTAGAGGTTGAGAATAAGAGTGATAAGTTTGGTATTGGTTACCAACTGGTGCAGGCTGGATGGTCCCAGAATAGCAAGGCAATGAACTTCACGAGTGCTGGGATGATTGACCCCAATCATGTGTGTCCCATGGATGAAGATGCTGACAGCGACTGTGATCTGGACAACTGGGTGCGCCCATGTGCTCCCGAGGAAGAGTTGCAGAACTGGTTTGCTGAAGAGATCATTCAAGTTACCGATCCAACAGAGTAATTTTTCCTGTTTTCCTTTTATTCATTTGCATGTTAAGTCCTACACTCTGCCCAAGGTGTATGGACCCATTGTAGGGCCACCATTTCATTCTATGCAGTTAATTTTGCATTGAAACTTGAAGAACTTGAAGCTAAACCTTCATCAATCATCAATTTTGGAGCTTATTGAAGAAGTGTTGCTATTCTTTGGATTGATTTTGGCTTCTTGGAAGTGATTGTGCAAGTGTTCATCAAGATCGGCATCGAATCACATTTATTTTGCACATTCGCGGAAGCATTCGTGGATCTCCGGTTTTCTTCTTCACTCGCGTTTCGATCTACACCGCAACAAACACCAAAGCAATCCTCCGCTTTATAGGTTGGTAATTCGAAATTGATTCGCATTTAATTTATTCTCTTCATCTCGCCGTATGACATTCTTTGATTATTCGATTGTGTGATTGCATTTTGATCGTTCTACGATTTGTTTACGGTTTGATTACGTTTTGCTTATTTTGATCATTCATAGTTAGAATTGTAGCTTATTCTAGGTGCTAATAGGTGCTAGAAAACCATGTCTAAGTAGAAAATTTGTGCTAACATGTTCATGTATGTGTTAGAAGTCTTTAGAAGTAGGTTCATGACCAAAAGTGCTTATTTCTTAGCTTTTTTTTTGCATACTGTTCAATGTTAACCGGTTAACCCCAGGGGTTAACCGGTTGGCACGTTGTAAACTGCTCTGGAAATTGATTTTTCAAGGTCGTTAACCGGTTAACCTATAGCTTTAGCCGGTTAACGCTGTTTGAATTTGTGATTTTTGTTTGTTTCTTGGCATGTTTACATTCCAGCATCCCTTTAATCTGCACACATTGTTAGATCAGGATTTTAGGGAGTTTTTAGGATCATTTTAGGTGCATAATTCCATTGTTTTGAGTCGTTTCGACATGCGTTTTGTTACTTTTTCAAGTTTTGTGCTTATTTGTTCATTAGTGCATGAAATGATTTGTGCATGTTGTTTCTATGTTTAAACTCATTATTTAGCATGTAAATAAATATTTCACATTCTGTTTCGCATCATCTTTGTGATACATGCATGCTTCTAAATTGTTTGAGTGCTTCAATGCCATGCCATGATTCACTTGAAAACACATGATCACATGTATGAATGTTCTTTCATTTTGCTTGCATCTTTGATTACAATTCCATGAATGATGTTAATTTTGTACCAAATTGCATGTTTAATAGTCAATCCTTGTTGATACATGTTCCCCAATCCATGTTTATATGCTTATTTGCCAATTCTTGATATTATAGTCTTATATTATTATTACTCTTATTTTATGATAGTTTTTTTATGGTGTTTATTAACTTAGTAAAATCTTTTTAAAAAATATATTTAAATCTTATTTGATTTTTTTATTTATTTGGGCCGATGATATATTAAAAGGTCAAGTTGTGTTCGATTTCATTAAGTCGGAAAATTTGATCAATATGAGGTCATTTAGTTTAGTTTAGTTTATTTTATCGTTTATTTAATTTTTTATGGTCGATGAACATCCAAATAATCTTGAGATTCGTCACAAGCCGACTTGAAATCTCGATTAATGATGAGACCATTTTATTATATTTATTTTACTTTATTTTATTTTTGCACTTTTATACAAATTGACGCTCGACTCCTCATAGAACGATTCTAACATTGAATCAGTTATAAGGTAGTTAAAGAGCTACATTCCGACGCATCCAGTTTAATTTCGAGGTCCAACGCCTCCGAATAGTTTAGGACACTTCACACACGCTTGCTCTTGGGCCAATACAATAAAACCTTTTATTTCGTGAAATCCCATGTAACTTACATGTACCCCTCTCTCATTCCTTTGTATGCACTTTATTTATTTTCCGCATTTATCGTTTAGATCGCGGTTTTGTTTGCGAACCCTTGGTCCAACACCAAGTGGTTGCACTCACACACTTGCACTTTATTTTTTCGGTTATGGTTTCGTTTTCTAGGAGTACCTTTAGGGACTAGGAATCGGATCCACCTAACCTTGCGAGCCGAACACATTGTGCCTCGCTAATAAACAATAAACCTCCATTTGCATTTACTCGTAAGTCGAGTGCTTTGCGCATCGCCATCAAACCCCAATAAAAAACCAAAACGATTTTTTTTAGACCCAAACCCTTGATCCAACGTCAAACGGTCATTAGCAAATAAAACACATTAATAATACGAGGAGAATTGTACGTCACGAGCCTTAAGCGGTAGAAAGGAGGATAATGAGCTTTCGTTACTCACTCTGATTATTTCGACGCCGGACGCTGGTGCGGATCGAGCGAAATAAACTACCCATAGTCTTTAGTGAAATTTGACTCCTAAATCCTTTCATCAAAGAAAGGTAATAAAATCAACAACCATCATCCATAGTAGGCCGAACTACGAGGCTCTGACTTTCCCATTGCACGAGGGAGTACGTAGACACAAGGATCTCAATCTTTGTTGAGCACCTAGGATCAATTAAACATATTTCAAACTCATTTCCCTTAGCAAGGCATTCATTAAGCATAAACATCCTTTCGCGCGTGACAATTTAGATGGTTCCCATCGAGTACGATGGATGTAGGGGGTGCTAATACCTTCCCCCTGCATAACCGACTTCCGAACCCAAGCAATGGTTGCGAGACCTTTGTCTTTATCCTCCTTTTTAGACGGGCGACTCTCATGTCTGCCCAACGCGCGGTTCTTTTAAATCGCAAAGTCGTATTTTTCGGGGTGCGACACCTTCTTCAAGAGCGAGTTAATCACTTCCTTTGACCGTTCCGGAATCTTATCATCGTACCAATAAAAAAAGAACAACCTTTCCTCCCTTGTAACTGAGTGAAACAGATGAGAATGTGGAATTAAGCAAGCAATCACCCAAAATTGATTGAGTTCAGAAGATGAATAAAACTAAAAAATGGGGTTTATACTCACCTTGAATAACCCACAACCATAGAACCTCCTATATGGATTCTCAAATGTCCACACAGTAGTGAATCCAATCCATAATAGCATTGGATTATTCTCCTCCTAGAATGAGATGAAGAACTTGAAATTTTCACAGACTCGGAACCCATTAGACCATACAAAATTAGGGCAAAGATTATGAACGAAGACTACGAACAAGAAAATGATTAATTGTAGAACACGAAACTATGAACAAGAAGACAATTGATCGCAAAACACGAAGGTAAGACTATGAACAAGAAGACGATATGAAGCTAAACACGAACGTTTTTCCACGAAGACCTAAATTTGCTTTTTTAAATAGCCATTTAAAAAATAACATATTTTTAAATTAAATAATAACATGACAATATGTTAAATCCTAGTGTAAGCACTGAAAAGCCACGTATAAAACAAATTGACACGTCAACGTGTTTTTGGTGATAAGTGGGTTAGAGGGCCAAAACTGTTTAAAAAATAAACAAGAGACTATTTCTGTGAGTTTGGTAAAACAGAGAAATAGTCTCCTGTATTTTTCCAAAAATGTTTAAATAGTCTCTTTTATTTTGTTTTATAATTTTTACTTTTAAGTTAGTTTATGTTAGATTTTTTTTAATTTTCTAATTTATTTTATTATATTATATATATATATATATATATATATATATATATATATATATATATATATATATATATATATATATATATATATATATATATATATATATATATATATATATATATATATATATATATATATATATATATATATATATATATATATATATATATATATATATATATATATATATAGGATATTCTTACACTAGGAGTAAGTTATTAAAACTTACTCCACATCTTAATCATTGATTCATTTGTAATCAATTGTTATAATAATTAGTAATTATTCACTATATGATTAATTGTTTCTCTCTCCATATTTAATTACTGGATAATTATTATAACCATTGATTAAAAATGAATCAATGGTCAAAATGTGGAGTAAGATTTAGATACTTACTCCTTGAGTAAAAATATCTCCACTCATATATATATATATATATATATATATATATATATATATATATATATATATATATATATATATATATATATATATATATATATATATATATATATATATATGTATTTAGAAGTTTAATTTGTGTTAGAGAGTTATAATACAAATTAAATGTATTTAATTTTTTAACGTTATGTGATAAGTTATGACATTTTTAATCAATCAATATTATAAATTTTATTATTAAAAAATTATTATGAATTTTTCATCTCTAAATATTATATCAGTTATATTATGAGGATAAGAATGTAAATTAATAATAAAATTCCTCCCTTCCCCCAAGTGAACCAAACATATTTTTATTTAAAATTTCTCTCTTCCCCTCTTTTGAACCAAATATATATATATATATATATATATATATATATATATATATATATATATATATATATATATATATATATATATATATATATATATATATATATATATATATATATATATATATATATATATATATATATATATATATAAAATAGTAATAATAAAATCTCTCACTTCCACTTCTCTCCATTAAAATCTCTCGCCTCCTCTCATTTGAACCAAACACATTATTGTTTATAGTTTATATCTTTTCTTCCATTTTTATCCTTATTATTTTAACAAAAACATTATTTTATCATTTATACTTTATTTTAGTTTAAAATAAAATAAACATATATTAAATATCTTTCATGTTCATTTTATATTTATAAGTAGTTGAAAAGTTAATTTTTTATCAAATATTTCAATTAATTTATCAAATATCAGTCATCTCATCGATCAACAACTATAAATTATTTATCATCTTTCACCAGATATCTATCATAAATCATAATTTAATTTATCAATCAACCATTATTTTACCAAATAGAGCCAAAACAATTCAATGCCTTTGTTGGAGGGTGTGATATTTTTTACCTCTACTATTTTCTTTTTAAGATAGAATAAAAAAAATATTACTCGTTCTGATTATACTTATAAAAATAATTTTAAATTTATTAAATAATTATATATATATATATATATATATATATATATATATATATATATATATATATATATATATATATATATATATATATATATATATATATATATATATATATATATAATTAAATAAATTTAAAATTCAATTTTTTATTCGGAGTATTATCAACCGGTACAAATGAATACATAATTAACAATAATGCAATTATTCTTTACCAAAAAAACACTAATTCAATTACTACCTCCACCTCCAATAAAAGCCAACCCACTAAACCTAACAAAAAAATGAATCCCTAACTAATTATTTTTAGAATTAAAGAGAACAACAATAACACTATTATTAATACCTACCAATAAAGTAAAAAGACGCATTACTATTATTAATTTTATATCCTATCATATCACTGACATATACACGTCACACATACCCATGGGACAAGAAAAGGTGGCAAGAAAAGTAGAACAACAACAACATCAACAACTTGAGTTGAAAGAGAAAAAAAAATTATAAAAAAAGAAAACCCACTTGTACAAATTTAATTTGAAAAATAAACAAGAAATGTTTGATACGCTTTCTCTACTTGGCCTATATTCCTTTTCCATTATCAACCTCACAACTCATCGCAAACAGAATACACCTCAATTCTTCTCTCTCATAACAATCTCTCATCTTCTCATAAATTAAAAACCCTTAATTATCAATTTTTGTTAGAAAAATAATTATTGTTATCATGGCTCAAAGAACAGAAAATGAAGAAACTGAATTCAAAGTACCTGAAACGATATCTCTTTGCATCAACAACTGCGGCGTAATCGGTAATCCTTCGACGAACAATATGTGTCAAAATTGCTTCACCGCCTCAACCGCAACCACTTCTTCCACCGGCGGGATCGGAATAACCGGAACCGGAATAACCGGAATCACGCCTCAATCTTCCAGATCTGTTCGATCTCCGAAGAGATCTCTACCGGAGGAATCGTCATCAGTTGTTACAGATCGGAGTTCGTCGGATCAACCGATGGTTTCCGAGGCGAAGCGTGTTGTTAGCCGATGTTCCGGTTGCCGGAGGAAGGTAGGGTTGACCGGATTCCGATGTAGATGCGGTGATCTTTTCTGCTCCGAACATCGTTACTCCGATCGTCATGATTGTAGCTATGATTATAAAAGTGCTGGAAGGGAAGCTATTGCGAGGGAGAATCCTGTTATCAGAGCAGCGAAAATCGTTAAGGTTTGAAAATCTGAAAATCTGAATCCGAAGATGAAGATGAAGATGAAGAAATGGTTCAAAACGTGAAATTCTGGAAATGAATCTATTTGACCCGGTTCTTATCTACCGGGTTCGGGTCACACGGGTTTATTTTATTTAAATTTATTTGCTTTTCCAGATTTTATTTTTATAAATAGGAAAAAAATCGTTAACTTAAGATAGTTATTAAGAGAGGTTGTGTGTAACGTTCCTAAAAAAATGAAAGAATCTGAATTTCTGTGTTAGATCATGCTTTGATCTTTTCATTTTTTTTCTTCTTTTTAATTTTTATCTTTGAAGTTTGAAATGATAAATTATTATTGTGGTTTCTGATTATGCTTGTGATAATTATGTATCTGATTGTTATTGGTAAATATACAAAATAGTCTTTGAAATGAAATAAGTCGGAATTTATGTATATTAGCAATACTGATTAAGTTCATATTAAAGTTTGTTTCTACGTTCTATGATAATAATTTTTGTGTAAATTGGAGCAATATTTTCAATTCAGATGAAACACTAATTAGTAACATAGTAAAGCTCTAGGTTTTAAAGTCATGCTTTTTAAAATAATAATAATAATATAACTATTATAATAATATTAAATTAATAATGAAGACTATAAATAATAATAATAAAATTATTTAATATATTTATAAAAAATTAGAGACAATATTCTGTTAGATTTAATATTTAAATTAATTAAAGATTAAGTAAATTAAATAATGATGTATTTTTCTTCTATTTTTATTTTGTCTGGTTTTCTTTATGTAGCTTTTGATAAAATGTGATAAAGTTTATAAATATGATTTGGAAAACGAAATAATATTACGAAATTTAAGGTGTGATTTTGGATAAAAATTGATTTTGAAAATTAAAACTAATTTTTTATTTTATATTATTAATATTATTTTACCTTGAATAGATATGTGTTCTATTAATTTAGCTTAATTGGTAGGTAGAAAAACATTATTTATTTTTGAATAAATTTTTTAACTAATGTATAATATACTAAATAAACAAAAAGTTTAATAATTTTTTTTAATTAAAATACTACTAAATTGATCGGTTTCTCGAAGAATACATAGTCAAAATTGGTGTATTTTTCTATGAATTTTGTTGATAGGGTGTTTCTTAGAAATGGGACCAAGTGCGGCTGCAATGGCATCGGTAGGTAAATTCCGGGGCATGTATAGGGGCATAATTGTCATATAAGGTGTGCTTGAAAATGGAATTTTGGGTAAAGCGATTAATGAAAGTGGCTGGTGGGCCAAATGATTTTGATGCGTGACGATAAATTGGGGGACGAAAACGTAGCGCGAGTGAGTTCGTGCACGAGATAAAGATATCTCTGGGTACGGTATTTTCTTTTGTGATGGTGACTTGTGAGTTGTGACTTTGTGGACCAATGATATTTTGCAAGGTGTTTATTTTTGTTTTTGTAAAGGTTTATGACATATCTAATTTTTTTGGTCTCGAATGGAACAATAGTAGTAAAATTAATTGAAATATAATATATATATTTTTTATTCAATTTTTTATATTTTAAAAGGATAAATTGTTTAAAAATAAAAATATGGTTTAGTTAATCCCACCATCTCTTGATTTAATTTAATGTTTGACTTTGATCCTTATCTATAAACTTAGTGAACTATGTTAGCATTTAATTTTAAATGTTTTAGTGAGACAATATTATTGATTGTCCATCGTAAACTTTTTATATATTTTAATTTTAATCATTTAATCTTTTTAATAAATTTTATACATTTAAATTGTTAAGGTCTATTAAATATTAATTTTTAATTTTTTTTAGATTTAAACGAAGATGGTGATGAAAATGAAAATAAAAATGATAAAAAAAATATTAAATATTAACCGTATAATAGACGTGTCAAATTTGTTAAAATTATCAAATTGTTAAAATTATAAAAAATAATAATAATTAATTTTATGATAAACACTAAATAATATTGTCTCATCTAGGACCGTCTTTGAGAGAGTACAAAACGGTATACAACATAGGGTCTCACACTTTTCACATGATTAAGCTAGGATAAAAATGGATCTTCGTGCACATAGTTCATGGTTAATTTATAGTTGAATATGGTCTTTTAAAAAAATTCAAGACTCAACTAAAAATAACTTAAACTTCTTATACAAGGTCTCTTAAAAATTTGAAACGGCTCAGGTCTTACCTAAGACATTTAAAATTAAAATTTAACATAATGGACTAAGTTGGCTAATAGGATAATTTTTTAAGGAATAAAATATAATATTTATTAGATAAATGACTTGTTCTTGACCGGCCAAATGCCCAATAGATCAAGGTTCAATCCATCTTGAATCTACATTATTCAACCAAAGGTATAAATTAGTTCACACAATAAGACCAAGGTACAATCTCTGATCTCCATTTTTCAATATACTTATCTTGAATCTTGAATTGACTTGGGCGTTGGAGTGCTAACCATGCATTTCTACCCCATGTCACCGTAAAGGATATCAGAGCCACCGTTCAAGATCACCACTTATCCAGCTGTCTTCATTTCTAGTTCTTCGTGGAGCTAAAACATCTATTTCGGGGTCCCAATGAAACAATGGCGATGTTTATGAGAATCGACTTACAATTCTTACGTTTTCCACAACATTCACATTCATTCTTCCATTTCATCGCCTAAATGAATAAGTTTTAGATTTGGATTCTCACGACTTCAGATCCAAGTCTTCGACTTACCTTTTCGCAACCTCCTTAGGTCGCTGAATCGAGAGCGCTCAAATTTTTGGATCTATCGCATACAGTTCAGACGATTTAATTTTTGGGAAAAATTAAATTAAATGATTTCTTTTAATATCATTTAATTTCATGGCCCATAATTGTCCTAGAAAATCATAATAATGGTGGCGTTTTTCACGCACGTCCTTGACGTGACAGTTTGGTGAAAAATAGACATGATTGTAGATGTTTAGAATTGGCAGAATTTTTGACCAACAAGAAATGTTGAATTCAGTTCAGGATGTCCTATCAGATGTTGGGACATCATCAAACAGAGTATAAGAACTTAATTCAGGATGTCACACCAGATGTTGGGACATTGTGTTAATGATTTAAGTTTAGTTTTTCAGGATGTCCCAACAGATGTTGTGACATCTCAAACCTGCTACCAGAATTAATTAATGACTAACTGATATGAGTAATTTAAGGAAAGTTATCTGGAATTAATTATGGATGGACAAAAACAGAATAAGGCGCATCTGTAGGGAGTGTTGTTATGAGACTTTAGCATAATCAGAAGAATTAAATCACCTAGAATCTAGGAAGTAACAAACCCTAATTCAAGGTGGAAGTTGTATGCGTTTTAGGACTGGATTAACCTACAGAAAGCCCAAAATCCAAACACCTATTTAAGCAACAAAAACTCTCAGAATAGAGTACGAATTTCAGAAGACAAAATAGGGTGTTGTGTGTTTTAATAGCAGGTTGTTTTATTGTACCACTTTATGAGCTTTTAAGCAAAAGTGTATTTGTGTCTTGATTGAAACTGTGAAGTAAGATCAAGCTGTTTTGTTTGAAGTATGACTTCAATTTTATTAAACTTGTAAACAAGATCACTGTGTGATTGAGGGGGAGTGAGTTGGTACTCATATCTAAGTTGTGTCTTAGGTAGAAATTGCATTGGGTAGATATTAAGTGAAAGATTAAACTGGGTGGTTTAAGTCTAGAATTAATATTACTTATAGTGGATTTCCTCCTGGCTTGGTAGCCTCCAGATGTAAGTGTGGTTATACACTGAACTGGGTTAACAAATTACTGTGTTGTTTAATTTTCCTGCACTTTAAGTTTTGGTTAAATTTGTCAAGTGTTGGAACATCTCATTCGACATCTCATACCTGATCACAGAATTTCAATTGGCATCAGAGCAGGCACCCTGCCTGTTTATTCTGGGTGAGATCTAGGGAATACAAATTCTGGAAACATGGACAGAGATATAGGATCAGTAAATAGACCACCTATACTGGATGGATCTAATTATGACTACTAGAAGCCAAAAATGATTGCATTCTTAAGATCACTTGACAATAGGGCATGGAAAGCTGTCAACAATGGATGGGAACATCCTATCCAAGACATCAAAGATGGAGCAAAAATGTTGAAACCTGAAGAAGAATGGAGTAAGGAGGAAGAAGATTCAGCACTTGGCAACTCCAAGGCCTTAAATGCTTTATTCAATGGCATTGATAGGAACATCTTTAGACTTGTGCATCACTGTGAGCTGGCCAAAGATGTTTGGGACACTCTCAAAACAACTCATGAAGGAACATCAAAGGTAAAGATGTCAAGACTTCAACTTCTCACCACCAAGTTTGAAAATTTGAGAATGAAGGAAGATGAGACAATTCATGAATTCTACATGAACATCTTAGAAATAGCCAATACTTCTGGAGCCTTGGGAGAAAAGATGACTGATGAAAAGCTTGTAAGAAAAATTCTCAGATCTTTGCCAAAAAGATTTGACATGAAAGTCACAGCAATAGAAGAAGCTCAAGACATATGCACAATGAAAGTTGAAGAGCTCATTGGTTCCCTTCAAACATTTGAGATGGGAATGAATGACACAATTGTAAAGAAGAACAAAAGCATAGCCTTGATGTCAAATACTGATAAAGATGAAGAAAATGATGAATCAGAAACTGATGAAAACTTATCAGAAAACATTGCTATGCTTGGAAGACAATTCAAAAAGATTCTCAGAAATATGGAAAACAAGTCCAGACCAAGTGGAAGATACACAAACTCTTCTGAGAACAAAAGACCTTATGATAGAAAGTCAACTTATGATGAAAAGACCAGTCAAGAAAAAGGGATTAAATGCCATGGATGTGAAGGATATGGACACATCAGGAATGAATGTCCTACCTATTTAAAAAGGCAAAAGAAAGGTCTTTCTGTAACCTGGTCTGATGAAGACTCAGGAGGTGATTCAGAAGAAGAATCAGCTAAGCATATCACTGCTCTAGCTGGATTATGTGAATCTGAAAGTGAATCCAGTGATGGGGAGCTTACTTTTGAAGAACTTGAGCAATCATTCAGAGAACTAGTCAAAAGAAGCACTGAAATATGCAGGGAGAGTATAAAGCTAAAGAAGCAGATTGAGGCACTAAAGGATGAAAAAGCAAGTGATCTAGAGATCATTGACACCTTAAAAAATGAAGTAAGTCTTCTCAACTCCAGGTTGGAACATATGTCCAAATCTGTTAGAATGCTGAACAGTAGCTAAAGCACACTGGATGTTATTCTCAACAACAATAAGCATTCAGGGGATAAAAGTGGACTGGGATTTAACAAAGCCTATAAGGCTGAAGCTAGCACCAGCAAAACTACTTCAAATTCCATACAGTCAAACAAGATGTCCCAACAGATGCTTCAACATCATGAAAAGAACACAAAGTCAAACAGTATGTTCCAACAGATGTCTCAACATCAGGAAAAGAACATAATGAAGAAGAAGTATCAAAGATGGAGATGTCATCATTGTGGAAGGTTTGGACACATCAAACCTCATTGTTACAAGCTGCATGGATATCCAAATCAGATATATCAGCAAACCCCTAAGCAGAAGATAGAGGACATCAAGAAAGTATGGGTTCCTAAAGCTAGTTTTCATGCTGATCAAAGCAACATGTCCAAGAGCAAGTTCAACAAATAAGCTGGGAGATCTTCTAATGGACACTACACAGGACAGAGGCATCAAAAGAAACCTCAATACAAATGGTCAAAGAAGAATGTGGCATATATAGCTCATACATCTCTAAGAGTATCAGCTAAAGAAGACTGGTACTTTGACATTGGATGTTCAAGACACATGACTGGATTGAAGAATCTGCTAGTAGACTTAAAGTCATATTCATCCAGATATGTAACATTTGGAGATGGAGCTAAAGGAGAAATCAAGGGTGTTGGGACCTTGGATTGTCCAGATGTACCAAGACTGGATGATGTGCTGCTAGTAAAAGGATTGACTGCTAACTTGATCAGCATAAGTCAATTATGTGATCAAGGTTACAGTGTAAACTTTACCAAAGCTGAATGCATAGTGTCAAATAAAGAACAGGAGGTTGTCATGAGAGGAGCCAGATCTAAAGACAACTGTTATATGTGGGAACCTCAAGATTTCAGTCCCACTTCAACTTGTTCTTTAGCCAAAGAAGAAGAAATGAAACTATGGCACCAAAGATTGGGTCACCTTCACTTCAGAGGCATAAAGAAAATCATATCTATGGATGCTGTGAGAGGTATTCCTAAACTGAAGATTGATGATGGCAAAATATGTGGTGAATGTCAAATAGGCAAGCAAACCAAGATGTCCCATCCAAAGCTCCAACATCTGACAACTTCCAAAGTTTTGGAATTATTACATATGGATCTTATGGGACCTATGCAGGTTGAAAGCCTTGGTGGTAAGAGGTATGCCTATGTAGTGGTTGATGACTTTTCAAGGTATACATGGATAAATTTCATCAAAGAAAAGTCTGATGTATTTGATGTATTCAAAGACTTATGCCAAAGAATACAAAGGGAAAAAGCCAGCTGTGTGATCAGAATAAGAAGTGATCATGGAAAAGAATTTGAGAACCAAAAATTCTTAGATTTCTGTTCTTCAGAAGGAATCAATCATGAATACTCTTCACCAATCACTCCTCAACAGAATGGGATAGTTGAGAGGAAGAATATAACTATTCAAGAATCAGCAAGAGCTATGATCCATGCCAAAAAGTTACCTTTGTACTTCTGGGCTGAAGCTATGAACACAGCTTGTTACATTCATAACAGAGTTACTCTAAGGAAAGGAAATTTGTCCACAATCTATGAAGTCTGGAAGGGCAGAAAACCCACAGTTAAGTACTTCCATGTGTTTGGAAGTAACTGTTATATTCTGGCAGATAGGGAGCAAAGAAGAAAAATGGATCCTAAAAGTGATGAAGGGATTTTTCTTGGATACTCTATAAACAGCAGAGCATATAGAGTATTTAATTCTAGAACCAAGGTTATCATGGAGTCCATAAATGTGATAATTGATGATGCTCCTACAGATGTTCCAGAAGATGTTGGAACATCCGCTGATATCAAAACTGAAGCTGAAGAAAAGAGTGATCATTCTGACTTCACTCAAACTGATGCAAGGACAGAACAATCCAGCAAACCTCCCTCCATCAGAATCCAGAAGGATCATCCCAAAGATTTGATAATTGGTGATCCCAACAGAGGTGTAAGCACTAGATCAAGAGAAGTGATTTCAGGTTCCTGTTTTGTTTCTAAAATAGAACCTAAAAACATCAAGGAAGCTCTTACTGATGAATACTGGATTTGTGCTATGCAAGAAGAATTAGGTCAATTCACAAGGAATGAAGTATGGAACCTTGTTCCTAGACCTGGTGACATAAATGTGATTGGAACTAAATGGGTGTATAAGAATAAGTCAAATGAGCAAGGAGTTGTTACAAAGAACAAAGCTAGACTTGTAGCTCAAGGATACACACAAATTGAAGGAGTAGACTTTGATGAAACCTTTGCACCAGTAGCAAGGCTTGAATCAATCAGACTACTTTTAGGAATTGCTTGTATCTTGAAGTTCAAGCTATTTCAAATGGATGTGAAAAGTGCCTTTCTAAATGGATATCTGAATGAAGAGGTATATGTAGAACAACCTAAAGGATTTGTTGATCCAAGCTGTCCAAATCATGTATACAAACTAAAGAAGGCTCTTTATGGTTTGAAGCAAGCTCCAAGAGCATGGTATGAAAGGCTAACTACTTTTCTTATCAAGCAAGGATACAGGAAAGGTGGAATTGACAAAACCTTATTTGTTAAAGATGAAGAAGGAAATGTCATGATTGCTCAAATATATGTAGATGACATTGTTTTTGGTGGGATGTCAGAAAGGATGGTGAAACATTTTGTCAATCAGATGGAATCTGAATTTGAAATGAGCCTAGTAGGAGAATTAACCTACTTTCTTGGACTGTAAATAAAGCAAATGGAGGACTCCATGTTCATTTCCCAAAGCAAGTATGCTAAGAACATAGTCAAGAAATTTGGGATGGACAGTGCTACTCATAAGAGAACTCCTGCCCCCACACATTTAAAGCTGACTAAAGATGACAAGGGTGAGAATGTAGATCAAAGCCTATACAGAAGCATGATTGGAAGCTTGTTATATCTGACTGCTAGCAGACCAGACATAGCATTTGCAGTAGGTGTATGTGCAAGATATCAAGCTGATCCAAAAGTTAGTCATCTTAACCAAGTCAAGAGAATTCTGAAATATGTTAATGGTACTTGTGACTATGGCATAATGTATTTTCATGGATGCAAACCAATTCTCACTGGCTTCTGTGATGCTGATTGGGCTGGAAGTGCTGATGACAGAAAAAGCACTTCAGGAGGATGCTTCTTTCTAGGAAACAATTTGATTTCTTGGTTCAGTAAGAAACAAAATTGTGTATCCTTATCTACTGCTGAAGCTGAATATATAGCAGCTGGAAGCAGTTGTTCACAGTTGGTTTGGATGAAGCAAATGCTCACTGAGTACAATGTCCCACAAGATGTCATGACATTGTACTGTGACAACTTAAGTGCAATTAACATATCAAAGAATCCTATCCAACATAGCAGGACCAAGCATATTGATGTCAGACATCATTTCATCAGAGATCTTGTAGAAGAGAAAGTGATTTCACTGGAACATGTAGCTACAAATCTGCAGTTGGCTGATATATTTACCAAAGCCTTGGATGCTACTCAATTTGAAAACCTAAGGGGTAAATTGGGAATCTGCTTATGTGAAATTTAGCAGTTATGGAGATGTGCCAACATGTCATATGACATTATGTGGCATGAGCACCAGATGGCAACACCAGTCTGGTCAAGCACCTTGGGTATTCCACTCCTAAAAATTCTCAAAGTAACGGCTATTTATACAATATCAGCTTGTGTTCAGCTATCCACCTTCTCATCATTCTCTCAAAAACGAATTGCATTCTCTAACTGTTTTTCAGAACTCATCAAACCTAAAACTCTTCATCCATCTCTTTCGAAAATGTCTCAACATCAAAACCCTAACATTTCTGAAGAAATCCTCAACAAGGAAGATGTGGTGCATGCAACCCCCATCTCTGTGGTACCCATGGATTCAACTCCATTGGACGAAATCAGAGGAAGTGTTCCTCTTGCTCAAAAGCCAAGAACTCCAAAAAGAACAAAAGATCCTGTATTCAGCAAGGCCAAAGGCTTGCCTTCACCATTAAACTCCACTCCAAGTGCTTCTGCATATGTGGATGATTCCATAAAGGAGCTGGTAAACAGAATCTTGACTGAGCAAAGAGTGGTAAGTGGCATATCTATCCCTCTGAACACCATGCCAGCTCCACAAGAAGATCAACAAACTCAGGCTGAAAAGGACACTCCTGTTCAACAGGATGTCCCAATAGATGTTGAAACATCTGAAGACCAGCAAAAGGCCTCATCTGATGCTGCTGTTGAAACATCTGAGGACCAGAAAAAGGCCTCCACTGATAGTGATGAAGAAATATCTGAGGACCAGCACAAGGCCTCCACTGAAGATCAAATCTCTGTTGAACCACCAGCTGAAGAGGAGACTGCTCAACCTCCTCCTGTTGTGAACCTAGAGCATGATTCTGATACAGAAATCATTGCTTCTGTCAACCCTAGCATAGCCAAAAGGCTTAGGACTAGGAAAGAAAAGATGAATGCAGGACATGCAATTCCTGAGAAGAAGCAAGCTACACCAAAGAAGGACAAAGCTAAAGTTGTCTTTGGTCCTACAAAACAATGGAGCAAGGTGCAAACACAAAAGAGGAAAGCTGTCACTCCTCCAGATTCAGATGTTGAAGCAGATGTCCCAACATCTCCTCCAAAGAAGAAACCAGCACTCTCAAGGTCATCAACTGCTGTTCCAGAAGCTCCTCTGGACAACATCTCCTTTCATCATGTTTCAAGTGTGAATAGATGGAAGTTTGTTTATCAAAGAAGGGTAGCACTTGAAAGAGAGCTGAGCAGTAATGCACTTGAGTGCACAGAGTTAATTGATCTCATTTCTTCTGCTGGCCTTTTCAAAACTGTCTCCAACTTCTCTCCTTGCTATGAGCTGCTTGTCAAGGAATTCATAGTCAACCTCCAAGAAGATTGTGCAAATGGTAAGTCTGCTGACTTTAGAAAAGTATATGTAAGAGGCAGGTGTGTAGAATTCTCTCCTAGGGTTATCAACCAATACCTTGGAAGAGAATCTGATGGTCCAAATGAGTTAGGGAAGACTGATAACCAGGTTTGCAAGGTTATCACTGCTAATCAGGTCAAGGCTTGGCCAGTTAAAGGAAAGCTCTCAGTTAGCATGCTGACAAGGAAATATGCCATGCTGAATAGGATTGGCACAGCCAACTGGGTTCCTACCAATCATACATCCTCAATATCAACTGGCCTGGGCAGGTTCATATATGCTGTAGGCACACAAACAAAGCTGGATTATGGAGCCTATATATTTGATCAGACATTGAAGCATGTTGGATCATCTGCAACAAAGCTGCCAATTGCCTTCCCTTCCTTGCTGTGTGGAATAGTGCTGAGTCAGTACCCTGGTATCCTCACTGAGAAGGACACAATTTGAAAAAGAGAAAGCCCTCTGGCCTTCCACTACAAGCTGTTTTTGAGTCATCATGCAGCTGATGTTGAAGCTCCCTCTGGGACATCTGCTGGTCCTTCAAAGGCAAAGTCTCCAATCTCCAAAGCTGCATTGATTGCTGAACTGAAGAGCACTTGCAAAGAACTGGATGCAAGGAAGCAGAAGCTGGAGGAGATTATCCAAAGGCTGGAGATTGAAGAAAGTGCTCAGAAAGCTGCTACTTCTGATGAGGAGACTGAGGAAGAAGAAGAAACTGACTATGAGGAATCTGAGTGAAAATTGTATGTGAGGAATATGTAATGACAGCTTCTGCATTGTAATTTTGAATTAGTAACTTTGGCCCCAAATTTATGTCTAACAAGGGGGAGAACAACAACAACAATGTATAATGCTGTTTGGTTATTAATGAAAAATCTCTGTTTGCTTCTGAACTGATGTTAATGAAAAATATTTCTGTTGCAACAAGACTGAATACATGTATGTTTGAGGGGGAGTAAACTCACACATGACTCAACAGAAAATAAATGCTATACTCTGATAAAAGAACTTCTGCTGCACTCTGAAAATCAGAAAAGAATGTTAGCCAAAAATTAGCCAAAGGGGGAGTTTGTAGATGTTTAGAATTGGCAGAATTTTTGACCAACAAGAAATGTTGAATTCAGTTCAGGATGTCCTATCAGATGTTGGGACATCATCAAACAGAGTATAAGAACTTAATTCAGGATGTCACACCAGATGTTGGGACATTGTGTTAATGATTTAAGTTCAGTTTTTCAGGATGTCCCAACAGATGTTGTGACATCTCAAACCTGCTACCAGAATTAATTAATGACTAACTGATCTGAGTAATTTAAGGAAAGTTATCTGGAATTAATTATGGATGGACAAAAACAGAATAAGGCGCATCTGTAGGGAGTGTTGTTATGAGACTTCAGCATAATCAGAAGAACTAAATCACCTAGAATCTAGGAAGTAACAAACCCTAATTCAAGGTGGAAGCTGCATGCGTTTTAGGACTGGATTAACCTACAGAAAGCCCAAAATCCAAACACCTATTTAAGCAACAAAAAATCTCAGAATAGAGTACGAATTTCAGAAGACAAAATAGGGTGTTGTGTGTTTTAATAGCAGGTTGTTTTATTGTACCACTTTATGAGCTTTTAAGCAAAAGTGTATTTGTGTCTTGATTGAAACTGTGAAGTAAGATCAAGCTGTTTTGTTTGAAGTATGACTTCAATTTTATTAAACTTGTAAACAAGATCACTGTGTGATTGAGGGGGAGTGAGTTGGTACTCATATCTAAGTTGTGTCTTAGGTAGAAATTGCATTGGGTAGATATTAAGTGAAAGATTAAACTGGGTGGTTTAAGTCTAGAATTAATATTACTTATAGTGGATTTCCTCCTGGCTTGGTAGCCTCCAGATGTAAGTGTGGTTATACACTGAACTGGGTTAACAAATTACTGTGTTGTTTAATTTTCCTGCACTTTAAGTTTTGGTTAAATTTGTCAAGTGTTGGAACATCTCATTCGACATCTCATACCTGATCACAAAATTTCAATGATGACTATGATGTGTGAATGATATCTCGAACAATGTCAAACAGTTACTAAAACATCACCTTTCTTTCATCTGATACATATGATCAAAAGTGACAATTTTCGGAGGAATATGTTAGCTTGGAAATTCTAGCTGAAGAAAGTCAACAAAGAATAGGTTATTCTACCGGTGGGTGTCAGTAAGGTTTTAGTACTGCTTTGGATGGTAGACACTATGAAGGATATATGTTCCACGTTGTTTGAGTCAGAATAACACAATGGAAAGTGGTGAATGAAAGAACTCATCAAGGTTCATAGAGGTTTAAAGAGATGATTGCTCCCGGGAATGAAAGTAAGATACTTCCACACCAAGAATGTGATATCTTATTAGATTAGTTTGGAGGAAGTGAGGCATCATGTGTGAGCGCGCTTAGTACACAATATTAGACCAAGTGAAGTATAATAGGAATATCATTAGTTGGATTGTGAGGTTTCTCGAAATTGTTAAAGAATTTATAAGAGAAAAGTCATTAGTATCGCTTGTAGGTAAGGAATCAGTGGTTAACACCCTACATATTTGAGAATGTTGGAATTCAACAGATCAGAATGGCACGTACGAAGAAGTAAATTGTTGGAAAAGGTTAGAAGTTAATCAAGGATGGGAAATGAGAGTATGACTAGATCAAGAAGTTTTAAGAAGTCACGAAAGAATGAAGTTTCCAATAAGAGAAAATGGAAGTTCGAGTAAGCCAGATAATTGAACCCAAGAGAAGTTATGTGTTAACCCGAGACGGTGACACAAGAAGTCTTTCCTTTATTTAATTGGAATAACTTTAAGGACAATTTTCAATTTAAGGGGGGAGATTGTAATATCCTATATCATTTTAAGTGCTTTGTTCCTTGTTAGTTGGAACAAGATGAGTTCCTAAATGCTCTATTAGTTTTCATTTAGGATAAATAAAGTAAATAATAAACTCATAAGAGATTAATTCTTACTCATTTCAGTTGATCTTTGCTAATTGGTAAAATAAGTGATATTTTGGTAACATTGTTAAATGGTAACTTGTTACTATGGGACAAAATCCCAATCAAGATATTGTCTCTTCACTCTATCTACCATTCATATGCCATTTTTATTAGTAAGGAAATAGAAAAGGAAAGAAAAGAGGAAAAAAGATAAAAGAGAAAGCTTGGAAGAAGAAGAAAAAAAAACTTGGAGAAGAGGAAAACCTTGATCAAGAAGCCAATTTACTCAATTTCTTCATCAATCATCTTCCTTAAGGTGGATTCTAGGTAGTTTAACCTTGGGGTGGGTGGGGGATTGCATGAGATGGGAAAATTAGTGTTTTATGTATTTTATTATGATCATGGAAATTGGTGTTGATACATGTTTTACTTGTTGCTTGTCTGCTTATTTGCGATCATCCATGTTGTTTGATGTTGTTTTGGTGTAACAAGGTATTATATGTTGTTGTGCTTGCTTTTTTTCCTTCATGTTTCATTTCTTCACAGGTTCTGATCTGTCATTCTCGGTAGGCGGTGGGATATCTTGCTTGGCGAGAGTTCATGTTGTTGGGATGTGATGTTATGTTGTTCTTACTAAGTGACAGGATCATCTCGCTAAACGAGGTCTCACTTGAAGTTCTCTAAATGAGGAAAAGAAAATCACTAGACTTGGGCTTTCTATTTGGTCTCGATGGGAGCTTGCTGGGAGGCTCATTGATTCTTGATAAGCGAGAATGCTCTTTTTTGAGAAAGTTGTTTGTATCCCTGTTTCCACCAAAAAAATGGGAATCATAGCTCCGATTAACATGAAGTTGGATACGTTGGAAGCTAGTCCAATGTTGTACCTTTTGGTGAGGAGAAATCATACTTGAATCTCATGTATTGGTTGATTAATGATGACGAAGATTGGTTACATATGTGTTATAGAATAATGCTTAAATGCTTTAGTATGTTATTGTTAGAACAAGATTTGGTTATGCATCCGACCTTTAGTTTTGATTATAAAAATGCATTGTTTCTTAGAGAACGATTTTGTACACTAATGATTTTTGTCTAATGTGTAGATTTTTCTAAATAGGGTAGTTAAGGAAATGATGATCTTGTATTATGTATTATCAAAACTAAATGACAACATATAGTACATCAATACTAAAGGATAGTAGACAATACAAGATCACCCTTTTGTGGGCTAAAGGACATTTTTATTGTACCATTTTTCCTCCTATATGAAAACCGTTGTGAAAGAAGACAAATGCTTTTTTCTATTCTAATTATACCCTCTAGTGGATCTTTTAACTGCCTATAGAAAGGAGACTTAGAAGATTAGAAGACACTGCTAGTTGTTATTGCTATTGCTCATGCTATTGAACATACACACGTTTTTCTGAAGTAAATATTTTGTGTATATTCCTTGTAAACACACATATAGTTTTCGCTCGTTATTATGTGATATATTCATTGTATTAATCTTGTGTTAATCTAATTTCTTAGAAGTATTCCTTGTAAACACTGAAAGAACTTGATGTTTGACTTAAATTTTGGTAAAACGCATTAATGATAAAGATGAAGAAATCTGGACAAAGACAAAGATATCGAAGAAGATGTCCTAACAGCTGACAGGACATCTTACTAATTTAGCAAGTTAATTGTAAAACAAATCTGGTTAAGATTTGTTACGCTTTTAAAGGATGGATCAAGAAAGAGTTAGAAGGCCCAAGAAAGAAAACAAACAACTATAAAAGAAGACTTAGACCTAGGATGACATTATGCCTTAAGTAATAATTGTAACCTAATTCTCTTTTATAAATAAGGGTTTATGTTTTGAGAGTCGTTGGCTCTTAGGGTTGTAGTTTCAATCTGCAATATGTAATGCAGATAGGACGACATAGGTGCATGTACACTTCCAGAAGCCTTTAGGTAATGGTTGTTGTATTGTTCTTGGATGAAGTTGTAAAGAAAGTCCAGGATAACTTATAGGTCAAGAAACTGTGACAGGTTCTGTGATGACAGTAGACAGATGCAAAGCAGGGTGTGAAGGATGTGAGTGGTCTCTCATATCAAGGTTGTAAACCGTAGAGTTTAACTTTGGTAAGAATGTTCATTAGGGTAGTAATTAGGAACCAAAGTTGTAAATTAGGGTGTTTAACTTTGTGATAATACTACGATATAATGAAGTCTCCATCCTGGATTGGTATCCCTTAGATGTAGGTTTGTTAACACCAAACTGGGTCAACAATTTATGTGTTCTTTATTTTCTGAAAATTACAGGTTTCAGTATGTATGTTCTTGACTGAGATGTCCCAACATGTTGTCTTCACATCTGTTGGTATTTGTGTTGCACTACTTCAAAATAGAAGCTGTGTAATTGTTATGTTCACTAAAGTGAAGTAATCATTGTTTTAACATTAAGGTAGGACTTTGCAATATCTACATAACTAGAATTTCAATTGGTACTAGAGCAGGCATCTTGGTATGCTTTCTGGATGAGATCTATAGAGTACTTTCTGGTGATTAAACCAGAGAAGTTATTTTCTGAAAGGATCTACAACAACAAACAGGAGGAGTGGCTAGTTCTCTTGGATGGTGTCCTGAAAGATGTTTTGAAATCTTGTCTAGGTCAAGTTGAAGTTTTTCTTTGGTGATTCCGCTGCATATGTTATGATTGAAGATTTCCAGTAGTATGGGATACTGGGGTATTGATTGAAGAAAGCTTGTAGCTTTTCTTACATGGTTTTGTTCTTGTAGATGTCAATCGGTTTGAAGACACATAACATTCCAAAGTCGGTAGTAAAGGGATGTTATTATGATGATTAAGTCTTATGTGACTTGGTACGTGATTGAGTGGCGTTATCATGTATGTTGAAGTCAGACTGGATAGAAGAGGTAAGATGAATTATTAAACTCATGCTCTAGGGGTTTGATGATTACTTGTTGGCTAAGTTGTTGAAGACACTTGATATGTTGATCAAGTCCAATCAAGGCAATTCAACCTGGAGTATGCTAGTTATTCTTCAGACTAGGAGGTGTTTTCTTGGAAGCATGGAAGTGAAGACAGTGGATGTGATTTATTTTCACCGTTCACAAACAGTATGCGAGGAATAACTCACACTTCTTACCCTAAGGATGAGTTCGCACAGTTAAGGTAATTAGGATTCGTTCAGAGGGAATCTTAAGAGCTTGTGTCAATGGGCAACCTTGATATCTTAACAACTTGCACAACAACGAAGAAGACAACATGAAGAGGAATATCTATGTGATATTCAGAATATGCTGGAATCAGACAAGGGTTATTACTACAAGGATTAAAAATCAATTGCTTTGTGCATATTTGATTATCCTTGTGATTCAAGATTGAAGATGTTATATCAGATGTTCTAACATCTCTTCATCAGAGGTTTGAAGAATCGTGGGAGGGGTTCTACATTCGCTCAAAAGTCTTCTAGGCTTTTAAACTAGGATTATTTGTTTCACATATTTTCCTGGAAAGTATTGAGACTTGTCCAGACATTTTGAAGACGAAGATGGAAGACTATGAAGACATCATAATCTTGATGACCTACTTGGATTAGTTTATTTCTGATCCAGGTACTTTAGGGCATTCCATAATGCTCATCACAGAGTTCATATAGGTGGCATATCAGCAACTTCGAGAAGACGACTATACTCAAGGAAAGGTGGCATCCTTGGTACAACTATGAGTGTTAGTTTCTAACTAATCTTTCTAAAGATTCAAATAGTGGCAGATTTGAAGTCTTTAGATAAGCACCAACAAGTATTCATCAATGTGTGAAATTATTTGAAGTAATTGCAAAATCAATAGAATGGAGGTTCTCGACTCAAACTTGGTGGTTGAATTAAGTCTATGAGGGCATGTGACTCTTGTTTTGTAAAGGGAGGAAGTTCTTTCAAGTGGCAGAATAAGGAGATGATTTTAATGACTAGATGTCGAATGACATTGTTATGACATCTAGTTTCAACATCAGAATCTCAGTTGGTGTATTGGCACATAAACTCAAGATAGGGTGATCTACAGGAATGAACAGGGATGCTTCAAAAAGATCATTCTCGTGGCATTTTGCGAGAGTTGTAGGAAGGAGAAGATGTTACATTATCCATGGCTTAGGGAGTCTAAGTGTGTATTACTATAGAGCAAGTGGATACATGTAACTTGAAGATCAAGTTCAGTTGGTAAATCATGATATCTTTGTAAGAGTTCTAACATACGTGAAGAAGACAATATGTGGCAATTGGCTTATTCGTATGAGGATTCATGAAGGAGGTGATCAAACTGTGGCATTTGGTTAATCTCAGAAGTGGATTCGAAGAATCAAGATAATTAGCAGGTGGCAGCTGGTTAGTTTTGAGGTTATGTCTTGGAACAAGTTACTCTTGGGAAGAAGAGTTACATGTTGAAGGCTCAAGAAGATTTATTTTCTTCTTGAAGGTGGATGAGAGGTTACTCTCTTTCTGGAGTTCTTATTCAAGTTGGTGGCGCAGTGATGAAGGTTCTTCAGTTCTTTGGATTACTATGTTGTAGTAAGTCTAGTTGGTGGAGCATATCAAGAATTTTGTCTTGGCGTGTGGAAGATGTTCTAACATTTTGTTAGACATTATCTGGGAAGGATATCTGTAACACGGTGGGAGAACTGACTTGGGCATTTTTGTTTGACAAAAACATGTGTGGATAGCAAGAGTCGCCATCGACTTTTATTTTATCCAATAGGAAAGGGTATAAGAGAACAGGAAAGACCTTTTAAAAAATTTGAGTTCGGGGGGTAGGTTATGTAAAGGGAATGTGTTAGCACCCTGTAACACGGTGGGAGAACTGACTTTCTATAAATGTTGCGGATAGCAAGAGTTGCCACCGACTTTTATTTTATCCAAGTGGAAAGGACATAAAAGAACAGGAAAGACCTATTTTTAAAAGACTTGGGTTCGGGGGGTAGGTTATATAAAGGGAATGTGTTAGCACCCTTTATATCCATGGTTATCCATGGGCTCTTAGTTACTTAGCTCACTTAAATGTTTTTGAAAAGTGTAGTGTGTGATTAGAAATTTTCTAAGTACTTTGTAATGATCCTCGTATGGATGTATACAAAGCCTTGTTTGAAAATATTGTGAGGTGTGAAAAGTATTTTTGAAGAGTGAGCAAGTAACTATGAGGTACCTACCCTAGACTAAGTCATTCATGTTCTTATATGTCCTTTCGAGGGTAAGACTATCCCTATTATTAAGGAATAGGTAGTCATTACCTTGGATTTGTTAAGGGACGGGCGTAGGGTCATCGTATGGTCAACGAAGGCAACTTAGGGGGTGTCTTTAGCAATTCGTAGGGACTATCATCGTATTTACCGAAGGACAAGATCATTATATCGTAGGCAACCTCGTAGGGACTTGATCTTTTAATCTAAAGGGACTATGTTGATTTTATTCCGTAGGGACTTTGCTTTTTAAGACACCCCCATTTTCGAGGGACTTGACCGTATTAAAAGGCAACCAAGAGGAATACCCTAGGAAGTGCAGATGGCGATCATAGATCGACTTATGTGTGTGAGTGATTATTTTAAATATTTATTATTTTTATTTAATTTTCTAAATTCAATTAATTACAATTAATTCTTGCCACGCCCTAAATTACTAACCACACAGTGAATATATATACAAAAATTAAAGGGCAGAAAATAAAATTCCTACACTATTACATGGCTTAGGGGCAGTTACATAATTATAATGGCGGAAAAGAGATAAATAAAAAAAAACTACAGATAAGAAATAATTACATAAGAATAAATGGCAGATGAATAACATATAAATTAGTGAAATATTTAATTTTATGAAAAAAAAATTTTAGGGTTGAATAATAAAAATTATACATTTTTAGGTTTATAAAATTAGGGTTTAATGAAAAAGAAGTTTAGAAAAAATTTAGGGTTCATATAAAGAAAAATAGATTAAGATTAAATGTATTAAGTCCTAATTATAGTACTCAAATAAAAATAATTAATCTAAAAAAACTAATAATAATAATTATAATAAAAATATTATGAGGAAAGAGTTTTATTTTTATAAAAAAAAAGTTTTTATGTTTAAAAGGATATTTAAAGAAAATAAATAATTTGATGGAAAATAATAATAAAAAAAAGAAAAGAGGAAATTAGGAAAAAAGAAGACAAACCCCATATTTATTTGCCAAAATGTTGGGAATGAGTGTTGAACCCACGTTTCTTTGCCAAAATGTTAGAAATATGTGTTGAACCCAAGTTTCTTTGCCAAAATGTTGGGAATGGGTCTTGAACCCACGCCCTTAGACTCCCAACCTTAGGTCTTTGTCACTAGGCCAATCAGCGCACGCCACACATCATCTTCTTCCTCTCACTGCATATTTTTGGTATATACTGACTTACCTGTCAGCCTGGAATTCTTATCACTACTGCAGCCTTCGAAGTATCGACGAAAACAGATTATAGCAGATTAACCAATAGTTTAGTTCTCCATGGTGTCCTATGATTCCTGCATCGAAACTTAAATCCAACTATCCAGAAACCATCTACACAATCAAACAAACATATTATGTAATCAAAATCAATTAATCATGCATAAATCATTGAAATCGAAAAAAAGTCAAAAGAAAAGCAAGAATATGAATTTGATTTGTATGATTTGGCATGAATTTGATGATGATGATGATGATGATTGGAATAGGTTCAAGAAACCTCGAGGACTCATTTGCAACCTTTAATCAACTTGTAAAAGTGGTGGATTGTGGAAACTGAATTTTGAATTGTGTGAAATTTTAAAGTATGAATATGATCCTCGTGCTCCCCATCCTTTTTTTTTTGTCTTGTGATGTTGTTGTGGTTATATAGTAATGTAATTAGGTTAAGAATTTGGGCCTTGGTTGGAGTTGTATGGCTTGCTTGAAGGTGAAGAAATATCTTTCATAATTTGTCCAAAAATCAAATTATATGTTACCAAATTGTCTTTGCACGAAATTGGATGGTATCCAATCACCTTGAATATCATTTAAAAGCTTCTAGAAGAAGGATCAAATCAAATATTTGTATTTTCATATTTTACTTTGATTTAAAATGAATTTTAATGAATAAAATCCAAATAAATAATAAATAAATTATAAAAACCAGAAAATATTTTAATTGGGTCGTGCTTGATGTTATCATGAAGGTTGGGTTGCAAAATGATAGGCCCATTTGGAAAAATTTGTATTTAAGCCCTTATTTTCTTCATACACCCCTTAAAAATCTCTCAACTTTGACAAGGCATAAATCCTTTAATTTTAAGGCTATGAAGATGTTCTTGGAAATTTTGGAAATCTTAAAGAGTCCTCTAAGAAACCTCTTTGGTCTCATGTCCATATCTTTCACCATTTTCAAATTATGCTCTTTGGAAGATGTTGACTTTTTATTGACTTTTGAAATGACCTGTAATGTTTTAGTTCATACCTTCCAAATGAAGCATTTTTAGGCTTGGATTGTGAGACACAAAGTTGTAGAGAATTAAATTTCCTTCAAAATGAGCTTTAGATGGGAAATTTTTAATGAAGCATGTGAAAGTTATGGCTGGTCAAAGTTTAGTTGACTTTTCTTAAGAAAACCCTAATTTAGAAACTCCTGATTCTTGATGATCTGAAACTTCCTTGATGAATCATGATCAAACCTTTCTCAAATGATGAATTTTAATTCATAACCTTGATGTTGGCAAAACAATCTTGAAGTTTGACTTTGATTTGACCACAATTGACCTCAGTTTGACTTTTTAACTACTTTGACTGATTTTTGCATATCTGATCATTTGACTGGTCAAACTTATTGGGAAAGCCTTAAAACTTGACATGGGGATTCTTGAATACATGTAGGATGTTATGAAGCTCACTTGAGTCCTTGAAAATCATTTTAACCTGAGGAAACTCAAAACCCTAGTTTTGGACACTTTGCTTAGGAGGAGGCATTGTCTGGGGAAATTTTTACACTTCTTGATCAATTGGGAGTCTTGAGGACTTTATGATCATTTAGAAGTCTTGAGAGATATTGTCTTGATTGTGGGAGGGAAAATTTTGGGGTACAACAGCTGCCCCTGTTCAATTTTCTGAAATCTGAGGAGTTAGATTGGCATGTACGCCATTCGTGACTTGAAGGTTGAAGAGGATTGAACACAAAAGCCCAAATATTTGCACTCGCCGGTGCGTAGAATGATACTGTTGGTTGGTTATGATGATTGAATGGGCTTAAAGATGCCATTTGGAGAAAAATTCTTCAGATATATTTCTTTGAGAGGAAAGCAATCCCCAATATGAAGATCTAGCTTTTGGGCGGTTAAACAACAGCCCCAGGTAACAAAATGGCTTTTGAGAAGATAACCGACGTCTCAAAATAGATTTTGGGAAGAATAAACAATGACCCAAAATGAGATAAACTTCGGGAAGAATAAACGACAGCCCGAGGTAATGAGATAACCTTTGGGAAGAATAAATGACGGCCCAAGGTGAGATAACCTTCGGGAAGAATAAACGATGGCCCGAGGTAACAAGATAACCTTTGGGAAGAATAAACAACGGCCCAAGGTATCAATATGGCTTTTGGGAAGAATAAACGACGGCCCAAAATGAGATAACCTTCGGGAAGAATAAACGACGGCCAGAGGTAACAAGATAAACTTTGGGAAGAATAAACGACGACCCAAGGTCTCAAAATATCTTTTGGGAAGAATAAACGACGACCCAAAATGAGATAACCTTCGGGAAGAATAAACGACGGCCCGAGGTAACAAGATAACCTTTGGGAAGAATAAACGACGGCCCAAGGTATCAATATGGCTTTTGGGAAGAATAAACGATGGCCCAAAATGAGATAACCTTCGGGAAGAATAAACGACGGCCCGAGGTAACAAGATAACCTTTGGGAAGAATAAAAGATGGCCCAAGGTCTCAAAATATCTTTTGGGAAGAATAAACGACGACCCAAAATGAGATAACCTTCGGGAAGAATAAACGATGGTCCGAGGTAACAAGATAACCTTTGGGAAGAATAAACGACGGCCCAAGGTATCAATATGGCTTTTGGGAAGAATAAACGACGGCCCAAAATGAGATAACCTTCGGGAAGAATAAACGACGGCCCAAGGTAACAAGATAACCTTCGGGAAGAATAAACGACGGCCCGAGGTAATGAGATAACCTTTGGGAAGAATAAATGACGGCCCAAGGTGAGATAACCTTCGGGAAGAATAAACGAAGGCCCGAGGTAACAAGATAACCTTTGGGAAGAATAAACAACGGCCCAAGGTATCAATATGGCTTTTGGGAAGAATAAACGACAGCCCAAAATGAGATGACCTTCGGGAAGAATAAACGACGGCCCGAGGTAACAAGATAAACTTTGGGAAGAATAAACAACGACCCAAGGTCTCAAAATATCTTTTGGGAAGAATAAACGACGACCCAAAATGAGATAACCTTAGGGAAGAATAAACGACGGCCCGAGGTAACAAGATAACCTTTGAGAAGAATAAACGACGGCCCAAGGTATCAATATGGCTTTTGGGAAGAATAAACGACGACCCAAAAATGAGATAACCTTCGGGAAGAATAAACGACGGCCCGAGGTAACAAGATAACCTTTGGAAATAATAAACGACGGCCCAAGGTAAGTTTTTGATGAAGTTTTCCTGCTGGAGAATTAATTTGAAAAACAAGGTTAGTTTGGTGCAAATATAAGGATATAGATAACATTCTGCAAGATAATATTTTATGAGAATGCGTATAATATGATATGATATGATATGATATGATATGATATGATATGATATGATATGATATGATATGATGTATGTATGAATTATGTAGTTGAAGTGTATAAGTAGCTTCGTAGAACAACTGCTGACTGGGGAAAATAAATCTCGATTCGTTGCTGAGGAGTATAAAGACTTCGTTTCCGGCTTGCTTTAAGAACATCGTACTTAGAACCTTCTCATTTTCGTTCGTCGTACTTCTTATTAAAGGATTAAGTTCCTGAATATCCTGACTGGGCATAAAAGAGATGGACATCGATCCGGGAGACCTATGTAGTTGAGTATCAATTCTTCGGAGGATATGAAATTGCTTGGAGACTTCGTAGAGTTGGAAGTGTAAGATATTACTTGAAGTATTCCGTAAGGATATCCGTAAAGATTACTCTGTGGGGGATGAACCGGCGAAGCTTCGTTGAATTCCTACCTCCGTTCGTTCTTAGTAAATTCTATTATTTTATTTTATGCATTTCTGGTAAACATCAATCATATTCAAAGGCATATATACATTCAAACATAACCAACAGACGTTTTTCGCTTTAGTAAAAGGGGAAAAGTAAACCTGAACAAAGAGGGAAAAGTAAAGCTGAACTCGAAAACATAATCGTTTCAACTTTGAGAGTGTATAACCAATTGGATTTGGAGCTTCTGAGGTTTTTAACTTTCCTGAATAATTTCCCAAAAATTCTTGTAGATGTCTAGAATTGGCAGAATTTTTGACCAACAAGAAATATTGAATTCAGTTCAGAATGTCCTATCAAATGTTGGGACATTATCAAACAGAGTATAAGGACTTATTTCAGGATGTCACACCAGATGTTGGGACATTGTGTAAATGACTTAAGTTCAGTTTTTCAGGATGTCCCAACAGATGTTGAGACATCTCAAACCTGCTACCAGAATTAATTAATGACTAACTGATCTGAGATATTTAAGGAGAGTTATCTGGAATTAATTATGGATGGATAAAAACAGAACAAGGCGCATCTGTAGGGAGTTTTATTATGAGAATTCAGTTTAAACAAAAGAACTAAATCACCTAGAATCTAGGAAGTAACAAACCCTAATTCTAGGTGGAAGCTGCTGTGTTTTAGGACTGAATTAACCTACAGAAAGCCCAAATTACAAACACCTATTTAATCAACAGAAACTCACAGAATTGAGTACGAATTCCACAAGACCAAATAGGGTGTTTATTGTTTTAATAGCAGGTTGTTTTTATTGTACCACTTTATGAGCTTTTAAGCAAACGTGCATTTGTGACTTGATTGAAACTGTGAAGTAAGATCAAGCTGTTTTGTTTGAAGAATGTCTTCAATTTTATTAAACTTGTAAACAAGATCACTGTGTGATTGAGGGGGAGTGAGTTGGTACTCATATCTAAGTTGTGTCTTAGGTAGAAATTGCATTGGGTAGATATTAAGTGAAAGATTAAACTGGGTTGTTTAAGTCTAGAATTAATATTACTTATAGTGGATTTCCTCCTGGCTTGGTAGCCTCCAGATGTAAGTGTGGTTATACACTGAACTGGGTTAACAAACTTCTATGTTGTTTAATTTTCTTGCACTTTAAGTTTTGGTTAAATCTGTCAAGTGTTGGGACATCTCATAGGACATCTCATACCTGATCACAGAATTACAATTGGCATCAGAGCAGGCACCCTGCCTGTTTATACTGGGTGAGATCTAGGGAATACAAATTCTGGAAACATGGACAGAGATATAGGATCAGTAAATAGACCACCTATACTGGATGGATCTAATTATGACTACTGGAAACCAAGAATGATTGCATTCTTAAGATCACTTGACAACAGGGCCTGGAGAGCAGTCAACATTGGATGGGAACATCCTATCCAAGACACCAAAGATGGATCAAAAGTGTTGAAACCTGAAGAAGAATGGAGTAAGGAGGAAGACGATTCAGCACTAGGCAACTCTAAGGCCTTAAATGCTTTATTCAATGGCATTAATAGGAACATCTTTAGACTTGTGCATCACTGTGAGCTGGCCAAAGATGTGTGGGACACTCTCAAAACAACTCATGAAGGAACATCAAAGGTAAAGATGTCAAGACTTCAACTTCTCACCACCAAGTTTGAAAACTTGAGAATGAAGGAAGATGAGACAGTTCATGAATTCTACATGAACATCCTAGAAATAGCCAACACTTCTGGAGCTTTGGGAGAAAAGATGACTGATGAAAAGCTTGTAAGGAAGATTCTCAGATCTTTACCAAAAAGATTTGACATGAAAGTCACAGCAATAGAAGAAGCTCAAGACATATGCACAATGAAAGTTGAAGAGCTCATTGGTTCCCTTCAAACATTTGAGATGGGAATGAATGACACAAATGTAAAGAAGAACAAAAGCATAGCCTTAGTGACAAATACTGATGAAGAAGAAGATGATGAACCAGAAACTGGTAAAAGCTTATCAGACAACATTGCTATGCTTGGAAGACAATTCAAAAAGATTCTCAGAGGAATGGAAGGCCAATCCAAACCCAGTGGAAGATACACAAACTCTTCTGAGAGTAAAAGACCTTATGATGCTAACAGAAGGTCAAATTATGATGAAAAAACCAGTCAAGATAAAGTAATCAAATGCCATGGATGTGAAGGGTATGGACATATCAGGAATGAATGTCCTACCTACTTAAAAAGGCAAAAGAAAGGACTTTCTGTAACCTGGTGTGATGAAGACTCAGGAGGTGATTCAGAAGAAGAATCAGCTAAGCATATCACTGCTCTAGCTGGATTATATGAATCTGAAAGTGAATCCAGTGATGAGGAGCTTACTTTTGAAGGACTTGAGCAAACATACAAAGATCTATACAAAAGAAGCACTGAAATATGCAGTGATGTTATAAAGCTAAAGAAGCAGAATGAGGCACTAAAAGATGAAAAAGCAAATGATCAAGAGATCATTGACACCTTGAAAAGTGAAGTAAGTCTTCTCAACTCTAAGTTGGAACACATGTCCAAATCTGTGAGAATGCTGAACAGTAGCTCAAGTACACTGGATGTTATTCTCAACAACAATAAGCATTCAGGGGATAAAAGTGGACTGGGATTCAACAAAGTTCATAAGGATGAAGCTAGCTCTAGCAAAACTACTCCAAAGTCCATACAGTCAAACAACATGTCCCAACAGATGTCTCAACATCATAAGAACACAAAGTCAAACATAATGTTCCAACAGATGTCTCAACATTCTGAAAAGAACAAAATGAAGAAGAAGTATCAAAGATGGAGATGTCATCATTGTGGAAGATTTGGACATATCAAACCTCATTGCTATAAGCTACATGGATATCCAAATCAGATGTATCAGCAACCTCTTAAGCAAAAGGTAGAAGTTACCAAGAAAGTTCTGCAGAGACATCAAATAGGTCAGCAACCTCCTAAGCAGAAAACAGAGGTTTTCAAGAAGGTATGGAGACCAATAGCTAGTCTTCATGCTGATCAAAGCTACATACCCAAGAACAAGATCAGCAAGCAACCTTGGAACTCTACTAATGAACAATACACAGAGCAAAGGTATCAAAAGAAATCTCAACTCAAATGGTCAAAGAAAGGTGTTGCATATATAGCACATATATCACTAAGAGTATCAGCCAAAGAAGACTGGTACTTTGACAGTGGATGTTCAAGACACATGACTGGATTGAAGAATCTGCTAGTAGACTTAAAGTCACATTCATCCAGATATGTAACCTTTGGAGATGGAGCTAAAGGAGAAATCAAGGGAGTTGGGACCTTGGACTGTCAAGATGTACCAAGGCTAAATGATGTGCTACTGGTTAAAGGTTTAACTGCTAACCTGATCAGCATAAGTCAATTATGTGATCAAGGGTATAGTGTAAACTTTACCAAAACTGACTATATAGTGTCTAACAAAGAACAAGAAGTTGTTATGAGAGGAGCCAGATCTAAAGACAACTGTTACATGTGGGAACCTCAAGACTTCAGTCTCACTTCAACTTGTTCATTAGCTAAAGAAGAAGAAGTGAAACTATGGCACCAAAGACTAGGTCATCTTCATTTCAGAGGCATAAAGAAGATTATATCTATGGATGCTGTAAGAGGTATTCCTAAACTGAAGATTGATGATGGCAAAATATGTGGTGAGTGTCAAATAGGCAAGCAAACCAAGATGTCCCATCCAAAGCTCCAACATCTGACAACTTCCAAAGTTTTGGAAGTATTGCATATGGATCTTATGGGACCTATGCAGGTTGAAAGCCTTGGTGGTAAGAGGTATGCCTATGTGGTGGTTGATGACTTTTCAAGGTATACATGGATAAATTTTATCAAAGAAAAGTCTGATGTATTTGATGTATTCAAAGACTTATGCCAAAGAATACAAAGGGAAAAAGCCAGCTGTGTGATCAGAATAAGAAGTGATCATGGAAAAGAATTTGAGAACCAAAAATTCTTAGATTTCTGTTCTTCAGAAGGAATCAATCATGAATATTCTTCACCAATCACTCCTCAACAGAATGGGATTGTTGAGAGGAAGAATAGAACTATTCAAGAATCAGCAAGAGCTATGATCCATGCTAAAAAGTTACCTTTGTACTTCTGGGCTGAAGCTATGAACACAGCTTGTTACATCCATAACAGAGTTACTCTAAGGAAAGGAACTTTGTCTACAATCTATGAAGTCTGGAAGGGCAGAAAACCCACAGTTAAGTACTTCCATGTGTTTGGAAGTAACTGTTATATTCTGGCTGATAGGGAGCAAAGAAGAAAAATGGATCCTAAAAGTGATGAAGGGATTTTTCTTGGATACTCTATAAACAGCAGAGCATATAGAGTATTTAATTCCAGAACCAAGGTTATCATGGAGTCCATAAATGTGATAATTGATGATGCTCCTACAGATGTCCCAGAAGATGTTGGAACATCTGCAGATATCAAGATTGAAGCTGAAGACAAGAGTGATCATTATGACTTCACTCAAACTGATGAAAGAACAGAACAATCCAGCAAACCTCCCTCCATCAGAATCCAGAAGGATCATCCCAAAGACTTGATAATTGGTGATCCCAACAGAGGTGTAAGCACTAGATCAAGAGAAGTGATTTCAGGGTCCTGTTTTGTTTCTAAAATAGAACCTAAAAACATCAAGGAAGCTCTTACTGATGAATACTGGATTTGTGCTATGCAAGAGGAATTAGGTCAATTCACAAGGAATGAAGTGTGGAACCTTGTTCCTAGACCTGATGACATAAATGTGATTGGAACTAAATGGGTGTATAAGAACAAGTCTAATGAACAAGGAGTTGTTACAAAGAACAAAGCTAGACTTGTAGCTCAAGGATACACACAAATTGAAGGAGTAGACTTTGATGAAACATTTGCACCTGTAGCAAGGCTTGAATCAATCAGACTACTTTTGGGAATTGCTTGTATCTTAAAGTTCAAGCTATTTCAATTGGATGTGAAAAGTGCCTTTTTAAATGGTTATCTTAATGAAGAAGTATATGTAGAACAGCCTAAAGGATTTGTTGATCCAAGCTGTCCAAATCATGTATACAAACTAAAGAAGGCTCTTTATGGTCTGAAGCAAGCTCCAAGGGCATGGTATGAAAGATTGACTACTTTTCTTATCAAGCAAGGGTACAGGAAAGGTGGAATTGACAAAACCTTGTTTGTTAAAGATGAAGAAGGAAATGTCATGATTGCTCAAATATATGTAGATGACATTGTCTTTGGTGGGATGTCTGACAGGATGGTCAAACATTTTGTCAACCAGATGGAATCTGAATTTGAAATGAGCCTAGTAGGAGAGTTAACCTACTTTCTTGGTCTGCAAATAAAGCAAATGGAAGATTCCATGTTCATTTCCCAAAGCAAGTATACCAAGAACATAGTCAAGAAATTTGGAATGGAAAATGCTACTCATAAGAGAACTCCTGCCCCCACACATTTAAAGCTGACTAAAGATGAAAAGGGTGAGAATGTAGATCAAAGCATATACAGAAGCATGATTGGAAGCTTGTTATATTTGACTGCTAGCAGACCAGACATAGCATTTGCAGTAGGTGTATGTGCAAGATATCAAGTTGATCCAAAAGTCAGTCATCTCAATCAAGTCAAGAGAATTCTTAAATATGTTAATGGTACTTGTGACTATGGTATAATGTACTTTCATGGATGCAAACCAATTCTCACTGGCTTCTGTGATGCTGATTGGGCAGGAAGTGCTGATGACAGAAAAAGCACTTCAGGAGGATGCTTCTTTCTAGGAAACAATTTGATTTCTTGGTTCAGTAAGAAACAAAATTGTGTGTCTCTATCTACAGCTGAAGCTGAATATATAGCAGTTGGAAACAGTTGTTCTCAGTTGGTTTGGATGAAGCAAATGCTCACTGAGTACAATGTCCCACAGGATGTCATGACATTGTACTGTGACAACTTAAGTGCAATCAACATATCAAAGAATCCTATCCAACATAGCAGGACCAAGCATATTGATATCAGACATCATTTCATCAGAGATCTTGTAGAAGAAAAAGTGATTTCATTAGAACATGTAGCTACAAATCTGCAGTTGGCTGATATCTTCACCAAAGCATTGGATGCTACACAATTTGAGAACTTAAGGGGCAAATTGGGAATCTGCTTATGTGAGTTTTAGCAGTTATGGAGATGTGCCAACATGTCATATGACATTGTGTGGCATAAGCACCAGATGGCAACACCAGTCTGGTCAAGAACCTTGTGTATTCCATTCCTAATAATTTGCAATGTAACGGCTACTTATAAAATAACAGCTTATAATCAGCTATCCATATTCTCATCATACTATCAAAAGCGAATCACATTATCTAGCTGTTCTTCAGAAATCATCAACCCTAAAACTCTTCATCCATCTTCTTTGACAATGTCTCAAAACCCTAACATTCCTGAAGAAATTCTCAACAAAGAAGACGTGGTTCATGCAACCCCTATTTCTGTGGTACCCATGGAGTCAACCCCATTGGACGAAATAAGAGGAAGTGCTCCTCATGCTAAAAAGCCAAGAACTCCAAAAAGAGCAAAAGATCAAGTCTGCAGCAAAGCCAAAGGCATTCCTTCACCAGCAAACATGCCTCAAAAATCTTCTGAATATGTGGATGCTTCAATAAAGGAATTGGTTACCAAGATCCTATCTGAACAAAGAGTGGTTAGTGGGATTTCTATTCCTCTGAACACCATGCCTGCCCCTCAAGAAGAACAAACTCAAGCTGCAAAGGACACTCCTGCTCAACAGGATGTCCCAATAGATGTTGGAACATCTGAGGATGAGAAAAAGACCTCATCTGATGCTGATATTGAACCAACTGAGGACCAGAAAAAGGCCTCAAATGAAAGTGATGAAGAAGAATCTGAGGATCAGACCAAAGCCTCAACTGAAGATCATATCTCTGCTGATCAACCAGCTGAAGAGGAGACTGCTCAATCTCCTCCTGTGGTGAACCTGGAGCAGGATTCTGATACAGAGATCATTTCCTCTGTAAGACCTAGCATAGCCAAAAGGCTCAGGACTAGGAAAGGAAAGATGCAAGCAGGACATGCAGTTCCTGAGAAGAAGAAAACTACCCCAAAGAAAGACAAGGCCAAAACTGTCTTTGGTCCTACAAAGCAATGGAGCAAAGTCCAAACACAAAAGAGGAAAGCTGTCACCCCATCAGACTCAGATGTTGAATCAGATGTCCCAACATCTCCTCCAAAGAAGAAACCAGCACCCTCTAGGGCTTCAACTGCTGTTCCAGAAGCTCCCTTGGACAACATCTCATTTCATCATGTTTCAAGTGTAAACAGATGGAAGTTTGTGTACCAAAGAAGGGTAGCCCTTGAAAGAGAGCTGAGCAGTAATGCACTTGAGTGCACTGAACTGATTGATCTCATCTCTGCTGCAGGCCTCTTCAAAACAGTCTCCAATCTCTCTCCCTGCTATGAGCTTCTTGTCAAAGAATTCATAGTCAATATTCAGGAAGATTGTGCCAATGGTAAGTCTTCTGAATTTAGAAAAGTTTTTGTTAGAGGCAGGTGTGTAGAGTTCTCTCCTCAGATCATCAACCAATACCTTGGAAGAGAGTCTGATGGACCAAATGAGCTAGGAAAGACTGATAACCAAGTCTGCAAGGTTATCACTGCAAACCAGGTCAAGGCATGGCCAGTTAAAGGTAAGCTCTCAGTGAGCATGCTGACAAGAAAATATGCCATGCTGAACAGGATTGGTACAGCAAACTGGGTGCCTACCAATCACACATCTTCAATATCCACTGGTTTGGGCAGGTTTATTTATGCTGTGGGGACTCAGACTAAGCTGGATTATGGTGCCTACATATTTGATCAGACCTTGAAGCATGCTAGCTCTTCTGCAACAAAGCTGCCAATAGCTTTTCCCTCCTTGCTGTGTGGTATAGTGCTAAGTCAATACCCTGGGATCCTCACTGAGAAGGACACAGTCTGCAAAAGAGAAAGCCCTCTGGCTTTTCACTACAAACTGTTCCTAAGTCATCATGCAGCAGATGTTGAAGCACCCTCTGGGACATCTTCAGGTCCTTCAACTGCCAAGACTCCAATCTCCAAGGCTGCATTGATTGCTGAACTGCAGAGCACTTGCAAAGAACTTGAAGCAAGGAAGCTGAAGCTTGAAGAAATCATCCAAAGGCTGGAAAGTGAAGGTGATCAGAAAGCTGCCTCTGATGAAGAAACTGAAGATGATGAAGAAACTGAATGTGAGGAGTCTGAGTGATTATCTGTATGTGAGGCAAATGTAATGACAGCACTGCATTGTATTTCTGGATTAGTGTCTTTGGCCCCAAAATTTGTGTCTAACAAGGGGGAGAACAACAACAACAACAAAATGTAATGCTGTTTAATTATGAATGAAAAATCTGTTTGTTTGTTTCTGAACTGAATCAGTGTGTTTTGATAAATATTTCTGTTGCAACAAGACTGGATACATGTATGTTTGAGGGGGAGTAATCTCAAATATGATTCAACAGAAAAGTAATGCTATACTCTGATAAAAGATCTTCTGCTGCACTCTAATAACCAGAAAAGATGTTAGCCAAAAATTAGCCAAAGGGGGAGTTTGTAGATGTCTAGAATTGGCAGAATTTTTGACCAACAAGAAATATTGAATTCAGTTCAGAATGTCCTATCAAATGTTGGGACATTATCAAACAGAGTATAAGGACTTATTTCAGGATGTCACACCAGATGTTGGGACATTGTGTAAATGACTTAAGTTCAGTTTTTCAGGATGTCCCAACAGATGTTGAGACATCTCAAACCTGCTACCAGAATTAATTAATGACTAACTGATCTGAGATATTTAAGGAGAGTTATCTGGAATTAATTATGGATGGATAAAAACAGAACAAGGCGCATCTGTAGGGAGTTTTATTATGAGAATTCAGTTTAAACTGAAGAACTAAATCACCTAGAATCTAGGAAGTAACAAACCCTAATTCTAGGTGGAAGCTGTTGTGTTTTAGGACTGGATTAACCTACAGAAAGCCCAAATTACAAACACCTATTTAATCAACAGAAACTCACAGAATTGAGTACGAATTCCACAAGACCAAATAGGGTGTTTATTGTTTTAATAGCAGGTTGTTTTTATTGTACCACTTTATGAGCTTTTAAGCAAAAGTGCATTTGTGACTTGATTGAAACTGTGAAGTAAGATCAAGCTGTTTTGTTTGAAGAATGTCTTCAATTTTATTAAACTTGTAAACAAGATCACTGTGTGATTGAGGGGGAGTGAGTTGGTACTCATATCTAAGTTGTGTCTTAGGTAGAAATTGCATTAGGTAGATATTAAGTGAAAGATTAAACTGGGTTGTTTAAGTCTAGAATTAATATTACTTATAGTGGATTTCCTCCTGGCTTGGTAGCCTCCAGATGTAAGTGTGGTTATACACTGAACTGGGTTAACAAACTTCTGTGTTGTTTAATTTTCTTGCACTTTAAGTTTTGGTTAAATCTGTCAAGTGTTGGGACATCTCATAGGACATCTCATACCTGATCACAGAATTACAATTCTCATTGTTGGATGCGAAGACATGATACTGACACCATCTGATACTACTGGCATAGACAATTAATTTCCACAATGGCTTCTGCTGAGAATCCAATATCAAGGTAATATAATGAGAGGAACGTGCCTTCAAATTATGATGTACCATATACGCTCCGGGTATTAGATTTGGAAAGAGAGCATTGCCCCTTGGTTGAGGATGAATTGCTTCATAATGGAAGTATCTGAAAGGAGCTACCTCAAGAGAAATAATCAGAATGCCCCACAAACATATGCCCTTGGCCTCTTGAACTCTTTGATGTTTACCTTTGGTAATTCAGATAGATGAGGAGACCTGCCCCTGGCTACTTAAGCATAGTTGAATCATGACTTGATTGCCCCAAATGAGTTAAGCCGTATCATGACATGCCCCCTTTATTGGGAGACAATGACCATGCCCCTTTGTATACATGGGCTTTGATCCAGGAAGCAACTTTGTTTATCGGAAGGACTTTGGTTTATTGAACATTCATCCTGTAAGTTTCTCTGTTTGTCAAACACTCAATTATATTCAAACAAATATATTCAAAAATGTGATGCTTATGTCTGTCTTGAAGTTTTGAAAAAGAGTTATTTTAGAAAAACAATTTTTATGAAAACTGTGATATTAACTCAAGTTTTATAATAAGCCCTAAAGGAGTCAGGATACCTTTTTGTGGCAATATGCTTTCAAACTAACCATGCTTCAGTTAGGAATTTTAAAGGGTTATAACGTGGCCTGGTTCACGTTTTAAGAAATAAAGGATAAATGCTTAAATTTTATTTGTACCCAACCCAATCTCCATGATGTTCTTCGGTCCTATGTTCGGTTAACTTATGCATTGAAGCTCCAGAGGAGTTTGGAATTGTAACACTGACATTTGTGATGGTTCAGAAACTAAAAATTTATTTGAACATTCAGTCATCTTTCTTTGTTAAGGATTCATAGTGACCTCTTTTTTTCTTTTGACTTTATTATCCCTTCTTTTTGCCTGAACTGTCTGTTTCAAGATTACAATCAACGGGATTTCTCAATTTTTTACTAAGTCTCCTTCATAGGTTTTGACTTAGGGAGCTTTTCTTTTGCTAGATATTTGTAAACACCCCAAATTTTCCCTCACTCATATCACACCATGGCTTGTGATCTTTCATTTTTGCATAAGCATAAGCATACCACCTCATATTGCATATTTGTTTCATCTGCATAGTTCAAGTTCATCTGCATCTAGGGTTTGTGATCTGAGCAATCCAAAGATCCATCTGAGCCATCCCAAAGGTCTTAAATCTTTCCAAGAGGGTCCATGTGTGTTCTATCATCATATTATGCTCCTCAAAGTTCATGAAAGTCAAGGGATCACAAGAACTGGCAAAGACATGGAAGCAGAGCTAGGGTTTCACTACACAGATGACCAAAATTAGGGTTTTGGTTTCATAGGCCTTAACTCCAATATTTTGGGCCAATCTTGTTTCTAATGTTCTTAATATGTCATCAGGATCATGTGTACCAAGTTTGATGAAGAAATTCATTGTGGAAGTCATTTGTTCATTGGGTAACTTCTTGAGCAAGTTAAGTCAAAATCAGGGCATCTGAGGCCCCCAACAATGGAACCAAAGGGGTATTTTCATCAAAATGAAGTTCTATGATCTTTATTTGATCTTAGAAGAGGTTGGAAGCTCACAATATTGAAGAATTTTGAGCCATTTGCAAACTTGCCAAAAATGGAAATGACTTGTAATGGAAACTTTCCATTTTGGGAAAGTTTTTCAACCTCCTCTTTCTCAACCAAAAATGCTTCAAATGAAAAATTCTTGGTCATGAAAGTTGTAGATTAGGTCTTTCCCTTTTCAAAAAGTACAAGAACATGTATTGATTCATCCTAGAACTCAAGATATGGCCTTTCAAATTTGGCAAAAATCCTATAATTTCAAGTTTCATGTCAAAGAGGGATTTTGCAAATTGGCATATCAAGCATTCTAATGACTTCAAACATGCACAAATACTTCACAACATGTCAAACAAACCTCAAAGGATCAGAATTGTGCATTAAACTTAGGGTTTCCATGACTTATGATCCAAGAAACTTCAAAGAGGGAATTTTGCAAAACATGTGATAACTCTTCATCCAAGCCATCCAGCACATCAAAACTAATTCCATGGCTCTCCACAAAGTCAGCTGAGGCCAGAAACCCCAAGAAATCAGATCTGCACCATGCCCATACCTCAAAGTACAAAATCTTGACTTTTTGCAAAAGCTCCCATACCAATCAGCCTGTGCCACAACAACTCTCTGGCCAATCAACATTGTTTATATGGACAATAAGCAACTCCTTTCATACAACATTGAGGCCTGAATCCATACACACACTCAGAATCACAAAAACCTCAAGAAACCTTCCCTTCATCGAATTTCATAACACATCTAACAAAAATCACAAACTCTTCCACCAATCAACTCAGCATCACCCCAGGATCATTTCCCACCCATCACCATAGCTTAAAACACATCCAAACACAAATACGATTTCTGCAACTTCAGAAACAAAACCTTCAAACCAGCCATTGCAAGCTTGTTCCAAGCATCAAAGCATCCTCAGGAGGCCCATTGGAGTTAACTTGCACCAAAGAGAGGTCCAGAAAGCTCAAGAACTGAAAGCTCAACCTCAGGTATACCTCAAGAACAATTTTTCCAGAACTTGCTATTTAAGTTAAAATATCAATCTTCATGTTCCCATGATCACTCTGATATGTTTAATTTTGAAAATGATTGAGAAATAAGCATGTATGAAGCTTCTGAAATTTTTGACCTAAAACTTGATTGCTTCGATTCTTGTTGTTGATGTAATATAAATGGATTTCGTGCCTGGATTCTTGTTTATTGAAGTTCATTGATCATTTCTGGAGAGTTTGATGCATTATGGTGGGGTTTTGAGGGAACTCAGGTGAGGGTTGGCCGGAGAAGATGACCGGAGCTTAGCTCCGGTCACCTGAGTTTAATTAGGGCTAATTAGGGTTAGTTTTCCAGTTTAAACGTGGACCCTTGGATTTGTTTTAATTTTGCGTATGGATGGCCCAGATCTTGTCATTTAACCCTAATCTAATTAATTAATTAAAACATGGATTAATTAATTTAATTAAGTAATTTGACCCAGAAGCCATTTGGACCATTGATTCACGCGCGCAGTCAACCATATCCCCCTAGGTTTGAATCTCAGCCTTAAGATCAGTTGACTATCCATTTTATTTCATTTAATTTCATTTTTATTCTATTTCTTTTGCATATTTAATTTAAAATACCAAAAAACATCCAAAAAATATTTTCTTTTGCATTTCTGATCCAAATATTTTTCTCATTCCAAAAATGATTTTTATTTTATTTTTTTGCATTAAAAAAGTATTTTTAAAATATTTAAATGTTATTTTTAATTAATTAAAGTCTTTTAATTATTTAAAAATACATTTAAGTTTCTAAAAATCACCAAAAAAATCATGAATCATCCCAATGCATTTAGAAACATTTTCAAACTCTTCAAACAAATTTATTTTTAGGTTTGATCATAGTTTGTGAATTTTCTTTGAATTAAGGGTCATTAAAATCATATTTTTGAACTCTAACTTGAAAAAATCATTTTTGCCTAACCAAGAAGAGTTTGAAGATGATTCTTTTTGCATTGTGTTACATATTGCAAGTAGTTTATAGGACATTTTCCTCATGAATTTATCTTACATTTTCAATTTGATTTGCATTTTCCCCTTTGAATCACCCAAAAAACCTAGAAACTTAGGAAATTCATAACTTGTGATTGGTTAGGCTTCTGACCTTCTCCTTTGGGGTGTGACCTAGTATGGGATTAGGGTTTGTTTGAGTTTGATTTCAAATTTTTATCATGTCATATGCTTCTGTTTTGTTCATTTGCATCTCATACTTCCATGTAACCCTAATTTTATGTGTTCATTTGCATTCATCTTGCATATGCATCCTTACATGAACTTGCCATGACATTTCTTGCATTCATAAGTCATCTTAGACATCTTAGGACATGTTAGAACCATGCTTGATCATTACTTCATTTATTTGCCATGATTTGCATTCATTTCATTTCATTAACTTTCATGAGTTTTCAAACTTCAAAGCATGCTTCCATGACATCTCATTCTTGTATGATCATACATATGCACTTTGTATGCCTTTGCATCATCTCACATGACATTAGCATTGCATAAAAACTTCTAACTTTGGTCATTTCATCTCATCTCATCTCATTTCATTTCATTTCCTTATGCTTTATACTTTATGCATTCATGCTAACATTTTTAGGTGGTAAGTTACTTTGAGAAGTGGATTTGCCTTCACTTCTCACTTCTTTTCATCTCTTTCATATGAATTTTACTTGTATATTAAGTGAGCTTGTTCATTTGTGTTCCACATTTCTCACTTTCTTTCTTTAAGTTATTTATCTTCTTCAATGAAGTAAGTAACTTATTCTTCTGCTTCATCCTCCTTTCATCTACTTCTTCCATTGGTGGCTTCCTTGAAGATCTTTTTCAAGCCTTATAAACCATAGGATCATCCAAGCATGATAATAATTAGGGTTGTGATTAGTCCCCCTTATCTTTTTACCTTTGAGTCTCCTTGAGTCTCTCTTCTCATCACAATAATCAGAGACTAAACTCTTAAAGTGTTAGGACTTTGGAATTAGGGTTATGCCTGTATCCTTCTATTACGATGGAGTGTATAACTTTAATCCTAAGTGTTAAACCTTTAATTTGTTTAAACCTCTTAATCAAATCATCTTAATAATCACTAAGACTTCATCTTGTAACTTGGGCCTTACATTAGGGTTCTAATTCTTCCTTTATGGTTAAGAAGGACTAACCCTAGTGTTTAATGGACAAGTCCTCCTCAAGTTGTCTTACAAACCATAAAATCCACTTCTTAATCTCATCCATTAATTAAAATCCACTTAATAAAGGCTTGTTATCTAATGAATTTAATCCCTAACCATGGATTAAGTTGATGTATCTTCCTCAGCTTAAGTGTTCTCATCTATTATCCTTCTATTAGGATGGTGTAATGAAACCACTAATCTGTGATTAGAGATTAAACTCATTACTTAACACTAAACAAAAAACACAAAAACATCTAATTAATCACAAGTAGGTTAATGATCTTAATCCTACATCATCATGGTAATTAAGTTGAGATGCTTATCTCATACTTAAGTAGGCTCATTATCCCTAATCAGGGAGGATATAATGAGTTTACGAGCCTTTGATTTAGGCTTAAGCTCATTAACTTATGCAAAATACTAAAAACAATAACAAAACTAAAAACACAAAAACAAAGAATAATCGTCTCCTTCGGGATTCTCTTCTCATCACACTCATTCATAAACGAGAACTTGCTTCTTCCGTCTAATGCAAGACAGTTAGCACTCGAGCCAGACGAGTCATACACTTGAGCATAGGCAAGCAAGCAGTTCACAGTCAATTTATCTTTCAGTCCCTTTGAGTCGAACTACGGTGTTATGACTTCCTCATTGCACGAGAGGATACGTAGGCATAACTTAAAAGTTATCGAACAAAAGTCTCTTTGTCATCCCCCTCCTTCCAGCTTTCTTTTTAAAGCCTCATTCCTGAGCATTCACCCTCCCTTTTTGCACTGACACTTGTACTTTCTTTCCTTAGCTTTTGCACACAGATAGCACATACACTACCCCTTTAAACACAATCTTTTAAGTGTGGATCCCATCGAGTACGACGGACAATCTGGATGCTAATACCTTCCCAGGTTGTAACCAACCCCCTTTCTCAGTTTCTCTGGTTCACAACCGTCTTATCCATATCTTTCTAGGTTTATGCAACATTACCTTTCCTTTGGGATAAAAATGCCTAGCTGGCGACTCTATTCACTTCACTTTCATTTCTCTTTTCGCCAACCGTTCGCGTCTGTATCTTGTCTTGACCCGGTGTCTTTTCGGGGGAGCGACAGTTTGGCGACTCTGCCGGGGAATCTTATCTTGCAACCAGGGTTTCTGGTTCTTTTTGTGGGTTTCTTCTATCTCTTGTTTGGTTTGTGTTTATGGGGGTGTTATGTGCTACTTGTGCTTATTGTTTATTTCTTTATTTATTACTTTCTGTACAGCTTTATTTATTGCTTTCATTTACAGTTTTATGTATTTCATACTGTTATCATCATCTGTGTTAGATCTGTTGTTTCCTTTGGTGGGAGGGATTGTTGAGTGATTAAGGTTCTATACCAGGGACCTAAGTGACACATAGGATAGAGTGGATTCATATTCTTTCCCATTCCATTTCAGTCTGGTGCGGGAATATGAAACACGGTTCAGACATAGGTTTCTTCTTGAGAACTATGTGCTACGGATTTCTTGTAGTATTAGGGCTATCTAGGAAGCCTGCTAAGTCTGGATGACCTTTTATGACCTTCAGCATCTGAGGTGAATTAGAGGAGGATCCTTTATGGTTATTGTAAACACTGTACCTCTGGGTTAGAAGTGGTTACACTTCTCATAACTGATCCAAGTCTGAGGATCCTTGTTCTAGAACAATACATGTGAGGGGGTTGGGATGTTTACAGGTTTGCAGGAACCCTTGGCCTCATCATACATTGTTACTAGTTTTGTTTTAAGGTTGTATCATTTTGGACAGTTCTTGTGAAACCCTGGACTTGTGATTCTTTATTTGAGTCCCCCACCTAGTTACTGGATTTCTAAGCCTCCATCCGGACTTATGAACACACATGGACCCTATCAAGGCAGATAACAGATCCAGCACTTGATCACAAACCCTTTGCATATCATTCTGCATCCATCATTTTGCATCATTTAACATTTGTCTATTTGTTTTACAGGGTATCCACATCTTATCTTTGGTTTGGTTTTGACTTGTTCTGCTGCTCAGATTCCTTCAGCTATCTGAACCAGCTATCTTCATTAGAGATTCTTTACAGCTCTCTTCACCAGTTGTCTTCATCAGAGACTCTTCTTCAGCACCTTCTCCAGTTATCTTCATCAGTTTTCAACAGTTACCTTCATCGGTACTTCTCCTCAGTTTTCTTCACCAGCATCCATTGACAGCATGGACACCTCCAGGAAAAGCAACATCATATACCATTTCTTTGAGCCCATTCTGACAGGCATCAGGCATATGCAGTCTCTCATCACTCCTGATCATGTCCCTCTATTCAGGGAACATTATGGTGGCATTATGGACATGATCATGGACCTGGATGCATCCCAGAGGAACATGATCCACACCTGCCTTCATTTTTATGACCCTCCTCTCAGATGCTTCACTTTCCCAGATTTTCAATTAGGACCATTGATGGAAGAGTTCTCCATGTTGTTAGGTGTCCCTATCAGGAGAGGGATTCCTTTCAACCCTGAGATGGTTGCTCCCAAGAATGAAGATATAGCTAAGGCTTTGCACTTGGAGCCCACCCTCATTGACCAGAGCATGACCACTAAGGCTGGAATCCCAGGCCTTCACTTGGATTTCTTGGTTACTCAAGCCACCCTGCATGCTGTAGTAGGAAAGTGGGAAACTGTTTGTGCTCTCCTAGCCCTCAGCATATATGGAGTTATCTTGTTAGCAAACGAGCCAAAGTTTGTAAGCAAAAGTGCTATTCACCTATTCTTACTGAGGAACCCAGTTTCTACCTTGCTTGGAGACTTTTACTACTCAGTGCATCAAAGGAATTAGAAGCAAATGGGAAGATTGGTCAGATACTGTGCACCCCTCTTCTACTGTTGGTTGTTAAGGCACCTTCCGAAGTCAGACACTTTCTTGAATCCTCATCAGCCAAGGAACTGGGCTAAGAGAATGATTTCCCTTACATCAGAAGACATCAGATGGTGCACTCAGAGCACCAAGGGTAAAGATATCATCACTAGCTGTGGGCAGTATCCCAATGTACCCTTGATTGGAGTAAAAGGTTTCATCAACTACAACCCTTTGCTTTTCAAGAGGCAATTAGGGTATGCTTTGGTACATCCCCCAAGAGGGCAAGATTTGACAGAGACCCTCTATTGTGACATCCAGCACAACCTTGCCAATGTCAGACAGGCAGCCTGGGCCTGGGACAATATTCATACTAAGGGGACAACTATTCTTGGCAAGTGCAACAACATAGCCTCAACTTAGTATCTTGATTGGTCTCGTGTCAGGGGACAGATCACCCGCATGCCATTCACCCTAGAGGATGTACCTGGACCATCAGCAGTGGAGCCTGCAGCTACTGTCAGTTTAGAGGAGTTTGAGAAATTAAAGGAAAGGAATACTCAGCTCTCTGAAGCTTTGAAGAAGACCCTCTGGGAGAGGAATGACAACCGTCTGGATAATGAAAGGTTAGAGAAGCTCCGGATTGAGCACTTGACCAAAATTGAGAAGACAGATGACTACATCAGAAAGGCTAGAGCAGGAGAGTTAGTGCTGAAGAATGCTTGCAAGGAAGCTAAGACTCAGAAGGCCAGAGCTGAGCATTACTTAGAGGAGAGTCAGGCTAGGTGGATTAGGATCACTGAGGCTCGTGCACAGGAAGATCAGAGGACCCAAGCTAGGATAGAGCAGCTGGAAGCTAGTGAGAAGAAGAATCAGGAAGCTTTGTTAGCAGCTGTTGCACCCCAAAATTTGCCCTCACAATACAAGACTTTGTGTGCTAAGAGGTTCACAAGGTTCACAAGACCTCTTATGAGGTTCACAAGCTTCACAAGACCTCTTATGAGGTTCACAAGGTTCACAAGACCTCCCATGAGGTTCATGAAGTTTATAAGACCTCCCATGAGGTTCAAAAGGTTTATAAGACCTCCCATGAGGTTCACAAGGTTCACAAGACATCTTATGAGGTTCACAAGGTTCACAAAGTTCACAATTAGTCAGAAGATTTGACAATTCCCTCAGACAATGCATCCTCCTAAGTAGTGCATCCAAAACTAGGGTTTTGACTTTAATCAGGCTAAATGGACTTCCAAGACTTCAAGTGAGCTTCATAACATCTTATATGTGCTTAAGAATCCCCAAGACAAATTTCAGAACTTTTCTCAAAGGTTTGCTCAGTCAAATGATCAGATAAGTCAAAATCAGTCAAAGCAGTTAAAAAGTCAAACTGAGGTCAACTGTGGTCAAACCAAAGTCAAACTTCATGATTTTTTGCCAACATCAAATATATGAAGTAAAATTCATCATTTGATCAAGGTTTGATCATGATTCATCAAGGACATTTCAGATCATCAAGAATCAGAGGTTTCTAAATTAGGGTTTCCTTAGGAAAAGTAAACTGAACTTTGACCAGCCATAACTTTCACATGCTTCATCACATTTTTTCCATCCAAAGCTCATTTTGAAGGAAATTTAATTCTCTACAACTTTGTGTCTCACAAGCCAAGCCCAAAAATGCTTCATTTGGAAGGTATGAGCCAAGACATTATAGGTCCTTTTGAAAGTCAACAAAAAGTCAACAGCTTCAAAAGGGCATAACTTGAGAATGGTAAATGATATGAACATGAAACCAATGGGGTTGGTTAGAGGACTCTTCAAGCTTTCCAAAATGTCCAAGAACACCCTCATATCAATAAAATTGAAGGATACGTGCCCTTGCAAAGTTGGGAAATATTTAGGTGGTTTATGAAGAAAATAGGGTCTTAAAACCAAATTTTTCTAAATGGGCTGAACTTTTTGTGACCCAAAGTGTTCCATGACATCATGCACGAAATTTATTTGATATTTTCATAATTTTATTTTATTTATTTTATTTATTATGATTTTTTATACTAAAAATCATTTTAAATTTAAATAAAATATCAAATATGAAAATTTAAAATATATTTTGGTTCTAGAAGGTCATTAACATGAATTGGATTGAATTGATACACAATTGATGATGATTGGCTTGAAATAGAAAGGTCTTATTCAAAAATATACGAAATTTAAGTTCTAATCTTTTTCAATCTCCAAAGATCAAAAAGTCCATACAATGATCCAATCTTTTGACCTAGTTTCACTCTACTATAAGTATACAAGCTATCACAATGCAAAGGGGACGAATCTTCTGCCTCAAGAGTAAGTTTTGACATTAAAAAAAAATCACCAAAAACTTGAATTCGGATTTCTCATTACCAAGCCTTTCAAGGTATTTTGAAGACACTACAAGCTTCATTAAGCTTCCCTGAATCGAAACCAATACTCACATGCTTCTAAAACATGACATAATGCATAGACCGAATCACGTTCTTCAAGAAATTGTTGATTTTCGATTCCATTGATTGGCTGGATTTAATTTTTTTTTGATTGTTTGATGATGTTTGTGATGAACCCTAAATTGATTCTGGAGTATTCAATTGAGTTTTTTATGCAGGTATTGAATTTCACCATGATTAGGGTTCACGGCCTCTTTTAGGGTTTCATGGTTTAATCATGATAAATGAATTCTAAAGACATAGGATGATTGCAAATCTCAGTAGGAACTCAATGGCATGAATAATTTTGTGAAATTTTGTTGTTTGGTTGAAGTTTGTGATTCGCAGGAATGAAAAACACAGGTATATTCGTAGAAGAATTCGCAGGAAAATTTGCAGCGTCCAAGGAAGAAGATGAAGTTCCTGGCGCGCATTCTGGAATTCAAATATTGTTTTAATATTTTATTATGTTATTGTTAATTTATTTCACAACTGCAGTGTTGACCCAGTGGTGAGGGAGGCGTGTGTTATGCTTGAAGGCCTTGGTTCAAATCCTGGATGCAGCAACCTTTTTTCTTATTTTTCCATTTAATGACAGGTCTTAATATATTATTCATTGTAGTGATTATACAATCAGTTGCGCCCTCCCGGCTGGATGGTAAGTGTGCTTGCGTATTGTGTGAAGGTCCTGGGTTCGAATCCCTCCCCAGGCCTTTTTGTGTTATTTGTTTTGTTTTGTCATGGCTTTTCCAGGAAAACAACAAAACCCCATGGAGTGCATTGCTATCACTGGCGCGCGCGCAGCCCAGTGGCTGGCTTATTGGTCCTGGAAGATGTATTGCTCAGGGGCTGGGTTCGAATCCCAGCCCAGGTAAGTTCTTTTTTTTCATTTTTTTTTGTTTTCTCTATTTTCTTTATATTATAATTAAATTAGTTTAAATAATAAAATAAAATGTTAATAGCCTTATTTTCTTTTCTATAATTTAGAGCTCATCTTTCTTTAAAAAATTAAATCTTATTAGAAAAATTATTTATTGTTGTATATCATTAACATTGTATAATTTTGTATAAATAATAGTTAATCCTAATTTATTTTTCTAAACATATAACCCTAATATTTTCTAAAACCCTAAATATTTTATAAGACCTAATTATTTTATAAACCCTAATTGTAAAGAATTAATTCTATTTATTAATTATAACTTTTAATTTATTTATTTATAAAACTTTAATTATGTGTATATTTTTATAATTTGTTTATAATTGTTCTTTAATATAATTCTTGTATGCCAATAATTTTAGATTATGCTTAAAATAATTAAAACTCTTAATTTAATTTTGTAAATATGATTTATTTTCATAATATGTTTATAATTAACCTTATTTTTATAACATGTATATAATTTAAAACTTTATAATAATTAGTATATAATATGAATTGTTTATGTTTTCTTCTTAAAAAATAATAATTGTTTATAAAAAATTGAACTTTTAATAATTGTTTTCTTCATATTTGCTTATTTATTTAATTTGTTTTAATTATTATTATTATTATGTAATTGTCTCCTCTATGTAATATTTTAGTAGTAATGTTTAATATTTATTTTTAAATGCTATGGTTAGTAAAATAGGGAGTGAAACATATTTGTATTTAAAATTGATTTAGATCATTAACTTAAAAGATAAATATTTAAAATTGTACACTCACACACGTAAGTCGATCCTGGATCGCCATCTCACTTCCTAAGGGTTACCTCTCATGTTGCCTAAACAAAAGGTCAAGTAGGGTGTATAAAGCAAAGTCCCTCATTTCACATCATCTAGTCCCTAAACAGATAAAAAGATAAAGTCCCTTCGAATGTTGCCTTCATAATGATCCTGTCCCTTTCGAATAAAGATGATAAGTCCCTTCGAATTGCTTATACACCCCACAGTTGCCTAAATAACAGATGTCCCTTCACTTGTCCCTCACATCCAAGGTAATGACTACCTATTCCTTAATAATAGGGATAGTCTTACCATTTAAAGGATTCAAGAACATAAAAGACTTAAACTTAGGGTATGTTCCTCTTAGATACTTGCTCACTCTTCAAAACATTTCAAACACTTCATACTTTTCAAACAATTTTCAAAACAAAGGTTTTATATACATCCGTACATGGATCATTATAAAATACTTAAGAAAATTTCTATTCACACACTTCACATTTCAAAAACATTTTAAAGTGAGCTAAGTAACTAAGAGCCCATGGATAACCATGGATGTAAAGGGTGCTAACACCTTCCCTTTACATAACCTACCCCCCGGACCCAAAAATCTTTTAAAAGGTCTTTCCTGTTCTTTTATGCCTTTCCTTTGGATAAAATAAAAGTCGGTGGCGACTCTTGCTATCCGCAATATTTAACTAAAGTCAGTTCTCCCACCGTGTTACAGAACTGGCGACTCTGCTGGGGATTTAATAAAAGAGGGGTACCCTTAGGAATTAGATCACTTTAAAATTGTTTGCCTTGTTTGCTTTATACTTATCTGTTGGGGTGCTCTTATGTGTGAAAGATCCTAACCCGGATCTAGTGTACCTTAGGTAAATGGCAATAGACCAAGGAAACTGTACGGCGTATACCGATATGGTTGATCTGGTGGCCATAGTTAGTGTGACTTCTTGGTTGGTGCTTATGTTCCTTAAGTCAAGTTGAGGATTATATGAGGCTGCCATATGTTGTCAATGCACTAACTAACTTTTAGAACCCTAGTTATCCCATCTTGGCCTTTAAAAAGTAGTGAGATAACCGGCTTTGGTGAAGACTGAAGTTGGTTGATACTCGATACTACGCTCATTGAGATTCTGAACTTGGAGGGTTTTGGTTGGCAAGTAAGTTGCCTACTGAACAACCACCCTTGTGAAGGATCAATGATATTGAGATCCCTTAGAACATGGTTACTTTTATAGGACAGGATGAACCAACTAACTTCAGGGGAGGGTACTTACCTTTGAACCTCATGCAGGCCTTTAAACCTAGGGCTATTGTGTGACTTGTTTGTGTGTGCCACATGTTTGTGATTGAGCATAACATCATAGCATCATCATGCATCATAAGCATAGCATTTTCACTAACCATTTCAAGGGCCAAAGGATTTATCTTTGTTCTTTGTTGCAGGTCATGGCTTCTGCTCGTAGAAACACTATCAGGATCAACTTTGTAGGCATACCTCCTAAGCTTAAAGAGTTGATTTCTCAAGTGTCTGATAACTCCCGGTTCATTAAGAGACATGGTCACCTACTGGATCTAGTCACTTCAGGGTTCAATGAAGACATGATGAGTGTTCTGTTTCAGTTCTTTGATCCTAAGCACCATTGCTTCACATTCCCCGACTACCAGCTGGTTCCTACAATGGAAGAGTTCTCTAAACTTCTGGGCATACCTGTTCTTGATCAGAAACCATTCACAGGCTTGGAAAAAGAGCCTAAACCGGAGGTTATTGCTGCAGCTCTACATCTGAAGAAGTCTGACATTGTTCTAGAAACGAGAAGCGGAGTTAAGGGTATTCTTGCTAAGGTGTTGACAGAGAAGGCTCAAGTGTTTTTGAACGCTATGAGCTATGATGCTTTTGAGGAGATTTTAGCTTTGTTGATTTATGGCTTAGTTTTGTTCCCCAATCCAGATCAGTTCATAGACGTTCATGCCATCAACATATTCCTGAGTCACAATCCAGTGCCTACATTGCTTGGAGACATCCTGCATTCTCTTCATACTCGTACTACGAAGGCACGAGGAACTCTTATGTGCTGCATACCTTTGCTATCCAGGTGGTTTATTTCTCACCTTCCTCGTTCAGTAATGAAGAATGAACAAGGGTTCAGGTGGTCCAAAAGGATCATGTTACTCTCGCATTCAGATATTCATTGGTGCTCCAGATCTATGGAGAATGTCACTATCATTGACCGTTGTGGGGAGTTTCCTAATGTGCCACTCCTTGGCATAGGAGGAGGCATTACTTACAACCCTTCCTTAGCTTTACGAAAGTTTGGTTACGCCCGGAGTGATGGTCCTCATGATATGTTGATTCAGGGTATTGTGTTTGATTACGACAACGACCTGCAAGGTTACCGTCAGAGGTTCATACGAGCATGGGGAAAAGTGAACAAGGTTGACAGCAAGACTCTGGAGCCTAAGTACACTATTCCTATGGAGGCTTATCTCAGATGGGTGCGATCTCGTGCTCAGACTCTCATGATGCCATATCCTGCTATCCTGCCAGTTACCATGGAACCTGTTGCTGAAGGAGATACTTCTTATACCATCCTTCACCCAGACATGCCTACTGACATGGAAGATTTACAGAGGTCCTGGATCCAGTTGAAAGAGCAAAGGGATACCTTCGAGGCTCATTACAAAACAAGCCAAGAAAGAATCCTGGAACTAACAAAGCAACTTCACGAGGAGCGGAATCTCAACTCATACCTCAACACAAAGAGGAAACGTCCATGGGAGACTTAAAACCCCATCTCTTGTATTTATTACATTTCATTTTCTGTAAGCCCAAGAGGCAAAACAAATTTATTACTAATAAAAGTTTACTTTCTTGATTGTTTAAGCAAATTTAAATCCTACGGTCCTTGAAAACATTGCATACGCATTCACATATCATATCATTGCATCACAGGTTTATTGTGCACAGGTTTCTCATCTTCTCGCTGTTTATTTCAGCAATGGCTCTTGAACAAACAGTTAAGGATCTCCAGGCACAAAATGCACAGTTCCAAGAGCTGATCCTGAACTTGTCCAAGGGGCAGGATGAATTAAAGACACTGCTGGCCAAGAAGACTAAGAAGACTAGGAAGTCAGGTGGCCTGATCAACATGGGAAGAAGGTTCAAAGGTCCTGTCAAGACCAAAGAACAGGTTGAAGACTATGAGTCTGAAGAGTCTGAGAAAGAGGGAGGCAGTCTCCACAACACTATGGGGGACTCTGATTCTGAAGCTAACTACTATCATGAGCCTAATGAAGATAAGTTCAAGATGCTGGTGGATAGAATGGATGCTATGGAATTGCAAAAATCTTCTGGGCTGGATTTTGAAGACCTGAGTTTGATATCTGGGGTGGTTATACCCATTGGGTTCAAGGTTCCTACTTTCGTAGTTTATGATGGTGTTTCATGTCCCAAGCTGCATCTGAGGTCCTATGTCCGGAGAATCCAACCCCATACTGCTGATAAGAAGTTATGGATCCATTTCTTCCAAGAGAGCTTATCTGGAGCTCAATTGGAATGGTACTATCAGCTGGAGAGTGTCAACATCCGTGATTGGAATGATCTTGTTGAAGCCTCCTATAAGCAATATCAATACAATGCTGATTTAGCCCCTACTCGCATGCAACTTCAGAGCATGTCTATGGGTGCTAAAGAGAGCTTCAAGGAATATGCTCAGAAGTGGAGAGACTTGGCTGGAAGAGTGAAACCACCTCTAACTGACAGAGAGTTAGTTGATATGTTCATGTGTACGTTGAATGGTCCCTTTTACAGTCATCTCATTGGAAGCTCATCATCTGGCTTCACTGAGTTGATAATGACAGGAGAGCGCGTAGAAAGTGGTATAAAGAGTGGCAAGATTCAAGTGGGTGTTTCTTCATCAGGTGCTGCAAAGAAGCCTCCCAGTGGGAAGAAAGAGTCAAATGCTGTTTATGGTTAACCTGATCGTAATAGAAGGCATCAGTCTGTGAGTACAGTTCATATTTCCAATCCAACTCCTGCAACAACAGAGCCACCACAGGGAAATCAACAGAGGGCTAGAAGGCAGTTCACTAAGATCAATATGTCAATGGCCCAAGCCTTGCAACACTTGTTGAAGGCTGAACTTATCACTCTGAAAGATCCTCCTCAGAACCCTAATGTTACCTCACCCAGGTACAATCCTAACGCACGATGTGCATATCATTCGAATTGTCAGGGACATGATACCAATAGTTACTGGGTATTGAAGAACAAAATTCAAGATATGATTGAGGCGGGAGAGATTGAGTTTGACCCTCCGGGTACTCCAAATGTGATTACTGCTCCCATGCCAAATCATGAGAAGACTGTCAATGCCATTGATGAAGATTCACATATTTCCTCAGTTGCAGATTTGACTACACCATTGTCTGTTATTAAGAAGAAGTTGGTACAAGCTGGGTTCTTTCCAGGTTGTCGTGAAGATTGTGTCTATTGTGCCTATAAGCCAGATAGTTGCTGGAGGTTGAAGGACGGAATTCAACGCCTCATGAATAATTACACCATAGTGTTTGAGAGGACTCCACCTTCTGTGGAGAATATGGTTGATCATATAACTAAGCGTGTGAAAGTTGAAGAGGTGGATATGGTTGATAAAGTGCCGGTGAGGATTACTTCCAAGGGTCCTGTCAAAATCACTCATAAGGGTCCAATTAAGATCACTGCTGAAGGCCCAGTGAAGATTGTTGCTGAAGCTAGAATGGCTCCTAGGATCATTACCACTCCTGGTCCTATTCCGTATACTTCTGATAAAGTTGTGCCTTGGCATTATGGGTCTGATGTTTATATCCATGGTGTTAAACAGGAACCCTTAGCTGATATGCCTGTTGATGTTGATAACATTGCTGGATCTAGTAAGATCACACGAAGCGGAAGAGTTTTCTCTCCTCCAGTTACCTCCAAGAATACAGTTACTCCAGCTGTTACCTCCACCACTGATGCTCGGGGCAAAGGTCCTGTTATTGAACCTGTACAAACTGATGTGCCAGCTGCTGATGATCTTTCTAAGCAGATGGAAGAAGTATTGAAAATCATTCGCAAGAGTGATTATGACATTGTTGATCAATTGGGGCATACTCCCTCCAAGATTTCTATGTTGTCCTTGTTATTGTGTTCTGAGGCTCATGCCAAGGCCCTGATTAAATTTTTGAAGACTGCTCATGTACCCAATGAGATATCTGTAGACCAATTTGAAAGTTGTGTTGCACACTTGACCTATGATAATGGGTTAGGTTTCTCCGATGCTGATTTGACTCCGGCCAAGAGGGATCATAACAGGGCTCTACATATCTCAATTGAATGCAGGGGAACTACCCTGTCACATGTATTGATAGACAATGGTTCCTCTCTGAACGTATTGCCCAAAGAAGTTCTGAATAAGCTTAGTCCTGAAGATGCTGTGTTGAAGCCCAGTAATATAGTGGTGAAAGCTTTTGATGGCTCAAGAAGAGTGGTGCATGGAGAAATTGATCTCCCAATCAAAGTTGGTTCTCAGGTTTTCAATGCTACCTTTTATGTAATGGATATTCGTCCGTCGTATTCTTGTTTGCTTGGGCGTCCTTGGATCCATGGGGCAGGTGCTGTAACCTCTACATTACATCAAAAGCTGAGGTATCCAGTAGAAGGGAAGGTTGTTACTGTCTACGGAGAGGAAGGGTATATGATTAGCCATGTGAACACCTTTAAGTATCTTGAAGTGGAAGTTGAATACGTTGAAACACCGTGTCAGACATTTGAAGTGGTTCCTTGGATTGTTAATGATTATGAAGCTCCTCCTGTTGTCAAGAAAGTTCCTGTGGTCACCAGAGTACCTCCAACAATGGCCTCCCTTAAAGATGCTAGAGCTGTGGTGGATGAAGGTGGTTGTACTATTTGGGTTTAGCTTCTTGATATTCCGTACAAGTCTGACAAATTTGGTTTGGGTTTCACTGCAGAGTCCCAGAAGGCTGTTCGTCGTGCTCGTGCTATTCGTATCACCAATCAGGGGATTATGAAGAATCAAATCAATGCTGTGGGTGACTATGATGAAAACTACAACTTGGATGCTTGGATTTTTCCTACTGTGGGTGCTGGGCTCAATAATTGGAAAGCTGAAGATGTTATTCCTATCTCCTTTAGTCAGGAGTAAATACTATTACTGTGTTGTTGCTTTTAAATTTGTAATTTTTGAACAATTGAACTCTTAAAGCCTTGTGCCTCACCCGGGGAACAATGGTGTGCTTGTTACGGGATATCATTTCATTTGCATACTTCATTCAATAAAAATCAGTGGACGTTTCGTTTTCGTAAATATTGTGTTCCTTGTCTTTCTTTTATTTTATTTTATCAGCTATGTGTTCTTACACACACCCACATCACTAAAATGCAGATCCTCATCCACTCTGGATCCTGTTGATAACAGTTCTACTATTGCCAATTATAATTTTGAGAATCCGATCTATCAAGCTGAAGACGGAAATGAGGACGATTATGAAGTACCTGTAGAGCTTGCTAGGTTGTTACAACAAGAAGAGAAAGCAATACAGCCACATGAAGAGCCAATCGAAGTTGTGAATCTGGGAACTGAAGAAAACAGGAAAGAGGTCAAGATAGGGGCTGAATTAGAGGATAGTGTCAAGAGCAGATTGATTCAGATGTTACGTGACTATGTGGAGATCTTTGTTTGGTCTTACGAAGATATGCCAGGGTTGGATACAGACATTGTGGTTCACCGTTTACCAGTGAAAGAAGATTGTCGTCCAAAGAAGCAGAAGGTTCGTCGAATGCGTCCTGAAATGTCAGAGAAGATTAAGGCAGAGGTAATGAAACAATTTGATGCAGGGTTCTTAGCTGTGACTTCTTATCCCCAGTGGGTTGCAAATGTGGTGCCGGTACCTAAGAAAGATGGTAAGGTACGTATGTGTGTGGACTACAGGGATTTGAACAAGGCTAGCCCCAAAGATGACTTTCCACTTCCTCATATTGATGTTCTGGTAGACAACACTGCTCAGCATAAGGTATTCTCTTTCATGGATGATTTCTCTGGTTATAATCAGATCAAGATGGCACTTGAAGATATGGAGAAGACAACATTTGTTACACAGTGGGGCACCTTTTGCTATAAGGTGATGCCATTTGGTTTGAAGAATGCAGGGGAAACATATCAGCGTGCTATGGTGGCTTTGTTTCATGATATGATACATCATGAGATAGAGGTATATGTGGATGATATGATAGCCAGGTCCCAGAATGAAGAACAACATCTAGATCATTTGCATAAGTTGTTTGAAAGGTTGAAGAAATACAAGTTGAGATTGAACCCAAACAAGTGTACTTTTGGAGTTAGGTCTGGTAAACTCCTGGGTTTCATTGTCAGTGGAAAAGGTATTGAAGTGGATCCTGCAAAGGTGAAAGCTATACAGGAGATGCCAGCTCCCTGTACTGAGAAGGAAGTTAGAGGTTTCTTGGGACGATTGAATTACATTGCAAGATTTATTTCCCAATTAACTGCTACCTGTGAGCCAATCTTCAAGTTGTTGAAGAAAGATCAGGTAATGGAGTGGAATGATGAGTGTTAGACTGCCTTTGATGAAATCAAGAAATATCTGCTAGAGCCTCCAATTTTGATGCCACCAGTTGATGGAAGACCCTTGATCATGTACTTAACAGTGTTAGACAACTCAATGGGGTGTGTATTGGGGAAACATGACGAGTCTGGTCGAAAAGAGCAGGCAATATACTACCTTAGCAAAAAGTTTACCGACTGTGAAACAAGATACTCACTGCTCGAGAAAACTTGTTGCGCTTTGGCATGGGCTGCTCGCCGACTAAGACAGTATATGTTGACCCATACTACCTTGTTGATTTCGAAGATAGATCCAATCAAGTACATATTCGAGAAACCTGCTCTCTCCGGAAGAATAGCAAGATGGCAAATGATCTTGACAGAATATGATATACAGTATACTACTCAGAAGGCCATTAAGGGAAGTGTTGTAGCTGATCATTTGGCTCATCAAGCAGTGGATGATTATCAGTCAATAAGTTTTGAGTTCCCTGATGAAGACATTATGATTATCACCAAAGAACCTGGACAATATGACGGACCTGAACAAGGATCCCGATGGACTATGGTTTTTGATGGAGCTTCTAATGCACTTGGTAATGGTGTTGGTGTTGTGATCAGTTCCCCTGAAGGTTGTCATACCCCGATTACTGCCAGACTTTGTTTCTATTGTACTAATAACATGGCTGAGTATGAGGCATGTATCTTGGGTATTAAAGCTGCTATTGATATGAAGATTCAGTTCCTTGATGTGTATGGAGATTCAGCCTTGGTAGTAAGTCAGATCAAAGGAGATTGGGATACCAAGCATGATAATCTCATTCCATACAGAGAGCAGGTGTTGTCTTTGATCCCACATTTTAAAGAGATTACCTTTGGACATATTCCACGAAGAGAGAATCAGTTGGCAGATGCATTAGCCACCATGGCATCCATGTTTGAGATCAGCTGGGATGATGAAGCTCCCAAGATTACTATTGATAGATTTGAAAAGCCTGCATACTGCAATGAGATTGGCACTGAAGAAGTAGAGGAGAAGCCTTGGTTCTATGAGGTGAAAAGATATCTTGAAGCTCAGGAGTTCCCTGAAGGGGCATCTGTCAAAGATAGGAAGTTTCTGAGGAGGTTTTCTGCTAAGTTCTTTTCGAGTAATGGGATTGTGTACAAGCGCAATCATGATTCAACTATGCTTCGTTGTGTGGATAAGAAGGAAGCAACAGAGATTATGGAAGATATGCATGATGGGATCTTTGGCACTCATTCTAGTGGTCATACCATGGCAAAGAAGATATTGAGAGCAGGTTACTATTGGTCTACCATGGAAGCTGATTGCTATCAACATTCCAGAACGTGTCATAAGTGTCAAATATATGCTGATAAAGTACATATACCTCCATCACCATTGAATATGTTGACGGCTCCTTGGCCTTTTGCCATGTGGGGCATTGATATGATTGGTGAGATCAAGCCTACTGCTTCTAATGGGCATCGTTTCATCCTGGTTGCTATTGATTACTTCACGAAGTGGGTGGAGGCAGCTTCATTTGCATCTGTTACCAAGAATGTTGTGGCTCGATTCATTAAGAATAATCTCATATGTAGGTATGGCATCCCTGAAAGGATTATTACTGACAATGGATCTAATCTGAACAACACTATGATTACTGATCTCTGCACGCAGTTCAAGATTAAGCATCACAACTCTTCTCCGTATCGTCCGAAGATGAATGGGGCAGTTGAAGCTGCTAATAAGAACATTAAGAAGATTCTACAGAAGATGACTATTACTTACAAGGATTGGCACAAGATGTTACCATTTGCTCTTCATGGTTATCGTACTACCATACGTACTTCAACAGGGGCAACCCCATTCTCCTTGGTTTATGGTATGGAAGCAGTTCTGCCCATTGAAGTCCAGATTCCCTCCTTAAGAATTATGAAAGATGCAGGCTTGGATGAAGATGAGTGGATTCAGACCCGACTTGACCAGATAAATTTGATTGATGAGAAGAGGTTAGCAGCAGTTTGTCATGGCCAGATGTACCAGAAACGAATGATCAAGGCTTTCAACAAGAAGGTTAAGCCTAAGGTATATCAGGCTGGTGACTTGGTAATCAAGCGTATCATATTACCACAGGGTGATCCTAGGGGCAAGTGGACTCCTACATATGAAGGACCATTTGTAGTCAAAACAGTATTCTCAGGAGGTGCCATGATACTTACTACTATGGATGGTGAAGACTTCCCACAGCCTGTAAACGCAGACATAGTTAAAAAATACTACGCATGAAAAGAGACCCGCTAGGTTGACTGGCCTAGGCAAAAATAAGGGCATCCCGGCGAACCAAAAGGGTTCGGGCAAAAATTAGGGATATATATAAAAAAAAATGTACACCCGGCAAGTCGAAAACCTGAAAAGGCGGCTTGGGCAAAAAAGGGTATCCCGGTGGATTGAAAACCTGAAAGGGCAATCCAGGCAAAAGTTAGGGATTAAAGCGTATAACTATGTCTCGTTTGGGTCACCCATGTAACTAAAACCAGTTGTGCTACTTAGTCAAGATCGAACAGATAAAGCTCAATCCAATCGTTTCCGTCTCAACAGCAGAAGATGAGATACTTAAAGATAATGGCAATAGTAGAATTGAAACTCAATAGGATTATTTCCCACATAGCTGATTTTCTTTGTAAAACTTTATGATAAATTCCTCTTACTAGGATTTCTGTCTCCTTGTACAAACTTACCCATGTATAGGTCACTTTTTGATATAAATAAAACTTCATCTTTGAGTCCTGATTTACTTTTACCCTATTTACATAAGCGAAACGTCCATTGGTTGTGTTTGAATGTATGTATGCTTTTGAATATGATTGATGTTTACCAGAAATGCATGAAAATGCAGTAATAGTATTTACTAAGGACGAACGAGGGAAGGATTTCAACGAAGCTTCGCCGGTTCATTCCCACAAGACAGCTACAAGTCCCCCAGTAGGGCAAATTCATCTTCATAAGTACTTCGAGTCACATCTCCCCTGGAATTTATATCCATCTCTTTTATCCTCATACGGATAGTCGGGAATTTATTCCTCTAATAGGAGTACGACGAACAAAGACGGGAGGTTATGTATACCTTACTATCGGACGAAGACGGGAGGTTATATATACTATATTATCAAACGGGAACAAGTTCCTCATATTCTCCAGCAACAAATCGGGATTTATTTTCCCTGGCCAGCAGTTGTTATACGAAGATATCCAGACGCTTCAAGCTGCATGATGCATACATACATCATTTACATCAAATCATAACATACATATCCATAAATGCATAATACATTACTTAAGTGCATCATATTATACATGCATACATAATGCATAAACTAATATTATCATACAGAATGTTATAACCTTGTTTTTCAGATTAATTCTCCAGCAGACAAACTTCATCAACAACTCATGACTATTGGGCCGTTGTTTATCCTCCCAAAAGTTATCATCATACCTCAGGACGTTGTTTATCCTCCTGAAAGCAATCATGACCTTGGGCCGTTGTTTATCCTCCCAAAGGTTATGTTTATACCTCAGGACGTTGTTTATCCTCCTGAAAGCTATCATTATACCTCAGGACGTTGTTTATCCTCCTGAAAGCAATCATGACCTTGGGCCGTTGTTTATCCTCCCAAAGGTTATGTTTATACCTCAGGACGTTGTTTATCCTCCTGAAAGCTATCATGACTATTGGGCCGTTGTTTATCCTCCCAAAAGTTATCATCATACCTTAGGACGTTGTTTATCCTCCTGAAAGCAATCATTACCTTGGGCCGTTGTTCATCTTCCCAAGTACCCTATCATGACTTTGGGTCGTTGTTTATCTTCCCAAAAGTTATACTTATACCTCAGGACGTTGTTTATCCTCCTGAAAGCCATCATTACTTTGGGCCGTTGTTTATCTTCCCAAAAGTTACACTTATACCTCAGGACGTTGTTTATCCTCCTGAAAGCTATCATGACTTTGGGTCGTTGTTTATCTTCCCAAAAGTTATACTTACACCTCGGGACGTTGTTTATCCTCCTGAAAGCTATCATGACCTTGGGCCGTCATTTATCTTCCCAAAAGTCATACCCTTACCTTGGGCCGTTGTTTATCCTCCCAAAGGTAATGTTGGGACGTTGTTTATCTTCCCAAAAGCTATATCTTCATACTTTGGAATACCTTATTCTCCAAGAAGTATATTTGAAGAACCTCTCTCCAGATGGCATCTATAAGCCCATCTCCAGTTCATTTTGATGGAATCTCTAAGCCCATCTCCAGTTCCTCCAAGTGGCATCCTTAAGCCCACTCAAAGCATATACAACAAGTCATCAGTATCACTTTATGCACCGATGAGTGCAAATTTTTGGGCTTTTGTGTTCAATCCCCTTCAACCTTCCAGGTCACGACTGGCAAATATACCAATCTAACCCCTCACGTTTCAGAAAATTGAACAGGGGTAGCTGTTGCACCCCAAAATTTTCCCTCACAATACAAGACTTTGTGTGCTAAGAGGTTCACAAGGTTCACAAGACCTCTTATGAGGTTCACAAGACCTCTTATGAGGTTCACAAGGTTCACAAGACCTCCCATGAGGTTCATGAAGTTTATAAGACCTCCCATGAGGTTCACAAGGTTTATAAGACCTCCCATGAGGTTCACAAGGTTCACAAGACATCTTATGAGGTTCACAAGGTTCACAAAGTTCACAATTAGTCAGAAGATTTGACAATTCCCTCAGACAATGCATCCTCCTAAGTAGTGCATCCAAAACTAGGGTTTTGACTTTAATCAGGCTAAATGGACTTCCAAGACTTCAAGTGAGCTTCATAACATCTTATATGTGCTTAAGAATCCCCATGACAAATTTCAGAACTTTTCTCAAAGGTTTGCTCAGTCAAATGATCAGATAAGTCAAAATCAGTCAAAGTAGTTAAAAAGTCAAACTGAGGTCAAATGTGGTCAAACCAAAGTCAAACTTCATGATTTTTTGCCAACATCAAATATATGAAGTAAAATTCATCATTTGATCAAGGGTTGATCATGATTCATCAAGGAAATTTCAGATCATCAAGAATCAGAGGTTTCTAAATTAGGGTTTCCTCAGGAAAAGTCAACTGAACTTTGACCAGCCATAACTTTCACATGCTTCATCACATTTTTTTCATCCAAAGCTCATTTTGAAGGAAATTGAATTCTCTACAACTTTGTGTCTCACAAGCCAAGCCCAAAAATGCTTCATTTGGAAGGTATGAGCCAAGACATTATAGGTCCTTTTGAAAGTCAACAAAAAGTCAACAGCTTCAAAAGGGCATAACTTGAGAATGGTAAATGATACGAACATGAAACAAATGGGTTTGGTTATAGGACTCTTCAAGCTTTCCAAAATGTCCAAGAACACCCTCATATCATTAAAATTGAAGGATATGTGCCCTTGCAAAGTTGGGAAATTTTTAGGTGGTTTATGAAGAAAATAGGGTCTTAAAACCAAATTTTTCTAAATGGGCTGAACTTTTTGTGACCCAAAGTGTTCCATGACATCATGCACAAAATTTATTTGATATTTTCATAATTTTATTTTATATATTTTATTTATTATGATTTTTTATACTAAAAATCATTTTAAATTTAAATAAAATATCAAATATGAAAATTTAAAATATATTTTGGTTCTAGAAGGTCATTAACATGAATTGGATTGAATTGATACACAATTGATGATGATTGACTTGAAATAGAAAGGTCTTATTCAAAAATATATGAAATTTAAGTTCTAATCTTTTTCAATCTCCAAAGATCAAAAAGTCCATACAATGATCCAATCTTTTGACCTAGTTTCACTCTACTATAAGTATACAAGCTATCACAATGCAAAGGGGACGAATCTTCTGCCTCAAGAGTAAGTTTTGACATTCAAAAAAAAATCACCAAAAACTTGAATTCGGATTTCTCATTACCAAGCCTTTCAAGGTATTTTGAAGACACTACAAGCTTCATTAAGCTTCCCTGAATCGAAACCAATACTCACATGCTTCTAAAACATGACATAATGCATAGACCGAATCATGTTCTTCAAGAAATTGTTGATTTTCGATTCCATTGATTGGCTGGATTTAAATTGTTTTGGATTGTTTGATGATGTTTGTGATGAACCCTAAATTGATTCTGGGCTATTCAATTGAGTTTTTTATGCAGGTATTGAATTTCACAATGATTAGGGTTCACGGCCTCTTTTAGGGTTTCATGGTTTAATCATGATAAATGAATTCTAAAGACATAGGACGATTGCAAATCTCAGTAGGAACTCAATGGCATAAATAATTTTGTGAAATTTTGTTGTTTGGTTGAAGTTTGTGATTCGCATGAATGAAAAACGCAGGTATATTCGTAGAAGAATTCGCAGGAAAATTTGCAGCGTCCAAGGAAGAAGATGAAGTTCCTGGCGCGCATTCTGGAATTCAAATATTGTTTTAATATTTTATTATGTTATTGTTAATTTATTTCACAACTGCAGTGTTGGCCCAGTGGTGAGGGAGGTGTGTGTTATGCTTGAAGGCCTTGGTTCGAATCCTGGATGCAACAACCGTTTTTCTTATTTTTCCATTTAATCACAGGTCTTAATATATTATTCATTGTAGTGATTATACAATCAGTTGCGCCCTCCCGGCTGGATGGTAAGTGTGCTTGCGTATTGTGTGAAGGTCCTGGGTTCGAATCCCTCCCCAGGCCTTTTTGTGTTATTTGTTTTGTTTTGTCATGGCTTTTCCAGGAAAACAACAAAACCCCATGGAGTGCATTGCTATCACTAGCGCGCGCAGCCCAGTGGCTGGCTTATTGGTCCTGGAAGATGCATTGCTCAGGGGCTGGGTTCGAATCCCAGCCCAGGTAAGTTCTTTTTTTTTCATTTTTTTTTGTTTTCTCTATTTTCTTTATATTATAATTAAATTAGTTTAAATAATAAAATAAAATGTTAATAGCCTTATTTTCTTTTCTATAATTTAGAGCTCATCTTTCTTTAAAAAATTAAATCTTATTAGAAAAATTATTTATTGTTGTATATCATTAACATTGTATAATTTTGTATAAATAATAGTTAATCCTAATTTATTTTTCTAAACATATAACCCTAATATTTTCTAAAACCCTAAATATTTTATAAGACCTAATTATTTTATAAACCCTAATTGTAAAGAATTAATTCTATTTATTAATTATAACTTTTAATTTATTTATTTATAAAACTTTAATTATGTGTATATTTTTATAATTTGTTTATAATTGTTCTTTAATATAATTCTTGTATGCCAATAATTTTAGATTATGCTTAAAATAATTAAAACTCTTAATTTAATTTTGTAAATATGATTTATTTTCATAATATGTTTATAATTAACCTTATTTTTATAACATGTATATAATTTAAAACTTTATAATAATTAGTATATAATATGAATTGTTTATGTTTTCTTCTTAAAAAATAATAATTGTTTATAAAAAATTGAACTTTTAATCATTATGCTAATATTCTTGTTTATTTTATTATTAGTTCTATTTATTTTCATATTTTATTATTACTAACCCCATATATATATATATATATATATATATATATATATATATATATATATATATATATATATATATATATATATATATATTGTGATTTATTATTATTATTGTTACTAACCCAATTATTTATTATTACTTATTTTGCTTATTTATTTGTTTTAATTATTATTATTATGTAATTGTCTCCTTTATGTAATATTTTAGTAGTAATGTTTAATATTTATTTTTAAATGCTATGGTTAGTAAAATAGGGAGTGAAACATATTTGTATTTAAAATTGATTTAGATCATTAACTTAAAAGATAAATATTTAAAATTGTACACTCACACACGTAAGTCGATCCTGGATCGCCATCTCACTTCCTAAGGGTTACCTCTCATGTTGCCTAAACAAAAGGTCAAGTAGGGTGTATAAACAAAGTCCCTCATTTCACATCATCTAGTCCCTAAACAGATAAAAAGATCAAGTCTCTTCGAATGTTGCCTTCATAATGATCTTGTCCCTTTCGAATAAAGATGATAAGTCCCTTCGAATTACTTATACACCCCACAGTTGCCTAAATAACAGATGTCCCTTCACTTGTCCCTCACATCCAAGGTAATGACTACCTATTCCTTAATAATAGGGATAGTCTTACCATTTAAAGGATTCAAGAACAGAAAAGACTTAAACTTAGGGTAGGTTCCTCTTAGATACTTGCTCACTCTTCAAAACATTTCAAACACTTCATACTTTTCAAACAATTTTCAAAACAAAGGTTTTATATACATCCGTACATGGATCATTATAAAATACTTAAGAAAATTTCTATTCACACACTTCACATTTCAAAAACATTTTAAAGTGAGCTAAGTAACTAAGAGCCCATGGATAACCATGGATGTAAAGGGTGCTAACACCTTCCCTTTACATAACCTACCCCCCGGACCCAAAAATCATTTAAAAGGTCTTTCCTGTTCTTTTATGCCTTTCCTTTGGATAAAATAAAAGTCGGTGGCGACTCTTGCTATCCGCAATATTTAACTAAAGTCAGTTCTCCCACCGTGTTACAGCAGCACAGAAGAAGATCTCTGAGTTGAAACTCCGGGCGGGGTTAAAGAGGTCAAAGGATCAGGATAAGAACAAGAGGTTGACCAGTGCCATTACCACCAGGAACCTCCTCATCAGGACCATCACAGAGCACCCAGTTGGTCTAGTGACTGAGGCTATCCTGAAGGAAGTCAGAGAGGATGACTTTGGGCTGGATGTTTGATTTCCTTGTACTTGTACTTTCTTTTGTCTGTACTTTTGGTTTTGTTGTTGTATTTTGACCCACCATGGGAACTTTATTGTAATCAAACTATGTATCTTCACCCTTTGTAATATATGGTTTGTATTGTTTCATCGGCTTTATCTCTCTGCAACATCATCATTTCCTCGAGGTCAGGAAAGGTCAAAACCAAAGAACCAAACCGGATACCCTTGGAAGACAAATAGGCATCCTGCATTGCATACTAACATCATTTCTTTGTTTTGTAGGTTTTTGTTTTTGTTGTTTCTCACTTTGTTGTGATTTCAGGAAACATTGCTCGTAGAAGAGTGTTCCCTATCAATAGAGTGCACCGGTATCCGAAAAGAAACAACCTTCCGGGATTACAAATGGATCAGGTTCAACAAGACTTGACTGAAGTGAGAGCCCAAATGGCCAATGAAAGGACAGAGATGAGGGCCCAAATGAATCAATTTATGATATTGATGACTAGATTGGCTCAGAGCCAGGAGAGACTGAGAGAGTTATTCGAGCGGCAAACTCCCGAGGAAAACCATCCAAGTACAGGGGTGTAACACGGTGGGAGAACTGACTTTAGTTAAATGTTGCGGATAGCAAGAGTCGCCACCGACTTTTATTTTATCCAAATGGAAAGGGCATAAAAGAACAGGAAAGACCTTAAAAATATTTTTGAGTTCGGGGGGTAGGTTATGTAAAGGGAAGGTGTTAGCACCCTTTACATCCATGGTTATCCATGTGCTCTTAGTTACTTAGCTCACTTTAAAATGTTTTTGAAAAGTGTAGTGTGTGAATAGAAATTTTCTTAAGTACTTTATAATGATCCATGTACGGATATATATATAAAGCCTTTGTTTTGAAAATTGTTTGAAAATGTGAAGTGTTTTTGAAATGTTTTGAAAAGGTGAGCAAGTACATAAGAGAAACCTACCCTAAGTTAAATCTTTTCTGTTCTTAAATATCCTTTAAGTGGTAAGACTATCCCTATTATTAAGGAATAGGTAGTCATTACCTTGGATGTGGTGAGGGACAAATGAAGGGACAACTGTGATTAGGCAACTATAAGGTGTATTTAGCAATTCAAAGGGACTTATCATCTTTATTCGAAAGGGACAAGATCATTTACGAAGGCAACCATGAAGGGACTTGATCTTTTTTATCTTTTAAGGGACTAGATGATATAAATGAATGAAGGGACTTTGCTTTATACACCTTGCTTGACCTTTTTCTTTAGGCAACATGAGAGGTATCTTTAAGAATGTGAGATGGCGATCCAAGATCGACCTACGTGTGTGCGTGTACAAATTCAAGTATTTATCTTACAAATTAGTGATCTAAATTTAATTTTAAATACAAACATGTTTACACTCCCTATTTTACTAACCATGGCATTTAAAAATAAATAATAAGAATAATTCTACAACTATTACATAATTGACACAATTACATTATAAGAATCATAAAATAATTTAAATAAGTAAGCATATAATAAATAAATTGGTTAGTAATAACAAATAAAAATAAATATAAGAAGGTTAGTGTAACAATATAATATAGAAACAAATTAAAAGTTCAAAATTAAATAAATAATTTTTTTTTAAAGAATTTTAATAAAAGAAATAAATAATAATAATTATATATTAATAAATATGACTAATAATTCTAATATTTTAATTTTATGTACATATTATAAAAATATTTGTTAATTATAATTAATTAAACATATAAAAAATTAGAAATTAAACTCATAAAATAAAGTTAGGGTTTTTAATTGTTTAGAAAAAAATAAATTAGGGTTAACTACTTAATTAAATTATTTATATATATATAAACAAACTACATATAATAATTATAAAATAAATATATATATAATTAAAATAAACAAATGAATTAATATTTATAACATAATTAGGGTTTATAAAGAAAATTAGGGTTTATATAAAAAATTAGGGTTTATAAGTTAATCTAAACATAATTAAGGAATTTAGATACAAAAATATATATATACATATTAAATAAATAAAAATAATATTTTTTTGAATTTTAGAAAATAATTTCAGAATTAGTAAACTATAAAGTATTTATATGCTATATATATATATATATATATATATATATATATATATATATATATATATATATATATATATATATATATATATATATATATATATATATATATATATATATATATATATATATATATATATATATATATGATTAATATTTTTTATTTATAATAAAATTAACAAAGTAAAACAAATAAGCAAAAAAAGAAGAAAAAAGTTGGAACTTACCTGGGGCAGGGATTGAACCCACGCCCTAGGCTTTAACCTCCTTAGACCAACAAACCAGCCACTGGACCAGCTGCGCGCTGGTGATAGTAAAACAGGTTCAATTCTTTTTATTCTTATCCTGCAAAAATTATTGAAAATAACCAAAAAAACAAAAGGCCTTGGGACGATTCGAACCCAGTACTCCTCTTTCATCACACAAGCGCATTAACCAACCGAGCTATCACATTGTTATGAAATAAGAACAATAACAAATCATAAAATATTATGTCCAATTTTTGAATATGAATTTTGGCGCGCTGGACATCTTCTTCTTCCTCCAGACCTATGAATTTTGCTGCGAATTTAGTTACAAGCTTTCCTGCGAATTTTTACTTGCAGCAAAACCTACGAATCTCAATCATCATCAAAACTGCAAAATTTCATCAAATTAAATGTACAAATATGATCCAGAGATTGATTAGTATTGATCTACGGTTTTAGATTTCATTTATATTGGTCCAATCAAGAAACCCTAAACGGCCATTCAAACCCTAACAATGGCACTTTCATGATTCGGCCATGGTTCTTCACAAAAACAATCCAGAAACCATCTATGAGCAACAACAAACATTAATACATAATCAAAATTCATTATAAATATGTAAATTCAATGAATCGAAGAAAAATAGATTGAGAGCATGTATGCTTCGGGTTGTGCAAATGAGGATGAATCAGAGGCATGTAAGGGGTGGTTTAGATTCAGAGAAGCTCAAGGAAGCTTCTTGTGTCCTTAGAATACCTTGAAAACTCCTGCAAAGATGAAACCGAAAATTGTTTTTTGATGTATTTTGTGAAGTTTGAAAATAGGTCTTAGAGGCTGCAAAAATTCGTCCCTTTTGTTGTGTTATGCTCTAGGTATATATGTGAACTGAATTAGGTCAAAAAATTGTATGATTCTTTAGACTTTTGGATCACTTGAATATTGAAAAAGATCATGCCATAAAACTTGATTTTTATTTGATCCAACCTTGCTATTTTAGGACAATCTTCATAACTTGTGTATCAATCTGATCCAAACAATATTTATGACTTTCTAGAAGCAAAATCCCTTTTTAAATATTTGATTTTATATTTTATTTCAATTTAAATGGTATTTTAATGAATAAAATTCAAATAAATATGAAATAAAAAAATAAAAATAAGAAAATAAGTGGGTTGGGTCTGTAACACCCCAAATTTGCCCTCTTCTTGTTTAGCATCGTTATCATATCATAATCATCACGAGCATACCATATCCTTATCATTTTGCATAGAAAAATGAGGCATAACACTCGCATGTTCTAGCATAAGGCATATGATCGGTCATCTGGGAAAATCCGAACCTGCAAGGCAAAATCAAGAGCATGGTGATCTGGCAAGAATCTCACAGGATCATTTTGCACAAGCCTGGTATCATGTTCAGAGCCTTAGAAAGAGAAGATGGATCAAAATTTGCTTGAAACGGTTGGTGCAGGTCTATTTGTGAAGGTTCCCACCAAAGGGAGGGAAATTCAAATTTTCCATGTGTTAACCGGTTAACGCATATGGTTAACCGGTTAACAGCTGCGAAATTTGAATTTCCAGCAGCAATTTCAGCATGTGTGTTTTGGCCCCATTTTCCAATTTTCTGATTTTTATTCATTTTGAATTAATTTGAATTTGGGAGAAGGATCTAGAGCATTTATCCAAGCCTCATTCCAACCCTAAATCCAAATCACTTTCTAAGCTAATCCCAAACCATAATTTTGGATCCCAAACCAAAATTTTGGGCCCCAAACCTAAATCATATTTATTCCATTTCCTTCCAAACCAAAGGGGCTCTCACTCATTTTTCACTCTCATTTCTGAATTTTCATTCCTCTCACTCACAATTCTCTCACTTTTCTCTCCCAATTTTCCAAATCACTCAAAGTTCCTCTTTGAAGATCACACAACCTTGCCTTGAGGTGTGTAGATCTTGGAACTAAACCTCCTTTCATAGCTTCTTTGCATCTTTTTGCTGGTTTTATTGGAGATTCAGATCTGGTTTGAGATCTAGAAGTGCTTTTGGATCCAAAATTCTGCATCAAGAGTTTGTTCTTGCATTTATTTTGCATGGAGTGTGGAGCTTAGCATCGGATCTTCAAAGTTTTGCGCGAGATCTACTGTTTTCAGCTCGATCAACAATTACCAAAGCATACCTCAGCTTTGTAGGTTGGTTAATTTCAGATCTAGCTCTGTTTTTAGCTTATTTGCATGCTTGTGCTTTGGATCCACCATGTGTTTGTGTATTTGATTGTGTTGCATGAATTGATTGTTTGATTTGTATCCGGATCCGAATGTTATTTGTTCATGAGCTTAATGATATGGATTAAGGTGAATTGATCTAATTTTCCATGTGTAATTGATTGCTGGTCTGGTGCAAGCTTATTTGGATAAGCTGTTTTGAGTTGCTGTTTTCTGCAGGATTTGTTGCTGTTTTATCAGTGTTAACCGGTTAACGTATATGGTTAACCGGTTAACGCCCCTGTTTTGTGCGTATTTTTGTGCAGGTTTGAGCTGGTTAACCGGTTAACGCATATGGTTAACCGGTTAACACTGAAGCAGAATGGTTTTTTTAGTGTTGTTTTGAGCTTGTTTGATCCCTTTGCTTGTTCTAATTGCCGTGGATCATTGCATGATCATTAAGCATGATATTTTAGGGTGATTTGCTTGCTGGTTGATGTATGCTTTCATGTTTTCGACGCGTAAGTCGTGTATTTGCAATGCTTGGCATGTTGTTTGTTTCTTGTTTACAAGAACCTTTGAGCTTGATTAATTCCATGATTGTGTTGGTCAATTTGCTGGATTTTTGCTAACATTTCAGGGGCTATGGTAAGTGAGAGATGTGGGAATTGAGTTCCACATCTCCAATTCTCATCTTCCTCTTATGTTTATGTTACTAACCCTTTGTTGTTGGGCTTAGGCCTTTCTCATCTCTCCTTCTATCTTCTTCTTTCTTCATTAGGATAGAAACCTCACTAACCCTTAGGACTTCCATGCATGTGAATACTTAGGACTATTTTAGTCCCCCTTTAGAATTTTTCCTTTGAGATCTTTTGGTTCTTCTTCTCTTCTCATCTCATAATTCTTAAAAAGAAAACACTTTAATAAATGTGAAGTGATGCATTGATCCATAGCCTTATTCCATGAGGTATGCTTGTAGTCTTCCCATCTTGGGATAGTACATGTTTACCTTGTGATGCACAAGTCTGATCAAGGTATCTTCTTCATAAAGAAAAGCATAAAAAACACTTCTTCATGTAAATAACCAAAAAACACTTAATAATTAAGCAAGTTAGTGAGCCTAAGCCCTAATCTTTGGGTTCAAGTTTTGGGGATCTTCTCCTTACTTGAGTGTGCTTGTTCTATTATTCCATCTTGGAATGTAGCGACCAGTGCACATTCCATTGGTGAGAGTTTGAGTTCACTTCCTTGTGACACACTCATAAAAGCTTCTAAAAAACACAAAACAAGCAATAAGCGTCTTTCCTTCGGGAATTCTTTTCTCATCTCCTTCGCTCCGTACGCGAACTTGCTCCTACTTGTCATTTTGCAAGACGGTTACGCACTCGTCGTCCGAGCCTGCAACACCTGAGCAATGGCATAGGCAGTTCAAGCCTTAATTCACAAGCAATTTCCTTTTAGTACCCCTAGTTAGGGGAACTACGGCGTCTCTGATCCTCATTATCCTGATGAGGTACGTAGGCAGCGGGGTAGGGCCCGTTCGAGCACAATCTTTATTTTCCCTACATTTTTCCTTTTGCTTTATTATTCAGTTCTTTTCCAGTTCCAGTTTCTTTTCATATTCATTTCTTTGCTGCATTTTTCATACCCTCACCCTTTGAAACAGTTTTCATTTGCAAGCGTGGATCCCGTCGGGTACGGCGGACGATTTGGGGTGCTAATACCTTCCCAGGTCGTAACCGACTCCCGAACTCAGTCTCTTTGGTTCGCAGGACCTGTGTCCTTCCTCTTTCTTTCTTCTGGTTTGTGCAGCATTACCATTCCCTTTCTTCGGGATAAAAATGCATGGCTGGCGACTCTATTCTTCTTCCGCGCCACTTTCGCGTTTGTACTAGGATGAAAATCCCGGGAGCGACAGCTGGCGACTCTACTGGGGAACGAACCCAGAGTCTCTGGTTCCCCTGTGAGTCTCTCCTAGCGCTTGTGTGTTGTTGTTTCATTGGGTGATGCTTGTTTGATGTGGCTTGTTGTACTGTATTGTTGTTTATTTACAGCTTTATTTACAGTTTTCAGTATTTATTTTCTGCATCATATATCATACTGGACTGTCTGGACTGGTTTCCTTTGGTGGGATGGGAGTTACTGGTTCTTGAGAGATATGAGCCAAGTACCCGGCTCGAGTGCACCATAGGACTTAGAGTGGTTCCACTTTGGCCTCATGAGATCTTGTCATGGGGGTAGTAGTGAGTTCCACACCCAGGTTGCGATTGTCTTGGAAATGTCTTGATTTGGGGATCTTCCTCTCTCATTACATAACCCTGACAGTTATGTGCAGCTGGGGACCGATCATTGAGAACCTTTGTGGAAACAACCTTCTCCAGTGGTGACAGTGGCAGACCACATTTTGTGGCAAACCCATTCGCACCCGAGGGTCCACTGGGAACTCGCATAGGATGGCCTGGTTCTCTTATAGGAACTCAGTCAAAGCATCTGGTCGTATGGCATTAGTACTGTATCCTACGGGCTGAATGTACTATTATTTCTCGATTTCAGCGCTTGAAGCTGGGAACTTATAAGGGATGTTTGTTTTTCCCGGACTCAACTGAGGCCTCCCTGCGTAGTACATAATGCCTAACCGATTCCCTGATTTGGTCATGAGCCATTTCTCGGAAATGGTGAAAGTATTATTGCTATTCGGCTTTGAGAGTCCGTGATGTCTGACCCGGAGCTTACCCGTGAGATTTGGGATGGGTTTACAGGTTTGCAGGAACCCTTGACCTCAACATACCCTTCATCATCAGAGTGATCTTATGTTTTGGTCCGGTTATTATAATCCTGGAGTTCTTGATCCTTGGTTTTGAGTTCTTATCAGAGGGTTATTATTCAGAGGACATATATTATCAGTTGCTCGGTTCTCAACTCAGTGTTTCGTATCCAGACAGACACCAGTTCCCGATCACTTGCCAGTTGCATACATGCCATCATGGCATTTTAGCATACATGTTCAGTTATTTCCGAGAATCCCATACCTGAATAATTGTTGTTGGATTTTTGTATCATAATGTGGATTGAAGTAGATAGATTCTTTGGAAATAACTGAACATGGCATCTCATAGCATTTGCATTGCATTTCTGTTCAGCAGGCAGGGCTCATCCGTTATTTGTTCACCATCTACAGTTGAGACTCCAGTTCTTGTATCAAACTTGAAGCAACTTTTGAGAAGATCATGGACCCTGGAGAGCAAAGCCAGTCTGCAAGTGTTGGGTTGACAAAAGATCAGTGGGACCAACTTATAGAGGCTATGATGACTTTGGCAAGGCAGGATGACCGTAATTCCGCTCAAGCTCAGCCTGTACAGACCCCTGTTGGGAATCCAGATGTTCAAGAGCGCCAGGTCGCCCGAAGTGGACATTCTTCTTCTGTCGATGCTGCAGATTATCACAGTTTCGCTTTCACTATGCCAGATCCTCAAGAGGCAATCCCTGTAGTGAGAATCCAAGATCCACGAGTTATGGAGAGCGAGGAGAGATTCCGTGTGTTGGAGGAAGAGATCAAAGCCCTTCAAAGTCGTAATGTCACGGATCTAAGTGCTGCAAGCATGTGTCTGGTGCATGGCCTGGAAATACCTCCAAAATTCAAAGTACCGAAGTTTGAAAAGTACAAAGGGGATAGTTGTCCAAGGCAGCATTTGGTGAGGTTTTGCAGAAGGATGGCCTCACATGAGCATAATGACAAATTGATGATCCATTGTTTCCAATACAGTCTGAGTGAGGCATCGTCGAATTGGTATATGCAGTTAGAGAGCAGTCGTATTCAGTCATGGTCAGACCTAGCCAATGCATTTGTGAAGCAGTATGACTACAGTCTTGACAGGGCTCTTAGTCGCATGGATTTGCAAGTTTTATCCCAAAGAGATGGTGAATCTTTCAGAGAGTATGCCCAGAGGTGGAGAGAAGTAGCTGCTCGAGTGCAACCCCCGCTATTAGACAGAGAATTGGTTGATCTTTTCATAGAGACCTTACAGGGGCCGTACTTGGAGAGGTTGAGTGGCACTGGAACTTCGAGTTTCTCGGACTTGGTGATAGTTGGAGAACGCATTGAGAGTTTTATCAAGATGGGAAAGATCCAAGGCATGTCAGATAGCTCAGCTGAAGAGAATGAATCTTTTGTCAGTTCCCAAGATAAGGATGTGATTGAGGCAATCTGGGAAGATCCTTTAACTCCATCGACTTATCCACATTACCCATGCATTTCAGCTGCTCAGAGTCAGCAACCTTCTGAATCCGTATGTCAGATTTCAGTTAACAGTGAACCTCCTCAGTACCAACAAATACCATGCCAACAGAAGCATACTCCGCAAAGGCGTTGTTACTACACTAAGAGATCCAAGAGGTATTTTGATCCATTGCCAGTACCATACAGTCAGATACTTCCATGCCTGATCGATAGTGGATTGATAGTGCCGAAGAAGCCGGGTCCAGTGCCTTTTCCATATCCACCAAGTTTTGATCCCAATGTTCAATGTGGATTCCATGGCAACGCACCAGGGCATTCAGCTGAAGAATGCAAGCCTCTCAGGGATAAGGTCCAGGATTTGATTGAGTCCGGGTTGATTTCAGTGACACCTCAAGGCATTCAAGTTAACAAGTCTCCGTTTGGTCATGTGGGTTCGTCAGCTCATGTTATGGAGGAATTTGTGGAAGATATATGTGAAGGTGATTCTCAGTTTGATTCGGAAGAGCGGTTGTGTACCTCATTTTGATCCCTATTGAGGGGAACTACGTCGCTCTGATTCTTCATTGGTCTTTGGTCAATGGAGATACGTAGGCAGAAGATCGTCAGGTCTTTCCGAGCAACCTTAGGTGTCAACTTATGTGACAACTTCTCTCAGTGTTACTTTTCTTCAGATGTCTCGTGTCAATGTTTGAACGTTGAAAGCTTCAGGTCCGAATAATTGGGAATGAAGTATGGTGCTGACACGTGGTCATTTGATTGAAGACTGCAAATTTCATCAGGAAAAAGATGCTGACTACTGAAAGTATTCAAGGTCGACAAGTCCAGACGGAGTCAAGTCTCCTCAACAATGGCATTGCTTAGTTTCTTTATTGCATTTTCATCTGTAGCTTTTTATGTTGGTTCGAACATTTGTATGCTTGCATGAAACTTGTTTATTTTGAATGTTAACTAATGAAATGCACATGTTTTTCTTGAAGTAATTAATTCGTATTTTTACTTTTAATTTTGAGAATGTGCATTGCAATACCAACTGTTGTTCTTAAACTCTGTGATGGAGGATGACGAAATGAAAACGCAAAAATCTCCAATTGAGTGCTCTTGAATAAGACCCTGTTGACGATGTACAGGCATTGTTTCAAATTCCCAAACACCGGAGATATAAGGGAGATAGACCCTCGTTAACCCCTTTGAGCCTTGAAGTAGGAGTTTCTTTTCGCATGAAAAAAAAAAAAAAAAACCTCACATTTAACCCGGGGCGGGGTAGGTGTCAGCTAGTTGGACCAAGCGTTCAGACCTTCATAAAGGAGTTCATCTGAGGATCCCTAACATTTCATTGTACCAAATCAAGAGGTCCAAAGACCGAAAACCACCATGGTTATTCTTCATCAACTGAAAAGTGAGACAGTCACAACCCTTACAAAACAGTCAAGGCAAACAGTGTCACACGATCTGTTCGAAAAAAAATAAGTAGCCCGCTAAGTCAGAACTTGAAAACAAGCAACTTAGGCAAAAATTAGGGCATCCCGCTGGACTCCAATTGCAAAAGGTTTACAAGAATAAGTCCAGGCAAAAGTTAGGGATAAGCAAAAGAACAAAAAGCGAAAGATGAAAGGGATTGCACAAGAAAAATCCTTAAGCAAGAACAAGTCGTGTGATACGGACACGAAAGACAATAAGGGTGACTGTTATGCCCACAATAACCTCAATGGTACTTAAACCGTTAGTGTAATTGGTTCCTCAACCAACACGAAACCCTTTTGGAAAGGTGAGCGTTTGCAAAAACTAGCTGAACATAGGAATGGAAGGACATCACGAAGATGGGTGGGCACAAATAAACTTTGAGCCTATATCCTTTGTTTCTGTAACCGTGAGCCAGGCCACGATACAACCTTTGAAAGTCCTAATTGAAACAGGGTTATTTGAGAGCGTGCCACCATGAGATAGCGTTCCTGACTCCTACGAGTTGTGCTAAAAGACCCTCGTTGATATTGCATATGCATGTTTATTTCATAAAAAATATTGTGCTGTCTTAACTAGTGATTCGTTCATAAACGACATCTTGTCAATAAAAGCTTCAAGATTAACATGTGTTGCATTAAAATTTTCATTCTCAGAATAAGACATTTTCTGCTTGCATACATCTGTTTAGCATCAAAGAAGTTCACATCTGGAAAGTCTAGAAGCTTAATCTTGCCAATTTGAGAAGACGGAAACTTCGGAAGGACATTCATGTCAAGGGGCACTCTTTCCAAGAAACTCTATTGAATAGGGACTTTTCCAACCAGTTGGGTTAAATGCAGCCAATCAGTGGCGATCACGTCGATCAATTTCTTCAAATTCCAGCCAATCTGGGGCAATCATTTCGAGATTTAAATCTCTCGTAGAGCAGTTATCCTGGGAGTTTTTTCCAAAGCAAGTCTCATACTGGGGCAGGTCACCCTAGAAGAACTAGAAGTTACTCTCTCTAGAAGACAGTCGATCATATGCACCTACCCAAGGTTCAGAATACTGGGACAGAACAACTCATGATGATGCAAGATCTTGGGGAAATTTCCTTCGTGGACCATACAGTTTGAAGTGGTTACTTCGAGGTCTATAAGAGTTTGAAAACACTGAAGCATTTCAGATGCTAAGTTTTCTGTAAAATCCTCTTGAGACGATATTATGGTATGCAAGGTCGTTCCCAGAATGAACATCTGATGATTGGTCCCAGTAGGGTGCTTCCCTAATCAGAGAGTTTCTCCTCAATCACTGTGGTTACTTCACCTGATCATCATACACGGCTAAAGTCCGATAGTCATTGGCATCTTCAAGGTTAGAGTCCGATCTTTGTTGGCATCTCTTCAACTATGACTAGTTGGCATCTATATGCGTTCAGTCTCTCACTTCAGCTGAGTGTGGCAATCTTCACTTTGATTTGCTTCGACCCTCGAGTCGATATCATCGCTTCTGTTTCTCGACCCTCGAGTCGATGTTGCTTCTTTTGTTCCTTCAACCTTCGAGTTGATGTTGCTTTATTCTCTTCGACCCTCGAGTCGATATTGTCATCTTGTTTTCTCAACCCTTGAATTGATGTTGTTTTCGTTTTCCTCGACCCTCGAATCGATATTGTTGCCATCATATCCTCGACCCTTGAGTCGATGTTGCTATTTTATTCCTTCAACCCTCGAGTTGATGTTGCTTTGTTATCCTCGACCCTCGAGTCGATGTTGTTGACGTTTTTTTCAACCCTCGAGTTGATGTTGTTGTGTTCTTTTCGACCCTTGAGTCGATATTTCCGTTTCTTACGACCCTCGAGTCGATATCATAGTCTTCACTCCTTCGACCCTTGAGTTGATATCCAGCGAGTTTGTCAGAAAAGGAAGTTCAAAATCACAACATCAAAGTTCAGACATACTTGGACCCATTTATGCCCGGGGCAGGTGTGCATATCTTTGTGCTTACAGGGCACGATACTTCGCAGTGATACGAGGTTTTTCATGAATCCTTGTGAGACAAATTCTTCCATAGTCTATGCAGTCTGGGGCAGTTATGTCAAGATTCGACGAATCTCTAAAGAGTTTGAAGACTTGGACCTTTTGGATGTCAGGTCTTTTGTAAAATCCTCTTAGGTTGATCTTCAAGCAGTCAACTAGTCCAGAAAATGCAAGAGGTCACTAGGTGATATTCCCCACAGAGTTCATATTGGATTTTCTCTTCCAATCAGTGAAATATTCCCCAGTGAAGTTGCCATACTTCTGGGTCAATTTGATGATACGAGCAGGTATTTATCACCTCAGTAAGAATTAGGTATCCAGACCTCTCGACTTGTCTTCCCCTGCAGAGTTGTAACTCTTGCTGCCAATCAGGCATTTGTTTACCGCTCGTCTGCATCTTTCAACACTCGTCTGTGTTGACCTTTTGGTATTGCTCGTTTGCTTCCCCCAGCAGTGGTTTATGATTACCTTGATTTTGCTCGTCTGCAATCTTCAACACTCGTATGTGTTATCCCTAAGCAAGTTTCCCCAGCAAGGACATATCACTGCTTTATGGCTGCTCGACTGCATTTTTCAACACTCGTCTGTGTTAGCTCTGTGTTGCTGTTTGCTCGTCTGCAATTTCCAGCATTCGTCTGTGCTTTGAAATGGTTACCTTGTTATTGCTCGTCTGCAATTTCCAGCATTCGTCTGTGCTTTGAAATGGCTACCTTGTTATTGCTCGTCTGCAATTTCCAGCACTCGTCTGTGTTTGGTTATGATAGTTGTTTTTGCTTGTCCGCAACTCCTCAACACTCGTCTGTGTTCTGAGATGATATTTGTTGTTGTTAGTGTGTAACCTTCCAACACTCGTCTGTGTTTGGTATGGAATCCTTTGTTGCACTCGTCTGTGCCTTGATATGTATTCCTTATTATTGCTCGTCTGCAATTTCCAACACTCGTCTGTGTTTGGTATGGAATCCTTTGTTGCACTCGTCTGTGCCTTGATATGTATTCCTTATTATTGCTCGTCTGCAATTTCCAACACTCGTCTGTGACATGATGCCTCTGTTGTTGCTCGTCCGCAACTCCTCAACACTCGTCTGTGTTCTGAGATGATATTTGCTGTTGCTCGTCTGCAACCTTCCAACACTCGTCTGTGTTTGGTATGGGGTCCTTCGCTGCACTCGTCTGTGCCTTGATATGTATTCTCTGTTGTTGCTCGTCTGCAACTGTCCAGCACTCGTCTGTGTGTGTTTGAAGCTCGTCTGCTTTTATCCCCCAGAAGTCGTTTGTGTTCTGAAGCTCGTCTGCTTTGCCTGGATACTCGTCTGTATCATCCTCAGCACTCGTCTGTGCTAACTTGCACCTGAATGTGAAGATTTGCTGTTTACCCTGATATCTCTGTGACTACTCCAAATGCTCGTCTGTGTTTGAATTTCTGGTATTCGTCTATACCAGTGACTGATACTCGTCTGTATCATCGCCTGAAGCACTCGTCTGTGTTTCTCAGATCATCGTCTGATACTCGTCTGTATCATTGACCTATTGGCACTCGTCTGTGTTCTCTTGATGATCATCCAATACTCGTCTGTATTGAAGAGGTTTAAAATCCTGACAGTGGGAATTAAATGTCGAAATGGTTACCAGGCCTGGCGTAACAGGTAAATCCGAAGGAGGCTCGTCCGTCTCAAGCACCAATTATTATGGTTGCTGCACCTGGCGTAACAGGTTTGCTCAGAAGACTCGTCTGTCTTATGCCATATATCTGCGGATAATATATGAAGAAGGTTCGTCTGCCTTGATTGCATGTCTATCCCACAGACTTATATGCATTCCCGGAGCCTGCGTAAGGGTTATCCGAAGAAGACTCGTCCGTCTTATTCCACTTATCTGCGTAAGGATTAGTGAAGGAGATTCGTCCATCTCAGGTTACTTTGAAGATCCTTAAGGGCTCGTCCGCTCTCTGTACCGGGCGTCACAGGTCATGCGAAGACTCGTCTGTCAGCATGATAGTATTCCAGATATCAGTTTCAACTTGGAAGAAGCTCGTCTGCTTTTTCTCTCCTTCTTATCCCCAGAGCGTCATCTGGTTGGGTTTATTTCCCAGTGTTGCATTCTTCGTCAGAGTGCAAATTTCAGGTCTTCTTGGTATTCAATCACAGTTTATCTCGAATGTCTGATAGCCGTTGCTCTCATCCTTTTCAGATTAACAGTTGATTGAATAGGGGCAGCTGTAACACCCCAAATTTGCCCTCTTCTTGTTTAGCATCGTTATCATATCATAATCATCACGAGCATACCATATCCTTATCATTTTGCATAGAAAAATGAGGCATAACACTCGCATGTTCTAGCATAAGGCATATGATCGGTCATCTGGGAAAATCCGAACCTGCAAGGCAAAATCAAGAGCATGGTGATCTGGCAAGAATCTCACAGGATCATTTTGCACAAGCCTGGTATCATGTTCAGAGCCTTAGAAAGAGAAGATGGATCAAAATTTGCTTGAAACGGTTGGTGCAGGTCTATTTGTGAAGGTTCCCACCAAAGGGAGGGAAATTCAAATTTTCCATGTGTTAACCGGTTAACGCATATGGTTAACCGGTTAACAGCTGCGAAATTTGAATTTCCAGCAGCAATTTCAGCATGTGTGTTTTGGCCCCATTTTCCAATTTTCTGATTTTTATTCATTTTGAATTAATTTGAATTTGGGAGAAGGATCTAGAGCATTTATCCAAGCCTCATTCCAACCCTAAATCCAAATCACTTTCTAAGCTAATCCCAAACCATAATTTTGGATCCCAAACCAAAATTTTGGGCCCCAAACCTAAATCATATTTATTCCATTTCCTTCCAAACCAAAGGGGCTCTCACTCATTTTTCACTCTCATTTCTGAATTTTCATTCCTCTCACTCACAATTCTCTCACTTTTCTCTCCCAATTTTCCAAATCACTCAAAGTTCCTCTTTGAAGATCACACAACCTTGCCTTGAGGTGTGTAGATCTTGGAACTAAACCTCCTTTCATAGCTTCTTTGCATCTTTTTGCTGGTTTTATTGGAGATTCAGATCTGGTTTGAGATCTAGAAGTGCTTTTGGATCCAAAATTCTGCATCAAGAGTTTGTTCTTGCATTTATTTTGCATGGAGTGTGGAGCTTAGCATCGGATCTTCAAAGTTTTGCGCGAGATCTACTGTTTTCAGCTCGATCAACAATTACCAAAGCATACCTCAGCTTTGTAGGTTGGTTAATTTCAGATCTAGCTCTGTTTTTAGCTTATTTGCATGCTTGTGCTTTGGATCCACCATGTGTTTGTGTATTTGATTGTGTTGCATGAATTGATTGTTTGATTTGTATCCGGATCCGAATGTTATTTGTTCATGAGCTTAATGATATGGATTAAGGTGAATTGATCTAATTTTCCATGTGTAATTGATTGCTGGTCTGGTGCAAGCTTATTTGGATAAGCTGTTTTGAGTTGCTATTTTCTGCAGGATTTGTTGCTGTTTTATCAGTGTTAACCGGTTAACGTATATGGTTAACCGGTTAACGCCCCTGTTTTGTGCGTATTTTTGTGCAGGTTTGAGCTGGTTAACCGGTTAACGCATATGGTTAACCGGTTAACACTGAAGCAGAATGGTTTTTTTAGTGTTGTTTTGAGCTTGTTTGATCCCTTTGCTTGTTCTAATTGCCGTGGATCATTGCATGATCATTAAGCATGATATTTTAGGGTGATTTGCTTGCTGGTTGATGTATGCTTTCATGTTTTCGACGCGTAAGTCGTGTATTTGCAATGCTTGGCATGTTGTTTGTTTCTTGTTTACAAGAACCTTTGAGCTTGATTAATTCCATGATTGTGTTGGTCAATTTGCTGGATTTTTGCTAACATTTCAGGGGCTATGGTAAGTGAGAGATGTGGGAATTGAGTTCCACATCTCCAATTCTCATCTTCCTCTTATGTTTATGTTACTAACCCTTTGTTGTTGGGCTTAGGCCTTTCTCATCTCTCCTTCTATCTTCTTCTTTCTTCATTAGGATAGAAACCTCACTAACCCTTAGGACTTCCATGCATGTGAATACTTAGGACTATTTTAGTCCCCCTTTAGAATTTTTCCTTTGAGATCTTTTGGTTCTTCTTCTCTTCTCATCTCATAATTCTTAAAAAGAAAACACTTTAATAAATGTGAAGTGATGCATTGATCCATAGCCTTATTCCATGAGGTATGCTTGTAGTCTTCCCATCTTGGGATAGTACATGTTTACCTTGTGATGCACAAGTCTGATCAAGGTATCTTCTTCATAAAGAAAAGCATAAAAAACACTTCTTCATGTAAATAACCAAAAAACACTTAATAATTAAGCAAGTTAGTGAGCCTAAGCCCTAATCTTTGGGTTCAAGTTTTGGGGATCTTCTCCTTACTTGAGTGTGCTTGTTCTATTATTCCATCTTGGAATGTAGCGACCAGTGCACATTCCATTGGTGAGAGTTTGAGTTCACTTCCTTGTGACACACTCATAAAAGCTTCTAAAAAACACAAAACAAGCAATAAGCGTCTTTCCTTCGGGAATTCTTTTCTCATCTCCTTCGCTCCGTACGCGAACTTGCTCCTACTTGTCATTTTGCAAGACGGTTACGCACTCGTCGTCCGAGCCTGCAACACCTGAGCAATGGCATAGGCAGTTCAAGCCTTAATTCACAAGCAATTTCCTTTTAGTACCCCTAGTTAGGGGAACTACGGCGTCTCTGATCCTCATTATCCTGATGAGGTACGTAGGCAGCGGGGTAGGGCCCGTTCGAGCACAATCTTTATTTTCCCTACATTTTTCCTTTTGCTTTCTTATTCAGTTCTTTTCCAGTTCCAGTTTCTTTTCATATTCATTTCTTTGCTGCATTTTTCATACCCTCACCCTTTGAAACAGTTTTCATTTGCAAGCGTGGATCCCGTCGGGTACGGCGGACGATTTGGGGTGCTAATACCTTCCCAGGTCGTAACCGACTCCCGAACTCAGTCTCTTTGGTTCGCAGGACCTGTGTCCTTCCTCTTTCTTTCTTCTGGTTTGTGCAGCATTACCATTCCCTTTCTTCGGGATAAAAATGCATGGCTGGCGACTCTATTCTTCTTCCGCGCCACTTTCGCGTTTGTACTAGGATGAAAATCCCGGGAGCGACAGGGTCGTGCTTGGTGTTTTTATAAAGATGGGATGGCAATTTGGTGGGCTCATTTAGCAAAAATTTGATTTTAGGCCTTATTTGCTTCATAAACTTCCCTAAAATTTCCCAACTTTGCAAGGGCACAAATCCTTCAATTTTAATGCTATGAGGGTGTTCTTGGACATTTTGGAAAGCTTAAAGAGTCCTATAACCAACATCATTGGTTTCATGTCCATATCCTTTACCATTCTCAAGTTATGCTCTTTTGAAGTTGTTGACTTTTTGTTGACTTTTAAAAGGACCTATAATGTCTTAGCTCATACCTTCCAAATGGAGCATTTTTGGGCTTGGCTTGTGAGACACAAAGTTGTAGAGAATTCAATTTCCTTCAAAATGAGATTTAGATGGGAAAAATTTGATGAAGCATGTGAAAGTTATGGCTGGTCAAAGTTCAGTTGACTTTTCCTAAGGAAACCCTAATTTAGAAACTCCTGATTCTTGATGATCTGAAATCTCCTTGATGAATCATGATCAACCCTTGATAAAATGATGAATTTTACTTCATATACTTGATGTTGGCAAAAAATCATGAAGTTTGACTTTGGTTTGACCACAGTTGACCTCAGTTTGACTTTTTAACTACTTTAACTGATTTTAACCTATCTGATCATCTGACTGAGCAAACCTTTGGGAAAAGTCTTGAAACTTGTCATGGGGATTCTTGAACACATATAAGATGTTATGAAGCTCACTTGAAGCCTTGGAAGTCCATTTATCCTGATGAAAGTCAAAACCCTAGTTTAGGATGCATTGCTTAGGAGGATGCATTGTCTGAGGGAATTGTCAAATCTTCTGACTAATTGTGAACTTTGTGAACCTTGTGAACCTCATGAGATGTCTTGTGAACCTTGTGAACCTTGTGAGCCTATTAGCACACAAAGTCTTGTCTTGTGGAGGGAAAATTTTGGGGTGCAACAAGGGGGTACCAGTAACAACGATCACGTACAGCCTCCTACTGATCCACCAGAGTTTGGACCTCATCTGAACCCAGACATCAATGCTATAAGAAACACCCAAGGAAAAACTGGAGGGAGAGCCTTGCAGGAAGACCCTCAGGAAGAACATTTTACTGTGGTTAGGGCTGGAGACGAAGTTTACGATCGTCGGTGGGATGAAATAGCAGAAAAGCTAAGGTCTCTTGAATCCCAAAAATCTCTGGGTTTTGATGTCATGGATATGGGATTAGTGGAGGGGGTTAGAATTCCACATAAGTTCAAACCTCCTTGTTTTGAAAGATAAAATGGCACATCCTGCCCACGTACCCATCTTCAGTATTTCCTGGGGAGATTGAAAGCCTACACCATGGATGAGAAACTGTGGATGTTTTACTTTGAGGATAGCTTGACAGGGGCATCCCGGGAATGGTACTCTCACTTCACCAGGGCCACAGTAAGAAATTGGAAAGACTTGGCCGAAGCTTTCATTCGTCAATATCAATATAATCTGGACATGGCTCCAAACAGAACCCTTCTGATGGGAATGTCACAGTCTTCCCGAGAAAGCTTTAGAGAGTACGCCCAAAGGTGGAGGCAATTGGCTGCTTCCGTTCAACCCCCGATGTCAGAAAGGGAGATGTCAGATATGTTCATGAACACTCTCCAGGGTACTTATATTGACAGGTTGGCTGCATTTTCTTCTACCAGCTTTGCAGACGTAGTTATAGCTGGGGAAAGAATTGAGAGCTTACTGAAGATGGGAAAGATTTCTGACAACGGTGCCAGTTCAAGCAATGCAAGGAAGCCATTTGCAGGGCCCCGCGGATCTGGTGAAATAAACTCTGTACATGTGGGAAGAGGTAGACCCCAATATCTGCCAAGATCAGTTGCCGCCATCACTATTCCTACTCCACCTCCTCTGTATACTCAACAACCACAACACTTTCCTCAACAACCACAGTTTCCTCAACAGAGATCCTACAACAACAATAACAACAACCAACAACAACGCCCTTTTCAACAACGACCATCTCAGATCAACAGGGTGATTGACCCTATTCCAATGCCATATGCCACATTGTTGCCACAACTCCTAAAGCTCAATCTTGTCGAGTTAAGGACATTGGCTCCACCGGATCCTCAGAACCTTCCGAGAAACTACGACATCAACGCCAGGTGTGCTTTTCATTCTAAAGCACCTGGTCATTCCACAGAAAAGTGCAGGGCTCTGCATATGAAGGTCCAGGATCTGGTAGATTCAAAGGCCCTGAATTTTGCACCACCTCCCAATGTCACGAAGAATCCTATGCCCAACCATGGTGGGCCAAGGATAAATGCAATAGAGGAGGACTCACCCATGAGTCTGATTGAAGATACTGTAAGTATTCAGACACCTCTGGCAGAGGTTAAAGCTCAGCTTTTAAGATACCAGGTGTTTCCAGGTTGTGAGGGCTATTGTGAATCTTGCAAGGTTTCTGAGAATGGGTGTGCAAGCTTGAGGAATGACATCAATGGCCTGATCAAAGAAGGCATTCTGCAAATAACCACAACAGCTTCTACAACACCAACAACTCCTTTTTCAACAACAAATGATCCTCCTACAACTGCAAAGACAATTGTTCCTACAGACTCGTCTACAAAATCAACAACCACCCTTTCCATCACCTCAACAAACAATAGTTCCATTTCATTCACTTCTACAACTACAGCAACCACCAACAATGACGTCTCCATAGTTACCATCTATTATGACCCTGCAACGGTCCCGGATTCCAACAATTATCGACAATAATCTCAACAATAGTTTCAACAACAACCAAACTTCAATTCATAACCACCAACATCCACCAGAAGTCCTGTCACCATCTTTTATGATCCACAAACAATAACGGTTCCAACCTCTGCTTCAGTTAGCCCAGTCACCATCACAGTGCTAGGGCCTATTCCATATGACAAAGACAATGATGTACCATGGCACTATGGTGCAGACCTTTACTGCAACGGAGAAAAAGTCCTTCTTGATTCTTCAGTTCCTACCTCACAGGTGGATAATGTCGGGGGAGGCGGAGGCTTCACCTGAAGTGGACGCCTCTTTGCGTCACAAGCTCCAAGAACTAATACTGAGGCAGAGGCTACTGCCAAAGCCAAAGGAAAAAGTGTGGCACCTGAAGAACCTGTACCAAAAGAGACTCATAAATCATCCTTTGATCAGGATGTGGATGAATTCATGAGGATAATTAAAAGAAGTGACTACAAAGTTGTGGATCAGCTCCACCAGACTCCTTCTAAGATCTCCATCTTATCCCTACTGTTATGTTCCGAAGCTCATCGGGATGCACTACTTAAAGTCTTGCACGCTGCCTACGTGCCGGAGGAGATCACAGTGAATCAGCTTGAGACAGTAGTTTCCAATGTTAATACTAGCCATGGGCTAGGTTTCACCAATGTTGACTTGACAACGGAAGGACGTCACCACAACAAAGCTTTACACATCACCCTAGAGTGTAAAGGAGTTGTGCTCTCTCATGTTCTTGTTGACACTAGGTCCTCACTCAATGTACTGCCGAAGAAAGGTCTTGTCAAGCTCGAATATGATGGAATAGATCTCCGACCAAGCAATCTGGTGGTCAGGGCTTTTGATGGCTCCAAGAGGTCTGTTCTTGGAGAGGTGGAGCTGCCTGTGATAATTGGTCCACAGGTCTTTCAGACTACTTTCTTTGTGATGGACATTCAGCCGGCCTACAGCTGTTTGTTGGGTCGACCATGGATTTACGCCACTGGTGCAGTTACGTCGACCCTTCACCATAAATTGAAATATGAGTGGGAAGGACAGATTATCACCATCTGTGGTGAAGAGGACATTTTTGTTAGCCATCTGGCTACGTACAAATACATTGAGATGGATGGTGAAATCCATGAAACTATGAGCCAAGGGTTCAAAGCTCTGAACGTCAATGAGGCGACGACTGAAGTATTTGCTGCATCCCAGGAGGATAGGATAGGGACTTCAATTGTCTCCTATCAGCAAGCCCGGAAGGTTGTTGAAGATGGAAATGCCCAAGGCTGGGGCAAGCTGCTACCGGTGGAGAAGAAGGAGGACATATTCGGTTTGGGTTATAAACCATTCCGACAAGATCAAGCAGAGGCTGCTAAAGAGCCCAAGTTCATCAGTAGGGGGATGCTCACCCCAGATGCTGTTAAAAACGTGGAAGACGAGGTGGAAAGCGACCTCAACCTGGAGAGCTGGATACGTCCAAGGATCCCGGGTCACCAAGTCCTTAACTGGTCTTCCCAGGAAATTATAAGGGTTACTCCTGCAGAATAATTATTATTTCCTGTCTTTTTTAGCATGCATCAAGTCCTGCATCTTGCCCAAGGTGTCAGGACTCATTTTGTAATAGGGCCATATTGTAATTTTGTGCAAATGGAATATCAATGAATATCAGACATCTTTTGCAAACAAGTCTGTTTTTTGCTCACTGTCTTTTCATTTTTCACTTTTGTACAAAACAATAAAATGGCAATGTTTTCAAAATAAATAACTTCATTTTTACACTTTTCTAAACAAGATTAAAATTGATCACTATAACGAACAAATCTCAAACCTTGCAGAGATTACCCTCCAGATTGCACCGATAACAGCACCGCTATGACCTTGTATGACTTCGACAATCCAATTAATCAAGCTGATGAAGGGGTTGAAGAAGACTATGAGTCACCTGAAGAGTTAGCCAGGTTGTTGAGGCAAGAAGAGAAAGTGATCACTCCTCATCAGGAGGAGGTTGAAATAGTTAATCTTGGTACCGAAGAGGATTTAAAAGAAGTGAAGATTGGGGCCAGTCTGCAGGCTTCAGTAAAAGAACAACTCATTGACATGCTTCGAGAATACGTCGACGTCTTTGCTTGGTCCTATCAAGACATGCCAGGTCTAGATACAGATATTGTTATGCACAAGCCGCCTTTAAAAGAAGATTGCCCTCCAATGAAGCAAAAGCTACGATGTACTCGTCCAGATATGGCCATGAAGATTAAGGAAGAAGTACAAAAATAGTGGGACGCCGGTTTCCTTGCTGTAACTAGTTACCCGCCGTGGGTCGCTAATATTGTACCCGTGCCTAAGAAGGATGGAAAAGTACGTATGTATGTGGATTACCGGGATCTGAACAGAGCTAACCTGAAGGATGATTTCCCATTACCTCACATTGATGTATTGGTTGACAACACAACTCAGTTCTCGGTATTTTCCTTCATAGATGGATTTTCTGGGTATAATCAGATCAAAATGTCACCCAAAGACATGGAAAAACGACCTTCATCACACCTTGGGGCACATTTTGTTACAAGGTAATGCCTTTTGGACTGAAGAATGCCGGTGCGACTTATCAACGGGCTATGGTAACGTTGTTCCATGATATGATCCACAAAGAAATTGAATGCTACGTGGATGACATGATTGCCAAGTCCCTCACTGAAGAAGACCATCTGGTAAATCTGCTGAAGTTGTTCAAGCGTCTGAGAAAGTACCAATTGAAGATAAACCCCAACAAATCATTCGGGGTACGTTCCGGTAAGTTGCTGGAATTTATCGTAAGTGAAAAAGGAATTGAAGTTGATCCTGACAAAGTCAAAGCCATTCAGGAGATGCCTGCACCTAGGACTGAAAAAGAAGTCTGGGGGTTCTTAGGTAGATTGAATTACATATCAAGGTTCATATCTCATCTTACTGCAACATGTGAGCCCCTGTTCAAATTGTTAAGAAAGGAACAAACGGTCAGGTGGAACGAAGATTGTCAGAAGGCTTTTGACAAAATCAAGGAATACCTACAAGAACCTCCAATTCTCATGCCTCCAACTGAAGGAAGACCTCTGATAATGTACCTGACAGTATTAGAAGGGTCAATGGGGTGTGTGCTGGGCCAGCATGACGAGTCTGGTCGAAAAGAGTATGCACTATACTACCTAAGAAAAAAGTTTACCGACTATGAACAACATTATTCACTGCTCGAGAAAACTTGATGTGCTTTAGCGTGGGCTGATCGCCGACTAAGACAGTATATGTTGACTCACATTACCTTATTGATCTCAAAAATGGACCCCGTCAAGTACATATTCGAGAAGCCATCACTTACCGGAAGGGTTACAAGATGGCAAATGATTCTAACAGAGTATGACATTCAGTATACATCTCAAAAGGCCATCAAAGGAAGTGTGTTGTCTGACTATCTAGCTAAGCAACCCATTGATGATTACCAGCCAATGAGATTTGACTTCCCTGAATAAGACATCATGTACCTAAAAGCAAAAGATCATGAAGAACCTGTTCACACTGAAGGGCCTGACCCAGTGGAAGAATGGATTATGATGTTTGATGGGGCTGTCAATATGAATGGTCGTGGAGTTGGTGCAGTGCTCATTACACCTAAAGGAGTTCATATGCCTTTCTCGGCAAAACTCACCTTTGCCTGCACTAACAACGAAGCTGAATACGAAGCCTGTATCATGGGTCTTGAGGAAGCCATTGACCTCAGGATCAAGATTTTAAATGTATTCGGGGATTCAGCTTTGGTAATCAATCAGACCAACGACAAATGATACACTCACCAAGAGCATCTGATTCCATACCGTGACTATACGAGGAGATTATTGACTTTCTTCACAACAGTCAAACTTGAGTATATCCCTCGAGACGAAAATCAGTTCGCAAATGCTTTAGCTACCATTTCCTCCATGATCAAGGTTCAAACTGCCAATTATGTGCCTCGGATTTCGGTATCCAGACTAGACCGACCAGCATACGTTTTCTCTGTGGACATTGCTAAAGATGACAGGCCGTGGTTCCATGACATCAAATGCTTCTTAGAGGATCAAACATACCCACCTGGGGCATCATCCAATGATAAGAAGACATTAGAAGGTTGGTCGGTAGTTTCTTCCTTAATGCTGATGGTTCATTACACAAACGAAACTTTGACATGGTGTTACTCAAATGTGTTGATAAGAAAGAAGAAGACCTATTGATGCACGAGGTGCATAAAGGCTCTTTCGGTACCCATGCTGGAGGACATGCAATGGCTAAGAAGTTATTAAGAGCAGGTTACTACTGGATCACAATGGATGCAGACTGTTGTGCATATGCCAGCAAATGCCACAAATGCCAGATCTACGCAAATAAAGTGCATGTGCCTCCAAATCCTTTGAACGTGATGTCTTTACCTTGGCCCTTTGACATATGGAGCATTGACATGATTAGAAAGATCGAACCGACTGCATCAAATGGCCACAAATTCATCCTGGTAGCCATTGATTACTTCACCAAATAGGTTGAAGCAGCTTCGTATGCAAACGTCACCAGGCAAGTGGTAGCCAGATTTCTAAAAAGAGATATCATCTGTCGATATGGAGTTCCCGGGCGAATAATTACTGATAATGGTTCTAATTTGAACAACAAAATGATGGCAGAATTGTGTCGGGACTTCAAGATCCAACATCAAACATCTTCTCCTTACAGGCCAAAGATGAATGGCGCTGTTGAGGCAGCTAACAAAAACATCAAGAAGATTGTGCAGAAGATGGCGGTTACTTACAAAGACTGGCATGAAATGCTACCATTTTCTTTGCATGGGTACCGAACCTCAATCAGAACGTCCACTGGGGCAACACCTTATCAGCTTGTATATGGTATAGAAGCTGTTCTACCTGTTGAAGTTGAGCTACCGTCCTTACGGGTAATGATGGATGTTAAGCTGGACGAAGCAGAATGGGTCCGGTCTCGGTACAATCAACTGAATCTGATCGAAGAAAAGAGATTAGCTGCTATCTGTCATGGGCAACTATATCAGAAAAGGATGAAGAAAGCCTTCGATCACAAAGTCAGGCTTCGGGAATACCAAGTGGGAGATCTTGTGCTGAAAAGACTCCTTCCTCCTCATACAGACCACAGGGGAAAATGGACTCCAAACTACGACGGTCCATTCATAGTAAAGAAGGTTTTCTCCGGTGGAGCACTGATGCTCACTACTATGGATGGTGAAGATTTCTTATCCCTTGTGAATTCAGATGCAGTTAAAACATACTTCGCATAAAATAACCCGGTGGACATAAAAACAGAATGTAAGTCCAGGCAAAAATAGGGCATCCCGGCGAGTCAAAAAAAAAATAAAAGACTCGGGAAAAAATAAGGGAAAATTAAAAAAAATGTACACCCGCTGAGTTGAAAAGCCGCATTGGACAACTCAGGCAAAAATGGGTATCCCGGTGGATTGAAAACCCGAAAGGGCGATGTTGCACCCCAAAATTTGCCCTCACCAAGACAAGACATTGTGTACTAAGGTGTCCCAAGAGGTTCACAAGGTTCATAAGGTATCTCAAAAGGTTCACAAGGTTCACAATTAGTCAGAAAGTTTGACAATTCCCTCAGACAATGCATCCTCCTAAGCAAGGCATTCTAAGCTAGGGTTTTGACTTTCATCAGGCTAAATGGGCTTCCAAGACTTCAAGTGAGCTTCATAGCATCCTATATGTGTTCAAGAATCCCCATGTCAAGTTTCAATACTTTCCCCAAAGGTTTACTCAGTCAGATGATCAAATAGGCTAAAATCAGTCAAAGTAGTTAAAAAGTCAAACTGAGGTCAACTGTGGTCAAACCAAAGTCAAACTTCATGCTTTTTTACCAACATCAAGTTTATGAAGTAAAATTCATCATTTGATCAAGGGTTGATCATGATTCATCAAGGAGATTTCAGATCATCAAGAATCAGGAGTTTCTAAATTAGGGTTTTCACAGGAAAAGTCAACTGAACTTTGACCAGCCATAACTTTCACATGCTTCATCAAAATTTTTCCATCCAAAGCTCATTTTGAAGGAAATTGAATTCTCTACAACATTGTGTCTCATAAGCCAAGCCCAAAAATGCTTCATTTGGAAGGTATGAGCTAAGACATTCCAAAGAGCATAACTTGAGAATGGTAAAAGATATGGACATGAGACCAAAGAGGTTGGTTAGAGGACTCTCTAAGCTTTCTAAAATGTCCAAGAACACCTTCATAGCATTAAAATTGAGGGATTTGTGCCCTTGCAAAGTTGGGAAAGTTTTGAGAGGTTTATGAAGTAAATGAGGTCTTAAAACCAAAATCCACCAAATGGGCTTGCTTTTTTATGATCCAAACACTTCGATGACATCATGCACGAATTTAAATTTATTTATTCATATTTTTATTCATTTTATCTTATTTATTATGATTTTTTATATTAAAAATCATTTTAAATCAAAATAAAATATAAAAGTGTGAATATTTGATTTGATTTTGGTTCTAGAAAGTCTTAATGATAATTTAGAGGTGATTGAAACTACACAAAATCAGATCATTCAAAAATAGTAAGGATATATCAAGATTTTTCAATTTTTGGAAGCTTATATTTTTCAATCTCTAAATATCCAAAAGTCCAAAGTGAAGATTGATTTTTTGACCTAATTTTGTTCTATCATATATGTACAACATAAAGCAATGCATTGGACACGGATTCCAGCCTCCAAGAACCAAGAACAAGCTTCAAATTTTCAATAAAAAGTGAGAATCGGATTCAAGCATCCAAGCCATCTCCAAAGCTTTTGAAGGTTTCAAATCATTCCTAGAGGACCATAATATGTTTATGAATCATAAAAACATCAATCCATGCATCAAATCGTGCTAACCGAATCACTCTTGTTCAAGTTTTATATTTTTTTCGATTCCATACTTCCATGCGTTATTAATTGATTTTGCTTATTGATTCATGTTTGTTTTGAAGCATAGAAGCTTTCTGGATAAACCAATTGAAGTTTCATGGCCTAAATCGTTAGATGCCATTGTTAGGGTTTGAAACTCGAATTTGGGATCTTAGTGTTTAGGGCGTCTAAATGAATTCTAAGAACATGGCCATAACGTATAAACATCATGTAATTGATATGGGTTGTTAATTTGTATTGATATTGTGGTTTGCTTGATGTTTCAAAAACGTAGGTTTTCTGGTTTACGAACACGCAGGTGAACTCACAGGAAAAGTCACATGAATTTTCGCAGGAAATTCAAATGAAGAAGATGAAGTTGCACGCGGTTTTGATTTTCAAATTTTGTTTTATGTTATTACGTTTGTTTGCCATTATATTTACAAAGAGCGCAATTGTTCCAGTGGCAAGTACATGCGCGTATGAGGGCGAGGGCGTGGGTTCGGATCCTAGTTTCATATTTTTTGGCTTTATTTCATTCATATTTTCAGGTTTAATATATGAAGATTCATGCTCATCCCTTATTCACATGCGCGCGCTTGGCCTGGTGGTAGCCTTGTTGGTCCAAGGAAGTAATGGCCTAGGGCGTGGGTTCGATCCCTGCCCTAGGTAAGTTCTTTTTTACTTCATTTTTGTTTTATTATTATTTATCTATTTATTTTATAATTAATCCAAAATTATATTTTCATAAGAAAATTATTTTTAAATAATAATATATAAATATATACAACTTCATATTTTTTTTAAAATCATAATTTATTTATTTATAAATTTAAATTGTTTATATTTATTTTTTATAATTTGTTTATATTATTATTGTATATATGTTTTATAATTTAATTAAGTTTAGATTAAATAATCGAAACCCTAATCCTGATTTTCTTAATTGTAAAACTAACCCTAATTTCAAATCCTAATTTCTAACCCTAATTTTTATTTAACTTTAAATATTAAACTTAATTAATTTTTCTAATATATAATTAAATAATTGATTGTGTTTTTTAAATAATTATTATATTGTTTATTATCATTATTATAATTACTTTATTATTTTCTTCTTAAAAATCCTTCAAAAAATTATTTATTTAGCTTTAAAATATCCTCTTAAATTTTGTATTCTTTATATTTGTTCTAACCTCTTTTTCTTATGATTATTATTGTTGCTAACCCTTTTAATTGTTATTTATTTATTATATATCTATTATTTAATTATTTCTATTATAATGTAATTGCGAAAGCCTTGTAATAGTCGTAGGTTTATTTTTGTCTTTATTTTATTGTTTATAAATATTTTTATTGCCATGGTTAGTAACTATAGGGTGTGCATAATATGTTTGTGATTAAAATTAATTTAGAAAACTAATTAAATAAGATAAAATACTTGAATATAAACACTCACACACGTAAGTCGATCTTTGATCGCCATCTCACACTTTCTAGGGTTACTCCTCAGGTTGCCTAATTATAAGGTCAAGTAAGGTGTCTTAAAGCAAAGTCCCTTCATTATTATCATCAAGTCCCTTCAAGATTATAAGATCAAGTCCCTTCTATGTTGCCTACGGTAAATGATCTTGTCCCTTTCGAACAAAAGATGATAAGTCCCTACGAATTGCTAAAGACACCTTACAGTTGCCTAAATACATATGTCCCTTCACATGTCCCTTATCACATCCAAGGTAATGACTACCTATTCCTTAATAATAGGGATAGTCTTACCATTGAAAGAACATATAAGAACAATAAAGATTTAGCATAGGGTAGGTTCCTCTTAAGTACTTGCTAACTTTTCTTCAAAATACTTCATTACACTTCACATTTCAAACAAATTTTCAAAAACAAAGTCTTTATATACATCCATACGAGGATCATTATGAAGTACTTAGAAAATTTTTAAACACACACTACACCTTTCTCAAAATAATTTAAAGTGAGCTAAGTAACTAAGAGCCCATGGATAACCATGGATACAAAGGGTGCTAACACCTTCCCTTTGTATAACCCACCCCCCGAACTCAAAATCTTTTTAAGGTCTTTCCTGTTCTTTTATGCCCTTTCCTTTTGGATAAAATAAAAGTCGGTGGCGACTCTTGCTATCCGCAACATTTAACTAAAGTCAGTTCTCCCACCGTGTTACAGAACTGGCGACTCTGCTGGGGATTTAATAAAAGAGGGGTACCCTTAGGAATTAGATCACTTAAATTGTTTGCCTTGTTTGATTTATATTACTTGTTGGGCTTTATGTGTGAAAGATCCTAACCCGGATCTAGTGTACCTTAGGTAAATGGCAATATACCAAGGAAACTGTACGGCGTATACCGATATGGTTGATCTGGTGGCCATAGTTAGTGTGACTTCTTGGTTGGTGCTTATGTTCCTTAAGCAAGTTGAGGATAATATGAGGCTGCCATATGTTGTCAATACACTAACTGACTTTTAGAACCCTAGTCATCCCATCTTGGCCTTTTAGAAAGTAGTGAGATAACCGGCTTTGGTGAAGACTGAAGTTGGTTGATACTCGATACTACACTCATTGAGATCTTAAACTTGGAGGGTTTTGGTTGGCAAGTAAGTTGCCTTCTGAACAACCACCCTTGTGAAGGATCAATGATTTTGAGATCCCTTAGAACCTGGTTACTTTATAGGATATGATGAACCAACTAAACTTCAGGGGATGGTACTTACCTTTAAACCTCATGCAAGCCTCTAAACCTAGGGCTATTGTGTGACTTGTTTGTGTGTGCCACATGTTTGTGATTGAGCATAATATCATATCATCATCATGCATCATAAGCATATCATTTTCACTAACCATTTCAAGGACCAAAGGATTTATCTTTGTTCTTTGTTGCAGGTCATGGCTTCTGCTCGTAGGAATACTATCCGGATCAACTTTGTAGGGATACCTCATAAGCTTAAGGAATTGGTCTCTCAAGTTTCTGAAAACTCTCAATTCATCAAGAGACATGGTCACCTACTGGATCTAGTCCCTTCAGGGTTCAATGAAGACATGATGAGTGTTCTGTTTCAGTTCTTTGATCCTAAACATCATTGCTTCACATTCCCCGACTATCAGCTGGTTCCTACAATGGAAGAGTTCTCCAAGCTTCTGGGTATACCTATTCTTGATCAGAAACCCTTCACAGGCTTGGAAAAAGAGCCTAAACCTGAAGTCATTGCTGCAGCCCTACATTTGAAGAAATCAGACATTGTCCTAGAAACGAGAAGTGGAGTTAAGGGTATCCTTGCCAAGGTATTGATGGAGAAAGCTCAAGTGTTCCTGAAGGCTATGAGTTATGATGCTTTTGAGGAGATCTTAGCCTTGTTGATTTATGGCTTAGTGTTGTTCCCTAATCCATACCAGTTCATAGACGTACACGCCATCAACCTATTTCTGACTCGCAATCCAGTGCCTACATTACTTGGAGATATCTTACATTCTCTTCATACCCGTACTACAAAGGCAAGAGGAACTCTGATGTGTTGTATACCTCTACTATCTAGGTGGTTTATTTCTCACTTTCCTCGATCAATGATGAAGAATGAACAAGGGTTCAGGTGGTCCAAGAGGATTATGTCACTTTCACATTCAGATATTCATTGGTGCTCTAGATCTATGGAGAATGTTACTATCATTGACCGTTGTGGGGAGTTCCCTAATGTGCCACTTCTTGGCATAAGAGGGGGTATTACCTACAATCCTTCCTTAGCTCTACGTCAGTTTGGTTATGCTCGGAGTGATGGTCCTCATGACATGCTTATTCAGGGTATTGTGTTCGACTACGACAACAATCTGCAAGGTTACCGTCAAAGGTTCATACGAGCATGGGGTAAAGTGAACAAGGTTGAAAGCAAGACTCTGGAACCCAAGTACATTATTCCTATGGAACCTTATCTCAGATAGGTACGATCTCGTGCTCAGACTCTTATGATGCCATATCCTTCTATCCTGCCAGTTACCATGGAGCCTGTTGCTGAAGGAGATACTTCTTATATCATTCTTCATCCAGACATGCACACTGACATGGAAGAGTTACAGAGGTCCTGGATCCAGTTGAAGGAGCAAAGAGATACTTTTGAGACTCATTACAAAGCTAGTCAAGAAAGAACTGGAGCTAACAAAGCAACTTCACGAGGAGCGGAATCTCAACTCATACCTCAACACAAAGAGGAAACGTCCATGGGAGACTTAAAACCCCATTTTTTGTATTCATTTCATTTTTATTGTAAGCCCAAGGGGCAAACAAGTTTGTTGATTACTAATAAAAGTTTACCTTTTTGATTATTTAAACAAATTTAAATCCTGCGGTCCTTGAAAACATTGCATATACATTTACATACCATATCATTGCATCACAGGTTTCTTATGTACAGGTATCTTATCTTCTCGCTGTTTATTTCAGCAGAAATGGCTCTTGAACAGACTGTTAAAGATCTCCAGGCTCAGAATGCACAATTCCAAGAGTTGATTATGAACTTGTCCAAGGGACAAGATGAGTTGAAGACACTGCTGGCTAAGAAGAAGAAGAAGACCAGGAAATCAGGAGGCCTTATCAATCTGGGAAGAAGGTTCAGAGGTCCCATCAAGACAAAGGAACAGGTTGAGGATTCTGAGTCTGAAAATTCTGAGAAAGAGGGAGGTAGTCTCCATGATACTGTGGGAGATTTTGATTCTGAAGCAAACTATTATCATGACCCTAGTGAGGATAAGTACAAGATGCTGGTAGACAGGATGAATGCCATGGAGTTACAAAAATCTTCTGGGCTTGATTTTGAAGATCTGAGCTTAATATCTGGAGTGGTTATACCTATTGGTTTCAAGGTTCCTGCTTTTGTGGTGTATGATGGTGTCTCATGTCCCAAGATGCATCTAAGGTCCTATGTCCGGAGGATTCAACCACATACTGATGATAAGAAATTGTGGATTCATTTCTTCCAAGAGAGCTTGTCTGGAGCTCAATTGGAATGGTACTATCAACTGGAAAGCGTCAATATTCGTGATTGGAATGATCTTGCTGAGGCATTCTATATGCAATACCAATATAATGCTGATCTAGCACCAACTCGCATGCAACTCCAAAGCATGTCTATGGGTGCTAAGGAGAATTTCAAGGAGTATGCCCAAGAATGGAGAGACCTGGCTGGCAGAGTTCAACCTCCTCTGACTGACAGGGAGCTAGTGGATATGTTTACGAGTACGCTGAGTGGTCCTTTCTATAGTCACCTCATTGGAAGCTCATCATCTGGTTTCACCGAGCTGATAATGACTGGAGAACATGTGGAGAGTGGTATAAGAAGTGGTAAGATACAGGTGGGTGCCTCTTCATCAAGCACTTCTAAGAAGCCCCCTAGTGGAAAGAAGGAGTCTAATGCTATGTATGGTCAACATAGTCGTAGCAGGAATCACCAATCTGTAGGAGCAGTTCACATTTCCAATCCTACTCCTGCAACACCAGAGCTACCACAAAACAATCAACAGAAGCCTAGAAGACAATTCACTAAGATCAACATGTCACTGGCCCAAGCCTTGCAACACATGTTGAAAGGGGAACTCATTACTTTGAAGGACCCTCCTCAGAATCCTAATACTTCCTCTCCTCGATACAATCCTAATGCACGATGTGCCTATCATTCTAATTGTCCGGGACATGATACCGACAACTGCTGGATATTGAAAAATAAGATTCAAGATATGATTGAAGCTGGGGAGATTGAATTTGACCCTCCTGGGACTCCAAATGTGATTACTGCTCCCATGCCCAATCATGAGAAGACTGTTAATGCTGTTGATGAAGTTTCCTATGTTTCCTCAATTGCAGATGTGACTACTCCATTATCCATTATCAAGAAGAAGTTGGTACAGGCTGGATTCTTTCCAGGTTGTAATGAAGACTGTTTTTATTGTGCATACAATCCTGATAGCTGCTGGAAGTTGAAGGATGGTATTCAACGCCTCATGGACAATTACACCATATTGTTTAAGAGGACACCTTCTGTGGAAAGTATGTGTGAACATCTAACTCGAGGTACGAAGGTTGAAGATGTGGATATGGTTGATAAAGTGCCAGTGAAGATTACCTCCAAGGGACCTGTCAAGATCACTCATAAAGGACCTATCAAGATTACTGCTGAAGGTCTGGTGAAGACTGTTGCTGAAGCTAGAGTTGCTCCCATGATTATTACCACCCCTGGCCCTGTTCCTTATACTTCCGATAAAGCTATACCCTGGAATTACGGTTCTGATGTTTATATCCATGGTGTTAAACAAGGACCTTTAACTGATACCCCTGTTACTGATGATAACCTTGATGTGGATAATATTGCTGGATCTAGTAAGATCACCAGAAGTGGAAGAATTTTATCTCCTCCGGCTACCTCAAAAAATACAGTTACTCCAACTACTACCTCCACTTCTGAGCCAAGTGCTGATGCTCGGGGCAAAGGTCTTGTGGTTGAACCTGTGCAAGATGAGGCACCGACTGCTGAAAATCTTTCTAAACAGATGGAAGAAGTGCTGAAGATCATTCGCAAGAGTGATTATGATATTGTTGACCAGTTAGGGCATACTCCCTCCAAAATTTCCATGTTATCTTTGTTGCTGTGCTCTGAGGCTCATGCTAAAGCCTTAATCAAGTTCTTGAAGACTGCTCATGTGCCAAATGAGATTTCTATGGATCAATTTGAGAATTGTGTTGCACATCTGACCTATGATAATGGGTTAGGCTTTTCTGATGCTGACTTGACTCCTGCCAAGAGAAACCACAACAGAGCTTTGCATATCTCCATTGAATGTAAAGGCACTACCTTGTCTCATGTGTTGGTGGACAATGGTTCTTCATTGAATGTACTTCCCAAAGAGGTTCTGAACAAGCTCAGTCCTGAGGATGTTGTGTTAAGACCAAGTAATGTAGTAGTAAGGGCCTTTGATGGCTCAAGAAGAGTGGTACATGGAGAAGTGGATCTCCCCATCAAAGTAGGCTCTCAAATCTTCAATTCTACCTTCTATGTAATGGATATTCGTCCTGCGTACTCCTGTTTGCTTGGGCTCCCCTGGATCCACGGGGCAGGTGCTGTGACCTCCACTCTACATCAGAAGTTGAGATATCCAGTGAAGGGAAAGATCGTCACTGTTTATGGAGAGGAAGAATATATGGTCAGTCATGTGAATACATTTAAGTATGTTGAAGTGGAAGGTGAATATGTTGAGACTCCTTGCCAGACATTTGAAGTAGTTCCTTAAGTCATTCCTGCTACTGAAGCTCCTCCTATTGTTAAAAGAGTTCCTGTGGCTACCAGAGTACCTCCTACAATGGCTTCCCTCAAAGATGCTAGAGCTGTGGTTGAAGAAGGTGGTTGTACTATTTGGGGTCAGCTTCCTGACATTCCTTACAAGTCTGACAAGTTTGGTTTGGGTTTCACTGTAGAGTCCCAGAAGGCTGTTCGTCGTGCTCGTGCTGTTCGTATCACCAATCAAGGGATCATGAGAGATCAAATCAATGTTGTAGGTGACTATAGTGAAGACTACAACCTAGATAACTGGATCTTTCCTACTGTGAGTGATGGGCTCAACAATTGGAAGACTGAAGACGTTATTCCTATCTCCTTTAGTCAGGAGTAAATACTATTACTGTGTTGTTATTTTTAAGTTTGTAATTTTGAACAATTAAACTTTTAAGCCTTGTGCCTTACCCGAGGCACAATGGTATGCTTGTTTCGGGATGTCATTACATTTGCATACTTCATTCAATAAAAATCAATGGACGTTTCGTTTTCGTAAATTTTGTGCTCCTTGTCTTTCCTTTATTTTATTTTTGTTTTATCAGCTATGTGTTCTTACACACACCCACATCACTAAAATGCAGATCCTCATCCACTCTGGATCCTGTTGATAACAGTTCTACTATTGCCAATTATAATTTCGAGAATCTGATCTATCAAGCTGAAGATGGAAAGGAGGAAGATTGTGAGGTACCTGTAGAGCTTGCTAGGTTATTACAACAAGAAGAGAAAGCTATATAGCCACATGAAGAGCCAATCGAAGTTGTGAATCTGGGAACTGAAGAAAACAGGAAAGAGGTCAAGATAGGGGCTGAACTAGAAGGTGGTGTTAAGAGCAGATTAATTCAGATGTTACAGGATTATGTGGAGATCTTTGCTTGGTCCTATGAAGATATGCCAGGGTTGGATACAGACATTGTGGTTCACCGTTTACCAGTAAAAGAAGATTGTCGTCCAAAGAAGCAGAAGGTTCGTCGCATGCGTCCTGAAATGTCAGAAAAGATTAAAGCAGAGGTGATGAAACCGTTTGATGTAGGGTTCTTAGCTGTGACTTCTTATCCTCAATGGGTTGCAAATGTAGTACCAGTACCTAAGAAGGATGGTAAGGTACACATGTGTGTAGATTACAGGGATTTGAACAAGGCCAGCCCTAAAGATGACTTTCCACTTCCACATATTGATGTTTTGGTAGACAACACTGCTCAGCACAAGGTATTCTCTTTTATGGATGGTTTCTCTAGTTACAATCAAATCAAGATGGCACCTGAAGATATGGAGAAGACTACATTTGTTAAACAATGGGGCACCTTCTGTTATAAAGTGATGCCATTTGGTTTGAAGAACGCCGGGGCAACATATCAGCGTGCTATGGTGGCTTTGTTTCACGATATGATTCATCATGAGATAGAGGTATATGTGGATGATATGATAGCCAGATCCCAGAATGAAGAGCAACACCTTGATCATCTGCATAAGCTGTTTGAAAGATTGAAGAAATACAAGTTGAGATTGAACCCAAACAAATGTACTTTTGGAGTTAGATCTGGTAAACTCCTGGGTTTCATTGTCAGTGGAAAAGGTATTGAAGTGGATCCTGCAAAAGTAAAAGCTATACAAGAGATGCCAGCTCCCCGTACTGAGAAGGAAGTTTGAGGTTTCTTGGGACGACTGAATTACATTGCAAGATTTATTTCCCAATTAACTGCTACCTGTGAGCCAATCTTCAAGTTGTTGAAGAAAGATCAGGTAATGGAATGGAATGATGAATGCCAGACAGCCTTTGATGAAATCAAGATATATCTTCTAGAACCTCCAATCTTGATGCCACCAGTTGATGGAAGACCCTTGATCATGTACTTAACAGTGTTAGACAACTCAATGGGGTGTGTGTTGGGGCAACATGACGAGTCTGGTCGAAAAGAGCAGGCAATATACTACCTTAGCAAAAAGTTTACCGACTGTGAAACAAGATACTCACTGCTCGAGAAAACTTATTGCGCTTTGGCATGGGCTGCTCGCCGACTAAGATTGTATATGTTGACTCATACTACCTTGTTAATTTCAAAGATGGATCCAATCAAGTACATATTCGAGAAACCTGTTCTCTCCGGACGAATAGCAAGATGGCAAATGATCTTAACAGAATATGATATACAGTACACTACTCAGAAGGCCATCAAAGGAAGTGTTGTAGCTGATCATTTGGCTCATCAAGCAGTGGATGATTATCAGTCAATGAGTTTTGAGTTCCCTGATGAAGACATTATGATTATTACCAAAGAACCTGGACAATATGACGGACCTGAACAAGGATCTCGATGGACTATGGTTTTTGATGGAGCTTCTAATGCACTTGGTAATGGTGTTGGTGTTGTGATCATTTCCCCAGAAGGTTGTCATACCCCGATTACTGCAAGACTTTGTTTCTATTGTACCAATAACATGGCTGAATATGAGGCATGTATCCTGGACATCAAAGCTGCCATTGATATGAAGGTTCAGTTCCTGGACGTATATGGAGATTCAGCCCTGGTAGTGAGTCAGATTAAAGGAGATTGGGATACCAAGCATGAAAATCTCATTCCTTACAGAGAGCATGTGTTGTCTTTGATCCCATATTTTGAAGAGATTACCTTTGGACATATTCCACGAGGAGAAAATCAGTTGGCAGATGCATTAGCCACCATGGCATCTATGTTTGAGATTAGCTGGGATGATGAAGCTCCCAAGATTACTATTGATAGATTTGAGAAGCCTGCATACTGCAATGATATTGACACTGAAGAAGCAGGGGGGAAGCCTTGGTTCTATGAAGTGAAAAGATATCTTGAAGCTCAGGAGTTCCCTGAAGGGGCATCTGTCAAAGATAAGAAGTTTCTGAGAAGGTTTCTGCTAAGTTTTTCTTGAGTAATGGAATTTTGTACAAGCGCAATCATGATTCAACTTTGCTTCGTTGTGTGGATAAGAAGGAAGAAACAGAGATTATGGAAGACATGCATGATGGGATCTTTAGCACTCACTCTAGTGGTAATACCATGGCAAAGAAGATACTGAGAGCAGGTTACTATTGGTCTACCATGGAAGCTGACTGCTATCAACATTCCAGAACATGTCACAAGTGTCAAATCTATGCTGATAAAGTACATATACCTCCATCACCATTGAATGTGTTGAATGCTCCTTGGCCTTTTGCCATGTGGGGCATTGATATGATTGGTGAGATCAAGCCTACTGCTTCTAATGGGCATCGTTTCATCCTGGTTGCTATTGATTACTTTACAAAGTGGGTGGAGGCAGCTTCGTTTGCATCTGTTACGAAGAATGTTGTGGCTCGATTCATTAAGAATAATCTCATATGCAGGTATGGCATCCCTGAAAGGATGATCACAGACAATGGCTCTAATCTGAACAATACCATGATTACTGATCTCTGCATGCAGTTCAAGATTAAGCATCACAATTCTTCTCCGTATCGTCCGAAGATGAATGGGGCAGTAGAAGCTGCTAATAAGAACATTAAGAAGATTCTACAGAAGATGACTGTTACTTACAAAGATTGGCATGAGATGTTACCATTTGCTCTTCATGGTTATCGTACTACAATACGTACTTCAACAGGGGCAACCCCATTCTCCTTAGTCTATGGTATGGAAGCAGTTCTACCCATTGAAGTTCAGATCCCCTCCTTAAGAATCATGAAGGATGCAGGCTTGGATGAAGATGAGTGGATTCAGACACGACTTGACCAGATAAATTTGATTGATGAGAAGAGGTTGGTAGCTGTTTTTCATGGCCAGATGTACCAGAAACGGATGATCAAGGCTTTTAATAAGAAGGTTAAGCAAAAGGTATATCAGGCTGGTGATTTGGTAATCAAGCGTATCATATTACCACAGGGTGATCCTAGAGGCAAGTGGACTCCTACATACGAAGGACCATTTGTAGTCAAGAGGGTATTCTCAGGAGGTGCCATGATGCTTACTACTATGGATGATGAAGACTTCCCACAGCCCGTAAACGCAGACATAGTTAAAAAATACTACGCATAAAAAGAGACCCGCTAGGTTGACTGGCCTAGGAAAAAATAAGGGCATTCCGGCGAACCAAAAGGGTTCGGGCAAAAATTAGGGATATATATAGAAAAATGTACACCCGACAAGTCGAAAACCTGAAAAGGCGGCTTGGGCAAAAAAGGGTATCCCGGTGGATTGAAAACCTGAAAGGGAAATCCAGGAAAAAGTTAGGGATTAAAGCGTATGACTATGTCTCGTTTGGATCACTCATGTAATTCCAACTGTCAGTACTACCTAAATCAAGATTCGAACAGATAAAGATCAATCCAATCGTTTCCGTCTCAACAGTAGAAGATGAGATGCTTGAAGATAATGGCAATAGTAGAATTGAAACTCAATAGGATTATTTCTCGCATAGCTGATTTTCTTTGTTTTGTAAAAAGTTTTACGACGAATTCCTCTTACTAGGATTTCTGTCTCCTTGTATAAACTTGCCTATGTATAGGTCACTTTATAATATAAATACAATTTCATCTTTGAATCCAGATTTACTTTTACCCTACTTACATAAGCGAAAACGTCCATTGGTTGTGTTTGAATGTATGTATGCTTTTGAATATGATTGATGTTTACCAGAAATGCATGAAATGCAGTAATAGTATTTACTAAGGACGAACGAAGGTAGGTAGTTCAACGAAGCTTCGCCGGTTCATCCCCACCAGACAACTACAAATCCCCAGTAGAGCAAATCTATCTTTATAGATACTTCGAGCTACATCTCCCCTTGAACTTATGTCCATCTCTTTTATCTTCAGTCGGGATACTCAGGAACTTATTCCTTCAATAGTAGTACGACGTACGAAGACGGGAGGTTATCAATACTATACTATCAAACAAGACGGGAACGACGTTCTCATATTCTTCAGTAACGAATCGGGATTTATTTTCCTTAGCCAGCAGTTGTTATACAGAGATATCCAGACGCTTCAGGCTGCATGATTCATACATACATCATTTACACCATATCATAGCATATGCATCCATAATGCATAATGCGTTTACTTAAGTATATCATGCCATACATGCATACATATTGCATAAACTAACCTTTTCCTTGCAGGATGGTTATATGCAGATAAAACACTATCAACAATTCACAACAGGTCAGAAACGATCTATACAAAGGTCTAGTGCTTAATCATTACTCAAGATGTCCTTGGATAGTAGGCAAACGGTCTATACGGAGATCCATTCCCTAGTCCAGGATATTTTCCGAAGATTTAATCTTGATATTTCTTTTGTCCTTGGATAGTAGGCAAACGGTCTATACGAAGATCCATTCCCTAGTCCAAGATATTTTCCGAAGATTTAATCTTGATATTTCTTTTGTCCTTGGATAGTAGGCAAACAGTCTATACGAAGATCCATTCCCTAGTCCAAGATATTTTCCGAAGATTTAATCTTGATATTTCTTTTGTCCTTGGATAATAGGCAAACGATCTATAAGAAGATCCATTCCCTAGTCCAGGATATTTTCCGAAGATTTAATCTTGATATTTCTTTTGTCCTTGGATAGTAGGCAAACGGTCTATACGAAGATCCATTCCCTAGTCCAGGATATTTTCAGAAGATTTAATCCTGATATTCTTTTGTCCTTGGATAGTAGGCAAACGGTCTATATGAAGATCTATTCCCTAATCCAGGATATTTCCAGAAGAGATAATCCTCACCATGTTGCATAAACGATTCAGAGACGGCCGATACGAATACCTAGTACTGATATCTAGTATCAACATTAAGATATTATCACTTCCTGATATTATGGATGGCATCTATAAGCCCATCTCCAGTTCTTCCAAGTGGCATCTTCAAGCCCACTCAAGCATATACAATTAATCATCAGCTTTACTTTACGCACCGGTGAGTACAAATTTTTGGGCTTTTGTGTTTAATCCCCTTCAACCTTCTAGGTCACGACTGGCACATATACCAATCTAACCCCTCAGGTTTCAGAAAATTGAACAGGGGCAGCTGTTGCACCCCAAAATTTGCCCTCACAAAGACAAGAAATTGTGTACTAAGGTGTCCCAAGAGGTTCACAAGGTTCATAAGGTATCTCAAAAGGTTCACAAGGTTCACAATTAGTCAGAAAGTTTGACAATTCCCTCAGACAATGCATCCTCCTAAGCAAAGCATTCTAAGCTAGGGTTTTGAATTTCATCAGGCTAAATGGGCTTCCAAGACTTCAAGCGAGCTTCATAGCATCTTATATGTGTTCAATAATCCCCATGTCAAGTTTCAAGACTTTCCCCAAAGGTTTACTCAGTCAGATGATCAGATAGGCTAAAATTAGTCAAAGTAGTTAAAAAGTCAAACTGAGGTCAACTGTGGTCAAACCAAAGTCAAACTTCATGATTTTTTACCAACATCAAGTTTATGAAGTAAAATTCATCATTTGATCAAGGGTTGATCATGATTCATCAAGGAGATTTCAGATCATCAAGAATCAGGAGTTTCTAAATTAGGGTTTTCATAGGAAAAGTCAACTGAACTTTGACCAGCCATAACTTTCACATGCTTCATAAAAACTTTTCCATCCAAAGCTCATTTTGAATGAAATTGAATTCTATACAACTTTGTGTCTCACAAGCCAAGCCCAAAAATGCTTCATTTGGAAGGTATGAGCTAAGACATTATAGGTCCTTTTAAAAGTCAACAAAAAGTCAACAACTTCCAAAGAGCATAACTTGAGAATGGTAAAAGATATGGACATGAGACCAAAGAGGTTGGTTAGAGGACTCTCTAAGCTTTCTAAAATGTCCAAGAACACCTTCATAGCATTAAAATTGAGGGATTTGTGCCCTTGCAAAGTTGGGAAATTTTTGAGAGGTTTATGAAGTAAATGGGGTCTTAAAACCAAAATCCACCAAATGGGTTCGGGGTTCGTATGAGGGCGAGGGCGTGGGTTCGGATCCTAGTTTCATATTTTTTGGCTTTATTTCATTCATATTTTCAGGTTTAATATATGAAGATTCATGCTCATCCCTTATTCACATGTGCGCGCTTGGCCTGGTGGTAGCCTTGTTGGTCCAAGGAAGTAATGGCCTAGGGCGTGGGTTCGATCCCTGCCCCAGGTAAGTTCTTTTTTACTTCATTTTTGTTTTATTATTATTTATCTATTTATTTTATAATTAATCCAAAATTATATTTTCATAAGAAAATTATTTTTAAATAATAATATATAAATATATACAACTTCATATTTTTTTTAAAAATCATAATTTATTTATTTTAAAATTTAAATTGTTTATATTTATTTTTTATAATTTGTTTATATTATTATTGTATATATGTTTTATAATTTAATTAAGTTTAGATTAAATAATCGAAACCCTAATCCTGATTTTCTTAATTGTAAAACTAACCCTAATTTCAAATCCTAATTTCTAACCCTAATTTTTATTTAACTTTAAATATTAAACTTAATTAATTTTTCTAATATATAATTAAATAATTGATTGTGTTTTGTAAATAATTATTATATTGTTTATTATCATTATTATAATTACTTTATTATTTTCTTCTTAAAAATCCTTCAAAAAATTATTTATTTAGCTTAAAAATATCCTCTTAAATTTTGTATTCTTTATATTTGTTCTAACCTCTTTTTCTTATGATTATTATTGTTGCTAACCCTTTTAATTATTATTTATTTATTATATATCTATTATTTAATTATTTCTATTATAATGTAATTGCGAAAGCCTTGTAATAGTCGTAGGTTTATTTTTGTCTTTATTTTATTGTTTATAAATATTTTTATTGCCATGGTTAGTAACTATAGGGTGTGCATAATATGTTTGTGATTAAAATTAATTTAGAAAACTAATTAAATAAGATAAAATACTTGAATATAAACACTCACACACGTAAGTCGATCTTTGATCGCCATCTCACACTTTCTAGGGTTACTCCTCAGGTTGCCTAATTATAAGGTCAAGTAATGTGTCTTAAAGCAAAGTCCCTTCATTAATATCATCAAGTCCCTTCAAGATTATAAGATCAAGTCCCTTAGATGTTGCCTACGGTAAATGATCTTGTCCCTTTCGAACAAAAGATGATAAGTCCCTACGAATTGCTAAAGACACCTTACAGTTGCCTAAATACAGATGTCCCTTCACATGTCCCTTATCACATTCAAGGTAATGACTACCTATTCCTTAATAATAGGGATAGTCTTACCATTGAAAGAACATATAAGAACAGTAAAGATTTAGCATAGGGTAGGTTCCTCTTAAGTACTTGCTCACTTTTCTTCAAAATACTTCATTACACATCACATTTCAAACAAATTTTCAAAAACAAAGTCTTTATATACATCCATACGAGGATCATTATGAAGTACTTAGAAAATTTTTAAACACACACTACACCTTTCTCAAAATAATTTAAAGTGAGCTAAGTAACTAAGAGCCCATGGATAACCATGGATACAAAGGGTGCTAACACCTTCTCTTTGTATAACCCACCCCCCGAACTCAAAATCTTTTTAAGGTCTTTCCTGTTCTTTTATGCCCTTTCCTTTTGGATAAAATAAAAGTCGGTGGCGACTCTTGCTATCCGCAACATTTAACTAAAGTCAGTTCTCCCACCGTGTTACAGGCGATCCACGCAAAATAAGGGTGTTCTGGACTGGGCCTCAAGAATGTATCAGGCTACGGTCTAACAGGTCGAGCAGAGGCCCATATACCCGCGCAGAGAAACCTAGAAGACGGGCATGGGCACCTCACAATCAAACAAGCTTCTTGTACGACGGGTAAACTCTCAGGACGGGCAAAGAACAAGTCTGCCCGGTCACTTACCACGTCACCCAACTGTCCCTTATTATCTCCTGAAAGATAGGGGCAGTTGGACCAAGGACCAGACCTTTTAGCTAGGTCCTCACGCTTCTCACGCGTTCCTTGGCAGTTCTTCCTTGGGCCTAGCTGATCTAGGCCCAAAGAGGGACCTTGGCCCAGCGCTGGGGGCACACTTTAAATACCCTTTTTCATTAAAGGGTCAGGTATTCTGATTTCACCATACTAAAAACCATTTGTCACTGTACCTCTTCTCACTTAAGCATTGGAGTGCCTTGCAGGTACACCCCCCCTCTTTTTCTCTCCTCCCATCCTATGGCCGTTACATCAAGTCACTAGAAGGTCCTTCTGATCAGGTAAGATCAGTGGTGCCGTCTATGGGAAACTAGCTTCCCTTTCTTCTACGACAGAAGAACAAATCTCAAACACCATCCTTCCAGCATGTCCGGAGAGCAACTCAACAAACGCAACCGTCCCCTCGTCGACTACACGATGGAGGACAATCTGCAGTACCATGAGGCTGACGCCCGAGATGGACGCCCAGCCACCCCGTCTCCTGAACCCGAGAACAATGGGAACCCACCTCAAGTTCAAAACCAGGGGACAGACGCGTTCCAACCCATCCCCGTTCCCGTCGAAGGGGACGCCACCATGATTGCTATGGTGAACGCCCTCAACCAGGCCAACTCTATGCTCTACCAGTAGCACGAGAGAATCATGGCCCTAGAAGCTGATCGACAGGACGTCCGACCTCAGCAGGAGAGGAGGACGCAACAACGTCCAGAAAGGACTAAGAAACGGGGACGCCGCTCCCCAGAGCCTAACATGAGTAGGGCACGCGCCCGCCGTGATTCCGGCCGATCGGGAACCTCACTAAGGCGCGAGCGAAGCCCCAACGAGCTCTCCCCACCGAGGAGCGACGAAGAAGACCTGCATTGCCCCCTGTCACGGGCAATAATGGAAGCTCCACTCCCCAAGGGCATGGAGAAACCCCCAAATCTGCCCATATACGACGGGACCACGGACCCCGACGATCACGTCGACAATGTCAATGCAATGCTCGACTACCGCAACGACATCACCGGGAATCTCAAATGCAGGCTGTTCTCAACAACCCTCAAGAAAGGGGCCATGGCCTGGTACAAAAGCTTGGCCCCAGAATCCATCACATCCTGGAGAGTTATGAGATCCATGTTCACGAGGCATTTCACAGCCTCCCGACGCCATCCCATGACAAAGGTGACCCTTGAAGCCATAGTACAAAAGAAAAATGAGACATTACGCTCGTACATCGAACGATTCAACCAAGAGGATGTCGAGGTGGACACCACGAAACACATGAAGAAATATCTCCTCGAGAGGGTACTCTTTCCCGGAAGCGAGCTTAGCCGAGCCGTTGGGATAGAACCTCCTCGCACTCTGAATGACCTCCTACATAAAGCCCAGGCTTACATCAGATACGAGGAAAAGCAGGTAGCCCACAACGCTTGTAGTAGTCGCAACACCGGGGACACCGATCACCCCAAGCGCGAAGATCCGAACATCCCCCGTCGCAACGGAGACATACGAAGGGAAGAGAAACCCCGCGAACTCTGGGAAGGAAGAGGCCCCGCGGGCCGATATAGTGAATATACATTACTGATAGCTCCCCGCGAGCGTATCCTCGCCGAATGCATCAACTCCGAGTTCAAACAAGGCAGGGTAAGGTTCCCAAAACCATCTGCACCCAAACCTCACACCGACAAGTCCAAATACTGATGGTTCCACAGAAGCCATGGACATGCGACCGAAGACTGTGTTCACCTGAAAGACGCAATAGAGATCTTGATCCAGGAAGGGCACCTTAAGCAATACACTAGGAGGAACGAAACCTCCAAACACGAAGAGCCAAAAAAGAAGAGACCCCGGGAGGACATTCCCCCCGACGAGTCTTCTTATCAGGCGGCCCTTTGCATATCACGACCAGAAGATTTCAGCTTCCCCGGGACACCACCCGAAGGGAGGATCACTGCTCTCATCCCCTGGGAAGACTTTCCGACTGCTCTCGTCATATCAGGCGGAGGGATGAACGGCGAGGCCGCCGCCCTTTCAGTAAAACACAAGTTCGACGAGCTCCTTCTGACCGCACCCGAGCAAAAGGCCACGCTGACAAAGTACCGGGGCAAATCCAACCCAATATCTTTATTTTTGGAGGAGCTTCCGGGTGGTTCCCCAAACTCGGGCATCCCATTGTTGATTAGAGCCAAGATGGCTCAATTTGACGTCAGACGCATTCTGGTCGATCAAGGCAGCTCGGTGGACATCATGTACGTCCACCTTTTCAAGACTCTAAAATTAGACAAGACCAACCTATCTCCTTACGTCGGGTCCGATCTCCAAGGATTCAACGGAGCCACGACGAAGCCTTGGGGTTACGTCGAGCTCCTCGTCACCTTTGGAGAGCAAGAGACGGCCAGAGAAATCAAGATCCAGTTCCTGGTCATAGAATGTCCTTCTCTTTACAACTGCATCCTCGGCCGCCCGACATTAGTTGAGCTGACCGCAGTCCCGTCTACCGTCCACCTGAAGATGAAATATTACACCAAGCTAGGCCGCGTAGTCACCATCCACGGTGACATCGAAGATGCCCGAAGGTGTTACGACGCTGCAGTAAAAGGACAGGCCACAATCAATACAAAGAGCAACAAAAAGCCCAGGGCCGAGGACCCTCCCCTCCAGGGAATCAACGCCATCGACCTCGATTGCCGCATCGGCCAGGACGAAACTGAAGAATGGAAACCCACCAAGGAGCAAACTCCCGCTCATCCGTTCCGCCCAATCCCGGACGGAGAGTTCGAGCTCGTCCCTCTGGGCGACAACCCTGACAGAGCAGTAAAAATAGGCAAGGGATTGCCCGAAGGAACAAGGAAGCAACTCGCGATGTGCCTCAGGGAGAACTCCGATCTCTTCGCATGGAACGCCGCAGAAATGCCCGGTCTAGATCCCGAGGTCGCATGTCACCAATTAGATTTGGACCGGGCAGTCAAGCCCGTAGCACAGCGTAGGCGCAAGCAGTCCCCCGAGAAAGTGGAGGCTGCCGAGCGAGCTGTAAAAGACCTCTTAGAGGCAAATTTTATTTCTGAAGCCCAATACACAACCTGGCTCTCTAATGTAGCCCTCGTTAAGAAAAATAATGGAAAATGGCGCATGTGTGTTGATTATACTGATCTTAATAGGGCTTGTCCCAAAGATGCTTTCCCTCTCCCTAACATAGATAAACTCGTTGATAACTCTGTAGGTTTCAGACTCTTGTCCTTCATGGATGCATATAGAGGATATAATCAAATCCCTATGTCGGACACGGACAAGAGACACACGACATTCATGACCCCGACCGACAATTATTACTACAACGTAATGCCCTTCGGGCTCAAGAACACCGGGGCCACATACCAACGCATGATGAATAAGGTTTTCCGAGGAGAAATAGGGGATATGCTCGAAGTATACATGGACGACAAGATCATCAAATCACACGAGGAGACCGACCATGCTCGACACCTCTACAAAGTCTTCGAGCAGGCGAGACAATGCAAAATGAGGTTTAACCCTGAAAAATGCATGTTCGGCGTACGGGCATGAAAGTTCCTAGGTTTCTACCTCACCGATAGGGGAATCGAGGCAAACCCCAACAAATGTCGCGCATTTTCGGAATTTCCGACCCCAAAATCCAAAAAATCCATCCAATCCCTCAACGGGGTGCTCGCCTCACTCTCCCGTTTCATAGCCATATCTGCCCAGCATGCGCTACCTTTATTCAGACTCCTCCATAAAGAGGCCAGCTTCGAATGGACCGACGAATGTGAATGGGAGCTACTCCATCTGAAGAAGGTCCTCTCCGAACCCCCGATCCTATCACGACCATTGGAAAGGGAGACTTTATACCTGTATCTGTCCGTGGCAACCGAGGCCGTCAGTGCCGTTCTAATCAGAGAAACCGACGAGGGACAAAAACCCATCTATTTCACGAGCAAAGCGCTCACAGCCCGGTACCGACGGACGACGCCCATAAATGGACGATCTTCATCGACGGCGCCTCCAACACGACGGGCAGCGGGGCCGGGATCATCCTCGAAAAGAAAGAAGGGATCTTGATTGAAGTTTCATTAGCATTAGCTTTCCCAACATCCAACAACCAAGCCGAATACGAAGCCTTCATCGCCGGCCTGAGACTGGCCAAGGACTTGGGAGCAAAAGAAGTAAAAATATCAACAGACTCCCAGCTCGTAGCATCACAAGTACGGGGAGAGTACCAAACCAAGAACGAAAACCTCATCGAGTACTTGGCCTTAGTCAAAGAAAGACTCGAAAAATTCGAAAAGTGGGAAGTTCAACACGTACCTCGCGAGCACAACACTCGAGCAGACATCCTGTCGAAACTAGCTAGCACGAGAAAGAAGGGCAGAAACAAATCAGTAATCCAGGAAATACTTCCCCGACCTAGTATCGAGAAGCCGCCTCCCCCACTTGAGGTTAACGTGATCGGGGATACTCACTGTTGGATGACACCCATCTATGATTACCTCATGAAGGGCGAACTCCCCGCTGACCCTAAAGAGGCGACCGTCACCAAACGTAAGGCGTGCTCGTACGTCCTCCTTGAAGGGAAACTCTATCGTAGGGGGTTTTCCATCCCGTTACTCAAATGCGTTGAAGAAGAGAAAGTGCCCGACATATTGGGAGAAATGCACCGAGGAATCAATGCCCAACATCCCGGCGGACGGTCACTCGCACGAAAGGCTCTTCGAGCAGGCTATTATTGGCGGACCATGCAACACGACTCCAAGGAGCACGTCAAAAATTGCGACAAATGTCAACGACACGCCGACATGCACCTTACACCCCCGAACGAACTAAAAACACTCTCCTCTCCTTGGCCCTTCGCATGGTGGGGCATGGACATCCTCGGACCCTTCGTAACCGGATCATACCAGAATAAATACCTCATCGTAGGGGTAGACTATTTAACCAAATGGATCGAAGCAGAAGCGCTGGCTAAAATAACAGCACAGAACATTCTTCGATTTTTTAAACGGAATATCCTCGCTCGGGTTGGAATACCTCAGGTCCTCATCACGGACAACGGGACGCAATTCACGGACGGAGGATTTCAGGACTTCGTGGCTAGCTTAGGTACTAAACAGCATTTCACATCCGTCGAGCACCCTCAAACCAACTGACAAGCGGAGGCAGCCAACAAGGTAATCTTGCGTGGACTGAAGCGCAGACTCGGCGAGGCAAAAAGGGCATGGGTCGAAGAATTACACAGCGTCTTGTGGGCATACCGCACGATACCACACTCCACAACCGGGGAAACCCCATTCCGACTAACATACGGCACCAAAGCAGTCATCCCAGTAGAAATACGAGAGCCGACGAGGCGCGTAGAGGAACCCCTAGACGAGGAGATGAACGACGAGGCACTTAGAGCCGAGTTGGATCTCGTCGACGAGATCCGCGCCGAAGTATACCTTAGAGAAATATCCCTAAAACAAAAAATAGCCTTGCGCCACGACACGAAGGTCGTAAAGAGAGAATTCCAGGTGGGCAGCCTGGTCCTCAGAAGAAATCAAAAAAACCCAAGAGAGGGTAAATTGGCCGCCAACTGGGAAGGTCCCTACCGCGTCCGCGACAAGACGAGCAACGTGGCCTACTATCTAGAAAACCTACAAGGTGAAGAACTCGCTCGACCATGGAATGCATAGAAATTTAGACAATATTACAGCTGAATATGTCACGGGGAGACATGGGAAGTACGCCCACGCTCTTCACCACCGAAACTACAAGGAGGAACACGCTACCCGGGGACGAACACGACCCCTCAAGCGGACACAACCCTCCCCGATAGTTGGGACCTCGATCGAGCCCCAGTGTTGCAGTATCGAGATTGGCAGGGCACCCAGCTCGTGATGGGAATGCCTAAGCCCCGAGGTCAGAGTTCCCCAATCGCGAACTGGGCTTCGATTTTAGGCGAGCACAACGCCCGCTACCTCGTCGGTTCCCTAAACCGACGAGACAAACATTGTCGAGCATAAAACAGTTCACAAAAATACAACAAATATAAACTGAATAAAACCGAGCAAGGTAAACAGCTAAAAACAAAATATTCATTCATACGCGGCCAGAGCCGAAGAAAAGACAAGTATGCCAGAAGGCCAATATTCATATAAACTAGGCACATAGGCCATACAAATTAGGCACGCAGGCCATACAAATAAAACAAAATACTTAAGCATTCTCCTGGAGTTCCTCTTCCTCTTCCCCCAGCTCCTCCTCTGCTTCGAAAGGACACACAATCTCCCCGTCCTGGACGCAGTAATTTTGAGCTGACCCCTTCGTCGCTAACTCAGGGTTCAGTATCCTCAGCTGCTCGACAGTGTTGTCAAACCCTTCTTTAAACACGGCCACCAGATCCTGGTTGAGTGAACGGATGTGTCCCACCAGCTAACTTCGGGAACGGAGGGCAAGCTCCTCTTCACTCTCATCCGCCAAGGGACGGACAATATCCTCGAGTAGAGCCAAACGAGCACGGAGCGCAGCATTCTCCTCAGCCACCTTCTTATGCTTAGCGGCTTACTCCTCCAGACTCGCCTTTTCCACCTTCAGCGTATCCCGCTCCCCTTTCACTTCGTCCAGCTCTTTCTTCAGCCCCTCCTACAGCTGATGCTCCTTCTTGTAGTCCGACAGGTCCTTCGACAACTTGTCATTTTCAGAACGGACCTTCAGAAGGGCATTCTCCAAGGAAGTCGTGGACACAGAAGTATCGGTCAGAACCATGGCCGTCTCCATCACCTTGATGACGGCAGCCAGATCCTTCGCCAATTCTTTTCGCCGGACACCAGCCTCCTGGCTCAGAATAGCTTTCGCCTCGGGCGCTGGCACAACAATAGCATCTTCAATCTTGAAAAAATCCTGCTCTATGTAGCAGGGAGGCAGAAAATAGCTCCTGGGGCCACCCGGACTGCTGCTCCCCGCCAGAACAGAACTGGCAAGTGTCCCATCCGGGCGTTTCCGCTTGTGGAGAGGGGAGGCCGATGGAGGCGGGCTATCTGGGATGTCGATCGGAGAGGAGCGCGGAGGAGAAGCCGTGTTAGAGGTCCCGACCCCTGAATCACCAGCTACCTCTTGGACATGAGGAGCTGTCTTCTTCTTCTTCTTGGGGACCCTGTCCGGGGCACCTGCCTGATTGGACAACTTAAGGACTCGATCGCGAGCAAAAGGCATGGCACCTACAAAACGAAGATACAAACATCAGCGGGCAAAAACATAAGACAAAACAGCATAGGAATAAAAGTAACACCTACTCAATAATTCCATGGCCTGGTCGTCAATATTACATTCGAGCAGAGCCTTAGTGTTGATAAGACGAGGTTCACAGAGCGGCATCCCAACCTCATCAACATAAGGCACACCCTTTCGGTCAACCCAGACCGCTAGGTTGAAACTCTGCACGAACTCCACCAGCTTCTTGTAAGCGAGTCTATCCTCAACACCCAGGCTCGAGAACTTGACCCGGTAATGGCTGGTGGAAAGGTTAAAGTGGTCGGGCTGCCACCTCAATGGTATCCTCGACATGAGCTTCTCCTCCCCGTCCGCATCCCGCTTGTAATAATAAAGAGAATGCAGGGCGACATGGGTGATCGGCCTCACTATATACCATCGCCCTTTGAAGTGTCGGGCGGAATCCACGTACGTCTTGATCATCCTCACTGGCTGCTTGAAGGAAACCCAACTATGACGCCCCCGAAGACCGGACCGCTGGAGGTGAAAAATGTGGAAGAAGAGGGCCCGAGTACACCCAATGCCGAGGAAGTGGCAAACTAGCTCGTACGCCCGCATAAAAGCAATGGCGTTGGGGTGCAACTGTGACGGCGCCAGCCGAAGCCATTTGAAGATCGACATTTGGAAGGAGTTGAAGGGCAGCCTAACCCTCGCCTCTCGAAAAGCGAACTCGTACATGGCGAATTTCTTCCCCGGGAAGCGATGACATATCCGGTCTGCCTCTTTAGGAGCACGACACTGCCAGTTTTCAGGATCCTCGGGACTCCGATCTTCCACCACGTCATGAGCACGGGTCGACTCGTCGCAAAAATAGGACTCCTCGTCCAAGGGTTCATCCGCAACCCAGGAAAGGTCATTTTGTCCAGACGAGGAGACATGTTCAGTGCCCCCCGACACTTCCCTCCTCGAGATTCAAGCACGCGACATCCGCTTCCACAGGCTGCGGTTCGGTATCTTCTCCTCTGGGTTGAAGACGCTCGGTTGCACCTGAAACGCAGACAGAAAGAGTGAATTCGACATCGTATCAAATCCACCTTTCCACCGCAGGTCAAGTGAAAGGGCGTAGAAGCGATATTTCGCGAGCAAATGAAACCCTGGCCCGCGAAACGACACCGACGCAGACTCTACCCCCGACCACCAGGCCTCATTTGGGAAATTTCACACACATATGCTCGCAACAGTCATAGACATATGAATTTGTAGCCCGGGCCATTCATATGCATATGAACATTTTGCCCGGTCTATTCATACACATATGAAATTTCTGCCCGGGATAATCTAACCCTAACGAAAATTTTCACATTTATAACCTATTAAACTGTTTCTAGACTAATTCTACCTACTCTACACAAGTAAAATCATGCAATCCTAGCTACCAAACGCAGAAAACATGAAAAATAGAGGGTTAGAGGTAAGATCAGTACCTGACATAGTGAAAATAAGAGAATGGGACGGCGGCGCTCGGGCAACAACGGAGTTTCAGGTGGTGAGACGGGCGGAGATAGGAAATTTCTTCAGAGCTTCCGGTGAACTTCTGAGCGAAAAAGTTCAAATGAAATAATTCACCCCCTTTTTATAGCCACAGGCGCGTGGATTGACGCGTCAAGTCATCATTACCTACTGCCTACGCCGCCGTTTGCATAATAAACGAAGCGACACACCATTAATGCTGAAACACGTCAATCCATAAGGAATATTGAACGACACCGAGCAACCATACACCTCCCCGACTCTATGAAACGTCCTCGATCCCGTAAGATGTCCTCGACTCTCTAAAATGTTACGTGTCCGTCAAGGACTTTCGTACTCGAATCTACGAGACGTCCTCGACCCCGTGAAACATCCTCGACTCTGTTGGGCGTCACGTGCCCGCTGCTTTATCCATTGCCCTTGCGCCCGTCTAAATTACAATTCATCGCTCCGACTCGGAGACTCGACTTGGGGGGCTCCTGTTCTGGACTGGGCCTCAAGAATGTATTAGGCTACGGTCCAACAGGTCGAGCAGAGGCCCATATACCCGCGCAGAGACACCTAGAAGACGGGCAAGGGCACCTCACAGTCAAACAAGCTTCTTGTACGACGGGCAAACTCTCAGGATGGGCAAAGAACAAGTCTGCCCGGTCACTTACCACGTCACCCAACTGTCCCTTATTATCTCCTGAAAGATAGGGGCAGTTGGACCAAGGACCAGACCTTTTAGCTAGGTCCTCACGCTTCTCACGCATTCCTTGGCAGTTCTTCCTTGGGCCTAGCTGATCTAGGCCCAAAGAGGGACCTTGGCCCAGCGCATGGGGCACACTATAAATACCCTTTTTCATTAAAGGGTCAGGTATTCTGATTTCACCATACTAAAAACCATTTTTCACTGTACCTCTTCTCACTTAAGCATTGGAGTGCCTTGCAGGTACACCCCCTCTTTTTCTCTCCTCCCATCCTACGACCGTTACATCAAGTCACTAGAAGGTCCTTCTGATCAGGTAAGATCAAAGGGAATAAGCGAACAACTGCATTCTGAATTCGTCTGTATCATTCACAACATGACAAGCTTCGAAAGGACAAAACATCAGTCAGAATCAACCTTCTTCAGAAAGCAAGATGAGAAGAACGTCAAGGTCATACATGTCATAGCAAAGGAAGCTCACCGGAGCGTCATCATCAACATTGCCAACACTTTTATTTTCTCAATTTTTAGCAATCTCCTCATTTCAGGGGATTTGTTTCTTTGACTGTATTTGCCAATTCAGGGCACCCAGATTAATAAAATCAGAGTTTTCAGTCACACCTCGTTTTGTACATTTTTGTTTCGTTTGTAAAATGTCCAATATTCATGATACAATACTTGCATAAAACAAATGAGCCATTTTTAATAAATGCTTGCAGGGAATAAATTTACTTGCAGGGAAGCCTAACTCCTATGACGAAATCCGGTAAGGGATACCTCAGGATACTTGTGCGTTTCTTTTGTCTTAAGAGGTTGCAGGTATTCAATACGCAACATGGGGCATGCCAAGCATCACATCCCTGTAACACGGTGAGAGAACTGACTTTTAGTCATGTTGTGGATAGCAACAGTCGCCACCGACTTTTATTTTATCCAAGTGGAAAGGACATAAAAGAACAGGAAAGACCTTAAAAGATTTTGAGTTCGGGGGGTAGGTTATATAAAGGGAAGGTGTTAGCACCCTTTATATCCATGGTTATCCATGGCCTCTTAGTTACTTAGCTCACTTTGTATTGTTTTGAGAATGTGTAGTGTGTGATTATAAACTTTCTAAGTACTTTGTAATGATCCTCGTATGGATGTATACAAAGACTTGTTTTTGAAATGTGTGAGCAAGTAATTAAGAGGAACCTACCCTATATTAGGTCTTTACTGTTCTTATGTTCTTTCAATGGTAAGACTATCCCTATTATTAAGGAATAGGTAGTCATTACCTTGGATGTGATTAAGGGACATGTGTAGGGACATCTAAATATAGGCAACTGCAAGGTGTCTTTAGCAATTCGTAGGGACTTATCATATTTTATTCGAAGGGACAAGATCATTTATCGTAGGCAACCTCGAAGGGACTTGATCTTATAGAATGAAGGGACTTGATGATATTTATGAAAGGGACTTGCTTAAGACACCCTACTTGACCTTTTGAAATAGGCAACTGAGAGGCAACCCTAGAAAGTGCAAGATGGCGATCAAAGATCGACTTACGTGTGTGCGTGTTCATGTTCAAATATTTATCTTTTTAAATTAGTTATTCTAAGTCAATTTTAATTACAATTATGTTATCCACACCCTAAATTACTAACCACACAATTTATATTAAGAAATAAAAAGCAAAAAGAAAATTCTAAACTATTACAAGTCTTATGGGCATATACAAATATAATCGGATAAAAATAAATAATAAGAATAATAAAGTAAATATAATAATAAAGTAAGAATAAGTAATAATAATAAATAAAGCAATAATAATAAGAGAATAAAATAATAATGAAGAAATAATAAGAAGTTAGAATCTTAAAAGAAGTTATTTTAAGTTATATAGGTTAGATTATTAGATATTATCAGAAAAAATACAAATTCAAATGATTTAGTAATAATAATAATAATAAAAGCATAATATGTTAAAAATTTATTAATATACAAATTATAAAATAAAAATAGTTAAAAAAAAATTAAGTTAATATTTATTTAGGGTTAGAGAAAATTAGAGTCTTAGGAGAAAGTTAGATTAAAGATTTAATTAAGAAAAAAAAATAGTAAATAACCTATTAAGAAAAATATGATATAATTAATAATTAGTAGTTAATTAAAATATGATGGATTTATTATATACAAAATTATCAATTTATCATTTATTTGTTATTAAGCTTTTTTTTTTAATTTTTATTTAGAAAAAGGTTTATCCTAATTAACTAATAAAACTTATGAAAATAAACAAAACAAAACAAACAAACCTGCAGGAGCCTGGGGTCGAACCCAGGTCTCCAATATTCCACACAAACTCCTTGCCACTGGACCAGCGCGCGCCTGGTGATATTGAATAGCTTCATATTATTATATTTTCAACCTGCAAAATAAATGGATTAAAAGCAAAAAAAACGTCCCAGCCAAGGATCGAACCCAAGTTTTATGCCTTAACACGCGTATGCACAACCAACTGAGCCAAGCAGTCATTCTGAAATAATAATGAAACGAATTCATAATAAAATAAATACAAATTAAAAAAAAACAGTTTTTGCGCCACCTTTCTTCTTCTTCCTCTGGATTCGCAGGTTTACCTGCGAATTCTCTTGCAAATTCTTTTGCGAATTTTTCTGTGAATTTTATATATTAAGAACCTGTGAAAATCGTATCATTCATAATATGTAAAATTTCATCAAATTAAATACATAGGCATGATCCTTGTAACGTATACAGTCCAACCATGGGCTTCAAATACATTTATATGATTTGAATAAAGAACCCCCAAAATCAAGTCAAAACCCTAACAATGGCATTCAACGATTCTGGCCATAAAACTTCAAGAACTCGTGCAGAAACGATCTAAGCGTTATCACAAACAACAATATCAGATCAAAATTTGTTAATAATGTGCAAATTAATGAAATCGAAAACAAGAGTTCAAGAACATTGTTTGATTCGGTTTGGGTAATTGGACGCGTTTTAGATGATGTAAATGATGCAATGATGTTCAATGATCACCAAGAAATGCTTTGCCGCCCTTAAATCACCTGAAAAACAACAAAACTCAAGAATCCGAATTTGACTTTTTCTTTGATTTTTTGAAAGTTGAAAGTTGTCTTTGGTTGCTCAAAATTCCTCCCCTTGTCTATTGGTCATGTTATTCTTATGTAGTAGAGTCAGATTAGGTCAAAAAACATATAACTTTTGTGGGCTTTTGGATGACTTGAATTAGAAGAAATCTTCTTGCCAAATTAGTCAAAAAAATCAAATATTTTCATGCTATTATGCCTTAGCACGAATTTGGATAGCATCAAATCAATTTAAATGGTCTTTAAGAGTTTCTAGAAGAAGAATCACTTTTAAATATTAAATTTTCATATTTTATTTTGATTTAAATTGATTTTTAAAGAATAAAATCAAAATAAATATAAAATAAATTATAAAAATCTGAATAAATGAGAATTGGGTCGTGCATTATGTCATGGTAAAGATTAGATCACAAAATTGCAAGCCCATTTGGAGAAATTTGGTTTTAAGGCCCTATTTGCTTCATAAACCTCCCAAAAATTTCCCAACTTTGCAAAGGCACAAATCCCTCAATTTTAAGGCTATGAAGATGTTCTTGGACATTTTGGAAATCTTAGAGAGTCCTATAACCAAACTCTTTGGTTTCATGTCCATATCCTTTACCATTTTCAAGTTATGCCCTTTGGAAGATGTTGACTTTTTGTTGACTTTTAAAATGACCTATAATGTCTTAGCTCATACCTTCCAAATGAAGCATTTTTAGGCTTGGCTTGTGAGACACAAAGTTGTAGAGAATTCCATTTCCTTCAAAATGAGGTTTGGATGGAAAATTGTTGATGAAGAATGTGAAAGTTATGGCTGGTCAAAGTTCAGTTGACTTTTCCTGTGAGAACCCTAATTTTGAAACTCCTGATTCTTGATGATCTGAAATCTCCTTGATGAATCATGATCAACCCTTGATCAAATGATGAATTTTACTTCATAAACTTAATGTTGGAAAAAAATCATGAAGTTTGACTTTGGTTTGACCACAGTTGACCTCAGTTTGACTTTTTAATTGCTTTGACTGATTTTAGCCTATCTGATCATTTGACTGAGCAAACATTTTGGGAAAGCCTTGAAACTTATCATAGGGATTCTTGAAGACATATAGGATGTTATGAAGCTCACTTGAAGCCTTGGAAATCCATTTATCCTGATGAAACTCAAAACCCTAGTTTATGATGCATTGCTTAATTGTGAACCTTGTGAACCTCTTGAGATACCTTGTGAACCTTGTGAACCTCTTGGGACACCTTAGTACACAATGTCTGGTCTAGGTGAGGGAAAATTTTGGGGTGCAACAGCTGTCCCTGTTCAATTTTCTGAAACCTGAGGAGTTAGATTGGCATGTGTGCCATTCGTGACTTGGAAGGTTGAAGGGGATTGAACACAAAAGCCCAAAAATTTGCACTCGCCGGTGCGTAAAGTAATGTTGCTGATTGGTTGTATATGCTTGGAGTGGGCTTAAAGATGCCACTCAGAGGAACTGGAGATGGGCTTATAGATGCCATCCATAATATCAGAAGCTGGTAGTATCTTCATGTTGTATAGGCCGTCTCTGAATCATTCTTGTAACATGGTTTGAGTTGAATGTCAGCACTAGATCTTTGTATAGATCGTCTCTGCATTATCTCTGGGAAAAACAAACATCCTTCATTAAGTGTCAGTGCTTAGATCTTCGTATAGATCGGCTCTGAACCATCTTTTAGGCACATACTTTATCTTAAGCATCAGAATCAAATCTTCGTGGCGATCTTTTCTGAATTTCTTTTGGTAATATCTTGGGCTAAGTACAAAATCTTCGTATCGATCATTTATGTACTATCCCAAGATAAACTGTTGTATAGACCATTAGAAATAAATCTTCGTAGCGATTATCTCTTCAGGAAATATCCCAGATTAGGTAATAGATCTTCGTATAGACCCGTACCATCCCAAGGATAGAAAGAATATCAGGATTAAATCTTCGTGGCGATTGCTCCTAAATTTCTGCTGATAGAATTTCTTAGCTTAAGTGCGAGATCTTCGTATAGATCATTGACACACTATCCCAAAAATAGTTAACCATCAGAAATAAATCTTCGTTAACGATTATCTCCTCTGGAAATATCCTGGATTAAGCACAAGATCTTCGTATAGATCATTTACGTACCCTTCCATAGATAAACTGCTGCATAGACCATTAGAAATAAATCTTCGTGGCGATTATCTCTTCTGGAAATATCCCGGATTAGGTAATAGATCTTCGTATAGACCATTTACATACCTTCCTAAGGACAAAAAGAATATCAGGATTAAATCTTCGTGGCGATTATCCCTGAATTTCTTATAAAAGAATCTCTTGGATTAAGTGCTAGATCTTCGTATAGATCATTTAGAAACTATCCTAAAGATAGTTAACCATCAGAAATAAATCTTCGTTAACGATTATCTCCTCTGGAAATATCCTGGATTAAGCACTAGAGCTTCGTATAGATCATTTACGTACCCTTCCACAGATAAACTGCTGCATAGACCATTAGAAATAAATCTTCGTGACGATTATCTCTTCTGGAAATATCCCGGATTAGGTAATAGATCTTCGTATAGACCATTCACATACCTTCCCAAGGACAAAAAGAATATCAAGATTAAATCTTCGTGGCGATTATCCCTAAATTTCTTATAAAAGAATCTCTTGGATTAAGTGCTAGATCTTCGTATAGATCATTTACACACTATCCAAAATATAGTTAACCATCAGAAATAAATCTTCGTTAACGATTATCTCCTCTGTAAATATCCTGGATTAAGCACTAGATCTTCGTATAGATCATTTACGTACCCTTCCACAGATAAACTGCTGCATAGACCATTAGAAATAAATCTTCGTGGCGATTATATCTTCTGGAAATATCCCGGATTAGGTAATAGATCTTCGTATAGACCATTTACATACCTTCCCAAGGATAAAAGAATATCAGGATTAAATCTTTGTGGCGATTATCCCTGAATTTCTTATAGAAGAATCTCTTGGATTAAGTGTTAGATCTTCGTATAGATCATTTACACACTATCCCAAAGATAGTTAACTATCATCAATAAATCTTCGTTAATGATTATCTCCTCTGGAAATATCATGGATTAAGCACTAGATCTTCGTATAGATCATTTACGCACCCTTCCACAGATAAACTGCTGCATATACCATTAGAAATAAATCTTCGTGGAGATTATCTCTTCTGGAAATATCCCGGATTAGGTAAAATATCTTCGTATAGACCATTTACATACCTTCCCAAGGATAAAAGAATATCAGGATTAAATCTTCGTGGCGATTATCCCTGAATTTCTTATAAAAGAATCTCTTGGATTAAGTGTTAGATCTTCGTATTGATCATTTACACACTATCCCAAAGATAGTTAACCATCAGAAATAAATCTTCGTTAACGATTATCTCCTCTGGAAATATCCTGGATTAAGCCCTAGATTTTCGTATAGATCATTTACGTACCCTTCCACAGATAAACTACTGCATAGACCATTAGAAATAAATCTTCGTGGCGATTATCTCTTCTGGAAATATCCCGGATTAGGTAATAGATCTTCGTATAGACCATTTACATACCTTCCCAAGGATAAAAGAATATCAGGATTAAATCTTCGTGGAGATTATCCCTGAATTTCTTATAAAAGAATCTCTTGGATTAAGTGTTAGATCTTCGTATAGATCATTTACACACTATACCAAAGATAGTTAACCATCAGAAATAAATCTTCGTTAATGATTATCTCCTCTAGAAATATCCTGGATTAAGCACTAGATCTTCGTATAGATCATTTACGCACCCTTCCACAGATAAACTACTGCATAGACCATTAGAAATAAATCTTCGTGGCGATTATCTCTTCTGGAAATATCCCGGATTAGGTAATAAATCTTCATATAGACCATTTACATACCTTCCCAAGGATAAAAGAATATCAGGATTAAATCTTCGTGGCGATTATCCCTGAATTTCTTATAAAAGAATCTCTTGGATTAAGTGTTAGATCTTCGTATAGATCATTTACACACTATCCCAAAGATAGTTAACCATCAGAAATAAATCTTCGTTAACGATTATCTCTTCTGGAAATATCTTGGATTAAGCACTAGATTTTTTGTATAGATCATTTACGTACCCTTCCAAGGACAACTTGAGCATCAGGATTAAATCTTCGTGGCGATTACTCCTGCATTGCTTCTGGTAATATCCTGGACTGAACACTAGGTCTTCGTATAGACCATTTAGGTGCCATCTCAAGGACAACTTGTATTGATCATCAGAAATGAATCTTCGTAGCGATTATCTCTGAATTAAGTATCAGCACTAGACCTTCGTATAGATCGTCTCTGGACTGTTTTGAGTTCTTGATAGTGTTTATCTGCCTGTAACTATCCTGAAAAGAAAAGGTTAGTTTATGCAATATGTATGTATGTATGGCATGATGTACCTAAGTAAATGTATTATGCATTTATGGATATGCTATGGTATGACATAAATGATGTATGTATGAATTAAGCAGCCTGAAGCGTATGGGTATCTCTGTATAACAACTTCTGGCTAGGGAAAATAAATCCCGATCCTTTGCTGAAGAATATAAGGAACTCGTTCCCGTCTTGTTTGATAGTATAGTACTTATAACCTCCCGTCTTTGTTCGTCGTACTTCTTATTGAAGGAATAAATTCCTGAGTATCCCGACTGAGGATAAAAGAGATGGATAGAAGTCAAAGGGGAGATGTTACTCAAAGTATCTATAAAGATAGATTTATTCTGATGGGGATTTACCGGCGAAGCTTCGTTGAATTCCTACCCTCGTTCGTCCTTAGTAAATACTATTATTGTATTTTATGCATTTCTGTTAAACATCAATCATATTCAAAAGCATATATACATTCAAACATAACCAACAAACGTTTTTCACTTTTGAGAGTGTATAACCAATTGGATTTAGAGCTCCTGAGATTCTTAACTTTCCTGAATACCTTCCTAGAAATCCTCATAGCTGGATCTGAAGATATGATACTAACACCATCTGATACTACTGGCGTAGACAATTAATTTCCACAATGGCTTCTGCTGAAAATCCAATATCAAGGTAATACAATGAGAGAGATGTGTCTTCAAATTGTGATGAACCATATACACTCCGGGTATTAGATTTGAAAAGAGAGAATTTCCCCTTGGTTGAGGATGAATTGTCCCATAATGGAAGTATCTGAATGTAGTTACCTCAAGAGAAATAAGCAGAATGCCCCACAATAATATGCCCCATGACATCCTTAACTTTGTAATGTAACCCTTGGTAATTCAAATATATAAGGAGAGCTGCCCCTGGCTATTAAGCACTGTTGAATCTGGACCTGATTTCCCCGAATGAATTGAACAGTAACTTGGTATGCCCCCTTGATTGGGAAACAGTGACTATGCCCCTTTGTATACATGGACTTTGATCCAGGAAGCAACTTTGTTTATCGGAAGGACTTTGGTTTATTGAACATTTATCCTGTAAGTTTCTCTGTTTATCAAACACTCAGGTATATGCAAACAAATATATTAAAAAATGCAATGCTTATGTATGTCTTGAAGTTTTGAAAAAGAGTTATTTTTAGAAAAACAATTTTTGTGAAAACTGTGATATTAACTCAAGTTTTATAATAAGCCCTAAAGGAGTCAGGATACCTTTTTGTAGCAGTACGCTTTCGAACTAACCATGATTCAGTTAGGACTTTTAAAGGGTTGTAACGTGGTATGGTTCACGGTTTAAGAAACAAAGGATAAAGACTCAAATTTATTTGTACCCAACCCATTCTTCGTGATGTTCTTCAGTCCTATGTTCAGTTAGCTTATGCATTGAGGTTCCAAAGTAGTTTGGAATTGTAACACTGACATTTGTGATGGTTCAGAAACCAAATATTTATTTTAACATTCAGTCATCTTTCTTTGTTGAGGATTCATAGTGACCTTTTTTTTCTTTTGACTTTGTTATCCCCTTCTTTTTTTTGCCTGAACTGTTTGTTTCAAAATTACAGTCAGCGGAATTTCTCAATTTTTTACTAAGTCTCCTTCATAGGTTTTGACTTAATGGGTTTTTCTTTTGCTGGATATTGACTGTCAGGTTTAATGATTACAGAGAACCATCATTAGTTGTGTACAACACAAATAATTGGCATATTTGAGTTAACCGAGTAACTATCCTGCCCCAGGTTATGAATAAGGGTTTTAATTTATGCGAGAATGAAAACTCCTACTTCATAGGCTCAAAAGGGTTGACTAGGGATTAACTTCCTTATATATCCACTGTTTAGGAATTGAAACAATGCCTGTAAATCGTCAGCATAGTCTGTTCAAAAGCATATTACATAAGATTATGGTATTTTTTTCGTCATCCTCCCTCTACAGGCTCATAGCTTTATCAGGAGTTAAATATCACAAAATAGAAATAAGAAGCATAGTTTAAATATAGTGAAACGAATGGATTAACTCAAGACAAACATATGCACTGCATTAGTGAAAATAAAGTCTAACATAATAGTAAGTGTTTAGGCAAACAAAGAAATTACAAATGAAAATTCAAATGTTCTCAAAGTCTCTTCCTCTAAACTCGTTGTAAACACCCCAAATTTGCCCTCACCCATTCACACCATGGCTTGTGATCATCTCATATGCATAAACACAATCATATCATCTCATATCTCATTTTTGATTCACTACATAGATTCAAAGTCATCTGCACCTAGGGTTTGTGATCTGAGCAATCCAAGGGCATCTTGAGCCACTCCAAAGGCAACCAATCACTTCAAAGGGGTCCATGTGTGTTCTTATACCATATTACATCCTCTCAAAGTCAAAAATGCAAAAGAATCACAAGAACTGGGATTGGTGTGGAAGCAGAGCCAGGATAGACTGCACAGTTGACCTAAAATTAGGGTTTTGGTTTCAGAGGCCATAACTCCAAATTTTTTGGTAATTCTTGTTTCCATTGGTCTCTATATGGTATAGGGAGTATGCATATCAATTTTCATGAAGAAATTCCATGGGGAAGTCATCTGATCAAGGGTTGACTTTCTGGACAAGTCAGTGCAAAATCGGGGCATCTGAGGCCCCCAATGACCCAACCAATGGGTGATCTTCATCATTTTGAGTGTATATGATCTTTATTTGATCATGGAAGAAGGTTGAAGTTCACAAAAATCAAGAATTTGGAGTTTTTGCAAGTGTTGACTTTTTGGGCATAGTTGACTTTTCAAGAATGCTTCATTTTAGGTCATTCTTCAAGCCTTGATTCTTGATCCAAAAATGCTTCAAATGGAAAAACTTTGGTCATGAAAGTTGTAGAATACATTTTTCCCTTTTCAAAAAGTACAAGAACATGATCAAATTCTTCTTGGATCAAAAGTTATGGTGTGACAAAGTTGGCAAAAATCATTGATTTTCAAGATGTGCACCAAATGGAAAGTTTGCAAAATCATGAACCAAGGCCATTTGTAACTTCTAGTTCACTTCAAACCAATGTAAAAACATCACATAAGTCCTAAAGGTCAGAATTGAACCAAGAATTTTCATGTTTCATGGCTTGTGGAATGAAAAAGTCACATGTGAACCAAAGAGCAACAACTTGCAAAACTCATGATCACACCTCACCAACTTGATGTCTTGGATGCTGAACCAACCCTAGCTTCTCTCCATGCCATGCTGCGCCAGTCCATGTACTTGTGCTAGCCTAGAACCAAGCCCATGCTTTCCTTACACCAAAGTTGACATTTTGCAAAAGTGACCTTACCAATCAATAAAGCACATGTCATGTCATCTGACCAATGAGAGAGGTTTATGTGGACAAAGAGCAAGACATTTCATACATGAAGCCAAGCTGAAACATACCACAACATCACATACACAAAAACACTCCATTTTGCATTTCTCTTCGAAACTCTCTGCCCAGCTCACAAACACTCAAGCAAACTTCACACATCAACTCACCATGCCTCATTGAGTAGAAACCAACAAAGAACCATGCCTGAAACAAGCCATAACATCACTTCACCATTTTCACCCCAACTGGCAGTTTCTTTCGAAACTCACTCCACAGTTCATAAACATCCAAACAAACTCCACAAACCTTCTCCACTCATCATCTGGACCACAAACAACCCATTACCATTGCCAGAAACAGCCTGAATCACCATTGCCATTCTCAACTGAGCTTGAGCAGAAGCTGTCCAAACTCACCAACCAGCCAATATAAATTTCTCTCAAGCATTCAAGCATCATCAAGAGGTCATAAGGAGTGGATTTCACCAAAGGAGGAGGTCAGAAAGTTGCTGGAGTGAAAGCTTCGAATCTCAGGTAGCTCAAGAACTTTTTTTCCAGAAATGGATTTTTAAGTTCTAAACTTGTTCTCCATGCCTTACTGATTATCCTGGTGCTTTTAGTTTTGAAAATGGTGATGAAATGAGAATTTAATTGCTGTCTGAAACTCTGTGACCTAAGAAATGTTTTGCTTCGATTCAGCCATTCCAGGAAGAATAAATTTGTTTTGATTTGGGGTTTTGGTTCGTGAGTGAGTGGGAATCATTTCCATGTTTTTAGATTTCGTTTTAGTTAGGTTTTGAGAGTTTTAGGGATTTTCAGGTGGGCTTCCCACCGGAGAAGACGACCGGAGGTCTTCTCCGGCCACCTGAAAATCATTAGGGCATAATCCTGTAATTAATTGTCATTTGAATTTGGGCCGTAGGATCAGTTGACTCCATTGACCTCCCGCGCGTGTGAATGGCTCAGATCAAGTCATTATGCCCTAATCCACTTAATTAGTTTTAATTAATTATAATTAAATTAATTTATCCAGAGTGAATCTAGACCCTCCATTCACGCGCGCAGTCCACCCTTTTGAATCCAGAATCAATCTAAGCCATCCTTTCTGTTGACTTCATTTAAAATTTCATTTATTTTCATTTCTTTTTCATTTAACTTGCATAATTTATTAAAAATAGCAAAACTTGTCTAAAAATTATGAAATTTTTTATCCTGAATTTCATTAATTTTTATGACACAAAAATATTTTTATTTTTATTTTTAGCATTTAAAAAGCATTTTTAAATATTTAAAAGACTATTTTTAATTGATTGATGGAAATTAATTTATTAAAAATACTTTTAAGTATCTAAAAATCACCAAAAAATTCATGAATTGTTCTAGGACATTTAGAAACATTGTCCAACCTTCAAACCAAATTTCTTTTTGGATCTTGATGCATTTTGAGAATTTTTCTTTGAATTAAAATCATTTTTTGTGCATTATTTTGATCCTAAGTTCAAAAAATCATTTCTGCCTATCCATGAAGAGTTGGACATTGATTCTTTTTGCATTGCATTGTGTTTAGCATGTAGTTTTTGAGATTAAATGGCCATGACTTGATTCCTCATTTTCAATTTGTTTGGCATTTCTTTTGTTTAGGAATCCTAAAAACCCTAGAAACTTGTAAAAATCATAAATTGAACTTGGTTAGGAGTTGAGACCTCTCCTTTGGGCTTTGGTTTAGTATAGGATTAGGGGTCCTTTGGGTGGCATTTTCAATTTTTTATCTTAGGGTTTGCTTCTGATTTTGACTTTTGTTTGATGTTTGGTTCATAAACCCTAATTTGGGCTTCCATATGCATCCATCTTGCATTCTCTTGCATACCATGTCTTGCCATGACATTTCAAGCATCCATGTGATTCATTTGACATCATAAGACATATTGCAAGCATGTTTGATCATTGCATCTTGTATTTGCCATGTTGTATGTCATATGCACTTCATAACTTTTCATGTATGTTCATGGTTCCTAACTTGCTTCATTTGCATTCATGAACTTGTATGATCATTTCCATGTGTTGCCTCATGCTTGTATCACTTCATAGCATCATTATCATCATCAACATGCTTCTGGTTTTGTTGCTCATCATGTCATTTCATTTCATTTTTGCATTGCATTGCATTTATTTCTAACATTTCAGGTGGTAAGTAAATTTGAGAAGTGAATTTGCCTTCACTTCTCACAACTTTTCTTTTCATCTCTCTTGCATCCATTGCTGCATTTTTGTTTGTGTTTGAGTTTGAGCTTGCTCATTCTTCTTCTTCCCACTTTCTTTCCTCAAGTGACTTGACTTCTTGAATGAAGCAAGTTACTTTGCTTCTCCTGATCCTTTCATCTGCTTCCTGGTGGTTCCATTGAAGATTGTTCTTGAAAACCTCACAAACCTTAGGAACAACCAAGCATGACAATGATTAGGGTTTTGATTAGTCTCCCCTCTTAGTTTTACCTTTGTGTCTCTTTTGAGTCTTCTCTTCTCACCTCATAATCAGGGACTAAACCCTAAAGGCTTTAAGGCTTTGTGATTAAGCTTATGCCTGCATCCTTCTCTTAGGATGGAGTGTATAACTTTAATCCTAAGTGTTAAACCCTTAATGTGTTTAAATCTCTTAATCAATTCACTTAATAAGTATCAAGACATCACACTTGTAACTTGGGCCTTGCATTAGGGTTCTAATTCTTCGTTAAATGGTTAAGAAGGACTAACCCTAGTGTTAATGGACAAGTCCCCCTCAAGTTGTCTTACAAACCATAAAAAACACTTCATCATCATACCATTAATTAAAATCCACTTAATCAAAGGCTTGTTTTGTCATGAGTTTAATCCCTAATCACGGATTAAGTTGGGGAGCTTTCCTCAGCTTAAACATTCTCATCTATTATCCTTCTATTAGGATGGTGTAATGAGTCTGTTTAATCCCTGATTATGGCTTAACCTCATTACTCAACACTAAACAAAAACACCTAAATAATCACAAGTAGGTTAATGATCTTAATCCTGCATCATGGTGATTAAGTGTGAGAAGCTGACTTCACACTTAAGGTATTCTCATTACCCCTAATCAGAGGGAAGATGTGATGAGTTTACTAAATCCATTGGTTTAGACTTAAGCTCATTAATTTATGCAAAAACACCCAAAAACACCTAAATAATCACAAGTAGGTTAATGATCTTAATCCTGCATCATGGTGATTAAGTGTGAGAAGCTGACTTCACACTTAAGGTATTCTCATTACCCCTAATCAGAGGGAAGATGTGATGAGTTTACTAAATCCATTGGTTTAGGCTTAAGCTCATTAACTTATGATAAATCTTCAAAAGCAATAAAAGACTGAAAATACAAAAACAAACAATAATCGTCTCCTTCGGGATTCTTTTCTTATCACCTTCACTCACAAGCGAGAACTTGCTTCTTCCGTCTAATGCAAGACAGTTAGCACCTGAGCCAGACAGGTCATACACTTGAGCATAGACACGTAAGCAGTTCACAAGTCAATTCATCTTTCAGTCTCTTTGGGTCGAACTACGGTGTTCTGACTTCCTCATTGCACGAGAGGATACGTAGGCATAACTTAAAGGTTATCAAACAAAAGTCTCTGTACATTCCCCCTCCTTTCAGCATTATTCTTAGCCTCATGATCTTGAGCATCTCACTCCTTTCTTACACTGACACTTTCATACTGCACATCACATTTCTTTTACACTGACACTTGTACATTCTTTTCCAGCTATTTTATACACAAATTGCACTGACACTACCCCTTTAAAACACAAATCTTTTAAGCGTGGATCCCGTCGAGTACGGCGGACAATCTGGGTGCTAATACCTTCCCAGGTTGTAACCAACCCCCTTTCTCAGTCTCTCTGGTTCGCAAACTATCTTATCCATATCTTTCTAGGCCTATGCAGCATTGCCTTTCCTCCGGGATAAAAATGCCTAGCTGGCGACTCTATTCATTCTCCAGTGAGTTCACGGCTGTGTGTTCCCACTGTTCCCTTTCGCCGACCGTTCGCGTCCGTACCCCTTTTGACCCGGTGTCATTTGGCGGGAGCGACAGCTTGGCGACTCTGCTGGGGACCATTATATTGCAACCAGAGTCTCTGGTTCTTTTTGTGGGTTCCTCCTAGCGCTTGATCAATTTGTGTTTACTGGGGTGTTATCTGTGCTTGTGTGTTTGTTTATTTACTGCTTTATGTACAGTTGTTTACTGCTTTCTTTATTGCTTTTGTATATATCATACTGTCATGCTGCTGGCTGGATCTGGTTTTTGTTTTGGTGGGTGGGGTTCTATTGAGAGTTAAGGTCCTATACCGGGGACCTGAGTGACACCTAGGCTAGAGTGAATCATATTCTTTCCCATTCCATCTCGGTCTGGTGCGGGAATATGAAACACGGTTCAGATATGGGTTTCTTCTTGAGAACTCTGTGTTGCAGATTTCCTGCAATGCTAGGGCTATCTGGGAAGCCTGCTAAGTCTGGATGACCTTTAGTATTGACCTTCAGAAACTGAGGTGAATTAGAGGAGGAACTTTTATGGTTATTGTAAACACTGTACCTCCGGGTTAGAAGTGTTTACACTTCTCATAACTGATCCAAGTCTAAGGATCCTTGTTTTAGAACACCACCTGTGAGGGGGTTGGGCTGTTTACAGGTTTGCAGGTACCTTGACCTCAGAATACCCTGTTACTTTGATTTGATTGAGAATACTCCATGTTGGGACAGTTCTTGTGATTCTAAAACCCTGGACATGTGGCTCTTTATTTGAGTCCCCCACCTTGGTTACTGGATTTATAGACCTCCATCTGGAATTCTTGAACACACATGGACTTACATCAGAGCATTTTGATCAGATCCAGCTCAGACACAGACCCTTGCATATCATCTGCATGCATACTCATTGCATCATATTGACATTTGCTTATTTGTGTTTCAGGGTATCCATCTTCATTTGGTTCTAGTTTTGACCCCATCTTCAGTATTGACCCATCTTCATCAGCTATCTGCTTCAGTTATCACCTGCACCAGCCAATTAGTGGCTCATTCTTCAGTGTTATCATCAGCACCTGTCACCACTCATCTTCAGTATCATGGCTCCTAAAAAGAGCAACATCACCTATCACTTCTTCCAGCCAGAGCTATCTGACATCAGGAGGATTCAGACCCTGATCACTCCAGATCACATACCATTGTTCAGGGAAAGCTATGGAGATATACTTGATATGGTTATGGATCTGGACCCTTCACAGAGAAGCCTGATCCACACTTGCATTCAGTTTTATGATCCCCCACTGAGATGCTTCACTTTTCAGGACTTTCAGCTAGGCCCTCTATTAGAAGAATACTCATCATTGGTTGGTATGCCTATCAGGGCTGGAATCCCTTTCAACCCTGAGATGGTCTTTCCTAGTAATGGAGAAGTAGCAAAGGCTTTGCATCTGGAACCTGTCCTGACTGAGCAGCATATGACTTCTAAAGCTGGAATCCCTGGTTTTCATTTGGATTTCTTGATCTCTCAAGCTATCCTGAAAGCTTCTTTAGGAGAGTGGAAAGCTGTTTGTGCTTTATTGGCCTTGAGTGTATATGGAATTGTATTGTTTGCAGATGAGCCTTGATTCATTAGCAAGAATGCAATCCATCTTTTCATCTTGAAGAACCCAGTGCCCACTTTATTGGGGGATCTCTATTACTCAGTGCATCAGAGAAATGAAAAGCAGAGGGGAAGATTAGTGAGGTGTTGTGCTCCATTGTTCCACACTTGGCTTCTCAGGCATCTACCCAGGACAGATGCATTTTTGAATCCTCATCAGCAAAGCAACTGGGCTAAGAGACTCACTGCTCTGACTTCAGCTGATATCAGGTGGTGCACCCAAAGCACCAAGGGCAGGGATATCATCACCAGCTGTGGGCATTTCCCCAATGTGCCCCTAATAGGAGTTAAGGGTAGTATCAATTACAACCCTCTGCTGTTCAAAAGACAACTGGGCTATGCACTGGTCCACACTCCTAAGGCACAGGACTTGGTAGAGACTCTTTATTGTGAGAACAAGATTAATCCGGCTATTGTTAGGCAGGCTGCTTGGGCCTGGGATAATGTTCAAACCAAGGGAATAACCATTTTGGGAAAGTGTAGCAATGTGGCTTCAGCACAATATTATGAGTGGTCCTATGCCAGGGCTCAATTCTCTAGAATGCCCTTTACCATAGAAGATATGCCTGAATCATCTTCAGCACCCCCTGCCACTATCAGTTTGGAAGAGTTTGAAAGCTTGAAGGAAAGAAATGAGAAGTTAACTCAAGCTTTGCAGAAGACCCTCCGGGAGAGGAGTGAGGGTATGATGGAGATTGAGAGGTTAGAGAAATTGAGAGTGGAGCATCTGACTAAGATTGAGAAGTCTGGGGATTATATCAAAAAGTCTAAAGCTGGAGAACAAATTCTGAAGAATGCTTGCAAAGAAGCCCAGTTCCAGAGAGCAAGGACAGACTTGTATTTAAAGGAGAGTCAAGCTCGGTGGGTCAGGATCACCGAGGCTCGTACTCTGGAAGACAAGAGAGTTCAAGACAAGATGGAGCAACTGGAAGCTAGTGCAAAAGAACAGCAAGAAGCCCTGGCAGCAGCCCAGAGGGAGATATCACAGCTGGAGATCAAAGCAGGAGTGAAAAGGTCAAAAGACCAAAGTCAGCACAAGAAGCTAACAGCAGCTATTACGACCCGGAACCTCCTCATCAGGAATCTCACGGAGCGTCCGGCTGATCCTGTGACCGAAGCACTTCTCAAGGAAGTTCGTGAGGATGAGTTTGGTCTTGGTGTTTGACCATTTGTTTGTTGTTGCTTTCATTCCATGTACTTTTATTTTTCTTTCTTGTGATGTATTTTGACCCCTCAGAGGGTTTGTATTTGTAAGACAAACTATGTACCGTTTTGCTTTTTGTAATATATGTATTAGTTTGTTCCATCCGGGTTTACTTCGAAAGCAACATCAACAACATCTTCAAGGGTCTGGAAGGGTCAAAACTGAAAGCCAAACCGGATACCTTGATAACAAATAAGCATAACTGCATTGCATGCTAACCTTTTGTTTGTTTTGTAGGTTTTTGTTTTAATGCTACTAACTCTGTTGTGATGTTCAGGAACTATTGCTCGGCGCCGAGTGTTTCCCCTCAACCGTCCGCACCGATATCCAACCCGTAACAATCTTCCGGGCATCCAAATGGATCAGGTACAGCAGGACCTTGCAGAGGTTAGAAATAAAATGGCAAACGAAAGATTGGAAATGAGAACACAGATAGCTCAGTTTATGGAAGTAATGAACAACATGGCTCAGAGCCAAGAAAGATTGAGGGCCATGGTGGAAAGGCAAAACCAAGAAGATCCACATATAGGGACTGCCGGGACCAGCAACAATGAAAGGGTCCAACCTCATGTTAACCCTCCTGTATTTGGCCCCCATCTTCATCCAGAGGTCAATATTCCTGCAAATGTTCAAGGGACTGCCACTGCAGGGAGGGTACTGCAAGAAGACCCTCAAGAAGACCAGTTCACAGTAATGGGAGCCGGGGAAGAAGCTTATGATAGAAGGTTGGAGGAGATAGCTGAGAAATTGAGGTCCTTAGAATCTCAAAACTCTTTGGGTTTCGATGTCATGGACATGGGCTTGGTAGACGGGGTCAGGATTCCCCATAAGTTCAAGCCTCCTTGTTTTGAAAAATACAACGGGACTTCATGCCCCCGGACTCATTTACAATCATTTCTGGGGAGGCTGAAGGCCTATACTATGGATGAGAAGCTCTGGATGTTCTATTTTGAAGATAGCTTGACTGGAGCGTCAAGAGAATGGTACTCTCACTTGACAAGGGCAACTATTAGATGCTGGAAGGACCTGGAAGAGGCCTTCATCAGACAGTATCAATACAACTTAGACATGGCACCCAACAGGACTCTCCTAATGGGAATGTCACAGTCGTCAAGAGAAAGTTTCCGAGAATATGCCCAGAGATGGAGGCAACTGGCTGCTGCTGTTCAACCACCTATGTCTGAAAGGGAAATGGCAGACATGTTTATGAACACCCTTCAAGGGACATATATTGACAGGCTAGCTGCTTTCTCTTCCACTAGCTTTGCAGATGTTGTCATAGCTGGGGAGAGAATTGAAAGCTTGTTAAAAATGGGTAAGATTTCTGACAATGGTGCCAGCTCGTCTAGTAGTACAAGAAAGCCTTTTGCAGGCCCGAGAAGAACCGGCGAGACCAATGCCATCCACACCAACAGGGGCAGGCCCCAATATGTTCACAGATCAGTGGCAGCAGTCACCATTCCTGATCCAGCTCATCCACAACCAGCTTATCAACCTCCGCAGCAAAACTATCAGCAACAACCCCATTACCATCAACAAAATCAGTATCCTCCGAGAAATTACAACAACAGCAACACCAACAACAACAACCAGCAAAGGCCATTCCAACAGAGGCCATCTCAAGCCAATAGGGTGATCGATCCGATCCCTATGCCATATGCTACATTGCTGCCACAACTCCTGAAACTCAACCTAGTTGAGCTAAGGACGCTGGCACCTCCAGATCCCAACAGTCTACCCAGGAACTATGACTCCAACGCCAGATGTGCCTTCCATTCAAATGCACATGGCCACAGTACAGAAAAGTGCAGAGCTCTGCACATGAAGGTACAAGACCTGGTAGAATCTAAAGCTCTGAATTTCGCACCCCCACCCAATGTCAATAAGAACCCAATGCCAAACCACGGTGGTCCCAGAATTAACGCTATTGAAGAAGACAAGCCGTCTTATTTAATAACCAGTGTGGGTCAGATCCGGACACCGTTGGTAGAAATCAAGGCTCAACTCCTCGAATGTCAAATGTTCCCGGGATGTGAGTTGGGGTGTGCTTACTGTAATATCTCAGTAAATGGGTGCGACAACCTGAGGAATGGCATAGACGGTCTTATTCAGAGTGGCCAGCTTCAGATCACCACATCATTTCCAACAAATCCAGCAATCTCATCGGCAACGGTTTCAGAACCTCCTACAACTGCAGCAACCATTGTTCCTGACAATTCTTCGGTTTCATCAACAAGTACTTCGTCTGTCATTTCAACTGATCAGATATCAATGAATGTTCCTTCTACAACTCCAGCACCAATCCATTTTGAACCTCCTACAACAACAACATCCATTCTTCCACCAATGTCTCCTACAACACCAGCAACAAATCATGAAGACGTCTCAACTGTCACAATATTTTATGATCCAGAAAACAACTCTGCCTACAACTCAGAAAGTGCTGCTCCCACTAGAGCACCAGTCACAATTTATTATGATCCGCAGACTATCGCAGTTCCCTCCACAGCTGCAATCAGTCCAGTCACTATCACGGTGCCTGGACCGGTACCCTATGAAAGCAGCAATGCCATCCCGTGGCATTATGGCTCTGACCTGTACTGTGAAGGACAAAGAATCACTTTTGAATCATCAACCCCTGCACCACAAATTGACAATGTGGGAGGAGGCGGAGGCTTCACTCGAAGCGGACGTCTCTTCGCCCCACAAATTCAGAGACCCACCGCCGAAGCAGAAGCTGCTGCCAAGGCAAAAGGGAAGAGCCCTGTGCAGGAAGATCAAGTTGTTAAGGAAACTTTGAAAACACCCTTCGATCAAGAGGTTGATGAGTTCATGCGAATCATCAAGAAGAGTGATTATAAAATAGTGGATCAGCTTCATCAGACGCCTTCCAAGATCTCAATCCTATCATTGCTTATGTGCTCCGAAGCCCATCGGAATGCACTACTCAAAGTCTTGCACGCAGCTTACGTGCCTGAAGAGATCACTGTCAATCAGCTGGAGGCTGTAGTGGGGAATGTTAATGCTAGTCACGGACTAGGGTTCACCAATACTGATCTGACAACGGAAGGCCGCAACCATAACAAAGCCTTGCACATAACCATGGAATGTAAAGGTGCTGTCCTTTCCCATGTGCTGGTAGACACGGGGTCATCCCTCAATGTCTTACCTAAAAAGGCCCTGGTGAAGCTAGAATATGACGGATTGGCGTTGAGACCCAGCAACCTGGTGGTGAGAGCCTTCGATGGTTCAAAGAGATCGGTTCTGGGAGAGATTGAGTTGCCCATAACGATTGGCCCGCAGACCTTCAAAACTACCTTCTACGTGATGGATATACAGCCTGCCTACAGCTGTTTGTTGGGTAGGCCATGGATTCACGCCGCTGGCGCCGTGACCTCTACCCTTCACCAGAAGTTAAAATATGAGTGGGAGGGTCAAATCGTTACAATCTGTGGAGAAGAGGACATTTTTGTCAGCCACCTGGCTACCTATAAGTACATTGAAATGGACGGGGAGATCCATGAAACAATGAGCCAGGGGTTTGAAGCCTTGAATGTGAATGAAACATCTGCTGCGCCTGGTACTTCAATATCATCGTACCAACAAGCCCGGAAGGTTGTTGAGGGAGGAAACGCCCAAGGCTGGGGCAAACTGCTATCGGTGGAGAAGAAAGAGGATAGATTTGGGTTGGGTTACAGACCAACTCAACAAGATCAAACAGCGGCTGCAAAGGAGCCCAACTTTGTGAGTGGGGGGATGCTCACCCCTGATGCTGTCAACTGTTTGGAAGACGAGCTGGAAGAAGAACGCAACCTGGAAAGCTGGATTCGTCCAAAGATCCCGGGGAGCAGTATCTCGAACTGGTCTTCCCAGGAAATTATAAGAGTTACTCATGCAGAGTAATTATTATTTCCTGTATTTTTATAGCATGCATCAAAGTCTTGCATCTTGCCCAAGATGACAAGACTCATTTTGTAACCGGGCCATCTGTACCTTTTTGTGCAAACAAGATTAATCAATGAAATATCAGACATATTTTTGCAAATGAGTCTTTTTCTTTTTCGCTCACTGTTTTTCCATTTTTCTTTTTGTACAAAAAATAAATGGCAGTGTTTTCAAAATGACAACTTTATTTCACTTTTCTAAAACAAGATTAAAATCAAATCACTAAAATGAACAAACTAAACCCTTGCAGAGAGTGCCCTCCAGACTGCACCGACAACAGCACGGCTATGACTTCGTATGACTTTGGCAATCCAATCAATCAAGCCAGTGAAGGGGTTGAAGAAGAGTATGAGCTTCCTGAAGAGCTAGCCAGGTTGTTAAGACAAGAGGAAAAGGTTATTACTCCTCACCAGGAGGAGGTTGAAGTGATCAATCTTGGTACAGATGAAGACGTGAAAGAGGTTAAAATCGGGGCCTGCCTGCAAGACTCAGTGAAGAGACAACTGATTGACCTGCTTCAAGAGTATGTGGATGTGTTTGCTTGGTCTTACCAAGATATGCCAGGGTTGGATACCGACATTGTCGTGCACAAGCTGCCTTTGAGAGAAGAATGCCCGCCAGTTAAACAGAAACTACGCCGTACTCGTCCAGACATGGCAATGAAAATCAAGGAAGAGGTACAAAAGCAGTGGGACGCCGGGTTCCTTGCTGTAACTAGCTATCCGCCGTGGGTTGCTAATATAGTACCTGTGCCTAAGAAAGACGGCAAAGTAAGAATGTGTGTTGACTACCGGGATCTGAACAGAGCCAGCCCGAAAGATGATTTCCCATTACCTCACATTGATGTATTGGTGGATAATACGGCTCAGTTCTCGGTATTCTCCTTCATGGATGGATTTTCAGGCTACAACCAGATCAAGATGTCACCTGAAGACATGGAGAAGACAACCTTCATCACACCCTGGGGCATGTTCTGTTACAAGGTGATGCCATTCGGACTGAAGAATGCTGGTGCCACATATCAACGGGCTATGGTGACATTATTCCACGATATGATCCATAAGGAAATCGAATGCTATGTGGATGACATGATTGCCAAGTCCCTCACAGAAGAAGACCACCTGGTAAACCTGCTGAAATTATTCAAGCGTCTGAGGAAGTACCAACTGAAGTTGAACCCCAACAAGTGTACATTCGGGGTGCGATCCGGTAAGTTGCTGGGATTTATTGTAAGCGAGAAAGGGATTGAGGTTGACCCTGATAAAGTCAAAGCCATCCAAGAGATGCCTGCACCGAAGACAGAAAAAGAAGTTCGAGGGTTCTTAGGTCGATTGAACTACATCTCACGGTTCATATCTCACCTTACAGCAACCTGTGAACCCTTGTTCAAACTGCTGAGAAAAGAACAGATGGTCAGGTGGAACGAAGACTGCCAGAAGGCTTTTGACAAGATCAAAGAGTACTTACAAGAGCCTCCAATCCTTATGCCTCCAGTGGAAGGAAGACCTCTGATCATGTACTTGACAGTATTAGAAGAGTCAATGGGGTGTGTGTTGGGCCAGCATGACGAGTCTGGTCGAAAAGAGTATGCAATATACTACCTAAGCAAAAAGTTTACCGACTGTGAACAACGTTATTCACTGCTCGAGAAAACTTGCTGTGCTTTAGCGTGGGCTGCTCGCCGACTGAGACAGTATATGTTGACCCACACTACTTTGTTGATCTCAAAAATGGATCCAGTCAAGTACATATTTGAGAAGCCAGCTCTTACCGGACGGGTTGCAAGATGGCAGATGATCCTTACAGAATATGACATCCAATACACATCTCAGAAAGCCATCAAGGGCAGTGTATTGTCTGAATATCTTGCTGAGCAACCTATTGATGATTACCAGCCTATGAGATTTGACTTCCCTGATGAAGACATCATGTTCATAAAAGCAAAAGATCATGAAGAGCCTGTTCACACTGAAGGGCCCGACCCGGAAGAAGAATGGACTATGATGTTTGATGGGGCTGTCAACATGAATGGTCGTGGTGTTGGTGCAGTGCTCATTACACCTAAAGGAGTTCACATGCCTTTCTCGGCAAAACTCACTTTCAACTGCACTAACAACGAAGCTGAATACGAAGCTTGCATTATGGGTCTTGAGGAAGCCATTGACCTCAGGATCAAGACATTGACCGTATTCGGAGATTCAGCTCTAGTAATCAATCAAACCAACGGCAAATGGTACACACACCAGGATCATCTGATACCTTACAGGGATTATACAAGGAGGTTATTGACTTTCTTCACAACAGTCAAGCTTGAGTATATCCCTCGGGATGAGAATCAGTTTGCAGATGCTCTTGCTACCATTTCATCCATGATCAAAGTTCAAGCTGCCAACTTTGTACCTCAGATTTCAGTGTCCAGACTCGACAGACCAGCATATGTATTTGCAGCAGATGTTGTCAAAGATGATAAGCCTTGGTTCCATGACATTAAGTGCTTCTTGGAGGATCAAACATACCCACCTGGGGCATCTTCCAATGATAAGAAGACTTTGAGAAGGCTTGCTGGTAGTTTCTTCCTGAACACTGATGGGTCTTTATACAAAAGGAACTTTGATATGGTACTCCTCAGATGTGTTGATAAGACGGAAGCGGAGTTGTTAATGCATGAAGTGCATGAGGGATCCTTTGGTACCCATGCTGGAGGGCATGCCATGGCTAAAAAGTTGCTAAGATCAGGCTATTACTGGATCGCAATGGATGCGGACTGTTGTGCCTACGCCAGAAAATGCCATAAATGCCAGATCTATGCAGATAAGGTGCATGTGCCTCCCAATCCTTTGAACATAATGTCTTCACCTTGGCCCTTTGCCATGTGGGGCATTGATATGATTGGCAAGATCGAGCCAACTGCTGCAAACGGCCACAGATTCATCCTGGTCGCCATCGACTATTTCACCAAGTGGGTTGAAGCAGCCTCATATGCAAACGTCACAAGACAAGTGGTGGCCAGATTTCTGAAAAGAGATATCATCTGTCGGTACGGAGTTCCCGAGCGAATCATTACTGATAATGGTTCCAATCTAAACAACAAAATGATGGCAGAGCTGTGTCGGGACTTCAAGATCCAACATCACAATTCTTCTCCTTACAGGCCAAAGATGAATGGCGCTGTTGAGGCAGCAAATAAGAATATCAAGAAGATTGTGCAGAAGATGGTAGTCACCTACAAAGACTGGCATGAAATGCTACCGTTTGCCTTGCATGGGTACCGCACGTCAATCAGGACATCCACTGGGGCAACACCGTATCAACTTGTGTATGGTATGGAAGCAGTCCTACCAGTTGAAGTTGAATTACCCTCCTTACGAGTATTGATGGATGTTAAACTGAGTGAAGCAGAGTGGGTCATGTCCCGATACGAACAACTGAGTCTGATTGAAGAGAAAAGATTGGCTGCAATCTGTCATGGGCAGTTATATCAGAAGAGAATGAAGAAGGCCTTCGATCAGAAAGTCAGGCACCGAGAGTACCAAGTAGGAGATCTTGTGTTGAAGAGAATCCTCCCTCCTCATACAGACCATAGGGGCAAGTGGACTCCGAACTATGAAGGACCATTTGTGGTAAGGAAAGATTTCTCTGGTGGAGCACTGATGCTCAGCACCATGGATGGCGAAGATTTCCCATCCCCTGTGAATTCAGATGCAGTGAAAAAATACTTCGCGTAAAACGACCCGCTGGACATAAAAACAGAATGTAAGTCCAGGCAAAAATAGGGCATCCCGGCGAGTCAAAAACAGAATAAAAGACTCGGGCAAAAGTAAGGGAAAATAAAGAAAAAAGTACACCCGCTGAGTTGAAAAGCCGCATTGGACAGCTCAGGCAAAAATGGGTATCCCGATGGATCGAAAACCCGAAAGGGCGATCCATGCAAAATAAGGGGATAAGCGAACAACTGCATTCTGAGTTCGTCTGTATCGTCTGCAACTTGGTAAACTTCGAAAGGATCAAGCTTCAATCAGAATCTACCTTCTTCAGAAAGCAAGATGAGAAGAGCGTCAAAAGTCATACGGGTCATAGTGAAGAGGAAGCTCCTTAAAGCGTCATCAACATTGCCAGCATTTCGTTTCTCAATTTGTAACAATCTCCTCCTTTCAGGAGATATGTTTCTTTGACTGTATCACGCCAATTCAGGGCATATGAATTAATAAAATCAGATTTTCAGTCATGTCTCGCCTTGTACATTTTTATTTTGTAAAAAGATGATTGATGTCTTAAAGAAAAACGATTGCACAAGAATACAGATGTTTATCTTCAAATAAAAACATGCTTGCAGGAAATATGCTTACTCTCAGAAGTATTTAAACTCCTATGACGGAATCCAGTAAAGGATACCTCGGGATTATTTTGTGCGTTTCTCTATCTTTTTCAGGATTTGCAGGTATCCAGAATGCAACTCGGGGCATGTAAGCCTCATCCCAGCAAACTGGCAAATCAACACTCAATTGTGGCACCCGAGGTGCTTTCTCCCCAGCTGAGTTGCCTCTCATGATCTCCCCAGCTGAGTTGCCTTTTATTATCTATCCCCATCAGAATTGCCAGGCATCGCAAAAGGCACATATATCCCCGGCTGAGTTCAGGATCCCCTTCAACAGAATCCCTAAGGAGGTCTCTCAATGATCTCTCTTTCTCCCCAGCCGAGTTGCCATCTCGCCCTCAGCCGAGTATAAGAGTCAGGGAATCATCTCCCTACAGAGTTCCAGCCTCTATCCAGAAGAGCAGTGCATGAAGATCACAACAGAGTGAAGAAAGATTCTACCAGCCCCAGCTGGGTCTCTCATTCATAAGGATAGTTCTATCAATGACCCATATTCCCAAGCAGATACATCTCATCAGATCTACCGATGATCTCATCCCCAGCTGGGACGTCTATTTCAAACAGATCGGTCAAAGATCTTCGCAGCAACGGGACCCGGATCCCGGTGTGGTATCTTTGCAATCATAGCATTCGCATCATATTCACCCACAAAGCGTGGCATTCCGTCTAACACGGAGCATTACGGCAAAAATCCAACATATAGCATAATCATAAGCCATGTTTCAAACCAACACTTGTGAATAATCACAGTTCATCAACATACAGAAGAAAATCCCCACCAGAGTCCCCAGCAAAAACAGCTGCCTCTCAATCAAACACCAGTATATACTCATTTTGACACCCGTCCGTGCCATCCTTCCCCAGTAAAGTCGCCTGAACACTCCTTGCAAACAACACCAACCGTATTACAGATGCGTCCTGACACCCGTCCGTGTCATACCCCAGCAGAAAGCCAAAGACGTCCTCTTTGCACTCACATATACATATACACACTTTCTCGGCACCCGTCCATGTCATATCCCCAGCACAATCACCTACACTTGGTATATCAGATATTTGTTCATATTATACTTTTCTTTCTCGACACTCGTCCGTGTCACTCTCCCCAGCAGTTAAACACTCATCTATACATCACTCATACTTACTACTCATACTCATACTTATACAGATACTCGTCCGTATCTCATAAACACCGTTTATATCCCCAAAGATTCGGCATCAGTCCTTGTTCTTTGTTAACCAGTTGGTACTCGTCCGTACCATCATCTCTGAACATGCGTCAAGAGTTTGTTTCTACATGATACCCGTCCGTATCATAGTCTTAAGGATGCTCGTCCGCATCTTTAATCCATACACTGTGTCAAACACTTTTGTCCTCTTGAAAGGAGATACTCGTCTGTGTCTGCTTTTCCCCAGAAGAGTCCTCTCAGATTCAACGCTCGTCCGTGTTCTCTGTTAACCAGTTGATACTCGTCCGTATCATCATCTCTGAACATGCGTCAAGAGTTTGTTTCTACATGATACCCGTCCGTATCATAGTCTTAAGGATGCTCGTTCGCATCTTTAATCTATACACAATACCAAACACTTATACTTTCTTTTCTTGGTTGTAAACTCTCGTCCGTGTTTACTCTCCCCAGTAGATCGCCAACAAAGCAAATCTTCCTTTTTATTCTGACACTCGTCCTGTGTCATGATAAACCCTGAGAGCAGCCGTACCCTGCTAGGTGGTCGTCCTCCACCTCCTGATGGTCGTCCTCCATCATGCTCATCCGATGGCCGTCCCCATCGTTGATTTAGCAGCCGTCCCCTGCTAGGTGGTCGTCCTCCACCCTCGATGATCGTCCTTCATCATTTTATCCAATGGCCGTCCCCATTGTTGATTTTGGTTATCTGGCATTCGTCCTATGTCATGAGAAACCCTGAGAGCAGCCGTCCCCTGCTAGGTGGTCGTCCTCCACCTCTTGATGGTCGTCCTCCATCATGCTCGTCCGATGGCCGTCCCCATCGTTGACCTTTTATCCGATGGCCGACCCCATCGTTGATATTTTCGGCAGCCGTACCCTGCCAGGTGGTCGTCCTCCACCTTTGATGGTCGTCCCCATCATAATTCCTTTATTCCCCAACAGAGCAGCCGTCCCCTGCTAGGTGATCGTCCTTCGCCTTTGATGGCCGTACCCCATCATCTGTTTATTTCAGTCATTCTTTAACCCGATGGCCGTCCCCGTCGTGGTCCCTTTTCTTTTTTAACCCGATGGCCGTCCCCATCGTCGGTTACTTTGCTTTGTGAACTTGATGGCCGTCCCCGTCATGTTTCATTTATCCCCAGAAAACTTTACAGCTTTATCTTGATGGCCGTCCCCAACATAATATCTTGTTTTCCCCAGCCAGTCGGCCGTCCCCGTCTTGGCTTTACCTTTTATCCCCAGCATGTCGGCCGTCCCCGTCATTGCTTTACTTCACACACTTTTCCCAGCATGTCGGCCGTCCCCGTCATTGCTCTTTACCCAGCAGTCGTCCTCTGCTCGACGGTCGTCCTCCGTCGCCTACACTTTACAATATACTTTATTTTCCTTTTACAACCTATATCCCTTTTCTTCTTCATTCTGTGAGTGCAAATTTTGGACTGTCTTTGGTATTCAACCACAAGTTATCTTGTTTGCCTGTTAAGCCATAGCTTACATCCTGCACAGCTAACTCATGTTTGAATAGGGGCAGCTGTAAACACCCCAAATTTGCCCTCACCCATTCACACCATGGCTTGTGATCATCTCATATGCATAAACACAATCATATCATCTCATATCTCATTTTTGATTCACTGCATAGATTCAAAGTCATCTGCACCTAGGGTTTGTGATCTGAGCAATCCAAGGGCATCTTGAGCCACTCCAAAGGCAACCAATCACTTCAAAGGGGTCCATGTGTGTTCTTATACCATATTACATCCTCTCAAAGTCAAAAATGCAAAAGAATCACAAGAACTGGGATTGGTGTGGAAGCAGAGCCAGGATAGACTACACAGTTGACCTAAAATTAGGGTTTTGGTTTCAGAGGCCATAACTCCAAATTTTTTGGTCATTCTTGTTTCCATTGGTCTCTATATGGTATAGGGAGTATGCATATCAATTTTCATGAAGAAATTCCATGGGGAAGTCATCTGATCAAGGGTTGACTTTCTGGACAAGTCAGTGCAAAATCGGGGCATCTGAGGCCCCCAATGACCCAACCAATGGGTGATCTTCATCATTTTGAGTGTATATGATCTTTATTTGATCATGGAAGAAGGTTGAAGTTCACAAAAATCAAGAATTTGGAGTTTTTGCAAGTGTTGACTTTTTGGGCATAGTTGACTTTTCAAGAATGCTTCATTTTAGGTCATTCTTCAAGCCTTGATTCTTGATCCAAAAATGCTTCAAATGGAAAAACTTTGGTCATGAAAGTTGTAGAATACATTTTTCCCTTTTCAAAAAGTACAAGAACATGATCAAATTCTTCTTGGATCAAAAGTTATGGTGTGACAAAGTTGGCAAAAATCATTGATTTTCAAGATGTGCACCAAATGGAAAGTTTGCAAAATCATGAACCAAGGCCATTTGTAACTTCTAGTTCACTTCAAACCAATGTACAAACATCACATAAGTCCTAAAGGTCAGAATTGAACCAAGAATTTTCATGTTTCATGGCTTGTGGAATGAAAAAGTCACATGTGAACCAAAGAGCAACAACTTGCAAAACTCATGATCACACCTCACCAACTTGATGTCTTGGATGCTGAACCAGCCCTAGCTTCTCTCCATGCCATGCTGCGCCAGTCCATGTACTTGTGCTAGCCTAGAACCAAGCCCATGATTTCCTTACACCAAAGTTGACATTTTGCAAAAGTGACCTTACCAATCAATAAAGCACGTGTCATGTCATCTGACCAATGAGAGAGGTTTATGTGGACAAAGAGCAAGACATTTCATACATGAAGCCAAGCTGAAACATACCACAACATCACATACACAAAAACACTCCATTTTGCATTTCTCATCGAAACTCTCTGCCCAGCTCACAAACACTCAAGCAAACTTCACACATCAACTCACCATGCCTCATTGAGTAGAAACCAACAAAGAACCAGGCCTGAAACAAGCCATAACATCACTTCACCATTTTCACCCCAACTGGCAGTTTCTTTCGAAACTCACTCCACAGTTCATAAACATCCAAACAAACTCCACAAACCTTCTCCACTCATCATCTGGACCACAAACAACCCATTACCATTGCCAGAAACAGCCTGAATCACCATTGCCATTTTCAACTGAGCTTGAGCAGAAGCTGTCCAAACTCACCAACCAGCCAATATAAATTTCTCTCAAGCATTCAAGCATCATCAAGAGGTCATAAGGAGTGGATTTCACCAAAGGAGGAGGTCAGAAAGTTGTTGGAGTGAAAGCTTCGAATCTCAGGTAGCTCAAGAACTTTTTTTCCAGAAATGGATTTTTAAGTTCTAAACTTGTTCTCCATGCCTTACTGATTATCCTGGTGCTTTTAGTTTTGAAAATGGTGATGAAATGAGAATTTAATTGTTGTCTGAAACTCTGTGACCTAAGAAATGTTTTGCTTCGATTCAGCCATTCCAGGAAGAATAAATTTGTTTTGATTTGGGGTTTTGGTTCGTGAGTGAGTGGGAATCATTTCCATGTTTTTAGATTTCGTTTTAGTTAGGTTTTGAGAGTTTTAGGGATTTTCAGGTGGGCTTCCCACCGGAGAAGACGACCGAAGGTCTTCTCCGGCCACCTGAAAATCATTAGGGCATAATCCTGTAATTAATTGTCATTTGAATTTGGGCCGTAGGATCAGTTGACTCCATTGACCTCCCGCGCGTGTGAATGGCTCAGATCAAGTCATTATGCCCTAATCCACTTAATTAGTTTTAATTAATTATAATTAAATTAATTTATCCAGAGTGAATCTAGACCCTCCATTCACGCGCGCAGTCCACCCTTTTGAATCCAGAATCAATCTCAGCCATCCTTTCTGTTGACTTCATTTAAAATTTCATTTATTTTCATTTCTTTTTCATTTAACTTGCATAATTTATTAAAAATAGCAAAACTTGTCTAAAAATTATGAAATTTTTTATCCTGAATTTCATTAATTTTTATGACACAAAAATATTTTTATTTTTATTTTTAGCATTTAAAAAGCATTTTTAAATATTTAAAAGACTATTTTTAATTGATTGATGGAAATTAATTTATTAAAAATACTTTTAAGTATCTAAAAATCACCAAAAAATTCATGAATTGTTCTAGGACATTTAGAAACATTGTCCAACCTTCAAACCAAATTTCTTTTTGGATCTTGATGCATTTTGAGAATTTTTCTTTGAATTAAAATCATTTTTTGTGCATTATTTTGATCCTAAGTTCAAAAAATCATTTCTGCCTATCCATGAAGAGTTGGACATTGATTTTTTTTGCATTGCATTGTGTTTAGCATGTAGTTTTTGAGATTAAATGGCCATGACTTGATTCCTCATTTTCAATTTGTTTGGCATTTCTTTTGTTTAGGAATCCTAAAAACCCTAGAAACTTGTAAAAATCATAAATTGAACTTGGTTAGGAGTTGAGACCTCTCCTTTGGGCTTTGGTTTAGTATAGGATTAGGGGTCCTTTGGGTGGCATTTTCAATTTTTTATCTTAGGGTTTGCTTCTGATTTTGACTTTTGTTTGATGTTTGGTTCATAAACCCTAATTTGGGCTTCCATATGCATCCATCTTGCATTCTCTTGCATACCATGTCTTGCCATGACATTTCAAGCATCCATGTGATTCATTTGACATCATAAGACATATTGCAAGCATGTTTGATCATTGCATCTTGTATTTGCCATGTTGTATGTCATATGCACTTCATAACTTTTCATGTATGTTCATGGTTCCTAACTTGCTTCATTTGCATTCATGAACTTGTATGATCATTTCCATGTGTTGCCTCATGCTTGTATCACTTCATAGCATCATTATCATCATCAACATGCTTCTGGTTTTGTTGCTCATCATGTCATTTCATTTCATTTTTGCATTGCATTGCATTTATTTCTAACATTTCAGGTGGTAAGTAAATTTGAGAAGTGAATTTGCCTTCACTTCTCACAACTTTTCTTTTCATCTCTCTTGCATCCATTGCTGCATTTTTGTTTGTGTTTGAGTTTGAGCTTGCTCATTCTTCTTCTTCCCACTTTCTTTCCTCAAGTGACTTGACTTCTTGAATGAAGCAAGTTACTTTGCTTCTCCTGATCCTTTCATCTGCTTCCTGGTGGTTCCATTGAAGATTGTTCTTGAAAACCTCACAAACCTTAGGAACAACCAAGCATGACAATGATTAGGGTTTTGATTAGTCTCCCCTCTTAGTTTTACCTTTGTGTCTCTTTTGAGTCTTCTCTTCTCACCTCATAATCAGGGACTAAACCCTAAAGGCTTTAAGGCTTTGTGATTAAGCTTATGCCTGCATCCTTCTCTTAGGATGGAGTGTATAACTTTAATCCTAAGTGTTAAACCCTTAATGTGTTTAAATCTCTTAATCAATTCACTTAATAAGTATCAAGACATCACACTTGTAACTTGGGCCTTGCATTAGGGTTCTAATTCTTCCTTAAATGGTTAAGAAGGACTAACCCTAGTGTTAATGGACAAGTCCCCCTCAAGTTGTCTTACAAACCATAAAAAACACTTCATCATCATACCATTAATTAAAATCCACTTAATCAAAGGCTTGTTTTGTCATGAGTTTAATCCCTAATCACGGATTAAGTTGGGGAGCTTTCCTCAGCTTAAACATTCTCATCTATTATCCTTCTATTAGGATGGTGTAATGAGTCTGTTTAATCCCTGATTATGGCTTAACCTCATTACTCAACACTAAACAAAAACACCTAAATAATCACAAGTAGGTTAATGATCTTAATCCTGCATCATGGTGATTAAGTGTGAGAAGCTGACTTCACACTTAAGGTATTCTCATTACCCCTAATCAGAGGGAAGATGTGATGAGTTTACTAAATCCATTGGTTTAGACTTAAGCTCATTAATTTATGCAAAAACACCCAAAAACACCTAAATAATCACAAGTAGGTTAATGATCTTAATCCTGCATCATGGTGATTAAGTGTGAGAAGCTGACTTCACACTTAAGGTATTCTCATTACCCCTAATCAGAGGGAAGATGTGATGAGTTTACTAAATCCATTGGTTTAGGCTTAAGCTCATTAACTTATGATAAATCTTCAAAAGCAATAAAAGACTGAAAATACAAAAACAAACAATAATCGTCTCCTTCGGGATTCTTTTCTTATCACCTTCACTCACAAGCGAGAACTTGCTTCTTCCGTCTAATGCAAGACAGTTAGCACCTGAGCCAGACAGGTCATACACTTGAGCATAGACACGTAAGCAGTTCACAAGTCAATTCATCTTTCAGTCTCTTTGGGTCGAACTACGGTGTTCTGACTTCCTCATTGCACGCGAGGATACGTAGGCATAACTTAAAGGTTATCGAACAAAAGTCTCTGTACATTCCCCCTCCTTTCAGCATTATTCTTAGCCTCATGATCTTGAGCATCTCACTCCTTTCTTACACTGACACTTTCATACTGCACATCACATTTCTTTTACACTGACACTTGTACATTCTTTTCCAGCTATTTTATACACAAATTGCACTGACACTACCCCTTTAAAACACAAATCTTTTAAGCGTGGATCCCGTCGAGTACGGCGGACAATCTGGGTGCTAATACCTTCCCAGGTTGTAACCAACCCCCTTTCTCAGTCTCTCTGGTTCGCAAACTGTCTTATCCATATCTTTCTAGGCCTATGCAGCATTGCCTTTCCTCTGGGATAAAAATGCCTAGCTGGCGACTCTATTCATTCTCCAGTGAGTTCACGGCTGTGTGTTCCCACTGTTCCCTTTCGCCGACCGTTCGCGTCCGTACCCCTTTTGACCCGGTGTCATTTGGCGGGAGCGACACTCATCACTCCAGTTATCTGGAAGCTTTGATGCTTGATGGACGATAGAAGAACTCAACCTGGCCTTCTGGCGTAACCTCGAGTATTCCTTCGTCAATCAGGTCTTGAATCTTATTCTTCAATGCCCAACAGTTATTAGTGTCGTGTCCAGGACAGTCGGAGTGATACATACACCTTGCCTTGGGATTATAGCGAGGAGAGGAGGTATTAGGATTTTTAGGAGAATTTTCCAAGGAAATCAACTTCATCTCCAACAGGCATTGCAAAACTTGTGACATTGGTGTGCTGAACCGGATGAGCTGTCTTCTACATTACTTGTATAGAAGTGGATTAACCTTACAAGGCCTTCTTTCTTCCATTGAAGGATGATCAGTAGAAGCATGTCTCTTTCCTTCTCTTATCCTTACTTTCCTTTCAGCCAAGTCAGCTTGTTTCAACGGAGGTTGACTGATGATTAGATTCTCAACTCCGTTATGTCAAAGCTTATTGACAAAGTTTCTCAGCTCTTCTTGCCCCTGGGCCAAACTCTGGATAAGAGCCATTTGGCCATTCATCTAGATCCTCATCTCTACCATCTCATCTTGTAGTTGTTTCAGCCGATCATCCCTGTTGTCCTCAGGATTCTTCTTCTTCATGTCCTTAGAGAGAAGTGCTTTCAACTCTTCTTGCCCCTTGGATAAATTCAGAATCACTTCCTGAAATTGAGCATTCTGAGTTTGAAGATCTTTGACAGATTGTTCGAGAGCCATTTCTGCTGAAATAAACAGCGAGAAGATAAAATACATGTTCATAAGAAACCTGTGATGCAATGACATGGTATCTAAATGCATATGCAATGTTTTCAAGGACCGCAGGATTTAAATTTGTTTAAACAACCAGAAAGTAAACTTTTATTAGTAATCAATAAAATTGTTTGCCCCTTGGGCTTACAATAAAAAATGAAATGAATACAAAGATGGGGTGTTAAGCCTCCCATGGACGTTTCCTCTTTGTGTTGAGGTATGAGTTGATATTCCGCTCCTCGTGAAGTTGCTTTGTCAGATCCAGGATTCTTTCTTGACTAGCTTTGAAATGAGTCTCAAAAGTATCCCTTTGCTCCTTCAACTGGATCCAGGACCTTCGTAACTCCTCCATGTCTGTGGGCATGTCTGGATGAAGAATGATGTAAGAAGTATCTCCTTCAGCAACAGGCTCCATGGTAACTGGCAGGATAGCAGGATATGGATTCATAAGAATCTGAGCACGTGCTCGTACCCATCTGAGATAAGGTTCCATAGGAATAGTGTACTTTGGTTCCAGAGTCTTGCTGTCAACCTTGTTCACCTTACCCCAAGCTCGTATGAATCTTTGATGGTAACCTTGCAGATCGTTGTCGTAGTCGAACACAATACCCTAAATAAGCATGTCATGAGGACCATCACTCTGAGCATAACAAAACTGACGTAGAGCTAAAGAAGGGTTGTAGGTAATTCCCCCTCTTATGCCAAGGAGTGGCACATTAGGGAACTCCCCACAACGGTCAATGATAGTAACATTCTCCATAGATCGAGAGCACCAATGAATGTCTGAATGAGAAAGTGACATAATCCTCTTAGACCACCTTAACCCTTGTTCATTCTTCATCACTGATCGAGGAAGGTGAGAAATAAAACACCTAGACAATAGAGGTATACAACACATCAGAGTTCCTCGTGCCTTCGTAGTACGGGTATGAAGAGAATGTAAGATGTCTCCAAGTAATGTAGGCAGTGGATTACAAGTCAGGAATATGTTGATGGCGTGTACGTCTATGAACTGGTCTAGATTAGGGAACAACACTAAGCCATAGATCAATAAGGCCAAGATCCCCTCAAAAACATCATAACTCATATCCTTCAGGAACACTTGAGCTTTCTCCATCAATACCTTAGCAAGAATACCCTTAACTCCACTTCTCGTTTCTAGGACAATGTCAAATTTCTTCAAATGTAAGGCTGCTGTAATAACTTCAGGTTTAGGCTCTTTTTCCGAGCCTGTGAAAGGTCTCTGATCAAGGATAGGTATACCTAGTAGCTTGGAGAACTCTTCCATTGTAGGAACCAACTGATAGTCGGGGAATGTGAAGCAATGATGTTTAGGGTCAAAGAACTAAAACATGACACTTATCATGTCTTCATTGAACCCTGAAGTGACTAGATCCAGTAGGTGACCATGCCTCTTGATGAATTGGGAGTTTTCAGAAACTTGAGAAACCAATCCCTTAAGCTTAGGAGGTATACCTACAAAGTTGATCCGGATAGTATTCCTACGAGCAGAAGCCATGACCTGCAACAAAGAACAAAGATAAATCCTTTGGTCCTTGAAATGGTTAGTGAAAATGCTATGCTTATGATGTCATGATGTTATGTTCAATCACAAACATGTGGCACACACAAACAAGTCACGCCATATCCCTAGGTTTGAAGGCTTGCATGAGGTTTAAAGGTAAGTACCCTCCCCTGAAGTTTAGTTGGTTCATCCTTCCTACAAAAGTAACCAGGTTCTAAGGGATCTCAATATCATTGATCCTTCCCAAGGGTGGTTGTTCAGTAGGCAACTTACTTGCCAACCAAAACCCTCCAAGTTTAAGATCTCAATGAGTGTAGCATCGAGTATCAACCAACTTCAATCTTCACCAAAGCTGACTATCTCACTACTTTATAAAGGCCAAGATGGGATGACTAGGGTTCTAAAAGTCAGTTAGTGTATTGACAACATATGGCAGCCTCATATTATCCTCAACTTACTTAAGGAACATAAGCACCAACCAAGAAGTCACACTAACTATGGCCACCAGATCAACCATATCGGTATACGCCGTACAATTTCCTTGGTCTATTGCCATTTACCTTAGGTACACTAGATCCAGGTTAGGATCTTTCACACATAAAGCCCAGCAGATAAGTATAAAGCAAACAAGACAAACAATTTTAAAGTGATCTAATTCCTAAGGATACCCCTCTTTTACTTAGTAACTCCCCAGCAGAGTCGCCAGTTCTGTAACACGGTGGGAGAACTGACTTTTAGTCATGTTGCGGATAGCAAAAGTCGCCCCCGACTTTTATTTTATCCAAGTGGAAAGGACATAAAAGAACAGGAAAGACCTTAAAGATTTTGAGTTCGGGGGGTACGTTATATAAAGGGAAGGTGTTAGCACCCTTTATATCCATGGTTATCCATGGGCTCTTAGTTACTTAGCTCACTTTGAATTGTTTTGAGAATGTGTAATGTGTGAGTAGAAACTTTCTAAGTACTTTGTAATGATCCTCGTATGGATGTATACAAAGACTTGTTTTTGAAAACTTATTTGAAAAGTGAAGTGTAAAATGTATTTTGAAATGTGTGAGCAAGTAATTAAGAGGAACCTACCCTATATTAGGTCTTTACTGTTCTTATGTTCTTTCAATGGTAAGACTATCCCTATTATTAAGGAATAGGTAGTCATTACCTTGGATGTGATTAAGGGACATGTGTAGGGACATTTGAATATAGGCAACTGCAAGGTGTCTTTAGCAATTCGTAGGGACTTATCATCTTTTATTCGAAGGGACAAGATCATTTATCGTAGGCAACCTCGAAGGGACTTGATCTTATAGAATGAAGGGACTTGATGATATTTATGAAAGGGACTTGCTTAAGACACCCTACTTGACCTTTTGAAATAGGCAACTGAGAGGCAACCCTAGAAAGTGCAAGATGACGATCAAAGATCGACTTACGTGTGTGCGTGTTCATGTTTAAATATTTATCTTTTTAAATTAGTTATTCTAAGTCAATTTTAATTACAATTATGTTATCCACACCCTAAATTACTAACCACACAATTTATATTAAGAAATAAAAAGCGAAAAGAAAATTCTAAACTATTACAAGTCTTATGGGCAGATACAAATATAATCGGATAAAAATAAATAATAAGAATAATAAAGTAAATATATTAATAAAGTAAGAATAAGTAATAATAATAAATAAAGCAATAATAATAAGAGAATAAAATAATAATGAAGAAATAATAAGAAGTTAGAATCTTAAAAGAAGTTATTTTAAGTTATATAGGTTAGATTTTTAGATATTATCAGAAAAAATACAAATTCAAATGATTTAGTAATAATAATAATAAAAGCATAATATGTTAAAAATTTATTAATATACAAATTATAAAATAAAAATAGTAAATAACCTATTAAGAAAAATATGATATAATTAATAATTAGTAGTTAATTAAAATATGATGGATTTATTATATACAAAATTATCAATTTATCATTTATTTGTTATTAAGCTTTTTTTTTTAATTTTTATTTAGAAAAAGGTTTATCCTAATTAACTAATAAAACTTATGAAAATAAACAAAACAAAAAAAACAAACCTGCAGGAGCCTGGGGTCGAACCCAGGTCTCCAATATTCCACACAAACTTCTTGCCACTGGACCAGCGTGCGCCTGGTGATATTGAATAGCTTCATATTATTATATTTTCAACCTGCAAAATAAATGGATTAAAAGCAAAAAAAACGTCCCAGCCAAGGATCGAACCCAAGTTTTATGCCTTAACACGAGTATGCACAACCAACTGAGCCAAGCAGTCAGTCTGAAACAATAATGAAACGAATTCATAATAAAATAAATACAAATTAAAAAAAAACAGTTTTCGCGCCACCCTTCTTCTTCTTCCTCTGGATTCGCAGGTTTACCTGCGAATTCTCTTGCGAATTCTTTTGCGAATTTTTCTGCGAATTTTTTATATTAAGAACCTGCGAAAATCGTATCATTCATAATATGTAAAATTTCATCAAATTAAATACATAAGCATGATCCTTGTAACGTATACAGTCCAACCATGGGCTTCAAATACATATATATGACCTGAATAAAGAACCCTCAAAATCAAGTTAAAACCCTAACAATGGCATTCAACGATTCTGGCCATAAAACTTCAAGAACTCGTGCAGAAACGATCTAAGCATTACCACAAACAACAATATTAGATCAAAATTTGTTAATAATGTGCAAATTAATGAAATCGAAAACAAGAGTTCAAGAACATTGTTTGATTCGGTTTGGGCAATTGGACGCGTTTTAGATGATGTAAATGATGCAATGATGTTCAATGATCACCAAGAAATACTTTGCCGCCCTTAAATCACCTGAAAAACAACAAAACTCAAGAATCCAAATTTGACTTTTTCTTTGATTTTTTGAAATTTGAAAGTTGTCTTTGGTTGCTCAAAATTCCTCCCCTTGTCTATTGGTCATGTTATTCTTATGTAGTAGAGTCATATTAGGTCAAAAAACATATAACTTTTGTGGGCTTTTGGATGACTTGAATTAGAAGAAATCTTCTTGCCAAATTAGTCAAAAAATCAAATATTTTCATGCTATTATGCCTTAGCACGAATTTGGATAGCATCAAATCAATTTAAATGGTCTTTAAGAGTTTCTAGAAGAAGAATCACTTTTAAATATTGAATTTTCATATTTTATTTTGATTTAAATTGATTTTTAATGAATAAAATCAAAATAAATATAAAATAAATTATAAAAATCTAAATAAATGATAATTGGGTCGTGCATTATGTCATGGTAAATATTGGATCACAAAATTGCAAGGCCATTTGGAGAAATTTGGTTTTAAGGCCCTATTTGCTTCATAAACCTCCCAAAAATTTCTCAACTTTGCAAAGGCACAAATCCCTCAATTTTAAGGCTATGAAGGTGTTCTTGGACATTCTGGAAAGCTTAGAGAGTCCTATAACCAACCTCTTTGGTTTCATGTCCATATCCTTTACCATTTTCAAGTTATGCCCTTTGGAAGATGTTGACTTTTTGTTGACTTTTAAAATGACCTATAATGTCTTAGCTCATACCTTCCAAATGATGCATTTTTAGGCTTGGCTTGTGAGACACAAAGTTGTAGAGAATTCCATTTCCTTCAAAATGAGGTTTGGATGGAAAATTGTTGATGAAGAATGTGAAAGTTATGGCTGGTCAAAAAGTTCAGTTGACTTTTCCTGTGAGAACCCTAATTTTGAAACTCCTGATTCTTGATGATCTGAAATCTCCTTGATGAATCATGATCAACCCTTGATAAAATGATGAATTTTACTTAATAAACTTGATGTTGGCAAAAAATCATGAAGTTTGACTTTGTTTTGACCACAGTTGACCTCAGTTTGACTTTTTAATTGCTTTGACTGATTTTAGCCTATCTGATCATTTGACTGAGCAAACCTTTTGGGAAAGCCTTGAAACTTATCATAGGGATTCTTGAAGACATATAGGATGTTATGAAGCTCACTTGAAGCCTTGGAAATCCATTTAGCCTGATGAAACTCAAAACCCTAGTTTAGGATGCATTGCTTAAGAGGATGCTTTGTCTGAAGGAATTGTCAAACATTCTGACTAATTATGAACCTTGTGAACCTCTTGAGATACCTTGTGAACCTCTTGGGACACCTTAGTACACAATGTCTGGTCTAGGTGAGGGCAAATTTTGGGGTGCAACAATCCCCAATAGGTTAATTCCCGTAAGAGCAATATCTGAAATGCTTTTCCCCAGCGTAGTTGCCAAAGCCTCCTCATCCTCAGCACAAGTCTACTCAACAGGAGCTTCCTCAGCCGAGAGTCCCATCAGAGTGCCAGATCTCTCATCCTCAGTAAGGTTGAAAGAACTATCTCCCCACAGAGTTTCCATCCTCTCCCCAGAAGAGCAATGCCTGAAACTCTTACACAACAAAGTGACGAAAGTTTCCTTCTACCCAACTGAGTTCTCCTCACGAGTAGATCGACCAATGATTTGTTTCCCCAAGCAGAGTTCTCCTTGCAGTTAGATCTACCAATGATGTGTTCCCCAGCCGGGACATCCCTCCAAGCAGATCAGCCAGAGATCTTTATCCCAGCGGGATCCGAATCCCGGATCGGTTCCTCTTTTGCATAATCATAGCATTTGCATCATATTCACCAAATAAGCGTAGCATTCCGTCTAATATGGAGCATTACGGCAAAAATATCAAACATCTGCATGATCACAAGCCAGATTTGAGCCAGTCACCTGCAAATATCATCAGTACATACCTTGCAAATAAAAGCCAAAGTGTCCCCTTTGCACTCTCAAACACAAATGCATGTTCATATTCATATATACTCTTTTGGACACTCGTCCGTTTCGTCTTATCCCCCGCAGGACGCCAGAATACCTTTTGCACTCTCAAATACAGATACCTATACATACTCTTTTGACACTCGTCCGTGTCATCCTTCCCCAGCATGGTTGCCAGAACACCTTCTGCAAACAAAGGGCTTATTTATAACACACTATTTTTTGACACCCGTCTGTGTCATCCTACCCCCACAAAAATCCAAAACATATCTTTTACAAATTCCTGTTTATATAATACATATTTGACACTCGTCTGTGTCATACATTCCCCAGCAGATCAAACACTCGTTCGTGTCTTGCTCATACTTCACCAACAAACCAAAACTCACTCATACTTATACAGAAGTCTTTGATACTCATCAGTGTCTTGTTTATATATCATTCCTCAGCAGATTCAACACTCGTCCGTGTTCTTTGTTAACCAGTTGATACTCGTCCGTGTCATCATCTCTGAACACGCGTCAGCGTGTGTTTCTACCAATACTCGTCCGTATCATGGTCCTAAGGATGCTCGTCCGCATCTTTAATCTATACACATCGTCAAACACTTATACCTTTTATTCTTAAGTGTAAGCACTCGTTCGTGTTTACCATTCCCCAGTAAGTCACCAACATAACAACTTTCCTCTATCCGACATTCGTCCTATGTCGTGATACTTTCGGCAGCCGTACCCTGCCAGGTGATCGTCCTTCACCTTTGGATGACCGTCCCTTATCCCCTTCCCCAACAGAGCCCCCGTTAGCGGAACCCTTTTCTATCCGACATTCGTCCTATGTCATGATAAAGAGCATCCGTCCCCTGCTAGGTGATCGTCCTTCACCTTGTGATGACCGTCCCTCATCATTTTGTCCGATGGCCGTCCCCATCGTGGATCTTATTATCCAAAATTCGTCCTATGTCGCGATAAGCCCCGAGAGCAGCCGTACCCTTCTAGGTGATCGTCCTTCACCTCTTTGATGATCGTCCTTCATCATGTTTATACGATGGCCATCCCCATCGTTGACCTTTTCTATCCTAAATTCGTCCTATGTCGTGATAAAGAGCAGCTGTCCCCTGCTAGGTGACTGTCCTTCACCTTTGATGACCGTCCCTCATCAACATTTCATTTATTCTTTAAACCGATGGTCGTCCCCATAATTGTTTACTTCACTTTGGAAACCTGATGGCCGTCCCCATCATTACCTTTACTTTAATCCCCAGAGAATCTTGTTTCTTTACCTGATGGCCGTCCCCGTCATGGTCTCTTTATTTCCCCAGCTTGTCGGCCGTCCCCGTCATTGCTTTACTTACCAATTTATCCCCAGCAGTCGTCCTCTGCTCGATGGCCGTCCTCCATCGCCTTCATTTGATAATCATATTGTACTACCTTTTACAATTTATATCCCTTTTCTTCTTCTCCCCAGTGAGTGCAAATTTTGGACTGTCTTTGGTATTCAACCACAAGTTATCTTGTTTGTCTGATAAGCCAAGCGCTTACATCCTGCACAACTAACTCATGTTTGAATAAGGGCAGTTGTAAACACACCAAATTTTCCCTCACTCATATCACACCATGGCTTGTGATCTTTCATTTTTGCATAAGCATAAGCATACCACCTCATATTGCATATTTGTTTCATCTGCATAGTTCAAGTTCATCTACATCTAAGGTTTGTGATCTGAGCAATCCAAGGATCCATCTGAGCCATCCCAAAGGTCTTAAAGCTTTCCAAGAGGGTCCATGTGTGTTCTATCATCATATTATGCTCCTCAAAGTTCATGAAAGTCAAGGGATCACAAGAACTGACAAAGGCATGGAAGCAGAGCTAGGGTTTCACTACATAGATGACCAAAATTAGGGTTTTGGTTTCAGAGGCCTTAACTCCAAATTTTTGGTCCAATCTTGTTTCTAATGTTCTTAATATGTCATAAGGATCATGTGTACCAAGTTTGATGAAGAAATTCATTGTGGAAGTCATCTGTTCACTAGGTAACTTCTTGAGCAAGTTAAGTCAAAATCAGGGCATCTGAGGCCCCCAACAATGGAACCAAAGGGGTATTTTCATCAAAATGAAGTTATATGATCTTTATTTGATCTTAGAAGAGGTTTGAAGCTCACACGATTGAAGAATTTTGAGCCATTTGCAAACTTGCCAAAAATGGAAATGACTTGTAATGGAAACTTTCCATTTTGGGAAAGTTTTTCAACCTCCTCTTTCTCAACCAAATATGCTTCAAATGAAAAATTCTTGGTCATGAAAGTTGTAGATTAGGTATTTCCCTTTTCAAAAAGTACAAGAACATGTCTTGATTCATCCTAGAACTCAAGATATGGCCTTTCAAAGTTGGCAAAAATCCTATAATTTCAAGTTTCATGTCAAAGAGGGATTTTGCAAATTGGCATATTCAAGCATTCTAATGACTTCAAACATGCACAAAGATTTCACAACATGTCAAACAAACCTCAAAGGATCAGAATTGTGCATTAAACTTAGGGTTTCCATGACTTATGATCCAAGAAACTTTAAAGAGGGAATTTTGCAAAACATGTGATAACTCTTCATCCAAGCCATCCAGCACATCAAAACCAATTCCATGGCTCTCCATAAAGTCAACTGAGGCCAGACACCCCAAGAAATCAGACTTGCACCATACCCATACCTCAAAGTACAAAGTCTTGACTTTTTGCAAAAGCTCCCATACCAATCAGCTTGTGCCACAACAACTCTCTGGCCAATCAACATTGTTTATGTGGACAATAAGCAACTCATTTCATACAACATTGAGGCCTGAATCTATACACACACTCAGAATCACAAAAACCTCAAGAAACCTTCCCTTCATCGAATTTCATAACACAACCAACAAAAATCACAAACTCTTCCACCAATCAACTCAGCATCACCCCATGATCATTTCCCACCCAACACCATAGCTTAAAACACAGCCAAACACAAATACAATTTCTGCAACTTCGGAAACAAAACCTTCAAACCAGCCATTGCAAGCTTGTTCCAAACATCAAAGCATCCTCAGGAGGCCCATTGGAGTTGACTTGCACCAAAGAGAGGTCCAGAAAGCTCAAGAACTGAAAGCTCAACCTCAGGTATACCTCAAGAACAATTTTTCCAGAACTTGCTATTTAAGTTAAAATGTCAATCTTCATGTTCCCCTGATCACTCTGATATGTTTAATTTTGAAAATGATTGAGAAATAAGCATGTATGAAGCTTCTGAAATTTTTTACCTAAAACTTGATTGCTTCGATTCTTGTTGTTGATGTAATATAAATGGATTTCGTGCCTGGATTCTTGTTTATTGTGGTTCATTGATCATTTCTGGAGAGTTTGATGCATTATGGTGGGGTTTTGAGGGAACTCAAGTGAGAGTTGGCCGGAGAAGATGACCGGAGCTTAGCTCCAGTCACCTGAGTTTAATTAGGGCTAATTAGGGTTAGTTTTCCAGTTTAAACGTGGACCCTTGGATTTGTTTTAATTTTGCGTATGGATGACCCAGATCTTGTCATTTAACCCTAATCTAATTAATTAATTAAAATCTGGATTAATTAATTTAATTAAGTAATTTGACCCAGAAGCCATCTGGACCATTGATTCACGCGTGCAGTCAATCATATCCCCCTAGGTTTGAATCTCAGCCTTAGGATCAGTTGACTATCCATTTTATTTCATTTCATTTCATTTTTATTCTATTTCTTTTGCATATTTAATTTAAAATACCAAAAAGCATCCAAAAAATATTTTCTTTTGCATTTCTGATCCAAATATTTTTCTCATTCCAAATATTATTTTTATTTTATTTTTTGCATTAAAAAAGTATTTTTAAAATATTTAAAAGTTATTTTTAATTAATTAAAGTCTTTTAATTATTTAAAAATACATTTAGGTTTCTAAAAATCACCAAAAAAATCATGAATCATTCCAATGCATTTAGAAACATTTTCAAACTCTTCACATAAATTTATTTTTAGGTTTGATCATAGTTTGTGAATTTTATTTGAATTAAGGGTCATTAAAATCATATTTTTGAACCCTAACTTGAAAAAATCATTTCTGCCTAACCAAGAAGAGTTTGAAGATGATTCTTTTTGCATTGTGTTATATATTGCATGTAGTTTATAGGACATTTTCCTCATGAATTTATCTTGCATTTTCAATTTGATTTTCATTTTTCCCTTTGAATCACCCAAAAAACCCTAGAAACTTAGGAAATTCATAACTTGTGATTGATTAGGCTTCTGACCTTCTCCTTTAGGGTGTGACCTAGTATGGGATTAGGGTTTGTTTGAGTTTGATTTCAAATTTTAATCATGTCATATGCTTTTGTTTTGTTCATTTGCATCTCATACTTCCATGTAACCCTAATTTTATGTGTTCATTTGCATTCATCTTGCATATGCATCCTTACATGAACTTTCCATGACATTTCTTGCATTCATAAGTCATATTAGACATCTTAGGACATGTTAGAAACATGCTTGTTCATTACTTCATTCATATGCCATGATTTGCATTCATTTCATTTCATTAACTTTCATGTGTTTTCAAACTTCAAAGCATGCTTCCATGACATCTCATTCTTGTATGATCATACATAAGCACTTTGTATGCCTTTGTATCATCTCACATGAAATTAGAATTGCATAAACACTTCTGACTTTTTTCATTTCATCTCATCTCATCTCATCTCATCTCATTTCCTTATGCTTTATACTTTATGCATTCATGCTAACATTTTCAGGTGGTAAGTTACTTTGAGAAGTGGATTTGCCTTCACTTCTCACTTCTTTTCATCTCTTTCATATGCATTTTAATTGTCTCATAAGTGAACTTGTTCATTTGTGTTCCATCTTTCTCTCTTTCTTTATTTAAGTTACTTATCTTCTTCAATGAAGTAAGTAACTTATTCTTCTGCTTCATCCTCCTTTCATATGCTTCTTCCATTGGTGGCTTCCTTGAAGATCTTTCTCAAGCCTTACAAACCATAGGAACATCCAAGCATGATAATAATTAGGGTTGTGATTAGTCCCCCTTAGCCTTTTACCTTTGAGTCTCCTTGAGTCTCTCTTCTAATCTCAATAATCAGAGACTAAACTCTTAAAGTTTTAGGACTTTGGAATTAGGGTTATGCCTGTATCCTTCTATTAGGATGGAGTGTATAACTTTAATCCTAAGTGTTAAACCTTTAATTTGTTTAAACCTCTTAATCAAATCATCTTAATAATCACTAAGACTTCATCTTGTAACTTGGGCCTTACATTAGGGTTCTAAATCTTCCTTTATGGTTAAGAAGGACTAACCCTAGTGTTTAATGGACAAGTCCTCCTCAAGTTTTCTTACAAACCATAAAATCCACTTCTTAATCTCATCCCTTAATTAAAATCCACTTAATAAAGGCTTGTCATCTATTATCCTTCTATTAGGATGGTGTAATGAGACCACTAATCTGTGATTAGAGATTAAACTCATTACTTAACACTAAACAAAAAACCCAAAAACATCTAATTAATCACAAGTAGGTTAATGATCTTAATCCTACATCATCATGGTAATTAAGTTGAGATGCTTATCTCATACTTAAGTAGGCTCATTATCCCAAATCAGGGAGGATATAATGAGTTTACGAGCCTTTGATTTAGGCTTAAGCTCATTAACTTATGCAAAATACTAAAAACAATAACAAAACTGAAAAACACAAAAACAAAGAATAATCGTCTCCTTCGGGATTCTCTTCTCATCACACTCATTCATAAACAAGAACTCGCTTCTTCCGTCTAATGCAAGACAGTTAGCACTCGAGCCAGACGAGTCATACACTTGAGCATAGTCAAGCAAGCAGTTCACAATCAATTTATCTTTCAGTCCCTTTGAGTCGAACTACGGTGTTCTGACTTCCTCATTGCACGAGAGGATACGTAGGCATAACTTAAAACTTATCGAACAAAAGTCTCTTTGTCATCCCCCTCCTTCCAGCTTTCTTTTTAAAGCCTCATTCCTGAGCATTCACCCTCCCTTTTTGCACTGACACTTGTACTTTCTTTCCTTAGCTTTTGCACACAGATAGCACATACACTACCCCTTTAAACACAATCTTTTAAGCGTGGATCCCGTCGAGTACGACGGACAATCTGGGTGCTAATACCTTCCCAGGTTGTAACCAACCCCCTTTCTCAGTTTCTCTGGTTCGCAACCGTCTTATCCATATCTTTCTAGGTTTATGCAGCATTACCTTTTCTTCGGGGTAAAAATGCCTAGCTGGCGACTCTATTCACTTCACTTTCATTTCTCTTTTCTCCGACCGTTCGCGTCTGTACCTTGTCTTGACCCAGTGTATTTTCGGGGGAGCGACAATATTGACTTCCAGGATTAATGATTACAGGGAACCATCATTAGTTGTGTACAACACATATATTTGGCATAAATGAGTTAACCGAGTAACTACCCTGCCCCAGGTTATGATTAAGGGTTTTAACTTAAGTGAGAAGGAAAACTCATACTTCATAGGCTCAAATGGTTGACTAGGGATTAACTTCCTTATATCTCCATTGTTTAGGAATTGAAATAATGCCTGTACATCGTTAGCATAGTCTGTTCAAAAGCATACTGTGTAAGATTATGGTATTGTTTTTGTCATCCTCCCTCTACAAGCTTATAGCTTTATCAGGAGTTTAAATATCACAAAATAGAAATATGAAGTATAGGTCAAAATATAGTGAAACAAATGGATTAATTCAAGACAAACATATGCAATGCATTAATGAAAACAAGAGTTTGACATAATAGTAAGTGTTTAAACCAATAAAAGAAATTACAAATGAAAATTCAAATATTCTCAAAGCCTCTTCCTCTAACTGGTTACTCCAAATGTTTGGGTGCTTTGATGTTTGATGGGCGATAGAAGAACTCAATCTGGCCTTCTAGCATAACCTCGAGGATTCCTTCGTCAATCAGGTCTTGAATCCTTTTCTTTAATGCCCAGCAACTATTAGTATCGTGTTCGGGACAGTTGGAGTGATACATACACCTTGCCTTGGGATGATAGCGAGAAGAGGAAGTATTAGGATTTTGAGGAGAATTTTCCAAGGAAATTAACTTCATCTCCAACAAGCATTGCAAAACTTGCGACATTGGAGTGCTGAATTTGATAAACTGACTTTTATATTCCTTGTGTCGAAGTGGATTAATCTTACAAGATCTTTTTTTTTCAACTGAAGAACAATCAGTGGTAGCCTGTCTCTTTCCTTCTCTTATCCTTATCTTCTTTTCAACCAAGTCAACTTGTTTTATCGGAGGTTGAATGACGATTAGATTCCCGACTCCATTACTTTGAAGTTTATGGACGAAGGTTCTCAGCTCTTCTTGCCCCTGAGCTAAACTTTGGATAAGAGCCACCTGGATATTCATCTAGATCCTCATTTTTGTCATCTCAACTTGTAATTATTCCAACTGACCATTCTTGTTATCTTCAGGATTTTTAGAGAGGGATGCTTTCAACTCTTCTTGCCCCTTGGACAAGTTCAGGATCACTTCATGAAATTGAGAAAACTGGGTTTGGAGATCTTTAACAGATTGTTCGAGAGCCATTTCTGCTGAAATAAACAGCGAGAAGATGAGAAACCTGCTGTGAAACCTGTCATGCAATGATATGGTATGTAGATGCATATGCAATGTTTTCAAGGACCGCAGGATTTAAATTTGTTTAAAGAAAACAAAAAACAAAATTTTATTAGTAAGTATTTAATATAAATTTGCCCATTGGGCTTACAACGAAAGGAAACAACAATAAAGTACAAAAATAAATATATGGGGTTTTAAGTCTCCCATGGACGTTTCCTCTTTGTGTGGAGATATTTGTTGAGGTTCCGCTCCTCGTGAAGTTGCCTTGTTAGCTCCAGAATTCTTTCTTGACCAGCTCTGAAATGAGTTTCAAAAGTATCCCTTTGCTCTTTCAACTGAATCCAGGACTTCTGCAATTCTTCCAAATCAGTGGGCATGTCTGGATGAAGGATGGTATAAGGAACATCTCCTTCAGCAACAGGCTCCATAGTGATTGGTAGAACAACAGGATATGACATCATAAGAGTCTGAGAACGAGCTCGCACCCATCTGAGATAAGGCTCCATAGGAATAGAATACTTTGTCTCCAAAGTGTTGTTGTCAATCATGTTCACCTTGTTCCAAGCTCGTATAAACCTTTGACGGTAACCCTGAAGATCGTTGTCATAGTCGAACACAATACCCTGAATAAGAATGTCATGAGGACCATTACTCCGAGCATAACCAAACTGACGTAGTGCTAAAGAAGGGTTGTAGTTAATGCCCCCTGTTATGCCAAGGAGTGGCACATTAGGGAATTCTCCACAACGGTTAGTGATAGTAACATTCTCCATAGATCGAGAGCACCAATGAATGTCTGAATGAGAAAGTGACATAATCCTCTTAGACCACCTTAACCCTTGTTCATTCTTCATTACTGATTGAGGAAGGTGAGAAATAAACCACCTAGACAGTAAAGGTATGCAGCACATCAGAGTTCCTCTCGCCTTCATAGTACGAGCGTGAAGAGAATGTAAGATATCTCCAAGTAATGTAGGCACTAGATTACGAGTCAAATATATGTTGATGGCGTGTACGTCTATGAACTGGTCTGGATTAGGGAACAACACTAAGCCATAGATCAATAGGGCTAGGATCTCCTCAAAAGCATCATAACTCATAGCCTTTAATAACACTTGAGCTTTCTCCATCAATACCTTAGCAAGAATACCCTTAACTCCGCTTCTCGTTTCTAGGACAATGTCTGATTTCTTCAGATGTAGGGATGCAACAATGACTTCAGGTTTAGGCTCATTCTCTAAGCCTGTGAAGGGTCTTTGATCAAGGATAGGTATATCTAGTAGTTTGGAGAACTCTTCCATTGTAGGAACCAGCTAATAGTCAGGGAATGTGAAACAATGATGTTTAGGATCAAAGAACTGAAATAGGACACTCATCATGTCTTCATTGAACCCTGAAGTGACTAGATCCAGTAGGTGACCATGCCTCTTGATGAATTGGGAGTTTTCAGAAACTTGAGAGATCAATTCCTTAAGCTTAGAAGGTATTCCTACAAAGTTGATCCGAATATTATTCCTACGAGCAGAAGTCATGACCTGCTGTAACACCCCAAATTTTCCCTCTTCTTTTTTAAGCATCATATTACATCATATTCATCATGAACATATCATATTCTTAGCATCTTAGCATGGAAAGATGAGGCATAACATCCTTATGACCTAGCATTAGGCATATGATCATCTGTGGAGGGTTTTGAGGCATCACAAGCTATGACAAGGGGCCCAATGGATTTGTACAAGTCCTATGAGGGGTCTATGTTTCATTTCACAAGTTCAAGTTCATTTATAAAAGCTCAGAAGGTTGTAAGATCATCAGGGAATCCAGGCTAGGGCAAAGCTCCTACACAGTGATCCCAAATTAGGGTTTGAGTTACAAGCATGAAAACCTTAATACTTTGGCCATTTAATTTGGGCAAAGTCTCTTACATGTTAAGAGGATCCTATGGATGAAATTTGGTGAGAAAATTCCTTGTGGAAGTCAAGTATTTCTTCAGTTGCTTGTAAATGAAGAAATTGGTCAATTGTGCCTTATAAAAGTCAACTGTGAAATTTCAAAGGGTCCAACCCCATTTTTCTAGCCAAGGGATGTTCTTATAACATTAGAAGAGGTTTGGCAAGATCAAAGATCGAGAATCATGAGGTTTTGAGGTGTTTTGCAAAATTGGCATAAGCTTGGTCATGGAAAATGCCATTTTTAGTAAGTTTTTGCCCTATTTTTCAAGTAAGCATAACTTGGTGAAAAAAGCTTCAAATGAACCAAAGCCAAACATGAAAGTTGAAGATTAAAGCCTCCCATTTTCAAAAAGTACAAGTACTTTTTCATATCCTTTATGGTTTAAGAGTTAAGGCCCTCGAAAATGGCATGAAAATTAGGGCATGACATGAAATTTCAATTGTCCACAAAGGCAAAAAGTCATGGAACTTATTTTTAAGTGTTGGTATGAACCAAATGAGGTCACAATGCTACAAAGCAATGCAAATGAACCATTTTGCTCCAAGAATAATACCAAATTCGTGCATGATGTGAGGGTTATTTCATAAGTGTAAAATTTGCATGATCATGAGAAATGTGTGATACTTACATCCAAGGGCCAGAATCTTTGTTGATTTAAATCAAGGGTGAGATCTTGAGAGCACATGGGAAAAAAGAGAGAGCAGTGCACGAGTGTTTCATGACTTCACACCAAACTTGCAAATTTTGCAAATTCTCTCCCACACTCTCCACTCACGTGCCAATGCCTTCATTCTTTCAGCATTGAACCTTGGCACCATATATAAACCAATTAGGGTTTTGGTTTGCTTCAGATCCATCACATTTCTCTACTCTCAAGTTTTTGCTCATTCTGCAATTTCCTTTGAATCACTCTCTACACTTACTCATTGTCAAAACCATTGGCATATTCTTCATCCTTGAGGGTTCAGGATCACAAATACATACCCTGTTCAAGTTGATTCTCAAGATTCCACACCTTGCCATTTCAATGCAGCAAGCTTCAAGCTCCTAGATCCAGCAGCTTTCAAGGCTCTAGTTGCATTTATTTTGCAACTAGAGTGTATTTGGAGTGGATTTGTAACTATTCTTGGCTTCTATCAAGCTATTTCCAGATCTGCAAGTCTCAGGTAAGCTCAAAATCCTTGGATCTGGAAATGAAAATAGATGTGTGCATTGTGATCTTCTAGTTGTGCTGATGATTCTGCACGTTTAAATTTTAAAAATGCTTGAGAATTAATCTTTGTATGTTGATTTAAAGTTTCATGGTGAAACCTATTTGTCTTTGATCTGGAGTTTTCTTTGGTCATTTGAGAATTTCATGGCCATATTTGGATTCAGTGTAACTTGATGATCTGATCTGGAGTGTTTAATGTATGTTCATTGATGTTTGTTCATGATTTGCATTTTCCGGTGCCGGAGCCCTAGCTCCGGTCACCGGATTCTGGGCTGGTGTTGATTAGGCTTTCAAATGAAGAAGACGATCTCAGAGCCCTTGGATTGTATCATCTCAACGTCCATTGTTTTACCACCTCATTAATGAAACCACGTCCCCCTCACGTGCTTCATTTTTATAATTTGAGTCTGAATTAATCCAAATGTCACGCACCCCATAATAATAATGTGTTCCCTCACTCTCCAACCAATCATTTGCTGACTAACTTAAATGAGTTGACTAATATCCAGCGTCCTTTTGATCCTAGGGTTTCTATTTTTTCCAGATTATTTGAATATCCACCTTATACTATTATAAGCTGCGCTGAGAATTGGGTGGGCCTGGGTTGCTAATCCCACCCCCCATGCGCATAGGCCCATCTGGATTGAACTGAAGCTCCTTGCTATTCATACCTCCTGGCCATTTCTTTTTTATTTCTTTTTCTTTTTATTTCATTTTATTTCAGTTTTGATTTTTAATTTTTAAAAATAGTTTTAAGTCTCAAAAAATTCTAAAATAATTCATGAATGTTATTTTTAGTTTTCTTTAATTTTTGACATTTTTATTTTCCATTTATTTTATTTTGACACGTGTAAATTAATTCTCTCCTTTAATTAATTCATTTTATTCCATTTTGAACCTTGTTGACTTGTCCATTTTCTATATTGATCCTCATTTTGAATTTTTGGTTGGTTCTTTTTGCTTTGGACTCATGATAGGATGTAGTTTCTTGGTGATTTTTGTTCTGATTTTTAGAATCTTGATTAATTGGTTTTGGTCCTCAACTTGTGAGTGAAGCTTCTTAACCCTAGTTGATGTTTGACTCCTCATTTGACTTGCTTGACCTCTGAATTTCTTCCTCTCCTTTTGGCATGTTGTTATATCATGATTGAAGATCTCTTGTCCAAGGTTGTGGAAATTTTGGGTGCATATTTGATTTGATTTTAATTTTTGTTCTTGACTTATCCCATTTTGCTTCTTTTTTATCATAAGTCCTCTCCTTAGCTTAGAAGGGCACTTGTGCCAACTTCTTCATCTTGTTTAGGGTATCTTTAGGGCATTGATACTTCTCTGATCTTGGGTTGGGGTTTGTGTTTTGGAAATCTTGTAATTTGTTTACCTTTGAAGTTCTTCCTTTCTTTTATATAACCATCTCACTTCCTTTGCTTCTTTCTTTCCATAATGTGATTGCTTGACCATATGCTTCTCTCCTCTTCATATTTCTTTCTTCTTAAGCACTTTTTAAACTTGATTAGGGTTCTGGTTTTGTGCCTTGAGTTTGTGTTTTGTTTATTTTGCTTTGTATCTTACCAAGTTTGCTTTGCTTTGCCATGTGATTCATGTTGTCTCATGTTGATTGGTGTGCTTCTCTTCTCATTCTTGTGACTTGCATTTGTATTGAGCATTTGTGTGTATGACTTCACTTCTGTTTGTATGATGTTGGTATGGCATTGTAATCATTTTATATTGCCTTTATACTTGTGTTACTAACCTTTTCAGGGGCTTTGGTAAGTGAGAGGTGTGGATGTGATTCCCACATCTCCAAATCTTATCTCTTATCTTCTTATTCTTACTTGTTCTAACCTTGTGATTGTTGGGCTTAGGCCTTACTTCCCTCCTCTTATATTCTTCTTTCTTCTTCTTCTATCTTTCTTTCTTTCTTCTTTAGGATAGTAAACCACACTAACCTAGGATTTCCCATGCATGACAACACTTAGGAATCTTTAGTCCCCTATTAGACTTTTGCCTTTGTGATCCTTTTGGTTTCTTTTCTCTCCTCATCTCAAAACTCTAAAGAAGACACTTAATAAAGTTTGAAGTGACACCTTGAGCCATAGCCTTATCCCATGAGACACTTGTAGTCTTCCCATCTTGGGATAGTACAAGCTTACCTTGTGATGTATAAGTCTGATCAGGGTATCATCTTCACCAAGAAAATAAAAAAAAACACTTCTTCTTTGTAAATGCCAAAAACATTTAATAAGTTAATGAGTTAGTGAGCTTAAGCCCCAATCTCCGGATTCAAGTTTTGGGGATCTTCTCCTTACTTGAGTGTGCTTGTTCTATTATTCCATCTTGGAATTTAGTGATAAGTGCACATTCCATGGAAAAGAGCTTGAGTTCACCTCCTTGTTATGCACTCATAAAAAGCCTCTTAAAACACAAACAAACAATAAGCGTCTTTCCTTCGGGAATTCTTTTCTCATCTCATTCGCTCCGTACGTGATCTTGCTCCTACTTGTCATTTTGCAAGACGGTTACACACTCGTCGTCCGAGCCTGCAACACCTGAGCATTGACATAGGCAGTTCAGGCCTTAATGCACAAGCAATCTTTTCCACCCCTAGTTAGGGGAACTACGGCGACTCTGATCCTCATTGTCCAGATGAGGTACGTAGGCAGCGGGGTAGGGCCCGTTCGAGCACAATCTTTATTTTCCCTACATTTTTTCCTTTTCGTTTCTTTTCCAGTTCCCTTTTCTTTTCTTTTATCCAGTTCAGTTCCTTTTCTTTGCAGCAGCTTTCATTTCTTCACCCTTTGAAACAGATTTCTTTGCAAGCGTGGATCCCGCCGGGTACGGCGGACGATCTGGATGCTAATACCTTCCCAGGTCGTAACCGACTCCCGAGCTCAGTCTCTTTGGTTCGCAGGACCCGTGTCCTTCCTTTTCTTTTCTTCTGGTTTGTGCAGCATTACCATTCCCGTTCTTTCGGGATAAAAATGCCTGGCTGGCGACTCTACCTCTTTCCGCGCCACTTTCGCGTTTGTACCAGGATGGAAATCTGGGGAGCGACACCTGCAACAAAGAACAAAGATAAATCCTTTGGTCCTTGAAATGGTTAGTGAAAATGATATGCTTATGATGTCATGTTGTCATGATGTTATGCTCAATCACAAACATGTGGTACACACAAACAAGTCACACAATAGCCCTAGGTTTGAAGGATTGCATGAGGTTTAAAGGTAAGTAGCCTCCCCTGAAGTTTAGTTGGTTCATCCTGTCCTACAAAGTAACCAAGTTCTAAGGGATCTCAATATCACTGATCTTCCCAAGGGTGGTTGTTCAGTAGGCAACTTACTTGCCAACCAAAACCCTCCAAGTTTAGGATCTCAATGAGCGTAGTATCGAGTATCAACCAACTTTAGACTTCTCCAAAGCCGACTATCTCACTACTTTCTAAAGGCCAAGATGGGATAATTAGGGTTCTAAAAGTCATTAAGTGTATTGACAACATATGGCAGCCCCATATTATCCTTAACTTACTTAAGGAACATAAGCACCAACCAAGAAGTCACACTAACTATGGCCACCAGATCAACCATATCGGTATACGCCGTACAGTTTCCTTGGTCTATTGCCCTTTACCTAGGGTACACTAGATCCGGGTTAGGATCTTTCACACAAAAATCCCAACAAGTAATATAAAGCAAACAAAGCAAACAATTTAAAGTAATCTAATTCCTAAGGGTACCCTTCTTTTACTTAATAACTCCCTAGCAGAGTCGCCAGTTCTGTAACACGGTGGGAGAACTGACTTTCTATAAATGTTGCGGATAGCAAGAGTCGCCACCGACTTTTATTTTATCCAAGTGGAAAGGACATAAAAGAATAGGAAAGACCTATTTTTAAAAGACTTGGGTTCGGGGGGTAGGTTATATAAAGGGAAGGTGTTAGCACCCTTTATATCCATGGTTATCCTTGGGCTCTTAGTTACTTAGCTCACTTAAATGTTTTTGAAAAGTGTAGTGTGTGATTAGAAATTTTCTAAGTACTTTGTAATGATCCTCGTATGGATGTATACAAAGCCTTGTTTGAAAATATTGTGAGGTGTGAAAAGTATTTTTGAAGAGTGAGCAAGTAACTATGAGGTACCTACCCTAGACTAAGTCATTCATGTTCTTATATGTCCTTTCGAGGGTAAGACTATCCCTATTATTAAGGAATAGGTAGTCATTATCTTGGATTTGTTAAGGGACGGGCGTAGGGTCATCGTATGGTCAACGAAGGCAACTTAGGGGGTGTCTTTAGCAATTCGTAGGGACTATCATCGTATTTACCGAAGGGACAAGATCATTATATCGTAGGTAACCTCGTAGGGACTTGATCTTTTAATTTGAAGGGACTATGATGATTTTATTCTGTAGGGACTTTGCTTTTTAAGACACCCCCATTTTCGAGGGACTTGACCATATTAAAAGGCAACCAAGAGGAATACCCTAGGAAGTGCAGATGGCGATCATAGATCGACTTATGTGTGTGAGTGATTATTTTAAATATTTATTATTTTTATTTAATTTTCTAAATTCAATTAATTACAATTAATTCTTGCCACGCCCTAAATTACTAACCACGCAGTGAATATATATACGAAAATTAAAGGGAAGAAAATAAAATTCCTACATTATTACATGGCTTAGGGGCAGTTACATAATTATAATGGCGGAAAAGAGATAAATAAAAAAATATTACAGATGAAAAATTATTACATAAGAATAAATGGCAGATGAATAACATAAAAATTAGTGAAAGATTTAATTTTATGAAAAATGTTGTTTAGGGTTGAATAATGAAAATTATACATTTTTAGGTTTATAAAATTAGGGTTTAATGAAAAAGAAGTTTAGAAAAAATTTAGGGTTCATATAAAGAAAAATAGATTAAGATTAAATGTATTAAATCCTAATTATAGTACTCAAATAAAAATAATTAATCTAAAAAAACAAATAATAATAATTATAATAAAAATATTATGAGGAAAGAGTTTTATTTTTGTAAAAAAAAAGTTTTCATGTTTAAAAGGATATTTAAAGAAAATAAATAATTTGATGGAAAATAATAATAAAAATAAGAAAAGAGGAAATTAGGAAAAAAGAAGACAAACCCCATATTTATTTGCCAAAATGTTGGGAATGAGTGTTGAACCCACGTTTCTTTGCCAAAATGTTGGAAATATGTGTTGAACCCAAGTTTCTTTGCCAAAATGTTGGGAATGGGTGTTGAACCCACGCCCTCAGACTCCCAACCTTAGGTCTTTGTCACTAGGCCAATCAGCGCACGCCACGCATCATCTTCTTCCTCCCACTGCATATTTTTGGTATATACTGACTTACCTGTCAGCCTGAAATTCTTATCACTACTGCAACCTTCGAAGTATCGACGAAAACAGATTACAACAAATTAACCAATAGTTTAGTTTTCCATGGTGCCCTATGATTCCTGCATCGAAACTTAAATCCAACTATCCAGAAACCATCTACATAATCAAACAAACATATTATGTAATCAAAATCAATTAATCATGCATAAATCATTGAAATCGAAAAAAAGTCAAAAGAAAAGCAAGAATATGAATTTGATTTGTATGATTTGGCATGAATTTGATGATGAGGATGATTGGAATAGGTTCAGAAAACCTCGAGGATTCGTTTGCAGCCTTTAACCAACTTGTAAAAGTGGTGGATTGTGGAAACTGAATTTTGAATTGTGTGAAATTTTAAAGTATGAATATGATCCTCGTGCTCCCCATTCTTTTTTTGTCTTGTGATGTTGTTGTGGCTATATAGTAATGTAATTAGGTTAAGATTTTGGGCCTTGGTTGGAGTTGTATGGGTTGCTTGAAGGTGAAGAAATATCTTTCATAATTTGTCCAAAAATCAAATTATATGTTACCAAATTGTCTTTGCACGAAATTGGATGGTATCCAATCACCTTGAATATCATTTAAAAGCTTCTAGAAGAAGGAACAAATCAAATATTTGTATTTTCATATTTTACTTTGATTTAAAATGAATTTTAATGAATAAAATCCAAATAAATAATAAATAAATTATAAAAATCAGTAAATATTTGAATTGGGTCGTGCTTGATGTTATCATGAAGATTGGGTTCCAAAATGATTGACCCATTTGGAAAAAAATTGTATTTAAGCCCTTATTTTCTTCATACACCCCTTAAAAATCTCCCAACTTTGACAAGGCACAAATCCTTTAATTTTAAGGCTATGAAGGTGTTCTTGGACATTTTGGAAAGCTTAAAGAGTTCTCTAACAAACCTCTTTGGTCTCATGTCCATATCTTTCACCATTTTCAAATTATGCTCTTTGGAAGATGTTGACTTTTTGTTGACTTTTGAAATGACCTGTAATGTTTTAGTTCATACCTTCCAAATGAAGCATTTTTAGGATTGGCTTGTGAGACACAAAGTTGTAGAGAATTCAATTTCCTTAAAAATGAGCTTTGGATGGGAATTTTTTAATGAAGCATGTGAAAGTTATGGCTGGTCAAAGTTCAGTTGACTTTTCTTTAGAAAACCCTGATTTAGAAGCTCCTAATTCTTGATGATCTGAAAATTCCTTGATGAATCATGATCAACCCTTTATCAAATGATGAATTTTACTTCATAAACTTGATGTTGGCAAAAAAATATTGAAGTTTGACTTTGATTTGACCACAGTTGACCTCAGTTTGACTTTTTAATTACTTTGACTGATTTTTGCATATCTGATCATTTGACTGGTCAAACTTATTGGGAAAGCCTTAAAACTTGACATGGAGATTCTTGAATACATGTGGGATGTTATGAAGCTCACTTGAGTCCTTGAAAATCATTTTAACCTGAGGAAACTCAAAACCCTAGTTTTGGACACTTTGCTTAGGAGGAGGCATTGTCTGGGGAAATTTTTACACTTCTTGATCAATTGGGATTTTTGAGGAGTTTATGATCATTTAGAAGTATTGAGAGATATTTTCTTGATTGTGGGATGGAAAATTTTGGGGTACAACACACCCTTTATATCCATGGTTATACATGGGCTCTTAGTTACTTAGCTCACTTGTTTGTTTGAAAAGTAATGTGTATGTTTAGAAATTTTCATAAGTCTTTGTAATGATCCTCGTATGGATGTATACAAAGCTTTGAGTTCTTGAAAATTGTTTGAAAGTGAGGTGTGAAATTTTTTTTGAAATGTGAGCAAGTAACTAAGAACTACCTACCCTAGATTGGTCTTTCATGTTTCTTTATTTCCTTTCAAGGGTAAGAATGTCCTTACTATTAAGGAGTAAGTAGTCATTTACCTTGGATTTATTAAGAGACAGGTGTAGGGTCATCGTATGGTCAATTAAGGAAACTTGTAGGGGTGTCTTTAGCAACTTGTAGGGACTATTATCATTTATTTTGTAGGGTCATCGAGGGAAGAAATCATTTATTCAGTAGGAAACTTCGAAGGAACTATGATCTTTTTAATCTTTGAAGGGACTTGATGATTTATCTGTGAAGGGATTTTGCTTAAGACACCCCCACGTTCGAGGGACTTGACCATATTAAAGGCAACTAAGAGGGGAACCCTAGAAAGTGCAGATGGCGATCGTAGAACGATCGACTTACGTGTGTGAATCTTGTTTTCAAATGATTATCTTGATATTAGTTTTCTAAGTCCATATTGTTCATTTAATTCTTTTCACGCCCTAGATTATTAACCACGCAATGAATATAAAGATACTGACAGAAATTAAAAGGCAGAAAATAAAATTCATACTATATTACATGGCTTCGGGGCAGTTACATAATAATAATGGCAGAAAATAAAGCTTAACTATTACAAATGCGAAACAGTTACATTATCAGACGAACAATGAATGCATTACATAAAACGAGTGAAAATAAAAGAAAAAAAAGGTTTGCAAATTAGGGTTAAGGTTTAAAAAGAATTTAGGTTTAGAAAAAAAAAATTAGGATTTTGAGGTTTGAGAAAAAGTTTAGGGTTTAGGTTTAAAATTAAATTAGGATTTAAGGTTTTTTTTTAAATTAAGATTAAATTAATTAAACCCTAAATGACACTAATTAATTAAAAAATGTTAACCTATAAAATAATTTAATAAGTTAAATAAATTTAAATAATAAAAATAGGGTTATGAGAAAAGGTTTTTTAGGTTAAGAATTAATTATGTATTTTAAAAAAAAAAGAGTAAGAATTTAATTAAAAAGAAAATATATAATCAATTTAAAAAATAAGGAAAGAAATAACCAAATGTGGCAAAAATGCCATGAGGGGGAATTGAACCCATGCCCTTGCCTTGCCAACTCTCCTGCCTTGCCTCTAAGCCACGCCTTCCTTTTGTCAATGAACATGAAATAAAGTTATTATATAATAAAATTGAGAAAAAGAAAACACAAGTTAAAAAAATGTCCAAGGCTGGGTTTGAACCCACACCCTTGTCTCTCACAACCTTGCCTTCATCCACTAGGCTACCTATGCGCAGGTGTTAGTAATCCACAACAAAACATAATATAATAAAAACAATTGAATGGACAAATAATTAAAAAAATCATGTTGAAGGTTGGGTTCGAAACCACGCCCTCAAAGTAATAGGTCCAACACTCTAACCACTAGGATGCAAATGCGCGCATGTCATTTAATCAAAACAAATAAATAAAATATTAAACTCAAATTTGAATTTCCGAAATGCGCCAACCATCATCATCTACCTCTGGCCTTGCAAAATTACATGCGAAAATTCCAGCAATATTATCTGCGAATTTATTCTTGTAGGAAAACCTGTGAATGCTACATTGTTCAAACCACACATGATTTCTTAAAATTAATTATACCAATACGATCCACACAGTTTATACAATTCAAATATATCAATAAAAGTTATTTAAATGGCTTATATCATAAAGCCCTAATTTGGAGGTTCAAACCCTAACAATGACATCATACAGTTTTGGCCATGAAACTTTGAAGCAAACATCCAGAAATCATCTATGTATCATCACAACCCATAAAACATAAACAATATTTGTTAGTAATGCATGATTAATGGTAATCGAAAAATTGAAATTTAAGAACAATATAGATTCATTTTAGATGATTTATGATGTTTTGGATGATGGTGATGTTTGAAACATGTCCAGAATACTTCAAGGAACCTATTGCCATCTTTAGAAACCTTTGAATGTGACTGGAATTGCAAAACCGAATTTAAATTTTGTGTAATTTTTGAAATATAAAAGTGGTTCTTGAGCTCTCCAATTCGCCCCTAACCCTTATGTTCCTGTTATGTTTATGTAGTGGAATGATTTAGGTTAAAATTTGGGCCTTGGGTGCATGGATTTGTGTTACTTGAATGTGAAGAAATCACCTTGTTATAATTGTCTAAAAATAAAATATTATAATGCCATCTGAGTTTTGCACGAATTTGGAGATTGCCAATCAGTTTAAATACCATATATTTGATCCTAAAATAAGTTTCAAATCAAATATTTGATTTCCATAATTTATTTTAATTAAAAATGATTTTAAATGATTAAAATTAAAAATAATATAAAATAAATAATAAAAATCAGAAAATATGGTCATTGTGTCGTGAATGGACTTATCTTTGAGTTTGGATTGAAATATTGTAGGCCCATTTGGAAAGAATTGGAGTTATGGCCCTTTTTGCTTCATACACCTCTTGAAAATTGCCCAACTTTAACAATGCATAACTTCCTCAATTTGGATACCATGAAGGTGTTCTAGGACTTTTTATAAAGCTTAGAGTGTTCTATAACCAACCCTTTTGGTCCCATGTCCATATCATTTACCATTTATAAATTATGATGTTTGGAAAAAGTTGACTTTTTGTTGACTTTCAAAAAGACCTATAATGTTTTAGCTCATATCTTTCAAATGAAGCAATTTTGGACTTGGCTTGTGAGACACAAAGTTGTAGAGAATTGAATTTCCTTCAAAATGAGATTTGTATGGGAAATTTTTGATGAAGTATGTGAGAGTTATGGCTGGTCAAAGTTCAGTTGACTTTTCCTACACAAAACCCTAATTTTGTAACTCCTGATTTTTGATGATTCTGAGCTTTCCTGATGAATCATGATCAACCCTTGATAAAATGATGAATTTCACCTCATAATATTGATATTGACCAAAAATATTAAAGTTTGACTTTAGGTTGACCACAATTGACTTGTTGACCAAGTTAATTGATTTTTAGGTATATGAGCATCTGACTGACCAAACTTGTTGTGAAAGCCTTGAAACTTTTCATGTGGATTCTTTAAGGTATGTGGGATGTTATGAAGTCCACTTGAGGCTTTGGAAGTCCACTTTGCTTGGGGAAACTCAACACCCTAGTTCTAAGACCCATTGTTCAGAAGGAGGCTTTGTCTGGTGAAACCTTCAATTCCTTTGACCAATTGAGAATCTTGTGACTATTGATAGACCTCTTGAGACACATTATCTTGAAGATGGGAGGGAAAATTTTGGGGTACAACAGCTTCCCCTGTTCAATTTTCTGAAACCTGTGGAATTAGATTGGCATGTACGTCATTCGTGACTTGAAGGTTGAAGGGGATTGAACACTAAAGCCCAAAAATTTGCACTCGCCGGTGCACAGAGTACCACTGTTGGTTGATTATATTGCTTGAATGGGATTAGAGATGCCATTCGGAGTATTCGGAGATGGGCTTATAGATGCCATCCAAAGTACCATAAGGTAGGTGTATCTGCATGTTGTTTATCGCACTAAGTATCAACACTAGATCTTCGTATAGATCGTCTCTGAACTGTCTCTGTAACATGACTGAGTTAAATATCAGCACTAGATCTTCGTGTAGATCGTCTCTGAATTGTCTCTGGGGGGAAAGATATCCTGCACTAAGTATCCGTATTAGATCTTCGTATAGATCGTCTCTGACCTGTCTCGGGAAAATATCTTGATTGAAGTATCAGAAGTAAATCTCTGAAAACATCCTGCACTAAGCATCAACACTAGATCTTCGTATAGATTATCTCTGAACTGTCTCAGGGAGAAAATGATATCTTGCACTAAGTATCAGCACTAGATCTTCGTATAGATCGTCTCTGAACTGTCTCCAGGACTTGGTAGAATTTATCTGACTGTAAATTATCCTGAAAAAGAAAGATTATTTTATGCAGGATTGCATGACATGAAATATAAATGAGGATGTCATATGCATTATGGATGCGTATGCCATGATATGATGTGAATGATGTATGAATGAATTACGTAGTTGAAGCTTATTAGTATCTTCTTGTAATAACTGCTAGCTGGGGAAAATAAATCCCGATTCGTTGCTGAGGAATATGAAGACTTCGTTCCCATCTTGTTTTGGGATATCGTACTTAGGACCTTCCGTTTTTCGTTCGTCGTACTTCTTATTGAAGGATTAAATTCCTGAATACCATGACTGGGGATAAAAGAGACGGATATTCCCTGAGGATCTTGTAGAGAAGTACGAGAGGCTATCTGGAGTATTTCGTTAGAATATATTCGTAAAGATTACTTTGTGGGGATGAATCGGCGAAAATTTGTTGGATTCCAACCTCCGCTCGTCCTCAGTAAATGCTATTATTGTGTTTAATGCATTTCTAGTAAACATCAATCATATTTAAAAGCATATATACATTCAAACATAATCAACAAATGTTTTCGCTTAAGTAAAAAGGGAAAAGTAAACCTAAATTCGAAAATAGAATTGTATTTATTTAGAAAGTGGCCTATAAACAGGCAAGTTTGAATAAGGAGATGGAAATCCTAGTAAGAGGAATTCTTCGTAGAAATTTTAAAAGAGTACAAAAAACCAAGAAAAATAGTTATGTGTAAGTGATCCCATTAAGTTTCAACACAGCTATTACCATTATCTCCAAGTATCTCATCTCTTGCTGTCGGAATAGAAACGATTAGACTGATCTGCACCTGTTTGAACTTGATATAGGTAGTACAACCAATTGAGGTTACATGGGTGATCCAAGGAGACATATTCGTACGCTTTAATCCCTAACTTTTTCCTGGACTACCTTTTCAGGTTTTTAGTCCACCGGGATACCCTTTTTTAACCAAGCCGCCTTTTCAGGTTTTCGACTTGCCGGGTGTACAATTTATATAAATATATATATATATATATATATATATATATATATATCCCTAATTTTTTCCCGAACCCTTTTGGTTCGCCAAGAAGCCCTTATTTTTGCCTAGGCCAGTCAACCTAGCGGGTCTCTTTTTATGCATAGTATTTTTTGACTATGTGTGCGTTTACAGACTCCGGGAAATCTTCACCATCCATAGTAGTAAGCATCATAGAGCCTCCATAAAAATACCCTTTTGACTATAAATGGCCCTTCATAGGTAGGAGTCCATTTTCCCCTAGCATCACCCTGTGGTAATATGATACGCTTGATTACCAAGTCTTCAGTCTGATATACTTGTTGTTTGACCTTCTTATTAAAGGCTTTGATCATATGCTTCTGATACATCTGACCATGACAAACAACTGCAAGCCTCTTTTCATCAATCAAGTTTATCTGGTCGAGTCGAGTCTGTATCCATTCATCTTCATCTAAGTCTGCATCGTTCATAATTCTCAAGGAGGGAATCTGAACTTCAATAGGTAAAAATGCTTCTGTACCGTAGACAAGAGAGAATGGGGCTTCCCTCGTTGAAGTACGTATTGTGGTATGATAACCATGAAGAGTAAATGGTAACATCTCATGCCAATCTTTGTATGTAACTGTCATCTTCTGCAAGATCTTCTTAATATTCTTGTTGGAAGCTTCCACTGCGCCATTCATCTTTGGTCGATATGGAGAAGAATTATGATGCTTAATCTTGAACTGCGTGCAGAGGCCAATACTCATAGTATTATTCAGATTAGTACCATTGTCTGTGATAATCCTTTCGGGGATGCCATACCTACATATAAGATTATGTTTGATGAACCAGGCCATAACATTCTTAGTAACAAAAGCAAATGAGGCTGCCTCTACCCACTTCGTAAAGTAATCAATAACAACATGAATGAAGTGATGTCCATTGGAAGTGGTAGGTTTGATCTCACCAATCATATCAATGGCCCACATGGCAAAGGGCCAAGGAGCAGTCGGAACATTCAATGGAACTAGAGGTATATGTACTTTATCAGCATAGATCTGACACTTATGACAAGTTTTAGAGTGTTGATAGCAATCAGCTTCCATGGTAGACCAATAGTAACCTGCTCTCAAAATCTTCTTAGCCATTGTATGCCCACTAGAATGAGTACCAAAGATCCCATCATGCATGTCTTCTATAATTTCTCTTGCTTCCTTCTTATCCACAGAACGAAGCAAAGTTGAATCGTGATTGCGCTTGTACAAAACCCCATTACTCGGGAAGAATTTGGCAGAAAATCTCCTCAGAAACTTCTTGTCATTGATAGACGCCCCTTCAGGATATTCCTGAGCTTCGAGATATCTTTTTACTTCATGGAACCAAGGTTTCTCTTCCACCCCTTCAGTATCAACTTCATAACAGTATGATGGCTCATCCAATTAATCAATAGTAATACTTAGAGCTTCATCATCCCAACTGATTTCAAACATAGATGACATGGTGGCTAATGCATCTGCCAACTGATTCTCTTCTCTCGGAATATGTCCAAAAGTAATCTCTTCAAAGTATGGAATTAAAGACAATACATGCTCTCTGTAAGGAATGGGATTTGGATGTTTTGTATCCCATTCACCTTTAACCTAACTAACTACTAGGGCTGAATCTCCGTATACATTCAAGAATTGGATCTTCATCTCAATGGCAGCCTTGATACCCATAATACACGCTTCATATTTAGCCATATTGTTGGTACAATCAAAACAAAGTCTAGCAGTAAACGGTGTATAACAACCCTCGGGAGAGATAATCACAACACCAACACCATTACCAAGCGCATTAGAAGCTCCATCAAAAACCATAGTCCATCGAGATCCCTGTTCAGGTCCGTCATATTGTCTAGGTTCTTTAGTAACAAGCATAATATCTTCAACTCAAAATTCATAGACTGATAGTCATTCACTGATTGATGAGCCAAATGATCAGCTACCACACTTCCTTTAATTTCTTTCTGAGTAGTATATTGTATGTCATATTCTGTCAAAATCATTTGCCATCTCGCTATTCGTCCGGAGAGAGAAGGTTTCTCAAATATGTACTTGATAGGATCCATTTTTGAAATCAATAAAGTGGTATGAGTCAACATATACTATCTTAGTCGGCGAGCATCCCAAGCCAAAGCGCAACAAGTTTTCTCGAGCAGTGAGTATCTTGTTTCACAGTCGGTAAACTTTTTGCTAAGGTAGTATATTGCTTGCTCTTTTTGACCAGACTCGTCATGTTGCCCCAACACACACCCCATTGAATTGTACAACACTGTTAGGTACATAATAGAGGGTCTTCCTTCAACTAGTGGCATCAATATTGGAGGTTCCTGGAGGTATTTCTTGATCTCATCAAAAGCTACCTGGAATTCTTCGTTCCATTCCATTACTTGATATTTCTTCAGCAATTTGAATATTGGCTCACAAGTAGCAGTTAAGTGGAAAATAAATCTTGCAATGTAGTTCAGTCGTCCCAAGAAACCTCTAACTTCTTTCTCAGTATGGGGAGCAGGCATATCTTGTATAGCTTTTACCTTTGCAGGGTCAACTTCAATACCTTTACCACTGACAACAAAACCCAATAGTTTACCATATCTAACTCCAAAGGTACATTTGATTGGATTTAACCTCAGCTTGTATTTCTTCAACCTCTCAAACAACTTATGCAGATGATCAAGATGTTCTTCTTCAGTCTGGGATCTGGCCATCATATCATCAACATATACCTCTATCTCATGGCGAATCATGTCATGGAACAAAGCTACCATAACATGTTGATATGTTGCCCCAGCGTTCTTCAAACCAAATGGTATTACCTTATAACAGAAGGTTCCCCATTGTGTGACAAACATAGTCTTTTCCATATCTTCAGGTGCCATCTTAATCTGATTGTACCCAGAGAAACCATCCATAAAAGAGAATACCTTGTGCTGAGAAGTGTTGTCTACCAGAACATCGATATGTGGAAGTGGAAAATCATCTTTGGGATTGGCTTTGTTCAAATCTCTGTAATCTACACACATGCGTACTTTACCATCTTTCTTAGGCACCGGTACCGCATTTGCAACCCATTGAGGATAAGAAGTGACAACTAAGAATCCTGCATCAAATTGTTTCATCACTTCTGCTTTAATTTTTTCAAACATTTCAGGATGCATACGACGAACGTTCTATTTTATTGGGCGACAACCTTCCTTCATTGGTAGATGATGGACCATAATATCAGTATCAAGTCCTGACATATCCTCATAAGACCAAGCAAAGATCTCCACATAGTCATGTAGCATCTAAATCAATCTTTTCTTAACACTGTCTTCTAATTCAGCTCTTATCTTCACCTCTTTCCTGTCTTTTTCAGTTCCCAGATTCACAACTTCATTTGGTTCTTCATGTGGCTGTATAACTTTCTCTTCTTGCTGTAGCAACCTAGCAAGCTCTACAGGAACTTCACAATCTTCCTCATTTCCATCCTCATCTTGATAGATCGTATTCTCGAAGTTATAATTGCCAATAGCAGAATTGTTATCAACAGGATCCAGAGTGGATGAGGATCTACATTTTAGTGACATGGGTGTGTGTAAGAACACATATCTTTTTATGAAGGAAAAATAAGAAAGATAAAGAGCGCAATTTTTATGAAAGCAAAAACATCCATTGATTTTATTGAATGAAAATATGAAAATGAAATTACATCCATAACAAGCATACCATTGTGCCTCAGGCAAGGCACAAGGCTTAAAAGTTTAATTGTTCAAAATTACAAACTTGAAAATAAGAAAAACAGTAATAGCATTTACTCCTGACTAAAGGAGATAGGAATAACATCTTCAGCTTTCCAATTATTGATCCCATTTCCAATGGTAGGAAAGATCCAGCTATACAAGTTGTAGTATTCATCAGAATCCTCCATAAAATTGACTTGATCCTTATGAATTCCCTTCTTGGTGATACGAATGGCACAAGCACGACGAACGGTCTTCTGAGATTCTGCATTAAAACCCAAACCAAACTTGTCAGACTTATAAGGAATGTCAGGAAGTTGGCCCCAAATAGTACAACCACCTTCTTCAACTACAGATCTAGCATCCTTCAGAGAAGCCATTGTAGGAGATACTCTAGTAGCAGCAGGATCTGGTTTAGCAGCAGGGATATATTCAGCAGCAGGAACAATCTGAGGAACCGCTTCAAATGTCTGGCAAGGAGTCTCAACAAATTCACCTTCCATTTCAACATACTTGAAAGTGTTTACATGAATGGCCATATACTCTTCTTCACCATAAACAATGACAATCTTGCTTTTCACCGGATATTTTAGCTTATGGTGTAAAGTGGAAGTCACAACACCTGCCCCATGTATCCAAGGATGCCCAAGTAAGCAGGAATAGGAAGGACGAATATCCATCACATATAAGGTAGAATCAAATACTTGAGAACCCACTTTGATTTGGAGGTCAACTTCTCTGTGCACCATTCTTCTTGATCCATCAAAGGCTTTCACCAATACATTACTGGGTCTTAGCATAATATCTTCAAAGTTGAGTTTGTCCAGAACATCCTTTGGTAACACATTTAATGAAGAACCATTATCCACCAAAACACGAGACAGGGTAGTGCCCCTACACTCAATGGAGATATATAGAGTTCTGTTGTGGTTTCTTTTTGGTAGGAGTTAGATCAACATCAGAAAAGCCTAAGCCATTATCAGTTGTTAAGTTAACAACACAATTTTCAAACTGGTCCACAGAGATTTCATGTGGTACATGAGCAAACTTCAAGAACTTTACTAAAGCCTTAACATGTGCTTTAGAGCACAACAACAGAGACAACATAGAGATCTTGGAGGGAGTATGCCCCAATTATTCAACAATATTATAATCACTCTTGCGGATGATCTTCAGAACTTCATCCATCTGCTTAGAGAGGTCTTTAGTAACTAGTGTTTCAGCCTGAACAGGCTCAATCAATGGTCATTTGCCCCGAGCTTCAGTACTTGGCCCAGGGTTGGAGATATGAACTGGAGCAGCAACAGTCTTTGAAGTGTCTTCTGGATAGAAAATTCTCCCACTCCTAGTAACTTTACTAGTCCCAACAATATTGTCGATATCGGGATTAGTATCTACAGAAGGTATATCTGTTAGAGGCTCTTGCTTGATACCATGGATATAAACATCAGAACCATAATTCTAAGGGATGGCCTTGTCAGAAGAATATGGGATTGGACCAGGAGTAGTAATAATCAGGGGAGCCACCTTTGGCTCAACAGTAATCTTCACATGACCTTTAGAAGTAATCCTCACAGGACCCTTAGAAGTGATCTTCACAGGAGTATTAGTAACCATAGCCACATCTTCAAGCTTCAGGTCTTGGGACAGACCTTCACATAAGCTCTCCACAGAAGGGATCTTCTCAAACAATATAGTATGATTATTTATTAAACATTGAATACCTTCTTTCAGCTTCCAACAGTCATTGGGTTGAGAGGCACAGTAGAAACAGTCTTCATTGCATCTCGAAAATAAACCGGCTTGCTGCAGCTTCTTCTTAATAATGGATAGAGGAGTAGTCAAATCAGTCACAGTAGAAACATAAGAAACATCATTAACAACATTAACAGTCTTCTCATGTTTGGGCATAGGAGAAGTAATCACATTAGGAGTCTCAGGAGGATCAAACTCAATTTCTCTAGCATCAATCATATCCTGAATTTTATTCTTCAAAGCCCAACAATATTAGTATCATGACCTGGGCAGTTGGAGTGATATGCACACCTGGCATTAGGATTATAACAAGGAGAGGTAGTATTAGGATTCTGAGGAGGTTCCATCAAGGTAATCAACTCTCCTTTCAACATGTGTTGCAGAGCTTAAGCCAACGACATATTGATCTTTATAAAATTTTTCCTAGGCGTACCTTGCTTAGGCTGACTATTTTGTTGCTGGTCTTGTTGTGCAGGTGCAGGATTAAAGATCAGGACTGCTCCCACAAATTGGTTATTCCTATTACGACCCTGTTGGCCATACACAACATTAGATTCTTTGTTTCCATTAGAGGTCTTCTTGGTGGTACTTGAAGAGGCAACCATTTGTATTTTACCACTTCGTATTCCACTTTCCATACGTTCTCTAGTTATTATCACCTCAGTGAAACCAGATGATGAACTTCCAATGAGATGTCAGTAGAAAGGACTAGTTAGTGTACTCATTAACATATCAACTAATTCCCTATCAGTTAAAGGAGGTTGAACTCTGCTTGCAAGATCTCTCAAATTCTGGACATACTCCTTAAAACTTTCTTTTGAACCCATAGACATGCTTTGGAGTTGCATGCGAGTTGGTGCTAAGTCAGATTTATATTGATATTTCCTATAGAAGGCCTCAGTAAGATCATTCCAAGTAAAAATATTGGTACTCTCAAGTTGATAGTACCATTCCAATTGAGCTCCAGATAAACTCTCTTGAAATAAATGAATCCACAATTTCCTATCAGCAGTATGTGGCTGGATCCTTCGAACGTAGGATCTCAAATGCAGCTTGGGACATGACACACCATCATATACCACAAAAGTAGGAACCTGGAAACCAATAGGGATAACAACTCCAGAAATAAAACTCAGAAATCCAACCCAGAAGACTTTTGTAATTCCATAGTATTCACCCGGTCCTCCAGTAACTTGTACTTCTCATCACCAGTTGAATCATGGTAATAATTCTCCTCATAATCAAAATTTACAGTAGTACCATGTGGACTTTCTTCTTCTTTTGCAAAATCTTCATCTCCAGGGTTTTCAACCTCATCATCTATCTTGATCGGAGCTCTGAACCGTCTACCCAAATTGATGAAGCGAAGTGGTTTTTTGGTCTTCTTCTTCCTCTTTTTTCTTCTTCTTGGTCAGGAGTGCCTTCAGCTCTTCTTGTCCTTTGGACAAGTTCAGGATCATCTCTTGAAACTGGGCATTTTGAACTTGAAGATCTTTGACAGATTGTTCGAGAACAATTTCTGCTGAAATAAACAGCGAGAAGATGAGAAACCTACTGTGAAAACCTGTCATGTAATGATATGGTATGTAGATGCATAAGCAATGTTTTCAAGGATCATAGGATTTAAATTTGTTAAAACAAACAAAAACAAAAACTCTTATTAGAAGGTTTGAAATAATATTGCCTCTTGGGCTTACAAATTAAAACAAACAAAATTTATAAAGAAAATGAAACATCTTGAAATTCAAGTCTCCCATGGACGCTTCCTATTGGTGATGAGATTCCTCTATTCGTGGAGTTTCTTTGTCAGATCCAGCATTCTTTCTTGGCTAATCCTGAATTGAGCTTCAAAGGTATCTCTTTGATCCTTCAGTTGGATCCAGGACTTCCACAGCTCTTCCCAATCAGTATGCATATCTGGATGAAGGATGGTATAAGGAACATCTCCTTCAGCAATAGGCTCCATAGTAATCGGTAGAACAGCAGGATATGGCATCATAAGAGTCTGAGCAGGAGACCGCACCCATCTGAGGTAAGGTTCCATAGGAATGGAGTACTTTGGTTCCAGAGTCTTACTATTAACCTTGTTCACCTTACTCCAAGCTCGTATAAACCTTTGACGGTAACCTTGAAGATCGTTGTCGTAATCAAACACAATACCTTGAATAAGCATATCATGAGGACCATCGCTCCGAGCATAACCAAACTGACATAGTGCTAAGGAAGGATTATAAGTAATGCCCCCTCTTATGCCAAGGAGTGGAACATTAGGGAACTCTTCACAACGGTCAATGATAGTGACATTTTCCATAGATCGGGAACAACAGTGAAAATCTGAATGAGAGAGTGACATTATCCTTTTAGACCACGTCAAACCTTGTTCATTCGTCATTACAGATCGAGGAAGGTGTGAAATAAACCACCTGGATAGTAGAGGTATGCAACACATCATAGTTCCTCGTGCCTTTGTAGTAGGAGTGTGAAGAGAGTGTAGGATATCTCCCAGCAACCTAGGCACAAGATTATGAGTCAGAAATATGTTGATGGCGTGTACATCTATGAACTGGTCTGGATTAGGAAATAGTACCAAACCATAAATCAGCAAGGCTAAGATCTCCTCAAAAGCATCATAACTCATAACATCCAAGAACACCTGAGCTTTCTCTATCAATACTTTTGCAAGAATACCCTTAACTCCACTTCTTATTTCTAGGACAATGTCTGATTTCTTCAAATGTAGGGCTGCAGCAATGACTTCAGGTTTAGGCTCTTTCTCTAAGCCTGTGAAAGGTTTTTGATCAAGGATAGGTACACAAAGTAGCTTGGAGAATTCTTCCATTGTGGGCACCAGCTGATAATCGGGAAATGTGAAGCAATGATGTTTAGGATCAAAGAACTGGAACAAGTCACTCATCATATCTTCATCAAATCCTGAGGTAACCAAGTCAAGTAGATAACCATGTTTCTCGATGAATTGGGAGCTTTCAGGAAGTTTTGATACCAAATCCTTAAGCTTAGAAGGTATCCCTACAAAGTTGATTCGGATAGTGTTCCTACGAGTGGAAGCCATAACCTTCAACAAAGAACAAAGATAAATACTTTGGTGCTTGAAATGGTTAGTGAGAATTCTATGCTTACGATGTCGATGTTATGATGTTATATTCAACCACAAATATGTGGCACACACAAGCAAGTCATACAATAGCCCTAGGTTTAAAGGCCTGCATGAGGTTTAAAGGAAAGTTCCCTCCCCTTGAAGTTTAGTTGGTTCATCCTGTCCTAACAAAAGTAACTAGGTTCTAAGGGATCTCAATATCACTGATCCTTCTTAAGGGTTGTTGTACAGTAAGCAACTGACTTGCCAACCAAAACTCCCTAAGATTAGAATCTCAATGAGCCTAGCATCGAGTATAACCCAACTTTAGACTTCTCCAAAGCCAACTATCTCACTACTTTCTAAAGGCCAAGATGGATCAATTAAGGTTCTAAAGGATAGTTAGTGTTAACGACAACATATGGAAGCCTCATATTATCCTCAACTTACTTAAGGAACATAAGCACCAACCAAGAAGTCACACTAACTGTAGCCACCAGATCAACCATATCGGTATATGTCGTACAATTTCCTTGGTCTATTGCTACTTACCTAAGGTACACTAGATCCGAGTTAGGATCTTTCACACAATAACCCCACAACAATCTCTTAAAGATAAAGCAAACAAATCAAACAAGTAAGTGATCTTAATTCCTAAGGTAACCCCTCTTTTACTAAGTACTCCCCAGCAGAGTCTCCAGTTCTGTAACACAGTGGGAGAACTGACTTGGGCATTTTTGTTTGACAAAAACATGTGTGGATAGCAAGAGTCACCACCGACTTTTATTTTATCCAATAGAAAAGGGTATAAGAGAACAGGAAAGACCTTTTAAAAATTTGAGTTCGGGGGGTAGGTTATATAAAGGGAAGGTGTTAGCACCCTTTATATCCATGATTATCCATGGGCTCTTAGTTACTTAGCTCACTTGTTTTTTTGAAAAGTAATGTGTATGTTTAGAAATTTTCATAAGTCTTTGTAATGATCCTCGTATGGATGTATACAAAGCTTTGAGTTTTTGAAAATTGTTTTAAAGTGAGGTGTGATTTTTTTTTTTTGAAATATGAGTAAGTAACTAAGAACTACCTACCATAGACTGGTCTTTCATGTTTCTTTATTTCCTTTCAAGGGTAAAACTGTCCTTACTATTAAGGAGTAAGTAGTCATTTACCTTGGATTTATTAAGGTACGGACGTAGGGTCATCGTATGGTCAATGAAGGTAACTTGTAGGGGTGTCTTTAGCAACTTGTAGGGACTATCATCATTTATTCCGTAGGGTCATCGAGGGACGAGATCATTTATTCCGTAGGTAACTTCGAAGGGACTATGATCTTTTTAATCTTTGAAGGGACTTGATGATTTATCTGTGAAGGGATTTTGCTTAAGAAACCCCCACGTTCGAGGGACTTGACCATATTAAAGGCAACCAATAGGGGAACCCTACAAAGTGCAGATGGCGATCGTAGAACGATCGACTTACGTGTGTGAATCTTGTTTTCAAATAATTATCTTGATATTAGTTTTCTAAGTCCATATTGTTCATTTAAATCTTTTCACACCCTAGATTATTAACCACGCAGTGAATATAAAGATATTGGCAGAAATTAAAAGGCAGAAAATAAAATTCCTACACTATTACATGGCTTCGGGACAATTACATATTAATAATGGCGGAAAATAAAGCCTAACTATTACAAATACGAAACAGTTACATTATCAGATGAACAATGAATGAATAATATAAAAACGAGTGAAAATAAAAGGAAAAAAAAGGTTTGCAAATTAGGGTTAAGGTTTAAAAAGAATTTAGGTTTAGAAATTTTTTTTTAGGATTTTGAGGTTTGAGAAAAAGTTTAGGGTTTAGGTTTAAAATTAAATTAGGGTTTAAGTTTTTTTTTAAATTAAGATTAAATTAATTAAACCCTAAATGACACTAATTAATTAAAAAATGTTAACCTAAAAAAATAATTTAATAAATTAAATAAATTCAAATAATAAAAACATGGTTATGAGAAAAGGGTTTTTTAGGTTAAGAATTAATTATGTTTTTTTTAAAAAGATTAAGAATTTAATTAAAAAGAAAATATATAATCAATTTAAAAAATAAGGAAAGAAATAACCGAATGTGGCAAAAATGCTATGAGGGGGAATTGAACTCATGCCCTTGCCTTGCCAACTTTCCTGCCTTGCCACTAAGCCACGCCTGCATTTTGTGAAAGAACTTGAAATAGAGTTATTATATAATAAAATTGAGAAAAAGAAAACACAAGTTAAAAAAATGTCCAAGGTTGGGTTTGAACCTACACCATTGCCTCTCACAGCCTTGCCTTCATCCTTTAGGCTACCTGCGCGCAGTTGTTTGTAATCCACCACAATACATAATATAATAAAAACAATTGAATGGAAAAATTATGAAAAAAACATGTTGAAGGCTGGGTTCGAACCCACGCCCTCAAAGTAATAGGTCAAACACTCCAACCACCAGGCTGCAAACGCGTGCATGTCATTTAATCAAAACAAATAAATAAAATATTAAACTCAATTTTGAATTTTAGAAACGCGCCAACCATTATATTCTACCTCTGGCCTTGCGAAATTACCTGCGAAAATTGCAACAATATTACCTGCGAATTTATTCTTGTAGGAAAACCTGCGAATGCTACATTGTTCAAACCACACATGATTTCTTCAAATTAATTATACCAATACAATCTACACAGTTCATAAAAATCAAATATATCAATAAAAGTTATTTAAAGGCTTATATCATAAAGCCCTAATTTGGAGGTTCAAACCCTAACAATGGCATCATACGGTTTTGGCCATGAAACTTTGAAGCAAACATCTAGAAGTCATATATGTATCATCAATAACCATAAAACATAAACAAAATTTGTTAGTAATGCAAGATTAATGGTAATCGAAAAATTGAAATTCAAGAACAATATGAATTCGGTTTAGATGATTTATGATGTTTTGGATGATGGTGATGTTTGAAACATGTCCAGAATACTTCAAGGAACATATTGCCATCTTTAGAAACCATTGAATGTGACTGGAATTGCAAAACCAAATTTGAATTTTTTGTGTAATTTTTGAAATATGAAAGCGGTTCTTGAGCTCTCCAATTCGCCCCTAACCCTTATGTTCCTGCTATGTTTATGTAGTGGAATGATTTAGGTTTAGATTTGGGCCTTGGATGCATGGATTTGTGTTACTTGAATGTGAAGAAATTACCTTGTTATAATTGTCTAAAAATAAAATATTATAATGCCATCTGAGTTTTGCACGAATTTGGAGATTCCCAATCAGTTTAAATACCATATATTTGATCCTAAAATAAGTTTCAAATCAAATATTTGATTTTCATAATTTATTTTAATTAAAAATGATTTTAAATGATTAAAATAAAAAATAATATAAACTAAATAATAAAAATCAGAAAATATGGTAATTGGGTCGTGAATGGACTTACCTTTGAGTTTGGATTGAAATATTGTAGGCCCATTTGGAAAGAATTGGAGTTATGGCCCTTTTTGCTTCATATACCTCTTGAAAATCGCCCAACTTTGACAATGCATAACTTCCTCAATTTGGATCCCATGAAGGTGTTCTAGGACTTTTTAGAAAGCTTAGATTGTCCTCTAATCAACCCTTTTGGTCCCATGTCCATATAATTTACCATTTATAAATTATGAGCTTTGGAAAAAGTTGACGTTTTGTTGACTTTCAAAAATACCTATAATGTTTTAGCTCATATCTTTCAAATGAAGCATTTATTGACTTGGTTTATGAGACACAAAGTTGTAGAGAATTTAATTTCCTTCAAAATGAGATTTGTATAGGAAATGTTTGATGAAGTATGTGAGAGTTATGGATGGTCAAAGTTCAGTTGACTTTTCCTACACAAAACCCTAATTTAGTAACTCCTGATTTTTGATGATTCTGAGGTTTCCTTGATGAATCATGATCAAGCCCTGATCAAATGATTAATTTCACCTCATAATCTTGATGTTGGCCAAAAAGCTTGAAGTTTGACTTTAGGTTGACCACAGTTGACTTGTTGACCAAGTTAATTGATTTTTAGGTATTTGAGCATCTGACTGACCAAACTTGTTGGGAAAGCTTTGAAACTTGTCATGGGGATTCTTTAAGGTATGTGGGGTGTTATGAAGTCCACTTGAGGCCTTGGAAGTCCACTTTTCTTGGGGAAACTCAAAACCTAGTTCTAAGAGCCATTTTTCAGGAGGAGGCTTTGTTTGGTGAAACCTTCAATTCCTTTGACCAATTGAGAATCTTGTGACTATTGATAGACCTCTTGAGACACATTATCTTGAAGATGGAAGGGGAAATTTTGGGGTACAACAATATCCTTTGTTAAGGATGATGATTGCTCCGGTTCTAGGACCTTTTTACCTATATGTCTGCCTTGGATGGAGAATGTAAAGAAGACTGAAATAGATTAGGTATTTATTGCTTGGAAGTCTATATGTGAAGAATCAACAACTTTTCAGGAGTATTCTAGCTTATCATACAGGAGAATGATATGAATGAATGCCTTTGAAGGTGTTGGGTGATTGACTATTTTTGAAAATCTTGCGGAAGGACTTTGTCTAGCAAGTCATGCTTTTCTATAGCACGTGTCAAGTAGCTGACACTGATGGATTGAAAACAAACTGATTTTTATGTTGTTCCAATAGTTTTTTATTATAAGGATGGAGATCTTTATGTGCTCACGGATATCATAATGGTTTTCATGTGTGAGTAACTGCTATTTCTTGTCATAAGGGATAGTGGCTTCAAAATGAATTTGTTTCAGCAGGTGGTTGAACAAAGGGTGCTGCTTTTGAAGACATTGAAGATGCATTTTATGTTTTCCATTCATTTCTACGCAGGTGCTCAGGGGGAGCATCAATTGTCTTAGATAGAGGGATTTGCCTCTTGATCTAAGGATCGTGAACACCAAGCTTGTGGTGATAACATACAGGGTCTTTCCATCCAGGAGGTATGAAGATGTCAAGTGTTATGTCTTGACATTGTATTGTTGCAATTTGGGGTAGACTTGACAATACATAATATATGATTCTTGTTGGATGTTTAAAGAATCATTAACCAGTCTGGGATAATTTATTTTTCTCTGCAGATTCCTGTGAAGATACTCTGGATATGTCTACTTAGAAGATCTTTGGAAGACTTGACAATGTCCTAACATCATATCCGACATTGTTGTACAGCATAATTATGAGCTATTGGGCTTATGGGAGGTTGTCCTTGGCCAATGGAGAACATGTGCGTGGTAACATGTTTCTCATTACTTACTTTATGTTGGACAGTTTTTGTAACGCCCAGTTATTTAATTATATATATTTGTATTATTTGTGTTGATTTGCGTTGATTGTCGAAATTGTGGAGTGTTGTGTTGAGTTGCTAAATTGGTTTTTAATTGAATTAAGTTGATTTTAGTCGTGGAAATAATATGACGTTGGTATATTAGAAAAAAAGAGATTATTGGGCTTATTTGGATGGTGGGTTGTAAAAGAAGCGACGTGTAGAATTGAGCCCAATATATTAATAAGAGTTAGTAAGAATTATAAGCATTATTATTATTATTATTATTATTATTATTATTCCTAAAATTATTATTAATTAAAATGTGATTTAATTAGTAATTGGGTGGAAGAGAGAAAAATAAGGATGACTAAGTATTAGTCTAAGTAGTTGATGAAGAAAAATAAGGAGGATAAATAGGTTATAGGAAGACTTAGTGGGGAGTTAAGAAAAGGAAGAGAAAAATATCACGTAAAACAAAACTAGAGAAGAGAAGTTGTAGATAAGAGAAAATAAGGGTTTGGGAGGAGATACATGAAGTCGTTAGCAAGACGGACCTAGGAGTCAATCAGAGAGTTAGAGCAACCATCAATCCGAGGTAAGGGTGGGTTCTGACTCGATAATGGGATGATTGATGAATGATATGTGGGGTAAGTCCGTAGAATTATTCTGTTTATGTTGATTGTGGTGAGAAATGATAAAAACATGTGGAATTGGGTAAAACTAAGTTAAAATAAGAGTCTCGTGAATTAAATTGAAGTTTCGGATGGGTTTTTTGGGCAAAAAGTGATCAAACTGGTAGCTAGGTTAGTGCTGAATTTTGGAAACTTCGAAAATTCGTAACTTGAGTTTCGGGTGTCCGGTTTGACTCTTGTTCGAAGCGTTGGAAAGCTAATACTGTGCACGTTTTTTAAAAATGGTTTCAAGTCCTGAAATTAAAATTAACTAGGATCTAATGAGGTTTTATGGTGTCAGTGTTTGTTGAAAAACTTTAAAAACTCATAACTTTTGATTTGTAACTCCGATCGAGGTTCGGTTTGAAGCGTCGAAAAGCTAACGAAATAAACTTTAACTTGATGAAATAAAACGAGTGATGTGAGACACTTACTAATACTGGATTTTCATAAAAGTTTGAATTGATTTTTGTATTTATAAATGTGGATGGTTATACGTTGATGCTTTATTGCTGTGATGATTGCTACGGTGCCGCCCTGGTGCGTATGCTGCTGTATCAGGTGTGTTCTATTGATGTGAGGTGTATAATGAATGTTTAATGATGATTTTATTGGTGATTTAAAGGATATCGATTAGTTTTTATTGAGTTAGGAATAATGATTAAGTGTTGATGGTTGTATGATATATAAGTTGTAGGCCTATGGCCAATGTTGATTTGATGTTTCATTGATATATAAGTTGTAGGCCTATGGTCAATTTTAATTTGATTTTGCATTGATATATTCGAGTTGTTGGTCTGATGACCAATATTGATTTAAGTTGTTGCAGTTGATGTATATTTTATGTTGTTGTTATTGTATGTCATTCATATTAGTCACATACGTTCCATTTTCAAAGTTGGAGCTAATGCTCAACCACATTGGCCTAGATTGGAAAAAGGTTGAAGTTGAAGGCTTATGCCTTGTTAATGCCTCGATAAACGGACACTTTCTAAGTTGGGAGTTCTACTCCGATGGTACCACATACATACACATCATGTTGAGTTGCATTTCAGGTTGCATACTTAAGTTGTGGTGATGTTGTTGTATTATGTATATAAAGTTTTTGTTGTATTATGTTGATAAAGTTGTTATTGTATTATGTTGATAAATTTGTTGTTGTATTATGTTGATAAAGTTGTTGTAGTATTATGTTGATAAAGTTGTTGTTGTGTTGTTGATTGATGTTGTTTGTGATGTTGTGAAGTGGTGATTTATATAATCTGATCTAATATATTATTTATCATATATCCGATTATATAGTTCGGTATCTCACCCCTTATGTTTGAATGTTACCCCCTATAATGGTAGCATGCAAGTTAGCAAGAATGAAGATTGGTTATCTTCATTAGTTCGAGTCGGTGTCGATGCTCTAATACGTAACATTCGGGGGGATGAACGCTTGTTTCCTTATTGTTGAATTTGATTATGTTGATGAATTTTATGTTGGATTTCAGTAAAGACATGTTGTTTTAAAGTTGTTTAAGTTGAACCAAGATGTTATGTAAATTTAAGTTGGAATTATGAATCTGCTGCTTATTTATGAAAGTTGTTTTGTTTTAAAGAATAAATGATGTTGTTATGGTTTCATATGAATAATTGTGTTATGTATCAATGTTATATGAAATTAAATGAGCATGTTTTAAAAAGTTGAAATGTGGCATCCTATTTGATCAAAGTTGAATTTTAACACTCTGATTTTTATCGATAATTGTCGGGTAGAAATTGGGTGTTACAATTTCCCTTAGAAGAAACAGTCAATGCAGTCTTGGCTGGTGACATTATTTTGCATGGAGTTACATTCTTGGAATTACATCTTCGTAAATTTCTTTTGTTATTCTCAAAGATTTTGGTACAATCTAAGAGGAGTTTGGGCTATATAAGGAGGTTCTTGGTTCAGTGCATATCAGTATCAGGTTCTTTGGAGTATTCATCTAAAAATGTTTGTTCAAATATGGGCTTGTATTGGTTGGGTATGGGAATGACTTGGTTATTTTTGCCAATTTTTGGCTAAAAAGGGGGAGTATTGGTTACTAGGTTAGAAGGTACATGGGATTTGCTTGCAATATATCTATACAGATGTTAAATAAGAGGCTCTAACATCATGCATGCTTGTTTCCCATTTGTGTCTGGTGATCTAAGTTGAAGAATAGAGTTGTGTTTAGTGATCTGAGTTACATGTGCTATATCCTCAGATCTGCTATGTATATAACTGTTCTCTAGAGGAGGAGTGTGTTTCAAGAAGGTATCCTTGGGATATCAGAACCTTCTTCTACGTTGCTCATCCTGGCTTACTACTTTCCTCAAGAGTGGCAGTACTAGTTCATATACTTAGGGGGTAGTTGATATTATGTTATTCCTCATGTACACTAACATGAACACAGTCTGCTCAGTATTCCAATCATATCCGCCACTTAGGGTGAAGAGATGTTCAAGAAGCGTTTTAGCCAAAATTTGTCAAAAGGGGGAGATTGAAAGCACCTGATGTTTGACTAAAATTTTGGTAAAACACATTGATGATAAAGATGATGAAATCTGGACAAACACAAAGATGTCGAAGGATATGTCCTAACAGATGACAGGATATCTTACTGATTTAGCAAGTTAATTGTAAAACAAATCTGGTTAAGATTCGTTACGCTTTTAAAGGATGGATCAAGACAGAGTTAGAAGGCCCGAGAAAGAAAACAGAAGACTATAAAAGAAGACTTAGACCTAGGATGACATTATGCCTTATGTAACAATTGTAACCTGGTTCTCTTTTGTAAAATAAGGGTGTAGGTTTTGAGAGTCATTGGCTCTTAGGGTTGTAGTTCCAATCTGCAGTGTGGAATGCATAGAGGACGGCATAGGTGCATGTACACTTCCAGAATCCTTTAGGTAATGGTTTTTGTATTGTTCTTGGATGAAGTTGTGAAGCAAGTCCAGGATAACTTGTAGGTCAAGAAACCGTGACAAGTTTTGTGATGGCAGAAGACAGATGACGTAGGTTATGAAGGATGTGAGTGGTCTCTCATATCAGGGTTGTAAACTGTAGAAATTAGCTTTATTAAGGATGTTCATTAGGGTAGTGATTAAAAGCCAAAGTTGTAAACAAGGGAGTTTATCTTTGTGATAATACTACGATATAGTGAAGTCTTCATCCTGGATTGGTATCCCCTAGATGTAGGTTTTTAACACCGAACTGAGTCAACAATTTATGTGTTCTTTATTTTCTATAAATTATAGGTTTCTATATGTATTTTCTTGACTGATATGTCCCAACATGTTGTCTTGAAATCTGTTGGTACTTGTGTTACACTACTTTAAAATAGTAGCTGTGTAATTCTCTTGTTCACTAAAGTGCAGCAATCATTGTCTTAACATTAAGGTAGGACTTTGTAGTATATGCATAACCAGAATTTCAAACACAACATGTAAATCTCAATATTATTTGAATGGTTTCCTTGAGTGACTAGGTTTTAGTCAGATAGACTCAAAAAGATACAGATGTTTTGTATTTGTGGTGTTTGTAATCAGTTCCAGTTATAGTAGATTAATTCCTTGTTGAGAAGGAAAAATCACCTTGGTAAGGTGGATTGGAGGTAGCTTTGTTAACAACAAAATATTATAAAAATAAATTTGTTATTTTTCTTGTTCATGTTATTGCTTGATTGAGTTGGATTTGAAAAAAGCTTTTGTTTTTAGAAACACAATTCAAATCCCACCTTTCTTATGTTTCTTGCCACCTTCAGTTATGTCATGATTGGATACGGTTTGGGTGGTTAAAGGTTGAAAAAAGGGGTTTTAAAGTGAGATTTTGGAGTTTGTGTGTTGTCAATCTCATTGAGCGAGGGAGATTCTTGCCTAGCGAGATATGTAATCATGAGAATTCTAACAATATTGAAAATGGCGTATCTTGAGTTTCGTAATTCAGAATAAGATGTGACCGGATCCGTTGGAAAATACATTTAAAGTGTTATCCCATGGTTGAGTAGAGTAATGCTTGCGTGCATATTTTATGTTTATGGCTGATAGATTTCATGTTATGTTTCGATGTTAAATAATGCTTAATGAGTGATGATGAACTATTATGCTTATGTTGTGATTTATATTATGGTTCGTTGTATGCCTTGAATGTTTAATAATTGAATTAACTAGGATGAAGTGTGAGGTAAACCTAGGTTAATAATCAGATCAAAGAACTAGTAACAAAGACTTAGGGTATGAACATGATTTAAATGGTGATGCTTGGACCCAAAGGTATCTCGGTGTGTATTTTTAATGAGTAGTCACTTGAATTATGAGTCAATAAGCTTTATATGGAACATACTATAATGATATGAGAATTTGGTGAATGTGATCACCTAGTGATTGATGGGTGCAGTCACAATGATGTTGATAATTAGTCACATATTCAGAATTACCTTTGATTGTGCACATCCCAATTGAGATGCTTATGTAAATTAGAATTGTGATATGACACCAATGATTCATGCCTCAGAAATAGTTTTGAGTCCCATATATGGGTTTGAGTCCCAAAGAGTGTGAGGGAAAAGGTGCCTTGTCATGTTTTAAGGATGTCAAACCTTAGGTAGATCATAGTGTGTGTGCTTTGAACAATGTCATTGCATGATTGAATGCATCCATCATTAACATGCTCAAATATTCCAATTCTCATGTCTATGCATATAAGAGGCATCTCATATATGGTTTTGTGATCTTGATTGAATGCATCCATCATAAACATGCTCAAAAATACCGATTCTGGTGTCTATGCATATAAGAGGCATCTCATATATGGTTTTATGCTCTTGATCATTGTTGATACCTTAGATATATACACAAATGGCTTGGGTAGACCAAATCACTCTCAAAATTTCAATTTTGGCAATTTTCACTAAATGAGTTGACTCATGGGTGCTGACAGGTTAACTCATCAGATTTTACACTGAATGAGTCGACTCATAGCTGCTGATAGGTCAACTCAAATATTCAATAGGTCGACTCACTCAGTCAAATAGGTCGACTCATTTATTTGAAGAATTTCTTGATTACTATGGGTCTCAACAGGCTGACTGAACAGGTCGACTCAAAGGAAATGAGTCGAGTCACTCAGTCATTTAGGTTGACTCAAACAGATGCAAAATTTTATGTTTCCTACGGGTCTCAACAGGCTGATTGAGGACTAACAACAAGTTGACTTAAACTAAGACTATGCTCCATATCTGATTATTTTTCTCTCCTTTCCAATTTTACTTAATTCTCCTTTGGTCCTGAATTAATATAAATAGCTGGAGTATCATTTTTTCATGGCTAACAAGAAAAGTGAAATATATACACAATATTTCTCTTCATCTTCATTCTTCGTTGCATTAATCAACAATTACACATAATCATTTTTGTTGATCATTGTGCATTACATATGGTGATAATGTTCAAACTTAGGATCTTGTATCATGTTTGGGTTGAGATTGTTATGGGTTTTTCTTGAATAAAATCTTAGGGTTTTATCCTCCAAGATCTTGAGGATTTGGGGGTTTTTGCACAAGTCTTTGATTTATAGATTCAGTCGAGTGAAAGGTTTAAAGAACATTGGGTTTGTTCAAACAAGTAACGATAATCAGATGATTGTGAAAAAAAGTTTGGGTTCAAGCGTGTTACGATTGAAATCAACCGAGCTAGAGGTTTGAAGAACATTGGGTTCTTGCAATAAGGTAGCTATAATTGGAGATTTTTTCGCAATGTTTGAAGCACTTGATTAGATTCAAATCAAGGGGAAAGAATGGAATATAATCTACATCAATAATTAGGATTGGTTTGTGGTGACTATTTCTTATCGTGTATAAACTTTGCAATTGATAATCAATATCTCAAATATTTTTGGAATTGGGGGAAAATGTACCCTAAGTGAGGACGATAGGGAAACTCTCTAAACAAATCTGGTGTTGTTCTCTCTTTCTCTATCTCTTTAATTTCTGCACTAATTGAATCTTGTAAGATATTGATTGGTAACTACATTTCACTAAATTGTTGTGCACTTAAGGTATTTGATAAATTGTTGCAACCAATTTGTTTGCAACTAAGGAAAATTCTGCACTATTAATTCTAATAAAATTGAGACTTAGTGGTGTGTGCACACCAAGTATTTGCTAAATTGACTTCACACAAGTGTTTCAATATTTTTCCTATTTTCTCTCTTAAATTCTGCACTAATTAGAATTGTCTGATATTGATTATCTCATTGTGCGCAAGTGGTGTGCTTTTAAGGTGTTTGATAAATTATTGCTATCATTTTGATTGCAACTTAAGAAAAATTATGCACTATCATTTGTAGCAAAATAAGGCTTGGTGTGGTGTGTACACCAAGTGTTTGATAAAACTCATACTACACAATTCTAAGTGTTAAGTGTTTTTTTTCTTCTTCCTTAACATTGTTGGAAGTAGTATTATCATTGCTTGCATTTTTAAGTGATTAATTAGCATTGTGTTGATTGGTCCATCATATTCATTCATTTGGTTTTTTCCGCATATCCGATCTTCCAATAATGGGTCATTTTTTAGACGAAATTTTTCGGGGAGCTTTCGCGACCTAGCTAAACAATTTTTTAATTTGCCAAGTTTTGAATAGGGGATATATTCAAATGCAGACAGAGCTTGTGGAATTGCGCAACATAATGGATTAGTTTATGAACTTGATGACTGGTATGCACCAGAATCAGGAAAGGATCAGAGAAATGGTGGAAGGAGTTCATGGCACTGGTAATGGTACTGACACTGGTAATGGCACTGGCACTGGGAATGGTAATGGTACGAGTAACAACAGAGGCCCTAAAGGTATTGGCAATGGAACAAGTCCTGAAGTTATTCCTGTTGTGAATATTGGTGGCCCAACTGCAGTTGTTATGGATGGTTAGGATGACCTGTTTACTCTTATTGATGGTGACATAGGTAGTCAAAATGTTGATGTGCATCATCGCTGTGATGAACTAGCTGAGCAGATTCGTGCTATGCAATCCCAAAGTATTCTTGGCTTCGATGTTGCAGATTTGGGGTTAGTTCATGGGGTGAGAATCCCACACAAGTTCAAGCCTCCAACTTTTGACAAATACAACGACTCTACCTGCTCGAAAACTCATATCCAATCCTATGTAGGGAGAATTGTTGCACATACTGAAGACGAAAAATGTGGATGTATTACTTCCAAGATAGCCTTACATGGCCATCACAAGAGTGGTACATGAAGCTCAGTCGGGCAGATGTTAGGAATTGGAAGGAACTTGATGAAACCTTTGTGAAGCAGTATCAATATAATATGGACATGGCTCCCAATCGCACTCAGTTGCAAAGCATGTCTCGTATGTTTAAGGAAAGCTTCAAAGAATATGCTCAACGGTGGCGTCAGTTGGCTTCTAGGGTTCAACCGCCTCTGTTGGACAGTGAAATGACATACATGTTCATGGGAACGTTACAAGGAGTGTTCATGGACCGTTTAGCTTCGTGCTCAGCAAAAAAAGTTCACAGACCTAGTAATTGCTAGAGAGAGGGTCGAGAAGCTGTTGAAGATGGGTAAGATTCAAGATGTGGGTGCGAGTAACTCGTCTGGAGCTAGGAAACCTTTTGTCGGACCTCAGAGGAGGAGGGAAGGTGAAACCAATGATGTGTACGGCAGAGGAATGGGCCATGGTCGTCAGAATCACTATGATCAAGTGGTTGATGTCACTATTCCATCAGGACCTGCTCCACAATAGCAGCAGCAACAACAAAGTGCTCAGTACAATAACCAACAGAGGCCATATCAACAGCGCCAAGCTAGAAATTCTGATCGTAACTTTGATGTTGTCCTTTTGACGTATGCTTCCCTCTTACAAATATTGTTGGATTTGAACATGGTACAACTTCGAACCCTGGCGCCACCAGTTAGCAATCCTCCCCTGGGATATGATGCTAATGCACGCTGTGTATTCCATTCAGGCGCTCCAGGCCATTCTACAGAGAAGTGGAGAGCTATGCAGATGAAAGTAGAAAACTTAATTAATTCAAAAGCCATCAACTTTACTCCACCACCCAATGTCACTAACAACCCGATGCCTAACCACAATGGTGGGGCAAGGGTAAATGCTATTGAAGGCGGGGAGTAGTTGAATCTGATTACTGATATTGATGACGTCCAGACTCCATTGGAAGTTGTGAAAGATCATTTGTTGAAGGGACATGTGTTGCCAGGTTGAGATAGAGAATGTGAAGATTGCTTGTTGTCTCTGAATGTTTGTGTCAAGTTAAGGGCCAGAAGTCAGAGCTTGATGGATGAAGGATCTTTATAGTTTGACAAGATTAATAACAAAAGCGACGGCGTGTCTATAGTAACCATTTATTTCACTCCTGAGGATATGTCGGTGCCTCCCAGGCTGGAGCCTGTTACTATTTACATACCTTAGGAGGTGAGCCCGGTCACCATTATTGTTCAAGGTCCTGTACCGTATGATAACGAAAATTCTATTTCGTGGCACTATAGCGCGGACGTATATGTACAGGGACAAAGAATTGAAGAGAAGCTTCCAGTGACGATTGATCCTAGCATTGTTAATGTAGGAGGTGTTGGAGGCTTTACTAGAGGTGGAAGATTGTTCGCTCCCCAAACTCTCAGAACTAACAAGGAAGCTGAAGATGCTGCACGTGCTAAGGGAAAGCAAGTGGACACGGAAGACGTTGTGACTCATGTTCCAAAGAAAAGCACTTTTAAAAGGGAAGTGGATGAGTTTATAAGAATTATAAAGAAGAGTGGATACAAAATGGTAGAACAACTGAATCAAACTCCGTCCAAGATCTCAATCTTATCCCTGTTGATGTGTTCCCAGACACACATAGAAGCTTTGCTGAAAGTCATGCAGATGGCGTATGTTCCACAAGAAATAATTGTTAATCAATTGGAGGCTGTGGTTGCCAACGTGAATGCTAGTCATGGACTAGGCTTTACAGACAGAGACTTGACTTAGGAAGGAAGAAATCACGACAAAGCGCTACATATTACCATGGAATGCAAATGGGCCGTTCTTTCTCACGTGTTAGTGGACACTGGGTCCTCATTGAATGTGCTGCCCAAAAAGGCCTTAATGAAACCTGACGTGGATGTGATTATAATGCGTCCAAGTGATTTGGCAGTAAGAGCTTTCGATGGATCTAAGAGATCAGTCTTCGGAGAGGTATAAATACCAGTGAAGATCGGGTCCCAAATATTCAAGAGCACATTTTATGTTATGGATATACAACCAGCTTACTGTTGTCTTCTGGGGCGTCCATGGATCTATGTTGCTGGTGCAGTAACCTCCACATTGCATAAAAAACTGAAGTATGTTGTATATGGGCAAGTGGTCACCGTGTGTGGAGAGGAGGATATATTTGTAAGTAGCTTGTCAACCTTCAAGTATGTCGAAATGGATGGGGAGATCTATGAGACATTGTGTCAAGCTTTTGAGACTGTTAACGTCAGTGAGGTTTCTCCCAACTCCGTGGTCAATAGTGCTGAAAGAGAATGTACTTTCTTAGCTTCTTACAGGAAAGCATTGGAAGTCATACAAGAGGGAAATGCCCAAGGCTGGGGCAAAGTGGTTGAGGTTTGATCGGAAAGAAGATAAGTTTGGAATAGGGTATGCACCAGGCCAATCTGTGGGGTCTCAGAGCAAGGGATCAATAAGGTTCTCAAGTGGAGGTGTTATTGATCCAAATCAGATGATTGTTGCTGCCGGAGAAGTTGCTGATGGTGACTATAATCTGGATAGTTGGGCACAGCCATGTGTACCGGGAGAAGAATTAAAGAACTGGTTTGCGGAGGACATCGTTCAAGTGACTTCCCATCTAGAGTAATTTTCTTTGTTTTTTCCATTTCATACGCATGTCAAATCTTGCACTCTGCCCAAGGTGCATGGAACCATTTGTAGGGCCTCCCTTGCATTATGTGCAATTTTAGTTTATCATGAATAAATGAAATTTTTCATTCAAAACTGTGTTCACTTTCTTTCAGTTTAAACTTTTTCACAAAAAACAATAAAATGACAATACTTTATCTTGTTTTTTTTCATAAAACAGATTATGAAATAAGCACATCACTTGTGCAGAATAAATCACCTGAATTCCTTTGATAACAATTCTGCTATGATTGAGTATAACTTCGATAATCCTATCTACCAAGCTGATGAAGGTGTTGATGAAGATTGTGAACTCCTTGAAGAATTTTCCAGGTTGTTGAGACAGGAGGAAAGAGTTATTCAGCCTCACCAAGAAGAGATTAAAATTATCAACATTGGGTCAGAAGATGCAAAGAAGGAAATCAAGATAGGGGCCAGTCTGCAGTCCGGGGTGAAAGAAGAATTGATCAGCATGCTTCAAGAATACATAGACACCTTTTCTTGGTCATATCAAGATATGCTTGGTTTAGATACAAACATCGTGATGCATAAGCTTCCATTGAGAGAGGATTGCCCTCTAGTTAAGCAAAAGCTTCGTAGAAATCATCCTGACATGGCGTTGAAAATCAAATAAGATGTTCAGAAGAAGTGGGATGCCGGGTTCCTTGTCGTGACTAGCTATCCACCCTAGGTAGCTAATATTGTGCCAGTACCAAAGAAGGATGGCAAGGTCCAGATGTGCATTGACTACCGAGACTTAAACAGAGCGAGCCCGAAAGATGATTTCCCATTACCTCACATTGATGTATTGGTTGACAACACGACTCAATTTTCGGTCTTTTCTTTCATGGATGGCTTCTCCGGTTATAATCAGATAAATATGGCGCCGGAAGACATGGAGAAAACAACGTTCATTACCCCGTTGGGTATGTTTTGCTATAAGGTTATGCCTTTTGGGTTGAAGAACATCATGGCAACATACCAATGGGCAATGGTAACATTGTTTCATGATATGATCCACAAAGAGATTGAATGCTACGTGGATGACTTGATTGCCAAGTTCCTAGACGAAGAAGAGCATTTGATTAACCTCAAAAAGCTGTTTGAATGATTGAGGAAGTTTCGTCTGAGGTTAAACCCGAACAAGTTCACTTTCAGAGTGCGATCTGGGAAACTGTTGGAATTCATTGTGAGCCAAAGGGGGATAGAGGTAGATCTTGCTAAAGTCAAAGCCATACAAGATATGCCTGCACCACGAACAGAAAAAGAAGTATGTGGCTTCCTAGGTAGATTGAACTAAATTGCACAGTTCATATCTCACCTCACATCTACCTGTGAACCAATATTTAAATTATTGAGAAAAGAGAAAGCGGTCAGATGGAATGATGATTGTCAAAAGGATTTTGAAAAGATCATAGAATACTTGCAGGAATGTAATACCCATATATAAAAGACATGCATCAAAGCATAATCTTCATATATATATATATATATATATATATATATATATATATATAAGTTTGGTATTGAAATACAACAAGTTTTTAAGTACACATTGCATAAGTATAGCCACTACGACAAAAGTACTAAGACAAAAGGCTATAAATAATACAAAGTGTTCACAAAAATACAAAATCTAAGAACTAGATCCCAAGATCTCAAAAGCCCACACTGGAAGAAGCCATCAAACAAGCAAGGATAACCAAGTCGCCTTATCCTTACCCTTTGCGGAACCTGAAATAACAACATCAACACGGGGTGAGATAAAACATCTTAGTGAGTTCCCTATCTTAGAGTTCTTTCGGCACTAAAAGGTTTGAAACTAAACATTACTCAATTCGGGGGAAAACCTAGACTTCGAGTTTACATAAACTAGAGACATCCAAGTAACATAACAGAGCACACAAGAGGTGCTAGGAGGCATCTTTCCCGGCCAAGCCATAGTTTTAGCAGACGAGCACGGGTCAATCAATCCTAAACACATAGATAACTTTCCCCTTCCAGCCACACAAGGACGAGTACGGGTCACTCACTATCTATCTAAAGTATTTTCCCCGCCCAGCCACACACGGACGAGTACGAGTCACGTCACCTTACCATAAAGTAACTTTCCCCTCCCAGCCACACAAGGAAGAGTACGGGACACTCATTACATATCCTAATGGATACTTTCCCCGCCCAGCCACGCCAGGACGAGTATGGGTCATGGTCATCCATTAAGGGATTCGATTTCACGATTTAAAACATAACACAAGAAGTAAACTTCCAACTTTTCACAATTTCCTAGCCCGGAGATACTAACCAAGTATCGACGCCTAAGTATCGTTAAGTCTCCAAAATAGTTCCTTTACAATCTAGGGTAACCTAGCAACCTCACAAGTTTTACCATTTCATTTCCTTAAGCTCACAATTCCATAACTTAACATCTTTACGGTATTTCGAAAAGTCGGGTAAAAATAATATTTTTTGGCATCATATGAAAGTACATAATTTTAGCTTCAAAACAATATGCAGAACACTAAAAAGGGATACCCGGATCAAAAGTTATAAAAGAAAACATAATTCTATGAAAGAAAACATAACTCAGCTTGAAAGTTACAATTCGCGGGGCGAACCCTGTTCGCGGCGAGAACATAGTATAATTCCTTCAGTTCGCGGGGCGAAAACAGAGAAATTATGCTAAACCAGCTACAGGAAAACCATCCCAAAACCCCTAATTTCACCAAAATGTACCAAACCAGAGGAATCCAAACACAAATATGCCTACAATCATATACTAAACATCATACTTAGTTTTAATCGAGTTTTTAACCATTTAATCTTTCGATTTCTAGCATTTCTACTAAAATCTTTAAAACTCATAACTCAACCAAAACTAAAAACAAAAGTATCTAACTACGAACCCACCTTTAGAGATGAAGATTGACGGAAGGAATGAGCCGATTCGACGGTCGGATGATGGAGAATGATGAATTTGAAGCTTAGGGTTTCCCTCCTTCTTCTTCTTCTCTCTTATTTTCTTATTTTCCTTTTTCTCTTCTTTTCTTACTAACTTCTTCTTTCTCTCATTTTCTTTCTATATAAACAATTATATAACAACTTATATTTTACCAATGCATCCAAAAATAGAGAGTATCCAAAAATGTCTCTTAATCCTCAAATTAATAAAACCTCTGAAATAAATAATATCAGTTAACAAAATTTAAATACCGTTTACTCTAAATGGTTTTTCATTAAAAATATTCTTAGAATAAACCGGAATCCTATTGGCCTTAAATAATATTACCCGGAGAGTTAAATAAATTACGGGGTGTTACAGGGACAAAGAATTGAAGAGAAGCTTCCAATGACGATTGATCCTAGTATTGTTAATGTAGGAGGTGTGGGAGGTGTTGGATTTATTAATTCAGCGTCACCCTTAGGGATTCGATGGGCTTAACATCCCAACCCATGGCACTTAATAGGCGCAGCTCCTTGAGGGCTCTATACTATAAGGAAATAAAGTTGCGCCTTCACTAACAGCAATTGCTTTTAGTGCAGTGGTAAGCGCTTGATCCTACAAGTGGTATCAGAGCAAGGTCATGGGTTCGAATCCCCTCGGCTGGCACTGGGGGGAGATTTTTGGATTTATTAATTCAGCGTCACCCTTAGGGATTAGATGGGCTTAACATCCTAACCCATGGCGCTTAATAGGCTCAGCCCCTTGAGGGCTCTATACTATAAGGAAATAAAGTTGCGTCTTCACTAACAGCAATTGCTTTTAGTGCAGTGGTAAGCGCTTGATCCTACAGGAGGCCTTACTAGAGGTGGAAGATTGTTCACTCCCCAAACTCTCAGAACTAACAAGGAAGTTGAAGATGCTGCACGTGCTAAGGGAAAGCAAGTGGACACGGAAGACGTTGTGACTCATGTTCCAGAGAAAAGCACTTTTAAAAGGGAAGTGGATGAGTTTATAAGAATTATAAAGAAGAGTGGATACAAAATGGTAGAACAACTGAATCAAACTCCGTCCAAGATCTCAATCTTATCCCTGTTGATGTGTTCCCAGACACACATAGAAGCTTTGCTGAAAGTCATGCAGATGGCGTATGTTCAACAAGAAATAACTGTTAATCAATTGGAGTTTGTGGTTGCCAACGTGAATGCTAGTCATGGACTAGGCTTTACAAACAGATACTTTACTTAGGAAGGAAGAAATTATGACAAAGCGCTGCATATTACCATGGAATGCAAATGGGCCGTTCTTTCCCACGTGTTGGTGGACACTAGGTCCTCATTGAATGTTCTGCCCAAAAATGCCTTAATGAAACTTGACATGGATGGGATTATATTGCATCCAAGTGATTTGGTAGTAAGAGCCTTAGATGGATCTATGAGATCAGTCTTCGGAGAGGTAGAGCTACCAGTGAAGATCGGGTCCCAAATCTTCAAGAGCACATTTTATGTTATGGATATACAGCTAGCTTACAACTGTCTTCTAGGGCGTCCGTGGATCCATGTTGCTAGCACAGTAACCTCTACATTACATCAAAAACTGAAGTATGGTGTATATGGGAAGGTGGTCACCGTGTGTGGAGAGGAGGATATATTTGTAAGCAGTTTGTCAACCTTCAAGTATGTCGAAATGGATGGGGTGATCCATGAGACACTATGTCAAGCTTTTAAGGCTGTTAACGTCAATGAGGTTTCTCCCAACTCCATGGTCAAGAGTGCTGAAAGAGCAGGTACTTCAATAACTTCTTACAGGAAAACATTGGAAGTCGTACAAGCAGGCAATGCCAAGGATGGGGCAAAGTGGTTGAGGTTTGATCGGAAAGAAGATTAGTTCGGAATAGGGATGCACCAGGTCAATCTGTAGGGTCTCAGAGCAAGGGATCAATAAGCTTCTCAAGAGGAGGTGTTATTGATCTAAATCAGATGATTGCTGCTGCCGGAGAAGTTGCTGATGGCGACTGTGATCTGGATAGTTGGGTACGGCCGTGTGTACCGGGAGAAGAATTAAAGAACTAGTTTGCGGAGGACATCGTTCAAGTGACTTCCCATCTAGAGTAATTTTCTTTGTTTTTTTCCATTTCATACGCATGTCAAATCCTGCACTTTGCCCAGGGTGCATGGATCCATTTGTAGGGCATCCCTTGCATTATGTGCAATTTTAGTTTATCATGAATAAAGGAAATTTTTTCATTCAAAATTGTGTTCACTTTCTTTCAGTTTAAACTTTTTCACAAAATAAATAAAATGGCAATGTTTTATCTTGTTTTTTTTTCATAAAACAGATTCTGAAATAAGCACATCACTTGTGCAGAATAAATCACCCAAATTCCTTTGATAACAATTCTGCTATGACTGAGTATAACTTCGATAATCCTATCTACCAAGCTGATGAAGGTTTTGAGGAAGATTGTGAACTCCCTGAACAATTGTCCATGTTGTTGAGAAGGGAGGAAAGAGTTATTCAGCCTCAACAGGAAGAGATTGAAATTATCAACATTGGGTCAGAAGATGCAAAGAAGGAAATCAAGATAAGGGCCATTCTGCAGGCCAGGGTGAAAGAAGAATTGATAGGCATGCTTCAAGAATACATGGACATCTTTTCTTGGTCATATCAAGATATTCCTGGTTTAGATACATACATCGTGATGCATAAGCTTCCATTGAGAGAGGATTACCCTCCAGTTAAGAAAAAGCTTCATAGAACTCGTCCTAACATGGCGTTGAAAATCAAATAAGATGTTCAGAAGCAGTAGGATGCCGGGTTCCTTGTCGTGACTAGTTATCCACCCTGGGTAGCTAATATTGTCCTAGTACCAAAGAAGTATGGCAAGGTCCGGATGTGCGTTGACTACCAAGACTTAAACAGAGCGAGCCCAAAATATGATTTCCCATTACCTCACATTGATGTATTGGTTGACAACACGGCTCAATTTTCGGTCTTTTCTTTCATGGATGGCTTCTCTGGTTATAATCAGATAAAGATGGCACCGAGAGACATGGAGAAAACAAAGTTCATTACCTTGTGGGGTATGTTTTGCTATAAGGTTATGCCTTTTGGGTTAAAGAACGTCGGGGCAACATACCAACGGGAAATAGTAACATTGTTTCATGATATGATCCACAAAGAGATTGAATGCTACATGGATTACATGATTTCCAAGTCCCAAGACGATGAAGAGAATCTGATTAACCTCAAAAAGCTGTTTGAACGATTGAGGAAGTTTCGTCTGAGGTTAAACCCGAACAAGTGCACTTTCGGAGTGCGATCCGGGAAACTGCTGGGATTCATTGTGATCCAGAGGGGGATAGAGGTAGATCCTGCTATAGTCAAAGCCATACAAGATATGCCTGCACCGCGAAAAGAAAAGGAAATATGTGGCTTCCTAGGTAGATTGAACTACATTGCACGGTTCATATCCCACCTCACAGCTACCTGTGAACCAATATTTAAATTGCTGAGAAAAGAGAAAGTGGTCAGATGGAATGATGATTGTCAAAAGGATTTTGAAAAGATCAAAGAATACTTGAAGGAACCTCCAATCCTGATGCCTTCGTTTTCAGGGAGGCCACTCATTATGTACTTGATTATGCTCGAAGGATCAATGGGATGTGTTCTCGACCAACATGACGAGTCTAGTCGAAAAGAGCATGCAATATACTACCTTAGCAAAATTTTTACCGAATGTGAATCAAGATACTCACTGCTCGAGAAAACTTGTTGCACTTTGGCATGGGCTACTCGCCGACTGAGACAATATATGTTGACCCACACCACCTTGTTAATTTCAAAAATGGATCCTATCAAGTACATTTTTGAGAAACCAACATTAACCGGACGGGTTGCACGTTGGCAGATGGTGCTGACTGAGTATGACATTCAATACACTTCGCAAAAGGCCATCAAGGGAAGTGTGCTCTCAGACTATCTTGCACAACAACCTCTTGTGGATGACTATCAACCCATGAAATTTGAATTTCCTGATGAGGACATCATGTACCTCAAAGCTAAAGACCGCTAGGAACCACTCCCGGAGGAGGGGCCAGACCCTGAATCCAAATGGATATTAATGTTTGATGGGGCTGTCAATATCAATAAACGCGGAGTTGGTGTTGTTCTAATTACTTCTAAAGGTGTTCATTTTCCCTTCGCCACCAGAATAACTTTTGGTTGCACCAACAATGAAGCGGAGTACGAGGCTTGCATTATGGTAATTGAGGAGGCTATTAATCTAAGGATTAAGATCCTTGATATATTCGAAGATTCAGCTCTCGTGATTAATCAGATTACCGGCAAGTGGTATACGCATTAAGAACACTTAATTCCATACCGGGATTATGCCAGAAGGTTGTTGACGTACTTCACAACAGTAAAGCTTTAATACATACCACATGATGAAAATCAGTTTGCCGATGCATTGGCTACGCTCTCTTTGACCATCAAAGTGATGTGATGGAATCATGTCCCCAAGATTGATATCTCCCGGCTCGACATACCTGCATATGTGTCCTCTCCTGATGTAGTGTCTGATGATAAGCCGTGGTATAATGACATTAAGTACTTTCTAGAAAGTAAGGAATACCCAGTTGGGGCATCTTCCAACGAAAAAAAGACTTTGAGGCGACTTGCTGTGAGTTTCTTCTTGAATGCTGACGGTGCTCTGTGCAAGAGGAACTTTGACATGGACTTGCTCAGATGCATGGATAGACACGAAGCAAACATGTTAATGTAGGAAGTTCATGAGGGATCATTCGGTACCCATTGTAACACCCCAAATTTGCCCTCTTCTTTCTAGCATCATAATCATATTATAATCATCATAAGCATGGCATATCCTTAGCATTTTTGCATAGAAAAATGAAGCATAACATTCTCATGTTCTAGCATTGGGCATATGATCAATCATTGGTGCATTTGAAGCCTTACAAGTCAAAGAAAGAAGTCAAGTGACCTTGTCCAAGTCCCATGAAGTGTCTCTAGGCCATATAAAAGCTCAAGATCCCTTACAAGAGCCCAGAAGGTTGGGAGATTATCAGATGATCCAAGAAAGGGCAAGCTCCTACAAAAATGGTCTTCAAATTAGGGTTTCATCTTCAAGCAGAGATTCTTTGCGACTTTGGACATTTTATGTGGGCAAAGTCCTTCATATGATATGTGAATGCTATGGATGAAATTTGGTGAGAAAATTCATTGAGGAAGGCAGTCATTTCATCAGTTGCTTGCATAAGAAGAAATTGGCCAATCTGATTATTTGAAAAGTCAACTGTGACAATTCAAGGGTTCCAATCCTATTTTTCAAGCCAAGCGATGTTCTTAAGGTTATATAAGAGGTTTGGCAAAGTCAAAAGTCAAGAATCTAGGGTTTTGGAAAGAGTTTCTATTTTTGGACATGTGGCATGTAACTAACTTTCTAAATTTGGCAAGTTTTTCCCTAATTTTCAAGGCATTGACCAAAATGACTTCAAGTGAAAATTCTTTGAACATGAAAGTTGTAGGAAATTGTCTCCCATTTCTAAAAAGTACAAGAACATGATCATAGCCCTCATGGTTTGAAAGTTATGGCCAACGGAAGTTCACACATTTTTAGGGTTTTACTTAAAATGCCATTTTCTACCAAGATGTAAAAACTCATGAATTGTGTTTCCATGCTATATCACAATGCCTGGCATGAGAAGCATTTGGCTCAAAGAAAATTAAAGAAATCGTGCATGAAGAGGGGTGTATTTCATAAAATGCAATGATGCATGAGCATTCCAAAAGCATGATGCAAGGGATATTTTGATCTCAATATAATCCAAGGGTGCAGAATGAATGAAGGGGAATTGGATCATGCACATGGGCAAGATAAGGCACGAGCAAATCAATCATTCACACAACTTTTGCATTTTTGCAAAATCACTCCTCCCATTCACTTCCCACGTGCATTCTTTTTGCAAATCAAAACACTGAAAGCTTGTACAATATATCAGAAAGCTAGGGTTTCATTTCACCAGATTTCATCACCATTTGCTCACTCACAACTTTTTGCATCTCAAGCATTTCTCTTCGAGTTGCCTCACACACTCACTCATTTAAAAAACAAACCACATATTCTTGATCTCCAAGCTCCATAGTTCACTAATCCACCATCAATTGGAGCTGAATCCTCAGATTTCACATCTTGCAAGTTGGTGGAAATACACTCGGGTTTCAATATCTAGAGATTTTCAACCTATCTCTTGCATTTATTTTGCAAGGAGAGAATAAAAGAAGTTGATATGCAGCTGGAGCAAGCTTTTCTGGTCCTAATTCGAGCTCTGCATATCTCAGGTATCATCCAGATTCATAGATCCAGAAATGAAATTAGTTGTGCATTTTGTGATCTACATGTCTTACTGTTGATGATGATCTATTTAGATTTGAAAATGAGTACGAATTGAGCTTGCATTGTTGATTTAAAGTTTCATGTGTGATTTGTTTTTGCTTCGATATGATCCGTGTGTTAACCTAATGGGAAAACTAAGCTCAAATTTGGAACCAGCATCTCTTAATTGTTTAATCTGGATAGTTTGATCCATTTCTGTGATGTTTTGATCTTGGCCATGAGTTTTCCGGTGCCGGAGCTAGGGCTCCGGTCACCGGCTTCTGGGAATTAGTTGGATGAAGAAGATGATGTTAGAAGTATTGGATCCTTTGATATGGAGGGCTGTGGTGTTGCCAGCACATTAAAAAGGCACCCTCTCCCTCACGTGGCTTATGTTTGCATTTTAATGCTTTGTGTATCTCAGCCTACAATAGTTACCATGTGCGTGCATCTGAATTGTTGGTTTGTTAACTTGTTCCATCTTGTTGACTGGATCTTGTGCATGAGATTGATCCATTGGCTTATTATTTTTCCAGTTTTTATTTGAATTTCCATGTTAATGTTTGTGAGCCTGCGCAGATCCATTGGGCCTTCTCTGCTATTCACACCCCTCTTCATTAAGCCCAAGTATTTTCAACTAAGAGGACCTATTGATTGCACCCCTCTCTTTGTTTCTTTTATTTTTATTTCTTTTTAATATTTGTTTGCTTTCTAATTTTTAAAAATAGCTAGACACTTCTAAAATTCACCAAAGAATTCATGAATGATCATTTTAATTTTATTTAATTTTTGACATTTTTATTTTCCATTTATTTTTATTTTCCATTTATTTTTATTTTCCATGCTTAGTTCTTAGGCTAGAAGGGCACTTGTGCCAACTCCTATAGGATGTTTAGAGCTCTTTTTGTATGAGGATTGATCCCTGGTCTTTTATTAGTGTTTGTGCTTTGGAAAGTTTTGTGTTACTTGTCTTTAAAGTTTCTCACAAATGTATGCATGTTCACCTCACCTTCTTTGTTCATTTACTCTCCATGATGCTTATGCTTGAGTTTGTATTCTTCTTCCCCAAGTTTGATCATGCTTCTTAGGCACATGTTAACAGGATTAGGTCCCTGGTTTTTAGATGATGTTTATGCTTTGATTTGCATTTGTTTGTCCTTACACTTGTGCACATGTTCACCTCACTTCGCATTCTTGTGATGATTATGATTGAACTTGTATGATCTTTTCTTTTGATCTTTTGTGTTGTTTGTACACATTCTTGTGATGATAAGGTTCTGGTATTGAGTTGTATAGTGCTTGACTAACTTTCTTGATCCTTTGTGCTTCATTTGTGTTTTGTTTCTTCATAAGAGCTTGTGAAACTTGGTAATAGTTTGTGTGCCTTAACTCTTGCTTGATTGATTTGTCTTGATTGGTGGGTCTTAGTGCAATAAATGGATGCTTTTGCTTATGGTTTTGTGAGTGGAGTTGATATTGTGGTTTTCTTACATCTCATTTCGTTCAAGTTTGTTCATCTAAGTGTGTACTAACCATTTCAGGGGCTCATGGTAAGTGAAGTGTGGATATTATCCACATTTCAATTCTTCATCTCTTCTTTTACTTTGCTTTCTATTTTGTAATTGTTGATGTTCCTTATGCCATCTTATGATTCAATTCTTCATCTTCACCCTTTAGAAGCAACTTATCTACTTTAGAGGAGTAAGTTGTTCTCTAACTTTCTTTCTTCCACTCTTCTTCTTTTGTTTTATTCTCATTCTCTCTTAGGATAGTTTAAAACCACACTAACCTTACGATCACCTTTGCATTCTAATATTAGGTGTAGTCTTTCCCCATTAGACTTTTACCTTTAAGATCCTCTTTGGTTCTTTTCTCTTCTCATCTCAAAGAAAAAACCTAAAACACCTTAATATGGAAAGAAGTGACTTCTCGTGCAATAGCCTTATTCCATGAGGCATATGTATTCATTCCATCTTGGAATAGTACATTTGTCTAGCATGATGCACAAGTCTGATCATGAGGTCATCTTCATCAAGAAAAACCATAAAAACAATTCTTCATTTTAATCACTAAGATACCTAATAACTTCAACAAGTTAGTGAGCTTAGGCCCTAGCCCTTGGAAACGAGTCTTGGATAAATTCTCCTTACTCGGTGTGCCTGTTCTATTATTCCATCTTGGAATGTAGTAGCAAGTACACATTCCATGGAAAAGAGTTTGAATTCACTTCCTTGGGCTATACTCCTAAAAAACTCATAAAAAAGCACTGGACAAACAATAAGTGTCTCCTTCGGAACTTCTCTTCTCATCACCTTCACTTTTTACGTACGAACTTGCTCCGACTTATCACTTTGCAAGACGATAACACACTCGTGCCAGACGAGCCTGCAACACCTGAGCATTGGCATGATCAGTTCAAGCCTTAAGACACAAGCAATCTTTTCCACCCCTAGTTAGGGGAACTACGGCGACTCTGATCCTCATGTCCAGATGAGGTACGTAGGCAACGGGGTAGGGCTCGTTCGAGCACACTCTTTTATTTTCCCTACATTTTTCCTCTTTGATTTTATTTCTCAGTTCCTTTTCCAGTTTCAATCCTTTCTTTTTGCAGCATCCTTCATTCTTTCACCCTTTGAAACATTTTCTTTGCAAGCGTGGATCCCGTCGGGTACGGCGGACGATCTGGGGTGCTAATACCTTCCCAGGTCGTAACCGACTCCCGAACCCAGTCTCTTTGGTTCGCAGGACCTGTGTCCTTCCTTTTTTTTCTTATGGTTTGTGCAGCATTACCATTCCCGTTCATTCGGGATAAAAATGCATGGCTGGCGACTCTATCCTTTTTCGCGCCACTTTCGCGTTTGTACCGGGATGGAAACCCAGGGAGCGACAGCTGGCGACTCTGATAGGGATCGAACCCAGAATCTCTGGTTTCCCTTGAGAGTCTCTCCTAGCGCTTGCTTGTTTCTGTTTCTTTGGGTGTTGATTATTTGTTGTTGTGTGTATATGTTACTATTGTTTATTTATAATTTTATTTACCGCTTTATTTATAGTTTTCAGTATTTATATTCATGCATCATATGTTATTACTGGACTGTCTGGCTGTACTGGTTTTCTGTTTGGTGGGATTGGGAACTGTTACTGTGAGATGAACTCGTAACCGAGGCTTGAGTGCACCCTCAGACTTAGTGTGGACAGTCACTTTGGCTTCATGGCATCTTGCTATGTTGGTAGTAGTGAGTTCCACACCCAGACTTGCGACCGTCTTGGAAATGTTTTAATGCAGGAATATTTCTTGGATCATTACATGACCTCGATAGTTATGTGCATCTGGGGACCGATCATTGAGGACCTTCGTGGAAACATACCTCTCCAGTGGTGACAATGGCAGACCACATTTTGTGGCAAACCCATTCGCACCCGAGGGCCCACTAGGAACTTGCATAGGATGGTCTAGTTCTTTTATAGGAACTCAGTCAAAGCATCTGGTCGTATGACAATAGTATTGTACCCTTCGAGATGAATGTACTATTGTTTCTCGATTTCAGCGCTTGAAACTGGGGACTTATAATGGATGCTTGTTTTCCCGGACTCACGCTGAGACCTCCCTGAGTAGTAAATAATGCCAAACTGATTCCCTGATCTGGTCATGAGCCATTTCTCAGAAATGGTGAACGTATTATTGCTATTCGGCTTTGAGAGTCCGTGATGTTTGACCCGGAGCACACCCGTGAAATTGGGAGGGGTTTACAGGTTTGCAGGAACCCTTAACCTCATCATACCTCATTACCAGTACAGTCCTATGGTTTGATATGGTTACATGGATTATGGAGTTCTTAAGTCATCTGATATTTGGTTTGAGGCTTATTTGAGACTGAGTTCTTGTTCATGGGGCTGTATTAAGAGGATTTTGGTTCTTGGTCACATGGGTCCAACATTCAGTATCCAAACAGTCCCAATTGTTGATCATATGCCTGCATTGCATTTGCATCGCATCATACTGGCATTAACTGTTTTTGTTTCCATTTCAAGTTATCATTTATCAATTGTACCCAGTTCTGGTATTCATTGTTTCTCCAGATGACAGAAGTCCAAGAGATACCCAAAAAAAGGAATGCTCATTACACTTTCCCACAACCAGAAATTGAGGGTATTCAGAAACTGGTGGGCTTGATGAGTGACAAGGTTTCAGATGATTTCAGAAGCCGGTATGGTAAGATCTTGGGTTACATGAACAAGCCTATTGTTGATCAGAGAGATAGCCTTCACTCTTTGTTGCAGTTTTATGATCCTCAGTTGAGAATTTTTGTATTTTTTGACTATGTCTTGGCTCCTACTATGGAAGAGATTTCTGACTTCCTGAAGATTCCTATCAGGAATGGTGTTCCCTATTATGCTGCATAGAAGTTTCCCCCGTACAAGGATATAGTAGGTGCCTGTCATTTGAGTATGCTTAGAGTGAAGATGGAGTTGGAAGCTAGTAAGGGAAAGGGGTTTGCTCTGGATTTTCTTATCACAGAAGCTCATGTGTTTGCTTTGGGAGGAAAGTGGTTAGAATTCAGTGCATTGTTAGCATTAATGGTATATGGGATAAGTCTTTTTCCAAGAGAGAAAGGTTGGGTAAGCTTGGAGGCTATCACCCTTTTCATTAAAGAAAACCCAGTGCCTACGCTGTTGGGAGACTTTTACTTTGGTGTCCATCACAGAAATGAGAAAAGAAAGGGGTACGTGAATTGTTGTGCTCTGTTGTTCGCTGAGTGGTTCGCTAAGAAGCTTCCAAAGTCAGGACCATTCAAAGATCTTAAGCAAAATTGGAAGTGGGCTAGAAGATTGATGGGGTTAACATCTGATGATATAGCTTGGGGTGTAGCATAAACTTAGTGGGGAAGGAGTTTATTACAAGGTGTGGTGAATTTCCTTATGTGCCTTTGTTAGGTAGGAAAGGAGTAATAAGTCATAACGTTGTGCTGTCTAGAAAACAATTTGGCTATCCACTGAAGGATCATCCATCAGATGAGGAAATAGCAAAGACTTTGTATCTTCCAGCTGAAGATAATGAGCAGTTGATTATCCAAGTATCTCAAGCTAGGGAAACAAAGGTTAGGGAGGGTAAGAAAGAATTTGGAAAGGTGGACCCTAAGACTTATCCCCCTTTTGCTGCTTGGATACAGGGTAGGGTTGACACTTTCTTCCTTCCATTTTCAGTTGAGGCTCCACTATATCCAAAAGAGGTACCTGTACAAGCCACCGTTTCTCTTGAAGATTATAAGAAGTTGGAAGCTCAGTTGCACGAGGTTCGGGTAGAGAATTCTGAAATGTCTAGCTTGTATCACCGTGCCAATCATGCTAAAAAAGAAGCAGAAGAAAAGCTACAGAGGATACAGGTTAACTTAGAATATAAGGAAAAGGAGTTTGCTGGGAGAGAAGCTCATTTTCATAGATTGGGTTTAACATAATCAAAAAGAGTAGCGGAGTGTAAGAAGACTTTGAAGACTCTTAGAGAAGCTCGCAAATCCATCACTTGGTTACAGGGCCAAAGGGAACAGGAGCAGAAGAAGTACAAAGAAAAGGAAGAGTTCTTTGAGGTGCAGATGTCCTTCAAGAAAGAAGAATTAGAACAAGTTCACAAAATACGAAGGAAAAAGACTCAGCAATTGGTACAGAGCCAGCTAACCTTGGAGGAAGCAATGAAGGAGATTGCAGATCTTAAGTTGAGAGTAGGCGTCAAGAAGAACCAGAAAGGGGTGGTGGCTACAGAGGAGGAACCTGAATCTTCCTTTAGCCTAGAGTTTTAGTTTATTGTTATTTGTATCCATACTAACCTACAGGCTTGTTGTAGGGGTCTTGCTTTAGCATTTTGTTTTTGTATTGAATTGTAACCCTTTGGGAATTATGTTTATGTCTATGACTCTGGTTGTTAGTATTTTGTTCATGTTATACAATGATACTTTCCAGTTACCATTTCTGAATGAGCAAAGTTGTTTTTCCGAAGCCATCAGGGTCTGAATACTCCTCGAAAGAGTTTGAAAAAACTAGTTTCCAAAGAGACATCTGGAGTACTTTTTGTCAAAAATATCAGAACTGGGGCATATTAATGCCTGAACGTGGAAACATGAATAGTTACATTGCATGCATATAACTATTTGTTGTTTTGCAGGTAATTCTTTAGTTTTCTAACGTTTATGTCAATTTCAGGCACTATAGATCCCAAGAAGGTTCAGAGACAGTCAAATGTACACAGATACCCTACAAAGGTGAACAAAGACAGAGAGAGAGAGCAATGGATCGGATGCAAGCGGATCTGGCTGATTTAAGGACAAGAATGGACAACTTCATGACCCTCATGGCTGGGATGGGTCAAACGCAAGAGTGCTTGTGCGAACAGGTAGAGATTAATCAGGCCAGGAACAATGGGACAACAGATGGAGGTAATTTCAATAGGGCTGGCGCCCGTCACGTTGAAATCCATGTGGTGCAACTAGGGGTCACTATTATCAATGATGGAGTGCATAACATGAAGATGGATGGGAAGGATGAACAATTCACTTTGTTGGATGAGGCAGAAGGTCAGGGGATTGACATGAATATGAGATTTGAAGAAATGGCTGAGCAAATTCGTGCCATTAAGTCTCATAGTTCTTTAGGGTTTGACATCACTGATTTGGGCTTAGTGTCAGGGGTGAGAATTCCCTACAAGTTCAAGGTCCCTAATTTTGATAAGTACAACGGTACGGCTTGCCCAAAAACTCACCTTCAGTCTTTTGTGGGAAGGATTGCTACACATACAGATGATGAAAAGTTGTGGATGTATTACTTCCAGGATAGTCTTGTTGGAGCTTCCTTAGAATGGTACATGAAGCTGATCATGGTCAACATTCGAAGCTGGAAGGATTTAGCTGAGGCGTTTGTGAAACAATATCAGTATAATTTGGATATGGCTCTAAATCGTACCCAATTGCAGACGATGTCTCTGAGTGCTAAAGAAAGGTTCAAAGAGTACGTCCAGAGGTGGCGTCAGCTTGCTTCTCGAGTACAACCTCCCTTGTTAGAGAATGAAATGGTAGACATATTTATAGGAAAATTGTAGGGTGTGTTTATTGAGTGACTGACGTCTTGTTCAACAACAAAGTTTAACGATATTGTGATAGCCGGAGAAAGGGTTGAAACTCTGCTGAAAAATGGGGAAATCCAAGACAGTGGTGCAGGTAGCTCAAGTGGTGTTAGAAAAGCTTTTAGTGGACCTCCAAGAAGAAGAGAGGGAGAAACTAATGTTGTGTACGACTAAGGCCGAGGCCGTGGATACAGGGGATCTTACAAGCAGGTGGCAGCTATCACCATTCCCACAAGTCTTGTTCAACAACCACAACAACAGCAGTAACAGCAACAACCGTAGCGCAATAACTATCTGTAAAGACCCTATAAACAGATACAAGCTCGTCCATCTAACAGGGTGCTAGAGGCAATCCCTATGACATACACAACACTACTACAAAGATTGTTAGATTTGAACTTGGTTCAGTTGAGGACATTAGCACCACCACCACCTGGAGAGCTTCCAGTGGGGTATGATGCTAACGCAAGATGCACATTTCACTCAGGAGCTCCTGGGCACTCAATAGAGAAGTGCAGGGCATTACAGCATAAAGTCCAAGACTTGATTGACTTGAAAGCAATTAACTTTGCACCACCTCCAAATGTTACATCAAACCCCATTCCAAATCATGGAGGGGCCCGGATAAACGCTGTTGATGGTGGCGAGAGGTTGAACTTGATTTTGAACGTGGAAGAAGTAAAGACTTCATTGTTAGTGCTAAAGGACAGATTTCTAAAAGGGCAGGTGTTCCCAGGTTGTAATCTTGACTGCGAGAGTTGTATGAATTCAGTTAATGGTTACAGAGATTTGAAAGTTGGGTTGCAGTGTTTGATTGATGAGGGGTCTCTACAGTTTGACAAGGTCGACAATAGAAATTTTTGCGTGTCTACAATAACAATTTATTTTGATCCTGCTGAAGTTCCTGCCCGGAGAGAGCCGGTGACTATCTATGTTCCAGAGGTGAGTCCAGTAACTATTACAGTTCCGGGGCCAGTTCCTTATGTTGATGACAAGGCCATTCCTTGGCATTATGGCTCACACGTGTACGTAGAAGGACAGAAGGTGGAAAGTAAAGCAGTGACAATTGACCCAACTGTTGTGAATGTCGGAGGAGTTGGTGGGTTTACAAGGAGTGGGCATCTCTTTGCTTCTCAAACTCTTAGAAGTGATCCCGAAGCTGAAGCTGCTGCAAAGGCTAAGGGTAAACAGATAGTGACTGAAGAGGTGACAACTCCCGTTACTAGTCAGGGCACTTTTGAAAAGGAAGTTGAGGAATTCATGAGAATAATTAAGAAAATTGACTATAAGGTGGTTGAACAGCTGAATCAGACCCCATCCAAGATATCTATAAGGTGGTAGCCAGTGTGAACACCAGCCATGGGTTGGGATTCAAAGATAGAGATCTCACTTTTTAGGGACGTAATCACAATAAGGCCTTACACATAACCATGGAGTGTAAGGGCACTGTTCTATCACATGTCTTGGTAGATACAGGCTCTTCTCTCAATGTGCTCCCTAAGAAGGCCTTAATGAAGCTGAATGTTGATGGCATTGTTTTACGACCCAGTGATTTGATTGTAAAAGCCTTTGACGGGTCACGGAGGTCTGTGTTTGGGGAGGTGGAGCTACCGGTAAAGATTGGGTCTCAAGTTTTCAAGAGCACATTCTATGTCATGAATATCCAACCCGCTTATAGTTGTGTGCTAGGGCGCCCTTGGATTCATGCTGCTGGCGCAGTAACATCCACGTTGCATCAAAAGTTGAAGTATTTGGTAGACGACCAAGTTGTTACTGTATGCGGTGAAGAGGATATTTTCATAAGCCATTTGTCGACCTTCAAATATGTGGAAATGGACGGGGAGATCCATGAGACACTTTTCCAGGCTTTTGAGACAGTCAATGTTAGTACTTTGTCTCCGGTTGCTACAGTTCAAAGTAATGAGAAGAAAGGACTCTTATCTACTCCTACAAGCAAGCTAAGGAAGTAGTCCAATCCAGAAATGCCCAGGGCTGTGGCAAATTGTTAGAAGTGGAAAAGAAGGATGACAAGTTTAGTCTTGGATATCAATCTGGTTGGTCCAGCTGGTCTCAGGGCAGTAAGTCCATAACGTTCACTAGTTCCGGAATGCTCGACTACAACAACATTTCTGCTACAGATGAAGATGGGGATAGTGATTGCGACTTGGATAATTGGATTCGCCCATGCGCACCTGGGGAGGAGCTCCGAAATTGGTCTGCTGAAGATTTTATTCAAGTTACTTGGCAGTCAAAGTAATTTTCTTGTTTCCATTTTATCATACTGCATGTCAAAACCTGCACTCTGCCCAAGCTGCATGGATCCATTTGTAGGGCTACCATGCTTTTAATGCATTTTTTTCACCATAAATAAAGGACATTTTTCAAGCAAATTGTGTTCTCTTTCTTTCATTTTTAAATTTTTCACAAAAAACAAATAAAATGGCAATGTTTTCATTTTCCAGTGTTTTTGTGTGTTTGCGTCTCTTTTGAAAAAAATTAGATTCTGAAATAAGCACATCATTTGTGCAGTGTTAATCATTCAGATTCCTGTGATAACGTTCCTGGTATGAACATGCATGACTTCGACAATCCTATCTACCAAGCTGATGAAGGGGTTGAGGAAGACTGTGAACTCCCGGAAGAATTGGCTAGGTTGTTGAAACAAGAGGAAAGCGTCATTCAGCCTCATCAGGAAGAAATAGAGATCATTAACATCGGGTCTGAGGATGCAAAGAAAAAGATAAAGATTGGGGCCAGTCTGCAGGCCGAGGTAAAGAAGGAATTGATTAGTATGCTACATGAATATGTGGATATCTTCGCCTGGTCGTATCAAGATATGCTAGGGTTAGATACCGAGATTGTTGTACACAAGCTGCCACTAAGGGAAGACTGTCCTCCAGTAAAGCAAAAGCTGTGAAGAACTCGCCCTGACATGGCGATGAAGATCAAGGAGGAAGTTCAAAAGTAGTGGGATGTCAAGTTCCTTGTTGTAACTAGTTACCCACCTTGGGTAGCTAACATTGTGCTTGTACCAAAGAAAGATGGCAAGGTTTGGATGTGCGTCGATTATTGGGATCTAAATAGAGCAAGTCCAAAGGATGATTTTCCATTACCTCACATTGATGTGCTGGTAGACAACACCGCTCATTTTTTTGGTATTTTCTTTCATGGGTGGCTTTTCTGGGTACAATCAGATTAAGATGGCACCAGAAGACATGGACAAAATGACGTTCATTACCCCGTGGGGTACATTATGTTATAAGGTTATGCTCTTTGGGTTGAAAAATGTCGGGGCAACGTATCAACGGGCTATGGTAACCTTGTTCCATGACATGATACACAAGGAAATTGAGTGCTATATAGACGATATGATTGCCAAGTCCCGGGACAAAGAAGAGCACCTGGTCAATCTCAAAACGCTATTTGGCAGGTTGATAAAGTATAGATTGAGGTTGAATCCAAACAAGTGCACTTTTGGAGTGCGCTCCGGTAAATTGATGGGTTTTATTGTTAGCCAAAGGGGGGTTGAGGTAGATCCTGCAAAAGTAAAAGCAATACAAGACATGCCTGCACCAAAAACAGAAAAAGAAGTGCGTGGGTTTTTAGGGAGATTAAACTACATTTCTCGGTTTATATCTCATCTAACTACCGCATGCGAGCCAATCTTCAAATTGTTAAGAAAAGAACAAACGGTCAGGTGGAATGAGGACTGTCAAAGAGCCTTTGAAAAGATAAAAGAATATTTGTAGGAACCTCTGATCCTAATGCCTCTAGTTCCAGGATGGCCACTTATTATGTACTTGACTGTGTTAGAAGGGTCGATGGGATGTGTGCTAGGCCAAAATGATGAGTCTGGTCGAAAAGAACATTCTATTTATTACCTTAGCAAAAAGTTTACCGACTGTGAATCTCGTTATTCACTGCTCGAGAAAACTTACTGCGCTTTGGCATGGGCTGCTCGCCGACTGAGACAATACATGTTGACCCACACCACATTGCTAATCTCAAAAATGGACCCCGTCAAGTATATTTACGAGAAACCAGCTTTAACCGGAAGGGTTGCTAGATGGAAAATGATTTTAACAGAGAATGACATACAATATACTTCTAAGAAAGCCATCAAAGGAAGTGTATTGTCAGATTATCTTGCACATCAACCACTTGAAGACGATTACCAGCCAATGAAGTTTGATTTCCCTGATGAGGACATCATGTACCTCAAGGCAAGAGACTGCGAGGAACCACTTCCGGAGGAAGGGCCTGACCCTGAATCCAAATGGAAGTTGATGTTTGACGGGGCAGTCAATATCAATGGACGCGGAGTTGGTGTTGTTCTTATCACTCCCGAAGGTGTTCACTTTCCCTTCGCTGCCAGAATTACTTTTGGCTGCACCAACAATGAGGCGGAGTACGAGGCGTGCATAATGGGAATAGAGGAGGCTATTAATCTTCGGATTAAGACCCTCGATATATTCGGAGATTCAGCCCTCGTTATCAACCAGATTACCGACAAGTGGTATACACATCAAGAACACTTAATTCCTTATAGGGATTATGCCAGAAGATTGTTGACGTTCTTCACAACGGTTAAGCTTCAATATATACCACGAGATGAGAATCAATTTTCCGATGCATTGGCTACTCTTTCTTCGTCCATTAAAGTCTTGTGTTGGAACTATGTGCCCAGGATTGACATTTTCAGGCTTGACGCACCAGCTTATGCTTTCTCTGTAGACGCAATGTCTGGTGAGAAACCTTGGTACTTTGATATCAAGCTTTTCCTGAAAAAACAAGAATACCCAGCTGGGGAATCATCCAACGACAAGAAGACCTTGAGACAACTTGCTGCTAGTTTCTTCTTGAATGCAGACGGAGTTCTGTATAAGAGGAACTTTGACATGGTCTTGCTCAAATGCGTGGATAGACACGAAGCAGACCTGTTAATGCAGGAAGTCCATGAGGGATCCTTCGGTACTCATGCAGGAGGACATGTTATGGCTAAAACGTTATTGAGTTCAGGGTACTATTGGCTAACAATGGATGCAGACTGTTGTTCGTACGCGCGTAAGTGCCACAAATGCCAGATATATGCAGACAAGGTGCATGTTTCTCCAAGCACACTCAACATTGACATGATTGGAAAGATAGAGCCTACTGCTTCAAATGGTCATCGCTTCATCTTGGTTGCGATTGATTACTTTACCAAATGGGTTGAAGCAGCATCTTATGTCAATGTCACTCGCCAAGTGGTAGCCAAATTTCTAAAGAGAGACATCATTTGCAGATACGGAGTGCCCGAGCTAATCATTAATGATAATGGTTCCAATTTGAACAATAAGATGATGGCAGAACTGTGTCGGGACTTCAAGATTCAGCATCACAATTCTTCTCCTTACCGGCCAAAGATGAATGGCGCGGTATAGGCAGCTAACAAGAATATTAAGAAGATTGTGCAGAAGATGGTTGTCACTTACAAAGATTGGCATGAGATGTTACCATTCGCGCTGCATATGGGTACCGAACGTCGGTTAGGACGTCAACTGGGGAAACTCCTTTCTCCCTGGTATATGGCATAGAGGCAGTCTTGCCTGTTGAGGTAGAAATTCCTTCTTTACGCGTGATGATGGATGTGAAGCTTGATGAGGCTGAGTGGATACATGCTCGATATAACCAATTGTGCCTAATTGTGGAAAAGAGATTAGCGGCTATCTGTCATGGTCAACTTTATCAGAGGAGAATGAAGAGATCTTTCGACCAACGAGTACGTACTCGAGAGTATCAAGTAGGCGAGCTTATACTCAAGAGGATTATTCCTCCAGGTTCAGATCACAGGGGCAAGTGGACCCCAAACTACGAAGGCCCATTCATAGTAAAGAAAGTTTTCTCTGGTGGAGCACTGGTGCTCACTACTATGGATGGAGAAGACTTCCAATCCCCTGTTAACTCGGACGCAGTTAAAAAATACTTCGCAGAAAAGACCCGTTGGACACAAAAATAGAATTAAAGTCCAGGAAAGAAAAGGGTATCCCGACGAGCTAAAAAATAGAATAAAAAGGTCGGACAAAAGTTAGGGAAAATAAATATTAAAAGAAATGTACACCCGCTGAGTTGAAAAGCCACATCGGACAACTCAGGCAAAAAAGGGTATCTCGGTGGATTGAAAATCCGAAAGGGCGATCCACGCAAAACAAGGGAATAAGCGAATAATTGTGATCCGGGTAATCTGAACCAAATCACTGTTTCAAACAGTCTGGCAATATCAGAAGGGTAGGAATCAGTCCCCTCATCTTCTTCAGAAAGTGAAGGCAAGAATGGAAAGTCTTGAAGACATGTTGGTTATAGCAGGAAGGAAACTCATTGAAATGTTGTGTACATTGCCATTAGGATAGTTTATTTTCTCAATTTTATGGTAGCTACCTCTTTCCAGGTAGTTGCTTCTTGATGTAAAACTTTGCCTATTCAGAGGCCATTCAATAAATGAATATTCAGTCAAAAGTTGTGTTGTGTTTTGCTTACTTTGTTTGCAAAAATGTCCTGAATTTTTGGCAAAAAGAACATTGCATTTGAAACATGGTGATTTTTCTAAAAATAAAAAAAATGACATTGCAGGGAAGCATTTAAAATTATCTTTGAGTGTCAGGTGATAATGGATGAACAAATCATACCATGCAAATCCCTGGGGCACATGCGTGTATGCTGTTGTTACAGGTCTTGCAGGATGGTGTTATATTTCCCCAAGCAGAGAATGTTCCCTAGCTGAGTTGGAGCAAGTGGAATCCCCAGCAGAACTCCAAGGCTAATTGAAGAGCTTTCATTCCCAAGCAGATTATCTTTCCACAAGTGAAGTGTTCCCAGCAGGCAGCTGAACGCCTGATTTCCCCACAAAGGGTCATGATTTGGATTCACTCCCGTCAATTGAAATATTCCCCAGAAAAGTCGCAAATTAATTTTTGGCCAATGTGATGATACAAACAGTTATTCATCCCCTTAACCAGAGTTAAGTGTCAAAGCCTCTTGACTTGGTTCTCCCCTGCAGAGTTGTGATTCTTATTGCCAATCAGGCATTTGTTTGATGCTCGTATGCATTCCCTAGCACTCGTATGTGTTTGATAGTTGCTTTTGCTCGTCTGCATTCCCCAACACTCGTCTTTGTTTGATAGTTGCTCGTCTGCAGTCCCCAACACTCGTCTGTGTTTGTTATCTGTTCAAAGCTTGTTCACATTGTTTGGATACTCATATGTATCACCCTTCACACTCATTTATGTTGGTTTATATCCATATGTGTTGATTTGATAGTTACTATGGTACTCGTCTGTATTGCTACTCCAAATGCTCGTCTGTGTTAGATTTATGGTATTCGTCTATATCAGTGGTTGATATTCGTCTATATCATTGCTTGAAACACTCGTCTATGTTTCTTAGATCATCGTCTGATATTTGTTTGTATCATTGACTTATGGCACTCGTCTGTGTTCTCTTGATGATCATCCAATGCTCGTTTGTGTTAAAAAGGTTTAAAGTCATGACAGTGGGATTAAACGTCAAAATGGTTACTGTTCCTTGTGTAACAGATTATCCGAAGGAGGTTCGTCTGTCTCAAACACCACTTATCTGCGTAAGATTCGTGAAGAGGGTTCGTCCAATCCTAATGTTGTACCTGGCGTAACAGGTTTGCTCGAAGAAGATTCGTCCGTCTTAGGCCATATATCTGCGAAGAATATATGAAGAGGGATCGTCTATCCTGATTATGCATGTCTACCCCACAGACTTAAGTACATCACCGGTCCTGGCGTAATGGGTTATCCGAAGGAGGTTCGTCTGTCTCAAGTCATATATTTTTTGTAAAATGTATGAAGATGGCTCGTATGTCCAGTTCCTGGCATAATAGGTTTACTTGAAGAGGGCTCGTATGTCCAGTTCCTGGAATAACAGGTTTACTTGAAAAGGGCTCGTATGTCCAGTTCCTGGCATAACAGGTTTACTTGAAGAGGGCTCGTATGTCTAGTTCCTGGCGTAACAGGTTTGCTTGAAGAAGACTCGTCTGTCTAAGTTTCTTATCCGGCGTAACAATTCAATTTGGAAGGAGCTCGTCTTCTTTGTCTTTACTTCAGTCACCCAGAGTGTTATTTGGTAGGGTTTATTTCCCATTTTCTGCATTCTCCAGCAGAGTGCAAATTTCAGGTCTTCTTGGTATTCAACCACAATTCATCTTGAACGGTCGATAGCCCGTGCTATCGTCCTTTTCAGATTAACAGTTGCTTGAATAGGGGCAGCTGTAACACCCCAAATTTGCCCTCTTCTTTCTAGAATCATAATCATATTATAATCATCATAAGCATGGCATATCCTTAGTATTTTTGCATAGAAAAATGAAGCATAACATTCTCATGTTCTAGCATTGGGCATATGATCAATCATTGGTACAATTGAAGCCTTACAAGTCAAAGCAAGAATTCAAGTGACCTTATCCAACCCATGAAGTGTCTCTAGGCCATATACAAGCTCAAGATCCTTTACAAGAGCCCAGAAGGTTGGGAGATTATCAGATGATCCAAGAAAGGGCAAGCTCCTACACAAATGGTCTTCAAATTAGGGTTTCATTTTCAAGCAGGGATTCTTTGTGACTTTGGCCATTTCATGTGGGCAAAGTCCTTCATATGATATGTGAATGTTATGGATGAAATTTGGTGAGAAAATTCATTGAGGAAGGCAGTCATTTCATCAGTTGCTTGCATAAGAAGAAATTGGTCAAACTGATTATTTGAAAAGTCAACTGTGACAATTCAAGGGTTCCAATCCTATTTTTCAAGCCAAGGGATGTTCTTAAGGTCATATAAGAAGTTTGGCAAAGTCAAAAGTCAAGAATCTAGGGTTTTGGCAAGAGTTTCTATTTTTGGACATGTGGCATGTAACTAACTTTCTAAATTTGGCAAGTTTTGCCCTAATTTTCAAGGCATTCTTCCATGACCAAAATGACTTCAAGTGAAAATTCTTTGAACATAAAAGTTGTAGGAAATTTTCTCCCATTTCTAAAAAGTACAAGAACATGATCATAGCCCTCATGGTTTGAAAGTTATGGCCAACGGAAGTTCACACATTTTTAGGGTTTTACTTAAAATGCCATTTTCTACCAAGATGCAAAAACTCATGAATTGTGTTTCCAAGTTGTTTTATGGACAAAATCAAGTCACTATATCACAATTCCTGGCATGAGAAGCATTTGGCTCAAAGAAAATTAATGAAATCTTGCATGAAGAGGGGTGTATTTCATAAAATGCAATGATGCATGAGCATTCCAAAAGCATGATGCAAGGGATATTTTGATCTCAATCTGATCCAAGGGTGTAGAATGAATGAAGGGGAATTGAATCATGCACATGGGAAAGCTAAGGCACGAGCAAATCATTCATTCACACAACTTTTGCATTTTTGCAAAATCACTCCTCCCATTCACTTCCCACGTGCATTCTTTTTGCAAATCAAAACACTGAAAGCTTGCACAATATATAAGAAAGCTAGGGTTTCATTTCACCAGATTTCATCACCATTTGCTCACTCACAACATTTTGCATCTCAAGCATTTCTCTTAGAGTTGCCTCACACACTCACTCATTTAAAAAACAAACCACATATTCTTGATCTCCGAGCTCCATAGTTCACTAATCCACCATCAATTGGAGCTGAATCCTCAGATTTCACATCTTGTAAGTTGGTGGAAATACACTCGGGTTTCAAGATCTAGAGAGTTTCAACCTCTCTTGCATTTATTTTGCAAGGAGAGGATAAAAGAAGTTGATCTGCAGTTGGAGCAAGCTTTTCTGGTCCTAATTCGAGCTCTGCATATCTCAGGTATCATCCAGATTCATAGATCCAGAAATGAAATTAGTTGTGCATTTTATGATCTACATGTCTTGCTATTGATGATGATCTATTTAGATTTGAAAATAAGTACGAATTGAGCTTGCATTGTTGATTTAAAGTTTCATGTGTGATTTGTTTTTGCTTCGATCTGATCTGTGTAACCTAATGGGAAAACTAAGCTCAAATTTGGAATCAACATGTCTTAATTATTTAATCTAGATAGTTTGATCCATTTCTTTGATGTTTTGATCTTGGCAGTGAGTTTTCCGGTGCCGGATCTAGGGCTCCGGTCACCGGATTCTGGGAATTAGTTAGATGAAGAAGATGATGTTAGAAGCGTTGGATCCTTTGATCTGGAGGGTTGTGGTGTTGCTAGCACATTAAAAATGCACCCTCTCCCTCACGTGGCTTATGTTTGCATCTTAATGCTTTGTGTGTGTCAACCTACAATAGTTACCATGTGTGTGCATCTGAATTGTTGGTTTGTTGACTTGTTCCATCTTTTTGACTGGATCTTACGCGTGAGATTGATCCATTGGCTTATTATTTATCCAGATTTTATTTGAATTTCCATGTTAATGTTTGTGAGCCTGCGCAGATCCATTGGGCCTTCTTTGCTATTCACACCCCCCTCTTCATTCAGCCCAAGTAATTTGAACTAAGAGGACCTACTGATTGCACCCATCTCTTTGTTTCTTTTATTTTTATTTCTTATTAATATTTGTTTGCTTTCTAATTTTTAAAAATAGCTAGACACTTCTAAAATTCACCAAAGAATTCATGAATGATAATTTTAATTTTCGTTAATTTTTAACATTTTTATTTTCCATTTATTTTTATTTTCCACGTAGAAATTAATTTTCACTTTTATTATTTGTTTTTAATTCACTTTAAATTACATGCTGACTTGTGGATTTTCTATCTTGATCATCAATTTGAGTTTTGAGTTGGTTCTTTTTGGATCTGATTCATATTAGAATTTAGTTTATTGATGATTTTTCCTCATATTTTTAGAATCTTTCTTGATTATTTTTTGCATTAGACTTGAGCATGAAGTTTCAACACCCTAGTTTGTGTTCATGAGGTCCTTTGACCTAGTTTTCTTTTGATTCTAACTTTTCTCTTTTGGCATGATGTTATCACATGATTAATGAACACTTGTGCTTAGTTGTGGAATTTTTGAATGATGTTTTGATTTGATTTGAATTTTCATATGTGATTTCCCTAGTTTTTGCTTCTTATTGTTGCGTGCTTAGTTCTTAGGCTAGGATGGCACTTGTGCCAACTCCTATAGGATGTTTAGAGCTCTTTTTGTATGAGGATTGATCCCTAGTCTTTGATTGGTGTTTTTGCTTTGGAAATTTTTGTGTTACATGTCTTTGAAGTTTCTCACAAATGTATGCATGTTCACCTAACCTTCTTTGTTCATTTACTCTCCATGATGCTTATGCTTGAGTTTTTATGCTTCTTCCCCATGTTTGATCATGCGTCTTAGGCACATGTTAACATGATTAGGTCCCTGGTTCTTAGATGATGTTTATGCTTTGATTTGATTTGCATTTGTTTGTCCTTACACTTGTGCACATGTTCACCTCACTTCTCATTTTTGTGATGATTATGATTGAACTTGTATGATCTTTTATTTTGATCTTTTGTGTTGTTATCACACATTCTTGTGATGATAAGGTTCTGGTCTTGAGTTGTATAGTGCTTGACTAACTTTCTTGATCCTTTGTGCTTCATTTGTGTTTTGTTTCTTCATAAGAGCTTGTAAAACTTGCTAATAGTTTGTGTGCTTTAACTCTTGCTTGATTGATTTGTTTTGATTGTTAGGTCTTAGTGCAATAAATGGATGATTTTGCTTCAGGTTTTGTGAGTGGAGTTGATATTGTGGTTTGCTTACATCTCAGTTGGTTCAATTTTGTTCATCTAAGTGTGTACTAACCATTTCAGGGGCTCATGGTAAGTGAAGTGTGGATATTATCCACATTTCAATTCTTCATCTCTTCTTTTACTTTGCTTTCTATTTTGTAATTGTTGATGTGCCTTATGCCATCTTATGATTCAATTCTTCATCTTCCCCCTTTAGAAGCAACTTATCTCCTTTAGAGGAGTAAGTTGTTCTCTAACTTTCTTTCTTCCTCTCTTCTTCTTCTGTTCTCTTCTCATTCTTTCTTAGGATAGTTTCAAACCACACTAACCTTAGGATCACCTTTGCATGCTAATATTAGGTTTAGTCTTTCCCCATTAGACTTTTACCTTTAAGATCCTCTTTGGTTCTTTTCTCTTCTCATCTCAAAGAAAAAACCTAAAACACCTTAATAAGGAAAGAAGTGACTTCTCGTGCAATAGCCTTATTCCATGAGGCATATGTATTCATTCCATCTTGGAATAGTACATTTGTCTAGCATGATGCACAAGTCTGATCATGAGGTCATCTTCATCAAGAAAAACCATATAAACAATTCTTCATTTTAATCACTAAGATACTTAATAACTTCAACAAGTTAGTGAGCTTAGGCCCTAGCCCTTGGAAACGAGTCTTGGATAAATTCTCCTTACTCGGTGTGCCTGTTCTATTATTCCATCTTGGAATGTAGTAGCAAGTACACATTCCATGAAAAAGAGTTTGAATTCACTTCCTTGTGACATACTCCTAAAAAACTCATAAAAAAGCACTGGACAAACAATAAGCGTCTCCTTCGGGACTTCACTTGTCATCACCTTCACTCTTTACATACGAACTTGCTCCGACTTGTCACTTTGCAAGACGGTAACGCACTCGTGCCAGATGAGCCTGCAACATGATAACACTAAATTTCACCGTATTTCTGACTCCGATTTCGCATGCATTCTTATTTTTTATTGCTATTTTGTTATGTTATTACTTTGTTTTTCCTTATTTTCAGGTTTTTTATGTAATCGGGGCCTAAATAAGAAAAGGAGCGAAAAAGGAGTTGAGACGGACGAAAATCAAGAAATTCAGTTTTTACACTTACGGCATCCACTATGGCTGGCGCCATGGGGTCAGCCATGATGTGGCCACATCTCAAGATCACTCCACAACTGCCAAAGCCCACGATCCCCACTTTCTCCACCATTTTACACCTATGGCAGGCGCCATGGCCTTGTGGCGGGCTCCACAAGGCAAAAGTGTTTCTCTCCACTTTTTAGTGGAGGGGGGCATCCTGGTCTTTTCTCATTTAATGTTTGCCTATAAATAGGACTTTAGAATTTCGTTCTTAGTATCCAAACTTAGAATCTCTTAGGCATATATCAGTTTTAAAGTACTTTACTTTACTCGCACTTTACTTTACTTTATTTCCGCACTCGCTTTACTTTACTTTTATTTCTCACACTCGCTTTAAATACCTTTATTTCTCGCACTTGCACTACTTTTATTTACTTTCCGCACTCACACTACTTTTATTTACTTTCCGCACTCGCACTACTTTTATTTATTTATCCACACTCGCACTAATTACTTTTATAAAAAATAATAAAAATAACTTTTACTTTACTATGTCTAACTAAATCCATAAAAGTTAGAATGTAAGGATCGTAATTGAACCAGTAATCCGTACAACTGTTCGTAGAAACACTTAAGGGATATTTTAACTTTCAATTTAAGTTTAATTGTTTTTAACTATTTCAAAAATTGCCAAAAGCGCTTTGTCTAGTTCATTAGGAGTTTTTAGATTAAAAAGAAAAGAGATTTTAAAACGATTTTCGGACGCGTTAAGAAGTTTAGAGTCTGGTTCGTAAGAACCTCTTTTTGCTAAAGAAATCCAGGTTAAAGTACTTTTCAACTTAGTTAAGATACTATATTTCTTAAAAATAGGTTTACTACTCTAACGCAGTATGCACCTTTTTATCCGTGACAATAGGAGGGGTTGATTAGAGGGTAACTCGGTTCTGAATATGCGAAAGCGACAGTTCCTGTTAAATTAGTTCTTTTCAAAGTGGAAAACATTACTCATAAGTAGTTCTATTAACAAGAACCAGATTATCAATTGATTATATGAATTACATTCGAGCCTGTCTTTATTAATTGTTTAAAATTATTATTTTATTTACCATTGCGCACTCCTTAAAACCACTATATTCAATTGCCTTAGATACACACCATAACAACAAGTACGATAGATTGACACTTGGTCTCTGTGTATTCGACAATCTTTTATATTACTCTGACGTGTTCGTACACTTGCGAAAAACACGCATCACAACACTTGAGCATTG